>CAMRHE010000010.1:5478333-6949166 GCA_947044405.1 Leptodactylus fallax
TGATCTCTATAACTTTTTTACTGTTTTGTTGATGGAGATACAGTGGGGAAAAAAAGTATTTAGTCAGCCACAAATTGTGCAAGTTCTCCCACTTAAAAAGATGAGAGAGGCCTGTAATTGTCATCATAGGTAGACCTCAACTATGAGAGACAAAATGAGAAAACAAATCCAGAAAATCACATTGTCTGATTTCTTAAGAATTTATTTGCAAATTATGGTGGAAAATAAGTATTTGATCACCTACAAACAAGCAAGATTTCTGGCTCTCATAGACCTGTAACTTCTTCTTTAAGAGGCTCCTCTGTCCTCCACTCATTACCTGTAGTAATGGCACCTGCTTGACATTGTTATCAGTATAAAAGACACCTGTCCACAACCTCAAACAGTCACACTCCAAACTCCACTATGGTGAAGACCAAAGAGCTGTGGAAGGACACCAGAAACAAAATTGTAGACCTGCACCAGGCTGGGAAGACTGAATCTGCAATAGGCAAGCAGCTTGGTGTGAAGAAATCAACTGTGGGAGCAATAATTAGAAAATGGAAGACATACAAGACCACTGATAATCTCCCTCCATCAGGGGCTCCACGCAAGATCTCACCCCATGGGGTCAAAATGATCACAAGAACGGTGAGCAAAAATCCCAGAACCACACGGGGGGACCTAGTGAATGACCTGCAGAAAGCTGGGACTAACGTAACAAAAGCTACCGTCAGTAACACACTACGCAGCCAGGGACTCAGATCCTGCAGTGCCAAACGTGTCCCCCTGCTTAAGCCAGTACATATCCGGGCCCGTCTGAAGTTTGCTAGAGAGCATTTGGATGTTCCAGAAGAGTATTGGGAGAATGTCATATGGTCAGATGAAACCAAAGTAGAACTGTTTGGTAGAAACACAACTCGTCGTGTTTGGAGGAGAGTGAATGCTGAGTTGCATCCAAAGAACACCATACCTACTGTGAAGCATGGGGGTGGCAACATCATGCTTTGGGGCTGTTTCTCTGCAAAGGGACCAGGACGACTGACCCGTGTACATGAAAGAATGAATGGGGCCATGTATCGTGAGATTTTGAGTGCAAACCTCCTTCCATCAGCAAGGGCATTGAAGATGAACGTGGCTGGGTCTTTAAGCATGACAATGATCCCAAGCACACCGCCAGGGCAACGAAGGAGTGGCTTCGTAAGAAGCATTTCATGGTCCTGGAGTGGCCTAGCCAGTCTCCCGATCTCAACCCCATAGAAAACCTTTGGAGGGAGTTGAAAGTCCGTGTTGCCCAGCGACAGCCCCAAAATATCACTGCTCTAGAGGAGATCTGCATGGAGGAATGGGCCAACATACCAGCAACAGTGTGTGCCAACCTTGTGAAGACTTACAGAAAACGTTTGACCTCTGTCATTGCCAACAAAGGATATATAACAAAGTACTGAGATGAACTTTTGTTATTGACCAAATACTTATTGTCCACCATAATTTACAAATAAATTCTTTAAAAATCAGACAATGTGATTTTCTAGATATGTTTTCTCATTTTGCCTCTCATAGTTGAGGTCTATCTATGATGTCAATTACAGGCCGGCCTCATCTTTTTAAGTGGGAGAACTTGCACAATTGGTGGCTGACTAAATACTTTTTTCCCCACTATTATAGTGAATGGATGCTAGGATATGAACCAAACCACGGTCTCGCTTAAAGCCATAACCAATGGACTGGATGCTGGAGTATAATACATTGACTTGATTATAGTACTCTGGCTGGTATTGGCTGCTATAGCGCTGCTGTTCCATTCCAAAATCAGGAAGGGACAATTCATACTATCTATTTTCTCAGCTTTTGCTGTAACCTTTTAGTGGCTGCTATATAGGCCTATAGCTTTTTAATATATTTCTCATTGAAAATTAAGTTCTATATTTATTCCTTTTCCCCTTCCCAACATTTCTTTGATCTCCTTAGTTTTGGTTGGAACAGCACCTCAGTGACTTTTAATGAATATTCAGAAAAATACAAATACCACTTCATGATAGGCCGAGCCCCTCCAAACCCACCCAGTAGTTAGCACATCCTAAAGTGTCCCTAGAAGTTGAAACTTGGAGCAAACTTCCAGCAAACTTCCAGCAAATGTAGCTGGGAAATCTACATTAAGTGAGTATAAACATATGTCTATCCTAAGATAAAATGGAAATAATATAAGGGCAGCCTATTTGGACCATGCAGCCTTTTTCTGTCATCAATCTTCTATGTTTCTGGAAAAAGTTTTCAGGTGTTGGCTAATATGGTTGTTGATCTGGAAGTTTCAGTAGCATTCAGAAAGCACTGCTCAGAGCTGTGCTTTTTTTTCCCCACTGTATGTAAGTGTTTTTTGTTTGCGGGGCAAGTTGTAGTTTTTATTGGTACCAATGTTTGGCATGCATGACTTTTGATCACTTTTCAATGCTATTTTTTGGGGAAAGCACGGTGACCAAAATAAGTTAATTTGCGTGTACATTTTTATGGCGTTCACCGTACAGGATAAATAACGCTATTTTAGGATAGTGCAGACTTATACACACATGGGGATACCTAACATGTTTGTTTATTTTATTTTGTTTACATTATGTGTTTTTTATGTAAATGTGGGTTTTTTTCAACTTTTTATTTATTTATTTATTTTCTTTTTCAATTTTTTTTTACTTTTTATCTGTCCCACAAGGGGACTTGATATACAGTATTATTGCAGCACATCGCACATAGGTTCACTATGTGTGATGGTTAAAGGCAGTCAGGAGGTTGCGGAAACCAAGTGGAAACCACACGGACCCCATTATAGTCTATGGGGTCTGCGGGTTTCCCAGGTGTAATGATTCCACTTAAATATGGCTATAACTCAGAGATGTATTTTGATCTCTGGGTATCGCATCTACCGCTTTCTTCCATTAATTCATAATTTGCACAGCCTACTCATAGGTATATTGCCAATAGTGGCCGGACTGGAACAATAGGGCTTTGTATCCATCCCAGCAGGGCTCCATTGAATTCCTACACAGCCCTGAGTGATCAAACAAACATGCATTGGTCAGCCTGAGCTGGTAGATCAGACATGGTTGATAACATTGTATCATTTCACTTGGTCTCATCTCCATACAAAGGATCTGGACTTGAGTGCATTAATCAATCAGACTTGCTGTTGTTGATGACCTCATTCTGGGTGGTGTCATCAAGGGTATAAAAGATGAGGTAAGAGGTCAGTGAGACAGACCATCACAGACTACAGGAGACTACAAGAGTTTTTACAGACAGACTACAGGAGATTACAGACAGACTTCCACTGTAAGAGACTATTGGAATACTGTGAGGAGCATGCAGGCTGGATTGTTGTGTTGATGCTACATGCTAAGAGCCTCCACTGGGTTATTCCCACATGCCAGAGCATGTATGAGTGTTGGACTATAGAACCACATCAAGGAGATGCGTGGTAAAGTAACTATTTCACTTTTATGCCCTTTTATTTCATTGCACTGTATCTTGTAACTAGTAACTGTTAATGCTTGTATACATCTGCATATCTGTTCTGAACTGCATGTGTTAGATGTTAATACCGACCCATTTAGGGGTTAATAAATATATAAAATTTAGAAAGCTTGTCTTGTATTTATCTTGTGGACCCAACACTCACTGGCGGTGAGTGTGGTTTTTTATGAAAGAAGACTCAGGTGTGGGCCAACGCGGTGTTGGCGCACTGAGGATCTTTCACATTGGTGGCAGCGTAGTGGGATCTTAGGATAAACAGCGTGTGTTGGTGACCTTTATCACTCAAACGCTGGGGATTGTGGTAATCCTATGAGACAAGCTCGGTATTAAAGCAAGCATTAAGATACAGTGAAAGTTTGATACAGTGCTGTTTCCCTCCCTTACTCTTTGTATTCTATCCTATCTTTTATTTGGCAAATACCAGTGGATGGCTAGTGGGCTCAGAAGCAGAGCCCAGAACTGCAGAACCAGGCTTTTGGAGATCCTGAGCGTATGGCTGAAATGGAGGCAGCCACAGCCATGCAGAGAAGCGAGCAGAGTCCTGATTTTGGGGCTAGGCCAGGAAGTGTGGCAAGCAGCCCGGGCCCAAGGATTACTTCACCAGGAGGGACCAGTAGCCCCAGCGTTGTCGGGGGAATGGCTTCATACTGGCAAATGGCCCTACAGCAAGTAGGCACCAGTGACCCTAACACATACCTGCAGGTGTTGTGCCATTTTCTGGAAGCTGTAGAACAACAACAAGAACGGCAGGCAGCAGAACGGCAGGCAGAGAGAGAGAGGAAGGCTGCTTAGCGACAGGCAGAGAAAGAGAGGAAGGCAGCAGAACGGCAGGCTGATCGTGAGGAGCAGAATGAGAACGGCAGTATCAGCTTGAGCTCAAAAGGATGGAGCTCTCCCAGCAGGCGCAAACTCCAACAACCCTGCAGAGACCCTCAAGTTGGAAGGAGAAGCCAGGCCGGAGTTCACCACAGCGTCTGTCGTCAGGTCGGGTGAGACAAACTATGCCCTGGGTGGTCCCTCCCCTGTCCCAAAAACTCTGGGTGCCCGGGTGACCTTCCCCAAACCCCAAGGGGAGGTGCGGCGGGACCATGCCTGTCACCAGACAGGACATTTCAAGGAGGAGTGCCCCAACCGCCCTGAGAACTTCCCTCCTTCCCAAGCCACAGCAGGTGGCCCATCTGTGTATCTGGACTGGGGTGCAGGAAAAAGAATGCGGACCGTGGGACTATTGACTGATTTGCCTGCTAATGTACTGTTGGGAACTGATTTAGGACCTATGATGTCCCCATATGGGGTGGGGAGCACCCCAATTTACTGTGATAAACTGTCTATGATTAATGTTGATAATGTGTCTGTCATATCTGCAGAGAGGGCCCGTAACCCCCCTCTGAGATACTTCCCATGGCAGTCAATGTAAATGCTAATGAGTTGCCTTCAGCTGAGAGCAGGGAAGATGCAAATGAGCTTCCTGCAACCCAGCTCAGCAAAAATGTTATTGATGCTTTGTTCACCCCCGTGCTAGGAGCCAATGAGACCTTGTCTGTAGACACACCCACATCTGCGGGGGCGTCTCCCTCCCAGCTTGTTAATCTGTCTACCACAGATCTCATTGAGACCCGTTGTGAATTAACAATTGCTGATGAATGTACTGTCAATGTAATTGCCAATGCTTGTTGTGAAAGTGTTCAGGGTAGCTCTTCTGAGTCACTGGAAGCGACTTCTACTATTTCGCCCAGTGCATCCGATAAGCACCCAACTGCTGACCATATGCCAGGTGGTCAGGTAGGCTATGGGGATTTCATGGCCGATCCAGGTGAGGGACAGACTGCTGGTAGTGCGGTGTTAGCCCGCAGCCAGAGTGGTACAAGGGTGGAGGGCGTTCCGACCCTTGAACCGTTGCCTACACCACCTGGAGTCGGTGCTGAGACCGCCATGACTAGCCTCACCCCCTTGAAGCCGGAGGAGTCCGGCCGGTATGAGACATACACGTCTCTTCTGTCCAGTTCTATTCCAGGAGTGCCCATGGCCCACGTGCAGATGGCATGGGGTACTGGAGGTGTGATCCAAGAAGGGGGTATGTCAACTGTATTACCTGTCAATGTATTGTGGGGGGATGGTTTAGGGAAGCATGATCTCAGTCATTTGACCAAGGTATCACCATCACCCATCCAAGTACAGGAGGAACAGGATGTAGGTTTGGAAGCAAAGGGGGAGGTGCAGAACCCCCTAGAACTCTCCCAACTAGCGGCTAGTGTGGGGAAGACCCTGAGAGAGCAGGCCAAGGGTAGCCAGGAGAGCAGAGATTGCCGGGATGGTATCTCTGGAATAGTATCCCAAGGGCCTGAGGTCATGAGTGTAAAGCTACGGGATGCCCGCACTCAGAAAGCGGACCCAGAACAGGCGGGAGGTAGCCAAGTGTACGTGGCTCAGGGCCTGAGCCTTAGAAGTGTCCCTAGTCAGATTAGAGAGCCAGAAGGGTCTGGCAGCTATGTAACATGCACCTCTCTTTTGTCTCACTCCAGCCAAGAGTTCAGAGATGCTGTCCAAGCTGACCCTAGTCTGGACATATTGAAGGCACGTGCCGCTCAACCACCCTCGGAGTCTGACAAGGCCCGAGTCTGCTGGGACCCCGGGGGGGTTGTGAAGCCTTGGGGCCAGAGCCTGAGGAGCTGAAGCGGCAGAGGTGCTCTCAGAAGAGGGGCACAGGCCCCTACTTCCTACAAGCCCCATCTAAAAGGGGGAGGTGTGATGATTCCACTTAAATATGGCTATAACTCAGAGATGTATTTTGATCTCTGGGTATCGTATCTACCGCTTTCTTCCTTTCATTCATAATGTGCACAGCCTACTCATAGGTATATTGCCAATAGTGGCCGGACTGGAACAATAGGGCTTTGTATCCATCCCAGCAGGGCTCCATTGAATTCCTACACAGCCCTGAGTGATCAAACAAACATGCATTGGTCAGCCTGAGCTGGTAGATCAGACATGGTTGATAACATTGTATCATTTCACTTGGTCTCATCTCCATACAAAGGATCTGGACTTGAGTGCATTAATCAATCAGACTTGCTGTTGTTGATGACCTCATTCTGGGTGGTGTCATCAAGGGTATAAAAGATGAGGTAAGAGGTCAGTGAGACAGACTATCACAGACTACAGGAGACTACAAGAGTTTTTACAGACAGACTACAGGAGATTACAGACAGACTTCCACTGAGAGACTATTGGAATACTGTGAGGAGCATGCAGGCTAGATTGTTGTGTTGATGCCACATGCTAAGAGCCTCCACTGGGTTATTCCCACATGCCAGAGCATGTATGAGTGTTGGACTATAGAACCACATCAAAGAGATGCGTGGTAAAGTAACTATTTCACTTTTATGCCCTTTTATTTCATTGCACTGTATCTTGTAACTAGTAACTGTTAATGCTTGTATACATCTGCATATCTGTTCTGAACTGCATGTGTTAGATGTTAATACCGACCCATTTAGGGGTTAATAAATATATAAAATTTAGAAAGCTTGTCTTGTATTTATCTTGTGGACCCAACACTCACTGTCGGTGAGTGTGTTTTTTTATGAAAGAAGACTCAGGTGTGTGCCAACGCGGTGTTGGCGCACTGAGGATCTTTCACACCAGGTAAACCGCTTTTTTATGCGTATAGGTTTCCATTTGGGGAGGCCCCAAGTGGACATCCCAAATGGAAACCCGATTGCAGATGTGAACCAGGCCTTAGGCTAGTTGCAGACGACCGTTTGTAATTTGCAGTCAGCAAACTAGTAATTAGTGTTCAGTTTTTGCGGAAAGAGTATCTTCAGTGTGCCTTCAGTGTTTCTTCAGCATCAGTGAAGTAGGTCTGCAAAAACGGACAGAGTGTGCCATCAGTGACAGGTGACATCTACTTATATCCCTATCTTTTACCTAGCTTGCATAGGTTTCTATGGGCGAGTCCGTTCCACAAAAACTGAACACAATAGGACATGTTCTATCTGATGCGGTGCGGACTCTCAGCTCGCACACTGATCAGTGATAAACATGGTCATGTGCATGTGGTCATGCATCTTTGCACCCTGCAATAGGTGCCGCTCCACTAATTCTGGTACAGAAGGAATTTTTTTTTCTGTATCCAAGCAGTAATTTCTGTTATTTTTAGTATACTTATGCTCTCTGCTGTCAGGTGGGCGGTCCTTATCTTTCTGCTCCAGCACAGAACCGCCCACCTGACAGTAAAGAGCATGTTTTGCACTGCGACTCGCTACGTGGGGCCTTAGCAATAATATGGATTGTGGCATTATAACAGCATTATAGAGACAGCATAGGAGACGTCATGAGACAACCTGAGACCATGTGTCCTCCTACAATCCAGACTTGTATGGGGGAGACAGGAGAATTGCGCTGACATGTCAGTAATTGTAGACATATCGTCTAAATTAGAAGTGCACCAAGCCCACTTTGAGGTGCCATAATCTGGTTTTGGGGTACATTGATTGCTAGGTACAATACATAATTCTAATATTATTTGCTCTTTCAGTCAGAGATCATGCAGTGACAGTGCGTGTAAACCATTGATTTTTTTGGTCATAATTTTGCTAAGTAGCTCCTCATATGTAGCACACATATAGACAAATGTATAATGTTCCCAAGAAAACATTTCAAGGAAGACCACATAGCTGCACTCTCAGTGTTATTGTGTATTTTATTATACACATTCCTGGGTATATCTATTGAGCATTTTTAGCTAATGGAGCCATTTTATGAAAACAGTGAATAAAGTATCAGACCATATTGTTACTGCTATATGAAATATTCTGTCATTGCTCTATTGCAGGTGCAGCAGCTCTTGTTGATGCAGGCCTAGTGTCACCGCTGGTGGGGAAGTTGGAGTCAGAGCTGGATGAAATACAGGAGGTCATCTTGGACACACTACATTTCTGCTTACAGGCAGATGCAGCTCAGGCTCTCGGTGCAGGAGCTGTGATGATTCTCAAGAGGAAGCTTAGCCACCCATTAGTAAGCATTAGGAGGAAGGCTGCATGCGCCCTCATGGAAATATGGTGAGAAAGATGTCTGATTTTCTTATGCAGCCACTAGGGGGCAACAAGTGTACATGAATATGTTATTGTCTTTTTTTTTTTATTAGTAAAGTGGCCATTTCAAGACTGCAATCCTATTAATAAAACTGACAATCAAAAAACTTAGGATTGATATAGTATTAATAAAAAAACATCTGCTAAAAGTTAGGACAGTTTTCACTAAATATTAGGAGGCTTCTATCTGTAAGGCTATTGCTGTGATAAAAATGTTGTCATGTTTATGTACAGAATTTGCACTGTTCTAACCTGTATTCATTCACTTTGGTCACTGTGTGGCGCTAGTCTCTAAAAATGATACTACCCAAATGCTACTGATACACCTCAGATGCCAAGGTTTCCCTGAAACCTATGTGAGGAGGACAAACATTTCTGAGCCTGCTGGCTGTGAATTGAAATGAATAGATCTGTAAGGTTGTATCTTTGCTATACAGAAGTTCTGGATGCATAGAAACAGTTTGTACATATCTCTGCTCTCTATCCTCAACCCATTCCCGCTGCAGCCATTTTTTGATTTTTGTTTTCTTACTCCCTTCCTTCCAAAAGCCATACCTTTTTTATTTTTCCATTCACAGAGCCATATGAAGGCTTAATTTTTGTGGGACAAAATGTACTTCAGAATGGTGCCATTTAATATTCTGTACAATGTACACTACTGGGAAGCTGGAAAAAAATCAGAATGAGGTGGAATTAGAGAAAAATTGCGTTTGTGTGACTTTCTTATGGGCTTCGCTTTTACCCCGTTCTTAGTGCAGCCAAAATGACATATTACCTGTATTCTGAGGGTTGGCAATGGCATGATTAAAGCAATACGAACTTTATGTTGTTTCTGTTACAAATAACACCCTAAGCAGAAACCAAGTATTATAATAAAATAAAAATAATAAAAAAAAAAAAAAAAGCAATTCAGCTCTTTTGATTTTTCCCCAGTACGGAATTCACTATATGGGAAAAATATTTTTATAACTTTGTAAACCAGGCATGTTTGGACACAGTTATACCTAATGTGTGTTTTACTTTGTTTATGTATGTATGTATTTATTTATTTTTATATCAGATCTAGGGAAAGGGGGGTGATTTAAAAGTTTGTAAATTTTTTTTTTTTACTGTTATTTTTTGAACTTCTAGGGGTCTTGAACCCATAGGGGTCTGATCACTAATGCTATACACTGCAATGCTAATGCATTGTAATGTATTGTAAAATCCCTATGATTCTATTATATTCTGACTAGCACAGCCTTTAATAGGACTGTACTGAGGAAAAGCCTGGGAGCCTTCAATAGGCTCCCAGCTTTGATAGCAACTGATCGCCACTCCTGGATGTCGTTCTGGGGGATGGTAGTCACATCTAAGATGGTGGTGCCCATGGGCTGCCAGGAAAATGGTGCCTTGGTCAGGTTTGACTAGGGTATCAGAGGGTTAATGCCCACAATCAGTACAGGCACTGATCACAGGCATTGCCGCTGTATAATACAGTGCTGCAGCTCCTCAGCGGTCGCCATATTTAAAGACCCAACATCTGCCTTAACAGTATGGCAGATATTGGGAAAGGATTAAATGGAAACTTTCACTTTAAACGCTGTTCCTGATCTGCCATTTTGTACTGTATCTCATTCTTTTAAATCTCTTGTATCTGTGCACAGTCATACAAGGAAGGCTGCCTCCGAATACAGATGAGTTGTGTACCCAGATGAAGCAGGAAGCTGCCCGCTCCCTGCTTCACCATTCGGCCCCTGTTTCTACTCCTGAGAGTTTGGAAGCAGAGATATGATGTACTAGGAAGCTGAAAAAAAAAAAATCGAAATTGGTTGGAATTGGAAACACTCCAATTGTGACATGTTTTTACAGGTTTTGTTTTTACAGCATTTTTACAGTTTTCACCATACAGTAAAAATGACATGTTCAGTTAATTCTGTGGATTAGTACAATCACGGTGATGCCAATTTTTATATATTTTTTTTATTGTAATACCTTTGCAAAAATCCAAAACTTTCTTAAATGCAAAATAGTCTGTGCATGGAACTGTATTACGAGTAAACTGACATGGTGGAAAATTAAGAGGAAGCCCGGATGAGGGCGAATTCAGGACCGGCATTGGGGGGGGCAAACTGGGCTATTGCCCAGGGTCCCCACCCCAAAGGGGCCCCCGAGATCCGTAGCCTGATGACTCCAGATCCCGGAGTCAGGCCCGGCCATATCGATAACAGAAAGGTGAATAAAAATAACAAACATTTTCCGAGGTGATTAAAAATAACAAACATTTTTACTCACCTGTCCTTGCGTCCGACGTCATCTTGTGGCGTTCTGGACATCACTGCTGAGGCCTGGCCTCAGCGGTCACGTAGGGTGTGCCTCACGTAACCGCTGAGGCCCAATCACAGGTTTCAGCAGTGACGTCCGGCGGGGATAACGGAGCAGCGCGAGGATGCCCAGGAGAGGTAAGGCAAGGTAAATATAACTGTTTGTTATTTTCCCTTACCTCTCCTGGGCCTTCAATAATTATACTCTGGGGTCTGAAGAGATAATATAGTATAATATAATGCTAGCACTAAGGGAGTCTGTAGGGCCACTGTGGAGCAATATACTGGGGGGGGCTCTGGATAGCATATTATACTGTGTGGGAGCACTGTGGAGCATTATACTGGGGGGAGTCCCTCTGGATAGCATATTATACTGTGTGGGGCCACTGTGGAGCATTTAACTGGGGGGCCCTCTGGATAGCATATTATACTGTATGGAGCCTCTGTGGAGCATTATAATGTGGGGGGGGGGGCCTGGAGAGCATGTTATATTCTCTGGGGCCACTTTGGAGCATTATACTGGGGGTCCCCTCTGGAGAGCATATTATACTGTGTGGCCACCGTGGAGCATTTTACTGTGGGGGGAGCCCTCTGGAGAGCATATTATACTGTTTTGGGCCACTGTGAAGCATTATACTGGAGGAACCTCTCTGGATAGTATATTATACTGTGTGGAGGCCATTCTGGAGCATGTTATACTGTGTGGGGACACTGTGGAGCATTATTCTGGGGGGGCCATCTGCAGAGCGTATTATATTGCGTGGCGTCACTGTTGGGCATTATTCGGGGGGGAACTAAGGAGCATTATACTAGGGGGCCCTCTGGGGAGTATATTATAATGCGTGGGGCCTACTGTGGAACATTATACTGGGGGGGACACTCTGGGGAGCATAATATAATGCGTGGGGCCACTGTGGAGCATTATACTAGCAGGGGTCCTCTGGGTAGCATATTATACTATGGGCCACTGTGGAGCTTTATACTGGGGGGGAAGGGGCAGTATGGGGAGCCTGTTATACTGTGTGGGGCCACTGTGGAGTTTATTATATTGTGTGAGGCTCCTCGGGAGAATATTATACTCTGTGGGGCCATTGTAGAGCATTATACTGGGGGGGGGGACTGTGGGGAGCATATTATACTGTGGGGGACCACTGTGGAGCATTATACTGGGGAAACCCCTCTGGGCAGTATATTATACTGTGTGGAGGCCATTGTGGAGCATGTTATACTGTGTTAGGCCACTGTGGAGCATTATACTGGGGGGCACTGTAGGATGCATATTATACTGTATGGAGCATATTATATTGTGTGGGTCTGGTGGGGAGCATATTGTACTGTCTGGGTCCACTAAGAGGTAGTATACTGTGTGGAGCCTTATATACCATGTGGGGCCACTATGGGGGGCTCAGGGGAGCATTTTATACTGTGTGGGTCCACTGTGGAGCAGCATTATATACCATGTGGGGAAACTGTGGAAGGCTCAGGGGAGCATTTTTTTACTGTGGAGCATTATATACCATGTGGAGCATTATACTGTGGGGGGGGGCTCAAAATTCCTGCTGGTAGCCCTGTGTGCTATGTCTGTAACTCTGCATCACAGCTCCCTCACTATAATCTTGCATATACGTGTAGTGCTCCATGGCCATGTCATTCCCCATACAGTACTGTGCATGAATCGGCCATGGAGTTATTGGGGCCTGCACAGTACTATAGGGGCTGACTATACTAGGAAAATACTCAGTAATGCCACATAGTCAACACATATGTAAGACTTCAGTGAAGGAGCCGTGGAGTAGGCTATTAGCAGGAAGCTGTTGGGTGGGGCCCCAGAACAAGTTCCTCTGGTGGGCCTAAGGCCCTTCAGTCCGACACTGTATAACGGAGAACTATTATATATAAGGGTGGGTTACTATATATAATTGGGAAACAAATATGAGGGGCTATTATAAGGGGGAACTATTATTTATAAGATGGGCTATTATTTATAAGGGGGGAACTATTATACAGTCATATGAAAAAGTTTGGGCACCCCTATTAATCTTAATCATTTTTAGTTCTAAATATTTGGGCGTTTGCAACAGCCATTTCAATTTGATATATCTAATAACTGATGGACACAGTAATATTTCAGGATTGAAATGAGGTTTATTGTACTAACAGAAAATGTGCAATATGCATTAAACCAAAATTTGACCGGTGCAAAAGTATGGGCACCTCAACAGAAAAGTGACATTAATATTTAGTAGATCCTTATTTTGCAAAAATAACAGCCTCTAGTCGCTTCCTGTAGCTTTTAATCAGTTCCTGGATCCTGGATGAAGGTATTTTTGACCATTCCTCTTTACAAAACAATTCCAGTTCAGTTAAGTTTGATGGTCGCCGAGCATGGACAGCCCGCTTCAAATTATCCCACAGATGTTCAATGATATTCAGGTCTGGGGACTGGGATGGCCATTCCAGAACATTGTAATTGTTCCTCTGCATGAATGCCTGAGTAGATTTGGAGCTGTGTTTTGGATCATTGTCTTGCTGAAATATCCATCCCCGGCGTAACTTCAAATTCGTCACTGATTCTTGTACATTATTCTCAAGAATCTGCTGAGTTGAATCCATGCGACCCTCAAGTTTAACAAGATTCCCGGTGCCGGCATTGGCCACACAGCCCCAAAGCATGATGGAACCTCCACCAAATTTTACAGTGGGTAGCAAGTGTTTTTCTTGGAATGCTGTGTTTTTTTGACGCCATGCATAACGCCTTTTTGTATGACCAAACAACTCAATCTTTGTTTCATCAGTCCACAGGACCTTCTTCCAAAATGAAGCTGGCTTGTCCAAATGTGCTTTTGCATACCTCAGGCGACTCTGTTTGTGGCGTGCTTTCAGAAACGGCTTCTTTCGCATCACTCTCCCATACAGCTTCTCCATGTGCAAAGTGTGCTGTATTGTTGACCGATGCACAGTGACACCATCTGCAGCAAGATGATGCTGCAGCTCTTTGGAGGTGGTCTGTGGATTGTCCTTGACTGTTCTCACCATTCTTCTTCTCTGCCTTTCTGATATTTTTCTTGGCCTGCCACTTCTGGGCTTAACAAGAACTGCCCCTGTGGTCTTCCATTTCCTTACTATGTTCCTCACAGTGGAAACTGACAGGTTAAATCTCTGAGACAACTTTTTGTATCCTTCCCCTGAACAACTATGTTGAACAATCTTTGTTTTCAGATCATTTGAGAGTTGTTTTGAGGAGCCCATGATGCCATTCTTCAGAGGAGATTCAAATAGGAGAACAACTTGCAATTGGCCACCTTAAATACCTTTTCTCATGATTGGATACACCTGGCTATGAAGTTCAAAGCTCAGTGAGGTTACAAAACCAATTTTGTGCTTCAGTAAGTCAGTAAAAAGTAGTTAGGAGTAATCAAATCAATAAAATGATAAGGGTACCCAAATTTTTGCACCGGTCAAATTTTGGTTTAATGCATATTGCACATTTTCTGTTAGTACAATAAACCTCATTTCAATCCTGAAATATTACTGTGTCCATCAGTTATTAGATATATCAAATTGAAATGGCTGTTGAAAACACCCAAATATTTAGAACTAAAAATGATTAAGATTAATAGGGGTGCCCAAACTTTTTCATATGACTGTATATAAGGCATCCATTATAAGGGGGAGCTATTATTTATAAGAGGGGAACTGTTTATAAGGGGGGTATAATTAAGTGGGCTTATTTATAAAGGGGGCTATTAGTGATAATGGGGACTATTATTTATAAGGGTAACTATTATTTATGAGGGGGCTATTATTAATAAGAGAGCAGTATTATTTTTATGAGGTGACTGTTACTGATAAGGGAGAATATTACCGATACAGGGCACTATATATCACTTATAAGGGAGCTATTACTGATAAAGGTGTAATATTATTTATAAGCAAGGACTATTATTTATAAGGAAGCGCTATAATAACTGATGACTGGGTGCAAATATCTATATCTATAAATATCTATAAAAATCTATTAGGCGGTACAAAGGTGCTCATTTGAATTGTGTGTGGTAAAATGGGGTGTGATGAACCGACACTCAGTTTTATATCTTTCTTGGAAGTGTGTTTTACTTGCTTAGGTCAGTCCTTCCCCCACTTGGAATGCGGTGCTTTAGTTGAGTCCACATTGCTGGACGATACGCTTCACTGGTTTTATGTGTGTTCATTGGAGATGGCTTGCTATAGCCAGGCACTTTTATTATCCCTGGCCAGATGGGATGGGGGATAGCAAGCCTTAACTTCACCCTTCTCTCCGAGGGTTCTGCAAAGATGGGAGAAGGGGGCTGCCTGGGTGCAAGGGGTGGGTGGAGCACTAGCCATATGCTGTGGGCAGACCTGGATTCTGGGGTCATTCAGCAAAGAGGCAGTAAGGAGCTCTGATCTGGGAGAAGATGAGAGGGCCTGCCCTACTGAGGAATGCTTTGAGGGCCTAGTTCTGGACAGCATGTAGAAGGATTGTTTTATGCAACTTGCTTAAGTTTGCGCCCTAGGCCCAAAACTCTGCTGTGGCCTAGAGAAACGGACTACGAGTCATGGTGTTGAGCCTGGAAGAGAGACAGCTAGGACAAAGCTGTGTGCTCAGGTATTTTTTCTAAACTTTTATTTCCCTTTATTTTGGTGTATTGTATCATTGCCCTTTTGCTTGTATGTTTATGCTTGATCATATTAATATTGTATATTTCTGTATATGCTATTAATTCATACCGACCCACTTGGGTTATTAAACATATAAAATTTATATCGCTCATTTCGTTTTATCCTATGACCCGGTCTACTCACGGTGTGTGAGTGGGAGGTTAAGAAAGAAGTTTGATCGCAGGCGTGCCAGGCGGCTGGGCGAGGCGATATTCTTCACAGTGGTGGCAGCGTTGTGGGATATTAGGGTAACAGTGTGTGGGTGTGGTATCACGCAGACACTGGGGATTGCGGCAATCCTATGGAACGAGCGCGGTATGAGATCAAGCTTAAAATACGGTGAAAGTTTGGTACAGTACTGTTCCCTCCCTTCTTTTTTCTGTCCTATCTTTTATTTGGCAACGGCTTCCAGTGGATGGCTGGTGGGACCAGAAGCATAACCAAACGTCTGCAGGACTTGGTTGCTGCTGAACTCCAGGAGATGGCGGATATGGAAGCTACCATAGCCATGCAGGAGGCGGAGCAAAGTCCTGAGAGGCTGGCACCAGACAACATCACCATGCCAGACGGTTCCGCAGGTGCTCGGACCCCAGAGGTAACTGTGCCTGGAGGGACCAGTAACCCCAGTTCTGTGGGGGTAACGGACTTATACTTGCAAATGGCCTTACAGCAGATAGACGCTAGTGACTCTAGCACCCGTCTGCAGGTGATTCTCTAGTACCGAGAAGCTGCAGAGCGCCGGGTGGAGAGAGAGGCCGCTGCTGCTGCTGCAGAGCGCCGGGCGGAGAGAGAGGCCGCTGCTGCTGCTGCAGAGCGCCGGGCGGAAAGAGAGGCCGCTGCTGCAGAGCGTCGGGCGGAGTTGGAGCATCAGCTTGAGCTAAAAAAGCTGGAACTTTGCCAGCAGGCGCAACCTTCCCCTGCACCAACTCCAGGAGCCCGAGCACTAAAGATCCGATCCGAGGACTTTCCAATCTTGGAAGATAACGGGGACTTGGACTCGTTCTTGCGGGGATTTGAGCGGGTGTGTAAGCAGCATCATATTCCCCAGGCAGAATGGGCCCGTTACCTGTCTCCCCGGCTGAAGGGAAAAGGCCTGGATGTTTCCACGAGCTTACCAGTGGACGCGGACTATGAGACCATCAAAGCAGCGCTGATCCGGAGATACCGGCTCACGCCGGAGGTGTACCACAAAAAGTTCCGGAATATCCAGCGGGGTCCCACAGAGAGCTATGCGGATGTTCTGCACCACTTACAGGTTACATTCTGGCAGTGGATCAAAGGACTTACTGTCACCACGTTTGAGGGAATTGGGGATCTTATGATAAAGGAACAATTTCTCCAGGTGTGCCCTCTGGAGGTCCGCCAGTTCGTGTGTGACTGGAAACCCAAAACAGCAGACAAGGCTGCAGAGATTGCTGATGACTATGTGTCCACCAGGGAGCAAGGGATCAAGAGAGGAGCCACACTGCAGAGACCCCCAAGCGGGAAGGAGGGGCAAAGTTGGAGTTCACCACAGCCTGCGGTCTCCAAGTGGGGTAAGACAAACTCTGTCCCAGGTGCCCCCTCTACTTCCCCTGTCCCAAGAACTCTGGGCGCCCCGGGGACCCCCCCTCCAAGTCCCAAGGAGAGGTCCGGCGATGTCACGCCTGTAACCAGCCAGGACATTTCAAGGCGGAATGCCCCAACCGCTCTAAGAACCCCCCTGTTTCCCCAGCCACGGCAGCTGGCTCATCTGTATACTTGGTGGGGAGGGAGGGGTTGCAATCCGATGCCAACAGTCAACAGGTCATTGTGGGGGGTAAAGTGGTCATGGGATTTCGGGACACTGGGGCGCAGATTACTCTGGTGCAACCTGACTTGGTTCCTGCGGACAGTATTATCCCTGGAAAAACTCTGACCCTGAAGGGTATTGGACAAGAACGCGTAACTGTGTCCATGGCTTGCGTCCATTTGGACTGGGGTGCGGGAAAAGGGATGCGTGATGTGGGGCTAGTGTCTGATCTGCCTGCCAATGTACTATTGGGAAGAGATTTGGGGCCCTTGGTGTCCCAATACGGGGTGGGAGCAGCCTCACCTCGCTGTGACAAAATGTCTGTACTGAAGGATGATTTTAATGAGGTGTTGAAGCCTGTCACACAGGCAGAGGGAGGGGTTAGCCTTTTGTTTCCCTCTGCTGTGTGTCCAGCTAAAGTAATCAGTGAGCATGTGAATGAGACATTGTGGAATGCTGACCTGGCTGTAGCCCCGCCCACATCTGCGGGTGATGAGAGCCCCCTCAGTGTAACCCTGGCTCAGCCATTCCCCCATGCAGTTCACTGTGAATCAATGAATGAATGCAATGTCAATGTAATTGCTAATTCTTGCCTTGCAGGTTTACAAGGTAGCTCTTCTGAGATGCTGGGGGCAACCCCAACTGAGGACAATGTGCCAGGTGGTCAGGTGGGTCACGGGGATCTCAGGGCCGATCCGGATGAGGAACGGACTGCTGGAGTTGCGGTGGTGACCCGCAGCCAGAGTGCTAGAGGGGTGGAAGGCGCTCCGACCCCTGAGCCGTTCCCTCTGTCACCCGGAGATGGCACTGAGGCCGCCGTGACTAACCTCCCCACACTGGAGCCGGAGGAGCCCGGCGGGTATGTGACATGCACATCTCTTCTGTCTGGTTCCAGTCAGGAGTTCAGGGACGCTGTCCAAGCTGACCGCAGTATGGATGCATTGAAGGAGCGTGCTGGTCAACCTCCCTTGGAGTCGGACAAGGACCGCGTGTACTGGGAGCAAGGGAGGTTGTATCGGGAAACGATCCCCACAAAGGGAAAAGAAAGTCGGCTCAGGGAGAAACATTTGGTGGTACCCCAACCCTATCGGGTGGAGTTGTTGCGGATTGCTCATGATAGTCCACTGGCAGGCCACCTGGGGATCGCTAAGACCAAGGCTCGCCTCAGCCACTTATTCTACTGGCCTAAAATGGGGACAGATGTAGCTAAATACTGCCGTTCATGTGACACTTGTCAGAGGATGGGCAAGGCGGGGCAAGGCTCAAAAGCACCAATGATCCCTATGCCCATCATAACCGAACCTTTCCAGCGGGTGGCTGTGGATCTCATTGGACCCCTGTCCATTCCCAGTTGCACCGGGAAACTTTTCATATTAACGGTAGTAGACTATGCTACTAGGTACCCGGAAGCTGTCGCTCTGTCTTCCACCCGGGCTGATGTAGTGGCCAAGGCTCTGGTAGGCATCTTCTCCCGTGTTGGATTTCCCAGAGAGATGCTCATAGACCAAGGTACCCAGTTCATGTCTGCCTTGATGCAAGGCCTGTGTAAGGTAACAGAGGTGCAATATCTGGTGTCCAGCCCGTATCACCCACAGACCAATGGCCTGTGTGAACGGTTCAATGGCACCCTGAAGCAGATGCTCAGGATGTTAGTCGAGTCCCACGGGCGCGACTGGGAGCCTTATCTCCCGCACCTGCTGTTCGCTTACCGGGAGGTGCCGCAAGCCTCAACGGGGTTCTCCCCCTTTGAGCTCTTGTACGGGAGACGTGTACGTGGGCCCCTAACTCTTGTGAAAGAGTCCTGGGAAGGAGAAACAGCCATCCAAAGTGTGCCAGTCGTGCCCATGGCCCAAGTGCAGACGGCATGGGGTGCTGGAGGTGGGACCCAAGAAGGGGGTGTGTCAAATGTATTACCTGTCAATGTATTGTGGAGGGATGGTTTGAGGAAGCATAATCTCAGTCATTTGCCCAAGGTATCACCATCACCCACCCAAGTACAGGAGGAACAGGGTGTAGGCCCAAAGGGGCAAGGCGTCTGGGAGGGAGGACAGGGTCCAAACATACCTGTGCCAGAACCAGAGGTGCCCCTAGGTTTGGAAGCAAAGGGGGAGGTGCAGAATCCCCTAGAACTCTCCCAACTAGCGGCTAGTGTGGGAGAGACCCTGAGAGACTGCCGGGAAGGGGTCTCTAAACTGGTATCACAAGGGCCTGGGGTTGCAAGTGTGGATCTGCGGGATGCCAGCACTCAGCACGAGGTCCCAGTGCAGGCCGGGGGTAGCCAGGTGGGCGGAGACTGCCGGGATGGGGTCTCAGCACCGGTACCACAAGGGCCTGGGGTTACGAGTGTGGATCTGCGGGATGCCAGCACTCACAACGAGGTCCCAGTGCAGGCCGGGGGTAGCCAGGTGGGCGGAGACTGCCAGAATGGGGTCTCAGCACCGGTACCACAAGGGCCTGGGGTTGTGAGTGTGGGTCTGAGGGACACCAGCACTCGGGGGAGGGACCCAGAGCAAGCAGGAGGTAGCCAGGTCTACTTAATTCAGAGCCTGAACCTTAGAAGAGTCTCCATTCAGACAGGAGAGGAAGAGGGTATCAGTACGCCAGGAATATGGTCAGGGACCAGCGCAGGTCCCGGCGGGGTGAGGCCGCCAAGGTGTCCGCGGAAGGCGATCTTAGGATCGTCCTTCCTCCCGACACGCTCTAAAAGGGGGAGGTGTGATGAACCGACACTCAGTTTTATATCTTTCTTGGAAGTGTGTTTTACTTGCTTAGGTCAGTCCTTCCCCCACTTGGAATGCGGTGCTTTAGTTGAGTCCACATTGCTGGACGATACGCTTCACTGGTTTTATGTGTGTTCATTGGAGATGGCTTGCTATAGCCAGGCACTTTTATTATCCCTGGCCAGATGGGATGGGGGATAGCAAGCCTTAACTTCACCCTTCTCTCCGAGGGTTCTGCAAAGATGGGAGAAGGGGGCTGCCTGGGTGCAAGGGGTGGGTGGAGCACTAGCCATATGCTGTGGACAGACCTGGATTCTGGGGTCATTCAGCAAAGAGGCAGTAAGGAGCTCTGATCTGGGAGAAGATGAGAGGGCCTGCCCTACTGAGGAATGCTTTGAGGGCCTAGTTCTGGACAGCATGTAGAAGGATTGTTTTATGCAACTTGCTTAAGCTTGCGCCCTAGGCCCAAAACTCTGCTGTGGCCTAGAGAAACGGACTACGAGTCATGGTGTTGAGCCTGGAAGAGAGACAGCTAGGACAAAGCTGTGTGCTCAGGTATTTTTTTCTAAACTTTTATTTCCCTTTATTTGGTGTATTGTATCATTGCCCTTTTGCTTGTATGTTTATGCTTGATCATATTAATATTGTATATTTCTGTATATGCTATTAATTCATACCGACCCACTTGGGTTATTAAACATATAAAATTTATATCGCTCATTTCGTTTTATCCTATGACCCGGTCTACTCACGGTGTGTGAGTGGGAGGTTAAGAAAGAAGTTTGATCACAGGCGTGCCAGGCGGCTGGGCGCGGCGATATTCTTCACATGGGGCTTGTTTTTACTTTTTTGTTGGCAGAAAGGAGGCGTTATTATAGGGGTTGCCACTGCAAGAAGATGGTGTTGTTTGCATATCAGCATTTGGGGCACCGCTTTTAAATTTGCCCATGGCCCCACTTTGTCTAAAACCAGCCCTGCGGGCGATACGCATGGGGCAAGGGTGATTGTGCCAGACATACGTAGGATTTATAATTAGCATTATATATCTTATTGGCTTCTATACTTCTTTGCATGGTTTATGTATTTATCATGTAGCTTGGTATATTGCAATTTGAATGGTAATTTAGTACTTTGTTTACAGGTGGTAATTTTGGAAGCAGAATTTTTGTTATATCTAGGCTATATGTATAAGTATTGCTGGCTCTGGAGGACATACATGTTCATTGTTTATTGCGATATGGGGATGCACGTGTAAATTATTGCATAATGGTGTACACCTTCTATGTAGATCAGGGGTGTCAAACTCATTTTCACCGGGGGCCACTTCAGCCTCACGGGGTACCTTGAAGGGCCAAGATTATTTTACACATGTATAAAAGTAACTTCTCCTTAACAGTTAAGCGAGCTATTAATTAGTAGTTACATTTGTACATTACTACTGTTACAATCAGCCCTTTGAGGGCAACCAGGAAGAACATAATGTATTGTTAAAACCTAAGACATTGGCATGTTACATACTATCCTCATCCTTTTCTGAATATATCAAAAATTAAGCAATATGCAAATACCGATGACCCCTGCAAATGGTATTATGCTCCATAGTGGCCCCTGCACACGGTATTATGCTTCATAGTGGCCCCTGCACGGTATCATGCTCCATAGTGGCCCCTGCACATGGTATTATGCTTCATAGTGGCCCCTGCACGTGGTTTTATGTCCCATAGTGACCCCCCACCCATGAACTATTATTATACTCTGGGGTCTTTTCAGACCCCAGAGTATAATGATCGGAGACCCAGGGGGAGAATACAAACATAAAACCAGTGTTACTTACCTGGGCTCCGGTGCTCTCCCTGAGTTCGGCCTTCTTCAATGTCGCACAGACCGGCGTCGCGACATAATGACGTCGGCCCGGCTCACGTGACGCCTGCAACGTCACCAAAGAAGGCCGAAGCCTGCTGGGAGTAACATCGGATCGCCAGAGAGGTGAGTAACTCTGGTTTTTATGTTTATCACCTCCCCTGGGTCTCCGATTATTATACTCCGGGGTCTGAAAAGACCCCGGAGTATAATAATAGCAGTATTTGATGGGGTTCGCGGGCTGCGGCCTCACTTACCATCCCCGCTCCTGCACACCTGCTTCTGTGTCCCATAGCAGAAGGGGAAGCGGGGGCGGCTACAACCAGCAGCGGGGATCGTTAAGTAAATAGGCCGTTACGTGCCGGGCATACTCCAGCAGGCAACGGCCTATTTATATATATAAAAAAAACTTATTTCACTTACCTCCGATGCCTTGATGCAGCCGCCGCCTCCTCCTCTTCTTGTCCGCGACGTCTGCATGTCAGCGTAGGAGGCGCGATGATGTCATTGTATCGCCGCCTGCGCTGACATGCAGAGGTCTCGTAAACCAGCCCAGGACAGGTATCGCACAGCTTTGTTTTTTTTTGTTTTTTTAAGCGGCCTGTCCTGGGCTGGTTTACATTACATAGACAATAAAAAATGCCGCGCCCCTGCGGGCCAGATAAGTGCCGGGCCGGATAACAGAAGGCAGCGGGCCGGATTCGGCCCGCGGGCCTTGTGTTTGACACCTGTGATGTAGATCATATTTACACTTGCTGTTTTTCTTTCTCTCTTTTTTTTTTCACATAGTACACAATAGTATACAAGGGATATAATTTGAGGGACATAGCATAGGAGACATATACACTACATACCCTCTAAGCATCCGTCTACTTTAACACTGCTTTCTACAGACCCTATACAGTAAAATTTTGTATAAGCCAGTATCCCTTAAGTCCCACAGCAGCACAATATGGGGTATTCCTGCCTCTGTGTGCTGGTAGGACAAGCTGAACTTTTAATTACCATAAATTATGCATGACTATGCTACCCTATAAGAGGGCAAAGGGACCTCCCCCCTTGTGTTTTTTTCTGTCCTGTGTGGTGGGACAGGTGGAGGGAGGTCTTTTTTTACTCCCATGTTTTGTTTTTCTCCTAAAGTTTGTTAACTTCCTTTGGGGAGTCATCTTTACACCTCTCTTCTCTTCTGTGAAGAGGAGAAAAAGGAAAAAAAAAAAAAAAAAAAAAACAACTTCACACACTAGTTGTTGTGAGATGTCTCCAGACTTGCCTCGTTCGTACACGTTCCTTTAGGAGAGCCGAGAATCTCCTTGTCAACGTGTATGGTAGAGATAAAGGTCTCAGGGCTTCCAAACCTACCTTGTCTAGGTGGATCAAGGAGGCAATCGAGGTCTCTTTTATTGCTCAGGGGTTAGCTCCACCTGGTTGTACAGCCCATTCAACCAGAGCTGTATCAACCTCTTGGGCTGAGAACCGGACCTTACTGCTGGATCAGATCTGTGGAGCTGCTTCTTGGTCATCTCACCTAACATTATTGACTAGATGTTCGGAGTTCTGTGGCGACTGCCTTTGGACAGTAAGTCCTAGGTGTTGTAGAGCCTTAAAACCTCCCTAAGGGAATTACTTGCTATATCCCCATATTGTGCTGCTGTAGGACGAAAGGGAATCGTTGATTAAGATGTTAATCTGTTTTCCCTTAGTCCTAACAGCAGCACAAGCTTCCCTCCCTAAACTTAGCAATTTTTACTTTATAACTTACACAAGGGGGTGAGGTCCCTTTGCCCTCTTATAGGGTAGCGTAGTCATGCATAATTTATGTTAATTAAAAGTTCTGCCTGTCCTACCAGCACACAGGGGCAGGAATACCCCATATTGTGCTGCTGTTAGGACTAAGAAAAAACAGATTAACATCATAATCAACGATTATCCTGCCTATGAAAGGTATAAAAGTTTTTAAATGTTTTTAACCTTGTGTGCATAATAAAGATTTGTTATATTTTTGTAGTACTGAGGGTTGAGCATCTTCTTGGCCTACAACTTTTTGTTTTTGTTCCAATATTTATGTTTAGTATGGCCTAGATGCACCCCGTTAATATTTAGTGATGCCCACTATATAAAATAAGTAGTGTATTTTTTCAGCATCCTGCTGTGATCTTTGGCTCCCATTGAGAACAATGGATGGCGGACTATGCCACGAATTCGCGGTAGAATCCACCCCCAGATCCATGGTGTTTTTTTTTCTTGTTTACAAACAAGATGTAGTTTTTATTTATATCATTTTGGGAATATCTGACCCTTTGATTATCTTTTCTTTTTTTGGGGGGGGGGAGGTGAAACAATGGAAAAACTGTGATTATGACTGAATTTTAATTTTTCAACCACTACAGCATACACAGTATGGGATCAATTTGCATAATTGCAAATTAATTATGTGCAATCAATTTAGCATTTTTTTAAATTTATTTTGGTATGCATTCTAGGAAATGCAGGTAATTTTTTTCAACTTGTTTGAACCTGTGATCATTAAACATACCATATGGCAAAATTGCTGTACTTCTATTAAGACTTGCCATAGGCAGATCTCAATAGCTGTACTCTTAAGGCAGGCATAGGAGTCTTCAGAAGGCTCCAGCCTTCCATAGTAACAGGATGGCTGCTGCAATCTTGCCATATGGGAGCCATACCTGCATCACAAAGTAAACAGCAACGGTGAACCAGGTGGGAGGAGGGGATCCAGCCAAAAACAAAGGGTTAATGCTCGTAATCAGCGGGTTATGATCATGGGCATTAAAACAGGGGAGAGCTGCTGGATATGGTGCCCTGCTCTGGTTCTGCCATGTTTAAAGTCCTGATATCCACCTCACTATTATAATGGATGTTGGAAAGGAGTTAAAAGTATTTTCTGGGAGTTGAATATTAATGACCTATCCATAGGCTTGGTAATCAATATCTGATATGTGGGTGTCAGACACCGGAAACCCACGTGATCAGCTCATTGAAGAGACCGCAGCGACCGAATACCTAGCACACCACCGTAAATAGTGTAGGGGCTGTGCTTGGTATTGTAGCTCCACCCTATTCACTTGAATGGAACTGAGCTTCGATGATGAATGAACGTGAAGAGCAGATGATGGGGGGGGGGGGGATATTAATCTGAAAAGTATCACATTCCCACTCACATGATGAGCTTCTGAGCTCTCTGAATATATCATGGTAGTAATTCACCTTACAATTCCCCCTTCATGGACTACTAAAATAAAATTAGATGAAATCATGTAGCTATCCCATTGGGGAATAAGGTCTCACAATATTATCAAGTCCATCTTGAATTCTTGGGTGACCTACAGAGACTTGACCTATAATCTGCTGTTTGTATATACCAGTGTATAACAACCATCAGTGAATATATGAATAGAGTCTGTGGTGGCAAATGGCATAATAACATTGCACCCTATGCATAGAAGCAGTTTGATAAATTTAGGGCAAAAAGTAAGTTTCTCTTGCTATATAAAAACCATCAAAGCACACTGTAACCCAATATAATAGGGGACAATGTAAAAGTACATTTGATTTATTGATGGCAATCCTGTATCAAACATGAAGAACCTGTACAGATTAGAGAGACCTTGCCATCCTGGAGAGGTTGCTGGGTTTCATCTGAGAAGCTTAAGGTTTCTAATAGTTATGAGTATACATTCCTGAACCATAAGTCCGTAGTTTCCACGTAATATCTGGAAGGACCTGATTATTATAGAACGTGAACATCATATTTTATGGTTTGATTCTTTCTTTCTTAGTTTACATCTTATATACAACACAAATCTGTAAAACCTTCCGCCTTTAGACAGGGAAGCTGCAGCCGCAGTCCAGGATGCTTTATCCCTATGAGACCCATTGCCATAAAAGTTACAATGTAACTAACTGACGTATTCGGGTGGTGAATGTTCACTATTAATTGCCGGGACTCTGGAATCAGGATATCGCATACTCTGCAAATAAATTCTTCTTAATCTCAGTTTTTCAGAAACAGGTGGAAGCTTTGAGGTTGAGCCATATTCTTGTTATCAGAGTCATTATATAAATATTAATTCATTTTTAGCAACCCTGAGATTTACTGTTTACTGGAAACCAGCAGAAATGAACAGCTAGTGTCTAGCCTACTTTACACATGATACTGCTAATATAGGGTAAAGTCCTGTGCATTTATTATCACATACCTAGTACAAAAGCATGTGGACAGATCAAACAGATGATCCTACATATGAGATGGCATAATAACCTTAATGCTTGGACCAACCATGTTTAGACGATCAGAGGATTTTCTGCATCTCAATAAATTAGAATATCTTTTGAAACGTTCATTCATTTCAGTAATTCAGTAATACAATTCATAATCAGCGTCTTCCATGACTGTGTGTCCTACTGAACCAGACTGAGGGACCATTTAAAGGCTTAGGAAACCTTGGCAGGTGACACACTGAATTTACAATACTGAATTTTTTTTACAATATTCTAATTTTCTTAGATTTGGATTTTCATTAGCTGTAACCCATAATCAACATTTACAGAAATAAAACACTTGAAATAGAACACTCTGTGTGTAAAGAATCTAGAAAATATAGGTCGTCACTTTTTAATCTACTTACTGAAATAAATAAACATTTCAAAGATATTCTAATTTATTGAGATGCACCTGTAGGTGACAAATAGGTCCATGATTTTTAGCAGTAGACAACACTATGAATCTGCCATTGTACTGAAAACTGTGATGCTGATTTTTTTAGACAAATAATGTAATAGTCCAGTCTGTGGGTGAAATGATATATAAAGATTGTAATTTATGTCTAGTAAACAGTCTAGGGATAACATAGCCCTTTTGTGAATGGAGAACCTCTTTAATATGGTTGCTGTACAGTCATGGCCAAAAGTTTTGAGAATGATACAAATATTAATTTTTACAAAGTCTACTGCTTCAGTTTTTCTAATGGCAATTTGCATATACTCCAGAAAGTTATAAAGAGTGATCAGCTTAACAGCAATTACTTGCAAAGTCAATATTTGCCTAGAAAATGAACTTTATCCCCCAAAACACATTTCAACATCATTGCAGCCCTGCCTTAAAAGGACCACCTAACATCGTTTCAGTGATTGCTCCATTAACACAGGTGTGGGTGTTGATGAGGACAGGGCTGGAGATCAATCTGTCATGATTAAGTAAGAATGACACCACTGGACACTTTAAAAGGAGGCTGGTGCTTGCCATCATTGTTTCTCTTCTGTTAACCATGGTTATCGCTAAAGAAACACGTGCAGTCATCATTGCACTGCACAAAAATGGCCTAACTGGGAAGAGTATTGCAGCTAGAAAGATTGCACCTCAGTCAACAATCTATCGCATCATCAAGAACTTCAAGGAGAGAGGTTCCATTGGTGCCAAAAAGGCTCCAGGGCGCCCAAGAAAGACCAGCAAGCGGCAGGACCGTCTCTTAAAAGTGTTTCAGCTGCGGGATCGGGCTACCAGCAGTGCATAGCTTGCTGAGGAATGGCAGCAGGCAGGTGTGAGTGCATCTGCGCGCACTGTGAGGCGGAGACTCTTGGAGCAAGGCCTGGTCCCAAGGAGGGCAGCAAAGAAGCCACTTCTCTCCAGAAAAAACAATCAGGGACAGACTGATATTCTGCAAAAGGTAAAGGGAGTGGACTGCTGAGGACTGGGGTAAAGTCATTTTCTCTGATGAATCCCCTTTTCGATTGTTTGGAACATCTGGAAAACAGCTTATTCGGAGAAGAAGAGGTGAGCGCTACTACCAGTCTTGTCTCATGCTAACTGTAAAGCATCCTGAAACCATTCATGTGTGGGGTTGCTTCTCAGCCAAGGGAATCGGCTCTCTCACAGTCTTGCCTAAAAACACAGCCATGAATAAAGAATGGTACCAGAATGTCCTCCAAGAGCAACTTCTCCCAACCGTCCAAGAGCAGTTTGGCGCTCAACAATGCCTTTTCCAGCATGATGGAGCACCTTGCCATAAAGCAAAGGTGATAACTAAATGGCTCAGGGAACAAAACAGAGATTTTGGGTCCATGGCCTGGAAACTTCCCAGATCTTAATCCCATTGAGAACTTGTGGTCAATCATCAAGAGACGGGTGGACAAACAAAAACCAACAAATTCAGACAAAATTAAAGCATTGATTCTGCAAGAATGGACTGCTATCAGTCAGGATTTGGTCCAGAAGTTGATTGAGAGCATGCCAGGGAGAATTGCAGAGGTCCTGAAGAAGAAGGGTCAACACTGCAAATATTGACTTGCTGCATTAACTCATTCTAACTGTCAATATAAGCTTCTGTTACTCATAATATGAATGCAATTATATTTCTGTATGTGATAAAAACATCAGACAAACACACATAAAAACCAGAGGGCAGCAGATCATGTGAAAATATAATATTTGTGTCATTCTCAAAACTTTTGGCCATGCCTACCATACTATATATTCCAACTATGCTGGTGGTGTTGGTGAATATTACCCTCAACTTTCAGTTGACCTCAATTCATATTGATAGAAAAGGGAGATATGTTATTTTTCTAATTACCATTGTATTGGGTCTGCATGTTCCCCCACCATTTTTAGGGGGAGGTTATAGACAATATCATGGCGTGTCTGGCAGTGCTGCCTCCTGTCCCACTTCTCTTGGTAGGAGACTTAAACTTCACACTTGACCATGGTGTGGATAGACTTTGTTCCCCCACATCTCCATCATATCAAGACTCGTTCAAATTGGACCTCAGCCAATAATCTAATTAAGGTCTGGAGATGGCACCATCACCACCAGCAGTAGTTCTCATGTTACTCTGCCTCGGCCAATTTCTTGTCCAGAATTGACTTGGCCTTTGTAAATATAGACCTACTCTCACAGTTCACTAAAGTGGAAATACCTACCACATGGGATACCTGACCATGCACCCTTGCTAGTTATTATCACTCAACCCCTTGAGCCCAAATAAGCAGCGGAGATTGATCCCTATGTGACTCAAAGTCCTGCCTATTCAATATAAATGTACAGCTAACGTTAGGTTCACACTAGCATTCAGCTTTCTGTTCTTCGAGTCCACTTGGGGACCCAAAAAATGGAAAGGTAACCCACTTAAAAAGTGGTTACCCATGGAAACCCACAGACCCCATAGACTATAATGGGGTCCACTGGGTTTCTGCCCCAAAAATGCGGAGACAAAAGTCCTGCTTGCAGGACTTTTCTCACTGCATTTTTAAGCGGGTTCGGGGACAGAAACCCGAACATAGATTAGGCACAGGTGTGAACCTAGCCTGAGATTTGGGACTACTGGCAGGTGAATATGGAGAAACCTGATCTGGTTTTGGAATGGGAAACCTTTATGTTGTTCTTTGTGGACTTCTGATAGGAGCCATGTCTGCTCATCACCCCTGAAGACTGACCTAGTGGGAACACAGGCAGACTATGTTGCTGATCCCATGGAACATAAACAGATACACTGGTTGGGGTTGCAGCAATACTATACAGTCATGGCCAAAAGTTTTGAGAATGATACAAATATTAATTTTTACAAAGTCTACTGCTTCAGTTTTTCTAATGGCAATTTGCATATACTCCAGAATGTTATAAAGAGTGATCAGCTTAACAGCAATTACTTGCAAAGTCAATATTTGCCTAGAAAATGAACTTTATCCCCCAAAACACATTTCAACATCATTGCAGCCCTGCCTTAAAAGGACCACCTAACATCGTTTCAGTGATTGCTCCATTAACACAGGTGTGGGTGTTGATGAGGACAGGGCTGGAGATCAATCTGTCATGATTAAGTAAGAATGACACCACTGGACACTTTAAAAGGAGGCTGGTGCTTGCCATCATTGTTTCTCTTCTGTTAACCATGGTTATCTCTAAAGAAACACGTGCAGTCATCATTGCACTGCACAAAAATGACCTAACTGGGAAGAGTATTGCAGCTAGAAAGATTGCACCTCAGTCAACAATCTATCGCATCATCAAGAACTTCAAGGAGAGAGGTTCCATTGGTGCCAAAAAGGCTCCAGGGCGCCCAAGAAAGACCAGCAAGCGGCAGGACCGTCTCTTAAAAGTGTTTCAGCTGCGGGATCGGGCTACCAGCAGTGCAGAGCTTGCTGAGGAATGGCAGCAGGCAGGTGTGAGTGCATCTGCACGCACTGTGAGGCGGAGACTCTTGGAACAAGGCCTGGTCTCAAGGAGGGCAGCAAAGAAGCCACTTCTCTCCAGAAAAAACATCAGGGACAGACTGATATTCTGCAAAAGGTACAGGGAGTGGACTGCTGAGGACTGGGGTAAAGTCATTTTCTCTGATGAATCCCCTTTTCGATTGTTTGGAACATCTGGAAAACAGCTTATTCGGAGAAGAAGAGGTGAGCGCTACCACCAGTCTTGTCTCATGCCAACTGTAAAGCATCCTGAAACCATTCATGTGTGGGGTTGCTTCTCAGCCAAGGGAATCGGCTCTCTCACAGTCTTGCCTAAAAACACAGCCATGAATAAAGAATGGTACCAGAATGTCCTCCAAGAGCAACTTCTCCCAACCGTCCAAGAGCAGTTTGACGCTCAACAATGCCTTTTCCAGCATGATGGAGCACCTTGCCATAAAGCAAAGGTGATAACTAAATGGCTCAGGGAACAAAACATAGAGATTTTGGGTCCATGGCCTGGAAACTCCCCAGATCTTAATCCCATTGAGAACTTGTGGTCAATCATCAAGAGACGGGTGGACAAACAAAAACCAACAAATTCAGACAAAATTAAAGCATTGATTCTGCAAGAATGGACTGCTATCAGTCAGGATTTGGTCCAGAAGTTGATTGAGAGCATGCCAGGGAGAATTGCAGAGGTCCTGAAGAAGAAGGGTCAACACTGCAAATATTGACTTGCTGCATTAACTCATTCTAACTGTCAATATAAGCTTCTGTTACTCATAATATGAATGCAATTATATTTCTGTATGTGATAAAAACATCTGACAAACACACATAAAAACCAGAGGGCAGCAGATCATGTGAAAATATAATATTTGTGTCATTCTCAAAACTTTTGGCCATGACTGTACAGCCTTAACAGAGTGTGCGGCCTGAGCAGCCCTTCCTGAAGCTGATGCTACAGATGGTATAGAATCTAAAAGTGGCCATACACATTTAGTTGGCTGATTTTGAATCAGCCAACAATTGGTTATAAAAGTACTGTGAACAACAAAAAAACTAAAGTGTATGGCATGTCTGTTCAGATACAGCCAATCATTTTCCATTTTGCACAGACTTTGTACAATTTTTTTACTAAACTGCCACCCTGATCGGGAAGTTTATGTTGGGTTCTTTGTATGATGTGTATGGCTAGCCTAAGAGTATGTTCACATAGCAGTAATCTGCTCAGTATATTGCATCAATATTTGGAAGCCAAAACCAGGAATTTCTAAAACACAGAAGAGGAACAAATCTGTCCATTAACCTCTCTCTATCTCTGTGGATTGGTGTAAAAATACTGCTGCAAAATACTGAGTAGAATACTGCTATGTGAACATATCCTTTGGCTTGTGAGCACCATGAATCTTAATATTAGGTATATAGCATGTTTATTTAGACACTTTATAGTACTGTTATAAAATTAATTACTACATTATTTGGAAAATGTATGTTGCTATTATTTCAGCACTGTATAGCAGTATTATCTTAGGCTACATGCACACTACTGTTGTAGTGTACAGGTCTTGGGAATATGTAACAGATAACACACAGACGACATCTATGTGCCGTCATTGTTTTCTGCTGACTTATACCCTTGAATTAATTAGCCCAGACTGTAGAACCGGAATAGGTTCTGTGCTGCCAGAGTGCTATTCGTTAAGGAAAAAAAAAAACGGATAGTATACTGATGAAAAATATGGTCAAATGCATGAGGCCTTACTTATTGCGGACATTGCAGTTTAGATACTGTACAGTGATATTATTTTAGCAATTTATGGATGTTGCTTCCTTGTATTGTTATGAAGTTACCAGTATGGAAATGTTATCTGGTCAGTGTATGTCATTATTATTAGGGTACCATTCTTTATAGCGCTTACAAACATTACATGGTGTGGTTATTTGTACCTCTTGTTTCTACATAGCGTGCCATTGGAAGGAAAGGAAAATGTATGCAAAGCTGAAGTGATTCCATTACTGGTGCAACTACTGGATGATAGCGATGCTGAAGTCAGAGCTAATGTTGCTGGGGCATTGATGTATATTACCATCACTACTGAAGGTAAAAACCTATTCTGTATTCATTGGATAATCCTAAATTCTATCTCAGTCCTCTTACAATACTGTTCTTCCATTAGGCAAATATGCTGCCCTTCATTCTAATGCCATCCCAAAATTGCTGGCCCTTGTTAAAGACAGTAACAGCAAGGTACGACTGAACTGCCTGAAAACATTAACAACCCTCTCTGAGACTCCTGAAGGACGTCAAATACTTCTGCAGGATGTGGGTATAATCCAAGGATGTATGGAGGACTCCAGTGAAGCTATAAGGAGAGCAGCTACTATAGCAGTCAAAGTCATACAGTGGAAACCATGACCAATTCTGGAATTGTTATCACAGTTCACCTTCATTGCCTATTCCTGATATAGATAAAGCTACACAATTCATCTATACTGGACGCACTGAGAATCACTAGCTATGAGTACAAAATAACTTCTAGATATTAACAAGAATAAACAATTTTGCTATAACATCCTCCAGTTTTGGATGCATTGTGTCTCGGCATGGTCTCACATGTCCTGCCAAGTAATACTTTTCATGTGACTTTATAAGTCATTGTATCTACTTTAAACCATATATGGGCTCATGAAAACTTATAATGTCTGCCAACTTCTGGAATGTGCTTGATAGTTAACCAAAGTCATTTTACAATCAATTTTTTCTCAGTAATCTTTATAGATACAAAGTCCATCAAATTGTCCCTTATCGCATATACAATTATGTCTTGCAGCGTTATACTTTTCTATGATAAGTATAGGCAGATCAATTTTCTGCTCGTAACTTGAAGTGATACTCTGGCAAAACCTGTAGTTTTGCATGTGATTCCTCAACTGTACTCCTGATATATCATATCACGGCTGTGTCTTTTAGGTTTCTGCGTGTTAATATATCAATTGAAATGTGTCTGAGGTATTATATAGCAACAATCTTGGAATATAAAATCTTTCCAAACCAGCACATACTAATAAAATTCTTTATTATGGTTACCAGTCCCAGACTGTATTGGTGGCAACTTGAAATCTTTTCAGCCCTGTGAATTCTACTGCTGCAGATAATGTAAATCTAATCCTAACCTGTCATTTCTGCTTCTCCTTGCCGGGGACTGGAGTTTGCATATTGCATGTGAGATGCATGCTGCTGCATAGGGCATAGTCTGTATCTTCTCATGTGCCGTATGTAGTTCTTCATCTGTAGTTTTCACCATCCTACTCACAGTTTGAAATAATCTGTATAACTATAGCTTCAGATAAATGTGATCTAGACACACTTTCCTATAGGATGCCTGAACATCTGTAGTTAACTGAGCAACTGGCAGATGACAGGAATTTCTAAAATTAAGGCTCCATTCACATCATGTTTTTTTTTTTTATATCCACTTAGCATATTCATTTAACAGATGCAAAAACATGACTTTTGGATATGGGATGGACCCTCACTCCTTCCTAAAACCATCCAAACTACAGTAAACATTGACTTTGGAATAAGCACACAAAACACTTTATTTTGGGTGTCAAAATGGCCACAGCTTTATTTAAATCACAGAACTAAAATAATCACAGAAGGAGTCAGGTGAAGTGCCAGACCATTGGGATTCACGAATACTGTGAGATCCCCAGCTGTCTGACAAACAGCAGCCGGCCAGACAGCAATAAAGGGGGCGGCACGCTCCGGCTTGCAATTCTAGCAGAGCCAGTACACTTTAAGGGCACCAACAGCCCTGTGCTTAACCCCTGTGCCCGCCCCTGGATGACGTTACTATTACGACATCCTTCAGGCTGGCCATTTCCAAAGCTCAGCCTGTTCACCACCATGAGGTTTAACCTCCTCTATTAGTTAAAATAAGTCCACAATAACTTGCCTGCAACTTCCACCTGACTCCTCAACCGCCACAGAGAGGCCATTTGACACCTTAAATGGACTCGACCACCACCAAACTGATTAGTAATGCAAAAGCCCTCTAGAAACTTTTTATACTAGTCCTATACCATCTTCTCTACAGTACTAAGCTATGAATGTTGCTGAAAATGCAACTAAAGTGAATGACTGTAGTTAGAAACCAGTAAGGAGAAATAGACTATAATACTGAAATTACCATAAACCAGTATACTGTACGTGGGGGATTCCGCCATACCACACACATGTAATTGCCAACCATTTATGCATATAAGTATATACTTTCCACTTATGTTATGTGGGGTCCCACTCATGGTGGTAAATGTAAACAAATTATATAGATGTATACAGTATATATGAGATAACACCTCTTCAAAGAATACCTCTGCCCCTAAAAAAACCCCAAAAAACTAGGACTGTCCATTTATATTCATTGGTAACCCTATACCCAATTATATTGCCAGGAAAGACATAGAGAGTATAAAGAAGGGAAGAGACAAGTACTTGCTGTGCTTCAGCTTCTCCAGGTACACAGCAACCACCGAGCACTTACTGTAGTGAAAAAACCTCACCATTGTTGTTCGATGGGTCCCAACCATTCACAGGAGTCTTTGAAGGCAGTGAGAGATCCTCTCCTGTCATATCTCAATCATTTTCAGAGCACTTGATGACCTTTACCCTTAGCCGAAAGCACCGACCCAAGGGCACCGAGACTGAAATTTGAAGCTAAAATTCTCTCTTTTGCTGGACCTGGGCCAGCACCATCCTGATGCTGCCCGTTCCGCTATAGGAGCTACAGGACTATATAGCTCCTGCATGCAGAGCATGGGGTTATCTTGATAAGCAGTGCTGGGCTCCATTCGCTAGCTGGCTACGATAGACACTCTACTGCATCTGCTGTATCACACTGTCGGCAAACTAAAGAGAAATATGAATTGGGCAATATAAATGGTAATATATCTTCATTAAGAAAAATTAAAAGTCAACAGAAATGGTCCTTGAAGCTATAGATTTTTATCAAAAACATGCCTGCTTTATTTAAAATTTATTTATTTTTTTTTTTTTTTTTTTTTTTTCCTTCCCTCCAGCCGCAACCACCACTGGCTCGGAGGGCTCAATTTATTGCACAGACATGTGAAAACTGATAGCCATGACCCTAGGGACTTATCCTAACAGGGTCTTTTTTTTTTTTTTTTTTTTTAAATGAATAATTGGTTTTGCAGAAACCAGGTGGTCCATACCTCTGATGGTTACCTTTCCACACCTGGGATCCATACCTCCGATGGTTACCCCTCCACACCTGGGGTCCATACCTCCGATGGTTACCCCTCCACACCTGGGGTCCATACCTCCGATGGTTACCCCTCCACACCTGGGGTCCATACCTCCGATGGTTACCCCTCCACACCAGGAGGCCATACCTCCAATGGTTACACCTGAGGTACCTGCACTGGGCTACACCTGAGGTGGTTGCCCATTACTGGCCAAATTATAAGTAACTTCAAGGACCCATAAAATAAATAAATAAAAATATATATTTATTGTCCCTAGTGCGAATTATAATGCTAAAGTATAAAAATCAAAAAACACAACAGTAAATAACTGAATTACTTTCTGTTAAGCACATACAGTCAAGAAATGGCAAAATTAGTTTGTTAGTGTATCCCAAACCACCAGCTACAAAAGTTACATACTGGCTTGGAGGCACTTGTACACATCCCAATCCTAAGCAACCTTACCCTATGGGGTTACATACTAAGGCAAGGCCACTGACAATAACAGTGTAAAACACTGGCCTAAAGATTGGAGGCCCAGGCAGACAGGGTCCTCTCTTCCAATTGTACTAGATCACTCAGCTAGTTAGCTATCACAGTATATGTCATAGTCAGGGATGGAAGCTGCTGCAGTATATGATGCCATAGTAACATATAATAATAGTAATCCATATACTTATCCGGATACAGACTGTAAGTCACCGGCTACACATGGAGAGTAAGAAATACAATAATCCGGTGCAGTATTTGTCCGATATCCATTATCTACATGTGTTGGAGACTCAGAGGTCAGCCTACAACATGGTGGTCACTATATCACTGTATATACATGGCTATAAAACTATACAATTCTGTGCATCCTACAGAGCAAGGTGCACCTGAGCCACCCATATCCCCACCATGTGCTGAGCCCTCCATGAACACCTTTCAGAGCTATAAATATGATCTATAATATATTCTGCTAGAAGACTGTGAAAAAACATCTAGATAAGGCCCAACGTAATCTACACAGTCTTATACCATCCACCATTTTAGGTAATGGATCAATTTCCACATGGAAGATGAAATAGCTACATGAGGTAAGGGTAGAGATTTTATAGGCAGCAGCATCAGCAGGACAGCATGTATACAGTGACAGAAGGCTGCCATATAACCACACAGGACTCAGTATACAGCCCTGATATGGAGGTCACATATAGATCATTAGATGACACATATAGAAAGGGGAAATAATAATACCAGCATGTAACTTTTAGTGGATACAAACACCACCTTCTTGAGGGGGAAGTCCTTGGAGCTAAAAAAGTCTGGCCGCCAATCTGTTCCACCACACCAAATTACCCCCAGCCGCAACCACAGGCTCAGGGGCACCATAACACACAGAATGGCAGTTTACCACATATAATAAACCACTCCCCGGGACACCACCCAGCAGGAGCCCAAAGACCAGCCAGACCAAAACAGCAATTAATCTTAGGGGAAACTAACCACCATGTTTCCCCACCACCGAAAATTTCAACCAACTCCAAGGACTCCCCACCCCGCCAATTAAAAATAACCTATATATGGTATAGCCAGTATACACAGTATGACTTGTATACAGCCCTGAGAAGGAGGTCACATGTAGATCATTAGATGCCATATATAGGAAGGGGAAATAATAACACCAGCATGTAACTTTTCCGTATACAAACGCCTTCCTCTTGAGGGGGAGGTCCTTGGAGCTAAAAAAGTCTGGCCGCCAATCTGTTCCACCACACCAAATTACCCCCAGCCGCAACCACAGGCTCAGGGGCACCATAACACACAGAATGGCAGTTTACCACATATAATAAACCACTCCCCGGGACACCACCCAGCAGGAGCCCAAAGACCAGCCAGACCAAACAGCAGTTAATCCTAAGGGAAACTAACCACCATGTTTCCCCACTGCCAAAAATTTCAGGTCATATAGAAATTATTAGCTTTAACCTATCCCCAGCATGATCAGTATTAGCACAGAGATGGAGGACATATACAGGGATTATCAGTGCAGTCTCCATTAATATCACCACACTGTATATCTGATCCCTGGCTTTCAGATCATGCTGTCCCTCTCTCACCACAGTGTCTCCATTACATGTGACCTCCCAGCTCCACCATAGAGAGCCCCTCAGTCCCCAGGACTCATGAACAATCTGCATTATACATCAGTAAACTCAGTAAACTATGATATATCAGCCATGTCTGCAGTGTGTGAGGTAAATACATGATGGGAGTCTGTGACAGGATAAATCCTGTGGTAATACTGCAGCATATACAGTACAGTATGATGTAGAATGGTGATACTAATCTAGTAGTGATGTGTAATGTGAATGTGGTGACACCAGTGTGGTGTGAGGCGATAAACCCCAATATTATACTCCCTGATTCAGCAGACACATGTTTCCTCCAGTCCTTGTGGTGAGAGAAAGAGAAAGAGATGAATGAGACAGGAAGTGACATCTATTCCTAAACTCCTCCCTCCCTACAGTAACACACTAGCCACTATATACTCCTAAAGCTCAATATACACATATATATACTCCTAAAGCTGAATATACACACATATACTCTTAAATCTTAACCAGCCTTTATAAATCCACAAAATTACTGCACAAACATGAAACTGCAGGAGTTATTGGTTCCCCCATCCCAAAGTCATGTCCCCCTTTGCTGATGGCTCCAGGGGTGTCTGGAACACAAGGACACAAAAACATAGTATACATACAAAACGGATGTAAAAAACATGATGTGAATAGACCCTTGTATCAATTACAGTACGGGACAGTCTGTCGCTGGGAGGTAGGGACTACTAGCGTCATAGATAACTAAGATGCTAGGAGTCCCGCTCCCAGCATGAAGTTCAAGTCGGTACATCTGGCTAGCACACGGAATGAGTTTCACACGTGAAACATGGTCGTGTGCTGCTGCCCTAGGATTGTGAATAGAAGCTGGACTGTTCTGAAAAGAAGTTGATGTGGTGGGAAGAACAATGTTATAATGTGGGCTAGGTTTTGGCTCATGATTTGGGGGGAATTTATTATTCCCTTATGCCAGTTTTCTGGCATATGAACATTGCAAACCGGTCTTGATAAATCTGCACCATTGTTTCCTTTCTGCTAGAGTTACAAGAAAGCAACTGAAAAAAAAAGCAACAACATTGTAACATACTTCATTGGATGGTGCATTACTGTATAAAGCTAAGGCCCCAACGCATCACAGTTCTTCCCGGAGTGCTTTGCACAGAAAGTTCTCAGAGGTTTCCTCTTAAGTTCATTAGAATCCCATCCACTTTGTTGTGACTGTAAAATGCTGCGTTTTTTTCCGCGGCGTTTCCGCTACGTGGGGCCCCGGCCTAATGCAGTTCTGTAATGTGTATGAGGCTTTATGCTCTGTTCATGCAAACAGGTGATGGACGTTTTTAAAACATGTGGGGGCAAATTTATTAACATTGGTGTTTCATATGCCTGTCTTAATAAAGTTCTGGACAGGTGCACATCACACCTGGTTTATCAAGAGGCTGTGTGCCAAAATGGAAATCAATGCCAGTCAGGAACTTGCGTAGATTTTCTGTGTAAGGCTGAAGCCCCATGTTGCACAAAACCAGTATTTTACAGTACCTGCAAAGTGGATGGGATTCTGGTTAATCCCATCCACACATTGCAGAAAAAAATCTGCAGCGGAAAAGCTGCATTTTCAAAAAATCGCTGCATGTCAATTATACCTGCGGAAATGCTGGTGTATTAGTATAGGTACAATAGGGGCAGAAAGTCCGCAGAGGAAAACTCTACAAAATCGCAATGAAAAACGCTGCGGAAAAAAAATGCGATGCGTTATCCCTAATATCTAATACCAAAATCCGTCAAAAGAACAATAGCAACTGTTGTAAAGTGCAGATAGATATGTCAACAGATGTTTTATATATTATTAAAACTTGGAGCAAGGAGCCCTAATATTAGTAAAGGTTTTTATGTTATACATCAAAATATAAAAACAAGAGTAAATTAATCAATTATAAATTGACAGTTCAGTTATAAAATAAATAAATGACATTTACTTCATCATCATAATAATTCATGATACACATATGTAATATCAATCTAATCAAATATTAAGATAATATGCATTAAATTACACAGTCTATAGATTTCATTTTGTTAACTGTGGGATATTTCAGTGAACAGCACCAATTTCATCAGGAGGCATACAGAATTTCTTCCATAGGAATCCAAGAAAAAAGGGGAAGTCCACAAAGAGGAATTTACAGCTGATTCTGTCTCACAATCAGCTCTGAAATCTGCCTCACATTACTTTCAATGGGGGCAGTGACGAACACTGAAAAATAAGTGTTCAATCCCATTTTCTATGAAGCTATTCAGCATGAAAACCCGCGGTGAAAAGCTGAAGCTTGTCTGACAGTTTCCGCTGCGTGTTCCACAGGGCCATTTTTTAGGTCAGGGCTCCAAGTGGCAAAAACCGTGGCACTTTACAGTCCCTGCAAAGTGAATCCCATCCACACATTCCAGAAAAATACGCATGGCGGATATGCTGCTATTTCCAAAACCACTGTGGTTTTGGAAATCACAGCATGTCAATTATACCTATGGAAACACCGGTGGTTTCCCTATAGGTATAATGGAAGCAGAAAGACTTGCTGTGAAAAACGTTGCCGCTGTGTTTTTTTCTGCAGTGCCTCACTACTTGGGGCCTTAGCCTTACAGAGGAATTTGAGGCAGGAGACCACCTGAAATGTGAATTTACCCTTATGCTTGAATATCATGACTTGAATTTACAGGTCTTTCTGCAGCTTCTTTCTCTTATATACTTATGACAACAGTTCCTGCTCTTTGTTCTAATAGATCATAGTTATCATAGGGCATTTCAGTTTTGTGGCTTTGAATAACCACGATCCTTTGCACACAGAACTGGCACTATTTAAGGAAGTTATGATGTGGAGGGTGGTAATATGGATCCCCATAATGTCCCTGTGAGGGTGGGTTCACACCTGCGCTTGGTGTCCGTCCGTCGCCAATCCAGTGAAAATCTCGGCGAACTGGATTGGCGTCGGATACAGACCGGTCAGCGGCGCATTGGTTAAAAACCCATTCATTTGAATGGGTTTTTAAAGCAGTGCGTGTGGTGTGCGCTTACACCCTCTGCGCTGCGAATCCTTTTTTTTTCGTCGGACACGAAGTCCTGCGTGTCCGACTTTGTTTCCGACGAAAAAAAAAGGATTCGCAGCGCAGAGGGTGTAAGCGCACACCCGCGCACTGCTTTAAAAACCCATTCAAATGAATGGGTTTTTAACCAATGCGCCGCTGACCGGTCTGTATCCGACGCCAATCCAGTTCGCCGAGATTTTCACTGGATTGGCGACGGACGGACAGCAAGCGCAGGTGTGAACGAAGCATGACACTATGGACTGCCAGATAAAACAGCAGGAAGTGCTGTCTTGGGGAACGAGAAGAACATCAGCACTGTAAATTTAGGCAGACACAGTTAAGTAAGCAAAGTTCAAAAACTAGAGTTTACTATAAAGCAGATATATTGCTAAGATGCTGTAAATCAGATATACAGTACGCAGACCCCAGTGAATAAGTATATGATGATCTTTCCATTGAAATGTGCCTTTCATAATTGTGAAGTTATAGGCTCAACCCTACATGTGTGTCTTTGGTTATTTATACCTGTGTTTTTTGATTTATAAGGTCTAGTGTGTTCTTGGGCTTGGTCTCAACAGGTAGCAGCTGACTGTCTCTATAGCGTGATCTCTAAAGGTAAGTGATTACTTTAGGTGGAAGCCTAACCTACAGCTAATGTCTGTACAGATAGAGGATGGTTACCACTAGCATTTGATTTTAACATGTTATTATACGTGGACTATAAGACTTACTAGTAGCAGTAATGCACCCATTGTACCTCTATGGTGAGTTAATTTTACCCCTTAACATATTCAATTAGCACATTTATTTTAGTAAATATAAGGTCATTTCAAGGCTTAATTTTTAGGTAAAGGGATTATCCCAAAAAATTTGGTAAAAGTAGCAGACGTGCTAAAATAATGCTCCACACTGGTCTTTGCTTACTTGTTATGGGTAATGATGTGTCATACAGGGACATGTCTAGTTCAGTGGTGAAGCTGGTATGTGTTGCACAAGACATGGACAGGGACCCATATGGAGCAGCATGGTTGGAGAGATGATTGTGTAATGGTTTTTATTTTAGAAATTTAATTAACTCATATTTCTGGAATCCGGAACAGCCCTTTAAATATACTTGACCATAATTTTATCTTTCTGTGTCAATTATTCCACAACAAAAGAAGGATCTAGCATTCTGTCTTAAAATATTTTTATTATTATTTAAAAACAAAAAATTTTCTATCCAACTTCAGCAGTAAAGAGTCATGAGCAAAATATTGCTGTAATTCCCATCCATTACCCATGCGTTACAGGTCAGTGCAATTCATACAGTTCATTACCTGCCTAGGACCTCTCCTTCTCTATCCTGAAGAGCATATACAATGCTTGCATTACCCACAGGGTAGATTTTAATGGTAAATTACTTACTTTTTACAAGATGTAGTGGTACTCAAATAAGCAAAACATGTCACAGAATCAACCAACTCATCTTTGAACTGAAAGCGCATGGAATGAACAATGTCTTTAAATGCCATATCACATCTACGCAAAGTAGCCATGACAGAACACAGCCACAGCAAGAAGGATGATGCCATTGATATTAACCACATTCCTCCAGAGGGGAACTTCTGCGGTGTTCTGTCATCTTTAATTCCAAGGCCTTCTTCTCCTCTTCGCTAAGTTTTGGAGCCTTCTTGTCATCAAAACCACAGAACCAGTTGTATGCCTTCCGAAAGCAACTCTGTTTTTTGACTGCAAATATAAGAATACATATGGAAGGAAAATTATAAAGTTACAGTATATGGTTTGTGGGGAGACTTATATTGCTCAGTGATTTATATTGTATTTTAGTCCAAAATTATGTGGCGATATCCATGATATATATTTTTCAGGATAGATATTATTTAGTCCTGTATGTCTAACCTTCCTCATAGCCATCATCTTCCTCAACATCTTCATTAACCCAGTCATTAGCGTCCAGATCTACCCTCTCTTCTTTGCTGTTTCTCAAGGCCCAACACAAACGGTGAAGCTGTCAATATAAATATTAACCATCAAAAACATTAAAAACACCATAAACATTGTTACAGAACATATAACAGACTTTTTATAGTATTTACACTGTTGGAAAAATGTCTTTGCATGTTTTTTTTTTTGTTTTTTTTTTTAAAGAGTCTGCTCAGTTATTTACACATCAACCATTAACTATAATGAGGAGTCAGCTTGCTTCAAAGGGAGATTACCACCATGAAAATTGCTTCTAAACTACATTGCTTCAAGGAGCATTTAGTGACATAGTAAACAATCATTTCTTGTGTTATAGTACAATTTTACTGTTAACAAAATCAACTTGTGATGTAAGTCAGCTGTATGGTGCACCTGGGGCATGGCTGCACCTGCCAAAACACTTGTTTATGCTTTTATCGTCACCCAGAGCCAACCCTGAAAGTAAAGATTTACTGGTCCCATTGTGAAACCACCACAGGGATCTAGTTCCTGTAGATAAAGTATTCAGAAAACAAGAGAATACCTCCTTGAATCTCCTACTCAATCAGAAGCAGCACCATATGATTACCATCAGATGAGAATAAAGTACTTGGGGTGAGATACAAAACTTAACTACGTCAGCTTCTCTGCTGTGTCTCTCCTCTCTCAATTGGCCCTGTTTTCTCTATAGATTTCAATAGACTGCTGTATTTTTATACCTAAGTGAGCTGATGGTCCGTCTACAGAGACCAAGAGATTTCAGAGTGAGTGTCAATTTAGCAATATGGTAGAGGGAGAAAAGAGCCTGATAAAAAGAAAAAGAAGCATTTTCTCTTATAACACATTACAAAGTTTCTTATGTTCACATGTACTACTGAATTAAGTTTGTTAAAAAGTTAGTGAACATTTAAGACCCCATGCACAAGGCCAAGTGTGCATCCAATGTGGGGACAAGTGTGACATTCAAGTGTCATCCGAGTGCATTTCATTATGGTGTAGTTTAATCTTTTCAGCCAGCACTGTGAAGGAAGATTCCAGTATATTCATGATAAGTAACTATTAGCCATCCATCAGCAGTGCATAGAGAGAAAGCTATCATAAAGTTTCATATGTTACCTATAGACCACCATTGTAAAAAATATATATTAAATATATATACAGTATAAATATGTATCACTTGGAAGGGAACTCTACCGCAATACATCAGATCAATTAAAGCCTATAGATGTGGTTGCAATATATGTGCCAATAGGATTCCCACTACATACGTTGCTACATACAGTAAGTTGCTACATGTCTGTGAGGCCCCATGCACACGACCACATTTTTTGACCCGTGTGCTATCTGCTATTACAGATCCATGATAACACGTAGCATACAGACATGGCCATATATTTATACACAGTGGGGAAAAAAAAGTATTTAGTCAGCCACCAATTGTGCAAGTTCTCCCACTTAAAAAGATGAAGCCGGCCTGTAATTGACATCATAGGTAGACCTCAACTATGAGAGACAAAATGAGAAAACAAATCCAGAAAATCACATTGTCTGATTTTTAAAGAATTTATTTGCAAATTATGGTGGAAAATAAGTATTTAGTCAATAACAAAAGTTCATCTCAATATTTTGTTATATATCCTTTGTTGGAAATGGAAGAGGTCAAACGTTTTCTGTAAGTCTTCACAAGGTTGGTACACACTTTTGCTGGTATGTTAGCCCATTCCTCCATGCAGATCTCCTCTAGAGCAGTGATGTTTTGGGGTTTTCGCTGGGCAACACGGACTTTCAACTCCCTCCAAAGGTTTTCTATGGGGTTGAGATCTGGAGACTGGCTAGGCCACTCCAGGACCTTGAAATGCTTCATACGAAGCCACTCCTTCGTTGCCCTGGCGGTGTGCTTGGGATCATTGTCATGCTGAAAGACCCAGCCACGTTTCATCTTCAATGCCCTTGCTAATGGAAGGAGGTTTGCACTCAAAATCTCACGATACATGGCCCCATTCATTCTTTCATGTACACGGATCAGCTGTCCTGGTCCCTTTTCAGAGAAACAGCCCCAAAGCATGATGTTGCCACCCCCATGCTTCACAGTAGGTATGGTGTTCTTTGGATGCAACTCAGCATTCACTCTCCTCCAAACACGACTAGTTGTGTTTCTACCAAATAGTTCTACTTTGGTTTCATCTGACCATATGACATTCTCCCAATACTCTTCTGGAACATCCAAATGCTCTCTAGCAAAGTTCAGACGGGCCCGGATATGTACTGGCTTAAGCAGGGGGACACGTCTGGTACTGCAGGATCTGAGTCCCTGGCGGCGTAGTGTGTTACTGACAGTAGCCTTTGTTACGTTAGTCCCAGCTTTCTGCAGGTCATTCACTAGGTCCCCCCGTGTGGTTCTGGGATTTTTGCTCACCGCTCTTGTGATCATTTTGATCCCACGGGGTGAGATCTTGCGTAGAGCCCCTGATCAACAGAGATTATCAGTGGTCTTGTATGTCTTCCATTTTCTAATTATTGCTCCCACAGTTGATTTCTTCACACCAAGCTGCTTGCCTATTGCAGATTCAGTCTTCCCAGCCTGGTGCACGTCTACAATTTTGTTTCTGGTGTCCTTCCACATCTCTTTGGTCTTCACCATAGTGGAGTTTGGAGTGTGACTGTTTGAGGTTGTGGACAGGTGTCTTTTATACTGATAACAATGTCAAACAGGTGCCATTACTACAGGTAATGAGAGGAGGACAGAGGAGCCTCTTAAAGAAGAAGTTACAGGTCTGTGAGAGCCAGAAATCTTGCTTGTTTGTAGGTGACCAAATACTTATTTTCCACCATAATTTGCAAATAAATTCTTAAAAAATCAGACAATGTGATTTTCTAGATAGGTTTTCTCGTTTTGTCTCTCATAGTTGAGGTCTACCTATGATGTCAATTACAGGACTCTTTCATCTTTTTAAGTGGGAGAACTTGCACAATTGGTGGCTGACTAAATACTTTTTTCCCCCACTGTATATGGATCTCTGTTGGAGCCATAGGCTCAAACTGCAAAATATGGAGCAGGTCCTATTCCTGTTTCTCTCTACGGACTTTCTGCCTCAATTATACCTATGTGGAAAATTCCAGCATTTCCGTAGGTATAATTGACATGCTGCGATTTACAAAAACGAGAGTGTTTTTTTTTAAATCGTAGCATTTCCGCTGCAGATTTTTTTGTGCAATGTGTGGATGTGATTAACAAGAATCCTATTCATTTTGCAGGTACTGTAAAACACAGCATTTTTGCAATGTGGGGCCCTGGTCTCAAAATGCTTAATTATGTACAAAAAAAAAAAATTACATAAAATTAAAAAGTGATAAAAAATATCATATATCTTCCAGAATGTTACCAATAAAAAGCACATATTGTCTCACAAAAAATAAACCCTCAACTAGCTCTGTCAAATAATCAAAAAGTTCTGGCTTTCAAAACACAAAGATGAAAAAATTGATAAAGTCACTGTGTCCTAAAGGATGAAACTTTATGTCCTTAAGGGGTTTACATCAGTAAAAGATGTTAATGGTGATATTTCCAAACAAACAATTTTTTATATAGGTTTTAACTGTAAAATGTTGAAAGTGAACTTTTTAAATTTTTGCCACTGAATAATATACTATTGATAAACCTGAAAGACCAATATATTGTTTTTACTCACATGTATATCAGGGATGGGCTTAGTCATGAAGGACACTGCCAATACAATGATGGTTGTTGCTGCAAACAGGATGATTGCAAAATATAGATAGTGCACCTTACAAATGATATCTGGGCATTTGCTGGGCTTTACACAGCTTCCAGTGCCGAAAGCAAATTCTGCGAACATCCGTGACAAGCCAATTAATAGTCCAATTATTAATCCCCAGAAAGCTCCCTGAAATAAAACAAAACAAAAATAAACATAAAAAATGTATTTAATGGTGAATTCACATGCGCCAGATTTGTTGCTGATGTCCGATTTTATCCAAATGGGTCCTAGACAAATCCATACATATGCAGAGAGAAACCTACCCATCTACAGTACATAAAATAGCTGATCAGTCAATGGCTAAGTTCCTCATCTCCCCTAGCGTAAACATCTTGTTACAAAAAACTGAAGGAGATGAGATTATCACACTGGTTATAAAGGCCGTCTCGTATTCCCTGCTAGTTCAGATACCCCTATATTTTACTTTTTTTATTTTACAAAATAAGTATAAGAAACAAATATACATTAAAATCAGAACAAACTACTCAGTAAGAAATAATTGAAAGTTACAGCATAACCGCTGAAAGTAAATGTCATTGAGTATACTGTACCAGTCTCAACTTCTTACCTAAATTAACTCATAAGAAGGAAGTAAAAAAAAAAAAAAAAAAAAGGTAACAAGGTCCAAAGATCTCTCTACAAAATAAGAAGACTGCAGTATCATAGATTACACATGTAAATGAGGGTTCCATTACAGATTTTGCATTAAAGGGGTTTTCCAGGCAAAAAAAATATTTTTAAAAAAGGTGTGTTAGTGATATCAATGGGTTAATACCAAATACCTTTAGCAGTGTTTGAGTGATTTCTGGCTTTCTATGGGAGCTCCTGGTATCCTCTGCATTTGTTTACATGTGTAGCTTCCTGCTGTCTTACCCTACAACTACCATGATGCATTGCAGTTCAACCAGATCCCCCCTCTCACTTCCTCCCTCACAAACCGGACATTTTCCTAGCTAGCCCACGGACTACTAGCCCTACCTACCTAGCTAACTAACTCAGTCCCTCAATCCCTCCCCACCCCATCATACTTACCTGTCTTCTGATCCTGAAGATGACTTTCGTCAGTGCCGCTGTCCGCTCTTCTGCCCTCACCTGGGAGCTGGCGCCTGCGCAATAGAATGCCGGCAGAAGCGAAGAGAAGCAGCGGGCCTACCATGGAGGCGCAATAGAACGCTGGTTCTCTTCGCTTCTGCCGGCGTTCTATTGTGCAGGTGCCGGCTCTGGATCCCTTGTGAAGGAAGCGATGCCCAGCAGAAGAAGAGAACGTGAACATTGGTGAGTATGATGGGGATGGGGGGAGAAAGGAGTACTGGTGACCTCCTGTCTCCGGAAACCGAAACGGAACGTCACCAGGAAATCAGAAAATGTGCCTGGGGCGGTCACATGACTGCCCCAGGCATATGGGTAAATATACATTTACCCATAAATTAGAAGTTAGGTGGGGGGAGGGGGTTTAGCTTAATGTTAAAGTTTTAGTTTATGCCGGACAACCCCTTTAAGGCCCAAAAGGTTGAAGTTACACCTTGGCCTCATACTCATAAGCATAAATGCTCTGCATCCATGGCTGCCACAGTGAATTCCTTTTAGCATATGTTTTATGGTTCCCTGCCAACGAAAGTTCATGAAACACAGGTTCAGGGTATATATTACTTCACATAATTTCAGTATTAAGCCTGATTTTGCAATACAAAATCTTGCAGCCATGAATATATTCAAAATTACTCGTATATACCGATATTCTGAAATAATTAATTTGGATGACATATTTAAATAAAGCTGTTTCTGTTTTACAAATAAGGGAGATCTGTCTCCTGAGAGATCAGATCATGAACTACCTTCCAAAATTCTTTTGGTTTGGGGCACTCCCACTCCTTGTGTAGTATTGTACCTACACTACCACACCGTCTGCAACATGGAGTTAAATATCTGGGAAAAGAGTGATTTAGGCTAAGGCCCCATGTAGCGAAATACAGCTAGAAAACGATGCAGAAAAAAAATGCAGCGTAAACATATCACATTTTTTTTTGGCAGCGTTTTTATTGCATTTTTGCTGAGTTTTTCTCAGCGGATTTTCTTCTCTAATTAAACCTATAGGGAAAATGCCAGCATTTTCACAACGTGGGGCTTTAGCCTTAAGGGGTTATCCAGTTTCTAATATGGGTCCAACAGCAGTCAGTGGTGGATTATAATAAGGGTGAAATGTATGGTTGCTCAGGGCCCAAGGCTGCAAGGAAGATGATTATAATCTGACCTCATAGTTAACTGTATTGGCATCCGCCTATACACGTGAATATTGTGGTGGGGCATGGGAGCCTACTGGAGGTGAGTATTTCTTGCAGACCCAGACACATCTAAAGCAGAACTTCTATCGTCACACTCTGGGGTCTCATCAAATCCCAGAGTATAATTATCAAAGGCCCAGGGGACCGAGTAAACATCATAGTCTTACTCACTTCCCTTGGGCTCTGGCATGGGGCTACATCATAACTTCGGTGTGATCCACGTGACTGATGAGGCCTGTGATTGATCCCTGACATCATACAGGAGGCCGAAAGAGGCCCGAAGAAATGGGGGACCTGCAGCGGAGCCCAAGGTAGGCGAGACTCCACTTATTATAATCTGACTCCATAATAATATTTTGTGGGTGGAGAACCTATTTCATCTGAACCTGAAACTTTTGAAAATTCATAATATGTGTTTTTTTTTATTGCATTAGTGTAGGGGTCACTTTGGGACTTTATAGTGTGTGAAAGGGGCTACTTTGGGTCATTATACTATATGGAGAGTCGCTATGGGACATTATTCTGTATGAAAAATGCTGTAGAAAAAAATCGATGTATTTCCACTGCAACGTTCTGCAGCGTTTTTTATGAATTTATCAACAAAGGATGATTTTGTTCAAAAGGAGTATGGCATAAGATGGAACATACACACCGACTAGATCAATATTTTATCAAAAAAATTAATGTGCAAAGTAAACTTATATTTGGTATAAAAATAGACTACAGAATGGAAAGATGCACCAGACTCATCATCCTGTATCAGCGACTGTGATCAAATGCATAACTTGAAGCTCTTGGGCCCTGATACAAAATCTTTAATGGGGCCTCTACCTACCATGTCCCATTTAGAATAGTGGTATATTTTATGTGGTACTGGGACCTTTGGGGCCTTATATATTCCAGAGGCGAGCAGGCACCTCTACCTAACTATTCATAAATGTGGGTCAATGTCTTTGTGCAACTGAATAATAATCCACAGAAATCTGTTGAAACATTGATCTCTTGGAATCCTTTGGGCATCCATCAGTCATAACCTGAAGGTGATGGTATGAAAGGCCAATTAAAAGTATAAAAGGGGTTTTTATTTTTTTTTTCTATATTTCCCAGGGTTCTGCATCTTGCATTTTTTTGTAAATGTTTGCAAGGTTAAAAGATACAATCAGACATCAATTGGTAACTTTTACTGACCGGCTCATTAACTCTCTTCACAAAGATAGCCAGAAAGAAGACAGAGGCAATGGGTGGTCCTAGGTAGCTTGTGACAGACTGAATGTAGTCAAACAATTGTCCACTTTGTGCAGATTGCAGGATAGGAACCCAAGCGATGCTCACTCCGATCAGGAACAAAATAAAGATCCTACAAAGCAAAGATCATGTCCAACATTGTCATTAGTAACTTCTCAGAAATATTGGTAAGTTCATCTATCAGCTATAGACAATACACAGCGCACACTATAATTGTATTTCTAGAGTTCTCAATGTGGCATGGTGGATCAGTGGCTCAGTGGTTAGCACTGTTGCCTTGCAGTGCTGAAGTCCTGGGTTTGAATCTGAACAAGGGCAACATCTGCATAGGTAAATGGGCTTCCACTTGGGGATGACCTTGTGTACGGCAGCCACTAACTACGCAATGCTCCCTGTGCTTTGAGTCACATGTGTGAGAAAAGTGTATTACAACTGAAAACCATCATTTGGCATTGTGTAAACACCTGAAGGTTATTATGGCTAATCTGAAAGATATAAAGTAAAATATTTAGGTCCTGCTAAACTTATTTGTCCATTATTCCCAGTTCAGTTACAATTCTGCTGAAAACGGAGTTATCTGAGGCATACCAGTTGCTAGGGACATGTTAGCTGGTAACCAAACAGAGAGGGCTGGAGTGGGGGGGGGCAAACCCCCTGAGCGCCAACCAGCATGACTGGCCGTGCGGGGAGCGTAGTTTAAAAAGTTGACGAGCACGGACGCTGCCGCACATAGCCGGCATAAGTGAGGGGGCAGGGCTTAAGCCGAACTTGCGGCATCGCGCCGGAGATCGTCAGTTGGCAGCAAGACGCTGAAGATAACGGTCCCACCCTCCCTATTTTTTGTTGCTTCTTACAGTTTTTCTTACCGGTGGGTGACGGTTCGTCTGGCATCATGGTAGCCATGGCGGGCGGGGGGTCCTTGGAGTTGGTGGAATTCGGTGTGTAGTGGGGGGAATCGTCGTGGTGGGGTTCCCCCCTACCCATAAATTGGACTGCTCAAGTGCAGGGTGGTCTGGCGCATGGTGGGTGGGTCTCTCAAAAGTGGGAGTCACCCTTTTTCTCTGGGTAGCCAGGTGCGGTGCCACCGAGCTGGGGGTAACGGCTGGTGGTAAGATAGGTGCAACTTGGCTACATGTACTTGTGGGCGCCAGGCCATTTATGTAGCTCCAAGGACCTCCGTCCAAGGCTGGTATTTAAACTGTAATCTATATATAATTTTGCTCGTTATGTATGTTTGTTAATAAAATGGCTGCTGTGGCCAAAATTATCCAACGTCAAGTCTCAGTGTTGTTTGTGTCCGGGGTTGTTATTAGGGGTAGGGCGGCCGCAGGAACTGATTGGGGGTTGGGGGGGTTTAACCAGGCTTCAGGTTATATAGGCAGACAGAGAGTTTAGATCCACCTAGGCCACACTCCGCAATTGAACAGTCATATCAGATGCAGTTTGGAAGTAGTCAAGCCATGTCATTTGATATTAGACTAAGGCAACATAGTGTAAGCACACACTGCAGGACTTCCACAGGACAATTCTGCATCATGTTCTTGTGCAAGCTGCCGCAGCAAAGAGTGCCCCGAGTCAGGTGGCTTTTGCTGCTGCATGCCTGCAAGTTTCAATCTTGACATTGCAAAAACTGAATTCTGCAACAGTAACTGACATACGGCATTTAATTTAACCTTATCCACAATGCTGTTACACTAGATAGCAGTGGCTAACATGCTGCAATCCATCTCTGTGTCCCCAGCCTCTTTTTTTCTAAATATTTTGTTTGCTATATTCAGTAATTTCAAACTAATGTTAGGATTTTGTCCTGTAGATGTAGCCTGGCCTTTTCAAATAGCATATATTGCCATGGAATAGGAATTATGCTTCACTTCAGTCTGTGATGGCTGAAAAGTATTATAAAGTATTAGAAAATGATATTGTTTTCAAATATCAATTCATCAAGAATGGTTAATGGATAACTAGTGGAGCACTTCACAACCATTAGAAACAACTGTATAGATGGTAGCTGCTGAAGAGTCAGTCAAGCATATAATGGCTACTTACAAAGCTTTCAGAGTAATAAAACAGCTAACAAGAACAAGCTCCACTGGTACATATACATCCAAACGCAAGCCATGCTGGACATCAGAAAACTGTCAGGTGATCCCTTTTAGCAATGTTGCTTACCTCCCCACTATCATCAGCTCTTTCTCTGATGCCTTCTTACGGATCTTGGTGTAAATGTCCATAGTAAACAAGGTACTGGCACTATTGAATATTGATGTTAATGAACTCATGAGAGATGCCAACATCACTGACAACATCAAACCTCGAAGTCCTGGGAAATCAATGAAATATTAGTGAGGGTGAACCACAGCGCTAGTATAGTAAAATGAGACTAAGGCCGGGGCCCCACGTGGTGAAAAAAGTGTGGAAAAAAACGTGGCGTGGAAGTCATCGAACGATGGGTATATATCAGTGCATGATATATAATGGGGCTCCCCATCCAGTGAGCTATTACATCATTTGTAACCACAAGTATTATAAAAACCCTTTTGCCTACAAGCAGCATGTCAATTATACCTACGAAAATGCCCGTGGTTACCCTATAGGTATAATTGAAGCAGAAAGTCTCTGTGAAAAGCGCTGCGGAAAAAACTGCAATATGTTTCCACCACTTTTTTTTCCACAGCGCTTTTTCGCTGTGGCCTTAGCCTTAAATAGCATAGATCAATTTCCAACAGGTTGTACATTTTCCTTCCTGATCGCAAAATCAATATTCTCCATTAATACCAGTAAAGTAACCCTGGGGTCTTCTGTTGTTATTTTGCATATTATCACATAGACATGACCTTTTTGGTTGGGAGTAATATTATTGTTATTATTTAAATTTAAAGTGTTATTTATTCCATGGCTTTGTATTTATTTACCAGTGAAGCCATTCTCATCTTATAAAGTGTTGGCATATTGCTAGGATATGCCATCAGGGTTCTAACTGCTGGGACCACCACTGAACCTGCGGGTGAATAAGCCACAGCGCTGGTGAAGTACTAAGTATTCTTCATTGTTTTCCGCTGTACATTGGGTAGCCTAGGTGCCCTCACTGTTTTCTCCCAGACAGTTGATGGCTTGGGTTCCACTATGCAGACTAAAACAGTGAAGGGGATGAACACTGCAGTCCCTTCATCCTCAGATTTATTGGGGGGGAATTCAGACCCCCAACTATGAAAATACCTCTTTAACATCCCTTTCCTGCAAAGTGGCAACCTGGTACTTGAATTGGGCTGTGCTGCTGTTTCCTGCATAAGTACCCAGGAGTGCTGATGTGCAGGGAAATCTTAAAAGGGAACACAGCAACTAAATTATTCTCAATAACAGTGGGGGCCCAGAGTTTGATATAGCACTTTCTTCCATAATACATATAATAACTCATACAGTCACTAAATAGTCTGAATAACATCTGAAGGCCCCTTACCATCTGGCATCAACTGAATCACCATTTTTGGATAAGCGATATTGGTACATCCAACTTCTGTGTCACAATATATTTTACACTTAGAAGGTACTACACAAGCAACTTCATCTACAAAAGAAATCCGGGACATTAGAAATGACTGACATTATGACAGTAAAGTAGAATTATTTTACAAAACTCTTGGGTACTTACTTGTGTACAGAATGCGGCTGATCATTCCTGGAAACACCATCAAAAACATGGGCAGAAGTTTAAGATATCCACACAGGATACAGCCAGCCTTCACATGTGACATGTTCTTGGCAGAGAGACACCGCTGAACAATTACCTAGCACCAAAAAGCAAATGAAACTACATTTTCCATCATCTGCATGTATAATAATTCAGTCTGGGCATATCACATCTCTACATTACCTGATCTGTGCACCAATACCAAAGCGCCAGGATGGTGAGACCAAAAATAAGGCCAGGCCATGGCATGTCTCCGTTTATGGGATCTCGGAAAATGTGGAATGCATCCTCTCGTGGGGTGTAACATGCTGGGTTAATCATAGTGCCGTTATCATCTACTTCAGTAGGAATGGCTTTCATATATTTATCCATAAATGCTTCATATCCTCCCACTTCTTTGAAAGCTAAAAGAGATTTTTTTAAGATTAGAAGGTTCAACCTACCGTCAGACAAAGGCCAATATATTGGAGCCGATAAAAACAAAGAAGGCAAAAACTTTTTCAAAAGAAAAGGCAGTTTTACAGGTCCAATAAGGCAATTTTATCTTACCAAATCCCATGAGTATAAATGATCCCACAAGCATGATGATGGTTTGTAGAGTATCTGTGTAAATAACAGCAGCCAGACCACCTAGATAGTAGACAGAACTAGTCAGCAAGTGAATAACCACATGACTTTGTGTAGAACAATTCTTGCCCTCCTTAAACAATTATATATTACACACTCATATGGCACCAAGCTGAAGTTGGTGGAGGTGGTGAAAGGTCCTGGATGCAAATATTTCCAGTAACAGAATTGTTCAAATGAATTGTGAACTCTCTTCTAATCATTGCACACAGAGGGCATACCATCAGTATGAACCACAAAAATGGCCACCCCACAAGTCACCTGCTTCAAGATCAGCTGCAAAAAGGATATTCACCTGCAGGATCTGCGGTGCCTGGAGTCCATTGGAGGATTTTCTGATGGAACAGTCTCTTGCAGATGTGTTGTGTTGCTCCATATTTAAAAATACTGCATGTGGCATAAAAATGGTGCAACTCACTAAGCAGGTTGGCCACACTTCACTTTTTTTTTTTACACTACCTCATGCTGTCATACATCTACATCTATAACTTTGCATACAAAAAGTGCATTTGGCACCTTTACATGACTTCTCTTAGTTATTTGCCTTTTTGTGGACATGTTTTAAAATCTATAGTTAAGAGTGATATTGTCAACACATAATGCAATTGCTTGACAGTCTATGCTCCATTTTGTTGCCATAGAATACTTATGGAGTATATTCACTCATATCTATCCCTCTCATTTAACTTCATGGTCTAAGATTTGTCTTATTTTTATGATGTTGTTGGTGAAAAAGTAAACTGTAAGCCCCAGAGCTGTTACTATAAATGAAAAGAATTGCTGGGAGGACTCAGAAATGAATGACTTCACACAGTCTTGTATTCGGTGTCTTATCAGACAGAATATTCCTCACCTCCCCTTCTAGAAAAGTACATAAGAATTGGAAGCTCGCACAAATTAAGGTGCAATTGCTAGTTTAAAAATCATAACCAAATACTGTAGTGGAAATCATACTACCCATAAAAAAACATGATGTATAACTATAAGGAGAACATATACATTTCATTCTGATTTTTTATTCATCTATACAACATCAACATATTACGCTTCCCTGTACAGAATGTCATTCTTCACACTGGCCTCTGTATCCACTGGAGCTCAGAATCTAAATTACAAATGAACCTATCAATATGTTTTTTTTTTAAGTAAGAGGAAACTAGAGTACCCAAAAGAAAGCCACACAAACATGAGGAGAACATACAAACTCCATGCATGTCTCTCATTATTTGGCACCTACCTGTTACAGTGTACAAAGCTGTGATCAACAGAAGCATGACTATGGCTATATAGATATTAATCTTCATAGCTTGTTGGATGAAAATGGCTCCTGAAAACATGTCCGCCTAACAAAAAAGAAAGACATTAGTGGTGTTGATATTTTAGAAATGTTGAAAGTTGAGAAAGGAGGACACCAAAAGATTATGGGGGAAGTTCAAGACTAGCATATTGTATGCCAATCTTGATGATCCCTGCACAGCTTTATTTGCACAATAAACATTATTTGATACATTAGATTGCACACAACTCATGTCCCATTATTCAGGATTTTGAATCCTCATTAAAGCATCGTGTACCTTATCCATAACAAGATGATTTATCACATCTAGTAAAATGATATTCTTCCAAATGTAGCAAGGAACATACAAGAATACCCAATTATTTCATCAAAGTGTGCAAATATTTGTGATCATTTTGGCCCACAAATCCAGAATCTTCCCATTCAAATCCATGAAAACATGACAGAAACTGGTAGAGTTGTCAGTCTGGAGATAACTTTTCAAATATTTACTGGGTGTACATGTAAGAGCTACTCACAGAGATCTTGGTGAACACGTAAAGAAGTAGGGAAAGAACAGAGAGGTAAACTCGAATTCGGTCCCCTCCAAAACGTTTTCGTAGGTACTCTGGCATAGTCACCACCTAGATGAAAATAGAGGTTCAAACAAATCATACCTCACATCATCTCTTTATTTTGGTTGTCTTTCTTTCATAATATACTGTATCATAATTTCGGACCATGAAAAATAAATTAGAGAAGTAGTAGTATTCTTCTCTATGGCAACTCTTCCCTGGGTTTAGGCTGCATACATTTTGTCTATACAGTGAATGTGGCCATTTTGTTGGAAGAAATGCCACTGAAAGTATGAAATAGATTCAGTAACAGTACCAACAGTTACACCAATTGTACCAAGAGTAGTAGTAACAGGGCCAGCAATAGTACCGATAAACAACAGATGTTTGCAGCACTCTATATTGCCAAAGTTAGGGTGCTGAGGTAGGGTTCCAACCCAGTAGTATGTGATAGGAAGAACTTCAGCATGCCTTTCTATAGCAGTTATCTGCTATTTCTATTATTTACAAATAATCCATGAGATATTGTTTTACTTTTACTAGAAATTATCAAAATGGAGGACTATTCATTAACATTACTCACCCCTGCTTTAACATAGATTGGCACAAATACCCATGCCAGAAAGACCACAATAACCAGTGCCTGAAAAAAGAAACAAAAGTCATAGGAATGAGAAACCCCTGCTGTTTATATTATGTTACTTAAGCTGTTAAGCTGTTTCTTAGGGCCAGTTCACATCTGCATTCGGGTTTCCATTCGGGGAGTCCGCTTAGGGACCCCTCGAACAGAAACCTATACGCATAAAAAGGAAGTTTACCTGGGAAACCACACAGACCCCATAGACTATAATGGGATTCGTGTGATTTCCACTCGGTTTCCGCACGAAACATGTGGAGAGGAAAGTGCTGCTTGAAGCGGAGTCCCCGAACGGAAACCTGAACGCAGATGTGAACCGGCCCTTAGCTTTGCTTGTTTCTGGGAAAGCTTAGTGAAAACCACAATAGACACTATGGCCACTGCATAACAATTTACATTCAGGAGAGTAGGAAACCTTATGTGACCGTGGAAAACAGTCAAAAATATTATGTGTTTTTACAAACATGTTTTTTTCTCATGTGAGTTATAATCAACAGATGCTGGTTAGGATTTTAAAGCTTACCTAAACTTTCAAACAACTTTTGATTTTCTTTGTGTCATTAATAAATTTTATACTATACTTTATTAACAGATATTGGCTTTTTCTTAAACTCCGACCACTTACTGTCCCTAATGTGTTCTTTCTCCTGTTTTTGTCACTGTCTTCTTTCTGGAGTAAAGGCTCTTGTATAATCAGGGAAGCTGAGGCTGGATGGGAATTTGGAGAAGAGTGCCACTGTACTTTGCCTATTTTGGGCAGGGCCAAATTCCAAATTCTGTGAGGGAATTTTGACAAATGCTGTGTAAAATTCCGTGTCCAATTCTGTACTGATAGAAAAGGTACCTGTCTCCTACCGTGTTTCTCCGAAAATAAGACAGGGTCTTATATATTATTTTTTGCTCTGAAAAAAGGGCTAGGGCTTATTTTCGGGGTAGGTCTTAATTTTTTCCATGAAGAACAATCACACATTTGATCGCTTTTTATTTCAACTTTTATCAGACGTGAAATAGCGAAAAAACAGCAGTTCGGCACTTTTGATCTTTTTTTTTTTGTTACGGCATTCACTATAGAGGTAAAATATTTTTATAAGTTTGTAGACTGGGAGTTTTCGGATACAGGAATACCTAATGTGTATGTGTGTCACAGTAATATTTTATTTTTATATGTATTCTAGTGAAAGTGGGAGGGGGCTTGAACTTATTGATTTGTGTTTTTATATTTTTTAACTTTTTTTTTTTTTTTTTTTTTTTTTACTATTAACCCCTCCTAGGGGGGCTTGAACCTGCAATCATCCCATAGACTGCAATACAACCTATTGCAGTCTATGGAAGATTATCTACATTACTATTGAGGCAATAGTAATATTCCTATGACAGGCCTGGGAGGCTCCCGGCTGTCAAAGGAACAGGTCGGCTCCTGCGATCTCACCCGCGGGAGCCGGCCTGCAACTTCAAAGGTACGGGGCCGGTGAGGACCGGGTATAGTTTATCTGCTTTGGGGGGGGGTCGATTTGGAGGGGGGGTCACGGACTGGCACACTTACATTAACTGCGGGTCTCCACTGTACAAGGAGACCCGGTATAGCAGATATACAGGGTGGGAACCGGCCGTGGGGGGGGGGGGGGGGGGAAGCGTGGAGGTCACGCAATGCCCGCGGTAAAAGTCCATTCTGATCGCAAGCATTAACTCTGGCGGTTCTGCTACTTTGGTGGGCAGGAGAGGGGGTCACGCTCAACAATGCCTGCGATCAGGGTAGACACTGACTGCGGGCATTAACTCCAGGTCTCCGCGGAGACCCAGTACGACAGCTATGGTAGCCGCCCCGCAGTAGAGCGGCCGCCATTTTTAAGGACTCGGCCTCCACTGTAATCGCACGGCAGATGTTGGGAAGGGGTTAAATTAGCTAGGGCTTATTTTTGGAGTAGGGCTTATATTTCAAGCCTAATCCAAAAAACCTGGAAAATGTAGCTAGGGTTTATTTTCAGGGTAGGGCTTATTTTTGGAGAAACACGGTATTAATTTCAATGGGAGTTCTCAGGCAGAATCCACCTGAAGAATCAGCAGGAAGCTCATTTTTTAGTCTAGCTGAAAAAATCAGCTGGCAGAAAAAAAAATCAGCTACTGCCTCCCATTGAGATGAATGAATGAATTAATTAATTAATTTAGCATCAAATTCTGTGTTAACATTCCCTTAAACAACCCGTACCATATGCCCTATCAGATGAATGTATCAGGGGTGTACTCTCTTGTTCACATCTGCCTTCTGTTAACCAGAGCTGAGAGCCATCAAAGTCGGTAAAAGTTAAGGGTGTGATAATTCTATAACAGGGGTCAGCAACCTTCGGCACTCCAGCTGTTGTAAAACTACAACTCCCAGCATGCATACTTTCTCTGTTGTTCTTGGAACTCCCAAGGAAGTGAATGGAACATGTTGGGAATTGTAGTTTCACAGCAGCTGGAGTTCCGAAGGTTGCTGACCCCTGTTCTAGAAAGTGGGCACCAGGTATCAGAACCCCACCAATCTGATAGTGGTTCTTATACTGGCACATCAGGAATCAAAACTAACTGCACTTGTTGCTCATGAATAGTGGAGACTAGAGAAAAAAAATCCAACTGTGCTGGAATCAGTGGAGCGGTGCCTATTAATGGATGCTAAGAACTTGAATTGGTGGAAGTGGTGAAAATTCCTATTTAAATCACTTGACAATGGCTAGTTGAGTGTTTGCACTCGGCTTGTTCAGGTTACTAGCATTCTAATAAGTACCCTTTACACCAGACACTCTCTCATTATATTACAGGAGTTCAGCTAAACTGCTAGAGATGTGTCTGGTGGCACCAGAACCAGAAATGCAACTCTGAACTCCAATACAGGCTGTAACTAAAATTGTTAAGATAACTATCTATCATCAAGATAAGTGATGTCCAGCATTTACAGAATTGGTTTCCATGTAGGTAATTAAAATTATATATACACTGGTATTCAATGATACAACAAAGCCCCTAACATGGTTGACATTATGCAAGTTTATTGTGCTAGTTACATATCAGTCAGTTTAATGGAGTACTATACTATATACTGATACAAAAAGAATGACAAAAATAGCACCATAAAACAAGAGAAGCCATAACATAAACAGTATGTGTGATCTGGCCAACTAGAAAATGTGTTTTAAAATGTATATAATATATATGTGATCATTTCAAGACTATAGAGTAACATGTTTTGGTTTTTTTTTAATATTACATACATTGGGATTCTAAATATATTTATTTGGTACAAGTCTGTCTACCATTTTCTTTTCAAATTCTAATTCTGCTTTACTACTTCCTGTATGTAAATACTTTGCTTTACAAATGGAATTAAACTGTAAACACATAACCTACCCATATCATATACTTAATGCATTGCGCACTTTATCCTCTATAAACATGTCCTTTTAGTTATCTAGATGGAAACTATGGCTACAATGGGAAGCAGTCTGCAATTTAACATGACTCATTAGTTCAGAGCACACTAGAAAATAACAATATCTGAAAACAAAATTGATTTTCAGCTTCAAATAAATCCTAATGATGAGAATTGCTGAGGACCTTAGCAAATTATTAAACATTTATAACTTTGTATATTTTACATATAGTACTTCTAGCTTTCTTACTGAACAACTATGGTCTCTTGTATAGGACAATGTTGTATATACAAAGCCCGTATGGTGGTACACAAATGCGAATTGTTACTTTAAATGGAGCCAAAGGCAATCTGCCATCCATTATACCATATGGTGGCATTCTTGCTAAATTATCTTGCGTGTAGCATGACTTCCGGGTCTCAGTAATATTACACAGCCAGGACTCAGGACCAGCTGCCTGGATTCAGAAAATACTCTGACTCCAGTGGTTTAACATTCTCAAATACCATGATCAATAGTGATTACAGCACCTCGGTGCTTAGGTGGCAAGATAGCCTCCTCCCTTCCTGGCAAGATAGCCACTCTGAGCCCTCGAGCTGTGATCATGGGATCTGAGGGGATGGCATGGCAGCCAGGAGACCAATCAATGGACTCCTTGTCTGCCTTTGTCTATGGCACATAGGGAGCCTATGTCCAATGTACTACAATATAGAATTAAAAACAAATTAAAAAAGAATGTATAAAAAAAAAATAAATCAATAATAAAAAGTAAAAAAAAAACTTTAAGATTTAAAAAATGCATAGCATAAACAAATAAAGTAAACAAATATATTAGGTATCCCCGAGTGCATGTAAGTCCACACTATCCAAATAGATAATTATTTATTCCATACAGTGAATGCCGTAAAAACAAATTTACCACAATGCACATATTAATGTGTTTTGGTCACCTTGCCTCCCCCAAAGATGGCAATAAAAAGGGATCAAAAAGTTTTACATACCAAAAATTGGTACCAATAAAAACTACAACTTGCCCAGCAAAAAAAGAGCCCTGACATAGCTGTTAACAAAAAAAAAAAATATAGGTGATAGAATGATGAGAAAATGCAGTAGGTGGGATTCACTATGGTGGTTGCACCCGAATACTGGCCTAAAATAGGAGCCTAATGTTACATCCAGTTTAGGCCATATTTTCAGGCTAAGTCGACGATGGCTTGGATGAAAAGGGTGTGACTTAACATGTAACAGCGTGCATCCCAGTTTTTACTAAATTTTAATACTAAATTTCCAGTATCAGCCACTGTGTGTTTTACTTGTTATTATAAATGCCCATATACCCATATGTGATGAGCTATTACATGCAGTAGTATCATAACTGTATTGCATAATCTTACATTCCATTCAAAGCCTCCGATGACAATCCCACCAGCTGCGGCTGTACCTGCCAGGCCAACAAAGTGACCACTTCCAATGTTACTTGCAAACAGAGATGCTCCAATCTAAAAGACAATAAAAAGAAGAATAGTTAACAGTGATAGCCATAATATTTTTTTCTTCAACAAAATCATATCAGGCCTTGCTTTTTTGGAGAAATGGCACAATTCAATCCCCCATATAATGCATTGGGAAATGGTAAAAAGATTATTTATAGGGTAGAAAACATCAGTTCTGACACTCTACAGAGCTGTGTAAGGGCTTTTTTTTTTTTTTACAGGGGAACTGTAGTTTTCATTGGAACAATTTTACAAGTTATACAAGTTTTTGAACACTTAACTTCATTACTTGGGGGAACAAAAAAAAAAAATTGATTTAGACATTGTGATTCCTTTTCTATTATCGCATTGAGCATAGAGGAAAAATACATTTTAAAAGTTTGGGTATTTTTAGATGTGGCAAAACCAATTCTGTTTATTTTTTGCTTAGTCGTCAGGTCAACATTCCTACCCCTACAGACTAGCGCACCTTAGATGCCACAGTGGCAGCTGACCATGGCATTTAAGTGGTTAAAGCTGCTGTCAGTACTATCACTGATCGTAACTTTTAGTGGGAGTGTCAGCTGTATAACATAACCAGTGCCAGCTGCAAATGACCATATTGTCCCAGTGCATATCCACCATAAATGTAAGGTGGTCGTCAACAAGAAGTTAAAGTTTATAGGCAATTTCTGTTTATTGCACTTTGGTGATGTTTCATGGGTTTATGGACTTTTTGTTTGTAAAATCAGTCTGCTCTTTGTATACTGTTATTTGCTACAATTTTAAAAATTACTGATAAAATAGTGTGTGAAAAAGGCCCAACATTCTGTACGACAACTGTAATGTTAATATATAAAGATGCTTGTGGACAGCACAGATTGTTAAATTCACCATCTCAGGAGCAATGTGTCACTGGGAATGATTTTCAAATGTTGGCAACTATGCTTGGCAGAACATACAGGTGGTGGTGCCCTAGGCACTGTGTTTCAACACAAACTCATATAGGAATTCTAAACTCACGTTGTGTTATCCAACATCCTTTCACTTATACTGAAAAATCAAATGATTAGTTAGATCAAGCTGCAAAACAGAATACAATAAAAATAAGAGATTTTAAGCTTTATATTTTTTTTCTATGTATAAAAAAATATAAATTGATTTGTCAATGGATTACGTAAATATAAGTAATAATTTTAATAGATTAATTCCAGGATCAATTTTATTTACAGTCCAATATTGTACATGATACTCAAAAAAGCACTATAGATGTAAATACACTAGCCGACAGAACTGAACATGGCTTCCCTGGCATATCTCATATAACCCCCTGTTTGCACTTTAGAAATAAATGAAAACTGAGTGCTGCTTATGATGACGTTATTCCAGACGCGTCTCACTGTTTTATAACCTTATATATTCAGTGCAGCTGATATATATGGCCACTAAACTCAGCTGTATTTTGCAGTTTATTCTACAAAATTTAACATTATTGCATTTATCACAGATTAGTAATCTATAGTACAATACAATAATACATCCTTTTATTCATAAAAATAGCTACAAAGTACATTTACTTAAGTTGTGCCCTATTCAGACAAATGGATGTCATCCGAGTTTGCAGGTCAACGTCCGGTCCAGGGCTAGACTTGGACTGCGCATGGATCAGCATCCATTTGTCCTTAGAGGCACCATGGAGGATAAAATATCAGCAGTGTGAATGCCCACTAAGTCAGTTTGGCCACTTTCACAGGGCAATATTTTGGTCAGTATTTTGCATCAGTACGTATAAGCCAAAACCAGAAAAGGGTTCAAAAACAAAAGAAGTGCAAATCTTTCCTTGGTTTGACTTAAATACTGAAGTAAAATAATCACCAAATACTGACTGTGTGAATTGTCCTTAGTATGCAGTTATTCACACACTGTATGACCTTCCAACATTAAAGGGGTTGTGCCAATATGGACATTTATCCCCTATCCACAGGACAGGGGATAAGTGTCCGAATTGCTGGCGGCCTGTTCAACTGATCCCACAGTGATCACAAGGATACGGGACCGAAAGTCCTGGAGACAGGTCATCAATATTTCATCAGTGGAGGTCTGACCCATATAAAACTAATACAGAGAGCAGAGCTGGAAGCACAACTCCTTTCTCTATGAGCTTGAATGGGAACGGTTTAGCAGTATCTAGCATCAACCACTATGTGAGGTTTTGCAGTTATTAGCACTTTTCCCCCTCTGCAGGGTCTATTTGTAACTTGCATTTCTTTCTGAGCCAGTGGGTGAAGGTTAGCTGCCATACACTGCACACGGTAAGAATAGGAGATTCTGCTCCTTAAAGGTCTTTCTCACATTCAGAAAAAGCTCCAAGACTTTACAGGACATATATAGAAGCACAGACATGTACTGAAGTGAATAAAGTACTTTGGCTGTGATAGAAAGCTCCTATGTAGCCCCAGCATTAGGCTAAACCTTGGTCTTCTGCTTCTATCTTTTGCTCCCTCTGCTGACCCCCCTTCCCTCTCCTTAGACTTTTCTAGACATGTCTAATCTAGTCATGTGACTCATGAAGGTCGTCTCGAGATGGATATACAGGGATTTTCAGAGTTAAAGTTGGTTTAGTTGAGGGAGGGGGTTAGGGAAACAATGTGATAAGAGGAGAAAGACAATTTTTTTCTAATAAGATAGATATAGTACAAAGTTTTATATAATCACCTGCGCTATTGATTTATGCAAAGTTTGGTGAAATGACAGTCCCTATTTAAAGGTTAGATCTAGTCTAGCTATTAACATTAGTGATAAGAAGTCACTGTATTTATTTATTTAGCTTACTTAGGGAATAACTGCAAAATGTATAACGTTTAAGGGGTATTTACTTTAACAATGTTATCACTGATTGCTACATGTAAATGGCACTTTAGGGTGTCAGTGTTTATAAGCCAAAATCAGGAGCAGAATGAAAACATAGAAAAGATGCACATCTTTCCAATATACCCAAGCTTGAAGTTACTGTACTACATATGGATAGGCATTGTACATCATCTCAAGTGGTCTATGTGTCCATATAATAAACTGTGCAGATTATTTAATAGTTTATTCAGTTTATTATTATAGAGATACATCTTAGATAACTAGGTGTAAAGATAGTCTGGCCATGATTCTCCCTTCCCGTGCCCTACCTTGTTGATGTTGCTGTGATGCCCACTCACCAGTCATCTTGCATTGGTTTGCTGCTGCCTGAGGTCTACTGCTGTGTGAGAATGTATTCCAAGCTCACAGAGCTAAGAGGGCCCCTAGTTAAAGGCAAGTGCCAAACAGCAAGCTACTGACTGGGCCCCCAAGACAGGATGAGTCAGAGGCAAGGACCAGGAAAAAATGTGTGTTAGCACTTTTAGAAATTTGCACATGGGTGTCGGTAATACTTTTATGTACCTATAGATTGGGCCTGTATAATGAATTATACAGGTGGGCACTAGTAACCCCAGTCCATCACTGATTATATCTTATCTCTGTGTAGCCTCCACTGCTGGTTTTAGCCTACAAACTCAGATCACAATATAGAAAAATGGGATATCAATAAAGAAATGTGGCAAATGAATGTGTCATATATCTGGGATCTATATATATATATATAAATCATTGACGCCTCTAGGGGCGTGATTTTCACTTACGGTTGTAAGTATAGTTAGTATTCCATGCTCAATTACTTTATGTATGTGCACTGGTCACTTTATTTGTATTCACATGGATAATGCATCATTATTGGCTTACTATTCTTACCTGATTTATATGTCTTTACATTGGCCTTGAGTGTTTTTTGCACTATTTATGTGGTTTAAACTCTCCTTCCATTATATGTTGTTCTTAATATATGTTCTAATAAATTTATACCTTTTCATTATGATTTTTTGATGTGTCAATGATTTATATATACAGTACAGACCAAAAGTTTGGACACACCTTCTCATTCCAAGAGTTTTCTGTATTTTCATGACTATAAAATTGTAGATTCACACTGAAGGCATCAAAACTATGAATTAACACATGTGGAATTATATACTTAACAAAAAAGTGTGAAACAACTGAAAATATGTCTTATATTCTAGGTTCTTCAAAGTAGCCACCTTTTGCATTGATTACTGCTTTGCACACTCTTGGCATTCTCTTGATGAGCTTCAAGAGGTAGTCACCTGAAATGGTTTTCACTTCACTGGTGTGCCCTGTCAGGTTTAATAAGTGGGATTTCTTGCCTTATAAATGGGGTTGGATCCATCAGTTGTGTTGTTCAGAAGTCAGGTGGATACACAGCTTATAGTCCTACTGAATGGAGTGTTAGAATTTGTATTATGGCAAGAAAAAATCAGCTAAGTAAAGAAAAACGAGTGGCCATCATTACTTTAAGAAATGAAGGTCAGTCAGTCTGAAAAATTGGGAAAACTTTGAAAGTATCCCCAAGTGCAGTGGCCAAAACCATCAAGCGCTACAAAGAAACTGGCTCACATGAGGACCGCCCCAGGAAAGGAAGACCAAGAGTCACCTCTGCTGTGGAGGATAAGTTTATCCGAGTCACCACCCTCAGAAATCACAGGTTAACAGCAGCTCAGATTAGAGACCAGGTCAATGCCACACAGAGTTCTAGCAGCAGACACATCTCTACAACAACTGTTAAGAGGAGACTGCGTGCAGCAGGCCTTCATGGTAAAATAGCTGCTAGGAAACTACTGCTAAGGACAGGCAACAAGCAGAAGAGACTTGTTTGGGCTAAAGAACACAAGGAATGGACATTAGACCTTTGGAAATCTGTGCTTTGGTCTGATGAGTCCAAATTTGAGATCTTTGGTTCCAACCACCGTGTCTTTGTGCGACACAGAAAAGGTGAACGAATGGACTCTACATGCCTGGTTCCCACTGTGAAGCATGGAGGAGGAGGTGTGATGGTGTGGGGGTGCTTTGCTGGTGACACTGTTGGGGATTTATTCAAAATTGAAGGAATACTGAACCAGCATGGTTACCACAGCATCTTGCAGCGGCATGCTATTCCATCCGGTTTGCGTTTAGTTGGACCATCATTTATTTTTCAACAGGACAATGACCCCAAACACACCTCCAGACTGTGTAAGGGCTATTTGACCAAGAAGGAGAGTGATGGGGTGCTATGCCAGATGACCTGGCCTCCATAGTCACCAGACCTGAACCCAATTGAGATGGTTTGGGGTGAGCTGGACCGCAGAGTGAAGGCAAAAGGGCCAACAAGTGCTAAGCATCTCTGGGAACTCCTTCAAGACTGTTGGAAGACCATTTCAGGTGACTACCTCTTGAAGCTCATCAAGAGAATGCCAAGAGTGTGCAAAGCAGTAATCAAAGCAAAAGGTGGCTAATTTGAAGAACCTAGAATATAAGACATATTTTCAGTTGTTTCACACTTTTTTGTTAAGTATATAATTCCACATGTGTTAATTCATAGTTTTGATGCCTTCAGTGTGAATCTACAATTTTTATAGTCATGAAAATATAGAAAACTCTTGGAATGAGAAGGTGTGTCCAAACTTTTGGTCTGTACTGTATATAGACTACAAACTCTGACCAAAATACTGATGTGTGAATAAGACTGGCCAAGACTTTAGCTGGTTGAAATGGCCTATTTCGGCTAACGATCAGTTTGTGATGGCCTAAGGCAGACTTGTTGGCTGGCCGCATTGGAAACTTCTGGCCAGCAGTTGGATGAATGTAAGAGTGTTTAACAAGATTGTCCGCTTTTTGGTCAATCATCCACCAATTTGTGCAGATTCACAACTTTTTTTTTTTTTTTTATTAGGCAGTTTAGTTGTTAATGTTGATGGTGGGATCAGGTGTACAAATAATTCCACCAGTGATTGAATGTTGACCCAACGGACGGCCAAAAACTAATGTGTATGGCCAGTGAATGGTGTTAAAAGAAACTGTGAGAAGAATCTGAGAGAGTTCTGCAAGACTTCTAAAACTTAGAATTTCCAATACGGTGTTGTTCCTGTTGGCTTGTCACTTTCTGCAGATTGTGCAGTCATAAGGCACGCTTTTATGAAATGTTACAACTAAGTGACCTGACCCTTAGCCCTGTTTTATAACTTAGTTTATTACTTGCATGGCATTTATTATCAACATATTGAGCAGAAATGTATTGTAGCCTCACTTCACGCACATTATAAGATTGCATAACATGGAGATTCAGATTTTGATCTGAATTTGGTTGTGGATTTCATCCATTGAATTGCAGTGCTGTAATAACTGATGCTGTAAATCTGAAGCATGTCTAGGATTTGCTGCAGATGTTTTATGCTGCTTGCGAATGGAGTTTGTTAAAAGCCCCTCACTTATGTCGTACAGTACTTACTTGCAGTTTTCAGTTCAGAATTGCTCAGTGTAGCTTAGTACTTTTTCCCATACAATTTTTTTTCTTAGCTAATATTAAAGAAGGATAAAGTAGAAAAGGAAAAGGTTGTACTTTTGTGAAACTTATCTCAGTTTTAGCTAAAGAAAACAATAAAAATCAGCTGCTTAAAAGGGTTATTTAGATGCCTTTATGTATATGGTACATCAATACGGCCAGGGCTGAGATGAAAGGTTGGCAAAGTAGGAGGCTGCCTATGGCACCATTGTTGCAGGAGAGATTTTCTTTTTGTAGCCAAATGTACACTGGGTCTGATAATGCTGAATGGTACAATTACATATTTAAGATCCATGTTACTGTGTGAATGAGATCGGGTAGCTATGGGCTGAACAACTGTACATCCAACATCTCGCATCTCACTTGGGGAGGGGGGGGGGGGGTGCTTTCTGAAAACTTTACCTTGGACACCAAGAAAGCTTACAAATGTAAACAAGCACTGGCCTCTACCTGCAAGGTTCCCCAAGCTCTTCTTTAGGGGCTGAATTATAATATATTAAAGGGAGACTGTCAGCAGTCTGGATATTAACCTAATCATAGTACCTTGTAGAGGTGATTGTACAGTTTCCACATATGTAATTGTTGTTCAGTTATGGGGCCCCATTTTCATGTAAATTGCATTGTTTATCTGTATGTAAATGTTCAAAGCACCTTTCCACTCATTTGCATATAAATACAATGGCAAATTACATGAACATGGGGTTCCAAATTTGAATAACAGAGTCATATTTGGAAACTGTTGAGTCACCTCTACAATGTACTGGGATTAAATGTATGACCAATTTACTGCTGATAGACTCTCTTTAATGTTTCATGTAATGTTTATCTACATTTACCAGCATAACTCCTGCAGAGTTCCTATGAGTTTCCCCCCTGAGCAACTCATATTAAGAAAAGTAATTAGGCAAGCTGCCATTAGTTTACCTTCGCTATTGTACTAGTGACAGGTCTTGTTGCTTTGTTCTGGGGATCCGGGTTTTAAGAATTCCAGGGCTCCTGGGAACCCAGTGCTCTTGGGAAACATTGTGCTAGGCAACTCCCAATGCATAAAAATAAACTGTTCAGACGTTCCAGAAGTATAAGTAAGAGGGCCCCTGAATGCACTGATCTGATCTTCCGCCAGATAAATAATTAATTTTAATAACAGGTATTGAGAAGACAATCATCTCAAATTATTAATCGTGTACATTTGCACCTATGTTACTCAGAACAGCAACTACAATGTGGACTTTAAACATTTCATGAGTGAATAACAGGCTGCTTTCTGTAAATCCTATTGATTAGAACAAGGAGACAGCAGATATGTTGCAGAAATGTCTGCAACTGTTCCATATATCCATATATCTAAATGGGTCTTTCAGAAATAGATTCCCAAGCTGCAAAACAACCCGATTTACAGTAGAAGTTTGGGGTGGATTTTAGGTCTCTGGAAAAACTCTAAGCTTAGCTAAGTGCACGTTTATCTCAATAGGGTTATATGATAAGAGATTCTTATCTTCTGCAGCAAAAAATCCAACATTCCTTCCATCTTTCCCAGACATCCGCTGGATTTTGAGTCATAGGTTTAGAAGACTGTTCTCTCAAGTGTATGGTTAGCTAAACTTCCAAATCATTGTAATACATCTGCTAAGCTATCAGGCATCTCTGTGGTGGCAGACTTTTTCCACTGATAGGCAACACAATTGTTAATGCAGCTATGTATATATAACAGGCTGTAACCAAGGATAAATGCAAAATTAGTAAAACAAAGTACAGTCTATACAAAGTGGCTGAACATCCAGTGTAGTTTATACAATAACTGTGAAGCAATGCTCATAAGTGGACTTTCATACATAGAGGTGCATCGATCAAGTAAAGACATCCCAACGTTTTACTAATAAAGATGTTTAATTTGTAAAATTATGGCTAATATATCAAAATAGCAAATGCTGCAAGACATTTGTTGCAACTCCTAGCATGCTACACATTACATCACCTCATATATGTCATGTTTATATATATATATATATATATATATATATACATACACACATACAGTACCTTGCGAAAGTATTCGGCCCCCTTGAACTTTTCAACCTTTTGCCACATTTCAGGCTTCAAACATAAGGATATAAAATTTTAATCTTTTGGTGAAGAATCAACAACAAGTGGGACACAATCATGAAGTGGAACGAAATTTATTGGATATTTTAAACTTTTGTAAAAAATAAAAAACTGAAAAGTGGGGCGTGCAAAATTATTCGGCCCCCTTAAATTAATACTTTGTAGCTCCACCTTTTGCTGCGATTACAGCTACAAGTTGCTTGGGGTATGTCTCTATCAGTTTTGCACATCGAGAGACTGAAATTCTTGCCCATTCTTCCTTGCAAAACAGCTCGAGCTCAGTGAGGTTGGATGGAGAGTGTTTGTGAACAGCAGTTTTCAGCTCTTTCCACAGATTCTCGATTGGATTCAGGTCTGGACTTTGACTTGGCCATTCTAACACCTGGATACGTTTATTTGTGAACCATTCCATTGTAGATTTTGCTTTAGGTTTGGGATCATTGTCTTGTTGGAAGATAAATCTCCGTCCCAGTCTCAGGTCTTTTGCAGACTCCAACAGGTTTTCTTCCACAATGGTCCTGTATTTGGCTCCATCGATCTTCCCATCAATTTTAACCATCTTCCCTGTCCCTGCTGAAGAAAAGCAGACCCAAACCATGATGCTGCCACCACCATGTTTGACAGTGGGGATGGTGTGTTCAGGGTGATGAGCTGTGCTGCTTTTATGCCAAACATATCGTTTTGCATTGTGGCCAAAAAGTTCGATTTTGGTTTCATCTGACCAGAGCACCTTCTTCCACATGTTTGGTGTGTCTCCCAGGTGACTTGTGGCAAACTTTAAACGAGACTTTTTATGGATATCTTTGAGAAATGGCTTTCTTCTTGCCACTCTTCCATAAAGGCCAGATTTGTGCAGTGTACGACTGATTGTTGTCCTATGGACAGACTCTCCCATCTCAGCTGTAGATCTCTGCAGTTCATCCAGTGTGATCACATGGGCCTCTTGGCTGCATATCTGATCAGTCTTCTCCTTGTTTGAGATGAAAGTTTAGAGGGACAGCCGGGTCTTGGTAGATTTGCAGTGGTCTGATACTCTTTCCATTTCAATATGATCGCTTACACAGTGCCCCTTGGGATGTTTAAAGTTTGGGAAATCTTTTTGTATCCAAATACGGCTTTAAACTTCTCCACAACAGTATCACGGACCTGCCTGGTGTGTTTCTTGGTCTTCATGATGCTCTCTGCGCTTTAAACCGAACCCTGAGACTATCACAGAGCAGGTGCATTTATACGGAGACTTGATTACACACAGGTGGATTATATTTATCATCATCAGTCATTTAGGACAACATTGGATCATTCAGAGATCCTCACTGAACTTCTGGAGTGAGTTTGTTGCACTGAAAGTAAAGGGGCCGAATAATATTGCACGTCCCACTTTTCAGTTTTTTTATTTTTTACTAAAGTTTAAAATAACCAATAAATTTCGTTCCACTTCATGATTGTGTCCCACTTGTTGTTGATTCTTCACCAAAAAATTAAAATTTTATATCCTTATGTTTGAAGCCTGAAATGTGGCAAAAGGTTGAAAAGTTCAAGGGGGCCGAATACTTTCGCAAAGCACTGTATATATATCAGTATTTGGCACCAAAATGTAGATAATTGATTTTCGCCATGCTCTTTTAATGCTTCTCTTCTCACATTTGTTGTACATTCATTAAAGTCCTTGTTATTTGTCACAATTCCTTTTAGCTAAAATAATTATTTTTTGCAGGATGCAGCCAAGCCCTGTTATGTTGGTTGAGGGAAAATGAGATGCTGGTGCTAGTGGGGTATATGTATATATGTACTGGGTAGCCTGCCTGATCTGAAAGTATGTGTGTCACTAATAGGCCGTAAGCCAGCATTGTGCACCCCATATTATGTTACTGGCGCTTTATAGAAGCTTTATCTGTGTGCATTTGGAATGCTGGCCATCCAGCCCTCATGAATTGTAGGCATATGAGTGTATGCTATAACTGTATTATGCAACTGTGTCACCTTGTGCCACTTAGGCATGCCTGCATCCTGCTGTGATCCATTGCTTCATTTGACATCCCGTAGAGGTGACCTCTTTTTCAGGGATATGATTTATAATGATGTCCTTTTCAGTGAACTGTAAAGGGAACCTTTCACTGGGTTTGGGGACACTACCCCACCAGCATATCCTCATATTTTTAGCATGTCAAACCTGCCAATATTAGTCCTAGCCATCCCTCTGTTTTTTAAGTTTAACAGCATTTAACTTCCTGGAGATGAGTCCAGGGTTCATCTCCGTCACCGTCAGGGGCCTGTGCATTGTGCTGTTGAAGCTAGAGACAATGCACCCTTCTTTATTGTGTCATGTCCAGGCTCATCACCAGTGAGTTAAATGCTACTAAATGCTGACTCTATTCTGGGTTGTCAGCACTGGATTGGAAACTGAACAGGAAGTCACAAGTAACAGGTTGTACTTCTAAAATAAGGGAAAGACAAGAAGCTGCTGCTTAAATAAACATGACAAGTATGACTCCGACTACCTATTAGGCAATAATGTGAATAATATCGCTTTATGTTAATGAAAAAGTGGTTCATCAAGTGTATGAGTTGTGAAAGACACATTGTAATCACACAGACAATAGAAAGTTTACAGTGATAGTTTCATTATGCAACCGGTAGTTAAAAAACAGGATCTTTCTGATTCACATTAGCTAGACACAAAGCTAACAGTGACAAACCTACAGGGGTTGTCTAAGATTAGAAAAACACAGAAGTATGATTTTAGGAGGGCAATTTATGCTAGGTCTTCAACCATGAAGGACTTAGACTACACTTTATGAGCTGTTTTGTACATGCGTTTTATTGTATATTGATAATGTGCAGTATGACACTGTGTATTTGTACCATTTTGCTTTATTTTTCATGACTCATTGCTGCACTGTGTTTTATGCCAATGTCACTAAGTTTTTGCTGCTAAATCATCATGCCATCTTCAACTTAGCAATATCTGGAAAGTGGACAATGTGATAATTCCCCTGAACAGACAGAACTCAGTTGCACCTATTAACTGTGTCCTTTTTGCCACTCGAAATAAAGCCTACGCACGCTATAGCCTGACACTGGAGCAGAATCCCCTTTCTGAAGTATAAGATGGATGCTAACGGCCATGATTTTTATAGCACTTCTATGTGAATATAGCTTTAGCGGTCTAAGAACTCTCTGTTAAGTTTGAGTCACTGTCTGCATTGCTGTAATTTGCCCTAGATGTATCCAATGTTGCACAATGTTCAATAAATGTACTGCATCTTCAAGTCTAAGGACCCATTTACATGACCGAGTCCCGTCTGTGGAAAATGGAAATGGTGAGCTCTATTTCCCAGTATGAACTCGGCCATGTGCATAGGAGTCACAGTATCATAGTGAATTATTATGCAGTGAGCTCCCGAATGGCCTGATTGCTACAGTAATGAATTGACATAACGCTATCAGTACATTACTGTGTTCATTAGTAGCGATCGGGCCGTTCGAGTGCTCACTACATTATAACTGACTATGAGGCCATGACTCCTATACACATGGCCCAGTTCAGTCTGGGTACTACTACAGCCCACACACACAGACCATTTTCCATGGGTCGTGACTGTGAAAGAACCCTGACACTTGTCCTGAAATGTTACTTCACTTTCTATGCCATCACCCTCTTGGAGTGAGACTTCTGCAATTATTGCATCATTATTTTTTTTTTTTTTTTTTTGCATATGACAGGCTAATCTTGTCTACTTTTCAAAAAGGAGTCGTATAAAAATGCAAAAAGTTTTAGACAGAGAAGCCCAAAAACTCACAAAACCCTATTGTGTTACTTTCTGAAGACAGAATTAGGGAATGTAAGGCATGATAAATTAACTCCATTATGTGGATATATTACATCCTAATCCTTATAAGGTAATGGCATGTAGTTATCATTGCAATATAGGGACCGACCATGACAACAGATCATCTTACCAGAAATCAGAGTAGGATATGCAGCTATAGGAATTGCTTAGTAGTGTAGCCTTACACTTTGAGTTTATGGCTTGAAAGGATCCTATCTGAGCATATTTAAAAGCAGTTTTCACATTTTAGATCATTCACCTGCCCCAATGAATGGGGTCTGCCTCAGACTTCAATATAGAGGTTTATGACATGATGGCACTTAGAAAGAACCTGCCATCTCTCCTAGTATGTCTGTTATAATAAATAATTACATTCCCCACAAAATGACAATGCTGCATTTCCACTTTGTGGAAATGTATCAATAAATTGTTAACTGGATTTTACCATTCCCTAGTCAGTAGGGTGTACCCCTACACACTCAGACAGCATCTACTAGAGCTACACACCAAAGTGAAAAGGGCATTAGCAACACCCAATTCCCAATTATTTTTTTCCAGGAAGAACAACAGAGAAGCAGCACAGCACAAAGAAGTGCTAGCAAAAAAAAATAAAAAATCTTCAGAATTGTTTTTTATGACCATTTACTAAAGCAGAAGACTCAAAAGAACTGTTTAGGGATGAGTTCATCTTCATCTAAGAGTTTAAGAATGAAATGGTTATAGTGTGAATTGCTATATAATTTGCAGTAAGTCATACCAAAAAGGGAGAGTACAAGATGGAATAAGTCAAACTAATTAGGTTTTTGCAGGTAAAACATGCAAGAATAAGAAAACAATGGCTGTACAGAGACGTAGTGAGAACTGCGGTTTATTTCATAAAAACATTCTTACCTCCACCCATCATTGTATCAGAAGGTTTACAGGGGGAATAGTTAAGAAGCAACTGGAATTTCTGGAAATTATTAGACAGTGATGAGTTCACCACTGGATTTGCATAATGCCAGGGACATAGGTTTACCAGGAAGTTGTGTTTAATCCTTCCAAAGAATGAACATTTTTTTATCCGGTCTATTAACACTGCTGTATTATGCAAGGCATTCATAGTGCGTGACATTGCAACACAATAAGAACTGCGCCTGCCTATACCATTCATAACCACGTCATTCTCACTGTAGATTAAAACTTTAAGGCTAGTGATGGGGTTTCCTCCTGCAATAATTCTGTATGGTTGCGTTCTATAGGAGTGCCGCAGTATCAGGTTACAAAAGAAAGTGGTTCCAATGTCTTGTCAAGCATCCATTGTCATAGGAAATGGTGAAACAGATCCTCTTTCCATATGCATAGATATACGCTAGAGTACTAAATAATACGATTGCAAATCCCTTTTCATGACCTGTTATTGAGTCAGTTATTGGGAACAAGCATTTATAAGAACACTCAATCCTGATAAGTGTCCCATGCAGTCTTCCTCCCTGTCAGTCCAATATCAGCAGCACATTGGCCTGTGCACAGAGATGTTCTGCTAACCAATTAAACTGAATGGGGGAGGAACGACTGCAGAACCAGGTGACACTTTATACCATTGACTGGCGTTAGCGCAACACTCAGGCAGTCTAAGAGAGCCTTACAGGGGTATTTCCATCTCAGCCAAACATGGGCATGATGGGAATACTTAGATTGGTCAGGAATTATGGAAAAAGCCCCCACTTGCAGATCTATGCTGTTTATGTGACTCCTATTTACCTTTATTCAAGTTACAGAAACAGTGTAGAATAGCCACATTCTACACTGTTTTTTTTATTCCTGACCTCCTCAAGGAGGCAGGTCAGGGCTGAGGTGGAAATAACCCTTAAAAAGCCCCATTACTCAGAAGTGTCATTCCTGATTATTGACCAGTATAAATGTGCACATGATCATCACCTGAAAATGACCAGATACAACATAAAAGATGCTAGATTGTGACAAATACACACTTTATGCGGATGAACCATTTGTTTATCCCCATACGCTGCTGATGAATTGCAGCAAACTAGTGGGCAATGGCTGAGAACAAACGCTTCCTCTAGCTGAGTGCTGTACTTGGGCTATCTCCAGTGGTCCCATTAACATGAATGGATCTGGGTGCGCATTATCAACCACCACCTCTTTTTCAACTGATTGTGGGGGTACCAGCAGTTGGTTCCCTTCTGATCAGCATGTTACCCCTTATCCTGTGAAAATACCAGTCACAACAAGGAAAGATCAATAAAGTATAATTTTTACTGATACGTTATTGAAGTAACCTTTCACTAGCAGGTAAGAAATCATTTTATTACCACATATTGTCTTAATGTGAATGAAGTGTCCATAATTCTGTGTCCATACCCTTCATTCATACTCCAAGTAGATATAGAAAAAAGCAAACTAACTAATACTTGTATATGATTGCAGATTCATCTGACCAATCCAAACCCACATAGGTAATAGGTAGAGTTGAGCAGATACTTCAGATAGTATTACTGTTCGCACGCCCACTGATCACTCCTACTATTTTTTACTGTAACCTCAGCATCTTCAGAAACATGTGTTTTACCATGTCACCTATTGTCATCAGCAAAATGTTTACAATGACAACAGTCAAAGCCTTTTCAGGCCACCAAACATTCTCAATTTCAGCAGCGGAGAGGATGGAACATGGTCCTCATTAACCCATTATGGGACTGATCTGAGCGAGGCACTTCTGTGCCAATAGGTACATTATTGGTGTAGTTACTTTATTGGCACAGGATTTATTTGTTTATATGTCTGGATGATATCCAAGGAAATATCCATAAGGCTATTTAGATATCATTAAACTATGAGGTGGTACACAAGTTGATTTATTTGCTGCTATGCAAAGAAAATGTTCTTGAGTATCTTTATACCTTTTTTGTTGTATGTTTTTTTATCTTTCTCTATTGTTGAATGTATTCAAAATGTCACAACTTTAAACAGTGATTATACCCTTTATGCTGTTATCTCTATCTTTGGAAAGTGAAGGCTCATGTAAGATGTAAACCACCGTAGATAATATGCTAAAATATTAATTGCTAGTTTCTTAGTTATGTAGCAAGATTGGGGAGGCATATATCTGTGCACCAGTGGCGTAACTAGGAATGGCTGGGCCCCAAGGCGAACATTTGACATGGGCCCCCCCCCCCGAACCGCTGCCCCCAATCGCCCCCCACCCCGGACCACCCCCTCCAAAAAAACGCATTCCTGCGCACAGTAGTTTGCCCCATAGTAGCCCCTGCACACAGTAGTTTGCCCCATAGTGGCCCCTGCACACAGTATCATGCCCCATAGTGGCCCCTGCACACAGTATCATGCCCCATAGTGGCCCCTGCACACAGTATCATGCCCCATAGTGGCCCCTGCACACAGTATCATGCTCCATAGTGGCCCCTGCACACAGTATCATGCCCCATAGTGGCCCCTGCACACACTATTATATGTCCCATTGTGGACCACCCATGAACAATTATTATACTCTGGGGTATTTTCAGACCCCAGAGTATAATAATAGGAGAACCAGGGGAGGATAGAAACATAAAAAAAAACAACATTGCTTACCTGTTCCTCGCTCCGGTCCACTCCATGCTGCTTCGGCCGCCTTCAATGTTGGACCAGGCCGGCGTCACGTGATGCGGGCCGGCGTCGCGACGCAAAATGACGTTCGCTGACGTCTGCGACGTCACCAAACAGGCCCGAAGCATGGAGAAGCGTAGGAGAGGTAAGCACATTGTTTTTTTATGTTGCCTCACCTCTCCTGGGCCTCTATTATTGTTGCCTCTTTTCAGACCCCGGAGTATAATGATAGCAGAGATTGTGGTGTTCGGCCGGCGGCCTCACATACCGATCCCTGCTCCTGCTCACAGCCGCCTCCGCAGAATGGGAAGCGCAGGCGGCCGTGAGCGGGACCCCGGAGAACGGTAAGTATATAGGGCCCGTTACCTGCTGGGGTTACTCCAGCAGGTAACAGCCTATTAAAAAAAAATAATAATAATAATGTCTCGGGCCCTGTGGCAGCTGCTACCCCGGTAGTTACGCCCCTGCTGTGCACTAGTCTCTACTGCAGGGCTACTGAATTGTTAACAGGAAGTCTTTTAAACTGGGTACATAGCACCTATGTGTACTAATAGTCTCATTTTCTGCAGTTAACCTGAGCTATAAGGTCAATTACCTACATTAAGGTAAGGTCCTATGATCAGAATTGTTTACTCAGCAAAGGCACAAACTGAGGTTGCATTCACACAACCCGAGTCTCACCCGTGAAACTCGGTCTGTGTGTTAGTCGGATTTACCAGCCTGAACAATGTGCTGGGAGTGGGACTCCTAGCAGTATAGTTACAGTATGTATGATGCTAGGAGTCCCCGCCTCCCACCAACATACTGTCCCGTACTGATTATAGTACAGGATAATATAACCATATTTAACACTAGAAGTCCAGGAAATTTCGAGCTCCCCCTTCAAGTCCTGAAAGAGGGTCAAATGACCCTTAGTCCAAACTGACAACTCTGATGGCTCCAATTAGCATTTCCTTTCATTTGTAAATGTGGCCATTGTCTGAGGAATCTGCAGGGGGGAATTGTGTTGATCCACCTCAGGTCTTGTAAGAGAGTGTAAAGAAAAGAATGTAAGCTGCTCCTGAGTGTCTGCCCACCCCCCAGCTGCATTGTTGTGCTGGGAATATTTGCTAACACCTTAGCAAATTTGCATGCAGCCTTTTGTGCTGTGGGGGATGTGACTGCTTCTCAAAGTAGTCTGCGACTTGAAATCAAAGTACATCTGTAATGTCCTCCCATATCTTGGCAAGGACCCCAGTCGTCCCAGCGGGGAGAGACTGTCCGAAACTGTAGTGATGAGGCTGATGGAATCATTCATGGACAAGGGCAGAACTGTAACCACGAACAATTTCTTTACATCATTGTCACTTGCACAATGACTGCTTAGCCGGAAAACCACTATCCTCGGCACAGTCAACAAGAGTCGCCGGGAAATTCCTCAATCCGCTAGACAGATGGACCGCACTGAATTCACCACTCAGGTGTTTTCAACCACTGATGCCACACTGACAGTGTATGCACCCAAACGAAAGAAGGCCGTCTACATTCTCAGCAGCATGCACAGCGTGGTTGAGACTAAGGATACCAACAAAAGGAAGCCAAACACGGTCACACAATACAACCACACAAAGTGCGGTGTGGATGTAATGGACCAAATGGTGCGGGAGTACAGCCTGCATGCAGGAACACGGAGATGGCCATTCGCCGTGTTCTACAACATGATTGACATGGCAGCACTGAATGCTCATGTTCTTTATCAGGCATGCACTGGGGTGCAGGAGAGACGGGTGGACTTCCTGGTTGAGCTTGCAAAAGAGTTAGGTGGCTCTCATGTGACTGAAAAGAAGGCACGCAAGGAGAAACTCCTTCGGCAACAACCTTCCACACCCAGCCCTGGCAAAAGGGCGAAGTGTCAGGTCAACCATCAATGCACGAACAATTGTGCAACTGAGAGATGTGTTTACTGCTACAAATACACGTGTGGCAAATGTACCAGGGACATACCCAGGCAGTGCCAGGTATGTTCCGACAGTGCAGACAGACTGCTGAGTGAGTGCTGAAATGCTAGTCACACAAGAAGGACATGCCACTCACACACACACACGCAGCCCCCCACAGCAGCCTATTGTAAATATGTGTGGAATTGTTTTATTCCTTGTATTTTTTTTATTATTTTCATAACAAAAATAAAAAGCATAGAAACAAATAACAGTTGTTCTTTTGTATATTTACATTTTTGTATATTTAGATTCAAGTCAATGGGTGCAGAAAAAAAAAAAAAAAAAAAAAAAAAAAAAAAAATCGCAAAACAAAAATCACAGCTACTTGCAATATTTTTGTGATCTGTCCCATTGGTCATATAGATCACTCCTCTGGTATTTTTTCGCACGAAAAAAATCGCACAAAAAAAAAAAAAAAAAAAAAAAAAAAAAAAAAATCGCAGGAAAATCGCACCTATGAAAGAAATCGCACGAAAAAAAATCGCAGGTGTGCTTGGTGCCATTGAAATACATTGGCAAATCGCAGAAAAAAATTGCATCGCATTGCGATGCGATTTTCGCGCAATTTTTTTTCGCTAGTGTGCTTGAGGCCTTAGACCAGGGGTCGGCAACCTATGGCACGCGTGCCACTCTTGGCACGCGAGGCTTATTCCCCTGGCACGGCAGCGGACTCCTCACCCAGCAGTTTCGATCGGACCAAACACGGCCGAAACGAAACTGCTATTATTATACTGTGGGGTCTCTTCAGACCCCCGAGTATAATAAGCGGAGCTCCCGGGGAGATGATCAAACATAAAAAACAATGTACTCACTATTCCACGCTCCGCAGCCGCTCTGTACTCTTCGGGCGCTTCTGCCTGCAGGGGCCACTATAGAGCATAATACCGTGTGCAGGGACCACTATGGGACATATACCGTGTGCAGGGGCCACTATGGGACATATACCGTGTGCAGGGGCCACTATGGGACATATACCGTGTGCAGGGGCCACTATGGGACATATACCGTGTGCAGGGGCCACTATGGGACATATACCGTGTGCAGGGGCCACTATGGGACATATACCGTGTGCAGGGGCCACTATGGGACATATACCGTGTGCAGGGGCCACTATGGAGCATAATACCGTGTGCAGGGGCCACTATAGAGCATAATACCGTGTGCAGGGACCACTATGGGACATATACCGTGTGCAGGGGCCACTATAGAGCATAATACCGTGTGCAGGGGCCGCTATGGGACATATACCGTGTGCAGGGTCTGCTATGGGACATATACGGTGTGTAGGGGCCGTTATGGGACATATTGCTGTGTGCAGGGGCCGCTATGGGACAAATACTGTGTGCAGGGACTGCTATGGGACAAATACTGTGTGCAGAGGCAGCTATGGGACAAATGCCGTGTGCAGAGGCAGCTATGGGACATATACCATGTTGAAGGGGCCGCTATGGGACATAATACCGTGTGCAGGGACCACTATGGGACATTATTCTGTATAACGGTGTGTTTTCTATATTAAGGATGTGTTTTTGCACAGAAAACTCCGGCTTTGTTTTTTTTTTGTGCAAAAATGCACCAGTTTTACATTGAATGAAAAAGTTCCAAATATAGCTGCATCCAGATACATAGTGTGTATTCACCATAAGGATGCCGCCATACGGGGCTCCTGGACACAATAAATTTACCACTAATTGGGGGCTGCACATGGACTTTCATTGCTTCTAATCAGAAAGTACAGGAGTGTCCCAGGAAATAGCAGTAAACGCATGTGTCCTAAAGCATCTGGTGGCAGCACTTCTGTGTTATGGTTTGTGGTATATGACTTTAGTTTAGGGGTCGTCAGACTTACAATTATTGACCGGCACTCCGAGTACCTCATCTTTGATTTTTTTATTAAAATCGGCACGCCGAACAAAAAAGGTTGCCTACCCCTGCCTTAGACAAATGCTTCTGGTCATTACTCACAGCTGTATCTTGCTCTAAAATTTCTAATTCTATTTAAAATATATAAAAAATGATTAATTGTTTCAGTGCTTTTTTGCTCAAATAAAACTAAACTTAATACAATATGTATAGTCTTTATATTATCAAATACAATAAACTGAATAGAACTAACTAGACACTAAATGGCTAAACTCAATGGAAAACAACAACCTCCTGTGGTGTGACAGTAATGGCCTTAATTACAGAACAAAAGACGGTGATTATAGGATGTTAGATAAAATCCTTCAGGTCATTCGACCCGTCTCTGGGTTCCAAAGGTAGAAATGTTAAATGACCCCTCTCTGGGACTTCTAGTGTTAAATTGATTGACAAGCAAAAATTAAACATTTTTGCAAATATAAATAATTAAAGATTTTGTAGAGTTTTAAAGATTTTCTGTAACATCTTAGTGGTGACAGTGTGTTGTCTTGATCATGGATCAGGAACTTTCTATGGTCAGAAATCCAGCCATGAGCATTTTATTGTGGCAGGATTATCTTCTCATGCATACAGTGTCCCTGTCTGAAAACCCGAATACAATAAGGCGATCATGGTTGTGTTTCTGACCATAGAAAGCTCCTGCATTCATGATCATATACAATGATAACTAATCCAGACAAAAGACTGTTACTACTAAGATGGTACATTTAAATATATGATAAATTTATATACTGTATGGTCATGTTCAAGGTAAAACCCCTCTAAGGTACTAACCCTTGGTGTGACGCTACTGTACATCTCAATTAACTAATAGTTATGTCCTATATTCTTAACAACACTTACCGGCCACCACACCATACTACGTCCAGCTAGGAAGAAACCTCCTACTGTACCACGGCTTGTTCTTACCATAGCCTGAAAAGGAAGACAGTGTAAGAGGTCAAGATATGTGAGAATGTCTGTACATAATTTCATTATTAATCCAATTATTGGACAAGTACCACCAATGATGGAGGACTACAGTATGCTGTATAGGTCTAATAACATTATTCTAATGATATGTACATTATATTATCATAACAAGCATTTTATACAATAGGACAGATTTATCAATAATGTTATCAATAAGATGCATGGGCTGGTAAGATAGAAAATGGCACAAATTAGGCCACAATGCTTAAAATGGTACAATTGGTATGATGTATTAGGTGCCCATTGCTCTTCTTTTTAAAAATTTATGACAGCCACACATACATGCAACTTTAAAGTGGACCTTTCATGTCTTCATGCACATGCGGTTTTATATACCGCTAGAAAGCCGACAATGCGCTGAATTCAGTGCACTGTCGGCTTTCCCGTTATGTACCTCGGGGCTGGAAATATCGGTGCTGTTAGTTTTGGCACCAATCTCTGCCCACTGTCAGAAGGGCATTCCTGACAGTCTAGCTGGGCTGTGAGGAACACCCGCCCTGAAAGTACTCGTCCATAGACTTGTACTGGGGGGGATATTCCTCACAGCTCAGAGTCATCACTGGGTGGTAAGGAACGCCCCATCTGACAGTACAGGGCTATGGACGAGTACTGTCAGGGGGTGTTCCTTACAGCCCAGCTAGACTGTCAGGAATTCCCTTCTGACAGTGGGCAGAGATCAGTCCTGAAACTAACGGCACCAATATCTCCAGCCCCGGGGCACATAACGGGAAAGCCGACAGTGCACTGAATTCAGCGTACTGTTGGCTTTCTAGCGGTATATTAAACAGCATGTGCATGAGGACATGAAAGGTTCTCTAAGAATTTGACACATTGGGTCAGAATTCTGATTTATTTTACTTTATTTAAATTTCTCACAATTTATTCTGCACTAAAAATCTCCCAAACTTTGTCTATTAGATCATTAGACATATATTAGATCATTACAACTTTAATTTTAGCTTATTATTTTTTACCACTTAGATTAGCCTAAATTACATAGGTTTTACATTGCTTCTAACTACAATATGAATATCACTATTAAAAGTAAGAGCTACAATAACTGGACAGTGGGGGAAATGCTCTAGGATGTCCCTATGTAAAGTTGTCACAAAAGGTATAGGAAATACATTTATGAGAATGTAGCTCACTGCAACATTCATTATTTAGCACTTAGATACAAGCATTCACACATTATGGTCATCTTTAGATAAATACAATACTACTCACCCATATTCCAACAGCCAGTACCACCACAAAATACACCACAATCACAGAGATATCAGCTGGGTTGTTGATGGGGATGGAATTGTCTTTCTCTGGTTGAACAGAGGTGGCACTTAGGGTGGTTGCCATGTTGCCTGCCTCACTCTGTGAGACACTGTCTCAGTGCACTGCCAGTAGGTCCCCTTCTCTTCCTTTAGGTGTGTGGGGTTAATTATAAATCCATCCCACATTAGTCCTCCCGCCCCTTACCTAGCCATCAATGTATAACCTGTCCCTGATGTACTTTCCAAAAGTCAGGAAACTGATAAGTCCTTCATATCCTCTGCAGTTCAGCATTCCTTGATAAGCCAGAGAGACCTGCGAAGTCACCTGTGTGGTGGAGGAAAGGAATGTCTGGAATCAGGTAGCAGAGAGAAGGTGGGTGTGTGCCAGCCCGGTGATGCCAGCTTGGCAGCTGTCTCAGAAAAGTCTGTGTCTTGCTAACTTCAACAAAGTTGTAGAGAGACAGAAGTCGCACTTTATTTGATTAGACAAATTAGGTGGTCTTGTATGGAAAGTAACAAAAAAGTTTCCACAATCCTCAATAATTTAACTCTAACTTTTTCAGAACATGATGTGCCTTTTGGGTTAAGTGTGACCCTTAGACCCAAGAAGCAATCTTACAATACATTTACAATTAAATAACCTGATAAAGTTAATTGGGGGCATATTTCTGATGTCAAGAAGAAAGATGACAAAATCCAGCCCTGTCTTATGCCATCCCTTTCTGGCATTCATACCAATTAATAGTCAGCATTGACTGGATACATTTCTGTGAATTGTGACAAGATTTTGCACAGTTGCTTCTATTTGTAAGCAGCTGTTACCATAGGAACCCGAGTATAGTATATGTATTGTTAGTATCTTAAAACACTCTAGTGTCACACCCCTGTAATGTTTATGATCAGTATGGGAGGACCTATCCATATGGGATAGGTGTGAGCAATGACATATTAAATCAACTATACCTATAGCTAGAATTAGAAATAACATTAGCTGCTTACATCAACTAACCTTATACAGAGTATTAACCACCAAACCAGCTTCTAGGCCCTATGTACTGGGGCCAGCTGGGTACCTTGACCCTTATTTAAGTTGCGGGAAAGAAGGGTTGCAATATTTGCAATTGCACATCTTGGTTTCAGATCATTACATATGGTATAGATAACTTCTTAATTTAGAGCCACAGAGTGTACCACCAGAAAAGTTATATGCTATGCTATGTGCATACTGTATAGCCAAAGGTGAAAACATGTAGCCATATCAGATTTATTATTTCTGAGCCAGTAATGATCTTCTGAATCAGGGGTAGGCAACCTTTTTTGTTTGGCGTGCCAATTTTGATTAAAAAAAAATCAAAGTTGAGGTACTCGGAGTGCCGGTCAATAATTGTAAGTCTGACGACCCCTGCACACTGTATTATGTCACATAGCGGCCCCTGCACACGGTATTATGGTGATAATACTAGTGATAATTGCTATTACTATTATTTTAGCGTGTAACAGATATCACTAGAGAGGTGGGCGGCGTATTTTACTCTATAAAGATCAGGTATGGACAGGACAGAGACAGTGAAAAAATGTAAACTTTATTGGTGACTTTGTGCATGTGTTGTGTAAGTGTTTGGTGCGACACTTCTGGCGCTGTGACCTGAACGATGGTAAATGTCTGGGTCACAGCGCCAATAACTTCCTGGTTATGTGATTAGACTCAGAGGGGTGTTACATTATCCCTCTATGTGACTGAGAGCAAAAGTACAGTATGCTCTCTGATTGATAGGAGAGGGGATAAGGATGGAAGTCTCTGCTACTCCCCCTGGGGTCATCTGCAGCTTATGCACAGACAATGAGGAGTTAACATTGTCTCTGCTGCTCCTCCTCCCCCTCTGCAGCTCTAAGATGCTGCCTGACACAGGAGGGGGGGGGACACTTTTAGAGCCCCATTTCTAAGGATCTATTAGGGCCACAAAGATGCACACATTCAGAGCAATTCACTGTTAAAACGATGTCGGGAATTGAGATCTGCATTGGGATTTCAATGCCAAACATAGTTTTCACCAGCGAATCGCTCAGGATGTCTAAGGACGATCATGGTGATCTTGGTATCATTTTAAAGAGGAGATTCTCATCTTTAAAATGAATCCAAGTGTTTCTTTATAGCTTTAACCAATCCTGAGCAATTCGCTCAGGTACAGTAGTGAAGCCGGCAGTTACCGGCTTTACTACTGTACATAGACTGTGCAGACGCTGGGTGATGCCGCATCCATCTTCACCCGGCGCTAATGAAATTTTAAGGAAACCGGATGGAAAAACGCTGCAGGTAACGTTTTTCCATCCGGCTGAGGTACAAATACAGCGCCAGAACTGATGCCTCTTGTGCCAGAACCGATCCCATAGAAAACTATAGGATCTGTCCTGGCATCAGTTTCCCTCCGGCTTGTGTGCATCACGCTGGAGGGAAACAGATGTGACATATGTGAAAACACCGCTGCCGTGCCAGGGAAATAAGCCTCGCGTGCCACTCTTGGCACGTGTGCCGGGGGTTGCCGACCCCTGTTCTGAATGCTAAAGGAATTTGAAGGGGACATCTTGCTCAGTAAATTTCTTTTTATTTCGTCAAAGAGCTAGGGATAGCATAAAATAATAGAAATCATACTTACCTTACCAATTCTCGTCACTCCTGATGCTTCCTGATCCACCTGTACTTCCCTCACCATCATTGATGAGCCAACATGGACATTTTACCAAAGCAGTTTAAGAAATGAATGAGGACCATTGTATTGTTCCCTGCCAGTGCACTGGAACTCTTTGTGGAGGGCAGCAGGACAGTAGTGTTGGCAATGAGTTTTTCCAACACGCCATATTCAAATTTATTTCGTAATATACGAATGAACAATCTGGAGCACCAAGGGCGTCTCCGTTTCTCCAAACTGCTAAACCCCATACTGCCCAAGAAGCCTTCATTCCCCCTTCCCTTGTTTGAGTGGCAGGGCCAGGAAGCCAAGCAAAATTTTTTTTTTGTCTCTCAAAGAAGGTAAGGGAAAAGGAGGGCATATTAGAAAAGTGTGGGGGTAGCAGTTTGCAGCACCAAAGCCAGCCTCTGTGCTCCAGATTGCTCATTCGCATATTGTGAAATAAATGAATATCTCTGCAAATATTCATTTAGAAAAAGGCGTTACATTCAGGTGAGCCTGATCTATCTAGCTGTGTGGCTGGATTAAACCCTTCCCATCGCAGGCCTTTTTTCGATTTTCATTTTTGACTCTCTGCCTTCCAAACCCCATAACTTTTTTATTTTTCCGTTCACACAGCCACATGGGGGCTTAATATCTGTGGGACAAGTTGTACTTATTAATGGCACCAGTCAAATGTCGAAACAGCAAAAAAAACAATGCTTCAGCTCTTTAGATTTTTTTCCCACTATTGCATTCACTGTATGGGAAAAATATTTTCAAATGTTTCGAAAAAGGATACCTAATGTGTATGTGTTTCACATTATTTTTGAACTTTTATATGTGTTTTAGGTAAAGGGGGTTGATTTGAATTTTTATTTCTTTTTTCTTTTTTTTTTTTTAACTTGCCGGCAGTTCTATTACAGGCTACATAGAGCAACCTGTAATAGAACATACTGCCAGACAAGCCTGAAATCCTTCAATAGGCTCCTGGCTGTCATGTCAACAGATCGGATGACAACAGATCTTGTTTCAGGGGTTGCTTATTCATGACAAAATGGCACCTTGGTCAACTTTGACCAAGGCACCAGAGGCCTTAATGCCTGCGAGCAGTTTGGGCACTGATTGCTGGTATTAGCTCTGGTTCTCTGCTGTATAATATAGCGGAGACCTGGCGGCTATCACTGCCACTTAGCTTCTTTAGCTGCTGAATCTTGATTGTATTATATATTTATTAAGGGAACTAAAAAAAGCAGAGAAAAGTGCAGCAAAATCACAATGAAAAACACTGTGGAAACAAACTGCAACAAGCTTTCTCTGCATTTTTTTCACATAGTTTTTTAGCTGCATTTAACTATGTGGGGCCTTAGCTTTTAAAGTTGTTTCCAATGTGGTAGTGGACCCCCACTAATCTTCAATTGATGACCTATCCTAATGAGGCCACACATTTTAGAAAGCCAGTGTTTTCTGTTGCAGATTTTGCTGGGGGTTTTGAGCCAAAGCCCAGAGTGGATTTAGCAGAAGGGGGATGTATAAGTTCTTCCTTTATATGGTCCATTGCTTTTGAAACCACTCTTAGGCCGGGGCCCCACATGGCTGTGATTCGCCTGTGGCGGAAACACCACGGAAAAAATCGCGGCATTTTACAGTCAGAGCAAATCCCATGCCCACTTTGTAGTAAAAACCGCACTGCGGACATGCGCCGATTTCCAAAACCGGCGTGGTTTTGGAAATCGCAGCATGTCAATTATACCTACGGAAACTCCGGCAGTTTTCCCATAGGTATAATTGAAACAGAAAGTCCACAGAGGAAACCTCTGCGAACTTTATGTCTAAAGTGCTGCGGGAAGATCTGCGATGCGTTCCTGCGTTTTTTGCTGTGGGACACCACGTGGAGCAGCTTTTGTGTAGCCTCAGCCTTAGTATATATTGTAACTTGACTATTATTCCCATTTTTGAGAATAAATTTCGATATGTTGGGGAGCATACACCACTTTGTTTTACTATACATTTGTACACTCTAAGTATGACTTTTTCTAGATGCAATAAAATTGAAATAACAGTAATATAATGAAAAAATGTGATAGCCTTATGATATATATGCTTTTAAGGTTACTTATTAGCTGTAATTATATAGAAATGCATGAGATACTAAGACATGTTAGGAGAGATAAGATCCTTCCCCTCTAAACTTTGGACCATTCATCATCAAGTAGTTGCAGCCTTCCTATGAACTTTACATAAGAGATATGCAGATGCTATACTGATGTTCTCTATACTTGGAGACAGAAAGACTGAAGTCTAGTGTAACATATATATTGATAGTGCAAACTCCTATAACTGTCTACGTGAGGTCAAGCTCATGTCATACTCTGATTAGGGACCCAATGACACAATTGATTGATTGTAGAACTACTGTGTATAATATATATATATATGAGAGAGAGAGAAAGAGAGAAAGAGAGAAAGAGAGAAAGAGAGAAAGAGAGAAAGAAAGCTCAGCCACAGTGATCTTTGGGTTCTTCTTTACCTCTCTCACCAAGGCTCTTCTCCCACAATTGCTCAGTTTGGCTGGTCGGCCAGGTTTAGGAAGAGTTCTGGTCGCCCCAAAATTCTTCCATTTAAGGATTATGGAGGCCACTGTGCTCTTAGGAACCTTGAGTGCTGCAGAAGTTCTTTTGTAACCTTGGCCTGATCTGTGCCTTGCCACAATTCTGTTTCTGAGCTCCATGGGCAGTTCCTTTAAACTCATGATTCTCATTTGCTCTGACATGTACTGTGAGCTGTGAGGTCTTATATAGACAGGTGTGTGCCTTTCCTAATCAAGTCCAATCAGTTTAATTAACCACAGCTGGACTCCAATGAAGGAGTAGAACCATCTCAAGGAGGATCAGAAGGAAATGGACAGCATGTGAGTTAAATATGAGTGTCACAGCAAAGGGTCTGAATACTTATGACCATGTGATATTTCAGTTTTTCTTTTTTAATAAATTTGCAAAAATATCTACATTTCTGTTTTTTTCTGTCAAGATGGGGTGCTGAGTGTACATTAATGAGAAATAAAATGAACTTTTTTGCTTTTAGCAAATGGCTGCAATGAAACAAAGAGTGAAAAATTTAAAGGGGTCTGAATACTTTCCGTACCCACTTTATTTAATAGTATAATTTCTATACTTCTATTATATCTCTTTTGGCCTTTTGATCTGACTGTAGCCATATGTGCCCCACCAAGCATATGTGGCTTATCTAGAGCAATATCCATATGATGTAAAACATGTTTGGTATCCAGTCTTGTATAACCATGATATTTAATGCCTGGCTATTATGTGTTTTCTGAGACACTCACAACTGGGTATGACTGTTTGGGGGATTTGTCAGTCCTCTTATTTTTTTCTTACTTTGCAGGGTGCATCAGACAGGAGGCCTTAGAAAGGAGAAAAAAAAAACAAAAACGTAGCAGTGTATTGCCTGCAAAGGGACGTAAAGCCTGTTACCAACCAGTTGGCTGTGAGTTAGCCTAGTGAAAGGGCAACAATTGCCTGCAGTTTGTTTCTGTACTCTGAAGCAAGAAGAAAGCCTTAAAGCATACCTCCCAACTTTCAAAAGATAGAAAGAGGGACAAAATGAGCGACAAATTTAACTCCACCCACTTCTACGTTGACTCCGCCCATTCCCATTTATATTTCCATGTGCCTCCACACAGTATAATGCTCCTACAGTCACCCTAACATTATATGCCCCCACATTAGTTCCCCTCCAATTGCCCCACAGTATTAAGTCCCTCTCCTCGTGCCCCAGTTTAAACTGGCGGAAACTAGAGGGGGACATTAAACTGGGGAAGCTGGAGGGTGACATTAAACAGTGGGGGTAGTTGGAGGGGGACATTAAACTGGGGGCAACTAGAGGCAGACATGTCCCCCTCCAGTTACCCACCACGGTTTAATGTCCTCCTCCAGTTGCCCCCAGTTTAATGTCCACTCCTCGATCTGTCCCCCTTCATCTGCCTTCAGTTTAACTGCCCCCTACATCTGCCCACAATTCCCCCCCCTCTTGCTCACACATGCTGTCTCTTCTCTCCTCCTTACCTTCCATCACTCTCCGTTCCCAGCTTCCTCTTTCTGTGTAACAACACAGTCTGTCCCATAGGATCCAGAATAGCTCCGCCTACACAAAAGTCTGATCACAAGGTCATGACGTCATCAATGGTCCTTTAGCCCATTAGGATTTAGCATCTACCTTTACCCTACCATTTAGCCTTTACCCTATTCTAATAAAGTTTGTTAGCAGCAAAACACTTCAGGGGCATAGCGGGACAAACTGTAAGCTATCCGGGATGGCGGGACAGCAGAGTAAAATCGGGACTGTCCCGTCTGGTGCCCAGTGGCGTAAGTACTGGGGTAGCACTTGTAGCGGCTGCCACAGGGCCTGGGACATTAGGGGACATGGCGGGCCCCTGATGGTTTATTTTTATTTAATTTATTTATTTATTAGGCTGCAGTAACCCCAGCAGGTAACGGGCCCTATTTACTTACCGATCCCCGCTCCTGCTCACGGCCACATCCGCTTCCCCTTTTACGTCCCATATCTTGTCACTGGGGCCTCCTGAAGGGCAGAAGGGGAAACGGATGCGGCTGTGAGCAGGAGCGGGGATCGGTAAGTTAGGCCACAGGCCTGTGGCAAGAGTATTTGTTGGTCGAATCCCAAGAAATACTGCTATTATTATACGCAAGGGTCTTTTCAGACACCGGAGTATAATGATCAGGGGAGGTGAAAAACATAAAAACCAGTGTTACTCACCTCTCCTGCACTCTGGCGTGACTCCCTGCCATCTTCGGGTCTCTTTAGTGACGTACCAGATGTCACGTGGCCCAGGTTGGCGTCATTATGCATCGCAACGGCGGTCTGGCCCATATGACGTCTGTAATGACATTGAAAAGGGCTGAAAGCAGCAGGGAGTGCACCGGAGCCCAGGAGAGGTGAGTAACACTGGTTTTTAGGTTTGTCACTTCCCCTGGGCCTCCGACTATTATACTGTGAGGTCTGAAAAGACCCCAGAGTATAATAATAGTACGTGGGTGGTCAACTGTGGGACATCATACTGTGTGCAGGGGCCCTGTGGGACATCATACTGTCTGGAGGCCGCTATGGGACATTATAGTATGTGTAAATAGGGTATTATACGGTGTGGAGGTCAGATAAGGGGAAGCTATGCCGTGGAGGGGGTACCCAAGTCAAAAGTTTGCTGGGGGGCCCAGTTTTTGCTAGTTATGCCCCTGCTGGTGCCTTAGAAAGGAGAACCAATTAAAAAAAAAAAAAAAAAAAAAAAAGGTGTGTCGCTGCAAAGAGATGTAGAGACTGTTACCAATCGCTTGGCTGTGAGCTAGCCTAGTTAAAGGGGTAACAATTGACGCAATGGAGGGAACCAGAGGATGGGAATAGTAGCAGTTGTGGTGATGTCACAGGTAGGCCAAGGACACTGAACCAACTCCTCCAGCCCACCTCACAGGCCAAACACCAACAAGGGGAGCCAATGTAGTATCTGATGGTGGTGCTAGTTGTTCCCCGGGGTGCTTTCAGATGGAGAGGGGTCCTCTCCTACCCTGAGCCATGTGGTAGTGTTTGGAAGGGCCCTAATAGTTAACAATTCAGGAGGCAGTGGTACAGTTGAACTACGATATAACTTTACTGTGAGAACTTGTAACACAAATCATGCAGCTTCCTGATGGGGGTTGTAGTTTACACTTTAATAGTTATTCCCAGACTTGGGATGAGGACTGCCCAGTATAAGATGGCGGTATACGGTGCCTTTCTCCACTCTAAGTTAACATACAATTTTCTGCTTCTCTCAATATGGCTATGCGGGCTGAGAGCTATGACGATCTAGGCCCAGATACCGGGAGATGGGTTCTATGAACCACAACTTCCTCCACAAGTAGGATTAACCCCCTGGATTCCGTGATCAATGTCCTGTATTGCAGGACATTGCATAGGGGATCTGAGATCCCAGCTTCAAGTCCCTTTGTGGGACATGTAAGTGAAAACACACATGTAGAAAAAAAATTACATGAAAACAAACAAATAAAAAGTTCAAAAAACCCACCTTTATATTTAAAAAAAATATATAATGTATACAAAAATAAACATACATGTTAGGTATCCCCACGTGTATATGTCCCCACTATCCAAACATAGCGTTATTTATCCCAGACGGTGAACACCGTAAAAAAATATATACCGTAGTGCACAAATTAACGTATTTTGGTTACTTTGTTTCCCCAAAAAGAGAATAAAAAGTGGTCAAAAAGTCATACATACCAAACATTGATAACAATAAAAAGTACAACTTGTCCTGCTAATAAAGAGCCCTGACATATCTCCATCAACAGTACAGTAAAAAAGTTATAGGTGTCAGAATATGGTGACCCCAGGAAAATCATTCGTTTTAAAAAAAAAACTACGTTTTATTGATAAAAAAAAACAATATAAATATGATATCACTGTAATCGTAATGACCCCCTGGACAAAGTTACCATGTCATTTTTAATGCAGCATGAACACGTAAAAATAAAATGCAAAAAAGTATGGAGCCCCAAAAAATTTAAATAAAAGCTAATCAAAATATTATATGTACCCCAAAATGGGGGCAAATAAAAAGTATAACTTGTAAAGCAAAGAATAAGCTGTCACATAGTTATTGTCAGCATCTGGGGGTCCTGGGTGGGCTGACATGGACACAGACTTCAAGGTATTAGTCCAAGTATTGAGTTTTTACCTGCCCATCTGAGCTCTAACTAAACAGAAATAGGTTACCTCACTTAGAATTGGAACAAGTTCAAACAGTCAGTTTGTCTTCCAGCAGTAGCCACTTTCTTTGTGGTTTTCCAGCCAAGCTCTGCCACAGTCTGCTCTACTAGCAGACTTCTTATATCCCCTTAATAAGGACAATTCCAGTCAGCTGGGTTTCTCCAGGAGTGTCCACAAGGTGTGGACTGGAGGAGATGGGAATGGCAGGTCCCACTACCAGCCTACCCGCCATTCCATAAAAAATCCAGCCCAGTGCACAGCATTTATATAATGCTCAGCAAACATAGTTGTCTGATGAAAAACAAACTCTCTGGATTTCTTTCATTTCACCCATCTGAGCAATTTGGGTGAGATGTACATCCCTTCCAATATCTTACCAGTCATCGGCTTACACTATGTAGACAGAAAAATAAAAAAGTTATGAATTTTGGAAGACAGGTGGGGGGATATGAAAAATGTGAGCATTAACGTACCCTGCGCCATTAAAGGGTTAAAGAAGCAGCAGGTGATTTGTTTGATAGTTTACTGAACAAAAATACAATTATGTTTAGGATTAAAGATATCCCTGTTTCAGCAAGAACTGTTGAACTCTGTGTCAGTGACATGGCACATAATATTAGGGAACAGCAAGTGACTGAACTTAAAGACTGTGTTGTGTTTAGTGTCGCACTTGATCAAAGTGTTGACATCAATGACTTGCCCCATTTGGGAATTTGGGCCAGATTTGTGATTCTGCTGGATTCTGAGAAGAACTGTGCTGTTTAAAACCTATCTATGGCACCTCAAAAGGTGAAAATTTGGTTAAAACTTTTGTTGAACATTTTCAAAGTGTTGCTGTTGGCATTCGAAAAATCTTTGCAGACACCACCGATGGCACTCCTGCAATGGTGGGAAAGCAAAAAGGAGTTACCAGAATAATTGAGGTACAAATTGGGCACCCTGTTCTTAAGTTCCACTACATTATACTCCAGGAAAATCAAAGATGGCAAATTCTGATCTTAATAGTGTTATGACAACAGTTGTGAAAATAGTGAATTTTCTGCAAGCTTGCTCTGCCTTGACCCACAGACAGTTCCAGGCACTGCTTGAAGAAATGTAGTGTGCATACAAAGACATCCCACTTCACTCCAATGTCAAGTGGCTGAGTAGTGGAAAAGTGCTTGAAAGCTTGGTAAGCTGCATTGATGCTATCAAAACCTTTCTTGTTGAGAAGGGCCAGGATTACCCAGAGCTAGAGGATGTCCAGTGGCTTTAAAAACTTAAGTTTTTGACAGATGTTACATCACACTTGAATGAGCTCAATGTCTGCAGGCATTGGACATACAGTGATGGAGCTGTATGAGAGATGGAAAGCATTCACTTCCAAATTTCATAGTTATGTGGAGGATACAGAGAAGGGGAGATTTTGCTATTTCAAACACTTGAACATTTGGTCAGCACAGCTAATATTTGTATGTACATGAGTGAGTTACACACAGAATTCTCCAAAAGAGTTCAAGATTTTCAGAAATTTGGGCTAATGTTTTCCTTTCTTATATATCAAGACTGTCTTACCTCTCCTGCGCATTTTTACGGTGTCCCGTAGCATCCAACGTTCTCCTCAGGTTGCCGTCTGGCATCATGTCCCACAGGGGTCGCCATTGAGGCTTGTGATTGGGCCTAAGTGGTCATATGGGGCACACCACAAATCCTGAAAACATGACACTCAGCCTCAGCAGCGACCCTGGGGCACATGACGTCAGACGTAGGCCAGAAGAGAATGCTGGGGGAATGTTTGACGCCCTAGGAGTGGCGAGTATAACTGTTTGTTGCGTATACTCACCTCCCCCGGGTCCGAACAAGTTGAGCTGCTACATATTTGATTATTCCAACAGATAGCGACAAATATTTTACTCACTGATCCCCGCTCCTGTCGCGTCTGGCCCCACTTCTATCTCCAGGGTGCGGACTAAGACAGGAGTAGGGATCAGTGAGCAAAATATTGGCCGGACTATTAAAAAATCGCTCCTCAGTTTAAGTCAAGAGGTGCCATCTGAGGCTGTGGTCTCATGGCAGGTGTGCCCTGGTCAAGACATATGCACAATAAAGTGAGGTGTTTACTCCTTGTATTTAGTTGTGTACTGTGCATGCTTCAGGAGTTGCTGGAGAGTCATGTATCACTTCTTGAAGAATAAAATGTTCAATTTCTTGTGTGACAGATAGGACTGGGGTTACCAGGATTAAGGACCTAAATGCTATCAGTTAAAGGATGTATTGCTTGTTTACAGTCCCATACCTGGTCATTATCTTACATCATGTCAGGATTCAGGTCATCTCTCTGGATCCTGACCGTCTGAGCAGCAATTGGTACTACAATTTCCATAAAGAAGAGCCAGCAAAGCCCAGTTGTGTTCTGAGGAGTCTTTCTGCTCCTGTGCTCTGCATGGTGGCATTGGCTGGCCATCATTTAATAATGTAATAAAGGTGGATAGAGATAGGACCAAGGCTTTGACTACACACTCTTCCCTGAAATAACTCTGATGATGTTAAAATCCTGGTACAAGACAATGGTTTAGTAATCGCTTAGAAATGTCTAAGTTGTCCTTTTTCTGTATGTCAGCTTTATTTATTAGTAAATCTGTCCGTACACAATGTTGCTGTATTCAGTTCTGTGTGAATGGGTGAATCATTGATGTATATTTAGTTCTGTCTACCATTCTCTCTTCTAGCAGTGTAATGATTGCTGAGACATAACAGCTTGTAGGGAAACTGGTCAAGCAGAGAATGACCCTCATGATCAATGCATAATATATTACAGACCAACACCTCCAAGTGCTGACAATGCAGTACAGTGGCTCTCCATTCACTGTGACTGATCTTTCAGATGCATGGGAGAGATGTCAGTGCACATATCTGACCTTTACCATACAGAAAATAACCACCTTCTACTTGCTTAAAACGTTTTTTAAATATAATCATATGACTTGCCCAATGCTACTGTGCATGTTCCCCATACCATGTTTAGATAGCGCCTTCTTCCTGTATCACTGACCACCTTGCTCCATATATAACATTTGTAGTCATTGGTACATTGTCATTGGAAAACAGGGGCAGAACTAGCAAAGATTGGGCACAATAGCAAACTTTTGACTTGGGCTCCCCACATGGCATAGCGCCCCCTTTCCTGGCCCCCACACAGTATAACACCCCATTTACACACACTATAATGTCCCAAAGTGTCCTCCAGACAGTATAATATCCCATAATGGCCCCTCCCCACAGTATAATGATCCAAGGCGGACGCTCCACACAGTATAATGTCCCATAGTGGCCTCCACACAGTATAATGTCACATTGCGGACTCTAAACAAAGTAAAATGTTCCATAGTTACCCCTGCACGCAGTAAAATGTTCCATAGTGACCCCTCCACCCAGCATAATGTTCCATAGCGGCCTCCATACAAAATAATGTCCCACACTGGCCCCTTCACATAGTATTATGTCACATTGTGGCACCTTCACACAGTATAATGTCCCATAGTGGCCCCTATGGTGTTCATGGCTGAGTCAGGAAGGGAATGTATAAGCTATGCGAGCGTATATCAGGAGACAAACCAGATTTAGACTTTACGAGGGAAAATAAACCAGAAGTGACCCCCAGATTGACTCCTCCAATAATAGGAGCTACTGGGGAAATAATAGGGAATTTAGTGTAGCGAATGTACTCCGCACAGCTTACATATTCACTTTTCCCCATCTGCTGTGCAGTCACGTCTGGGATACTAATGCTCGTTACACCCCTTGATAAATTCTTTGAGGGGTGCACTTTTCAAAATGGGGTCATACCCTAGGGGATTCCACTTTACTGGTACTTTAGAGGCTCTGCAAACATGACATGGCATCCAGATCCCAAACATCTGAATCTGTGGTCCAAAAGTCACATAGGGCTCCTTCCCTTCTGCACCCTACTGTGTGCCCAAACTGCAGTTTATACCCACATGTATGACACTGGTGTACCCAGGATAATGTACTTAATGTCATATGTGGGTATAAACTGCTGTTTGGACACAGCCGGGCACAGAAGGGAAGGAGTGCTATTTGGGTTTTTGAGCACAGACTTGGACGATTTGGTTTTTGGACACCATGACACTTTTGCAGAGCTGAAATGCCAGTACAGTGGAATCCCCTGACATTTGATCCCATTTTGGAAACTACACTCCTGAAGGAATTTATCCAGGGGTACAGTGAGCATTTTTAACCCCCAAGTGTTGCTATAATTTATTATCCATAAATGAATACGCAGCTGATGATGAAATGTGAAAATGATAATTTTTCCAGGAATACATAATTTCAGTGCGTAATATGTTATGCCCGGCTTGTATCAGAGATGAACGCTTCAAAAGCTGTTGTGCCCGGGATCCCCGCTCAACTGTTTTTGGAGTTTGTGTCTGTGCAGACATAAGCTGGGCACAACATATTGGGCACTGAAATGGCAAATCTATGGAAAAATTTCATTTTTAACTTTTCATTATCAGCTGCGCATTCATTTCTGGAAATTAAAAGAATGCAACACTTAAGGGTTAATAATGCTCGCTACCCCACTTGATAAATCCCTTGAAGGGTATAGTTTCCAAAATGGGGTGACATGTCTGTGGATTCCACTTTACTGGCAATTCATGGGCTCTGCAAAAGTGGCATGGTGTCCAAAAAGCAAACTGTGCTCCAAAAACCAAAATAGCGCTCTTTCCCTTCTGTGCCCGGCTGTGCCCAAACAGTAGTTAATAACCACATATGACATTAAGTACGTTATCCTGGGTACGCCAGTGTCATTCATGTGGGCATAAACTGCCATTTGGGCACACAGCAGGGCACAGATATGAAGGAGCGCTATGTGCTTTTGGAGTGCATATTTAGATTGTAGTTTTTTGGACGCCGTGTAACATTTGCAGAGACCCTAAAATTGCCCCTACAAAATGGGGGTCACTTCTTGGGGAATTCCAATTTACTGGCACCTCCAGGGCTCTGCAAAAATAACATGGCGACCAGAAAGTCCCTCTAAATCTAAAAAAATGCAGTGCTCCTTCCCTTCTGAGCCCTGCTGTCTGCCCAAGCAGCAGTTTACACCCACATATTTAATTTTTTTGTCCCTGGGATAGCCCACTTAATAGTTTTAGGAGTGTATGTCTCTGATGCCACAAAGTGGCCACAACATATTAGGCACTGAAATTGGATATTTCTTTAAAAAATTTAATTTTCACTTTGTACATTAATTTTTGGGAAGCATTTTTAGGCTCAAAATGATAATACCCCTTGATACATTCCTTGAATGGTGTAGTTTCTGAAATGGGGTCATTTTTGAGAGGTTTCCATTGTATTGGTACTTTAGGGGCTCTGCAAATGCGACATGGCACCTGAAAACTATTCCAGCCACATCTGCCCTCCTAAAGCCAAATAGCACTCTTTCCATTCTGAGCCCCACCATGTACCCAAACAGCTGATTATAATCACATATGGGGCATTTCTGTGTTCAGAAGAAATTGTGTAACAAACTGTGGGGTGTTTTTTCTTCTTTAACCACTTGCAAAAATTAAAAATATGTCGCTCAATGGACGGTTTATTGAAAAAAAGTAATTTTTCATTTTTACGTCCCAAAGTCAATAAAATCTGTGAAACGGCTGTGAGGTCAAAATGCTCATTATACACCTAGATAAATTCTATGAGGGGTGTAGTTTCCAAAATGGGGTCACTTTTTGGGGGTTTGTATTGTATTGGTACTTTAGGGGCTCTGCGAATGCGACATGGCACCCGAAAACTATTCCAGCAAAATCTGCCCTCCAAAAGCTAAATAGCGCTCTTTCCATTTTGAGCCCTGCCATGTACCCATGCAGCAGTTTACAACCACATATGGAGCATTTCTGTGTTCAGGAGAAATTGTGTAACGAACTTTGGGGAGCTTTTTCTCCTTTGTCCTCTTGTGAAAATGAAAAATATGGGGCTAAATTGACGGTTTATTGGAAAAAAAGTAATTTTTCATTTTAATGTCCCAATGTTAATAAAATCTGTGAATCAACTCTAGTATCAAAATGCTCACTATACCCCTTGATATGTTCTGTGAGGGGTGTAGTTTCCAAAATGGGGTCGCTTTTAGGGGGTTTCCACTGTATTGGTACTTTGGGGGCTCTGCAAATGCGACATGGTACCTGAAAACTATTCCAGCAAAATCTGCCCTCCAAAAGCCAAATAGCGCTCTTTCCATTCTGAGCCCCACCATGTACCCAAACAGCAGATTATAATCACATATGGGGCATTTCTGTGTTTAGGAGCAATTGTTTTGCAAACTGTGGGGAGCTTTTTCTCCTTTAACCCCTTGTGAAAATGAAAACTTTGGGGATAAAGTGACATTTTAGTAATTTTTCATTTATACATCCCAGTGTTAGTAAAATCTGTGAAACGCCTGTAAGATCAAAATGCTCACTATACCCCTTGATGAATTCTGTGAGGGGTGTAGTTTCCAAAATGGGGTAACTTTTTGGGGGTTTCCTTTGTATTGGTACTCTAGGGGCTCTGCAAATGAGACATGGCACCTGAAAACTATTCCAGCAAAATCTGCTTTTCAGACGTCCAGCGTCACTCCTTCCCTTCCGTGCGCTGCTATTCGCCCAAACATCAGTTTACACCCACATGTTGGGTATTTCCGTGCTCGGGAGAAATTGCATAACAAACTGTGAGATGCATTTTCTCCTTTAACCCTTTGTGAATGTGTTAATTTTAGGGCTAAATTAAGGAATTAGTGGAAAAAAATTAAATGTCTAAATTTCACCTCCATATTGTTTTAATTCCAGTGAAATCTTAAAGGGTTAACAAACTTCCCAAATGCTGTTTTGAATTATTTGAGGGGTGCAGTTTTGAAAATGGGGTGATTTATGGGGGTTTCTAAAATATAGGCCTTTATAATCCTCTTCAGAACTGAAGTGGTCCCTAAAAAATTAGTTTGGGAAATTTTCTTGTAAATCTGCAAAATCGCTGTTACACTTGTAAGCCTTCTAACATCCAAAATAAATTACAGAACGATTAAAAGATGATGCCGATATATAGCAGAGATATGGTAGATAATATGTATTAATGTATTTGGGTGGTATGACTATCTGTCTGAAAAGCAGAGCATTTCACATTTTGAAAATTGCGATTTTTTTCCCCAAATTTCCATCAAATATCCTATTTTTTTTATAAATAAATACAAAAATATTCATTAGTATTTACCACTAACATGAAGTACAATGTGTCATGAAAAAACAATCTCAAAATCACTTGTGTAAGTTAAGACGTCTCAAAGTTTTTGCCATATAAAGTGACACATGTCAGTTTTGAAAAACGAGGCCTGGTCCTTAACGCACTTTTGGGCTGGGTCCTTAAGGGGTTAAAGCAATGCACGGGTGTCTGATTGCACCCTCTGCACCTCGAAGCCGTTTTTTTTCCTCGGACACAAAGTCCTGCATGTCCGACTTTGTTTGTGACGAAAAAACTGGATTCGCGGCGCAGAGGGTGCAATCGGACACCCACGCGTTGCTTTAAAAACCCATTCAAATGAATGGGTTTTAAGCAATGCGTCGCTAACCTGTCGCTATCCGGTGCCTATCCAGTTTCCAGAGATTTTCACTCGGATTGGCAGCAGACGGACTCAAGCGCAAGTGTGAACCCACCCTTAATCCAAACTAGCGATTTATTTAGTATAGCCAAGTGCTTCAATTGATAAATCTGGTGTATTTTTCTCGGTCTAAAGGATTTTGTTCTAGAAATCTTATGGCTTGTTCAGATGCAACTTTGCAAACTTTGGGAGGTTGCCGGGAAGGTGGGGGGGGGGGCGGCAACATGGCGGAACCCCTTGGATGCCACGGTCATGTTTGACCGCGGCATCCAAGGTGGTTGAAACCTCCGATCAGAACCAAATTCCGACCGGGGGTTATGGAAGAGGGTGTTAGCTGTCAGTTATAGCTAACACCTGCTCCCGATCCCGCTCACAGTGTCTCTGAAGTGCCGGCCGTAATTATACTATTGGCCGGACTTCAGAGACCAGGACCGCCGGCCGTAAATTTACGGCCGGTGGTCGTCAACCGGTTAATGACTTACTACGTCTAAAAGAAATTACTGCTTTACGTATTGCTATTGCTTTTAACACGGGATCCCTTTCTATCATATACCAATTACTTCCTAATTTTCTCTGCCATAGAATTAAATTTAAAAGAAAAAAATGAACCGTTTATCTCTCTCTCTTTCTTATTTTTGGCCTATTACCTTTTTTCACTTTTTTTTTCCTATTACTTTATCCCATGCCTGATCCAATAATTTAGCGGGGTAACCTCTTTCTATAAAACACATTTTCAATTCAGAAGCCCGTTGTTTTAAAAGATCTTCGTCATTATTAATTCTATCCAATCTCAAGAATTGACTATATGGGATAGAAGTTTTTGTATGTCCTGGGTGATAACTATCATAATGTAAATATGCATTAGTTGCAGTTGGTTTCCTATATGATGAAGTTTTTAACCCCTTAACGACCCAGGGTGTAATAGTACGTCCTGAGTCGGATGACGATGTATGGAGAGCGCTCAGGAGCTGAGCGCTCTCCATACACCGCTGGTGCCGGCTGTATAATACAGCCAGGACCCGCAGCTAACAGCAGCGATCGGTGCCTGTACTGATCGCGGCTGTTAACCCTTTAGATGCCGCGGTCAAACGCGACCGCGGCGTCTAAATTGCGGAGCCGCCAAGGGCGCCGCCATTTTTACCTCATCGCCGCCCTCCAGAACGTCATTGGAGGGCGGCGCTTGGTTGCCATGACAGCCAGGAGCCTATTGAAGGTTCCCAGGCCTATCATTACAGTATAGCTATTACACGATGCCAGAGGCATCGTCTAATAGCAGTGAAGGCATTTTGCTATTCACTGCGATACAGTAGTATCGCAGTGAATAGTATGATCGATCAGACTCCCTAGGTTTCAAGGTCCCTAGGGAGTCTGATCATACAAGTAAAAGTAGAAAAAAAAAAAGTTTTTAAAAGTATGAAAAAATTAAAAAAAACACAAAAGTTCAAATCACCCCCCTTTCCCTAGATCAGATATAAAAGTAAATAAACAAAAGTAAGCATAAACACTTTAGGTATCCCCGCGCTCCAAAATGCCTGAACTATTAAAATATTAAAATATTTATCCCATACGGTGAACGGCGTAGCGGGGGAAAAAAATCTAAATGGCCAAATAGCGTTTTTTTCAACACTTTGTCTCCTATAAAAAATTGAATAAAAAGTGATCAAACCATCAGATCTTTCCCCAAGTGGTATCAATAAAAACGTCATGTTGTCCCGCATAAAAAGACGCCTTACCCAGCTCCATACATGTAAATATGAAAAAGTTACAGGTGACACAATATGGCGACGCTAAATTTTTTTTTCTATTTAGCAAAGTTTTTAATTTTTTCAAAGGTATCAAAACATTACAAATACTATATAAATTTGGTATCGCCGTGTTCGTACAGACCCGCAGAATACAGGTAGCATGTCATTTTTACCATACAGTGAATGGTGTAAAAATTAAACCCATATGAATTTGGCGCAAATGCAGTTTTTCTCCAATTGCACCTCATTCTGAATTTTTTTCCAGCTTCCCAGTACATTGCACAGCATTTTGAATAGTGACATTACAAAGTACAATTTGTTTCGCAAACAATAAGCCATCATGTGACTCTGTGAACTGAAAAATGAAAAAGTTATGGCTCTTGGAATGTGGGGAGGGAAAAACGAAAATGCAAAAACAAAAAATGGCCGGATCATTAAGGGTTTAAACTATCTCCTTGAACCTCCACCAGGACATCCAAAAATTGCAGCTTCTCATAACTGACTTTACTCGTGAAAAACATATTTAAATCATTTTTGTCATTCAAGTATCTCACAAAATCATTAAATTCTATTGATGATCCTTCCCAAACTATAAACACATCATCGACAAAATGCAGATATGTCTTAATTTTAGTTATAAAGGGATTATTCATGTGAAATACAAAAACTTCTTCCAAGAATGCAAAAATAAGTTTGCATATGTGCAAGAGACCGGCGTGCCCATGGCAGTTCCGGTCTTCTGCACATACCAAGCACCGTTAAACATGAACGCGTTGTTGTCCAATACAAGAGAGACTACCTCACACACAAAATCCTTGAAAGGAACACTTTTGTTAGTTCTGTTGAGAATATGGCGGATAGCTTCAATACCTCTGTCATGTGGTATACGGGTATATAAACTCTCAACAACAATCGATGCTAAAAGAAACCCTTCTTTCCATTCAATTAAACGCAAAGCATCCAAAAAAATCGCCTGTATCTTTTAAATAAGATAGAGCAGCTTGTAACAGTGGTCGCAATAACCAATCCAAATAACTCGATAAAGGTTCTAACACCGAATTTACACCACTTACTATAGGGCGTCCTTGCAGATTTTCTAAATCCTTATGGATTTTAGGTAAAAAAATACCATATAGGTTTGCGTAACGTGAGGGGAAAAAAAGCTTCTCAGCCACACTCCGCAACAGAACACCCTTCTCAACATTTTTCCTCAAAAAACTCTGCAAGGAACCCTGTATTCTTCTAGTCGGATCTACCCTCAATGATTCATAGGTAACTGTGTCTCTCAACTGTCTACTGTATGTGCTTCTCTCAGATAATATTCTTTCTCCATTAATACTATGTTCCCACCCTTGTCAGCTTTTTTTTATTACAACATTTTTCTGAGATTTGAACCACAATAAAGCTTCTTCTTCACCCTTTGTTAAATTGGAAGGGGCTGTGGGATAATGCAAAGCTTTTATTTCCTTCATAACTTGAGTTGCAAAAAGATGCAACGTACTGCCAATCTGTAATGGTGGGGAGAAATTAGATTTAACTCCACCTTGAAAAATCTTCTCATCATAAATCCCTTCATCAAAAGGTTTTATGAGATTTTCATCAAATAAATTTGCCATATCTATAATACACTGTTGTTCGCTATTATCTAATGGCATAAACCCTAAAGGCCCTATTGTGGCAGGCATTTCTCCCTCTTTAACATCAACCCCTTCACATTTTTTTGTTTTATCAAAATACTTAAATAGGTTAATTTTTCTAATCGCTTTTTACAAATCTAATTCAAATTGTACACTATCAAAATGCTCAGGTATACAAAAATTCAAGCCTTTGGACAATAAGGAAAGACAATCAGCTGAAAGAGACAAGTTAGTCAAATTCACCACATTAGAAATATTATAAGTCCCTTGGTCTTTAAACTTCTTTGATTTTACTGTCGCCAATACACTTGCTTCCGTTTCCATCATTTCTTTGATCTTACTCCTCTTTTCTTTTCTTCTCCCTCTTCATATACTTTTCCTGCAATGTAGATGTATTGTACATAACAATGGCACTAACAGCTATGATTAGAGAAAATTCTGATCAAAACTTATTTAACCCTTTCTGTACTGCTTAATGGGTTGTCTGCTTTAACATGTATATTGAAAATATTAAAACAGGCACATACACTCTTTAGCAGTATAGAAAGGGTTTAAATAGTTTTTTCAGAGAAAAATTTAATCAAAACTGTTTTAGGCTAAAATCCCACCTAGCAAGCCGCAGCCAAAAAAAGACAGTGGCGGAAATGCATCATGTTTTTCACAGGAAGTCCGTAGTGGAAAACTTTCTGTCTCTATTATACCTATACGGAAAATGCCAGCATTTCCGCAGGTATAATTGACATGATGCGATTTACAAAAACTATGCGGTTTTTTTGCAATCTGTGGATGGGATTAGCCAGAATTCCACCCACTTTGCAGGTAATGTAAGATGCTGTGTTTTTTTGCAGATTTTTATTGAATATACATATTAAAGCAGACCTCTTCCACTCATTAATAGCAGAACAGAAAAGGTTTTAAATCAGTTTTATGTTGCAATATTAAACATACTTTATTCTGGTTTCCACTGCAACTCACTGGGTGTATATTTATAATGGGCACTGAAGCTGAGTGTTTTTTCTTCAGGTTCAACGCTCAGGCATTCAGCCTGTGAGGAATCTGCTCGGCCACTGTGGATTCTGGCTGGCGGGCTTTGCAGTTGACGTCACAGTAGAAATTAGCAGCCGTGCAATCCTCATTGGACAAGGCTTTGTGCGGCTGTTAAGTCCTACAAGTGGGATGGGTTGACTGCTGCAAGTGTAGCAGCGGGGGGATGGGGCATGCATGCCATACCAATGTGCCCTGTGTACCAACTTTGATTCCGATCCCTGCTCTTGGGTCTGAAGTGCTTGGTGGATGACGAACTCTGAAAGTATCGGGTTTGGCCTGAGCCCGAAGCATTTTGAAAATTTGGGTGGAATCTAAGACTGACATATCAATATGAGGGGGCCAAAATGGGGGCAGTATACTGTGTGGGGGCAAAAAAAGGGACAATATACTGTGTGGGAGTCGGTAAATGGGGCCATATACTGTTTAAAGGGGGAAATTTACTGTGTGAGGGTCAGTAAAGGGGGTATTATACTGTGTGGGGACCAATAAAGGGGGTAATACTCTGTAGGGGCCAGTAAAGGGGATAATATAGTGGGGACCAGTAAAGGGGGCCTTATACTGTGTGGCCCATATAAGGTGTGTGGAGGAGCATAGCCTACGATTTTCATTAGGGGGGCTCAATCACAGAACTAAAGATCGCAAGATCACCAGGTTGTTGTTTTTTTTTTTTGGGGGGGGGGGTGCTTTCCTATAGGTCACTTCTGGCAGCAGAGAGGCTAGGATCACCCCTGGTCATAATTCAGACTGATTCCCTTGTGATATCCTTGTAATTACACAAAGTCACCTTTGATCTCACCATTAGTTCCTGCAGTCATATTAGATAGTCATATCAGAAAATTGCCATTATATCATAATGTAATATAATTCCATCTGTAACCTCCTCACCTCAATGATAACATTGCTGGCTAGTACCTCACAGTAGATGCAACCACTGAGGCAACTTGACAACTGTGGGCCCCAGAATTCAATTGCTAAAAGTAAGAGTGAAGCCAACATGGTTAAAATAATGAAAGATTTGTTGAGTATCTACTTTTTTCTATTCGTTTGGTAACAAAAAGTAAGGACATGGCTTTGGCACTGTATAATTATGTAGCCCACAGTATAGCTAATCTTGGAGGCATTCTTTGGAGAATATTCCTGACTTGTTCCTCCAATGTATCTAAAACAATGAGATATGAACAGAGCCTAATATATAACTCTGTTTAACGTAGCAGAAAGATAGAAGTGTATAATTCCTTCCCTACATCCACCATAATAGTATGGCGGATATTGGGTATTTAAATATGGCGGCCACTCAGGACCTGAGAGGCTGCTATAGCTGCCCAGTCCCTGCTGTATTATACAGCAGAGACATGGTGCTAATGCCCGTGATCAGTGCCTACACTGATTATGGGCAGTGGCATAACTAGGAATGGCTGGGCCCCAAGGCGAACATTTGACATGGGCCCCCCCCCCCGAACCGGTTACGGGTCCCCAAACAGTAAAATATGCTCAGCAGAGGCCCCAGATAGTATTATATGCTCAACAGTGGCCCCCACACAGCATTATATGCTCCACAGTGGCCCCCATACAGCATTATATGCTTTACATTTCTCCCCCCACACACAGTATAATATGCTACCCACAGTGGCCCCACACAGTATAATATGCTCCACACAGCGCTCCCCCACCCAGTACTATATGCTTCCCACAGTGGTACCCATCCAGTATTATATCCTCCCTACAGTGGCCTGTGATGATTCCACTTAAATATGGCTATAACTCAAAGCTGTATTTTGATCTCTGGGTATCGTATCTCCCTCCTAGTTCCATTTATTCATAATGTGCGCCGCCCTAATCCTAGGTGTATGGTCAGGAGTGGCAACATTGTGACAATAGGGCTTTGTATCCATCCCAGAATGGCTCCATTGTATTCATACACAGCCCTGATTGATCAAATAAACATGCATTGTTCAGCCTGGGCTGGTAGATCAGACATGGTTGATAACATTGTATCATTTCACTTGGTCTCAGCTCCTTACAAAGGATCTGGACTTGAGTGCATTAATCAATCAGACTTGCCGTCGCCGATGACCTCATTCTGGGTGGTGTAATCAAGGGTATAAAAGATGAGGTAAGAGGTCAGTGGGAGGAGATTGTGCTGAGACTACCACTGGGAGATTACTATGAAGATGCTACTATGAGGAGAGGCTGCTGTGATGAGTTGCTGACATGCTGGAGTGAATGCCGTTGCCTCCACTGGTGATCTCCACATGCTATGTGTGATTGTTGGACTATAGAGCCACATCCAGGATATGTGTGGTAAAGTAATTATTTCAATTTTTTTCCCTTTTTATTTATTGTACTGTATCTTGTAACTAGTAACTGTTAATGCTTGTATATATCTGCATATCTGTTCTGAACTGCATGTGTTAGATGTTAATACCGATCCATTTAGGGGTTAATAAATATACAAAATTTAGAAAGCTTGTCTTGTATTTATCTTGTGGACCCAACACTCACTGGCGGTGAGTGTGGTTTTTTTATGAAAGAAGTCTCAGGTGTGGGCCAACGCGGTGTTGGCGCACTGAGGATCTTTCACATGGCCCCCACACAGTATTATATGCTCCCCACAGTGGTCCCCTCCCAGTATTATATGCCCCCCACAGTGGACCCCACTTAGTATTATATGCTCTACAATGGCCCCACCTAGTATTATATGCTCTACAGTGGCCCCCACCCAGTATTATATGCTCTACAGTGGCCCCACCTAGTATTATATGCTCTACAGTGGCCCCCACCCAGTATTATATGCTCTACAGTGGCCCCCACCCAGTATTATATGCTCTACAGTGGCTCCCACCCAGTATTATATGCTCTACAGTGGCCCACACACAGTATTATATGCTCTACAGTGGCTCCCACCCAGTATTATATGCTCTACAGTGGCCCACACACAGTATTATATGCTCTACAGTGGCCCACACACAGTATTATATGCTCTACAGTAGCCCCCACACAGTAGTATAAGCTCCCAACAGCCCTCCTCCACTTCGGTGCTATTATTATACTTTGGGGTCTCCTCAGACCCCAGAGTATAATAATCAGAGGCCCAGGGAAGGTGATTAAAAACAACAAACATTCATACTCACCTTGCCTTACCTTTCCTTGGCATCCTCGCTCCATCCTGCCGTCTTCAGCGTCTTCAGGCCCTCTTCCGACATCGCTGCCGAGGCCTGTGATTGGGCCTCAGTGGTCACATGGGGGCGCACTGACGTCATTACGCGGCCGCGCCCCATGTGACCGCTGGGGCCTAATCACAGCCCTCAGTCATGACGGAGGAGCGCCGGAGAGAACGCTGCGCCCAGGAGAGGTGAGAATATGTGTTTATTGTTTTCAGTCACCTCCCCTGGGCTGCCATCTATTGGAAAGGGGCCTGCAATATGCCAGGACTCCTTTCCAATAACAGTATATATAGCGGTTGGGGAACCAGGCTTTCCCTGACCGCTATCATAATGGTCCGGGGCCCGGCCATCTCCAGCTGGCCGCGGGCTCCGTAACCTGCCGGGTCCGTTCGCGGTCGCACCCCCTGCGACTGCGATCGTTACTGGTTTGTGGGGTTCGCGGTAGCATCTGCCACAGGGCTACGGGGCCCTTAATGTCCCGGGCCCTGTGGCAGCCGCTATCGCTGCTACCCCGATAGTTACGCCCCTGATTATGGGCATTAAGGCCCCAAGCGCCTCGGTCAAAACTGACTGAGGCACCATTTTGCAGAGGATCTGTCAATCCATTGCCATGACAGCCGGAAGCCTATTAGAGGCTCCCAGGCTTTTCTGGCATTCATTTGTATAATAGGCTGCTTTATCCAGCCTGTCATACAAGTGACGGTATTTTGTAATGCATCGCAATGCATTAGCATTGCATTAGTGATTCGACCCCCTGGGGTTCAAGACCCCTAGCGGGTCCAAAAAATTACAGTGTAAAACAAAACACAACTAAAAAAAATAAAAATGTATAAAAAATTCAAGTCACCCCCCTTTTCCTAGAATACATATAAAAGTAGAAAATTACTGTGAAACACATACACATTAGGTATCTCTGTGTCCAAAAACACGTGGTCTACTAACATATACAGGTGCATCTCAATAAATTAGAATATCTTCATTTCAGTAATTCAATTCATAATCAGCAGTCTTCCATGATTGTGTGTCCTACTTGAAATAGAACATTCTGTGTGTAAAGAATCTAGAAAATATAGGAGGTCACTTTTTAAATTTAATTACTGAAATAAATAAATGTTTCAAAGATATTCTAATTTATTGAGATGCACCTGTAAAAATATTTTTCCCGTACGGTGAACACCATAGCAGGAAAATAAATCTAAAGTACCAAACCGCCGTTTTTTCACTGTTTCGCCTCTGATAAAAATTTGAATAAAAGTGATCAAAGCAATAGACTTTCTCCCAAATAGTATAACTAAAAAGTACATCTGGCCCTGCAATAAAAATGTCCCATGCATCTCTGTACAACAAAATATAAAAAAGTTCTGGGTGTCAGAATATGGAAACTTTAAGAAAAAATAATTTTTTTGCAGTTTTGGCTTTTTGTTAAGGGGTTAAAATGTAATTAAAACTATATAAATTTGGTATCCCCGGAATCATGCTGAAACATAGAATACAGGTGACAGGTGACATTTTGGGTGCACTGTAAACGCTATAAAAACTATACCTGTAATAAAGTCGCACAAATACACTTTTTCTCCAATTCCACCGCATTCTGAATTTTTTAACAGCTTCCCAGTGCATTGTACAGAATAATAAATGGTACCATTATGAAGAACAATTTGTCCCACATAAATTAAGCCCTCATATAGCTCTGTGAACAGAAAAATAAAAAGTTATGGGGTTTGGAAGGTGGAGAGTCAAAAACGAAAATCGAAAAATGCCTCCGGCGGGAAGGGGTTAAGTAATTTAATGTCTCTGGATTTGCTCTCCCGTATTACCCCCATTTGGTTAATAGACATATAGTATATTAGAGAATACTGTAAATACCAAAGATAAACTTTAAATGGTCACTACATTTTCTTCAAACCTTCCATAAATTGATAGTACTGGCAATTATAAGTAATTTATTATCTATTTATTTACTATCTATTTTCTCAGCTTTTGCTGTAACCTTTTAGTGGCTGCTATATAGGCCTATAGCTTTTTAATATATTTCTCATTAAAAAATAAGTTCTATATTTATTCCTTTTCCCCTTCCCAACATTTCTGTGATCTGCTTAGTTTTGGTTGGGACAGCACCTCAGTGACTTTTAATGAATATTCGGAAAAATACAAATACCACTTCATGATAGGCCGAGCCCCTCCAAACCCACCCAGTAGTTAGCACATCCTAAAGTGTCCCTAGAGGTTGAAACTTGGAGCAAACTTCCAGCAAATGTAGCTGGGAAATCTAAATTGAGTGAGTATAAACATATGTCTATTCTAAGATAAAATGGAAATAATATAAGGGCAGCTTCTTTGGACCATGCGGCCTTTTTCTGTCATCAATCTTCTATGTTTCTGGAAGAAGTTTTCAAGTGTTGGCTAATATGGTTGTTTTTGTAGTAAGATCAGATCTATCAGGCTGCCTTGTTCTGCAAATCTGGAAGTTTCAGTAGCATTCAGAAAGCACTGCTCAGAGCTGCCCATTCGAGATAACTGAGCGGACATGGTTTTGGGGTCACAGCAGCACCAAACCTCTCAGACTACTAGTGATTGGGATGAGTGGTCATGAAGCACTCTGTCATAATCAACTGCACAGAAAAGTAGAGACACACGATCATAAGAAGCTGAATGTCATAAGCACGGTATGTTTAGCTTTATTTTAGAGCCTGCAGAGATACTACTGCTTTTTGCAAAGGGGTAAACCTACAGGACACTACGTAGTAACTGATCATTCCTAAGAAACGTGAGTATTAACATAGTTGGACTACCAGGATTGTTACCATTCACAGTAGAGCATACAGGTGCATCTCAATAAATTAGAATATCTTTGAAACGTCCATTAATTTCAGTAATTCAGTAAATCAATTCATAATCAGCGTCTTCCATGATTGTGTGTCCTACTGAACCAGACTGAGGGACCATTTAAAGTCTTAGGAAACCTTGGCAGGTGACACACTGAATTTACAATACTGAACTTTTTTACAATATTCTAATTTTCTTAGATTTGGGTTTTCATTACCTGTAATCCATAATCAACATTTACAGAACTAAAACACTTGAAATAGAACATTCTGTGTGTAAAGAATCTAGAAAATATAGGAGGTCACTTTTTAAATGTAATTACTGAAAGAAATAAACGTTTCAAAGATATTCTAATTTATTGAGATGCACCTGTAGTTGACATCATCCTTACTGCAAGCTATTATTTATGCCAATATCTTGTGATTAGTACAAATCACGAACAAATATGCTTTTGATATGATTCTATTGAATGTAGAAATTCTTCAGGCGGAGATTGGTGAACCAAAAATCCAATAACCATTAAAGCTGTAAGAAACCAATTGTGTTTAAGGAGATGACATCAGATATATTAGTCCATTATTTAGGTGACATTGAAACCGATAAACATCACCATTGGTTTAGAGACTCCAGGATTACAGACTTGTACAGATATATATTTGGAATAAGAACTCCATATTGAAACAAGTGAAAGAAGGCCAAAGGAAGAGACATTTAATACGTAATACAATGGTTATACTATAAAAGACTTTGACTCAATGTTGCACATTTCACCACCATTTTTTACCATGTTGGACAATTCCTTCAATGGTAAATATATCCTCATGCTTTGTCCCTTATACATTTAAGACTTTAGAGAATGGATTGTCTTTTAGGCGAAGGACCCACGTAGCAGGCGGCAGCGAAAAAGTGCTGCGGGAAAAACCATGGCAGAGACATATCGCGGTGTTTCCTGCAGTGCTTTACACAGAAAGTCTTTCTGCTTCAATTATACCTATAGGGAAACCGTTAGCGTTTCTGTAGGTATAATTTATATGCTGTGATTTCCAAAAACGGAACAGATTTGGAAATCGCAGCATTTACGCTGCCCTAATTTTTTTGCAATGTATGGATGGGATTTGCTAGAATCCTATCCACTTTGCAGCGACTGTAAAACACTGCGTTTTTTGCCACCACATTTTCGCCACGTGGGGCCCTGACCTTAGTCTCACGGGACTTAAATTTTTAGGCACCTTAGCTTAACCCTTTTCAGGTCTTTGCCACACATTTATGTTGTGCTGGATGTACAGTTAACGCTTAGTGTCATAATAGTACAGCACATAGATGTAGCAGGAACAGGAGTTGTGCCTGCTAGATTGCTTACGTGTTACATACAGCCAGAACCCAGGACTAACTGCCAGACTCAAAATACTCCAACTCTGGCAGATTAACCTCTCAGATGCCGGGATCAATATTGGTTATGGCATCTGCATAGAGAGTATAACATTTTAAGAGCGAAATTTACATATCAATGTATATATCAATAAGGCTGCTTTTCACACACATCGGGTTATAAAAAAAAACACACACATTGTACTTCCTAGTGTATTTCCCTTTTTGATCTGTGTCCAATACATGTGCTATGTTTGTGTCATCTGTTGTTTTTGTGGACGCAAAAATTAACACATGCTGTCTTTTTTACTTTTCAGCATCACTAAACAAAAAATATGTGAAAACATGGACAGCACATAAACTTATAGACTTGAATGGTCAAAAGGAGTGGAGAAAAGAAAGAAAAATACTGCATGCCAAATATTTTTTTCAGTGTCTCTTTGTCTGTGAAAAAAAAAACAGGTGTTTTTCACTATTATGGGTCCGTGAGCTGTCTATTATTGTCACTTGGACAAAAAAATATTGGAAGGCTGAGGCCCCACATTGCGGAAACGCAGCTTTTTTTTGTTGCAGATTTTGCTGCAGTTTTTTGAGCCAAACCGAGGAGTGACTACAAAAAGAATGGGAAATATATAGCAAGTACTTATACTTCTCACTTTTACTCAATCCACTCCTGGCTTTGGCTCAAAAAACCGCAGCAAAATCTTCAACAAAAACAGCTGCGTTTCATCAACGTGGGGCCTCAGCCTTAGTGTGAAAGGCCTCATGCACACAACCACTCTTCCGAGAAGGTTCCTTCTCCATTCCGATAGTTATAGAACAGGACTTTTCTCCCCACAATTTTTCAAGCAAAACCCGGTGCAAACCCAGCGGATCCCATTATAGTCTATGGGGTCCACGGGTTTCCACGAGTGACAACTGTTTAAGCCGATTGAATGCAGGTGTGAACCTAGCGTAAGTTTATCACTGAAATAAAGACCACACTTACCTGGTATCAGATGACACAATGGTTCTATGCAGGACTTAGACAAGCCCACTGGTGAAGATAGCACAGATGCAGAATGCTGATCAGGCAACCACTCACCTGAGGGCATGACAATGTGTGGTGCACAATGCTGGCTTACCACTAATTAATGTACACTTTGTGCACCCCACTAGTACCAACACCATCAAACAACATAACAGGGGATGGCTGCATCCTGCAAAAAAATGTATTAATAATCATGAGGTATTAGTCAATATTTTTGCCAAAATACGCAAAGTTGCAAACCACATCAAGGTTCCCCATGTCTAGCAAGTCCCCGTACTAAAATCAAAAACACTCCACTACAAAAAGACATAATATAAAATTGCATCACTAAAAAAAAAGGCCACACTTACTTGATAACCATGGTTTCATGCAGTAAAGTGTGGACTTTGTAGTAGTAGGTATAGGTAGACTTTATATAGTAGGTATAGGTAGTGAGTAAGTAAAAGTAAATTAAACATAATTTTTAATCCATATAACAATTAAAATAAAGACCAAGGCAGGCCTAGGTAGACTCCCGTGGGATTAACCCTTGAAATCAATCATTTTAATCGTGGAGACTGAAAGCTGAACCTTGGCCTTTATTTTAATTGTTATATGTTGCATTGGATTTGCCCACCCGAGGACTAGAGGATCCTCCGGCCACATCGCTAACAGAAAGTGGCCCAGCGTCATCTGTCACGATGAGCGAATTTTTCAAAAATTCGATTCGACCGATTCTCCGAAGTTTCCATAACAATTCGATTCAATCCGAATTAATTTGTGGCGAATCGTGTTAACTTATTCCCGACATTGGCCACCTTGTTGATCCTGCCTTGAATGGAGACTGTCAGCCTATGCGTCTGCACGGGCTGACAGCCTCCTATACACAACATGTATTACAGTGTATACCTATTGAAGCAGCGATCAGAATATCGCTGCTTCAATCCCCTATGGGGACAAAAAGAAAAAAATGTAAAAAAAAAAAAAAAGACCTTCCCCCCCAGAGCTGGTGCTATTATTATACTCTGGGGTATCCTCAGACCCCAGAGTATAATAATCAGAGGCCCAGGGGAAGTGATACTCACCTTAACCTCATCTCTCCTGGGGAATCCGGCTGTCTGAGTGTCCTCCTCACTCCTCTTCTTCCTTGCGACTGAAGTCCTGCTCCCCAGACGTCACTGCTGGGTCCTGTGATTGGGCTTCAGCGGTTACGTGGGGGCGTGATGACGTCATTACGCCGGCACGCTCCACGTGACAGCTGGGGACCAATCACAGGCCCCAGCAGTGAGGCCTTGGGAGCAGGACCTCAGTCACCAGCTCCGGAGTTAATGCTGAGCCCAGGACAGGTGAGTATCAGTATTTTATTATTTTTAATCACCGTGGGGGGTGCCGAGGGGGACAGGGAGCATGGCGGAACCCCTTGGATACCGCAGTAATGTTTGACTGCAGCATCCAAGGGGTTAAAACCCCCGATCAGTGCTGTGCAATTCAATACATCAAAGCGTGAGGAAATCTGGAATCGATGTGAATCGAAGATTTCCTGAAATTCGGATCGAATTCCACTTCATCAGCTTTGATTCGCTCATCTCTAGTCATGTGCCCCCAGGCCCCTTTCCAATAGAAGCCTGCCAAACATTTATACTCACCTCTCCTGGGTGGTCTCCAGCATCATCTTCTGGCCTGTGGCTGATGTCACACGTCAGTGTGCTCCACATGACTGCTGAGGCCCAATTACAGGCCTCAGAGGTGACCCCCTGAAGAGACCTCAGAGTACAATAATAAAACTGAAATTAACCAGAGAGCTGAACCTCATGCATATTCATAGAAATGAATTTCAAGGGGTTTGCTTGAGGCAGCTCAAGAATCTTGTGAGCCTTTTATACTGGGGGGCTCTGGGAAGCATATTATACTGTATGGAACCACTGTGGAACATTATACTGTGGGGTGCGACTAAGGGGAGACCCGTACAGGAAGAGACGTTACAGTACCCCCCCTTTTATGAGGGGCCAACGGACAAAACAGCAAGGAGTAATAGCCAGTACGCACGAGGCAATAGCAAGCGCCAATGTGAATGTGGGCAAACAATAAATAGGAAGGAAGAACCCGCCCCAGACTTGATAGGACGATAGACTGTCAATCACACAGGTAAGGCTAAGATTAACTATTTGAGGAGCAGAAAGAAACAAAGTGCAGGGGATGGGTGTTGCTGAAATTCAATTACATAGTAGTAGTACTAGGACAGCGTTCAGACTGAGCAACAAGAACCTTAAGAAAAGTATCAAACTGAACACGCCTCCTGCGCCGCAGCGTGCGAGCGGAGGGTGGCGCAGAGGCCCGAACAGGCAGAGACGTTACAGAAATATATTATACTGTGTAGGGCCACTGTGGAGCATTATACTGTGGGGGAGAACTGTGTGGGGCCATTGTGAAGCATTATACTATGGTGGGGGCAGGTCCTGGGGAGCATATTATACTGTGTGGCATTATACTGTGTGGAGCCACTGTGGAGCATTATATTCAGTAATGCGCAATGCTGGATGCCATATAGTCAGCACAAATGCAAGATTTCAGTGAAGGAGTCATGGTGTAGTTTATTAGCAGGAAGCTGCATAGGGTGGCATGGTGACTTGGTGGATCAGTGGTTAGTACTGTTGCCTTGCAGTACTGGGGTCCTGGATTTGAATCCGACAAAGGGCAACATCTGCATGGAGTTTGTATGTTTTCCCAGTGTTTGCGTGGATTTCCGCAGTGTACTCCGGTTTCCAAAAATATACTAATAGGTAAATTAGCTCCCTGTACAAACAACTGACCCTTGTGGTTGTTGAGGATGAGCGCCTGTATGGCACTAACTCCCCTAGTCCACAATACTCCCTGAACTTTGAGTCTCCGTGAGAAAAGTGCATTGTCGTTATTGGGCCCCCAGAGTAAGTTCCTCTGGAGAGCCCTAGGATCTTCAGTCCGACACTGGTTATATGGCTTTAAACTTACATTTTATTTACTATTACTTACTCACTATCTATAACTACTAATTCCCTACTTTACAGTGACTATGATATTTTTACAAGGTAAAATGTATCCTCTATTAATTCATGGTTCTATGCAGGATACAGACAGGTACACCAATGAAGACAGCATAGGTGCAGAATGCTGATAATGCAACCACTCACATACCTACAATTCATGAGGGGGATGAATGCTAGCATCTCAAATGCAAACAAATAAAGCTTTGTATCAGATGCCAGTCAAATGATAATGTGACCTGTGAGACATAGGGAATCTTGACGCGGTTTGCAAGCTTGTGTATTTTGACCAAAATAATGACTAATGCTTCACCTAATGGTTAGTAATACATTTTTGCAGGATGCAGTCAGGCCCTGTTATGTTGTTTGATGGTGCTGGTACTAATGGAATACATCTAAAGAAGTGCTTGACAGCCCGTCTGGTCGAAAAAGTGGCGTCATTAACCTCTTAAGGACACGACCCCATTTTTCAAAACTCACATATCACTTTATGTGGCAATAACTGTGAGATGCTTTAAGTTACCCAAATGATTTTGAGATTGTTTTTTCATGACACATTGTAATTCATTTTAGTGGTAAACATTAGTCAATATTTTTTGCATTTATGTTTAATCGAGTTTATTAAGGTTTTTAAATTAGGGAACAGAAAAAAAAGAAAGGAAGGGAACAATGCTAAGACAAAAACATCAAATAAAACAAAGAGTTAAAATAAAGGGCTGTTAAGGCCCACAACTAGAAAATCAGCGTTGGGTGGTGTAGTATAACTACATAAAAACTGTATTATTAGGAAAGTGGAAGCCAGGTAAACAAATGCAAACTGTAAAAAGCCACCACGATGCCATCCACCTATCAGTATGAAAGACAAACATGAAGGGGGGGGAGGATCACAAGGGGTACACGGATACTTGAAGACCAACTAAGACACAGAAATAGACGAACGGGAAGGGACACACAAGGGGAGATGGGGAAGGAAAGAGAAAGTTGGCAATAAAAAGCATCCAGACACCGTACCAACGGGGGAACATTGTCCCAGTGAGACAAAGAGAGAAGAAAACTCCGGAGAGTCCTGAAACATCACCCACGGCCGCCAGAGAGACTCAAATTTAGAGAACTTAGGTGAGTCCTCAGTCACCAGGGCCTCCATTCTCCTAATAAGGAGAAGCTCCTGAATCAGCTCGACAAGGGTGGGCACGGCCGTGCTGCGCCAGTGCCTGGGAATGACTGTTCTGGCGGCGGTTTTTTGCATTTATTTATAAAAAAAAAATTGGAAATTGAATGGAAATTTGGAAGAATTCGCAATTTTCAAAATGTGAAATGCTGTGATCAGACAGTCATACCACCCAAGTACATATTAATAAATATTATCTACCATATCTCTGCTTTATAATGGCACTAAATAATAATAATAATAATAATACATTTTATTTATATAGCACCAACATATTCCGCAGCACTGTACGATATAGTCCTTTAAATTATTTTGGATGTTAAAAGGCTAACAGGAATTATCCAGATTTACAAGAAAATTTTTCACACCCATTTGTTAGGGACCACTTCAGGTCTGAGGCTGAGGCCCCATGTTGCAGAAAATCTGCTGTTTTTGTTGCAGATTTTGTTGCATTTTTTTGCAGCAAGTCAGGAGTGGAATGGGAAATATATAGAAAGCTGTTATACTTCTCGCTTCTGCTCAATCCCCTCCTGGCTATTGTTCAAAAATACTCAGCAAAATCTGAGCAAAAAAAGCAAGAATTATTACAAGCAAGGGGTTGAAGGAGAAAATGCATCTCACATTTTGTTATTCAATTTCTCCCGAGCATGGAAATACCCCACATGTGGATGTAAACAGATCTTTAGGGCACATGGCAGGGCCAAAGAGAAGCGACACCACTGGGCATTTCAAAAGCAGATTTTACTTAAATAGTTTTCAGGAGACATGTCTCCTGAAAAATATTTTATTAATGTTGGGATGTGAAAATGAAAAATTATTAAAACATCACTTTATCCCCAAATTTTTCATTTTCACCAGAGGTTAACCCCTTAAGGACGCAGGTTAGTTTGTGCCTTAATGGTCGGTGACTTTTTTCATATTTTCCCACCCCGTCTTCGAAAATTCATAGCTCTTTTATTTTTCTGTCAATATACAGTGGGAAAAAAAAGTATTTAGTCAGCCACCAATTGAGCAAGTTCTCCCACTTAAAAAGATGAGAGAGGCCTGTAATTGACATCATAGGTAGACCTCAACTATGAGAGACAAAATGAGAAAACAAATCCAGAAAATCACATTGTTTGATTTTTAAAGAATTTATTTGCAAATTATGGTGGAAACAGGGGCGTAACTACCGGGGTAGCAGCGGTAGCAGCTGCCACAGGGCCCGGGACATTACGGGGCCCCGCGGGCCCCCGATGGATTTTTTTTTTTTTTTTTTTATAGTCCGTTATCTGCTGGAGTAACGGGCCCTATATACTTACCATTCCCCGAGGTCCTGCTCACGGCTGCCTGCGCTTCCAATTCTGCGGCTGTGAGCAGGAGCGAGGATCGGTATGTGAGGCCGCGGCCCGAACACCACAATCTCTGCTATCATTATACTTCGGGGTCTTTTCAGACCCCGGAGTATAATAATCGGAGGCCCAGAGTTGGTGAGGGAACATAAAAAACAATGTACTTACCTGTCCGACGCTTCTCCAGGCTTCGGGCCTGTTTGGTGATGTCCCAGACGTCAGCCGACGTCATTTTGCGTCGCGACGCAGGCCCGCGTCACGTGACGCCGGCCTGGTCCAACATTGAAGAAGGCCGGAGTAGCGCACGGGCATGCACCGGAGCGAGGAACAGGTAAGCAGCGTTGTTTTTTTTATGTTTCTATCCTCCCCTGGGTCTCCGATCATTATACTCTGGGGTCTGAAAAGACCCCAGAGTATAATAATTGTTCATGGTGGTCCACAATGGGACATATAATAGTGTGTGCAGGGGCCACTATGGGGAAAAATACTCAGTGCAGGGGCCACTATGGGGAATAATAGTGTGTGCAGAGGCCACTATGGGGCAAAATACTGTGTGCAGGGGCCACTATGGGACATGATACTGTGTGCAGGGGCCCCTATGGGGCAAAATACTCAGTGCAGGGGCCACTATGGGGCATGATACTGTGTGCAGGCGCCACTATGGGGCATGATACTGTGTGCAGGGGCCACTATGGGACATGATACTGTGTGCAGGGGCCACTATGGGACATGATACTGTGTGCAGGACTACTATGGGACATGATACTGTGTGCAGGGGCCACTATGGGACATGGTACTGTGTGCAGGGGCCACTATGGGACATTATACTATGTGCAGGGGCCACTATGGGACATGATACTGTGTGCAGGGGCTACTATGGGACATAATACTGTGTGCAGGGGCCACTATGGGACATGATACTGTGTGCAGGGGCCACTATGGCACATAATAGTGTGCGCAGGAATGCGGTTTTTTTTGGGGGGGGGGGGGGTTGGAGGGGGCGGTCCGGGGGGAGGGGGTCGGGGGCGGCGTTTCGGGGGGGGGGCCCATGACAAATGTTCGCCTTGGGGCCCAGCCATTCCTAGTTACGCCACTGGGTGGAAAATAAGTATTTGGTCAATAACAAAAGTTCATCTCAATACTTTGTTATATATCCTTTTTTGGCAATGACAGAGGTCAAACGTTTTCTGTAAGTCTTCACAAGGTTGGCACACACTGTTGCTGGTATGTTGGCCCATTCCTCCATGCAGATCTCCTCTAGAGCAGTGATGTTTTGGGGCTGTCGCTGGGCAACACAGACTTTCAACTCCCTCCAAAGGTTTTCTATGGGGTTGAGATCTGGAGACTGGCTAGGCCACTCCAAGACCTTGAAATGCTTCTTACGAAGCCACTCCTTCGTTGCCCTGGCAGTGTGCTTGGGATAATTGTCATGCTGAAAGACCGAGCCACGTTTCATCTTCAATGCCCTTGCTGATGGAAGGAGGTTTACACTCGAAATTTCACAATACATGGCCCTGGTCCCTTTGCAGAGAAATAGCCCCAAAGCATGATGTTGCCACCCCCATGTTTCACAGTAGGTATGGTGTTCTTTGGATGCAACTCAGCATTCACTCTCCTTCAAACACGACGAGTTGTGTTTCTACCAAACAGTTCTACTTTGGTTTCATCTGAACATATGACATTCTCCCAATACTCTTCTGGAAAATCCAAATGCTCTCTAGCAAACTTCAGACGGGCCTGGATATGTACTGGCTTAAGCAAGGGGACACGTCTGGCACTGCAGGATCTGAGTCCCTAGCGGCATAGTGTGTTACTGACGGTAGCATTTGTTACGTTAGTCCCAACTTTCTGCAGGTCATTCACTAGGTCCCCCCTTGTGGTTGTGGGATTTTTGCTCACCGTTCTTGTGATCATTTTGACCCCACAGGGTGAGATCTTGCGTGGAGCCCCTGATCGAGGAAGATTATCAGTGGTCTTGTATGTCTTCCATTTTCTAATTATTGCTCCCACAGTTGATTTCTTCACACCAAGCTGCTTGCCTATTGCAGATTCAGTCTTCCCAGCCTGGTACAGGTCTACAATTTTGTTTCTGGTGTCCTTCCACAGCTCTTTGGTCTTCACCATAGTGGAGTTTGGAGTGTGACTGTTTGAGGTTGTGGACAGGTGTCTTTTATACTGATAACAATGTCAAACAGGAGCCATTACTACAGGTAATGAGTGGAGGACAGAGGAGCCTCTTAAAGAAGAAGTTACAGGTCTGTGAGAGCCAGAAATCTTGCTTGTTTTTAGGTGACCAAATACTTATTTTCCACCATAATTTGCAAATAAATTCTTAAAAAATCAGACAATGTGATTTTCTAGATATGTTTTCTCATTTTGTCTTTCATAGTTGAGGTCTACCTATGATGTCAATTACAGGCCTCTCTCATCTTTTTAAGTGGGAGAACTTGCACAATTGGTGGCTGACTAAATACTTTTTTTCCCCACTGTAGCTATTTGAGGGCTTATTTTTTCCACACAATTCTATCATCATTTTTTGCATTTTGTTTTTACGGCGTTCACTCTGCATTAATAACATGGCAGCTTTGTCTGTTGGGTCATTATGATTACAGCGATACCATATTTATATTGCTTTTATTATGTTTTTACTGCTTTTACAAATAAAAAGTCACTTTTTGAAAATGAATGATTTTCCTGGGGTCACCGTATTCTGATGCCTATAACTTTTTTACTGTACCGTTGATGGAGATATGTCAGGGCTCTTTATTTGCAGGACCAGTTTTACTTTCTATTGGTACCAATGTTTGGTATGTAGACTTTTTGATCACTTTTTATTGTTATTTTTTGGGGAAAGCAAAGTTAGTAAAATATGTTAATTTGCATATTGTGGTATATATTTTTTTACACTGTTCATTGTGCGGGATAAGTAACGCTATTTTTGGATAGTGGGGACTTATACGCAAGAGGGGATACCTCAGGGGCGTAACTACCGGGGTAGCAGTGGTAGCGGCTGCCACAGGGCCCGGAACATTACGGGGCCTGGAGCCCTGTGGCAGTCGCTACCGCGAACCCCACAATCACTGCTATCGTTATACTCCGGGGTCTTTTGAGACCAGGGGAGGTGAGCGAACATAAAAAACACTGTAACTCACCTCTCCGCCGCTCCGCAGGCTTCGGGCCTGTTTGGTGACGTCCCAGACGTCAGCCGACGTCATTATGCGTCGCGACGCCGGCCTGGATCGCGCGAGATCCGGTCCGACATTGAAGATGGCCGAAGTAGCGCATGGGAGTGCACCGGGGCGAGGAAGAGGTAAGTTGCAGTGTTTTCTATGTTTCTATCCTCCCCTAGGTCTCCGATCATTATACTCTGGGGTCTGAAAAGACCCCAGAGTATAATAATCGTTCATGGGTGGTCCACTATGGGGTATAATACTGTGTGCAGGGGCCACTATGGGGCAAACTACTATGTGCAGGGGCCACTATGGGGCAAACTACTGTGTGCAGGGGCCACTATGGGGCAAACTACTGTGTGCAGGGGCCACTATGGGGCAAACTACTGTGTGCAGGGGCCACTATGGGGCAAACTACTGTGTGCAGGGGCTACTATGGGGCAAACTACTGTGTGCAGGGGCTACTATGGGGCAAACTACTGTGTGCAGGGGCCATTATGGGGCAAACTACTGTGTGCAGGGGCCACTATGGGGCAAACTACTGTGTGCAGGGGCTACTATGGGGCAAACTACTGTGTGCAGGGGCTACTATGGGGCAAACTACTGCGTGCAGGCGCCACTATGGGGCAAACTACTGTGTGCAGGGGCCACTATGGGGCATAATATTGTGTGCAGGGGCCACTATGCTGCATAATACCGTGTCCAGGGGCCACTATGGGGCATAATCCCGTGTGCAGAGGCCACTATGGGGCATAATAGTGTGCGCAGGAATGCGGTTTGTGTGTGGGGGGGAGTTGGGGGCGGCGGCTTGGGGGGGGCCCCATGTCAAATGTTCGCCTTGGGGCCCAGCCATTCCTAGTTACGCCACTGGGATACTTAACATATTTATTTATTTTTGTTTACGTTATATATTTTTTAAATGTAAAGGGGGTATTTTTTACATATTTTATTATTTGTTTATTTATTTTTGTGTTTTTACTATGTATGTGTGTGTTTTTTTTTTTTTACTTTTCCCTGTCCCACAAGGGGACTTGAAGCTGAGATTTCAGATCCCCAGTGCAATGTCCTGCAGTACTTTGCAGTAGTATTGCAGAACTTTGCACATTACTTCCTATGGGAACTGTGCATAGGCAGTCAGGAGGCTGTGGCCCAGCCTCCTGGCTGCCATGGCAATCCCTTGGGAACCTGCGATCTTCAAAATTATTTAGTAGGGGTGCCGCAAGGAAATTTTGTGCAAAGGTGGTGCTTATTTTCAAAAAGGTCTCCTGGTCTTCCCCAGGTAGTTACAAACTGGCGAGTTTAACATCAATTGTAGGGAAATTGATTGCCTCTTAAGGGACTATACAGGAGTATATGTGACTGTGCATAACATTATAAGTTACAGACAGCATGGTTTTAATAAGGACAGACGTTGTCAGACTAACCTGATATGTTTTTATGAAGAGGTAAGTAGAAGTCTGGACAGAGGGGAGGCTGTAGATATAGTGTTCCTGGACTTTGCAAAGGTGTTTGACAGTGTCCCTCATAGACGTTTAGGGTAAAATCAGGTCCATCAAGTTGTGTTCAATGACTGCAGTTACGACTGGTCCTCTCTTATAAGTGGTATACCCCAGGTACAGTGGTATACCCCAGGGTTCAGTGCTGGGTCCAATGTTATACATGGCAGATGAGGTTGGATGAAGACACCGGTCCATCAAGTCCAACCTAGAACCCTACAGTGTTGAGCCAGAGGGAGGTGTAAAATCCAATGAGGATGATGTCAATTGCCCATGTCAAGGGAAAAAAAATTCCTTCCAACTCCAAATCCGGTAATCAGTATAAAAGTATAGCAGATGTAATTAATAGCACTGTCTATTTTTGCACATAACAACAAGCTATGTAGTACAGTGCAGTCTATGAGGAATGTACTTAGCTTACAAGCTGGCTTGGACAGACCAAGTGTTTGGACATCCACCCTGGGAAATGAGGTTTAGTGTGGATAAAGGTAAAGTTATACAGCTGAGTAAATATAATCTGCATGCAATTTGTGTTCTAGGGGGAGTCTAGCTGGGAGATTCCCTGGTAGAGAAGGACCTGGGTGTACTTGTAGATCATAAACTGAATAATAGCATGCAATGTCAACCAGCTGTTTGTAAGTCCAGCAGAATATTGTCATGTATTAAAAGGGGTATGTACTCATGAGACAGAGATATAATATTACCACTTTATAAATCATTGGTGTGGCCACATCTGGTATATGCAGCTCAGTTCTGGGCCCCAGGTCATAGAAAGGATGTCCCGCAGCTGGAAAAGGTACAATAATGGGCCACAAAGGTGATAATGGACATGGAGGACCTCAGTTATGAGGAGAGATTAAAGGAGTTAAATATGTTTAGTCTTGATAAGAAGCATTTAAGGGAAGATATGATAAACCTGTATAAATATATAAATGACCCATACAAGAAATATGGAGAAAAGCTGTTCCATGTAAAATCCCCCCAAAAGACAAGGAGGCACTCTTTCTCCGTCTAGAGAAAAAAAGGTTTCATCTCCAGAGGTGACAAGGCTTCTTTATTGTAAAGACTGAGAATATGTGGAATAACCTACCCCAGGAGCTGGTCACAGCAGTCACAGCTAACAGCTTCAAAAAAGGATTAGATGCCTTTTCACAGAAAAATGGCATTGATGCGTATGGAACTGTGTAGAATATTTATTTCCTTCAGTTGTCCCTTCAGCCTTTCCCATTGTTTGGTTGAACTTGATCGTCTTTTTTCAACTGTACTATTTAAAGAGGACCTTTCACGTCCTTATGTACAGTCATGGCCAAAAGTTTTGAGAATGACACAAATATTATATTTTCACATGATCTGCTGCCCACTGGTTTTTATGTGTGTTTGTCAGATGTTTTTATCACATACAGAAATATAATTGCATTCATATTATGAGTAACAGAAGCTTATATTGACAGTTAGAATGAGTTAATGCAGCAAGTCAATATTTGCAGTGTTGACCCTTCTTCTTCAGGACCTCTGCAATTCTCCCTGGCATGCTCTCAATCAACTTCTGGACCAAATCCTGACTGATAGCAGTCCATTCTTGCAGAATCAATGCTTTAATTTTGTCTGAATTTGTTGGTTTTTGTTTGTCCACCCGTCTCTTGATGATTGACCACAAGTTCTCAATGGGATTAAGATCTGGGGAGTTTCCAGGCCATGGACCCAAAATCTCTATGTTTTGTTCCCTGAGCCATTTAGTTATCACCTTTGCTTTATGGCAAGGTGCTCCATCATGCTGGAAAAGGCATTGTTGAGCGCCAAACTGCTCTTGGACGGTTGGGAGAAGTTGCTCTTGGAGGACATTCTGGTACCATTCTTTATTCATGGCTGTGTTTTTAGGCAAGACTGTGAGAGAGCCGATTCCCTTGGCTGAGAAGCAACCCCACACATGAATGGTTTCAGGATGCTTTACAGTTGGCATGAGACAAGACTGGTGGTAGCGTTCACCTCTTCTTCTCCGAATAAGCTGTTTTCCAGATGTTCCAAACAATCGAAAAGGGGATTCATCAGAGAAAATGACTTTACCCCAGTCCTCAGTAGTCCACTCCCTGTACCTTTTGCAGAATATCAGTCTGTCCCTGATGTTTTTTCTGGAGAGAAGTGGCTTCTTTGCTGCCCTCCTTGAGACCAGGCCTTGCTCCAAGAGTCTCCGCCTCACAGTGCGTGCAGATGCACTCACACCTGCCTGCTGCCATTCCTCAGCAAGCTCTGCACTGCTGGTAGCCCGATCCCGCAGCTGAAACACTTTTAAGAGACGGTCCTGCCACTTGCTGGTCTTTCTTGGGCGCCCTGGAGCCTTTTTGGCACCAGTGGAACCTCTCTCCTTGAAGTTCTTGATGATGCGATAGATTGTTGAGGTGCAATCTTTCTAGCTGCAATACTCTTCCCAGTTAGGCCATTTTTGTGCAGTGCAATGATGACTGCACGTGTTTCTTTAGAGATAACCATGGTTAACAGAAGAGAAACAATGATGGCAAGCACCAGCCTCCTTTTAAAGTGTCCAGTGGTGTCATTCTTACTTAATCATGACAGATTGATCTCCAGCCCTGTCCTCATCAACACCCACACCTGTGTTAATAGAGCAATCACTGAAACGATGTTAGGTGGTCCTTTTAAGGCAGGGCTGCAAAGATGTTGAAATGTGTTTTTGGGGAAAAAGTTCATTTTCTAGGCAAATATTGACTTTGCAAGTAATTGCTGTTAAGCTGATCACTCTTTATAACATTCTGGAGTATATGCAAATTGCCATTAGAAAAACTGAAGCAGTAGACTTTGTAAAAATTAATATTTGTATCATTCTCAAAACTTTTGGCCATGACTGTATATGTGGTTTTACATACCGCTAGAAAGTCAACAGTGCGCTGAATTCAGCGCACTGTCGGCTTACCTGTTATGTGCCCCGGGGCTGGAGATATCAGCAGTCTTAGTTTAACCGTTCTCTGTCAAAAGGGCATTCCTGACAGTCTAGCTGAGCTGTGAGGAACGCCTTCCCTGACAGTACTCCTCCATAGCGCTGTACAGTCAGAGGGGGCGTTCCTCACAGCTCAGCATCATCACTGGGCTGTAATGAATGCCCCCTCTGACAGTACAGGGCTATGGGACGAGTACAGTCAGGGAGGGCGTTCCTTACCGCCCAGTCATGACTCTGAGCTGTGAGGAATGCCCCTCCAGTACAGGGCTATGGATGAGTACAGTCAGGGAGGGCGTTCCTCACAGCCCAGCTAGACTGTCAGGAACGCCCTTCTGACGGTGAATGGTGAAACTAAGACCACCAATATCTCCAGCCCCAGGGCTTTATAGCGGTATATAAAACCGCATATACATGAGGACGTGAAAGGTCCTCTTTAACTATGTAGCCTGTAGTCAAAGCCACCTCAGACTGACAGGCATTCCTATCTCTGCCATGAAATCCATGCTGGAATACTCCTTTAATGGCAACATGTAGTAATTCTATGACATCCCTGGTGCCAATAGTGCACAATAGTATTTGCAGCTTCCAATAGCTTATGAGCCACTGGTTAGAGAACATTGCTATAACATTTGAGCAGCTTTTCAATTGCTTTTACTTGCTTCTATTGAATTGTACTATCTCACTGTAGATCAGCTCACAGACAGGCAAGTAGGGTTGCATAAACTGTCCAGAGATAAGTTTTTACACTTTGTCATGTAATATGGGAGTTCTCCTTACGTATATTGTATGGCTTTTAAAATACTTTATTTGTTTGCAGCAAGTATAGTCTGTGAAAATAAAGCACTGTATCATGTAAATGTTCGCAAATTTATCTATTGTACTGAACTGCTACCTGTATTGAACACTGACACTGGTTATCCAGTGGCTTCTCCCTGGAATGCACTCTTAATAGGTGCATGCAGTGGTCCCATATTTGAGGTAAGAGCGCCTTCTACAGGCATAAATGTAATTAGAAAAAAAAAAAAAATTAAATTGTCATATACAGTGCTTTGCGAAAGTATTCGGCCCCCTTGAACTTTTCAACCTTTTGCCACATTTCAGGCTTCAAACATAAAGATATAAAATTTAAATTTTTTGGTGAAGAATCAACAACAAGTGGGACACAATTGTGAAGTGGAACGAAATTTATTGGTTATTTTAAACTTTAGTAAAAAATAAAAAACTGAAAAGTGGGGCATGCAATATTATTCAGCCCCTTTACTTTCAGTGCAGCAAACTCATTCCAGAAGTTAGTGAGGATCTCTGAATGATCCAATGTTGTCCTAAATGACTGATGATGATAAATATAATCCACCTGTGTGTAATCAAGTCTCCGTATAAATGCACCTGCTCTGTGATAATCTTAGGGTTCTTTTTAAAGTGCAGAGAGCATCATGAAGACCAAGGAACACACCAGGCAGGTCCGTGATACTGTTGTGGAGAAGTTTAAAGCTGTATTTGGATACAAAAAGATTTCCCAAACTTTAAACATCCCAAGGAGCACTGTGCAAGCGATCATATTGAAATGGAAGTATCAGACCACTGCAAATCTACCAAGACCCGGCCGTCCCTCTAAACTTTCATCTCAAACAAGGAGAAGACTGATCAGAGATGCAGCCAAAAGACCCATGATCACTCTGGATGAACTGCAGAGATCTACAGCTGAGGTGGGAGAGTCTGTCCATAGGACAACAATCAGTCATACACTGCACAAATCTGACCTTTATGGAAGAGTGGCAAGAAGAAAGCCATTTCTCAAAGATATCCATAAAAAGTCTTGTTTAAAGTTTGCCACAAGCCACCTGGGAGACACACCAAACATGTGGAAGAAGGTGCTCTGGTCAGATGAAACCAAAATCGAACTTTTTGGCCACAATGCAAAATGATATGTTTGGCGTAAAAGCAACACAGCTCATCACCCTGAACACACCATCCCCACTGTCAAACATGGTGGTGGCAGCATCATGGTTTGGGCCTGCTTTTCCTCAGCAGGGACAGGGAAGATGGTTAAAATTGATGGGAAGATGGATGGAGCCAAATACAGGACCATTCTGGAAGAAAACCTGTTGGAGTCTGCAAAAGACCTGTGTAACGTCTCTGCCTGTTCGGGTCTCTGCGCCACCCTCCGCTTGCACGCTGCGGCGAAGGAGGCGTGTTCAGTTTTATTCCTTGCGTAGGTTTCTTGTTGCTCAGTCTGAACATGGTCCTAGTTCCCTTGCTGTGTAATGGATTTCCAGCCACACCCATGTTCTGAGCATTGTTTCTCTTTGGACTGCATAGTGTTAATCTTTTCCTTGCCTGTGTGATTGACAGCCTGTGTACCTATCAGGTCTGGGGCTGGGCACAGACTTTCTATATACGGGATGTCACTTTCTCAGCAAGTTGCCGGTTATTGCTCTGACTTTGCCTGCTTTTCTTTGTGCCCTTGATATTTACTGTACTATTTCTCTGACATTTGGCTTGCCTTGTGACTATTCTCTTGGATTGTGATTTCATACTGCATTGCTCGTTTGTTACCGACCCCTTGGCTAGCTGACCTCTCTTTTTGTCGTTTGTTTTGTCTGTGTTCTGTGTTGTCACTTACTCAGTATAGGGCTCGTCTTCAGGTTGTCCTTTTACCGTTTAGGGTAACTGAGGCATTAGGAAGGGACAGTGGCTGGGGTGAGATTAGGGCTCACTTGTTTCTGTCCTTCCTCCCAGACCGCTGCAGTTGTGTAGGGTATTGCTATATCTGGCAAGACTCTAACAACCTGAGACTGGGACGGAGATTTATCTTCCAACAAGACAATGATCCCACACATAAAGCAAAATCTACAATGGAATGGTTCACAAATAAACGTATCCAGGTGTTAGAATGGCCAAGTCAAAGTCCAGACCTGAATCCAATCGAGAATCTGTGGAAAGAGCTGAAAACTGCTGTTCACAAACGCTCTCCATCCAACCTCACTGAGCTCCAGCTGTTTTCCAAGGAAGAATGGGCAAGAATTTCAGTCTCTCGATGTGCAAAACTGATAGAGACATACCCCAAGTGACTTGCAGCTGTAATCGCAGCAAAAGGTGGCGCTACAAAGTATTAACTTAAGGGGGCCAAATAATTTGGCATGCCCCACTTTAAAGTTTTTTATTTTTTACAAAAGTTTAAAATATCCAATAAATTTCGTTCCACTTCACGATTGTGTCCCACTTGTTGTTGATCTTCACCAAAAAAATTAAAATTTTATATCCTTATGTTTGAAGCCTGAAATGTGGCAAAAGGTTGAAAAGTTCTTGGGGGCCGAATACTTTTGCAAGGCACTGTAAATGAATCTGGAAAAAAAAAATCTGATATTTCCAGTCTACTACTACTACTGCTACTACTACTACTACTACTACTACTACGATCCAGCACTTTATGTAAATGAAAAGCTGCATTTCAGATATCGACCACAGAGGTAATGATTTCATTATTGATGAAAAATAGGTTATTTACAAATTACCTATTAGTCTATGTTCCTAAAAAGTTCCAAATAATGGATGTGAACAAGTTTTTTTTTCCCATTGATTATCATACTTTCTATAAAGTAAACAAAGGAAATCAAAATTTCATGTATACTTTTTTGGTATACCTTTAGTATTCACCTCTTATTTTGTCTTAAAAAATACATTCCCCAAACTCGCTGTGTCAACTTGACCATAAGGTTATGGTGTGGTTGGAAGAAAGAATGAGAAAGCTGTTTTATGGGAGACTGTGAAGGAACTTATTTCTGTCTTAGGCTAAGGCCCCATGTAGTAAAAAAGAAAAAAATGTCCTCTGCGGACTTTCTGCTTCAATTATACCTATAGGGAAACTGCCGGTGATTCCGTAGGTATAATTGCTGCAGCGATTTCCAAAACCGCAACGGTTTTGGAAATCGCAGTGTGTCCGCTGCACCTATTTTACTGCACTGTTGGGATGGAATTTGTTAGGATCCCAAACACTACACAGTGACTGTAAAATGCAACGTTTTTTTCCAAGGTGTTTCCACCTTGGTCAAACCGCAGCGTTTACGCCACATGGGGCCCCAGCCCTAAAGGGGAATGAACTCAAAATCATATTGGAGGGGTATCCCCATATTATATATTTATGGTATATTCACAGGATACGCCATAAATGTTTGATAGATGTTGGTTCCACCACTATCTCAAGAACTGTGGTCCCTGCCCTGTTACATTGCTGCTCTCCATTGATTTCTGTAGGAACTGCAAAAATAGCCAAGCAGGCTGTTTTTGGAGCCCCCATAGACATTGTTAATATATCATTGAGAATTCTCTTTTTATATTGGCGAGCCAGACATGAGAAAACTCTTTACTCTTAGTAACCTCAAAATGGGAGTCAGGGGCCCCTGTTCTTGAGATATATGTAATAGATGCAGGTTACAACTAAGTGTGTAAGATGGGAACTAGTCATAGATACTTGTAAGAGGATCACATTGGTGAAGTGTGTGTCTAAGAACACTACTATGTGCAGTTAAAGGCTCCTAGCAACATTTTCCAAATTTTCTTTTATTGAAAATGGAACTCAACATTCCAAGCAAAGGCCTTTTCAAATCAAAGGCAGTTTGCTGGTGGTATTAGATTTTAAGTAAGTGGTGTGTGCTGTCTCTATAGCGACGTCTCATTCTGGATACCAATGGAGCTCTGAGACTTGATACATGTATCCACAGTGTGTTCAGATACCATTTTACCTGGATTTCCTTTTACACAAAATGTATTTGCATGTAACTGGTTTCATCTAAAAACCTTAAAATGGAAATAGCTTCATTATTCTTAAAATATTGTGTAATTTACATCAGTCATAAACCTGTCAGTCATAAACTTGTGGCAGCATCTGCTCAGTGTAATATGGGATGGGTGTGTGTTTAACCCTATTAGATTGCTACACATTGTGGAAACGCTGTGTATTTTCTGTTGCAGAATTGTCTTCTAAAAATCTGCAGCATGTTACACTACCAGCAGAGTGTATGATATTTTGCTAATCTAATACACATACTGCCAAAAAGTCTGAATTGTCATTGTGGATTTCACCCTTTGCAATGAAAAAAAAAAAATTAAATCTGATAAATCCGCATGCAGCATCCCATAGTGTTCCTGCTTATATTGTTTGTCTTTGCAGTGAAGTCCATTGACAGGAGGTGTTGTCCCGGCACCTTCTACAAGGTAACCAGACCTCTATCAGAACTACCCTGGAGTACAGCCCCCAGTATCTGCTGCTGGAGGAGGCTGAGGAGTGGAGTTAGTTTTGGAGTGGAGTACGGCACTAGAGCCTAAACATCACTGGGCATCCTCCCAAGACCAAGGCTAGGGGTGTTGAATACTGGGAGACTACAATCCCCAATTGGGAGCTACCGGTTTATTTGTTCAGTTGCTGAAGTAAAGTTCAAACCTGTTTCAACTGCACAACTGCCCCCCTGAGTCGTTCCTGCATAACCATCAGGGCCCTTCCGAACACCATCACACCGGCTCAGAGTAGAGATGTCCCCTCTTCAACTGGAAGCGCCCCGGGGGAAACTACTACTACCACCACCACCATCAGGTAGTCCAGCAGGCCCCCCTCATTGGTGTCCCGCCTAGGAGCAGAGCTGGGGAGAGTGGTTGAGTGTACTCAGACTATCTGATGGCATGTCATCCGCCAATACTACTCCCATCCTCTGGTTCCCTCTATCTGTACTGCATGCAGTATTTCCACAATGAAATTCACAACAGAGGCTAAGGCCCCACGTAGCAAACTGCAGCCGAAAAACTTAGTTTTCCTCTGCAGACTTTCTGCTTCTATTAAACTTATAAGGAAAACACCAGTGTTTCCGTAGGTATAATTGACATGGTGCGATTTGCAAAAATGCTTGTGTTTTTGAAATCACAGTGTTTTCACTGCAGATTTTTTGCCACAATGTGTTGATGGGATTAGCCAGAATCTCATCTACTTTGCAGGTACTGTAAACGTGGCACTTTTCCGCAGCGTTTCTGCGGTAGCCAAAACACTGCATTTTCTGGGCCCTAGCCAGAAACAGTTTTTCAGCTGCGGATTTCCAGCAGAAAGGCTGCATTTTTTTCTGCTGCAGACAATATGCAGTATTTCAGTCCCAGTGGAACACAGCTATATTCACACGTCAGTGAATAATGGCCGTGTGATGTCCATCTTTTTAATGGATGTCACATGGCAGCATTAAATTCAATGTTTGTGAATGGGGACTATTCACACGACCGTTATTTTGAGGTCTGTTATCCTATTTTTGTCTGTTTTCATGGACACTCAAATGTATGGGGGATCTGTGAAAATGGCCCCTTGGGTAAGTCTGCCATTTTGCACCTCAGTCGTGTGAACGTAGCCTTAGGCAAAAAAACGTTTCTGCGGGGAAATTCAGCAGCATATTTATCTGTAAAATTGCTGCAACAAAAACACTTGAAGGTTTTAGCTGCAGATAACTGCAGCTACTCCCCCAACCTTCAAGCTCTGCATTGCCAACATTGAAATCCACAGGCAAAACCTGGTGCAATAATTGGCATACTATGGGTTTAAAACTATGCTGCAACTAGTTAAAACACAGTCGGGAATGTGATTTTTATGAGCTCAAATTCCTGACTGTGTTTTCATGATATCTCTGGTTGTTTTATTGCTAGAGCTGTGATCTATGAAAGCTAAAAATCTCAGCTTTCATGATACCTGAACTACAGCTGATGTCATCACAGCTGAAAAGAAAAAGAAAACTTAATACTTACCTCGCCTTGTTCCCCTGTAGTCCGCTCTGGTCTCTGCAGCTAGCACTTTGGAATCAAGCCGAAGTGATGTAGTCATGTCTGCTCGCTCCCAAACTACCGGGAGCAAAGACAGGAGCTGAATGGTGAAGCAGGGACTGGAAGACTACTTGCTACAGTGTATTCAAGTCATCTGCATCCTCCAGACGCCGAGGAGTTGAAGCTGGGACATACATTCTGCTGTCTGGAACAGCGAGACAGCACCAGAATCCATGACTGTCCTTCTGAATTTGGGATGGTTGGAAGGTATGCACATTGTAGCTCTGAAAAGTATCTGCAGGTTGCAGACAGAGAACTCCTGTTTACACAGCAATCTATGCTAGAATAAAAAGTTCACACTGCTATCAAGTGACTTATTAATAGAAAGTGAAAGAAGGATAAGGAAAAACACTGTGAATAAATACCTACTACTATTTACTGAGTGTATGGTCTTTCAAACAATATAAATCACTGGAGTGTCCCTTTAAATCCATAATAGACCACTATTACACACATATTTTATTTTAGTCAGCACACATTTATTTCAATGAATATTTCATCCTAGTAAATGAAATTTTGTTTTCCAGTATTTATCTACATTTATCTACTGTTTTTTTTTTTTTTTTGATCAAATGTCCTCATAATTCGGTCAGTGACTCTCATTAGGTTTAGGATAAAACATCTGGACCATGAGCAGTGACTTCACTCAACCCTATGGAAAAAGGTTCTTAATTATTTATACAATAAGGTTCACACAAATGTGCCAAAACAGTTGTAGCCCTATTTGGGGGGGGGGGGGGTATGAGTATTATCCCTCCCACAACAGACTCTGGCACTGTGTGTATAATGGGACCTGAAGCCTTCACTGAAGGGAAGAGTCGGAACATATATGAAATATATCAGTGCCTCCACCCAGGATAGAGCCTCTGTATTACAGGGAGAATCTCTTCCTGGGACTTACCCGTGAAGTACAGTTAGTAGCCTTAACAAGGATCACTGTACTAATCTCACAGTCTGAAGAATACATACAGATACCACATAAGGTTATAACAGTAGCTTTATAAGAATCAACAGGGTAATAATACATACATAAAATATACTCAGAACACAGCAATACTACAACAACCAGCAAGTCCTCAACCGTCTTAGGTTATATACCCGGGTATATATATAGATATATAGCAAGAGTCCAGTGCACAATACCTCCAGGCAACAGAAGAGATGCAGGGGCCCCTGTGGACGACTGTGGATCCTCGGATTCTTCCAGGAGATGACAGACAGCCGATCAGGAGATGATGATGATGGTGAGATTCTTCACAGGCAGCAAACAGGGCGACGGTGACGGCAGTAGATGCAGGCCTGACTACCCTAACACTGAGTCCTTAACCTGCCAGCTAAACTACTAGTGCCACCGGGCCTCTAACTAGCTAGTTGGCCTTCGGAAGCCTAACCTATCACTGCCCTGAACTTATATATATATATATGGATCCCTAACTACGGTTACTAGCTAGGTCCTGTGAGTATATAGGGGGTAACACATACCTAACTATATACTGTGAAGTAAAGAGGAACAAGTGGCTCTTAGACTCCCCCAGACATAACATGTCTGTCTCAGCAGCTCTGCTCACATCTCTCCCCCCAGCAGCTCTGCCTCACATGTGTCTGACTCACTGTATTTACAAAACAAAACTTGCACTGAATGCCTGGGGTCTCTGAAGCCAAACTGCAGGGGCAAAGAAGCTAGATACATTATATACTAGTAGAAATGGCAGTTCCCTACACAGTATAGTGTGGAGGCGTTGCGTGCGGTGCTACTGCTGTGTGAATGAAGCCTTAGATTTCCCTTTCTGTGCAGCTTTTATTGTATTTGCAAAATTAAGAGAACAAGTATATACACTATACAGAAAAAATATTTCACCTACAGAAGCTTTTATGACCTTGCTTTGTGCACTGCTGTACAGTCATTCTGGAGCAGAAATGGCTTTCTCCAAACTGTTCTCACAAAGTTGGAAGAATACAATTGCCCAAATTGTATTGGTATGCTGAAGTATTAAAGTATACCTAAACTTTCGACCAACTTTTTGATTTTATGTTAGCATTTGTACCATTAATATATTTTATGCTATATTTTTAGCTCCTTTACGTGAAACCCTGCACTGTCTGATTTCCTGATCGACTTTAGAAATCCTCCCTACTTCTGACAAGGAGCACAGGTAAGTATAGGTGTAATACAGAGAAGCTAAAATAGTCACTTCCAACACACATATCTCAGGCACTATAAAACATAGAACTGTGTTTCTGGTGTCATATCAAAGATTTTTAGTTTTCTTATGCCATCACGAGTCTTCAATATTTCCAGAGATATCACCAGTTGAAAACACAGTTGTATATACATTTTATAATATTTAAATTGACAACTGGGTGTTGCCTTTGTCAAACGGATGTGTCCCTGCAGCACTGATTGGACAATGTAAGACACCCCCCACACCAACTTCCCTCCGCTGGTAAAAGGAATAACAGAGGAACGGCACAACAACAAAAAATGTACCATTACTGGGCTGGAACAGATTTCAGTTCGGCGTGGAGGCATACAAGTTCTTTAGGGTATCCTATGGCACATCTATCCAAAGATGTTACAACTGGGCCTGTAGATCCTGCACTCATAAACTGCTGAAGCTGGTGTCTCAGCTGGTCCCATAAATGTGTGTCAGATTTATCGCCGTTCAATCAGACAGACATTCCAGGGAAACCTCTTGCTTTGTGTGGATGAGCATCAACTTGCTGAAAAATGCCACATGGAAGCCCTGCCATGTATGGCAACACGTGGTTGCAGGATGTCCTACAAATAGCTGTTAGTGTCCCTCACTACTAGGGGTGGCCAGCTGTCATATATGATGGCTGTCCAGATCATCACACCAGCAGTTGGGTCTGTGTGTCGCTTTATAGCAAAGGCAGGATCGAAGAGCTCACTATAAGGCTTCCATACTTGAAAATTACCATTGTTAGGATCCCAAACAGAACTTGAATTCATCACTGAAGATGATATAGTTTGAGTGCAGAGCAGTCCAGGTTTGTCATTCATGACACCACTGCAAATGATGGTGACAGTGACTGGCTGTCAATGTCAGGACATGTAAGGTCAACATGACACCAAATTTACATAACTGCATGATGAGTTTTACAGCAATCCGGCATTTCTACAGTATCTGGATGCATTATATTTTTTTTGTCAATGTGTGTATGGGAAAAGTTACTTGTGAAGAATTATTTCATGAATAATATACTGTACACATTTACTTAGGCATATAAGGATAGGTGACAGGTCTTCTTTAAGGAACATTTTAGTTTTTTGATTACCATTTGAAGTTATCGGGTGGCTTTATATATATATATATATATATATATATATACAGTCATATGAAAAAGTTTGGGCACCCCTATTAATCTTAATCATTTTTAGTTCTAAATATTTGGGTGTTTGCAACAGCCATTTCAATTTGATATATCTAATAACACAGTAATATTTCAGGATTGAAATGAGGTTTATTGTACTAACAGAAAATGTGCAATATGCATTAAACCAAAATTTGACCGATGCAAAAATTTGGGTACCCTTATCATTTTATTGATTTGAATACTCCTAACTACTTTTTACTGACTTACTGAAGCACATAATTGGTTTTGTAACCTCACTGAGCTTTGAACTTCATAGCCAGGTGTATCCAATCATGAGAAAAGGTATTTAAGGTGGCCAATTGCAAGTTGTTCTCCTATTTGAATCTCCTCTGAAGAGTGGCATCATGGGCTCCTCAAAACAACTCTCAAATGATCTGAAAACAAAGATTGTTCAACATAGTTGTTCAGGGGAAGGATACAACAAGTTGTCTCAGAGATTTAACCTGTCAGTTTCCACTGTGAGGAACATAGTAAGGAAATGGAAGACCACAGGGACAGTTCGTGTTAAGCCCAGAAGTGGCAGGCCAAGAAAAATATCAGAAAGGCAGAGAAGAAGAATGGTGAGAACAGTCAAGGACAATCCATAGACCACCTCCAAAGCGCTGCAGCATCATCTTGCTGCAGATGGTGTCACTGTGCATCGGTCAACAATACAGCACACTTTGCACAAGGAGAAGCTGTATGGGAGAGTGATGCGAAAGAAGCCGTTTCTGAAAGCACGCCACAAACAGAGTCGCCTGAGGTATGCAAAAGCACATTTGGACAAGCCAGCTTCATTTTGGAAGAAGGTCCTGTGGACTGATGAAACAAAGATTGAGTTGTTTGGTCATACAAAAAGGCGTTATGCATGGCGTCAAAAAAACACAGCATTCCAAGAAAAACACTTGCTACCCACTGTAAAATTTGGTGGAGGTTCCATCATGCTTTGGGGCTGTGTGGCCAATGCCGGCACTGGGAATCTTGTTAAAGTTGAGGGTCGCATGGATTCAACTCAGTATCAGCAGATTCTTGAGAATAATGTACAAGAATCAGTGACAAATTTGAAGTTACGCCGAGGATGGATATTTCAGCGAGACAATGATCCAAAACACAGCTCCAAATCTACTCAGGCATTCATGCAGAGGAACAATTACAATGTTCTGGAATGGCCATCCCAGTCCCCAGACCTGAATATCATTGAACATCTGTGGGATAATTTGAAGCGGGCTGTCCATGCTCGGCGACCATCAAACTTAACTGAACTGGAATTGTTTTGTAAAGAGGAATGGTCAAAAATACCTTCATCCAGGATCCAGGAACTGATTAAAAGCTACAGGAAGTGACTAGAGGCTGTTATTTTTGCAAAATAAGAGGATCTACTAAATATTAATGTCACTTTTCTGTTGAGGTGCCCAAACTTTTGCACCGGTCAAATTTTGGTTTAATGCATATTGCACATTTTCTGTTAGTACAATAAACCTCATTTCAATCCTGAAATATTACTGTGTCCATCAGTTATTAGATATATCAAATTGAAATGGCTGTTGCAAACACCCAAATATTTAGAACTAAAAATGATTAAGATTAATAGGGGTGCCCAAACTTTTACTCAAAATGGCGGCAGACCCCGGGTCCGGGCGGGGGGGGGGGGGGGGGGGGGGGGGGGGGGGGGCGGCTTGGGGGGGGGCGAGGGGAAAAAAAAGGGGGGTTTTTTTTTTTTTTTTTTAAAAAAAAAAAAAAAAAAAAAAGGGGGGCGGGGGGGGGGGCCTTTCTTTTTTTTTTTTTTTTTTTTTTTTTGGGGGGGGGGGGGGGGGGTGTTTTTTTTTTTTTTTTTTTTTTTTTGGTCCCCGGCTTTGTGGGGGGGTTTTTCTTTTTTTGGTGGGGGGTTGTTTTTTTTTTTTTTTTGGGGGCGGTGTTTGTTGGGGGGGTGGCGTGTTGGGGTGGGGGGGTGTTTGTTTTTGGGGGGGGGGGGCTTTTTTCTGTTGGTTTGTTGGTTTTTTGGGGTTTTTGTTGGGGGGGGGGGGGGGGGGGGGGGGGGTTTGTGTTTTTTTTTTTTTTTTTTTTTTTGGGGGGGGGGGTGGGGTTTTTTTTTTTTTTTTTTTTTTTTTTTTTTTTTTTTTTTTTTTTTTTGGGGGTGGGGGGGGGGGGTTTTTTTTTTTTTTTTTTTTTTTTTTTTTTTTTTTTTTTTTTTTTTTTTTGGTGACATGTTCTGGCTGCCTTAATGGCTCTGCTTTCTCTGCCTCTATGCTGGCAGCTTTCCCCAATTCTATCACCTTCTGTAGCGCACAAGTCTCTGATTCCAGTTCCGGAACTTTCTTCATTGCCACATTTTTCTGCACAGCCTCCATCTCAGTTTTTATTATTGCAACTTGCAGAACTTCCTCAATCTTCCTGACATCTTCTATGGCAGCAGATGTAGATGCCATCTCTTTATCCACCATGTCTCCTAATTCAAGGATATTCTGCCGTGTTCTTCTAACATTTGTCAGGTCAGCATCTATTAAAGACTGCTTATCCTTCAGCTCATTCAGATACAGCTTCTGCTCATCTGCAGACTTTTTGTCAAGTCTTTCATTCAAGTCCCGTATCTCAGTGGCCCTCTTATCTTGCTCTTGGTTGAATACTCTCTCTCTTGAGTCATGTTTCTCATGGATAACAGCTCTGATTCTTTAGAGGTTAACAGGCTCTGCAGCGAGTCCTTCTCATCTTCTAGTGCCACCAGCTTTGAAGATAGCGCAGATGCCGACTGTTCAGTATTGGATAAAGACTGCTGCAATCGATCCAATTCTTCTCTTTTAGATTCCACTTCGGTTTTTAACTGTTCAATCTGAAAAGTGCACTCTTCCAACTTTATTTCTGACTCACGCTTCACTTGATCCATCTGAAACTCCAGCTGTTTCTAGATTTGTGCAATTTCCTCCTGCTTGTTCACTTGCACCTTTAGTTTAGCAACAAGCATTTCTAGATCTACAATCTCAGTAGATAAATTAGACAGGTTTCCCTCAAACTGAATCTTCATGTCTTCTATCTGGAGGTCCAATTCTCTCTTGGCCTTTTCCAGCTTGTCATAAGCATTAGCTTTGTTCTCATACAATATCTGCACAGATTCCAGGTTTTTCTCAGCTTCATCCCTGGAGCTAACCAAATCCTCCATTTCAGTGTGCAGTTGCTTGTTGAGCCTCTCTAACTCAGCCTTCAATTCAAGGGCCTCTTCTAGGGAGCAAGCCAAGGCAAGAGCTTTGGTCTCTTTTCCACAAGCCTCTGCTTCGGCACGGTCACGTTCTTCTGCATATCTAGCAGAAAGAGTCTTCTCTTCACCAAGCAGCTGATCAAACTTTTTCTGCTTCCTTTCCAAATTTAACACCATCCGATGTTGATGATCAAGATCTCCACCTACATCTTCTAGTTCCTGCTGCAGTCTAATTTTTGTCTTCTCAAGTTTGTCATAAGCAGCAACCTTCTCCTCAAACCGTTGATTTGTAGCTTCTAGCTCCTTTTGCAACTTTTCCTTTAGTTCTTCAACAGAGTCCAAGGACCCAATACTATCCTCCATTTTTTTCTTTATATCAGTTGCCTGAGCCTGTAGTGTTGAAATCTGCTTTGTCAAATCTCTTTTTGCTATCTCCTCTTCCTCTAGTTGCTCAAGGAAACCATTTTTCTCATCTTCCATTTGTTTTAGTTTTGTACTAAGGTCAAGCTTCTGATGAGTTTCTTCTTGCAAAAGTTCCTGAGTGTCCTGAAGCTGAGATTCTAGTGTAGACAACTCTTTGGAAAGTTTGATAAACTTGCTGTCTGCTTGAGAAAGAAGCCTTGTGACATTATCCAATTCCACCTGTAGTGTTTGCCTTGTCTAGCAGTTCTGCTTGAAACCTGTCCCCTTCTGTGACTTTTAGTTGCAGCTCTTGAAGTTGAGTCTACTTTTTTATGACTCTCCTGTAAGGCTTGCACCTTCTGAGCATGGACAGATGACATCTCCATCAATTCTTTGTCTTTATTTTGCACCAAAACAGACAATTTCTAATTATCTTCACAAGATCCTGACAGCGCCCTCTCCAGGCTACATATTCTAGCTTTGAGTTCCCTTTCTCTTTGTTCCAGAACTCCAGCTCTACTTCGCCATTCGTGGATTTCACTATTTAGGCGAACTTGCTTTAGTGCATGCAAGTTTTGCTCTGACTGCAATGTCTTCACCACAGATTCTAAATCACTCTCTTGGTCAGAGACATGCTTCCTCAGCTCTGCAATTTCATTTTCTTTGTCAATTAATGCAGCTGAAAGTTTTTCACACTTCCTCACTTGGTCATCCAGACATTCTGATTGACACTGCAAAAATTCACTTCTCTCACCTTTATCAGTTTCAAGCTCATCTCTTAATTTTTCAATGATACTCTCTTTGGCAATGTAGTCTTGGACATGCTGCTCCTTTAAATGCTGCAATTGCTTCTCAAGCACTTGCTTTTGCTCTACACTCTGTACAACTTTATTAGCTAGAGCACATTTCATATCAGCAAACTCCTTCTTAGTGACACAGTCCATTCCAGGCAAACCCAGTACCACATTTTCACAATGACTAGGATATGAACTCTTTACAGTTTCAAGCTCTTTCTTTAACTTAAGGTTCTCTTTTTCTTATACCTCAAGTTGCCATTTCCAATCAGATATTTCATCTTCATAAATGAACCTGATGGTTTTAATCTCATCTTGAAGCTGCTGCACCATAATATTTTCATCTTTGGTGCTTTCATGCACTCCCCTATGAGACATACCGTCAGTAGGGACATATTCATTCATAGAACAGAGGTGCTTTAGAAAAACTGAGTCACTCTCATGCAACCCTTTATCTTTACTTGCATTCCACATGATCTGTTCCGGGTTTTGTGTCTCTCTGCATTCAGACTGCTGCACTAATAAACCTGTGCATAACTTCTCTGCTTTTTTATAAGCTGACATTCTCTTTTTCTTGCCCATGGTTTACTAACAAGATTACACAATATTCCACAGCAACCTTGGGTTCAACCGGCAGCAACTTTTTGCTATCTTCTGTAGTCACATGTATTCAAACAGTTAACTTATGTGGCACTACAACAACCAGCATTTTCTTCTGTCTTCCACAGAAAACACCAACATGGCACCATAGCCTTTCACATAGACTGTTTGCAACATCCAGCTTCTACACACATTGCTCACTTTCTTGCCCTCAGCAAACATTTCACAGACTTCTGTGCCACAGTATACACAAAGTCCATTCCCTGGATTCCTCTTCCAGAGTTTTACAAACACCTTGCTATGTTGCAATTCACTCACCCCTTCCTGGGTTTCTTCAGTTGAAATCACAGATTTCTTCCAGCTGTAGACCACAATGCACACTTTGCAGTACTGCAATCACAAACCACTTATCTTCCAGGACTTGCGTGGATCTCTTTATGCGTGCGTTCTCCACCATATGTGACAGCTTGGGGAATTAGACTCAAAATGGCGGCAGACTCCTGGTCCGGACAGCGGTGGTTCGTGGTACTGGGCGCCGGAAAGATCGCTTTCAGACGGTCCAAGTGTAAAATAAACGTGGCTTTATTCAGCTTAACTGCAACATAACAAAACAACAAACTCCTAGGCCACAGTTAGGGCACTAACTGACTCCTTGAGTCCCTAACTAGCCTCTGGGGCAATAAGAGCTTGACTTAGTCTCTGTACTGTAAGTCCTCTCTGGATCCCAGCCCTCTTGGACAGACTGCCTCTCTGTCCCTGGCTGGTCCTGACTATTGCTCAGCTCCAGCAACAGTCCCTTGTGGACCCCAGCACTTCTGGCACAGACCGTGTATCTGTCCAGCTGGGGCCACCATCTCCTGCTCCCTGCAGGATACTCCAGACTACTGGAGTTACACGCCCCCCTAAAGGCGTGGCTGAGAGCCTTTTCTGGCCTGGGTCGCTCAACAGCGCCCTCTGGTTCACATACTCACAATATATATATATATGTTAGGCCTAACTCAGGTGTACCTGAGCCTTCTGCTTCATGTCGAACCAGTCTTAGGCCCCTTGCAGATGACCGTGGGCGAGATCTGTGTGCTATCCGTGTTTTTCGTGGATAGCACACTGACCCATTCATTTCTATGGGCATGTGCATACGACCATGTTTTTCACTGATCAGTGTGCGAGCCGTGATTCCGCACCGCATCAGATAGAACATGTCCTATTCTGTTCAGTTTTTGCAGAACGGACTCGCCCATAGAAGCCTATGGGAGACTAAAAACCTAGGACAGCACACTGATGTACTCAGTGTGTCATCCGTTTTCGTGGACAAGCTAGGGATATAATTAGATGTCTTTCGGGTTCTTCACTGATGGCACACTGAAGACATTCTGTCCGTTTTTGCGGGCCTACTTCACTGATGCTGAAGACACACTGTTCGCAAAAAATGAACACTAATTCCTAGTTTGCTGACCGCAGAATACACACGGTCGTCTACAACTAGCCTTACAGCTAGGAATAGCTGGGTCTCAGGGTTCAAGTGTGACATCTGTAATACCCTTAAACACAACTACAATACTCTTGTCTGAATGAGAAAACGGAGGCTTTGATGGTAGTGTGACCCAAGCATTAGCAGTATGTATACATAAACTATGTAAACGTAGTATTTTGTAAAATGCATATAATTAGCCTGGTTGCTTAGTGGATGCAGTGACACCATTTTACAATAAAGGAATGCCTGTGCTGCAGAGGCGTAGCAGCATATACTCAACTCTCCCCAGCACTCCGATGTCCGCTGCCTGTGTCAAGCACGTGCTGTGCCTCCCCCACCGTAAGTCCTGCTTGTGACCTCAGCGCTGGCTGGAAAGGACTTGGTGATGTCACTCATATACATCACTTGGTCCTTTCCTGCCACCACTGAGGCTACTGATTGGCCTCAGCAGTAACATGTGGCACAGGACTAACAGCGGGAAAGGCATGGCACACACTCAGACAGCGGTGGCGGACACCAGGGCATAGAGGACAGATTTTATTTAAGGGAGTAATATTTATGTAAGAGGGCATCAGTTATACAAGGAGACGTATGAGGGTATAACTAATAATAGGGGAATTGGTCAAAATTAAAGGTTTATCCGCAATAAATAGTGCCCCTCAATGAATAATGATCCTAATTAATAATGCCCTGTGTACCTCCTTAAATTATCAATGCCTGAGTGCTACCTAAAATTAAAGGGGTTGTCAGGAATAACCACTTTTTTAATATGAGGCTGGGGAAGGTGAAAAGAAAAAACATACTCACCTGTCCCCAGTGCTCTGGTGTCTCCCATCGCAGTCCGGTCTTGCTGCTCCAGTGTTTTATTCTGGCGGAAGTCCCTGCCGCACTGTGATGTCCCGTGTCCCTTTCCTTAAGCCGCTGTTTGACCTCAGCGGTCTCGTGCGACAGGGAAAGAAAACACCACAGCAGCAGGACCGGACCATGCTGGGAAACACCAGAGCATGGGGAACAGGGGAGTATGTTTTTTTTTTTTTCACCTTCCCCAGCCTCATATTAAAAAAGTGGTTATCCCGGACAACCCCTTTAATTTTAGGTGGCACTCAGGCATTAATGATTTAAGGGGGTACACAGGGCATTATTAATTAGAGTCATTATTCATTGAGGGGCACTATTATTTAAAGAGGGCACAGGGAGTATTATTCATTTCCTGGGGATTTTTATTTTACAAATTTTATAACTAGGGTAGCAGCAAGATTGGGACTTTGTGTAGGTCAAGACAATATGGTACGGGTGCCTAGAAAATTGGGAAGCCAAAGACGTCTGTGCTGCAAACGTTACAGCGAAAAGTCACAGCTGAAAGAAGTTTTCATGGCGGTCCAGATGGGATAGACGAGAAATGTGAACGATCACAGTGAGTGACGTCATTTGTAAGTTACTACATTGTTCTTGTACTGTATTTACTTAAATGGTCTTTACAGCCCTATGTAAAGCCGCTATATACCACTATACAGTCACCGTATAATGATAATATTAGTATACCTGAGTTGGGGGCCCACTTAGACGTTTTTGCCCCCCCCCCCCCGGTGCTGACCCCCTAGCTACGCCTCTGCTGTGCTGTTTATACAGCTGGCACTGTAAACTGAAGATTGTCCATAGGGAATTATACACGCTTGTCAGCATCTTTTTGTCATCTCAATGGCTGTAGCTGTTTCCAGAGTGACAAGGCCACCTACCTTTGTTTCTGTTGTCCTGAATGTGATTAAAAATGTCAATTCACCATCTTGCATCCCTATTTGATTCTTGCTAGATAGGTGTAATGTGCGCAATAGACTCTGAAAAATACTTGCATTTCACGGGATGGGTGATAAAGTTGCTTCAGTGACCTGAATGTTGCTTGAGCATTACTAGAGCAATTTGACTTTCAGCTGAGATCATCATATATGGGGGCTGTAGAATTCTATTTAGGCTGAACTTGAAATAGGATGTGCAGTAGAAACCTTACAAAGCCACCCTGTCATGTAGGAAATTTAAATTAGCACCTTGGCACAAACACTACATACTGGAGAATGTTAAAGAAGAACCAGAAGTTAATGGAATCATGGGTCACGCATCAAATACTGAACTTTACATCCAAATGTTAATGGATGAAACAGAACCGTCAGACCCTTTATCAGTACCAAGGATGTTCAATACTTTCTTATTCACGTCATATACTACCATTAGGATCATACAGTGGAGCTGTGATAGTTCACATCATCATAAATCAGTACGGCACTGTAATATCAGTTCACAGGAGCTGTAGTTGAGCCTAGAAATACAGATAAGGCATATGCCATATTCTATTCAAGTATGTTAATTTTAAAGGGTCCCATAAAAAAAAAAAAAGTTTAAAGAGGTATTCTGGTTTTCATGGCATTTTGTGTGTGGAGAGCACACACTTTTCTAATATACATTTATGTAAAAATTTTGCTTACATCTTTATCTGTGCAGTAGTCTGTACCTAAAGAAAAATAAATATGGCATGTTCCGTTTTTAGTCCTGTGAAATGGATCACTAGAACTGAAATGGACTAAACATGGCATCAGTCACGTGAACCTCACGCAGGTTATGGGACTCTAGGTTAAGGCTGCTTACACACAAGAGCATTTCATCCGTTAAACCCGGTCCATGTGTGAGACGAATTTACCAACTTGAAAAGTATGCTGGGACAAGGAGTTACTGCCTCCCAGTGACATACTGTCCCATACTGTAAACATTATGGGGCAGTATTTTATTAGGAGGCAGGGTCTCCTACCATCATAGATAACTCTAATACTAAGAGTCAGTGACCCTGCATACTATTCAGACTGGTAACAGTTGAAACTCGCTCCTGTGAAAGCAGACCAATAGTGGTATATTGAGCAGAACACAGTATTACTACAGCATCGCCTCATCATGTCCGTTATTCTGTCTCTACACTCTTTTTTTTCCATTTAACTTTATTAATAATATGTCCTAGAGACAAGCAAACATGTAAACACACAAATCAGTTTCCACCACTGGTCCTCTTTAGTTTTCCCATGAATGTGTCCTGTGTGCCAATTAAACACATATGTATAACACAGTTGCTTGCTAAAAGCCAGGGGTCACATAACTGACACAATGTTTAGTCCTATTCCGTTAGCCCATACATGTATTACACAGGGCTGATTCATGGGCTGTACCATTCTACCATGCAGAAAGGGGTCTGCACTGATATATTTATTATATATAAGTAGAATTTAATTGCATTTATATTAGAAAGTTGTATGATATTGAATTCTATGGACATGTAAATGGAAGAAAAAGAAAAATTGGAATACGCCTTTAAGGTTATTTGTCGAGTTCTACAAGTCTGTTTTCTTGTCTGCAGATTATAATTCTTCTTCTTCGATGAGTACCGCCTTGCTAGATTATCCCTGCTCTGAGAACAGCCAGAGCCAATAGTTCCAGCAGACTTTATGATTTGATTCAATACCACTGGACTGCTGCAAACATCAACTTCTGCGACTGAAAATTGAGCCGATCCAATCAAGTTGGTCTTTAGAAAAGATTTGTAACTACAAATATGGACCCATCCCACTGGATATTTCATGCGTTTTGTTCTTTGTAGTGGCCACGTGAAGCATTCTTTGTCTAAACACTGACCACGCTACCAGTCTCACTCAGAACAGGAAATCCCAGCTAACTCTAACATCACCCCCGTCGCTGTGTGCACATCTCTTGGTTATGAGTAAAATGTATTGGCTCCTAAGAAATTCGGTAGAAGCACCTGACCAGAAGCCACACCTGCAGCATCCTTAGAACCAATGTCCAACTACACAACTTTCACTCTAGCCCAGAAACACATACACAAGGGGCCACACAGAACTTAAAAATGTCCTACGGCCTACAAAAATTCAGGACTTGCCCAATTTGAATTTTTTTACCAATTCCTGTCTGAATGTCACATGTCCTTGTTATACCTCCTAAAAGCCGATATGCTCTAGCCTTAACCAAGTTCTCTTATCCTTCATGCACATGACCATTTTAGTGTCCGGAAAATAAGTGATCAATAGTCCACAAAAACATGTCCACGCTGCATCTGTAGGCTGGTTCCACAAAAGAAAACAAAACAAAAAAAAGGCTGGAATTCATGTACTGAGGTCACCAACTTTGCCACAACTACAGAAACAGTCAGAAATAGGGCATGTCCTTTGCGACAAACTCTGGGCCTCCACAACGACCCATGAAAATCAGCCCATAGAAATGAATTGGTCCATATTGTATCTGTAATTACAGATAACATACAGAAAGAAACTACAGTCATGTGCATGGAGCTTTAGACAGATTGTCATCTAACCCACCAGACACATTGAAGTTGGCAAAATTCATTATCTGTTTCAGAGTTGGGTTTCATGTACACAACCATGTTCATTGTCTGTGTGCTAGCTGTGTTTTTCACTCCTAGCACACCAACCCATTATATTCTCATGGTCATGTATTATCAAGTGTAGGGGCTATGAACTCAGGGCAAAACTCAGTACGGTCCTATTCCTGTCCGTTTGCAACCTGGGATCACTGGAGAAAGTGAATATGTCCATAGAGGAATGGGTGGCCCATGGATATCATCCATGTGACATCAAGCCATGGACCCGGCCCATGCATGTGGTCGTGCACATGTAGCCAAAAGCAGAAATTTATTTTGTAAGCAAGGTTATTTTTGCGTGTGGCCTCCCACTGCTTGGCAAATTCACTATAATTTGCACCAGAAACACCTAACTAGCGTAGATTTAGCTTTTTGGGACACAGAGGGCGAGAAATTCAGATCTTATTAAGAGATGGGTGCAGTTCAACAGAGTTCAGTCTGTGCCCTGTTGATATCCGGTAGGGGCCATGGAATATATTTAATGTTGACAAAGAACAAAATTTGAGGAGCTGCAATTGAAAGTTTGTGAGATATGGGTATAGTCAACACAAATGTAATTGGCAAAAATAACTTTTCTGCTCCATCTTCTGTAACCTAAAACTTTGCAACCAAATCCAATTTACCCACAATTTCATACTTCAGGGAAAACTGACATAATTCATCTAAAAATGTTGAATCTATGAAAATAAATGTTATTTGAACAAGTTGTCTGTTTTATAAAGCTTCCAGCCCTGGCCTTGCTGTTGTGAAGCAGGATAAAGCATGTAGATATCAGAACTGACCTTCAACAGACAGAACATTCCTTTCTGATTTATCACTTTGCTATCTAGCTCACTGCAGCACATAGTTAGCAGCAGTGAAAGGGTAAAACATGATTCAGCCCATTAATTACCAATTATGTTTTAAGAAGCAAGTCTAAAATCTAAAGATCATTGACAGAAAAAATAAATAAAAAGTTAGCACACAGCCCTTTTCAATATTCTCATATGTTAAGTCCTCAACTCCCAGTTGCACCTCATTGTCCACATTTGTTAACCAGAAAAAGGAAAGGGAAAACCAGAAAAAAAAATTATTTAAGGCCATAGCGGACTGCAGCAAGTTTTTTTTCTGCAGCATTTTTCTTCCCTTATTAAATCTAAAGGGAAAATGCAAGCTTTTTCCCTGGTAAAATTGACATGCTGTGTTTTATCATAGCATTTTTTCACCCCTCAATGTGTGGATGGGATTAGCCAGAATCTCATTCACCTTTCTGGTACTGTAAAATACAGCATTTTTATCTGATGTGTTTCCGATGCAGTCAAAAACGCTATGTTTCTGCAATGTGCTGTGGGAAAAACACAGAAAAAACGCTTGTGGTTGTTCATTTTTACCTTCCCCACCTCATATAAAAATCTATGGGAAAAATGCAGCGTTTCCCCAAATGCAATAAACACACCGTTTTTTTTTCCCACAATGTGTGGATGAAATTACAAGTTTTTTTTGCTGCTGGGTTCCACAACAGCCAAAAATGCTACATTTCTGCAGCGTGCAGCCTTACCTTAAGACCACACACTGCAAGATTTCAGCAGGTTAACCACAGAATTACCGGCGGTTATCCCTCTGCAAAGTCAGTAACAAAGTTGAGAACCCATCCACACACTGCAGAAAAAAACAGCAGAGCAATGTTTCTTGCACTGCAGGTCTTGAACATGCAACACATCAATCATTGCTGCGTGTTCACAGTGCAAAGATTGGAACCCAGGCTAGCCGCACAAGAAAACACCCATGAAACTAGATTAGAGTTGTTTTTTTTGCCGTGGACAGGTCTGTTGCGGGATGTCATCTATAAACATCCTTCTACAAACCTTAGCCTCAGGACACCAAAGACAAACCATACAGTGTTACATACATACGTGCTTTAAATATGCAACAGGGAAGAAAAAAAAAAAAAAGCTTACCAAATGGTGCAGTTTTTTCTCTTTACATAGCAAAGGTTGAAATCCACAATGAAAAGCTACAGCATAGCTTACTATAGGCAAGTTTCTGCAGCAGATTTTTTTCAGCAACAGGTGGATGATATTTACTACAATCCCATCCATTGTGAAGGAACTGCAAAATGCTGGTGTTTTTTCTGCAAGTGAAAAGCCTAAGTATGGGTTTCCACTTTCAGTCTGAAGCCCCACGTTGCGGAAACGCAGCTTTTATTGTTGCAGATTTTGCTGTGTTTTTTTAAGCCAAAGCCAAGAATGGCTGCAAAAAGAATGGGAAATATATAGGAAGTTCTTATACTTCTACCTTCTGCTCAATCCACTCCTGGCTTTGGCTCAAAAAACCGCAGCAAAATCTGCAACAAAAAAAGCTGCATTTAAGCAACGTGGCGGCCCGCAGCAAAAAAGCACAGAAAACTCGTAGAGTTTCCTCTGCGGACATTCTGCTTCAATTATACCTATAGGGAAACCGCCGACATTTCCATAGATATAATTGACATGCTGCGATTTCCAAAACTGTGACGATTTTGGAAATCACCATGTGTTCACACCGAGTATTTTACCGCAAAGTGACTGTAAAATGCCGCATTTCTGTTCTCGGTGTTTACGCCACGTGGGGCCCCGGCCTAAGGTTTTGGTTTTTTTTTTTTGTTACTGTGGTTGAAGCCAAAACTAGCTGGGGATCATAACAGAGGAGAATAAAGGACAGATGCTACTACTACCTCTCTCATTCAATCCACTACTGGTTTTGGCTTCAAAAACAGCAACGAAAAAACCTGAATGTGGGAACTATATCCTGTGCCTTTAAATTATCAAGAGCTTTATACACTGAGTAGACGGTACAGTAATTGCAATAAATGATGTAGGATATGTATTTATAAGCGTAAGTGTGTTCATTTTCTTCTCATGCTTATGAAAGCCAAACATCTTCCTGACTTGTCAATTTGTATTGTGTTCTCCTGGAGCCTTAACAGGTCCTTAAACCTCCATATTCAACAAATGTCCAAATAGGAATTGACTAAAATCTGGTTTACATTGCCCAACACGGGCAGACAAGGGAAATCAACAATATACACGTCAACCAGTGCTAATTTACATGGGCTTTTTACACAGGTACAAAACACATGGAGTAGGAATCATCTCTACCACCATTCCTTCCTCATTTAGTTGTATTAATTGTATATTCCTGTTCACACACAGCAGAACATGTACCGCCAACAAACATGCATGTTATATACAACATAGATACAATCAGCCCATTTCTCCACTGTCTGGGAGCACAAAAAGAACGACAACACATTCTAGCAACTGCATGTGGACTGCACGAGCTTAACATTAACTGATGTGTTACCTCAAATTCATGTCATCATTGGCCATATACTCACACAATATAGAGTTTTAAAGCTATAGTCACACACAGCAGATTAATTGCAGAAATTTCTGTGACAAAGTCAATTAAAAACATCTGAATGGAGTAGTTTCTGCAGAATTATCCTGGATTTCTGAAAGCCCCATTCAGATTTATAGAACAATCGCAGAAAATTCTGAAACATGTGAACACTGTATACACTAAAGATAGCTACACCCAACCCAATACACTACAACCACAAATAGCACCTGGTCAAGTAAAACGACACGGCACCTTAAGGGCTCAGCTTAGCTCTGTACAGAGCTATTATAAGGCAAGCCCTACACTGTGCCTTACTATGCCTATTATTTCATATAGCTTTTTTTTTTTTTTTACAGGATTCAATATCAAACTATGAAATGCAGCATAGCATATTCTTTCAGTTTCTTAATCATTTATTGCTTCTTTTTTAGCCAAACCATACCTGGAGCCAAAAAGGAGGTAGTGTATATATGAAAATAGGCAAGAAGAACATTTCTCCCCCCCTTTTTGGATACATTTCCTGCTTTGGGTAATAAACTGCTCATCACAATCTAGTGGCTACAGCTAGTTTTTCACCTGAACTAAAATACTCAACATGTACTACCCAACTCCATTTTGTGGTTGTAAAATGCCTGCAATTTATAGAAAGTATTAAAAATATGGTGCATCTATATTTCAAAGGACCTCTTGTTTCCAGACCTTCCTTAGAAGACAGCCTACTAACGTCATAGATGCAATACACGTTGACAAATACGTTCATGTGAAACTTACTACACAAGACAAAAACTGTGTAAACAAAATGTAGAAAATTATTGTAAAACTACACAACCTCCCTCTGGTATTAGATATAACATGAATGCCGCACTCCTTGGACTTTATTATCACAGCATTGTGTTGCCATGGAAATTTGTGACATCATTCTATCTCCAAGGTAACATCTCCGGCTATCTTAAATGTAATTTTCACAGCATTGTTAAGAAGTCTGATTGGAAATATATTATTGTGGATGCCTCCTGGATCATTTTTCTGTCATATTACTTAAATAATTCCTAGATCCAAACGCAGACGACCAGGCTAGCCAGGATTATCTAGAAATAAGAACGTGTGTGATGCATGGCCGTCGGGAACATCAAACAGCACCATACGCTAAGCAAAAAGAATTCTGCAGAATAAATCGCTCTTGTCCTGTTACCATAGAAACCAAAGCTTCTATAAATCTCGATCTGTTGCTGTGGAAACTGCAATAGACCTTCCCCATTTCACCCATTACCTGTATTGCAGTATAAATTATTCAGGTCACATTCGGGAACCACTCAGCAATACCGCACTTCAGTGCGCCACGCGGTGAAGAATATGTCCAGGCTTGAGTTGAGGGGGTTAAAAGCTGGGTTGGGATGAGTGAACAAGCATTCATGAGTTATTATTTCACTGATCTTAAAGCAGTTTTAAAAAAGTCATCAGTTTCCACTAAGCATAGCACTGACAACACTGAATCCATATATAGAATAAAAAAATTTATCTTAAATAACAAAACAAAGTGTATGACCAGGTCTAAAAACAGAGCCAATGGGTGTAACTGCAAACCCTAGGGCAGAGGCTGATCATACATGGGCTTCCCTTTTGTCATAATGGGTCTATATATGCACATATGATTTACATACATACAGTCATATGAAAAAGTTTGGGCACCCCTATTAATCTTAATCATTTTTAGTTCTAAATATTTGGGTGTTTGCAACAGCCATTTCAATTTGATATATCTAATAACTGATGGACACAGTAATATTTCAGGATTGAAATGAGGTTTATTGTACTAACAGAAAATGTGCAATATGCATTAAACCAAAATTTGACCGGTGCAAAAATTTGGGTACCCTTATCATTTTATTGATTTGAATACTCCTAACTACTTTTTACTGACTTACTCAAGCACATAATTGGTTTTGTAACCTCACTGAGCTTTGAACTTCATAGCCAGGTGTATCCAATCATGAGAAAAGGTATTTAAGGTGGCCAATTGCAAGTTGTTCTCCTATTTGAATCTCCTCTGAAGAGTGGCATCATGGGCTCCTCAAAACAACTCTCAAATGATCTGAAAACAAAGATTGTTCAACATAGTTGTTCAGGGGACGGATACAACAAGTTGTCTCAGAGATTTAACCTGTCAGTTTCCACTGTGAGGAACATAGTAAGGAAACGGAAGACCACAGGGACAGTTCTTGTTAAGCCCAGAAGTGGCAGGCCAAGAAAAATATCAGAAAGGCAGAGAAGAAGAATGGTGAGAACAGTCAAGGACAATCCACAGACCACCTCCAAAGAGCTGCAGCATCATCTTGCTGCAGATGGTGTCACTGTGCATCGGTCAACAATACAGCACACTTTGCACAAGGAGAAGCTGTATGGGAGAGTGATGCGAAAGAAGCCGTTTCTGAAAGCACGCCACAAACAGAGTCGCCTGAGGTATGCAAAAGCACATTTGGACAAGCCAGCTTCATTTTGGAAGAAGGTCCTGTGGACTGATGAAACAAAGATTGAGTTGTTTGGTCATACAAAAAGGCGTTATGCATGGCGTCAAAAAAACACAGCATTCCAAGAAAAACACTTACTACCCACTGTAAAATTTGGTGAAGGTTCCATCATGCTTTGGGGCTGTGTGGCCAATGCCGGCACCGGGAATCTTGTTAAAGTTGAGGGTCGCATGGATTCAACTCAGTATCAGCAGATTCTTGAGAATAATGTACAAGAATCAGTGACGAATTTGAAGTTACGCCGGGGATGGATATTTCAGCAAGACAATGATCCAAAACACAGCTCCAAATCTACTCAGGCATTCATGCAGAGGAACAATTACAATGTTCTGGAATGGCCATCCCAGTCCCCAGACCTGAATATCATTGAACATCTGTGGGATAATTTGAAGCGGGCTGTCCATGCTCGGCGACCATCAAACTTAACTGAACTGGAATTGTTTTGTAAAGAGGAATGGTCAAAAATACCTTCATCCAGGATCCAGGAACTGATTAAAAGCTACAGGAAGCGACTAGAGGCTGTTATTTTTGCAAAAGGAGGATCTACTAAATATTAACGTCACTTTTCTGTTGAGGTGCCCATACATTTGCACCGGTCAAATTTTGGTTTAATGCATATTGCACATTTTCTGTTAGTACAATAAACCTCATTTCAATCCTGAAATATTACTGTGTCCATCAGTTATTAGATATATCAAATTGAAATGGCTGTTGCAAACACCCAAATATTTAGAACTAAAAATTATTAAGATTAATAGGGGTGCCCAAACTTTTTCATATGACTGTACATGACCATAAACACAAGGGTAATGTGCACACACTGAATTTACACCAAGTCATAGGGTAATTGTCTTCTAAAAGCAAGACAACCAAAAAGCTTGTATGAATTGCAAAAATTATCAAATTAGGATTGGTAAAGACGAAAATGTGTTCAGCTGAACAAAAATAAACTTATGGGATAGACACTGCCGAGATTCTTAAGAATAATATTTCTTAAGAAAGTCTAGTGATTTTGTACATACCACTGACATCAGAACCTGTGAACTAGGTGAATATTTTTACGATAGCTTTTAACCATTAGACAAGCCCTTATTGTTCAATATCACCGACAATGTCTACCATGATTTACTGCCATGCAGTTCACACCTAGAAGATAAAGGAACAGGAAATGCTCAAGTCTATTACAAAGAAACAAGAAGCTCATACAGTCATAATATCCTCAAAGCAGCATTTATTTCATCCACATAATTCCAAAACATTTATATTGGGTGTCTGGCATTTTATTGGCATCCATCATAACAGGCTAATACACACTGTGCAGATGCAGTCAGTCCTGAGAAGGCCTGGCCCACACAAGGCTTACAACCAAATAATGAGGCCCTTGAAAATTTACCTTAATAATTAGAAGAGTTAAAAAAAATAAAAATAAAAAAATAAGAACACAGGTACTTTCAGGGCATTCAAACCAATAAGAGGTGCAGAGTTACCACGACATAAGTTAAAGGAGCAAATAGAAACTTCACAAAGCTCACATTTAAAAAACGTCTATAGTTAGCTAACGAAAACAGGTGGATCCCCAGCCTCCGCTTTATGGGATCTGCAGCCGATCACAGTCTAAACCGTGTGGCGCCTCCACTGAAAGTGGGGAATCCTTTACATGCACAGGGAATGCTGCACAAATGGAAACTAAAACCAGTTTCGCTACAAAATAAAACGGGACCACTTTGCATCGTTCCAGCCCGTACGTGCCCTATCGGCAAGGAGAGCGCGGGCGCCTCTCTGTAACTGCAGCTCCCAAATCCCCTGATCTATGCGAGGGCAGCCCGTGAAACGGCTGATGCACCAACGCAATCCAGCAATGCCCAAGAGGACGCCACAGTATCCCGTCTCCCCCGGGCACGTAGCAATATGAGCAGTTGTGCCAATGATACGGATATGATAAGCACAGGGACATGTCAGGGGAAGCGGTGGGGGGTGGCATGTGGTGGAGGGGAGCGGGTAGGTAATGGGCTGTAGCAAGACGCAAAACCCTCTTTAATTATTGCCTTCTCCGGTCTCTTCATCTTGCTGATCACTTGTCCAGAGGGTCAGGTTGTCACGAAGGAGCTGCATGATGAGGGTGGAGTCCTTGTAGGAATCCTCATTTAGCGTGTCCAGCTCAGCGATGGCATCATCAAAGGCCTGCTTGGCAAGGAGACAGGCCTGTTCAGGGTTACCTTGTATCTCATAATAGAAGACAGAGAAATTTAGGGCCAAGCCCAGGCGAATCGGGTGAGTTGGCTGCATGTGTTCCTTGCTGATCTCAAAGGCCTCCTTGTAAGCAGCTTCAGACGCTTCTGTCACGCTTCGCTTTCTGTCGCCAGAACCCACCTCGGAGAGGTACCGGTAGTAATCCCCCTTCATCTTCAGGTAAAAGACTTTGCTTTCATACTGGAAGTCATTGCAATTCTTGATGAGGAACTTGTCTAGCAGTGACAGCACTTCACTGCATACTCCTTCCAGCTCAGCCTCTATCTTCTCCCGATAAGCTTTCACCTTCTCTAGCTTCTTCTCATTCCCATCAGCAAGTGTCTTCTGCTCGATGCTGCTAATTACTCGCCATGAAGATCTTCGGGCGCCAACTACATTCTTGTAGGCAACAGACAGCAAATTGCGATCCTCATTGGACAATGGTTCATTTAGTTCTGTCACCTGCATAGAAGGGCAAAACGTTCAGACCATCAGGTAGTGACAAATATACGAATGGATAAAAGTCAGCCAAGGACAAGAGTATGCTCAGATCATCAGTCTTACCTATCCTACATTAATGTATCAAACAGGGACATACCAAGAAAGAACTGTAACTTACAGAAAATGTACACACAGTATCAGACCAGACAAGCCAGGCATGCAAAAGGGCAAACGCAGCCAGACATCCATGCCCTAGGCATTGGCATACACACCAGTCAGCTCACAATTACACATGCACCAGCATTTAGCACCTCCCAGAACCAGACACATATACTCCAATGTCATCCGCTAATTTGGCAGATAGACCGCTAGTGCCGTACCAACTCCACCCTACAGCTGAGCACTAGCTACATAAAATGTACAAACTACGCCAAGTGTCAAATTGACATTGTGAATAATTATTTCTGCTGTTTTATCATACCCAGCTCTGCCATACACCTGATCATCAGAACAATCCAGAAAGGTGCCAACATCCGCTATCTAGTCATCTGTCAGATATGAAGAGCACACCAGCCCTGCAGTCCACTGGTCGCCTACACCAGTCACTTCACATTTCTACCTTCTTGCAGCTGATAAGACACAGCACACATCCGGAGCGCATCTCCAGTCTCACACATGTCAGTCCACACTGCCATACAATGCCCCTGTAGCCCCACGTCTAGAGGGCATGATGCCCAGACATAACTGTACGGGTACAGCAACCACATCCTCCATCATCGCACACTCACCGATTTCATGGCTGCAGCCATATCTTCATATCTCTCTGCCTGCTCTGCCAAACGGGCTCTCTGGAGCAACTGCTCCCGGTCCGCCATGCTGTCCCTTGGGCGGGTCTACTTGAGGTGCCGGTACAAGTAACAAGGTCTCCTTTCCTTCTGCCTCGTCGAGTTGCACCCGCTTCTGCTACTTGCGGCGCTGCAGCCGGGACGCACTATAGATGGGCGTGACCAGGGGGCGTGCCTTTCATGAACATTTCTAGCTGACGTCATGAGCTATTTATAGCCACTACTACGAGCCTGCGCAGTACGATTGCTGCAATGCACAGCAAAGAGGTGGAGAGCGGAGGAAGCGAGGGAGGGGCAGGTAATGGCACTGTACAGACTTGGGGTCGGGAAGCATACTCACGATTACCTTCTGCAGACAGTGCGGTCAAAATTGTCGCTTCCCAAAGCTCAGCTTCCTTCAACATGTAATCAGAACTAGTCATTGCTTATGTTAGAATATTATTTTCACGCAATCCAACTCTGGTCACCTCACCCTGAGGAATAAGTGGCCAGTCCCATCATACACAGTGGTGACAGAGTGCCACAGGTGTTACATAGCAGGCTAGCACACATGGTGCAAGATACACCACAATGCTACAGCAAGAACACCCAAGTCATAGGATCCCATGCCAGTCACCCTACATCTGCACAGTGCCATACCTTCACATGGTGTTTGTACGCCAAGAGAAGGGACTATGAAGGGGTTAATTAAAACAAGTGCAGCAATTATAGGAGGTTGCCTATAGCAACCAGATCTGCCTACCCAGAAAAAAGCAACCAAAATAGTTGCTATGGACAAATCATTTCTTTCCCCGTGATTTCTACTACACAGCAAACCATGGAAATCTGAGGCTGTACAAACTACAGCACTAGCTAGAGGCTAACATGACAAAACACAATGGTCGCATGTTATCTGTAGGGGTTGTGTCACAAACAATGTATCCCTTATCTACAGGATAGGAATAAGTGATTGGTGGGGGTCTGACTACTGGGAACCCACTGATCTTAAGAATGGGGTTTCCAAAATTCACCCGTTTGAACAGGACAATGGTTTTTCATGTCCCCTGGCGATCAACTCTAAGGAGATAAGTCTTGTTTGTGGTACAACCGTTTTAATTGTAATGGGAAGGTAACCTAGAATTTCCAGAAAACCTTCATTCCCCATAGGGGAACTGGCTGACATATTGCTTCAAGTATCCCTGTCGACTAAAGTAAATGCTCTGGGTTGCGTATCAGACCAACCATCAGAGCAGATGGGTATTCCTCACAGAGGTTAAAGTATCAATCTTATATTAAGAGATGATTTACAAAAACAACTTGTTTCGCTGCAGCTTAAGCTCATTTCTCTTGTTTTTAAAGTGTAACTAAACTTTTGGATAACTTGATTTTCTGTCAGTATTTGTGTCATAAATAGATTTTTTAATCTATTTTATTAACAAATTTTGGCTCCTTTCTGTGAAATCCTATATCTTTTCTCTCTTTCCCTTATTTCTGTATTGAGAACTGTTCTCTGCCTCTCACTGAATGTTACTGTGTATGGAGTACAGGCTTGGTGTACATGGCTGTGTTAGGCCCAGTTCACATCTGCGTTCGGGGAGTCTGCTTGGGGACCCTCCGAACGGAAACCTATACGCATCAAAAAGCGGTTTACCTGGGAAACTCACAGACCCCATAGACTATAATGGGGTCTGTGTGGTTTCCACTCAGTTTCTTTCCTCTCCACTTGCTTAGTGTGGAAACCACACGGACCCCATTATAGTCTATGGGGTCCGCGGGTTTCCCAGGTTAACCACTTTTTGATGCGTATAGGTTTCCGTTCGGGGGGTCCCCAAGCGGACTCCCCGAATGCAGATGTGAACCGGCCCTTAGATGTAGAGAAAAGGAGGGGGAAGGTGTCATTTGAAAGAGGAGATTCTCTTCTTTCATATGACCCTGATATATAAATTATGTCCAGAGATATCACTCGTTGAAAACAGTCGGGAATACGATATTTATTGCAGCTGTATAAAATCCCAATTCCGACTGTTTTCAACCAGTGATATCTCGAAATAATTTAGATAGCACTGCCTTAGTGTTACATGAAAGAAGGGAATCTCCTCTTTTATGACACCCAAAGCAAGTTTGTAAGTTTTATAATGTCCAAAACAACGGTTTGAAGTGACCCTCCCGCACCCTCATTTTCTCTAAATCTTACACAGCCTCTGTACTCCCATACACAGTAACATTCAGTGAGAGGCAGAAACAGCTCTCAATACAAAAGGGAAAGAGTGAAAAAATGCAGGATTTCACAGAAAGGAGCCAAATACTGCCAGAAAATAAAAAGTTGTCTGAAAGTTTAGTTAAGCAAGGCATAAGCAAGACCACTGTTAGGTTATGTTCACACTGCAGCTTCTGGATAGAAATTTGAGGTGATGGTCTCCAAAAACCTGATCTAAACTGCAGTGATGACGCTTCTTTTTCAGTGCACTGGAAATAGAAGCATCCAGCTTGATCTTGCTGTGTTTTCTGCAGCAGAATCACTGCTGAATAAGTGACACAAGGCCTCACACTGATTAACCCCATTTTATGAAGCTATTGACATGTGCAAACCCCAGACTCCGTCTTGGCTTTCTGCTGCAGTTTCTACAGGGGTGTTTTTTAGCAGTTTTTAAAGGCGAAAGACTGCCATAAATTGCTCTCCAAAAGCAACCTTGTGAACATACCCCTGGACTGGGTTCTTATCACATTTGTTATGTGTCTTTAGCGTGTGTGTGGGGAAACCTCCTGATGTACAAGTTAAACCTGTCCCATGGGTTACAGTAGCCAGAAGGGGGGCAAAAAAAGTGTCCTTTTGTCCTCCATCTGCCAGGTAGGTATATGTCAGTATGCTGCTGCAGAAAATGGAATTGCATAGTAGACTACACTGCTTCGTACAGTGGTATCAGAGTAAAATTTGTATGCATTAAACTTTTTTTTTTTTTTTTATAATGGGACACAATGGGTGACAGATACCACTGTATATTTCCAATTACTCTTACATTATAGGGGTTTGCAAAGCTGCAGTAAAACTAGTACTTTGTTAGTCATCCCCTAAATCCTACACATCAGTTAAAATGAAGGAAAATATTAAGTTTAGCAAAGCATAGATATTCAGGGTTCACTCATATTCATCTTCTCCAGGCAGCTGGCCCAAAATGCAGCAAGTCTATTATCTCGATTGGCACAAAAGTCTGTAAAGTCTTTTAGCAAACGGTCAGCAAATCGTTCGTCTCCTGTGCCACTAGAGCGCCAGGTTTTAGTGAGCATGGTATTATACGCCCAGTTGTATCCTATTCTTTCTTCACCAAATAGGCTTTGTGTTGCAGAGCTTGCAGAATTTCTCCTTCGTCTTTGTTGGCCAGCAGCATATTTACGCTTAGAATATGGTAGCTGTAAAAACACAGTACCTTGGAGGGGTAAAAATATAAATGAACCCATTAGAACAAACTGACAAGTAGATATACTGGATTTGGGACAATAATCCATTGCAAACAGACAGTAAAGAAGATGTTTGCCTTAATTTACCTGTTACATGAATATATTGTGGTTTATTCTCAGATGGAAAATTGAATCCAGCTGCTGAATATTTATCTTGAATGAAGCCAAATCTACAGGATTAAGAAAATGTAGTATTATAGAAAGAAGTGAAATGGACAAAAAAAAAAAAATAAATAAAATTATATTACCGATATGCGATCACTTCCTGTAACAGGTGCATTCGCTCCCAATAGGTCTCTGGTTCAAAACCTAACACAGAAAAGAGATATTAGTACCATGCTCTACAGCTTCCATATTTCTTAGTAGAGCACAAACTATAAACCTATTTCTTGTTTTATTTATGCTGCCCTGACTGATTGTGTGATAGTTTAAAGGGTTTTTCCAGGCAAAAAAAATCTTTAATTTAAAAAGGTCTGTTAATGCTATTAATGGGTTAATAAGTACACCCATATACCTTTAGCAGTGTTTTGAATGATTTCTGGGTTTCTCTGGGACCTCCTGGCACCTTCTGCATTTGTTTACATGGTGTAGCTTCCACACGACCTCCCTCTCACTGCCCACCCCTCCTCTCTCACTCCATTACACCCCCTCCCTGTCTCCCTAGCTATCCCGCCCACTACTAGCCCTTCCCAACTAACTAACTCAGCCCCCCCCCCACCACATCATACTTACCTGTCTTCCTCTCTGGGAATGGCTCCTCCTTTTCTTTCACTGTGCGCAGGCTGGAGACGCCTCTCTTCCTCTCTGCTAGCACGTGCACAGATAGGAAGTGCGTCTGACGCCTGCACAGTAGAGATAGAGTGCAATCTGTACTGCGCATGTGTCGCAGGCACCTCCAGACTGCGCAAGTGCTAGCGGAGAGGAAGATATGTAAGTATGATGGGGGAGGGGTAATGGTGACGTGATGTTTCGGAAACGGAACATCACCGGATTGTGAGAAAGTGTGCCTGGGGCGGTCACATGACCGCCCCAGGGATATGAGTAATTATAGATTTTTTTTTTTTTTTTTAATATAAGTAAATTAGAAGTTAGTTGGGGGGGGAAGGGGTTTAGTTTTTTTTTCATCCCGGACAACCCCTTTAATGGAATTTGCTGAAGGCTACTTCTGCCCAAAGGCTGACTGACAACCCGACTATGTATCAGCTGGCACCATACCGAAACCAGACAAGCATCTGCCCATGGGTCCACTGATATCAATAGTCGCATAAGCGAGTTCACATTATAAAGCAGTAGGATATCATGCAATTTTACTTATCTGCATGTACATGCAACATCATGTCCACAAGTGGAATTTTTGCAATTACAGATCAGATTGTTGTCCATAGAGCAGTTTACAATAAAGAAAGGGCAGTAAATACAAATATACTATATATCCCTGAGCTTAGTGTCCGCAGCAGAATCCTATGTTGAGCTCAGAGATAGAAGCATAGATGGCCCATCATCACTCCTAATGTGTCTGTTTTAGTAAATAACGGTATTCCTAATGAATATTACTAAAATTTCTTACAACTTTTTTCCATCCTTCTGTTATTCCTCTGGATGAATAAATTGACAACTGGTTATCACTATTTCCCTTTTGTCCCTACACAATCTTATATCAGCAGTGATAGGACAGTATAAAGGTGTGTTCACACTATCCTTATTAAAGTCTGTTTTGTCTTACTTTTCTAATGGAAGAGAAAGTCACGCCTGTAAGACGTTTTCTTTGATCTGAAAAGTGAACAAGACATAAGAAGGCTTTCATCACGATGTTTATATTGGTGTGAATATAGACGGAGGTGGCCCCATCTGCGTCAGTCATTCTTCCAGCATTTAACTCCATTGCTCTGATCCTATGACGGATGAGAACAGGCTTCAATAATGGTAGTGTGACTATACCCTAAGTGTGTAGGGACACACTCCCCAACTGGTAAGGACAGAAAAAGATCCACTTTGTAAACAGATGGCCATCAGTTTTTGAAGATGCTAAATTGATCCACTAAACAAATGTTACAAACATGATGTGAAAAGCCCTTTGTTTACAGAGGAAGAACAGAGGAATATCATAAAAGTTGCTCCATAATTGTTAATTTATGAAGAACACAAGTACTAAAACAGACACGTAAGTTTACAGGTCCTCTGTAAACGTATTACATGTTTACAGACTATGTAATAAGTCTGTAAACTTAAATATAATTATTAATAGAAATGTCTTTTTCATACAGTATACGGCCAACAAAAACCATATTGCTTGCTAGCAGAGATCCAGGATGGTATTATTTTTGGCAGTGTTCCAGACAGCAGTTTTGGTACTGGTACAGTTACACCCGTTTTTGATCTGATCCCAAGGAAAGAACTTGGGCAGCAAATGCACCACAACTGTTATGTAGGAGACCAGCCTTACAGATATCAAGTCATAAGACATAAAAAAACATATGCTAGTAGTATAATGTTGTACCGTGTTAGCCATAGAAAGTAGTGAAAGAGTGAAGAAATCAGGCAATACCTTTTAGAGGCTAACTGAGTATATCTGATAGTAAGTTTTCGAGAGTGCTAGCTCTCTTCTTCAGACATAGTACCATGTCTGAAGAAAGAGAGCTAGCACTCTCGAAAGCTTACTATCAAATATACTCAGTTAGCCTCTAAAAGGTATCGCCTGATTCCATAAAAAAACAAATACCTTTTTAATTTTCCTCTCAGCATCTACAACATTCATGGATTATTTCCTCCTAGTTATAAGGGAAGAGTGAAGAAATCAGGCTATACCTTTTAGAGGCTAACTGAGTATATTAGATGGTAAGCTTTCGGAAGACTAGCTTCCTTCATCAGACATGGTGTTATACAAGAACTGAAAATTACAAATTTTTTTATACCCTACACACAGATTCAACATTAATAACAGCAGAACAGATCTCCCAGTGGCCGCACATTTCTCCGGAGAAAACCACTCTATTGAAGATTTGCGGGTTGTGGTTTTAATGGGACATTTTAAGACGTAGGAGGAGAGGAAAGAATGGGAGTGCAAGTTTATGCAAAAATTTCAAACTCTGCAATTTGGACTTAATATTCATGCCAGTTTCATGTCACACTATGTATGAACTGTGAGGGTCACAAATCACCTCCTGATAGCAAACAGATCCCTCTGTCACGCACCACAAATTTCTAGATTTATTTTTTGACCGGTTGTAAATAACTTCTCTACTTAGATTGCATTTTGTTGTTTTTTGTTTTTTTTTAAGGACTCTAAAATCCTTTGAAGACCATGTGTATAGGGTATAAAAAATCTGTAATTTTCAGTTCTTGTATAACACCATGTCTGATGAAGGAAGCTAGACTTCCGAAAGCTTACCATCTAATATACTCAGTTAGCCTCTAAAAGGTATCGCCTGATTTCTTCACTCTTCCACTACTTTCAATGGCTAACACGGTACAACATTATACTACTACTATCTCCTAGTTATAAAAAATACAATTTTCTAATATATTATCAGTAACAATTCTTCACAGTTTCTAAGATCTCTTCTTGCCCACCACGTGAGCAGGATGGATTTTTTTCCCTGGAAATAATCAAACTCATTGATTATTCCCAGGGAAAAAAAAATCTATCCTGCTCACATGATGGCACAAACTGGTAGGCTTGTTACCGTGCTTTCACATATATCCAGCAAGTTTCCCTTTAGTGTGGTTGCACAGATAAATATAGTGTGTTTTTGATGTAGCTTGTTCATTGGTCACGTTAAGAAAAAATGTGTGGGGCTTCATGGCCCAACAAATTTAAAGGGACACTACACCACCCATAAGTCCTTATAGACCAGGGTCCATTTATTGTCCCAAATCGACCCATTTTAAATCCATCTGTGTCTGTATTTACTCATCGGACTCATCTCTGGTGCTCTCAGCGCCTGTGCAGTTCTTCAGTAGAGTCGAGGATGTACACCCTGGCTTCACTGTGCAAGTGCTGGAGGTACAGGGCATGCGTACTGAAGCCGAGATGTACTTCTCTGGCTTCAGTGAACAAATGTGCTGGCGCAAGGAGTACAGTGACAGGGTAAGTATAAAGCTTCTTTATTTTTATTCCGGGCACTGATGGCTTTGTAACAGAGTGATTTGAGACACTAAACCATAACCATGTCCATAAGGACCTCTGGGTGGTTTAGTGTCCCAAATTGCCCTAACAGATTCTCTTTAACATTATTTGCATCTCAAAACCAGGGTAAATAACAGCTTTTGTTATTTACTACATTTGCTCTTAGCACATCTCACTGTGTTTCGGCATATTATTAAGACGCGCATGCTGATCTTAATAAATCACTGTGTGTTCATCACATGAAGGGCCAGTTTTAGACAAACTGCGGCCCTGGGCAAAATAAAAAGTGGGTCCCCAAATGCTGAAATACCAACAACCCCATCATATTTTCCAGTGGCAGCCCCTTTAATAACGCCCCCTTTCTGCCTCCAATAACAACCACCCCTCCTTATGCCCACACACAATTCAAATAACCACCTTTGTACCCCTAATAGGTTTTTGCACCCCCTCATAAGTTATTATAGTGCCTCATTATAAATAATAGTCCCTGCTTATAAACAGTGCAGCATATCAGTAATAGTCCCCCTCATAATTAGTGCTCCAATATAAATAGTCCCCTTATTAATAACCCTCTCATAAATAATAGTTCACCTTATAAATAATAGTTCACATTATTATTAGCCCCCATATAAACAACCCTCTTATAAATAAAAACAACCAGATTATAACTGCTTCCATAATAGTTCTTCCCTTTTAAACAATAGTCTGCCTTATGTTTCCTCCTTATAATAGCCCCCCTTATATATAATTTCCTCTTATAATAGACCCCTTATATGTAAGTTTTCTCCCTTATAAATAGTTCCTCCATTATACAAAATATATATAAGGGGGCTATTATAGGAGAGGGACTATTATACTGTATATAAGGTGAATCGTTATAAGGGGGAGTCTGTTAGCCCCCTTATATATAAGGGGGCTAACAGTCTCCTCCTTATAACAGTTCACCTTATATACAGTATAATAGTCCCTCTCCTATAATAGCCCCCTTATATGTAATAGTCTCCCCCTAATAAACAGTTAAAAGCCTGATGCTCCGAATCCCAGGGGCCCTGGACAATTGGCCAGTTTGCCAACTCCCCCCAACGCGGGACCTGATCACATGACCAAGAACAAATTTTTAAACTATGGCAGTAAACAATGAAATTACTATTGAATAACAAATGCAATACAAAGGTTTAAACCCAGGCTAGCTGAACAAGAAACTGCCTGACTGTGAAACATCACAGCACAAACAAGCCAATTTTGGACGGGGCCCCACGTGGTGTAAATGTCACGGCAAAAACTGCAGTGTTTTACAGTCCCTGCAAAGTCGATGGGATTCTAGCAAATCCCATCCACGCATTGCAGAAACATACAGTATGTTCAGCAGAAATGCTATTTCTAAAATGGCTGCGCTTTTGGAAATTGCAGCATGTCAATTACTTATACCTACGTAAATGCTCTTGGTTTCCCTATAGGTATAATTGAAGCAGAAAGTCCGCAGAGTTTTTCCTCTTTCTGTGAAAAGGGCTGCAGGAAAAATGGAAATACGTTTCTGCCGTAGGTTTTCCCACATCGCTTTTTTCGTTGCGGCCTGCTACGTTGGGCCTTAGCCTTTGTCTGTTTTTTTGTTACAGGTGGGTCTGCTGCAGAAAGGCTGTATGGCTGCAAACTCACGGCATGTGTCCTTCTTGAGAAGAATGACTTTACATAACATGTGATCTACGATGCATAGAACATTTGGATGAACATACAGACAATGTTAGACTGCCATTACATACCTTCAAATAGATGGTCACTCTCTGCTTTTATCAAACAGTTAATGTTGAGAGGAATAAAGAGCTGAGCTCTCAGTGGATCACCATACAAATAACTTGGTAAAGCAAAAGGACCTTCTAGAACTGGCACAAGAAGAAAACCACAGGATGTAGCCTTTCTGTGCCAACCCTGAACCTATAAGGGAAAGAATAAACAGATTGATTTCAATGACTGACAGTTAAGAATATATGACAAACGGAAGGCGGCCTTTATTGGCAAGTCAATGTATTCACCATTTCAAAAAGCACAGCAGCCGTTGCAGCCATCCAGTGTAACTTAACCTCAAAGGCAGCAGTCAGGTTAAAATTGCCATGATAATAACAGCTACACCACTCCAACCGGTCAGTACGGTTATTAACATCCACATCCAAAGTGACAGTCCTCTGGTCTGGTACAGTAGCAGCTATAGAAGGCAAAGACAGACAAAACCATTTTTAATTTTTGGTAAAATATGATATTGCTGTGTAAAAAACGTAAAAGAAAATTGTCAAAAAAAAGGAAAATCAGATGTGAATTGCTACATGCAGCTTATTCTCTAAAGCATGCACTAACAAAGCAAGCATGGAGAACAGAAACTAGCCCATATATCATTATTATTTACACATCACACTCAAACATGCAAGTCAGACATCATACTCATATGGTAGAAACACCAGTAGTAAGAGTGTTAGTCATCTGGTAACAGAGCTTGTTCCAATGCTCTGGATGAATGTATTGCATGCAGGTTACATGATACCAGGTGGGAGAGGAGCTTGCTGGAGATGGTATTACAGCCAGTCAACCAAGAGAGGAACCAATGATGTCACATGGACACAGTAATGTTGGAGGTGTAGTTTGCCTCCCTTCAATAGTTACGTGAGAGAATAGATCATGTAGAAAGGATATTTATGAGTTTTAACCAGAGTCCTGAAATATGCTGGATGACAACAAAAGCAGCTTTTAAAGAGAAAACAGTAATACTACAGAGCCAAATCCTTGCTGATCTTTTGATAGATCACCTTGAATTTGCAAAGCTTTTAAAGAAAATCAATTTAATAGATAGCAAATGAATACATTTTGCTTGAGGTATTGATGCTGCCATGCCATTTGAGGAGGAAGGCCTTACTTATACTTCTAGTGTTATGTCTATTTGAAGAAATAAACAATACACTATAATAAAAGCTGTGCCATATTTCAAGATCACAGATGGTCCACAGGAGATCATTTTCTTGGACCTGGCACTCCATTAGCTCCTCTGCCCTCTACGGGCAGCTACCTAGCAGAGCTGCGGCCTGGCTCCTTCCTCCGAAGCTGCGACTGAAAGAGCTGTGCCTACTTGCATAAGAGGCGGGCCGACTGGGCAACCAAGGCAATAAAAATGGTGGGATTTCAGAATGTAGCAGCTCTTCTTCCACCAGTGCCACCTCAAACCATTTCCGCTGAAAAGCAGTAAAATCTTCCATTGCTGCAGAATGCCATGTCGGCTGTGTCAGGTTGGGTGCCGCTATGACAAAGAAAAGAAAGTTTACAGGGTTTGAAACAATTCCAATGTACAGAGGTGGACAGTGATAAATATTAATTCTAGTTTAATCAGCTATAGATTTCTTACTAAATCACAAGTGCTTGTTCCTACCTTTATCAGGATCTTTTTCAGGAGAAATCCTATAAAGGTAAAATCCATAGATGAAGGCTCTTAGAGTTTCTCCAGAAGCATGCATTATGAATTGGTCATCTAGCATTTTCTGCAAATGTAAAGTGGAAGTATGATAAATAGATCAGCTCAAAATTGTGTTACTTGTTACCCCAGAAAGACAAGTTTCTTACCTGCATGATGTCCATGGCCATCACTTGAGTCTGCACCCAACTTATGTTATTAACAAGCCAATGCACAACCTCAGCACTGATAAAGCAGCACAGAGGCAGACCTTTCTGTTCAGACAGCAGTGGAATACCTGTACTACAAGAAAAACAGACATTTGAAAACTTTCCACCATTAAACCCTATTGGAGAACAGCATGGAGAGCACTGTGGACACTAAACTACAATTGGTTCAGTATCTGCAAGAGGGTTTAAAGTCCACCCCCCAAGGGGCAACATATACGGTATATACATGGTCTTCTGTGCCCTCCAATGATACAAGCAAGAAATCTGAGAACTTCCACAGGGATTGGCTTGTAATAACAACAAAGGCTTCCCAAGTTCTATAAAGTTTTTCTTTTTATCCTACCACTCAAGATACCTACTTGGGGTGTTTCATAGCTTCCAGGATCTCACTTAAACTGGCACTGGAAGGCAACGTACTCGGACCACCAGATACCTGTGACACACTAAGAAAGAATGATAGGATTTGGAAATCCATGTGCAAGATCCTTAATAGCACATATTACAATGATTACACATATTACAATACATACACACCTCAACTCAGCTGAGGAAAACTGCTGTTCTCCTATGTTCCCAGTTTGGTTAAGTGCTCTCTCCTGAGAGGTATTGTTTGTTACAAAAGCATTGTTCCCATCAGTGTAGGGAGATGCACTCTGGTCAATAGAAATCTGAAACAAAGATTTCCAGTTTTACAATAAGCAGTAGAAAAATAAATATGTATGACTGCAAACATGTCAAATACTGTCCTACCATATACTAAAGTCAGTGTGATATCATGTACTATGCTATGCAATGTATACAAGATTAACAACTTGCAACTTCAATGCTATTCAACCAATGCTGCAATCTCTAAAGCTGCACTAAGCGCAGTTACACAACACTTTTTGGGCAGGAGATTTGTTTTGAACCTGTAGGTTGGAATCAAATTTATTTGTTAGTTATCGACAAAGTCACATGTGAAGGGTACGTGAGCGGTGTCTTGACGTTATTCATAAGAACAATTTCGTATAGGAGTAAGTAACTTCTGAAAGAAAGTGGATACAAATTCTTCCTAAATTAAGAGTTTCTTTAAGATGAGCATTTCACATAAGTCAATATGGAAGCTTTTCTGATCTAAAAAAAAATATATCTAATATTCTGCCATGATAATATTATATGGGGGGATTTCATCAAGATCAGTGTATTTTAAGTGAATGCTTAATTCATTGTGAATTAGGCGCTTCTGACAGGTGCTATTGCGCTCAGTCACAAATCTGTGCCATAAATGTTGATGAATATGGCATATGCTGTGGTCCTGCCCACTCATGAAAGAGTGCAAAACTGGTGCAAAAATGCCACTTGACACAAAGGATTTGATGAATCCCCACAGAATGTATTTCTTTACTATTGTCATGTACAGATTGGATTCACTTTACTATTACATCAACCACCTCATGTGGGAATGTCTGAGGTGTGTTATTTAACAATACAGACTTTCCTTTATGGGTTTAACGGCTCAGGTTATAGTATATAAAAAAAAACACACATAGAGACATTTTATGGTTAACATGCACAATATAAAACATGTAAGTATAACCACAACATGCAAGTATGTATTATTTCAGCAGATTATTTTGATGAGGTATCTTAGACATGCGCTCCTGTACATGAAACTTTAGTAAGTGACAATATATGACGCAAAGTAACTAATGAGTGACAGAAAACTTTGTGTACAAGATAAAAAAAAATGTCTTATTGTCAAGCATCAGTAAGTGCAAGATCAAAGGAATGTAGGTATATAGCATTCTAGAGGCAACATGTATACAGGTCCAAGCAGAGACGTATGCTGACAATGTAGTTGTTTCCTCAGTCACTAACCTGTGAGTTGAAGGATGGTGCGGTGCGTGGACTGCGTACAAAATCCATAAAGAAGGCCCCATCCTAAGTGGGAGGCGACAGCGCAGACAGAAGCATAAAGAGAGGTAGTGACAGATTAAGCTGACTACAGTAAGTTTTGAAGGACCAACAGGAACTGGTAAAATAGGTGTAGCCAAAATGTCAAAGCAGTGGCAGAGGATATAGAAAACTTTTTTTTCCCATAAAATACACCATCTTACTTACCTTGCGGGGGCTGTCCACATAAGTTGGAGTGACAACAGAGTCTGTGGCCTGACATGATGCCTTCCCAGCATGGGCTAAAGCTTGCTGCTCCCCTAAGCTTCTGAAAATATATTAAAACATTTATTTGATCTATCTTTGTGAACATCTTCGGGTTAGGTATTTTTCGATCTTTCATACTGATGATCCAAAGGATCAGTTTACGATCTGTGAGGGTCCAACCTGCTGCCCGCACAGATCATCTGTTGCAGCAGTGTCTTCATTATGAGTGCTGGAAGCTGCTAGTGGCATGCAGCACCGCTCTTATTCCTACTACTTGAATAGCAGCTGGCACACAGAGTCTTCAGCAACAATTGATCTGTACAGGGTTTGGGAGTTGGACCCCACAGATTACATACTGATGACCTGTGGATCATTTATGGAGGTATGAAAAATCAATTTTGGGCTGGAGAACCCCTTTAAGGACCTACTTTTGATTTGCCTCCATCTCTAGTAGAGCTGATAGTGCAGACGTTCCTTTCTTTCCAACTGGTGGTCCAGGAGGTTCTGGTGGATGAGGAGGAAGTTGTAACCCTTTCATACCTGCTCCCTTCTATTAAAAAATAAAATCCAAAACAAAGTGGCACATAACTAAAATGTCTTGTGATTCTGGTGATACTGGGGAACACAGTGGTACTTTACCCTAATCATTCGATCTGATCTGTGACGTCTTCGAATGCGATTTAGGCCCTCTACAAAACGCAAAAAGCCATCCAACAATTGACCTTCTTCTTGTTCAGACCTAGGCCGGTCTCCATACAGATCACATCGTTGCTCTCCTTCTGTAATCCTCTTTGTAGGTCCCACACAGGAGGGAAGAAGTAGGAACCGTGTGCGCCAAAATTTAAGTGAATCAATCAGACTAGGTAAAATAACAATAATGTGAATTTATTAACAATTTGTCTAATGACAGTGAAAAAACCTTTACCAAACATGTTTTACCTGAAATCCTCTGACCCCGCAGAGCAGATGTATTGGTCTAAATAGTTCCACTTGTAGTCCTCCAGTCGCTCATGGGAGAATTCTACCCAGCTAGGCACAAAGTCACTTCCAGAATGCGAGGGACACAAATTGTATGTATAACTGATTTGAGCAGATTCATAGGGATATCTAAAGGGATAAGAGCAAAAATGTATAATCACACATATAACTCTTTATACAATATTCATCCACAGAAATGTGTGAAAAAAAAATAGTGTATACTGCTATCCTTCCATGTAAACTCATCTGTCACTTTGTAAATTAAATTAAATATTACATTACAATGTTTTCTGCATTCTGATTCTAATGGATGAGTCTGTGGCTTGGTGCAGACAGGCAAGATTACGTCATCACACCTGCTGCATGTACCCGGAGACAAGACATGTGGGAGGAAATCTGCAGAGAGTTCCCAGGCAATGAGAATTTTTAGGTCCATAAAGGGGCATTATACTGTGTGGGGTCACTGCAGATCAATATACTGTACAAGTTCAATGGAGAGTATTATACTTTGTGTAGGCCACTAAGAGGTTATTATAGTGTGTGGGGTCCACTAATGGACAACTATACTGTGTGGGGCTCACTAACTGGGCATTATACTGTGTTAGGGTTACTAGGGGTGCAGCATTATACAGTGTGGGTAGCGACTAAGAGAGCATAATATTCTATGGGGCAATAAAGAGATAGTGAATTTAGTGTGGATTCAAGACGCCTGTTAAAGCATTCTTACGCCTTGAAAAAAGTCTCAAACATATTAACATGCATAATCAATCAGGTTCCAGCCTGGTGGGACTAAAATAAATTAAAAAAATAAATAAAAAAATTATATATATATACAGTCATGGCCAAAAGTTTTGAGAATGATACAAATATTAATTTTTACAAAGTCTACTGCTTCAGTTTTTCTAATGGCAATTTGCATATACTCCAGAATGTTGTAAAGAGTGATCAGCTTTACAGCAATTACTTGCAAAGTCAATATTTGCCTAGAAAATGAACTTTATCCCCCAAAACACATTTCAACATCATTGCAGCCCTGCCTTAAAAGGACCACCTAACATCGTTTCAGTGATTGCTCCATTAACACAGTTGTGGGTGTTGATGAGGACAGGGCTGGAGATCAATCTGTCATGATTAAGTAAGAATGACACCACTGGACACTTTAAAAGGAGGCTGGTGCTTGCCATCATTGTTTCTCTTCTGTTAACCATGGTTATCTCTAAAGAAACACGTGCAGTCATCATTGCACTGCACAAAAATGGCCTAACTGGGAAGAGTATTGCAGCTAGAAAGATTGCACCTCAGTCAACAATCTATCGCATCATCAAGAACTTCAAGGAGAGAGGATCCATTGGTGCCAAAAAGGCTCCAGGGCGCCCAAGAAAGACCAGCAAGCGGCAGGACCGTCTCTTAAAAGTGTTTCAGCTGCGGGATCGGGCTACCAGCAGTGCAGAGCTTGCTGAGGAATGGCAGCAGGCAGGTGTGAGTGCATCTGCACGCACTGTGAGGCGGAGACTCTTGGAGCAAGGCCTGGTCTCAAGGAAGGCAGCAAAGAAGACACTTCTCTCCAGAAAAAACATCAGGGACAGACTGATATTCTGCAAAAGGTACAGGGAGTGGACTGCTGAGGACTGGGGTAAAGTCATTTTCTCTGATGAATCCCCTTTTCGATTGTTTGGAACATCTGGAAAACAGCTTATTCGGAGAAGAAGAGGTGAGCGCTACCACCAGTCTTGTCTCATGCCAACTGTAAAGCATCCTGAAACCATTCATGTGTGGGGTTGCTTCTCAGCCAAGGGAATCTGCTCTCTCACAGTCTTGCCTAAAAACACAGCCATGAATAAAGAATGGTACCAGAATGTCCTCCAAGAGCAACTTCTCCCATCCGTCCAAGAGCAGTTTGGTGCTCAATAATGCCTTTTCCAGCATGATGGAGCACCTTGCCATAAAGCAAAGGTGATAACTAAATGGCTCAGGGAACAAAACATAGAGATTTTGGGTCCATGGCCTGGAAACTCCCCAGATCTTAATCCCATTGAGAACTTGTGGTCAATCATCAAGAGACGGGTGGACAAACAAAAACCAACAAATTCAGACAAAATGAAAGCATTGATTCTGCAAGAATGGACTGCTATCAGTCAGGATTTGGTCCAGAAGTTGATTGAGAGCATGCCAGGGAGAATTGCAGAGGTCCTGAAGAAGAAGGGTCAACACTGCAAATATTGACTTGCTGCATTAACTCATTCTAACTGTCAATATAAGCTTCTGTTACTCATAATATGAATGCAATTATATTTCTGTATGTGATAAAAACATCTGACAAACACACATAAAAACCAGAGGGCAGCAGATCATGTGAAAATATAATATTTGTGTCATTCTCAAAACTTTTGGCCATGACTGTATATATATATATCAAACTTCATATCACCCACCTTTCCCTAGATCACAAATAAAAATAAACAAAAAACAAATTAGCCATAAATGTGTCCAAAAATGCCCAAACTATAAAAATATTTATTCCAATTGGCGAACACCATAGCGGTAAGGGTGGGTTCACACTAACATTATTTAATATCCATTTCTCTCATCTGTCAAGACAGATGCAGAAGGAGCACCCTCCATCGAATGTCTGTCTGCATTCTCCCACATGTAAAAAACTTAACAGCAGCTTTCTTCTTTCATGTTTTTACTTTTTTATGGGAAAAAAAGTCCTGCATGCAATGATATAAATAAAAACTACATCTCCTGCCACAAAAAAGACGGCAGAAGATGTACTAATCTGGGACAATTGTCAAAGTTTTAGATTTTTGTAAAGGTATTAAAACATTAAAAAAAAAATAATAAATTTGTTATTGCTGTGATCATGCTGACCCAAAGAATATAAGGAACATGTCATTTTTACCACACAGTGAAGGGCATAAAAATACAACTCCTTAATTCACTATTTATACATGGAAGACCATTATAGTAATGGTTTTCCTGCTTAAATAATAACCTCTTAGCATTATTACGCCTACATCATTTATTTCCATTACTGCAAACTTTGTACCCCTCCTTGGCTAAAAATAGTGCTGGGTGGGGGGGGGGGGGTTAGGTGGGAAATATAGGATGGCATAGCTTTGAGGGTGCTTTCACACAGTGCAGATAAAACTGCATCACAACTTCATACAGAAATGCATGCAGTTATAGGCTAAGGGCCCACATTGCAGAAAAGCTGCTTTTTTGTTGCAGGTTTTGTGCCGTTTTTTTGAGCCAAAGCCAGGAGTGGATTTAGTAGAAGGAAGAAGTATAAGTACTTTAATTACATTTCCAATTCCTTTTGTAGCCACTCCTAGAGGTTTGGCTCAAAAAACGCTGCAAAATCTGCAACAAAAAATGCAGCTTTTCTGCATTGTGGGCCCTTAGTCTTAAGGTTGTTTTTGGTGAAGAAAAATTATTTGGAGGGTTGTCCAGAGGAAAATTCTTACCAGGGGTTTCCCTGAGTATGAAAAGGTTGGGAAGCACTGGTCTATTCAGAGAGTGGTAAGGAGGTGCGGTAGCTAAATTGTACTCTAAGGATGGACTAGAGCCTCTAAAGAATCAGCATTTTATTTATGAAACAGGAAATTCAGGAAGATCACCAGTTATATGAATAAAATAACCCACATGAAGTGAAATATTTATTAGATGACAGCAAAAAGATGCTATTAAAATAATTTGTCTGGTTGAAAACTGCATATAAAACGTAAAAATCAGACACTTTAAATATAGGGTGTCTCATGAAGATAAACCTACTCCATAATCTTAATTAGGACACATGGATACCATAAAGGGAAATTGCTGCCCAATTACTTGAATCAGACAGTGCTGTAATACCCAGAACATCCTGTTCCAAGTGTAAAGCACTCATCCAAGTGCAGCGGACCCTTCAAACAGCAGATGATGGAAACAGCACCAGACAATCATTATTGAATTAGAAAGGACAGGGTTACAATAGCAACCTTGTCACCAGAGCCCTGTATCAGCAACCAAAATGACCTCAGCAGGACTACTACAACCTCCAAACTCAATAAATCACAATAAAGTCCTAGTCCTAAGGTAGCCTTAAAGGGTTTGTCCAGATTTAGAAAAAGATCACTGCTTGCAAAAATAGTGCAACAAGGTTGTTTGTGGTGCTGAAGCTCAGTCCTATTCACTTTAATGGATCCCTGCACCATAACCAGACACATTAACATATTGACTGGTGTGGGGCTGTTCCTAGAATATGGTAACCGTGATTTTTTAATCCTGACAAATCCATTTAACGCCTAAGTTCTGTGGCACAACAATGGTTAATGAACCTAACAGGTACAACACACCATGTAACATGATAGCAGGCATTTCCCTATGTCCTCTAAATGATGTCCTCCTCTCCACATCTGTCAATCAAATAACTTGGTGACCAAAAGACCAGTCTGCTACAAGAGCCAAGCGTCACGGTCACAGAACCCACTTGGACAATATACCCTAATTTGCAACACCTCTAAAAGGACTTATATCTTAGTTATGGCTGAACTCAAATGCTCAGGTAGACAGCCTTAGATATAATGTAGATACACACGTTGACAAAATTGTTGGTACCCCTCGTTTAATGAAAGAAAAACCCACAATGGTCACAGAAATAACTTGAATCTGACAAAAGTAATTTGCCAAGCTTAATGTTGACAAGCCACAAAGCTTATGGGAGAATGTACTATGGACAGATGAGACAAAAATCTAAAATTTTGGCAAGGCACATCGGCTCTATGTTCACAGACGTAAAAATGAAGCATATCTTGAAAAGAACACTGTGCCTACTGTGAAACATGGAAGAGGCTCTGTTATGTTCTGGGGCTGCTTTGTTGCATCTGGCACAGGGTGTCTTGAATCTATGCAGGGTACAATGAAATCTTAAGTCTATCAAGGGATTCTAGAGAGAAATGTGCTGCCCAGTGTCAGAAAGCTTGGTCTCAGTCGCAGGTCATGGGTCTTGCAACAGGATAATGACCCAAAACACACAGCTAAAAACACCCAAGAATGGCTAAGAGGAAAACATTGGACTATTCTGAAGTGGCCTTCTATGATCCCTGACCTAAATCCTATTGAGCATCTTTGGAAGGAGCTGAAACACGCTGTCTGGAAAAGGCACCCTTCAAACCCGAGACAACTGGAGCAGTTTGCTCATGAGGAGTGGGCCAAAATACCTGTTGAGAGGTGCAGAAGTCTCATTGACAGTTACAGGAATCGTTTGATTGCAGTGATTGCCTCAAAGGTTGTGTAACAAAATATTAAGTTAAGGGTACCATCATTTCTGTCCAGGCCTGTTTCATGAGTTTTCTTTTTTAAAAAATTCTGTTGAAGCATGGTTGAAAAGCAATGTCTGACTTTCATTTGTTCATTTTCATAGAATTTTGATATATTATTACTTTTGTCAGATTCAAGTTATTTCTGTGACCATTGTGGGTTTTTCTTTCATTAAATGAGGGGTACCAACAATTTTGTCCACGTGTGTATTTCTTTTCTAATGAAATAATTGCTGTATCATTGCTTTATGATTCAGCCTTCCTGCAGTTTCTCAGAACATTGCTATAATTTGGATATTATATACATAATGATAACAATGAATAATATCGAAGGATTCCAATTATTCTCTTACTTTGGCAAATATCTTGTGACTGTGATTATCTTGTCTTTGAATGTCACTTTATGAAATGTCCGTCCCATACTAAGCCAGTATTGATTTTCTTCCTCTGTTCGGTTTCGAGACACCAACCCTGGCAAAGGCAAAAAAAGAAATCAAAATTAGGCTTCTTGTTGTTTTTGGGATATCAAAAAATGAGGCTTCCTATGAATGAAGACAATTTGCAGCAGGAACGAATCTAAAATGTCTGTACCTCGTCTATAGAGTGGACTGCTGCTGAGTGGAGGTTGAGCAGAAGAGGTAGGTTTCGGTTGCTTTGGCTGAACAATTATTTGGTAACCCTGCATGAGGCGTTGGCATATAAACTCTTCAAATACTTGCTGTGCGGTCATCTGAGTACCTTCTTCATCACGTCTACTGGATATAAAGTAAGTTAAATGTTACCTTATTATTGTATTTAATGCAATTTATCCCCACAATTCACATACCTTAATATATCAATTTAGACTTTTTATTGCCCTAGATAAGTTAATTAACCATATAAGGAGTTAAAATAAAATCTGATGGTACTGTGGTACTGTGCTGGTCAGAGTCTAATAGATGGCAGATGTCCTTTTGTGTAGTCTTCCCTCCCTCTCCTTCTGACCCAAGTCTTTGTGTAATCAGGGGATGTCGCACTATACGTTTAATGTATGCATGCACACATGCGTCATATGATATGGCAATTCTGATTGGAAGAGACACCCTAAAGCCATCATTCCCATTGGATGAAACCTAGTTTTGAATTGTAAGGCCGAGAAGACTTCACAAATACTACTGGGTCCTGTGTATGTTGTCTTACTTAGCTGGCATTACCCCCAAGAAGGGTACTTAAGAATTGGAAGTTCACAGACAAAAAGGTGAAATCTGTAGTTAGGGGATCATAACCAAATTCTATCACAACACCCTATATTCTCACCTGTCCAGATCAGCCTCTGGTAGCAAGTCGTAGCAGCCTTCCGTATAATCATTCTGTAAGCTCTGCCTGTCCGGGAAGTAGTCTGTGGTAAGCGGTAGGCAGGCTGGGGTGGTGAGGGACTTCCAATCCACCCCAACTGTGCAGCAGAAGCCAGGCACTATGGGGGGAGCAGACAGCATCAAAACTGCCCAGAGACCGTATTATGTGTATGGAAAAGTGAAAGAGCACCACAGCCATGAAGAATGTTTATGAGATATATGGTGGCGAAAGAAAGAGAATGGGAACAACAAAAGAGGGAAGAAGAGGTAATAGTGTGCAGACAGAACAGACAGCATGAAGGGTGGATGAAATGACATCAGAAATTAAAAATGGAATGATGAAACAAGTGAAGTGTAGTAATAGGGAAGGAAATATATATGCAAATAGTTTTAGATAATGAATTTAAATGAAGGGGTGAGAAAATGTGTGCAACAGACGACATTGGGAGAAAGAGCCACAGATATTGGGAGAGAAAAGGAAAAGAGAAAGAAAGAGCAGGTTAACAATGCCATGCTTCAGCTACATAATTTCCCATCATGCATTGGGAGCATCTGGCGCTTGATTAAAACTATCAACTGAAAATCATGTGCCGCGACTGAACTAACAAGACCATAAAAATACTTCCAAAAGACTCTTGACTGTGTATAGTCAGAATAAGGCATGCAAGCAAGAGGCAGTGTGAGCAAGGTGTGCATGGACAGCGTAGAATAGAAAGGTCACTTTAGTTCTGTAGGTTAGAAAATTAGTAGTTGTAATTTTGTAGTTAACATTTCAACCTATAGGGGGAGTCCTGTTCACACATAGTTATTCCAAGACTACAATCATTTAGTCCAAGTCACCAATGACCACGTTATCCTTCAGAACTGCTCTAACCAAACATATTACTACTAGGTACATTACGGCATAAACGCATGAAATAATCAGACTTATTTTACCAGTAAACTTTCATAAAATAATTGTCATTTACTAAAACCATGTCTTAAATACCGGACTAGAAATTAGTGCACGGCATCCAGCAGCAATTAAAGGGTGGCACTGAGTAAAGGGCTCTGTTAATGGGCATAGTACATAGGGACACAGGTTATTTTATCAGACACTAAATCACCCTTCCATTCATATGTTACATAAAATGTCCTCCCCTCCCCACTCACTAGGTTCAGGACAGCAGAGCAGGCTCTCATCAGGAGATTCCTTCTCTTTAAGGTTAGTAGCTGTAGTAAGAGAATAGGAAAGCATTAAATGCAAACAGTTATTAACACTTTGGGCTTTCATTTAGATTCTGTTGTCACCTGTGCTATGGATCTTTTGTCCATTCATGGTTGCACATCCAGAGAATTCCTCAGCGCTTCCACAGGAGTTTCCGTCCAGTGGAGTTCGAGGACCTCCATGTCTGCAGACAAACGTTAATATACAGAAAACTGACATTAAAACAGACAAAAAGGAATCTTTCCCCATCAATAAACTGAGGGAACATGAGTTGATGTGTGTTATAAATACAAGAGTAAAAATACAGACTGAATTACACAGTCCATATTTGTGTATAGATATCATAAGGCAAAAACTAGGATAAGAAAGTGAAAGGTATGAGATGGAGTGAAGTTATAGTAGATGAGTGGTACTGTCTTGCATTTTACTAAAAGTGCAGGGATATTCATTCCCCTCTCAGCAAATACAGTGGGGAAAAAAAAGTATTTAGTCAGCCACCAATTGTGCAAGTTCTCCCACTTAAAAAGATGAGAGAGTCCTGTAATTGACATCTTAGGTAGACCTCAACTATGAGAGACAAAATGAGAAAACATATCTAGAAAATCACATTGTCTGATTTTTAAAGAATTGATTTGCAAATTATGGTGGAAAATAAGTATTTGGTCACCTAAAAACAAGCAAGATTTCTGGCTCTGATAGACCTGTAACTTCTTCTTTAAGAGGCTCCTCTGTCCTCCACTCATTACCTGTAGTAATGGCTCCTGTTTGACATTGTTATCAGTATAAAAGACACCTGTCCACAACCTCAAACATTCACACTCCAAACTCCACTATGGTGGAGACCAAAGAGCTGTGGAAGGACACCAGAAACAAAATTGAAGACCTGCACCAGGCTGGGAAGACTGAATCTGCAATAGGCAAGCAGCTTGGTGTGAAGAAATCAACTGTGGGAGCAATAATTAGAAAATGGAAGACATACAAGACCACTGATAATCTCCCTCGATCAGGGGCTCCACGCAAGATCTCACCCCGTGGGGTCACAATGATCACAAGAACGGTGAGCAAAAATCCCAGAACCACACGGGGGGGACCTAGTGAATGACCTGCAGAAATCTGGGACTAACGTAACAAAGGCTACCGTCAGTAACACAATACGCCGCCAGGGACTCAGATCCTGCAGTGCCAGACGTGTCCCCCTGCTTAAGCCAGTACATATCCGGGCCCATCTGAAGTTTGCTAGAGAGCGTTTGGATGTTCCAGAAGAGCACTGGGAGAATGTCATATGGTCAGATGAAACCAAAGTAGAACTGTTTGGTATAAACACAACTCGTCGTGTTTGGAGGAGTGTGAATGCTGAGTTGCATCCAAAGAACACCATACCTACTGTGAAGCATGGGGGTGGCAACATCATGCTTTGGGGCTGTTTCTCTGCAAAGGGACCAAGACGACTGATCCGTGTATATGAAAGAATGAATGGGGCCATGTATCGTGAGATTTTGAGTGCAAACCTCCTTCCATCAACAAGGGCTTTGAAAATGAAACGTGGCTGGGTCTTTCAGCATGACAATGATCCCAAACACACCGCCAGGGCAACGAAAGAGTGGCTTCGTAAGAAGCATTTCAAGGTCCTGGAGTGGCCTAGCCAGTCTCCAGATCTCAACCCCATAGAAAACCTTTGGAGGGAGTTGAAAGTCCGTATTGCCCAGCGACAGCCCCAAAACATCACTGCTCTAGAGGAGATCTGCATGGAGTAATGGGCCAACATACCAGCAACAGTGTGTGCCAACCTTGTGAAGACTTACAGAAAACGTTTGACCTCTGTCATTGCCAACAAAGGATATATAACAAAGTATTGAGATGAAATTTTGTTATTGACCAAATACTTATTTTCCACCATAATTTGCAAATAAATTCAGATTAAAAATCAGACAATGTGATTTTCTGGATTTGTTTTCTCATTTTGTCTCTCATAGTTGAGGTCTACCTATGATGTCAATTACAGGCCGGCTTCATCTTTTTAAGTGGGAGAACTTGCATAATTGGTGGCTGACTAAATACTTTTTTTCCCCACTGTATAGTCAGAGACTGAATATAAACTATCGCACCAATAACTACGGTATACTACTTTCAGACTAAATGGTAAACGTTGGAAAAGGCTTAAAGCAGTATTAACCACAAATGAAATATACTGACAAGCATTTGTCTTAGCATTAAAACCAATCAATGTTAATCTTTATCACTGATAAAGAATGCAAAACGCATGTGTGTGTGTTTTTTTGTAAATTCCTGTATTTTACATGCATTTTTCAAAATGCATTTTTGGTTCCTTTATTAATGCAATGAAACCGTTTATGTGTAACAGCATCCTTACACCTGTCAGCGGTCAATGGCCGCAGGCTCATTTAGTAATTCTGATTGTTTGTGTGGCCACTGATTTCCACTTCTATTGGCAGTGCATCACAACTGGAAGTTTTATCACTGCCTAAAAGATGCATCCAGCTACAAGAATTTGCTTGTTTTATCAACTGACCAGAGCACATTTACATGGGGAAATGACCGGGTAAACAAACGTTCTTGTGAAGAGCCCCTAATACCGATTAGCTAATGACAAGTTCTCATAGCCAAAACAAACTCATTTTCCAAGGTGACTCACCAACCTTCTGTTCTGCTTTAGATCACTCACCTGCCAGTAGCTTCATGGTATGCTAACTCAAGAAGCTCTGCTGAAGAGTGAACTAATTCTCTCTGTCCATTCCCCTGTAGATCTGCCATGTTTTGTCGTGTTTGGTGATGTATTTGTATGGCTTCTCCAGAAGGTCCTAAGAAGATATACATACTTACATATTTATAAATCTGGTATATGAGATCTCAACCCAAATTTCATTTTTCAAAGATTAACACTGAAAGAAAAAAAAAATATTACAGAGTAAGGGGTTTACATACCCACGGGAAATGTATGCATCCATCTACGTCTATTAGATGTTAGTTTCATTGGCATGCGAGATGGTGCAAAAGGGTTGATAAGAGCTCTCTGCGGATGGTATCCTCCAGGGCGGATGTGCAGCATTGATTCTGCACTTCCCACATGAAATCTTCCAGGTGCACTTGAGTCCCGCTGCTGAGATTCCATCATCCTCTCTAAGAAATCTGTAGGATAAAGATAACAAAAATGAAGTGCTTTATATACCGAAATATCTGACCATAAATGATATTAGCTGTTTCTATGGTTTATTCCTTGCAGTCAAAAGTTTCATCTGATTTATAGCAGGAAGGTGTGCATAGCTGGACAGCCAATAGAAAAGATACAAGTTGCTTTTATCTGACTATGACTTCTCCATTGATTTACACACAACACTTTGCTAACTCCCATTCTCAATAGAAAAAACCTGCAGCGGCCATAGTAGGGAGAGCAGAGAAATTGGAGGGTGCTGCTTGTGTGGATCTTTCCATTAAGGTCTACATATATGCCATAAATGTCAATGTAACCTTCATAGAAAATTATAGCATATCACTAGGATAGGTATTACTTTTTGATCGGTGGAAGTCTAAATTCCAAGTCGCTCACTGATTCTCTGCATGAAGGAATGGAAACATTAGTGTGTTACAGGTCCCTGCACAATGGGTAGGTAGCACTGCTACCCTGCAGGCGAAATGCCATGGGAGACCTCAGTCCCTTTGCTTTCAGGATCAGAAAATGGTCAGACCCCAACCAATCGGAATGTTATGGCATCTCCTAGCAATATAACACAACATTGTATACAGTAAAGTATGACTCTGGCCAATTATGTTATCACCAGGATGTTGGTGCTACAACCTATTAAGATTCAGGTCAGCAGCACTTGTGGTGATTGCCAAATGTACAGTGCACAGATAAACGGTCACAGAGTCCCTTATAGATAATGCATACAGTGCCCACATAATGTCATACTGTTACATACAGAGCCAAATAATCCCCAGAGAGCCTTCAAAGAGCTTTAATATTTTACAAAATGGTGTCCACTCATGTACACAGTCCACATGGTGAAGAAAACTGCTCAGAATGAAATATTTTGGCTACATAATGCAATAATGTGCCAACAAAGAACATTTAAATATATATTGGTATACTGCATTGCATCTGTTTTGATAAAGAGCTCTATATACAACTTTATACAAAAGTTTTAGACAAGTGTGGAAAAATTGCTGAAAAGTAAGAATGTCTTCAAAAATAGAAGTGTTAAAAGTTTATTTCTGTCAATTAACAAAATGCTAAGTGAATGAAGAAAAGAGAAACCTAAATCACATCAATATTTGGTGTCCTGCAAGTGATGATATGGACCACACAGAGCCCTGATCTTAACGTCATCCAGTCTGTCTGGGATTACATGAAGAGTCAGAAGGATTTGACCAAGTCTACATCCACAGAGATCTGTGCTTAGTTCTTCAAGATGTTTGGAACAACCTCCTGCAGAGTTCCTTTAAAACCACCTGTGTGCAAGTGTACCTAGAAGAACTGATGCTCTTCAGAAGGAAAAGTGCAGTCACACCAAATATTGATGTGATTTAGATTTTTCTTTTACTCACTAACTTAATTTTGTTAATTTACAAAAATAAACTATTAATACTTCTATTTTTGAAAATATTCTTAACGTTGCAGCATCTTTTCCACAACTACCGTATATGCCGGCGTATAAGACGACTGGGCGTATAAGACGACCCCCAACTTCTGCCCTAAAAATATAGAATTTGGTATATACTCACTGTATAAGACTACCCCTCTCCCAAATGAAAAAAAAGTCTGCTTTGATTTCAACATGTTAATTTTAATTCAAATGCATATGACATGCAGGTACTGTATATAGCAGCAAAACTGTCACTTATAAACATAAGGTTGTTTCAAACATGTACGGTAAAGCTAAGCTCTTCATTAATATCACAGCATGGATGCGAGGGGAATCTGGCGTTACTGCACCGCCAGCTTTCCCCTCGCATCCATGCTGTGATATTAATGAAGATCCGACATGCTTCTGTAAGTGCCGCCTGTGACCCCCAGCTCTGTGACGCCGACCGCTGTGACGGGGCGGCTACATTAGCATACAGCGCGCCGCCCCGTCAGCGCGTACTAAGCCTCTTCTAATGACTGTGAGAGGCGGATTGCCGCGCATGCGCGGCGGTCCCAGGAAGCGGCTCTCTACGCGCTGACGGGGAAAAAAACACCTCACACAGTGCGGCCCCCGTATATCCGGCGTATAAGACGACCCCCCACTGTAGCCATTATTTTAAGGGGTTAAAAAGTCGTCTTATACGCCAGTATATACGGTACTTAAAACTTTTGCACAGTACTATATGCGAAATGTCAAATTTATATTTTTTTGGTTTTTGGAAACATCCAAAATAAGTTTAGTGTTAAACTAATTAAATATATACAGTTTTGTTAAACAGGACTTTAACCCCTTCATGCCACAGCCAATTTTCGTTTTTTCATTTCCATTTTCCCTCCCCCCATTTCAAGAGCCATAATTTTTTCATTTTTCGTTTCACAGAGACACATGATGGCTTATTGTTTGCGGGACAAATTGTACTTTGTAATGGCACCATTCAATATCCTGTACTGGGAAGCTGGAAAAAAAATTCAGAATGAAATGGAATTGAAAAAAAAAACGCATTTGCACCAATTTCTTATTGGTTTAATTTTTACGGCATTCACTATGTAGTAAAAAATGAAATGTCACCTGTTTTCTGCGGGTCAGTACGTTCACGGCGATACCAAATCTATATAAGTATTTGTCATGTTTTGATATGTTTTAAAAAATGTAAAACTTTGCAAAATAAAAAAGATTTTTTTTGGGTTGCCATATTTTGACGCCTGTAACTTTTTTATATTTATGTTTATGGAGCTGGGTAAGGCATATTTTTATGTGGGACAAGATGGTGTTTTTATTGACATCATTTTGGGGAAGGTCTGATATTTTGATCACTTTTTATTTCATTTTTTATAGGAGGCAAATTTGGCCATTTTGATTTTTTCCCCCGCTACGCCATTCACTGTATAGGATAAATATTTTAATAGTTCGGGCATTTTTGAGCATGAGGATCCCTAGAGTGTTTATGCATATTTTGTTTATTTATTTTTATATGTGATCAAGGAAAAGGGGGGCGATTTAAACTTTTGTGTTTTTTGTATTGTTTGTACAGTATACTTCAAAAAAATTTTTTTACATTTTTTTAACTTTTATTTTCAGACCACTTAGGGACCTTGAACCCTAGGGGGTTGGATCGCTGATACTATTCACTGCGATACAAATAGTAAAATCCCTTGACTTCTATTACATGCTGCCTTTGGCAGTGTGTAATAGAGCCATTCTAATGACAAGCCTGGGAGCCTTCAATAGGCTCTAGACAGTCATGACAACTGATCGCCGCCCTCCGATGACCTTCTGGAGGGCAGCGATCGAGTAAAGATGGCGGCGCCCATGGCGCCTGCGCACTTTAGATGCTGTGGTTTAACGTGACAGATACCAATCGCAGCTGTTAGCGGCGGGTAATAGCTGGATTATACAGCTGACATCTGCCGTGTATGGAGAGAGCTCAGCTCCTGAGCCCTCTCCATACACCCCTTTGCACCTAATCATGTACATGTATGTGATTTTGTGTGAAAGGGTGAGTTTTCTTCTTTTTTTTCTGCAAATAAATAGTTCAGGTGAATATAAGAAACTTTGTAATATATTTTATCAGAGGAAAGTGATCCTAACTCCTGTTATCAGATTCTCTCCTGCCTAGCAAACTGCTCATTTCACTCAGTCTTCATTTAGCTCACTCAAAGATTAGATTACTTTGCTGTCTATGGGAAGGGGAGGGGAGCAGGAGGAACCCAGTAAATCAGAAACTAGCAGAGAGGAACAAGCTCCTGAAATACATAGTAAGATTTCTTTCTTTTATATCACTTTTTATAAGTGTTTTTCAGCAGGTCTTAGCAGGAAAGAGTTGTATAGATGTGAATAAAGCTCTGGTGAGGGTGAGCTCTTTCTGTAATCTGCTCCAGAATGTCTGTCTCCCTGCTTCTTATTCACTCCTCTTCCCTCTCCATATAATTGTATGAAATGCAGCCTGTTTTCAGTGAAGATGGATTTTCTTTTAATGAACTGAGCAGTTTGCCAGGCAGGAGAGTAGCTGAAAGGAGCAATTTACTCTGAAAAAATGTATTACAAAGTTCCTATATTCACCTGAATTCAGGGCCATTTTAACACATTGGTGGGCCCATTTCTAAGGGGTGGCTCCATCACCACCGCTTAGAAATACCTGCCCTAAACAAATTTTAATGCCACATCAGTGGCTCCCACATGGTATAATGCCTCTTAGTGGCCCTCATACAGTATAATGCCTCCTTAGTGGTCCCATACAATATAATGCCCCTGCAGAGGCATCAGACATTAACAGGTCCCCCCCAGTGGCCCCTCATACATTAACCTGTCCCAGTCCGGTGGTGGTGGCCCCTCAGACATATTATAATGCCCCCCTCCAAGTTGTCCTCCCACAGTATCAGGTTCCCTTTCCAGGTTGCCCCAACCCCAGTATCAATCAAATAAAGAAAAAAAAAAAAAAAACCTAATACTCACTTTTCCCGTTCCCCTGTTGTCTTCTATCTCTGCTGCCGGCAGCTTCAGGGAGCAACAGGCGTGATGTAAGTGATAGCACTACATCGCGCCTACTGCTTCCGAGCCGTACACTGGGAGCATAGACAGCGGAGCGGCCAATTGGTGATGCAGAGAGTGTTGACGGCTCCCTGCATCACCATTGTACTCCACTCATCTGCACCCAGAGGACGCAGATGACTTGGAGCTGTGAAGTACTGGGGCGGCACAGAACAGCAGGACAGCATTGTAAATGCAGGACTGTCCCGCTGTCCCAAAGGGGCCCCCGCTACCACAGGGCCCAGGGCAAATGCACCGTTGGCCCTATGGTTAAAGCAGTCCTGCCTGAATTGTTCATTTACAAAAAACATGTGAAACAACAGGGTACTCTTTAAGCTCTTCTCCCCTGCACCACATACAATTTAAAGGCTAATTTCACGGTCCCTAATTTTCATGCGGCCTTAAATGGCACTGCACAAACCTGCATATAGTGTTATTCTGCAATATTGTGCTGTTGTTTCCCCATCTATATAGCTTTATATATGACAGCAGGGAACACACAGATAATTGGACAGCTATCCCCCTACACACAGTGATCTAGGTTTCATTTACATGATGGCTTTATTGCAACACAGTTGAAAAACACATCAGAAAAAAGCATGAGTTTAGCTTTATCTGTTATCATTTACTAAAAAGGCAAAACACATGTGACCTTTTAAAAGACATCATGTGAACACAGCCCTACATTAAACAGTGTACACATATATGGCCTTGACAAAATAGGAAAATCTGTATTTGCTTCTGTTCCGAAAATGTTCCCCTAAATAAAGCCTAAAACAAATCATTAGTATATGCTCCAATTTTAAGTAATATTAAAACCTTATGAAAACCCCACAAATTTTAGGGGTAGTCTACAAAAAAAAAAAAAAAATCATCGTTAGAATGTACAAGTAACATATTAAAAGTTGAAATTTTACTCTGGGCATAAAGACCTTTTTTTGAAGATTTCCTGGCAGCTTTTTTGGACCTAGCATAATACTAGGAATAGCAGATTGTAGTTATAAAATTATGAAAAACTATTGCTTAGGTAAGCCCTGAATGCTTAAATCACATGCAATAAGTGAGTCATAATGAGTGGGCTGTGGGGGTGTAGGTGACAATGTAACTATGGCAATGATGCAGAAGATCAGGAGTGTAAACAGGGTCAAAACACACCTGGCGGTAGTATGACATATACAGTACACAATAGTAATTCACACTGTTATAACACGTAAACAATTTTAAACAAATAATACATTCACATAGTGACATTAAAAAATTAACAAAACAATATTTTATTTGATGTGTAATTCTACTCTTTAGTTGCACAGTGTTTTTGCACATTTTATACCTCTAGGAGCCAGGAAAATCTGCATTTTACAACAAGTTACAACATAAAAAATACTCAAACTAATCCTCCCCCACACCCATTTATTTTCTGAAAGTAGGCATCTAGCACGTTGTAATACATCCATACAATGGCAATTTCAGGCAATTGAGAATCTAAGTATAATAGTTTATAAAAATGCATAAAACTGATATAGGTGGATAAAAGTGTAACCAAGCAGACATTATATGCACCACACCTCCTAAAAATAAACGTTCAACATGTGCGGAATTCATCGATATATATGTGCACATAGAATCACTTGAATTGGAAGGACCAAAATCTGATCTTAAGCTGAAGGCATATATGGAGTTTTTGTTCAGTATAATGGAAGGACCTATACTTCTATGGCACAATCCACAACATGGCTAAAAAAAAACTGCAGCAAAATGTGTATCAAAAAGCAACAAAAATGCTATTTGTGTCTCAAGCCTTAAAGCTTAACTTTCTAACAGCATTTGAGTTTCATATATACTTTATTAAGAAAGAAATTATTATATTTTATTAACAAATATTGTCTCCTTTCTGTGAAAGCTGGCACTGAAATCTACCTTCTTTCCCTTATTTCTCTATTGCTAGCTGACATGTGTACACTGCCACTCACTGTACACGGGTAGGCAGGCTCTTGTGTAATGCAGGGAAGGTGAGGCTGGAGGTGGGGTCACTTCAGTCATACCATCATAACTTCAGGATTTTATATCACAGAACAGTGTATCACATGAATGATGAAATTCTCAGCTTTCATAAAAAAAACGCAGAAATCACAGTTCCAGAAATATCACCATCTGAAAATGCAGTCGGTACAGGCATATTTATAGTACATACAGCTGCTCCCAATCGACTTTGTTTTCAACTGTTGAAATTTCTGGAAATAGTACAGAAATTGTGATATTGGCATCATATGAAAGGTCTCATCTTTCTCAGGACAACAGAATCACTGTTTTCTGTTAAAACATGCCCTATTAGAAGTGACAATCCCCCCCAAGCCCTCATGATACAAGAGTCCGCCATACTATACACAGTGAGAAGCAGTGTACAGGTCATAGCTAGCCATAGAGAAATAAGGGAAAGGAAGTGGATTTCATTGCAGGACTTCACAGAAAGGAAACAAATTTTGTTAATGAAATTAATATTTAGCAAAGGTACTCTGTCACCATAATACAGTCCCGCAGATAGATAGGTGAGGGTCCCCTGAATCAAATGGTGTTTTCCCATTATGAATTGGTGCTTCCACTCCCAAGATATTGCCATTTTTTGTCCAAATGCAAATGAGCTCTTTGGAGCAATGATGAGCGTTGCCACTTACCTCTTTGGAGCAATGGCAACCACCTCATTGTTCCAAAGAGTTAATTTGCATATTGACAAAAATAGCGATATCTTACTGATTCACAAGGGGAAACCACGTTTAATTCAGATGACCCCAACCTATATATATGCGGTGTTGGGCTGATATGCTGGGTTGTGGTGACAGACTCCATTTAATGTCACAAACTCTGCCAGAAACTGAAAAGTTGTTTGAAAGTTCAGTTAAACTTAATAGGGAAATATTAGAAATACAGGGGTTATACACCTAAACTGTATACTGTATATTTCTTGAATTGTTATCTCAATAGGCTGCTAACAGCTACCGGTATGTCCGCCACCATGTAACTTTGCGACACAAATTATTTTTAAAAAATGCATTTAAACATATTTTTACACCTAACACTCACATAAAAGCTAAGGTTTACACACAAAAATAATGTTTATTATAATAATAAACATTAAGGTTTACAAACAAAAATAACGTAGAAGTCGTAGATCAAGATATCATTAACATCAGTAATGGCTCAAAAGTGCTTAAACAGAAGTCTTGCCATATTTGGCCATCATCCACAAATATATACTACACATCACAGCTACTATGTTACAGAAATCTATGTTTGTTGAGAAAGCACAGTACATTGGCCCATATTTTCTAACATCTTCTCTCCAACCCCACTCGCCACCTTTTAAGACAGCTGGTGGAGTGTGGCAGGGATACCTCAGTCCATCAGATTTACTACAACTCACATAAAAAAACAGAGTGACATCAGAAATCTATGGCAGTCACCGGTTGTGTCTAGTATTGCAGCATATCTCCATTGAAGTAAATGGAGTTAAACTGAAATACCACTCGTAACCTGTAGACAGGTGCAGCACTGTTTTTAGAAGAAAGAAGCCATTTTTTTCTAAAGGTATACAACCACTTTAATAACTGATACACACCACCACCTTCATACAACTTTGATTCTAAGCAAAATTTGCATGAAAATTTAGATCTGCACATAAAATGTGTACTAAAGCAGACCCTTTATGCAAATAAAACCGTAAACCGGAGATCTAGTGTCCCAAATCACCCTGTTATAAAGCCATCCATGCCTGCAATAAAAATAAAAAAGCTTTATAATCACCCCGCCCCTGAACTCCGCGTCCGCACAGTTCTTCACTGAAGCCAGAGGAGTACACCTCAGCTTCAGTGCACTTGGGCTGAACCTCCGGCAGTGAAGTCGGGGTGTACATCCTTGGCTTCGCTGAAGAACTATGCAGGTGCTGGGAGTACCAGAAATAAGTCTAGGTAAGCATAAAGTTTTATTTCTTAAATGGATTTAAAACAGAAAGATTTGGGAAACTATAAGGAATTGTGGGTGGTTTAGTGTCCCAAATCGACCTGTCAGGTTCCCTTTTAGGACACGGCCCCATTTTTCAAAACGGACATGTGTTACTTTATGTGGGAAAAACTTTGAGACATTTTAACTTACCCAAGTGATTTTGAGAATGTTTTTTGTGACACATTTTACTTCATTCTAGTGGTAAACACTGATCAATATTTTTTTGCATTTATTTATAAAAAAAAAAAAAAAAAATAGGAAATGTAAAAGAAATTTGGAAAAATTTGCAAATTTCAAAATGTGAAACACAGTTTTTCAGGCAGATAGTCATACCACCCAAATTAGTTAAGAATTATTATTTACCATATCTCTTTTTATGTTGGCATCATTTTTTTAACTTATTTGGGATGTTAGAAGTCTTACAACTCTAACAGCAATTCCAAATTTACAAGAAAATTTCCCAAACCTATTCGTTAGTGACCACTTCAGTTCTGAAGGGGATTTTAAAAGCATATATATTAGAACCCTCCCCCCCACCATAAATCACCCCATTTTCAAAACCCCCCCCCCCCCCCGAAACAATTCACATCAGCATTTAGGACCTTTGTTAACCCTTTAAGTATTTCACGGGTATTAAAACATGATGGAGGTGAAATTTAACCATTTCATTTTTTTTTCAATATGTTAATTTAGCCCTAAAATGTACATTCACAAGGGTTTAAAGGAGAAAATTTATCTCGCAATTTGTTATGCAATTTCTCCTGAGCATGGAAATACACCACGTGTGGATGGAAACTGATGTTTGGGCACACGCAGTGCATCAAGGGAAGGAGCACCACTGGGCGTTTGAAAAGCAGATTTTGTTGGAATAGTTTTCAGGTGACATGTCTTATTTGCAGAGCCCCTAAGGTACCAGCATAGGGGAAACCATCCTAAAGTGAACCAATTTTGGAAACTACACCCTCAAGGAATTTATTAAGGGGTATAGTGAGCATTTTGACCCCACAGCTGTTTCACAGATTTTATTAACATTGGGACATAAAAATGAAAAGTTACTAAAAAATATCACTTTATCCCCAAATTTTTAATTTTCACAAAGGGTTAAAGGAGAAAAAGCACCCCAGAGTTCATTACACAATTTCCCTTGAACACGGGAATACCCCCATTGTGGTTGCAAACTGCTATGTGGGTACATGGCGGGGCTCAGAATTGAAAGAGCGCTATTTGGGTTTTGGAGGGCAGATTTTGCGGAGTAGTTTTTGGGTGCCATGTCACATGTCACAAAGCCCCTGAAGTACCAGTACAATGGAAACCTCCATTTTCGAAACTACAACCCTCACAGAATGGATGATGCAAAATGAAAATTGAAATTTTCCCATCTATGCTTGTACAGCTTGTGGTACTGTGAAAAGTCAGCTCTCAAGTTACTACAACAGGGCTCAGAAGTGAGAAAGCACCATACGCATTTGTGGCCTAATTTACACTGCATTGGTGGGCATTTGCAGAGGAACTGAGATAAAATAAATATTTCACCCCCAAAATATGATCCCATTTTAGAAACTACAAACCTCAAAGAATTTCTCAAGGGGTATTATAATTTTGAGCCCAAGAGTGCCTCCCAAAAATAAATGTGCAAAGTGAAAACTTGAATTTCTAAAGAATTATGCCATTTCAGTGCCTAATATGTTGTGCCCACTTTGTGTCAAGAGAGACACGCACTCCTAAAACTTTTCAGTTGGTTATCCTGGGTACAAAAAAATATGGGCGTAAACTGCTGTTTGGGCACACAGCAAGATTCATAAAGGAAGGAGCACTGCACTTTTTAGCTTTTGGAGTATAGATTAAGAGTGACAGGTTGTTTTTGCAGAGCCCCAGACGTGCCAGTAAATTGTAATTCCATAAAAAGTGACCCCATTTTGTAGGGTTCATTTTAGGTTCTCTGCAAATGCTCCTTCACATCTGAATCCTATTGTGTGCCCAAACAGCAGTTTATGCTCACATATATGACACTGTTGTACCCACAATAATGTACTTAACAATTTCTTATGTGGGTATAAACTGATATTTCCAATAAACCATTCATTTAGCCCCAAATTTTTCATTTTTAAAAGGGTTTAAAGAAGAAAAAACACATCACAGTTTGTTACAAAATTTCTCCAGAACACAGAAATGCCCCAAATGTGGCCGTAAACTGTTGTATGGGTACACGGTAAGGCTCAGAATGGAAGGAGCACTGTTTGACTTTTTGGAGGGCAGATTTTGCTGGCATAGTTTTCGGATGCCATGTCGCATTTGCAGAGCCCCTAAAATACCAGTACAATGGAAACCCCCCAAAAGTAACACCATTTTAGAAACTACAGCCCTCAAGGAATTTCTCAAGGGGTATTATCATTTTGAGTCCAAGACGGCTTCCCATAAATGAATATACAAAGTGAAAATTTTAAAGGAATATGCAATTTCAGTGCCCAGTACATTGCGCCCACTTTGTGTCATCAGAAACATGCACTCCTAAAACTATTAAGTGGGCATAAACTGCTGTTTGGGCACACAGCAGGGCTCAGAAAAGAAAGAGAACTGCGCTTTTTAGCTTTTGGAGTATAGAATTAAGGTACTTTCTGGACACCATGTTATTTTTGCAGAGCCCTAGAGTTGCCAGTAAATTAGAATTCACCAAGAAGTGACCCCATTTTGTAGGGGCAATTTTAGGGTCTTTGCGAACGTGACATAATTTGCAAAAAACAACAATCTAAATCTGCACTCCAAAAGCACATAGAAGTATAAACTGATGTTTGGGAACACAGCTGGGCACAAAAGAGAAAGAGTGCTATTTTGGTTTTTGGAGCATAGTCTGGTTTTTGGATGTCATGCCACTTTTGCAGAGCCCCTGAATTGCCAGTGGATCCACAGACATGTGACCCCCAAAACTACACCATTCAAGTTGAGTAGCAAGTATTTTTAACCCTTGAGTGTTGCATTAATTTAGTTTCCAGAAATGAATGCGCAAAAGTGAAAATTGCACCCACCTTGTGTCAGCAGAGACACACACTCCAAAAACTGGTAAGCAGGTTATCCTGAGTACAACAGCTATTGGAGTGTTCGTCTCTGACACGAGCTTGGCACAACATATTGTGCACTGAAATTTCGTATTACTGGAATAATTGCCATTTTCACTTTTCACCATCAGCTTTTATTTTTGGAAAATAAATTAATGCAACACTTGGGGTTAAATGTTCACTTCACCCCTGGACAAATTCTTTCAGGGGTGGGGCTTTCAAAATGGGGTCACGTGTCAGGGGATTTAGTGTTAAGGAACACTAAACATACCATCGCTAGCTCACAGGGAACAACATACTTAACTGCAAAGCAAATAGAGCTAAAATAAAGTTGGCCGTACACACTGAATAAATAATGAGCATATGGCCAAGAGCTATTTCCCTTAACTCCACCAATGTACACATTTAACCAAGCTCGCATGTTTGCTGTGATGGGGAGAGGGGAATCAGAGGCCGGCACACAACTCTCTATGGTAACAAAGCTTCCAGGCTGACAAATTACTAAATGTCCAAACCCTTTTCCTCCAGTATTTGCCAATATTTTATGAAATACAGGAGCGGTCCCCAAACTTTTTTGTACCAAGGACCACTATCATGTAAGACAATTTTCCAGCAGCCCGGTGGCGTGGTGGGGAGTTGATGGGGTGGGATTTGGGGCATTTTTCGTTGTCAGGGCTGGGTTAGGGTGACTGGCTCATATAAAAAACACAATAAAGTGGTTATTTATACATTTACCTATACTTTATTAAGGGAGATATCTCTCTATATCAAGCATAACTTATTGGTGGTATGGACAGCTCCCTTAATAAAAGTATGGGTAGAGTGGGGGCCTTCACTCAATTATGGGTGTTATGGAGAGAGCTCCCTTACTGTGTATGTATTACATATAGTGCCCCCCACAGGTAATAGTCTCCCCCTATACAGGTAATGTTATTAACTGTGGAGGGGGCACTATTATCATACTACTGCCCCTACTACATAAGTAATGTTATTACCTGTGTGGGGGCACTATTACTGTAATAGTGCACCTACAGGTAATAGTCCATACCACACACACACACACACGTAATGTAATTAACTGTGGGTGGCACCCAACCTTATTGATTATATATATTGCTCCTTGGACTCTCCTTATATATGTAGGTAAATATAAATATATCTGTGCTTAAAAATAAATAAAAATAAAAAAAATGTTTTGTCTACCTTGCTGCCGCCTCTAATTATTGCTGTAAACCAGGTACTGGATTGTCTGGTGATCAGGCAAAGCTGAAAATGTGAGTCACTGATCACAGCTGTTAGCAGAATAAAAACTATACCTTTCTTATGTTTCAGCACTTTTATTCTTTATTCAAATGAGGATGTTGGAGCACAGGGGGAGTTTTCTTCAGGCACTGAGAACTGCTGCATCATCACTAAACATGCCCATCCTGAATTCAGATCAGTGGCAGGATCAACTCACACAGCCAAGGGGGAGGAGCTGAATGCAGGATGGGCGTGTTTAGTGATGATGCAGCAGTGCTCAATAATAGAAGAAAACTCCCCCTGTGCTCCAAGATCTTCATTTGAATAAAGAATAAAAGTGGTTTTTTTTTTCGCATCTCTGGAGCTCTGAAACATAGGAAAGGTATTGTTTTCATTCTGCTAACAGCATCTACAGCACTATGGGAGCGGTTTAACCTTTTCACAACGCCTCACTGTATATAAACGTCGGCTCTTGCTGGGCTTTGTGGAGCGCCAACATTTATAAACAACCCTGTTAAATTGGGGATCGGGTCTCCCCAAGGGTCAAGAACTCCATGAACACAGCAATAATAGCTGCTGGTGTTCACGGAGACATGATCAGGACCTGATAGGTTCAGGTCCCGATCATGTAGCTGCCATATCAGGGAAAGTTTGTTGCCGCCCGCTCATATCCTACAGTCAGAGCTGTGCTCTGATCGGAGGTTTTAACCCCTTGGATGCTGCGGTCAAACATGACTGCAGCATCTAAGGGGTTTCGTGATGCCAAATGTCCCCCCCCCGCGGCGATATCGGGGGGTGCCCATATGTATCTTCTGCAGCCCGGGGTCTGGCCAGTGACCCCAGGCTGCTCGGTGCCCCCAGTACCTGGTTGATCTGCCCAGATGCAGGGAAATTTAATTAATTTAAAAGGTAAAACACAATGCCAGAATTGATGGGGATTTTTTTTTTAATCCACCAAGAAAGCGTTACTAAAAGTTAATCAATAAGTTATAGGCACCCAAAAATGTTATTACAAAATACATCTCATACCACAAACAACAAGCCCTCATATGGCTACATCACCAGAAAAAAAAAATATATGTAGCTTGTACAATGTGAAGACAAAAACCCCAAAAATCGCCAAATCATTAGAACACAACTGGCTGCGTCAGGAAGGGAATGTATAAGCTAAGCGAGCATATATCAGGGGACAAGCCAGATTTAGAGCTTACGAGGGAAAATAAACCAGAACTGACCCCCACAGTGACCCCTCCCCCAATCATACGAGCTACTGGGGATATAGTAGTAGTAAATTTCGTGTTCCCCAGGTACTCCGCACAGCTTACATATTCACTCTTCATCTGCTGTGCAGTCATGTCTGGGATACTAATGCTCACTACACCCCTTGATAAGTTCTTTGAGGGGTGTTTTTAAAATGGGGTCATTCCCTAGGGGATTCTACTTTACTGGTACCTTAGAGGCACTGCAAACATGACATGGCGTCCAGATACCAAACATCTAAATCTGCGCTCCAAAAGCCACATAGCGCTCCTTCCCTTCTCTGCCCTGCTGTGTGCCCAAACTGCAGTTTATGCCCACATGTATGACACTGGTGTACCCAGGGTAACGTACTTAATGTCATATGTGGGTATAAATGGCTGATTGGGCACAGCTGGTCACAGAAGTGAAGGAGCGCTACTTTGGTTTTTAGAGCACAGACTTAGATGGTTTGGTTTTTGGACACCATGACACTTTTGCAGAGCTCCTGAAATGCCAGTAAAGTGGAATCCCCTGACATGTCACCCCATTTTGGAAACTACACCCCTGAAGGAATTTATCTAGGGCTACAGTGAGCATTTTTAACCCCCAAGTGTTGCCTTAATTAATTTTCCAGAAATGAATACGCAGCTGATGGTGGAAGATGAAAATGACACTTTTTCCAGGAATACGTCATTTCAGTGCGTAATATGTTGTGCCGGCTTGTATCAGACACTAATGCTCCAAAAGCTGTTGTGCCCGGGACACCCGCTTAACAGTTTTTGGAGGTTGTGTCTCTGCTGACACAAGTTGGGTACAACATATCGGGCACTGAAATGGCTTATCTATGGAAAAATTGCAATTTTCACTTTTCATTATCAGCTGCGCATTCATTTCTGGAAATGAAATTAATGCAACACTCAAAGTTTAAAAATGCTCACTACGCCACTTGATAAATCCCTTCAGGGGTGTAGTTTCCAAAGTGGGGTCACTTGTCTGCGGGTTCTACTTTACTGCCAATTCAGGGGCTCTGCAAAAGTGGCATGACATCGAAAAACCAAACTGTGCTCCAAAAACCAAAATAGCGCTCCTTCCCCTTCTGTGCTCAGCTGTGCCCAAACATCAATTTATACCCACATATGACATTAAGTACGTTATCCTGGATACACCAGTGTCATACATGTGGGCATAAACTACCGCTTGGGCACACAGCAGGATGCAGATGTGAAGGGTGCTATGTGCTTTTGGACCGCTGATTTAGATTGTTGATTTTTGGACGCCATGTCACATTTATAGAGACTCTAAAATTGCCCCTACAAAATGGGGTCACTTCTTGGGGAATTCCAATTTACTGGCACCACCAGGGCTCTGCAAAAACAACATGGAGTCCAGAAAATCCATCCAAATCTGTACACCAAAAGCTAAAAGGCGCACTACTCCATCCCTTCTGAGCCCTGCTGTGTGCCCAAGCAGCAGTTTACACCTACATGTACAACTTCTTTCTACTTGGGATAGCCCAGTTAATAGTTTTAGGAGTGCGTGTCTCTGATGACACAAAGTGTGTGCAACGTATTGGGCACTGACATGGCATATTTCTTTAAAAATTAAAATTTTCACTTTGTACATTAATTTTCAGGAAGCACTCTTAGGCTCAAAATGATAATACCCCTTGGTAAATTCCTTGAGGGGTGTAGTTTCTAAAATGGAGTAACTTTTTGGGGGTTTCCATTGTACTGTTACTTTATGGGCTCTGGAAATGCGACATGGCACCTGAAAACTATTACAGCAAAATCTGCCCTCCAAAAGCCAAATAGCGCTCTTTCCATTCCAAGCCCCTCCATATACCCATACAGCCGATTATGACCACATATGGGGTATTGCCACGTTCATGAGCAATTGTTTAACAAACTGTGGGGTGCTTTTTCTCCTTTAACCCCTTGTGAAAATGAAAAATTTGGGGAAAAGTGACATTCTAGTAATTTTTCATTTAAACATTCCAATGTTAATAAAATCTGTGAAAAGGCTGTTGGGTAGTTTCCAAAATGGGGTCACTTTTGGGGGGTTTCCTTTGTACTGGTGCTTTAGGGGCTCTGCAAATGGGACATGGCACCAAAAACTATTCTGGCAAAATCTGCTTTTCAAACGCCCATTGTCGCTCCTTCCCTTCTGTGCACTGCCATTTGCCCAAACATCAGTTTACACCCACATGTGGGGTATTTCTGTGCTCGGGAGAAATTGCATAACAAACTGTGAAACTTTGTTCTTTAACCCTTTGTGAAGGTGTTAATTTTAGGGCTAAATGAATGTGTTACTGAAAAAAAAATGAAATGTCTAAATTTTACCTCCATATTGTTTTAATTTCTGTGAAATGCTTAAAGGGTTAACAAACTTCCCAAATGCTGTTTTGAATTATTTGCGGGGTTCAGTTTTGAAAATGGGGTGATTTATGGGGGGTTTCTAATATATAGGCCTTTATAATCCCCTTCAGAACAGAAGTGGTCCCTAAAAAATTAGTTTGGGAAATTTTCTAGTAAATCTGGAAAATCGCAGTTACACTTGTAAGCCTTCTAACATCCAAAATAAATGAAAGGACGATTAAAAGATGATGCCAATATAAAGCAGAGATATGGTAGATAATATTTATTAATGTATTTGTGTGATATGACTATGTTTTTGAAAAGCAGAGCATTTCACATTTTGAAAATTGCGATTTTTTCCAAATTTCCATCAAATCTCTTATTTTTTTTTATAAGTAAATATAAAAATATTGATCAATATTTACCACTAACATGAAGTACAATGTGTCACGAAAAAACAATCTCAAAATCACTTATGTAAGTTAAATCGTCTCAAAGTTATTGCCATATAAAGTGACACATGTCAGATTTGAAAAATGAGGCCTGGTCATGAAGACACTTTTAGGCTGTGTCCTGAAAAGGTTAAACTAGCTGGGGGCAGTAATAAACTCCCTTTAAGAATGTTTAGTCTAAGTTTGCAATCTTACTTTTAGACCATGTTGGTAAATCTAGCCCACTGTCTGCACATGGAAGTATATGCCGTTGAAGAGTATTTACCTCTGTTACTGGTATAGCCCAGAGAGCTACTGGCTTCATACTGATGAAGATGTGGCCGAGGAATGAGCAGTATGTTGGAGATTTTGCCTAGAGAACTTTCATCAGATGTTTGACTCCGTCCCTCTTCAGTGGGAAATGGGCGACTCTGCTGTGATGGGCTACAGGATGCATCATAAGAACAAGAGCTTTTCCGTGTCTGAGCCTCTCTTACAGGTCTGTGCAATAAAAAGGTCTCATAATGAAATCTGACTAATACACCAACTCTAAATAAAGAATAATGTTAAGGTTTGCATTTACATCACAAGAATTGTAAAATTTAAAATACATTTTAGTAAAGCAATACTTCAAGGCTATAGAAATTTATAGCATTACTGAGTATTCTCTGTGACTGTTATTTAAAGTTAAAGATGTTTCGGATAAAAAAGCTCCAGCATCCAGGAAAAAGTATGACCAATCAAATAAAATTTGACTTTTAATATCCATGATTAAAAAGAGTTACACAATTTGTAATCCATAGATTAGCTTACACGTTTCAGGGCGTATAGCCCCTTACTCATAGCTAAAGACGCCTGCTCTCTATTGTTCACCTGAAGGTTGTAGTGCGCTGTGCTCTGGATGGACCAGGCAATCGAAACACCAAAGAATCATAAGCATCATAGTCTACTTGTATCGGAAGAGCATTCTCTGTTTCTTTGGGGCTTCCTAGTGCTTCAAAAGAAGAGGAAGTTAGAAATATGAAGGACAGCTTCAACCTGACAAAAGCAGAGAACGTAAAAAAAAAAAAATGGAATTCTTAAAGCTTTTATTAATAAATGGACACACATAAATTTGTGAGAGGAAGACAAAGAAGAACATATACAAAACTTACAATTGTCTCTTCCAATCCTCCCTTTCTCACTAAATACCTAAAACATAAAGATACAAAAGTCAAAAGTTCTGTATTAAGAAAAAAAAAACATATGAAAAAACATATACAATTTACACAACAGCACAACCTTTACCTTACGAGCTGCCAGCTTGATGCGTGGGGTAAAGCTGTTGTTCATGGGTTGACTCTGTGATGTATAGAAACTAAGAAGGAAATAAGGTCAGAAAAAGTCCCAGTGCCTTAAGATGTTCTAATATGAAGCCACATAACCGCTTTCTTTTACATACTCACCTGTGATTGATCCAATGTGGGATGTTATAATCATCTACAAGGCGCGAGTCTCCAGAACTACTCTTATTGTGCAACTGCAACACAAAGCAGGTATGGTATACATTCAGCCAAACCCATGAAGCCTTTTTCTGGTAAAGGTGTTGCTAGAGATTAAAACAAAAGTGTACTTCCCAGAAACCATGTCACTTTTGCCCATACGTTGTGTTGGTTACTGCAGCTCATTCATGTGAGTAGCAGACAAATTATTGCATATGTGAGGCTGTTTCCAGAATCTTACCTTGAAGAGTGGTACAGCATGAAGAGGCTGTTCTCCCATACACACTAGATCTACACCAATCCCTAGGAGGTAAATGACATGAAATGGTAATATGATGTTTTTTGCATGTGCTTATGTTTCTTCCATGCTCATTTAGTCAATTTCCTGACTGACTGCTTATTCTAAAAGTCAGCTATATAAATAAGTATGAAAAACCACTGAAGGATAAGATAATCTAATGTTTGATCTTTTCTCTCAAGTGTCATGCTTTTTACTTTTAAAGGGAACCTGTCATCTCCTTTTCATACCCCAAAGTAAAAGCAGTATTGTAAAACAGTAAAAACATACATAATAAATCCCCCAAAATAATTTCTGAAATAGCCCCCCCTTGTTTTTAGGTTTGTACCTTAAGTTTTCCCGCCTTGTATGTAAATGACCTCATAAAGGTCCGATGAACGCTGTTCAGCTGAGAACAGTCCAGCTTATTCATGAGCTTGGTTGCTGGCACGCCTCCCCCATGAGTAAATTCCGGCCCCTTTTTGCTCTAATCATGGCGGAAATCCCGCGCCTGCGCAGATATCCCCGGGTGTCCTTTCATGATGCTATGTAACTGTAGCGCCTGGCGGGTCCCTAATGCGCATGCGTACGATTTCATCCGAGAACTCGGGCAGAGGGGGCTGGCGGAGGTGTCTCCGCTGAAGAAGGAGGCGGCGAACGTGATGTCATCGCTGGAATTTACATAGGCGGACCAGATCAAATAAAGTCAAATTAAAAGGTAAACCATGGACAAATTTTGTAGAAAACTAGGGAATTTATTACCATAAATATATTAGATATTGTGGGACTGCTGGTTGGAGGGGGGAAAAATGTCTGGCAGATTCCCTTTAATCTCTTCTACCATTCCATTCCTTCAACTGTTTTACCTTGCAACTTTCTACAATATTTTACAGAAATGGGAGACAAATGTCCTTCTGTCTTTATGAAGTCAGAACACTACAACCTAGAAAAAAGCTCAATCAATCTAATTCCTAATGGATTTTACAATGAACCACAACCTCTACATTCAATGTAATGGAATTTTTTCAAATAAAACGTACAACCAATTAGATGTTCCCCAGCCAATCCATGTATTTGCCATCTTACCATTATCAATCATGCGCTGCTTAGTGAGAATCATGAGAGAACGGTCAACCTGGAATACTCCAACACCTGGAGTAATGACGACTGACATTTGGCCCGTCCGGTCAAAGTTTCGGTTTATATAATGCTTGTCAAAAACTATAGAAAATAAATAGTTAAGTCTATAATAAACCAAATAAAACTTACAATACATTTATAGAATGCCAGAATTACCATTGAAGGACAGATTAATGGCTTCAAGATAGTTTCCTTGGTCGGATGTCGAGTTGTATCCTGGAGGAAAGGATTCTGAAAGCACAAACATCAGCAAATAATCCACAATATGGTTCAATAATGTAATGTAATGTTGCAGATCATGTTGTATCTAGTTACCTGCATTCTCCAGTCGCACCAGAACAGGGTACTGGATGAAGAGCTTCTTAACAGTTACAAGTAATGAGGTCCATTCCTCTCGTCTTTCATTCTGTACTACCACCCTGATATAATTGAGACAGAGTTATTTCCAACCACTGGACCTAAAATGATCTTATAAATGGTGGACTACAAACATTCTCTATGTGCAAAGAGATAAAGTTATTAAAGGGGGCCTGTCACCTCTCCTGAAAATAGTGGAATTCCCTATTAAATAATTCTGGAGCGTATTTTTTAAAAATCAGTTTTGTGCTGTTTCTATATTATTCCTCCTAGAAATTAGTCAACTACAATGGTATTACCATTCCACTTGTCTAAAGGGTGAGCCTGTGTAGAGATACACATGCAACTGGCAAGACCCAGCTGTCAATTTATTTCTAAATTTCTAGAAGGAATAGCAATGCAACTAAGATAAGTCAGAAGATGTGACAGGTCCTCTTTAAAAATACGTAAAATCTACAATAATGTCAAATGTATAACTACAGTAATGGTAACTGGAATCTTACATATTAATATGTGATCCTCCAAATAACAGAAAAAGAATCATCTAGAAAACTAATGTATAGGAAACAAATGTTTAAAAGGGTATTCCAATCTTAAGAGGTTATCCCCTATCCATAGGATAGGATATAACTTACAGATCAGTGGGGAGGGTGGGGGCGACTGCTGAGAGCAGTGCATAAGCTTTCCAACCACTGCTCCATCCACAACAGGGGAAAAAAACTCTGCTGTTCTTCTGATTGGTGGGGGTCTCAGTTGTTAGACCTTCACCAAACTATAACAAGATAAGTTACCCCATGCCCTCTATGAAAAATGAACTTTGCAGCAAAGGCTCCATTTTAAATACTGAACCACACTCATAGCTTGACCTTTGACTCACACAGGAAACACTGCATGCATCAGAGAAGCAGATAGGAGGTCAGCACTTTATGGATTTGGCTCGAATGAAAAGTGTAATACACCACACTTTTGTCTCTGGCTAATAACATCTACACAATTCAGAAAGATGAAACAGAGACTTCTTAGGTGCAAAATTTTCGGTAGTACTAGAATATCCAAGTGTATTTATCCCTTGGGTCTCTTCCATTAATCTAATTCATGATAGCAGAAAACATGCGCTCAACAACACCTAGAGTGATTTAATATGGATTTATATACTTGTAGAAGTCTTCATAGAATCTGCCCTTGTGATCCTGTAAAACGGTGCCATTATTGCGATGGCCTTCCGGAAATTCATCTAAAATGGAAAACACAAGAGACTCAGCTATTTAGACTGAAAAGGGAAACATAATCTGTGTTTGTGAGAGAAGGCAATCAATCTGAATACATTATAAGAAATTAGAAAGTAAGAAGACCAAGAGTATGGCTAAAATAGATGCTAGCCAATGGAAAAAATGAAGCACAGTTACAAAAATGTGATTGTAAAGGAACACCCACTCATCCCAATGATACGGCTGTCAGCTCTGGAGCAGCACGTTTTCTCATAACAGCATGTTTAAATATTAGTTTTTAGGGTGCACATACAGAAAGTTTATATTAGTTTTGTACATACCTACTGATTTTGCATCATAAAATGTTCTGGAAAAGAGTACAACAGTAACCTCATGACTGCAGTTCTTCTCCTAGAGAAATAGTAAAACTACAGTCATCTGTAAAATCTTCTGAAATCTCACAATAATAGTTGGCCATTAACACGATAAATATTTCCCATAAACGCCCCATAAATTCCCTATAAGCATGCATTCTGATTTCAATGTATTGGAAAAGACAAGTCACTACCATACATCTCTTCAAATGGCGTATCTCTCAGCACAGCAGAGTATCAGTTATTTCAAAATGCTACATCCTTGACTGTTATTGCCCAAAAGCTACTGTTTGGAGAAAAATTGAAAAACGTCCCAATATATATTTCACTGTTGGTAGATCCCAAAGATTTCAGTGGGATCTGTAGATATAAACGGGGTTCAGGAGGGTAATCACTTTCCACAATACCCTACAAGTCTGAAGCGAGAGATGCTCATCTGAATTGTCAACATGCACTACTTTAATTCCCCTACACTGCGCCCCCTAGTAAAGTACACTGTTTGCTGGGGTTGTGTCATTTAATGGGTATGTCTGTTCTGAGCCAAAAGAAGCTCATGATTTGAGACTGTTCCCTTCTACATGCGCTGCTCTCATCTTTAGGGTTTATTTACACAGCCATGTTTCAGGTTTGTGTGCAGTCTGAGCCTGACAGAACTACACTATGACAACACACAGGCACATGACCAGTTAATAAGAACATACATACTTTTGATTTTTGAAGAAACTCACAGTAAGTCCTATTCTGGTCCATTTTTGTGAGCCATGTCAATGCGCACTGACAACATACAATTTTTTTTAATTTTTTTTTACTATGGAGGTGTGCTATACATTTGCTGTTAAAAGTATATTTTACCTTCCATTTGTTGAAGAGATCAGAAAGGAATCCATTGACAGCCTTTTCAAAGTATAGATCTCCTGGAATAATGAAGAGTTAAGGTTAGGTTCACACTACTGTTGTTTTTTTATTTTTTTTTTTTTTTAACTCGCTGAGCAACGTACATTAATAGCAGTAGTGTGAACACAGCCTAAAAATATCATATTCATAGGAAAGGTCAGAATACAGTAATTCCCAAACACTGCATGTACTGAATACATGGTATATGTGTTCATGGGAAAACGGTACATATTATATTACATTCAAAACAAACAAAAAGAAGGCATGTGCTAACATTAGGTTAACAGATACTGCCAATAAGAGCAGGCAGCTGTCTTAGTCCAAAGGCTGAAGTCTATGTGAACAGGACACCATAATCAGATTAATTACAGATCAATAGTCCTTATGAGATACACAATTTTACGCGGCAGCAAAACTGCTTTATTTAACCACTTCAAGAGTGGGCCATTTTACCTCTTTCAGGACCAGACACATTTTTGTTTTTTTTCTTACAAGCGGTTTTGAGGGCTAACACTATTTTCGTTTGGGAAATTCAAATAATTTTAATAATAATTTTAATAATAATGAAATGTGTTTTTTTTCAGTGATAAATAGGGCTTTATTTTTATGTTTTATTTTGCATTTCTTTTTTTAAATATCTGGGAAAATGCAAACAAAAAATCAGAGGAAACATTTTTGCTTTTCACATTTTATATGTTTGTTTGTTTTTAAATAGCACCATGTGCTGCTTAAAAAAAAAAAAAAAAAAAAACCCTCTCTCCGTTACGGTAATTTTTATGTAGGCGACACATATTGTTGTGTTTCCGGAGGCAGGGTTAAAGCCTGGGATGTAGGTATGGTGTGGGCATGGTAGTGACGTTATTTTTTCATTTTGCAGTCATAGGAGAGGACCGCCTGAACATATAAAATCTATGGGCAGTCCAGAACAGGTTAAACAGGTATTCCCAACTTGGACTTTTATATCAACAGGATATATGTGGGTCCCACCTCTGGAACCTGCACCTATGTGAAGAATGGAGGTCCTCAGACCCTAGTGAGACAGCCATGTGTGAATATGCCATAAATTTGAATGATGAGAGGAGGCAATATCAAAAAACAGTCGAGAGTTGGTCCAATGTTTAGAGAATTCTTCATACCATAAATATCAAAGTCCCACATTTCGCAGCTCATCTGTATGAATATATAGACCATGGCAGAGGTGGAACGGAACACTACCTGCAAAAGATAGATTAGATTTAGAAGGGATGGATTAACTACATAAAAGAGAAGAAAAGAATGACAGAAATATATTGAGGTTAGATGCATACCCGGGTGTCTTCACTGATGTATCCACAGGTGACCTTCTCACTCTTCACCCATAGCTCTCCTGCCTGGGCTCTACAATGCAGAATACATACACTTTACATTGCACCTCTGTCTAGACCAGTGGTTCTCAACCAGGGGTAAGTATACCCCCAGGTGTCCATGCCGTGTTGAGAGTCACTGCCCTCCCCACCAAGGATGAGAGCCATTACATTATATGTGAGAGCACTGTGTGGAGCCATTATATGTGGAGGCAGTGTGGGGGAACTGGGGGAGGCCATTATATTACGTGTGGAGCACTGTGGGGTGACTATATTACATGTGGAGCACTGTGGAGGTAATATTAGATTGAGGGTAGTGTGGAGGCCATTATTTAACACATTGGGACACTGTGGGAGCCATTAAATTACACTTTGGGGCACTGTGCGGGGCCATTATACCACACATTGTGGAACTGTGGGCGCCTTTATATAACATGTTGGAGTCATCATATTACATATGGGGCACTAAAGGGGCCATTCCACTGAGTGTGAAGGGCCATTATAGTACATGTGGGGCCCCGGGGGAACCATTATAGTACATGTGGAGGCACTAAGGGTGCCATTATATAACTGTTAACAGAAGCCCCAAATGAAGCCTTGTTTTGTTAACATTAACGTTAACATTGAAGCCTTGTTTTGATAGGATTAACATTAACAAGTGATTGCTACTCTGGGGTCATCGTTTTGGAAGTTTTCTCACTAGGAGGTGCTTCGCTTGAAAAGATTGAGAAACACTGATCTGGACAGTACCAATGCGAATATCTTCTTCATCAATTTATAGGATACCTCTAACCCAAACTATGCATTTTTTCCACTTCCATTTTACTTAACCTAAGAAAATATTGTTCATTTTGAACAGGAGTTCCTGATCTCCACCATGATTACTATAATTATATATTACTATGCATATCTAAAAGGTATGATATCCATAGGGCTCATTCTTGCTCATATAAGTTTGTTGTTAATTTCCTTTTCAAGAGCCATTTGTAAAACAATATCTGCATTCATTTGGACCAGTTTTAGAAGTCTAAGAAATTTAAAATAATTCACCTTAAGAATGAAGCCTTCTAAAATATAAAATTTTGCTCTGGGCATCAGGGCCTAAAACAGCCAAAGGAATACTATGGATAGAACAATTATGGCTACCAACCTGATTCCAGCAAACTCCACCTTCTGGGTAATATATGCACAAGAGCTGACCTATAAGACAAGTGGATAGAGTTTTCTGAGTGACACTAACATATAACATACAAAGCAATCACACAACAAAATGTCCACATATGCCAAATAATTCTAAATTTATTATATATATATGTCTAAATATGTCTAGTAGGGTTTGTTCATACTCCTCATGAGACCATATGGACTGCCCAAAGTCCATAATGCATAATACTCATATAATAAATACAAGGAGACAAAGCAGCATGGGTAGTGGGCAGCAGACAAGTGGTGGACCCTGTGGGATTTGATGGCTAGGATAGACCAGGAAGCGGAGTCTAAATTTCTGTTTTACATCCTTAATCTTTTCATGGAGGTATGGACTTTCATGGAAAGAATCTCCAGACTACTAATCCTAAATAGAAGCAGCTGACAGGAAGAAAAGCCACGGTAGTTCAGGAACTCACAGTGTTATAAATTACTATGCTGCTGTGAATTCAGTTCAGACAACCCATGGGCAGCCCAAGAATTGCGGTTGGCATACGGACTATGTTTCTCAGACCAAACACAATTATCTGATCATGCAATAAGAAACAATGTCATCTGGTGAATTTATTACCACATTCATTTGTCCAGCTCATATGTAATAATGCTACAAGAAAAGATTCAGTGCAAAAAGATGCGCTGGATAGACCAGGGATGCACAACCATTGTGGTCTGAGGTCTATACAACATTATGAGAGTGATACATTGTAGCTGCTTTTCATGTCGAGAGCACATAGGAAGGCACTGGAGGCCACAGGCTAGTGTATGTAATTCCTAGACAAATCATGTGTTAACTTCTTTCATAAAACTTCTTTCACAATCAAACAAGTTTCATAACTTGTACAAACTTACTAAACTCTTCTTCAGTCTCCACATGTCTCCACGTCCTATGTATTGATCCTTAAAGGTTAGTTCCACTAGGTCAAGGGTCACATCCTAAGATGACAGTTATATTTAAAGTGGATGAAAAGAATCATGTTACATTATATACCAAACCAATCCACTGACTAACACCCATTCCATCAGACTGACATGATGTGCTGCATGATATCTACAATTCTGTTAGCTGCGCCAAAGCAACAGATTACAACCACTTGTCAGCATGTACTTTCACTACAAAGTGCAGAATTGTCAATACCATTTTGAAAATCTAAAAAAACAAAAAGGAAAGTGCTACTTTAAAAAAATAAATAAATTCCTGGGGCACAATGCAGAATTTTACCTTTGGGTCAACCACATTGACGAAAACATCTTGGTAAGCCCTTAGTCGAAATACTTGAGCCACCGTCTGATCAACGCTGACAGTCTCTGTGGAGAGAATATACAGTCAATAAGGTGTCCAAAGAAGGGAGAGAATAAAAATGATGTGAGGTTGATAGATGAAAGCAAAGGTTTACCTTTCTGCAAATCTTCCTTTAGTGACTTCACCTGCAGCAAAAGTGGACTGAAAAACACAATGAAAACCTTAGCAAATGGAATCAGCCCACCCAACTCATCAACCTTTGTTTACTAAAAGTAAAAAGTATAACATGGCATAGTTCACATTACTGTGAGGTTTAGTACTTAACTGCCTCAGTACAACCCCTTTACACTGCTCTCCAGTGTGTTCCAGCATAGAGCAACTCATACCTCTGCTTCCTGTACCCCAGCAATTATGACTTGGGGGGAATAACTGCTTTTAACCTGGAATTTCACTACTGATGCTGATCTGCCTTCATGATATCAAATTTCCACATCACATATTTTCTTACCTGTACTCATCATTGGGATGGGCAATCTCTACAATATCTCCCAACTTGATATGGGGAAAAACCTTAGGATTTATCACCAGTTCATCATCTATTAAATAAAGTAGAACGCAGTTTATAAAAGCAGCCAGACTGAAAAAAAAAAAACCTTTTAACTTTGCTACAGTATATGCCTCCTGCACCACATCCAGGTGATGATCTTGCATGGCATTTGATGTGACCACTACTGTAATGTCTATAATTGAGTCCTTACATAGTCCTGACAGTAGAATGATGATCTGTGTGATGTGTCCTAACACTAGAATGATGAGCTATGTGTGATAACAGTATCTTGACACTAGAATGATGATCTATGTATGATAAGTGTCCTGACGGTAGAATGATGATATATGTGTGATAACTGTGTCCTGACACTAGAATGATGATCTACAGTGGGGAAAAAAGTATTTAGTCAGCCAATTGTGCAAGTTCTCCCACTTAAAAAGATGAGAGAGGCCTGTAATTGACATCATAGGTAGACCTCAACTATGAGAGACAAAATGAGAAAACAAATCTAGAAAATCACATTGTCTGATTTTTTAAGAATTTATTTGCAAATTATGGTGGAAAATAAGTATTTGGTCTCTCTCAGACCTGTAACATCTTCTTTAAGAGGCTCCTCTGTCCTCCACTCATTACCTGTAGTAATGGCGCCTGTTTGACATTGTTATCAGTATAAAAGACACCTGTCCACAACCTCAAACAGTCACACTCCAAACTCCACTATGGTGAAGACCAAAGAGCTGTGGAAGGACACCAGAAACAAAATTGTAGACCCGCACCAGGCTGGGAAGACTGAATCTGCAATAGGCAAGCAGCTTGGTGTGAAGAAATCAACCATGGGAGCAATAATTAGAAAATGGAAGACATACAAGACCACTGATAATCTCCCTCAATCAGGGGCTCCACGCAAGATCTCACCCCGTGGGGTCAAAATGATCACAAGAACGTGTGAGCAAAAATCCCAGAACCACACGGGGGGGGGGGGGCTAGTGAATGACCTGCAGAAAGCTGGGACTAACGTAACAAAGGCTACTGTCAGTAACACACTACGCCGCCAGGGACTCAGATCCTGCAGTGCCAGACGTGTCCCCCCTGTTTAAGCCAGTACATATCCGGGCCCGTCTGAAGTTTGCTAGAGAACATTTGGATGTTCCAGAAGAGTATTGGGAGAATGTCATATGGTCAGATGAAACCAAAGTAGAACTGTTTGGTAGAAACACAACTCGTCATGTTTGGAGGAGAGTGAATGCTGAGTTGCATCCAAAGAACACCATACCTACTGTGAAGCATGGGGGTGGCAACATCATGCTTTGGGGCTGTTTTTCTGCAAAGGGACCAGGACGACTGATCCGTGTACATGAAAGAATGAATGGGGCCATGTATCGTGAGATTTTGAGTGCAAACCTCCTTCCATCAGCAAGTTCAAATAGAGCAAAACAACAGCACCGAGCAGTGCATAGTGTAACACTGTTTGATGAAAAACAAGGTAGGTTGAGCCAATTAAACTCTCACCTTAAATAGTTGTGAATAAGTCACAACCACCATGTAGCACAGTAGAACCAATTGACAGAGGGTTCCTCTCTGGGTGACAGGCAGCAGCAGGATCCAGCAGGCACTCAGGAGTGTCAGGAGATCAGCAGAAAGGACCAGTTTAGACCCACAGGCTGGGTCAGTGGAAAAAGAACCACGCTTTGCCCAAGTTAAGTAAGATCCAAAAACTTTATTTTACAACACTACACATTTCGGGGTACACACCCCTTTATCAAGTGTACAGGAAGAACACAGTGCTGTGTTCTTCCTGTCCATCAGCAAGGGCACTGAAGATGAAACGTGGCTGGGTCTTTCAGCAAGACAATGATCCCAAGCACACCGCCAGGGCAACGAAGGAATGGCTTCGTAAGAAGCATTTCAAGGTCCTGGAGTGGCCTAGCCAGTCTCCAGATCTCAACCCCATAGAAAACCTTTGGGAGGAGTTGAAAGTCCGTGTTGCCCAGCGACAGCCCCAAAACATCGCTGCTCTAGAGGAGATCTGCATGGAGGAATGGGCCAACATACCAGCAACAGTGTGTGCCAACCTTGTGAAGACTTACAGAAAACGTTTGACCTCTGTCATTGCCAACAAAGGATATATAACAAAGTATTGAGATGAACTTTTATTATTGACCAAATACTTATTTTTCACCATAATTTGCAAATAAATTCTTAAAAAAATCAGACAATGTGATTTTCTGGATCTGTTTTCTCATTTTGTCTCTCATAGTTGAGGTCTACCTATGATGTCAATTACAGGCCTCTCTCATCTTTGTAAGTGGGAGACCTTGCACAATTGGTGGCTGACTAAATACTTTTTTTCCCCACTGTATGTGTGATAACAGTATCCTGACACTAGAATGATGATCTACTGTGTGTATGATAAGTGTCCTGATGGTAGAATGATGATCTATGTGTGATAACAGTGTCCTGACGGTAGAACGATGATTTATGTGTGATAACAGTGTCCTGACGGTAGAACGATGATCTATGTGTGTTGACAGTGTCCTAGCAGTAGAATGGTGATCTATGTATGATAAGTGTCCTGAAAATAGAATGATGATCTATGCGTGATGACAGTGTCCTGGCAGTAGAACGCTCATCTACAAGTTATAACAGTGTCCTGGACAGTAGAATGATGATCTATGTAAGATAATTCTCCTACAACAAACCTTGGATTAACTCTGATATAAAAACACTACTTAAGGAGAAAAAGATGGCATTCAGGACAAGAGATAAGGAGGGATTGAGGGAAGTACAAAAGGAGCTGAGGCATCTAATCAGGCAAGGAAAAGCCAGTTATAAGGAAAAAATGGAAAAGCAAATGGAAAGAAAAGACATAAGGGGAGTCTGGGAGGGGCTTAAGTCAATTTCGGGTCATAAACAGTCTGTCTGCCAGATTGAGGCAGATGTTAACTGGCTTAATGAACTAAACCTATTCTTCAACAGATTTGATCACACACCAGCTCCTCCCACCCCAGCATGTCCTTCAGCTCCCCTCACCACAATGACTTCACCCCATTCACCCCATGTGGCTACTTCCCAACAGACCAGTAAATCCAGAAATCTGTCTTTATCTGACCACAGTCTGACCTTCACACGGGCCCAGGTGAGGAAGGAGATGAAAAAGATCAAGGCGAGGAAAGCCGCAGGGCCAGATGACATCAGTGCAAGGCTAATTAAGACTTGTGGGGACCAGCTGTGTGGTATAATTACATATATGTATAATATGAGCCTGAGGCAGGAAATAGTCCCTGAATTATGGAAATCTTCTTGTGTGGTACCAGTTCCAAAGAAACCTCACCCTATGGACCTCAACGACTACAGACCTGTAGCACTGACATCCCACTTGATGAAGATCTTAGAGAGATTGGTTCTCACACATCTCCGCCCTCTAGTGAGCCCCGCTATGGACCCTCTCCAGTTTGCTTATCGACCGGGCATTGGGGTAGATGATGCCATCATCCACCTTCTACACAGGGCTCTGTCTCACCTGGAAAAACCAGGGAACACGGTGAGAATAATGTTCTTTGATTTCTCCAGTGCTTTTAACACCATACAGCCCAGGTTACTGAGAGACAAGCTGGGCCTTGCTGGAGTGGACCACCACCTCTCCAACTGGATCCTAGACTACCTCACAAATCGACCTCAATACGTGAGAGCCCAAGACTGTGTGTCAGGTACCGTGATCTGTAATACGGGGGCACCTCAGGGTACGGTTCTCGCCCCTTTCCTCTTCACACTGTACACTGCTGATTTTAGGTGCAACTCATCCAGCTGCAACCTACAGAAGTATTCTGACGACTCTGCAAGAGTAGGCCTCATCACAGACGATGATGACAGGGAGTACAGAGAACTGAACCGTTTTTTTGTGGACTGGTGCCACCAGAACCACCTGAAGATTAACGCGGGGAAGACCAAGGAGATGGTGGTGGACTTCCGTAAAGGCAGATGCCCTCCAAAACCAGTGGACATCCTGGGGACGGGCATCGAGATTGTGAACACCTATAAGTACCTGGGTTTGCTCCTTAATAATAAGCTGGACTGGGCAGATCATATGGAGGCCCTGTACAGGAAGGGCCACAGCAGGCTCTACCTGCTTAGGAAGCTGAAAGCCTTTGGAATCCGGGGGGCACTTCTTAGGACTTTCTTCAACTCGGTAGTGGCATCAGCCATCTTCTTTGGAGTGGCCTGCTGGGGGAGCAGTATATCAACCAGGGACAGAAATAAACTTGACAAGCTGATTAGAAGGGCCAGCTCTGTCCTGGGGAGCCCACTGGACCCAGTGCAGGTGGTGGGTGACAGAAGGATACTGTCCGTGGTGAGCTCCATGCGGGAGAATAACTCCCATCCCATGCATGAGACTGTGATTGCGCTGGGCAGTACTGTCAGTGACCGACTGCTCCACCCTAGGTGTGAGAAGGAGCGCTATCGGAAGTCTTTCCTCCCCCACCGCGGTTAGGCTGTACAACCAACACCGACCTAAGCGGAGATCATTACATACAGAGAACTGAAATATCTCTCTGCCTGTTAAATCCCCCCCCCCCCTCTGCTACGTCCTATCTGTCTGTCTGCTATTAATGTAATGCCTCTCACCTTGGAACATTCCTGTACATGTTGTATTTGTATTTGTATCTGCTTATCTTATCTTTGCTGCTGTAACACACTGAATTTCCCCACTGTGGGACTATTAAAGGACTATTATTATATTATTATTATTATTATAACAGTATCCTGACGCTAGAATAAGATAATCCTTTAATAGTCCCACCATGGGGAAATTCAGTGCGTTACAGCAGCATAGATAATACAATACAATAATACAATATACAAAAGCTCCAAGGTAGAAGCATTACAGTAGGTACAGATAAAAAGGTAAGAGAAAAAAAAAAAGGTAGCAGAGGGAATATTACAACTTAAAGATCTTTCAGTTCCCTGTAAGGAATGATCTCCACTTAGGTCAGTGTTGGTTGTACAGCCTAACCGCAGCGGGGAGGAAAGACAACTGATAGCGCTCCTTCTCACACTTGGGGTGAAGTAGTCAGTCACTGACAGTACTGCCCAGCGCTATCACGGTCTCATGCATGGGATGGGAGTTATTCTCCAGCATGGAGCTCACCACGGACAGTATCCTTCTGTCACCCACCATCTGCACTGGGTCCATGGGGCTCCCCAGGACAGAGCTGGCCCTTCTAATCAATTTGTCGAGTTTATTTCTATCCCTGGTTGATATACTGCTCCCCCAGCAGGCCACTCCAAAGAAGATGGCTGATGCCACTACCGAGTTGAAAAAGACCCTAAGAAGTGCTCCCTGGACTCCAAAGGCTCTCAGCATCCTAAGCAGGTAGAGCCTGCTTTGGCCCTTTCTGTACAGGACCTCCATGTAATCTGCCCAGTCCAGCTTATTATTGAGGAGCACACCCAGGTACTTATAGGTGTGATAACAGTGCCCTAGCAGTAAAATGATGATCTATGTGTGATAAGTGTCCTAGCAGTAGAATGATGATCTATGTATGAGAAGTGTCCTGACAATAGAATGATGATCTATGCCTTGGTTCACATCTCCGCCAAAAATCAGCAGAGAGGAAAGTCCTGCGTGATACCTGTATCCTGACAGCAGAATGATGATCTATGTGTGATGAAAGACTCCCCAGGAAGAGAAAGTTATGTTTATTATCTCACCGCTGCCCCCAAAGCCCTTCTTGTGGATAACCAGCTTGTACACTCTGTTGGTCCTCATGTTGGACTGCACCCTGATCCTGGGTACAGGTGACTCCGACCTACAGAAACAGGGAAAAGTGAGAGGTGCAGCTGTTACTCAGGAAGTCAGAGTGAACAAGGGGGTGGAGAGTGGTCGGGTAATAAGGACACAAGGGGCATGGAACTGAAGTCAGTTTGCGCAATGTACTGAAAATATCACCGACCACTCACCTGCCCGGGAAACAATACAGTGCCACACCGGCGGAAGACCCGGGGAGCACTTTAAAGCTCACACGTGACGTTGTATCGGAAGTGACGGCATTGTCGTCTGACAGGAAGTGAGGTAATTAGTCGTTCGGGAGGAGATTCTGACGGGGCCATGGAGCGGCTGAGAAAGTGAGAGGCAGGATGGGAGGAGTGAGAGCCGGCTATGAGCGCTCACATACCGGGGGAGGGTTTGTTTACAGCCGGAGACACAGGCAGACATCTGGTCAGTGGTCCGGGCTGTCACTGCAGGAGTTCGGGCGGCTAAAAGTGACAGGTGAACCGGCGGCGGCGAAGAACTTGTAGAGGCAGCTGAGATGTGGTGACTGAGTGCGGGGGTCCCCTCATTTAGCTGGGGGCTTGTGCAGGATGTGTAATGGAAGGTGGCAGGTAGAGTGGGCACATGATTCTCACAGGTGTCAGTCCATGGCATCCTCGCCCATTATTATGGCAGCCTTCCTCTTCTAGTCCTGTGACTCTTACTTCAATACGATAGAAAACTGGCTGAATATTGAACATTTATCACACTACTGAATATTCCTGTCACAGACTGCGAGGGTTAGCCAGAGCCACAAGGACAGTGGCTGGTGAATAGCGTGATGTCTGCTTACTGGTTGATGGGATTTGTTCCCACGAGTAGCTGCTGGTTTACGGACAAATATATCTCAAATGGAATATGTCACCATTGTTTGTTTGAATCAGAAGCATATGGTAGCCCAGTATGGGTCCATATACTGCTATGGCTGCTGTGTTGCTGCTCCATACAAATTTAACTTGGGCATATGACCGAAATGAATTTTATCTCCTATAAACTCATGGATTTACCAGTCTATATAGAAGTACATGAGCTGACATGTAGCAGTGTACAGACCAATACTTGGCCTTCTTCAGTCTTCATGAAGGATTGGCACACTGGAGTGGACAACTCTGAGGAAGGACCATTACTGATCAGATACATTGCACCTGTATTCCTATTGGGATGTCACAATCTATAATCTAGTCCACCATAAAGTTTACTTTTGTAGTGCTATTCCATCTAATCTGTATTTTTTTAGAACTGATAAACCTAAATTATTCTTTCTTCACTATAGTCCTGTCTCAGAATTGAAGCTACACTTTGCACCCCTCGTTGCACACTGTGCACGATCTAGAAATGAGCTCCTGTATTCTCTACTGGCAGCTTTGCCAGCTAACCCATACTGAATGCGGAGATCAAAAAGTCATCACCATCCTCTGGGGTTGTCTGTAGTTCCTGCACAACATGTCTTTTTATTTTAGACAGGATCTAAAGTAATTTTTTTTTTTTTTTTTTTTTTTTAGCAAGTTCCTAGAACAGACCTTTTTTTTTTTTTTTTTTCCTGAAGACTTGGATGCTGTTTATTGCGGTAATGTCTAGCACATGTTACTATATATTTCACCGGTATGGTAATGGACATTAAACTGAAAACCTCTGGTGTAATGTCAGTTGGCATACAGGCGAGATGCATAATAACATCTGCTGCTTATTGCTGCAATTAAAAACTTTGCACAGTTCTTCAGGGGAAAAAAATGCGCTGTGTGAATCCAGCCTCACACTGCTATGCCTAAAGAAGTTATCCAGGCTAAAACTTTATTTTTTAATTAGGCTGGGGGAGGTGAGAAGAAAAAAAAAAAACAAAAAAAAACCTACTCACCTGTCCCCGGTGGTCTGGTCCTGCTGCCTGGCTGTCTTCTTCTGCAGAAAGTCCTCACTGGCTGTGACGTCCCAGGCCCCTTCTCTTGACCGCTAAGGCCAATCAGCAGCCTAAGGAAGGGACCTGGGGACATCATAGTCAGTGAAGTCCCATGTCCTTTGCTGATGTCACGGAATGGCCTCAGTGGTCACTTGTGTTGGGAACTTCCACCTGAACAAAAGCCAGAGCAGAAGGATCGGACCACTCTGGGAGGCACCCGGGGTGGGGGGTTATTTTTTTCCACCTCCCCAAGCCTGATTAAGAAAAAATGAAGAAAACTTTAGCCTGGACAACCCCTTTAAAGGTAACAGAGTAAGGGTATGTTTACATCTGCGTTTGATTCTGTTCCCCGTTCCGCTTTAAAAATGCAGAGAGAAAAGTCCTGCTTGCAGCAGGACAGCATGCCAGCCCGACATTTCTCTTCGCATTTTTTGGGCCGAAACCTGGTGGACCCCATTATAGTCTATGTGGTCTGCGGGTTTCCGCGAGTAACTGCTTTTTAAGTTTCCAAGAGGACCTGAGGAAAGGAAAGCTGAACGCATGTGTGAACCTAGTGTTAGAGAATGATGCAATAAATCAATTAACACCCTCTTCATCTTCCCTCCCCTCTCCATAGAATTCTGTGTGTGAGGTGAATTTACATATGGACATTATATGAACAGTCTGAGTTGAAGAGGAGGAGGAAATCGGCATAATAAATGACAAAGGAAACGGATATCTTTAATAAGATATTTCAAAGTTTCTTATCGTCATCTTTACTATTCATTTATGAAATGTTGTTTTATAATTGGAAGTACTTTTTAAACTTTCTGCTGCCCAACTTCATTTTATTAGTTTTTTTTTATGTGTTTTTCTTTTTCAGTTTGATCCTTCATTTGTTTTTTTGTTTTGTTTTTTTTTTCATCAGGGACCTGCAGGCAGGTTGGCAAACTGCCCTTCAACCTCACATATCATAATGCTGGAACTTGATGTTCTGGAGGAGAGACATCATAACTCTCTTGAATCCTCTGTGAGCAGGACTGTCCCACACAAGTGGCCTGTTGTACATGTCCCCTTCATCCATGAGCTCACACTCGGTCCAGATCCTATTTCAGATCCGAGTAACCTGGATCAGGTAGTGCTGCAAGAGACTCGTTATTCACTTACAGAAATCACGGAGGATGCCAAGTTTATTCCTGAGCCAGAGTTTGTCTCTTCAGCTAGAATAAAAGACACAGGAGCGCTTTTTACGTTTAAGTCTGCTGTAATGTTGGATACTGTGGAGACAGTGACACCAATGGAGATCTGTGATTCCGATCAGAACATGATGCTCCAAGAATCAGTAAGTAGTGATGTGTATGTTATCTTTTCTCTATGATGTAAAGTATTTATGACCTTAATGACCAATGCCGTACATGTATATCATTGGTCACAATGGATTGTATGGAGAGCACTCAGGAGATGAGTCCTCTCCATATAAGTGGGGCTTTGGTCATATGGGGGCGGGGTTATACAGTAAACATCGCTTTAGATGAGACGGGTTGGCGATCTGGCCACAGTGTCGTGGCTCCTAGCATAGCTAATGGCGAAGACCTGGTCTACAGCGCTGTACACTGAGGTCCGGCACCATTAGCTATGCTAGGAGCCACAACACTGTGGCCAGATCGCAGACCCACCCCACATAATGCGACGGGAGCCGCCTTTACTGAGGCCAGCCCGCTGCCCTGTGGACCGGCAAAAGACCCCCACAACGGCCTGGTCCCAGTCTGTGGACCGGTGGTTAGGGACCCCTGCTCTAGGGGGTCCGAAAATAAAAGTAAAAAAAAAAGTTATTTTTAAATATAAAATGAACACACACAAATGTAAAAATTAAAATAAACCCCTTCTGTAAATGACATAAGAAAATAAACATTTGAGATCACCATGTCCAAAAATAGCTCAAACTATTATAGTATAAAATATTTCATGCAGTCAATGCTGTAGAGGGGGAAAAAATCTAAATGTCCAAATCACTAGTTTTTTTTAAACTTTGATCCTATTGTCATACATTCCCCCAAAATGGTTTCCATAAAAACTAAATCTTGTCCCACATAAAATGACACCTTACCAGGTCCCATCCATAAAAATATGAAAAATGTATGGATGAACAGCATACAGACAAACAGTATATCCACATTGGACATAATTTGACGAGTAAAAGTCTACAATGAATTTACAGAACATTCCCTGAAATGCTGAACATGTGGTTGAGGAGAGACATTAAGGGCAGTTTTCTAATGAAGGGGGGATAAAAAGCATATATCAAATGTTTACATGAAATGACAGTTGAAGGGGTTATCTGGGTTCCAGCACTGATGGCCTGTCCTTAGACATCTGGGACTCTGCAGATCATAGACTTCAATAGAGTATGGGAATGTAAACAATAGCAGGAGCCAGACTACCTCGGGACATATTTATCATCAATACTATAAACCGGATATCCCCTTTAAACTTTAAGGCTGGATTCACACCAGCGCATGCACTCCGTTCGGGGATTCTGTTCCTGAATCCACTTGAAAAATGCAGAGAGAAGTCCTGCAAGCAGAACTGCGGGTAACCGCTTTTTAAGTGGATTGGGTTTCCGTTTTTCGGGTCCCCAAGCAGACCCGAAGAACAGAAACCCAACCGCTAGTGTGAACCTAGCATAATACTTTGTAATGCTTTTATCTTAATTGATTGCTCAGTGATGATGATCTTTTCTTGTTTTAAGGTTGAATCTTCAGATTTGCAAATCAGAGAGGGCTTCCTTGAGATCACAGTTGCAAGTGATCCTACAAATCAGCTTTATATGAAAGGTATTGAGTTCCTTACATTGCATTTTAATTATTAGTTGTATTATAAATGAGTGGAAACAAATTTAATTGGTATTTCAGTCACAAGTTACCCCCTATGCAAGGGATATGTAGCAACTTGCTGTGATTAGTGGGGGTCAAACCACTGTGCCTCCCACTGATAATGGGAACAAGGATGTTTTGCATCAAAGTTTGAACTGTGCAGTGATTGTAAATGTGTACCCCCTACTCCACTTTTTTTTTTTTTTAATGGGACCACCAGAAATAGCCGAGCCCTGGACTTGTGGATAACTGATGACTTGTGACCAGAATATCCCTTCAAAGCGCCACTGTAATGTGAAAGTAACACTTTAAATAGGAGCATCTGAAAGACAAAAACCTGATGGATACCAATGACTTGTACTGAGGTCTGTGTCCTATCAAAAGTATACAGTGGGAAAAAAAGTATTTAGTCAGCCATCAATTGTGCAAGTTCTCCCACTTAAAAAGATGAGGCCGGCCTGTAATTGATATCATAGGTAGACCTCAACTATGAGAGACAAAATGAGAAAACAAATCCAGAAAATCACATTGTCTGATTTTTAAAAAGTTTATTTGCAAATTATGGTGGAAAATAAGTATTTCTCGTCTACTTCACTGGGGGACACAGCACCATGGGGTATAGACCTGGTCACTAGGAGACAAGACACTAGGAAAAAGCAAAAGCTGTTGGCTCCGCCTCCAGGCTATACCCTGCCACAGCCACTGTGCATGAATCAGTTTGAAACTTAGTGTCATAGGAGGCAGACATGACCTGACTCAGGTCTTCTGTCTTGCATCGTTTTTATTTTTACCTTTCTTTCAGGTGCAGGGGGTAGTCAGCGTGTACGCCACACTAGTCGTACCCTCCTGCGGGCGCAGCGCTCTACAAAAGAGCAGCCTCGCCGGTCACCCAGTCCCCACTCACCATTCGCCGCACCCCAAAAGCGGCCGGAGTACCGGTGACCCCCACTCCCACGTGCGAGGTCCTACCGAGGGGGTGACCCTGCGGCGCCTGAAGACGCCAGACTGGTGAGTATGAGAAGAATAGAAGGCAGGTGAGTATGAAAGTTACCTCAGCCCCTCTCCATCTCCCCTTCAGGCCCTCTCCACCTCCCCTCAGCCCCTCAGTGCCAACAATAGCATGGGTCCTGTTTAGGGGGGGCATCACAGGTTTCCCCAGAACTGGGCCTTAAATTTTAGTAAATAAGCCCCTTTTTTCTGGGGTGTTTTTGGGCTTTCTGGTCGCTCCTACCGCTCGTGTGGGGACCCCCTTTCCTGGCCCCCCGGTACCTTTTCGCAGGCCTCCGCGGAACCTCCGGAGTTCGCGGTCGCGCCGCCGACGGTGCCTCGCTATCGGCCGCGTTCAACGCGAGTCCGAGGCCTGGCCGGGAACTAGGCCGCAACGGGCCCGTCCCTTTCCCGGGCTTTTCTGGTACCCAGACTCCGCCTAGGGCCTTCCATTGACCAGGGGGCTGTCCTGGCAAGCCATCCAGCCTGCCCAGTAGCTACTGAGCCTGTATTTACCAGGGGAAGAGCTTTGCTCTCCTCATATTCTCATTTATTTATTTATTTATTTATGTATTGGCTTATTTATTTATTTATTGGCTTGCTGGGACAGCAGGGATTCTTACTCTCCTCCCAGTTCTCTGGGAGACATTGCTCCTGCGGAACCCTTGCTGCAGCAGTTTGTGAGCGGCCATCTTTTGCAGTCTGGTAGGCTAACCCCCTGGGTTACCCCTAATTTCCTTGGGCTGCCTCTCTCACCCTCCGGCCCCTCTGGTTGCGTCATGTTTTTATACGTGCACCCGCTGTATCAAAAACAGTTGCCATGCGGACAGCCCGAGCCCATGTGCTCTCTCTGCCTTCCGCCTCCTGGCCCCTCTCCGGTTCTTCCATCCCCCGGATTGGGTGGCCTCCCTAACCTTGGCCATGGTGTCCTTACCAGACTTAACTAGTCAGTGCTGGAAACTTGGAATGGCTGCTTTCCCAGATCGCCGCTCAGTCGGCTGCTTCTAGGGATCTCCCTGGACACCCTCATAGTTCCCATCGCAGCTCCAGGAGCCTCAAAAGGACCAGGAAGTCTTCCTACGGTTCACGGTCCGCCACCCCTTCCTCTGGGTACTCCCCAGATAAGAACTCAGCTCACGGCTCCACTCCGACAGGCGGATACCTCCCCTCCCCCTGCTCGGTCTACTTAACTGGGGACGCCTCTGACTCCGACTCGGAGCTTCAGCTAGGCTCATCTATATCTGCTGCTATGCGGGAGTCATCTATGCGATAGAGACCCTACAGATCTCTGAGGACCCGGACTCATCCTCTCAAGTGGACTGGATGTTTGATTTCATCTTGAGGGCACAGTGACTTCTCCCTGGACCATCCTCTGTCTTCGACTAGGAAATCGGACATCCCTTCCCTTGACCTGTGTGTCTCCAAGTGGAAGGTGAGCTCAGGCAGTTCTGCCAGCCTATGCTGTGACACATGTCTCTAGCTCTCCCTGGCTGGCAATGATGAACATCCGAGGTAAAGGAAGCAGGTTGCTCCAGTGGTGCAATCGGTTAGCGCACGGTACTTCTATATCAGTAACTAGTGAGCGCAAGCTGGCCTTTCTTGACATCTTGTCAGCGAGCCGCCCCATGTGTCCCTTCCTATCACTAAGAGCCTCCCACGGTGGATCCCATGATAGCTAGGCTCTCCAAGGCTTCTAGTCTGCCTTCAGCGGACTGTGCCTACCTCAGTGATCCCTCGGAGTAAGATCGGATCGCTTCTGTTGTATTGTTTGCATTGCAGAACTGATACATTGCATTGTCCTAAATGTTGGCGATTGTATTGCTGCAAGAAAGTGGCTTCTCTCACCAGGGTGGCCTTCGTAGTGGCTGGTTTCTCCCTGCGGCTCTCCTTCGCTGCCTCTTGGGTCATCAAGGCCTTCTTTTCCTGGGCCAAACAGCTTCAGTTAAACCTCCCTGATGCAGTTTCCCTCCAGCCGCTCGTCTCTGAGATCCTGAACGCTTCCCAATAACTAGAGATGCCTCCCAAATCTGCTAAGGCGGCCGCCAATGCAGTGATTATCCGCCATACCGTTTGGATTCGTTGTGGAATACTGGGTCCGCCTCCAAGAAGGCGAACGCAGCCCTTCTCCCTTTCCAGGTCGTCCTGGGCCAAATTTTTTGTTAAGGGCGTCGAGAAGCTTATCCCTGAGGCCACGGGGGAATAGATTCTTCCTCCCTCAGAGGTGTCCTATGTGTCAGCCGTTCTCCTGCTCCAGAAAGCTTCTTTCAAGTCCAGGCCTCCCTGGCGGTTCTGCACTAGGTCGTCCAGGTCTTCCTCTTCCTAGCCTCCTCGGCATGAAGTTTTTTTTTCCCCTCTCTGGGCATCTCAAATGGTGGGACGTCTGGGGCCTGGGCCTGAGAGGCGGTGTCGTCCGGCTACTCCAGTTTTCGCTGGAGTCTCTTTGCCTTCCCTATGTCGGACAATCCAGGCTGTCTCCAATCTCCAGCGGCTGGGAGTCAGCGTCCCTGTTCCCGTTTCAGAGTGTATCCTGGGTTACTATTCCTACCTGTTCTCCATTCGCCTAGAAGGACGGCTTCCTCTGTCCCATCATGGACCTGAAAGGGCTCCACAGGTTCTTCCATGCCTGCAGGCTCCGTTGTAGTCTATGCAGTCTGTGGTGGCATCCCTGGAGATGGGCGAATTCTTCGTCCATCTACATCATCGCGCTGTGCCGTCAGCGGTTTCTTCGTTTTGCTGTGGATCCTTGACCTTTCCAGTTGTCTCTCTCCCCTTCAGGCTGGCCTCTGCCACCGGGGGGGGGTTTTTCCTCAGTGATGGCGTCTCTCATGGCCATCCTCTGCGTCAGAGGTGCTGCTGTGTTTCCAGACTTGGACGACCTCCTGGTGAAGCCCCTCCAGGTCAGACAATCTGACCAGCTTGTGGTTCACCTTGGTTGTTCTTCGCCGGTTCTGCTGGCTCATCAATGAGGATGTCTCGTGTCCTCTAATCACATGGAATCCGGGACATGATCCTCTGCTCGCTCCAGGGTGTGATTCTCCCTCCGGAGGCCAAGATCCTGAGTGTACCACCTTCGGAGGTACTCTCCTTGCTCTCTTTGAATCGGCATGTGGGTCTTGCGCACGATCGCCTCAACCTTCTAGGCTGTACCTTTCATTCACTCTGTCGTTCTCTCCTCTTGAAGATTACGGCCTGCTGGGACAAATCTCCGGACAGCCTCATCTGCTTGGTTCTCTTTCCACCTTGGTTCACTGAGAGATTCTTTAATGTATCTCCTCCCCAGGAATTTCTCAAGGGAAGTCCTTCTTCCCCTCTGTTGGTAGGTGATTCCCACTGCCGCCAATTCCCCGGCTGGGGAGTGGTCCTCGATGCTTTGATTGTTCAGGGCCTGTGGTCCAGGGCCGATTCCTCCCTCTGGTTCAACCTGCTGGATCCCAGGGCTATCTTATTTGCCCTTACTCCTTGGACCTCTCTTCTCCAAGGACATCTGTCACAGTCCAGACTGACTCTCCTCCATGGTCGCCTACTTGAACCCTCAGCGGGGCACCAGGAGCCGTGCGGCCTTACTAGAAGCCTCACAATTTCTTCCTTGGGTGGAGCGCCTTGTTCCAGCTCTTTCGGTGGTCTACCTTTTTTCTGGCGTGGACCACTGGGTGGCAGACTACTTGAGTCGAGAAAATATTGCTCCGGGCGAGGGTCGCTTTATCTGCAGATCTTCCATCCATTGTGCTCCCGCTATGGCGTGACAAACGTCGACCTTTTTAGCCTCCGCCGGAACCACAAGGTCCCTGGCTAATTTGCCAGGCCTCTGGATCCTCGAACCATCACCGCTGGCGCTCTTGTAAGTTCGGTTTTTCACTTCCTCTTCTCCCTTGGGCCCTCCAGAATCTCAAGACCAAGGGGGTTCAAGCTATCCTGGTGGCACCAGATTGGCCCTGCCGGGTCTGGTATGTGGATCTCATGTTCCTGTTGGCGGATGCTCCTGGCCTCTTCCTCTGCTGGTCGACCTTCTGTCTCAAGGACTGCTGTTCCACCCCACCTTGACTCAGCTGCGTTCACGGCGTGGCTGTTGAATCCAAGGTTTGAGGCGTCGTGGTTTTTTCGGAGTTTGTTATTCTAACATACTCAAGGTCCGGAAATTCCAGATAGCTTAGCTCTGCCATCAAACGTGGAAGGCTTACGTCCACCGTTGGAAGAGTAACGATTCTCATCGGCTCTTCTCCAGTCTGGTCTGGATCAAGGTCTTAGTCTTCTTTCTTTTTAAAAGACTTTCCTACAGGAGTGCCACTCTGTGCTCCTTTGGAACCCTTGGGTCCGTGGGATCTTAACCTCGTCTTTAAGGTGCTTCAGGTTCTCCCCTTCGAGCCTATGATATCCCTTTTTTTGCCTTCTGTCCTGGTAGAATGAGTTTCTGGTGGCCATTACCTCCATCCGCAGGGGTCCCGAATTGGCTGCCCCTTTTTTTCGGCAGCCTCCCTTTCTGGTCCTCCACAAGGATAAGGTTTTCCTCTGTCTGCCACAGTCTTTTTTTCTTAGGGTGTTTTTCCTGCTTCCACTTTGAACCCTTCGTCTTGCCCTATTTCTGCTTGGTCCCCTGGCGTGCATGTGAGTGCTTGCTCTTCCCTGCCCGGTTGTTGCCCGGGCAATTTGCGTGTATACTGTCCCTCACGGATCCTTTCTCTTGTTCGGCCGCTTTGCTCATTCTCCCTGAGTGCCCTTGCCAGGGCCTGCCTGCTTCCAGAGCTCCCATCTTCCGATGGCTTTGGTCTGAGATTAGGGAGACCTATCGGTTTAAGGGTAGGGCTCTGCCTTCCCGTGTGACGGCTCTCTCCTCTAGAGCTGTTGGAGTTCCCGGGGCCTCCGGCATCAGGCTTTTGCTTCACAGGTCTGTAAGTATCCCACTGGGCCTCCATCCTCTTTCTCTAAGTTTCTCCAGATCCATTCTATGGCCTCTGCTGATGCCAATTTGGGTTGTAAGTTTCTGGAAGCGGTTGAGTATTACAGGTTTGCATGGCTGTGTTATTCCCACCCTCTGGGACTGCTTTAGGACCTCCCATGGTGCTGTGTCCCCCAGTGAAGTAGACGAGAAAGTGGGATTTTTGTGTACTCACCGTAAAATCCTTTTCTCGTTGTATTCACTGGGGGACACAGATCCCTCCCTTGTTTTTTTCAGTGTTCCTGCCCGAACTGTGTTGGGTTCGGGCATTGTTGGTGGTTGTTGGTTCCATATTCCTTTGTGTCTCTCTCTCCTACTGCTACGGTACAAACTGATTCATACACAGTGGCTGTGGCAGGGTATAGCCTGGAGGCGGAGCCAACAGCTTTTGCTTTTTCCTAGTGTCTTGTCTCCTAGTGACCAGGTCTATACCCCATGGTGCTGTGTCCCCCAGTGAATACAACGAGAAAAGGATTTTACGGTGAGTACACAAAAATCCCACTTTGGTCACCTACAAACAAGCAAGATTTCTGGCTCTCGCAGACCTGAAACTTCTTCTTTAAGAGGCTCCTCTGTCCTCCACTCATTACCTGTAGTAATGGCACCTGTTTGACATTGTTATCAGTATAAAAGACACCTGTCCACAACCTCAAACAGTCACACTCCAAACTCCACTATGGTGAAGACCAAAGAGCTGTGGAAGGACACCAGAAACAAAATTGTAGACCTGCACCAGGCTGGGAAGACTGAATCTGCAATAGCCAAGCAGCTTGGTGTGAAGAAATCAACTGTGGGAGCAATAATTAGAAAATGGAAGACCTACAAGACCACTGATAATCTCCCTCGATCAGGGGCTCCACGCAAGATCTCACCCCGTGGGGTCAAAATGATCACAAGGACTGTGAGCAAAAATCCCAGAACCACACGGGTGGACCTAGTGAATGACCTGCAGAAAGCTGGGACTAACGTAACAAAGGCTACCGTCAGTAACACACTACGCCGCCAGGGACTCAGATCCTGCAGTGCCAGACGTGTCCCCCTGCTTAAGCCAGTACATATCTGGGCCCGTCTGAAGTTTGCTAGAGAGCATTTGGATGTTCCAGAAGAGTATTGGGAGAATGTCATATGGTCAGATGAAACCAAAGTAGAACTGTTTGGTAGAAACACAATTCATCATGTTTGGAGGAGAGTGAATGCTGAGTTTTATCCAAAGAACACCATACCTACTGTGAAGCATAGGGGTGGCAACATCATGCTTTGGGGCTGTTTCTCTGCAAAGGGAACAGGATGACCTGTGTACATGAAAGAATGAATGGGGCCATGTATCGTGAGATTTTGAGCGCAAACCTCCTTCCATCAGCAAGGGCATTGAAGATGAAACGGGGCTGGGTCTTTCAGCATGACAATGATCCCAAGCGCACCGCCAGAGCAACGAAGGAGTGGCTTCGTAAGAAGCATTTCAAGGTCCTGGAGTGGCCTAGCCAGTCTCCAGATCTCAACCCCATAGAAAACCTTTGGAGGGAGTTGAAAGTCCGTGTTGCCCAGCGACAGCCCCAAAACATCACTGCTCTAGAGGAGATCTGCATGGATGAATGGGCCAACAAAGGATATATAACAAAATATTGAGATGAACTTTTTTTATTGACCAAATACTTATTTTCCACCATAATTTGCAAATAAATTCTTTAAAAATCAGACTATGATGTCAATTACAGGCCTCTCTCATCTTTTTAAGTGGGAGAACTTGCACAATTGGTGGCTGACAAAATACTTTTTTTCCCCACTGTATGTGAACAGAGCATTATACATAGAGATACAAGCCTACTCTGTACTGTTGTATTAATAAAAAGAAATAGCTGTTGCAAATACATGTGTATAAATATTCTATGCCTATACCAGGTAGTCCGATTTCATTTAATTGTACCATTTTGTAATAGGATAGAAGTACATTCCCATTTTAGTACTGAGCAATACATTGCACTCATGTAGAAAATATTCTACTGGGAGAGGCTGTACGGTCATGCTTTCGACCGAGTAATTGACTACATCCTATTCTATATGCTGCAAGGCTGTAGAAAGAATGTGGATGCTTATCTTTTCTGTAGATCATATTATTCTGTATGTGCTATGGGCTTTCCCTCTAAGCTGCATTGCACACTGTGACAGCACAGAATACCATGGTACCAGAATCATAAATGTTCTGTTTTTGTCAGCTTAAGCACTCCAGTGGAGTTACTGGTAATACATCTTGTTTATCAGTTTTGCCCTAGGTAGAATGAGGCAAACTATGATTATAGCAATATACAGGGATAATACCTAGAAATTATACATCTGTAGCCACTTATGTGTCACTAGACTTCTATTGCTGTTCCATTATGTAGCTAAATCTGGCATCATGCCACACACCAAAGAAACAGGTGTTTTAAGAATATGGTAGGAGGTTCTATTGAGCACCTTAGGGAAAAGTAGAATAAGATGTTGTGATCACTTGTCTTGTTTTTATATACTTCAAACTGTTATTCTTTTGTTTCTTGCAGATGGTCATAATTTGAGTGATCCTATATCCAAGATGAATGATAAAGCTGCAGGTATGGAAGTCATGGGCACTGGGGCAGTTTTACAGTCAGAGCAGAATGAGAGAGTGGGTAATCTGCTGCATGAACCTAACAGAGATGAGTCTTCAGACCTGGGCATATCGAATTCTGTTAAAGTGTTAACAAAAACGGGCAGGTTAGCACCTACAAAAATCCAAACCTCAATAGAGGAGTCTCCTGACGGATTTCTTTCTGATGAATGTACCATGTTAATGTCATCAAATCCCCAATGCTTAGCTTACAACACGAGAGGTGGAGATTCTGTAAAGTGCCTTGAAGTTAAACAATTGCAATGTCTTCAGAATACATCAGTCCAGAAAACGTTTGACACTGTTGAGTTTCCACTAGTTCCAGAAAGTTTTCATGAAACATCTGTTTGCAAAGACCCGGTATTCCCCTGCGTGAGTGATGTTGGTTCAGCTACTTGCCGATTGGAACCAAATACAGATGATGATATAAATGCGTCCTATGAAAATGTGCCAACAGATCAGGACTTGGATATGGGTGTTGAGTCCACTCGGCAAGACGTCAAGGCCACCCCACTGAATAAAAAAGAAGATAATGACCGCTTGGTTGCATATCTTTCAGATTCTGCAGAGACTGTTAGTGCAAGACTCCAAGATATTCAGTCTGAGACCTTAAAGGTTGATCTGCTGTTGTATGCAAAATCTGCGATTGAATATAATAGTACATCACCAGGCATTATAGTAGATGATCAGTCTTTAACACCAAATCGTCTACCTTGCTTTGAAAATTTGACTGGTGCCAAAGCACTTGACAAAGAAGAATGTTCTTTTTCCTCTAGCAAGAGTGATTGTAACACCCCTATCGATGATGGTGCACAGGATTGTCATAAATATACATGTGCCAAAACTTTGGAAGACCATTCAGGTCCAGCTCCAGTGACAAGCATATGTGAGGAGCCTTTATACCCACAATCTTCAGCTGACTGCAGTAAAACATCTTTTATTGACTGTCATATCAGAGATTCAGATTTGGGTAGTAGAACTAAAGAACGCTTAGTTATGTCTGTAGCCCCATCTAATGGCGTTGCAAGAAATTTTAGGATTGCAGAGTCCAATATAAACTCTCGTTGTCTGTCTGTGGATACAGAAAAAAATGAATACACTATCCCACAGACTATGAAGGTAGGTCTGTTGAAGGAAACTAGGAAGCTTGTTGTCACACAGTCAGAGAGGCTTTGTGATATGGCACCAGCTGTAATAAATGATGCAACCACATCACATAAAACTCTTGAAGACTCTCACTGTTTGTTTGACTCAAATTGTGGATTAGGTGATTCCCAAAATGTTGTTCATGATGTTGCCAGTTATAACCAGGCTATAACTTCTCACATGCAATCAAATTTGTTAGTAACCTTCAAAGAAGCAGTCTTGACCACCGATGAATTGACTGTGCCTTGTCAGAAAGTACAGTACAATACTGATGAAACGCCATCATATGCACTTGTACCTTATATTGATATTTGGGGTTCTTTCTCAAAGCCTGAAGTAAATTCACTGTTGTCCTTGAGGGAGACCATCAATGTTATCAGCAAGAAAATTGAATCCCAAGAACTAAAGAAAGATGACGATGAACTGAAAGGTGGTAAAAAAGGTTACCTCATTGAAGATCCTCCTGAGGATTCTACTAAAGACTGTATGCCGAAAGCATTTAAGGACCCTCTAGGAGTAGTAGATTTTAGCCAATATGGTGGCAAATCTAAAGAAGATGAACCAGTTTTAGATTCTTTAAGACAAAGGGAAACCTTATTGGCACAAGGTGTTAAGTGTAATGCCTCAGCAAATTCCTTTCCTTGCCATGCTGAGTGCCATAGTATTAAAATGAACGACAGCAGAATACCCAGAGTGCCCTCCTCCATCAGCCAGTCTGAAGGCATTTGTCATTTTAATTCTGGTGCTTTATGTGACTCTTCTGTAGCTCTAACTGTGCGTAATATGGCTGTATTACCTTGTCTATTTAATGTGCAACAAGAAGGTGACACAATTCAAAGTGACCAAACACATGCGTGCTTCCTAAAAGAAAGACTTCCACCCCATTTGTATATGTCCAATGACTGTTCTGCTTTGTCATTACACACCTCAGCTACTACCATTACCTTCACTGATGGCAAGAACAGGGAGAAAAGAGACAGCAAAGTTTTTTTAGGCAACTTACAGTTGAATGTTACTTCGAGCCCTGCTGGTTCGTCAGTACAGATACTGGATGAGCCAAGTAAATCTCTTTCACTAAAGCAAGAAACCGACCTCAGGCCGAAACCTAGTACCATCTTTCGAGAGCTCTGTAAAGCTTCAAACCCTGTACAGTGCATGCAGGTTTCCGCAGAAGTTGTCAGTGGTCCAACACAAAGTGCTCAACCTGCTGTTTTAATTGAAGGTAGAAGCCCATTTATGCTGCATATGAAAAAAAAATTTGACACATGAGAGAGGGTCCTCTCTAGTGAAAGCAGTTGTTCCAGTTAAGACTAAATCCATGCGAGTCAAGCCCCAAAGAGATGTATTTAATATGGAAATTGCAGTTCATAAGAAGACACTAAAAGATAGACCCAGACAGTGCGCAGGTTATATAGAGTTGTTGAGTGGTGCTGCAAACAGTAAGAAGTATAATTTGAGACCTGCACCTCAAAGCCTTAATTGTTCTACGTCAAAGGAAGCAAAAAGACCAAAGATTTCTAATGGAAGGGATGTGTGTCTTGCCACTTCTGGCCTGTTAAACTGCATTGACAAGTTTTCTCAGAATTCAGAAAGCTACCACCTTTACCAACCTAGACAGGCTTGTAAAAGAAAGGACCCTCCAAGTGCCAGCAGAAGCCACTCCTGTTTAGGCACTGACATCTCTGTGAAAAGACAGCCAGACAGGAAATGTAAGAGTTTTTCTTCTCAAGGAAACTTGCCAATAAATATTGAGACTAAGACCTGCAAGAGCTCCTCTGTTCCGGAGGGCCACAACTCCCATGATATTAGTGTTAAATATAAATTGCTGCCGTCTGAACACTTAGGCTTAAATTTCACTTCAAAGCCTCGTTATTCCAAAGTGACCAGGGGAGGCGCTGTTTCACAAAAAGCAACTTCTTTACTGAAAAGCACACAAGATCAGATGTTACTAAGCAAATTGTCCAGAATTGCCAACAGACTGACTGCTCCATCCAAATGTGAAACTTTCTCCAGCAACTTGAAAGTTGTTCCCTTTCGCGGTGTGAAGATTCAGGCAAAGAAACTGCTGAATGTCTTTTCATGTGTCCGTATGAGAATGAACTCCCAGCCAGGGCAAATTTGGCAAGAAAATGTGTGCCTTACATCAAGTAGAGACCGCCTTGTTTGTCAGTCTATGAATCTGTACCCTAAAAGTTACTTTAGCAGTCTAGGTGATACTTTAAATGCTTGTGATAATTTAACTTTTCCTGTCTCTTTTCATGTAAACCTAGATCCTAGCTGCTTGTCAGACTTTCTAAAACTTAATCCCCCAGACTTTATTTTAGGTAGTCCTCAGTCTACTGCTCATGTATCAGAACTTTCAGAGTGGACGCTATCACTTTTCCTTTCATCTCACATGCCACCAGACACTGACAATGTTCACCTCCTCACACAGTGGAATCCACAGTTTAGGTCTTTAGCATCAAGTTCAGAATCCAGCCGTACAAGGAAGTCTGTCAGAAAATCGGGATGCTCAGCACTTGGCCTTCACACAGTACTTGCACTTTCATCTCCTGGGTGTTACAGGCTATGGACAAGGAGAAGGAATCTGGGAAGCCGAATTCCCACCGTCCAAAAACTTTCTGTGACACAATTTGCACATGGACTTAAGGGATCACCACAGCAGTTTAACAGAAAAAAAGGATCAGTTTTCCTCATTAGCGTTTTCTCTGGGTCGCATTCTTTCTACTTGGAGCCAACATGGCGTAACTGCCTTCCCTCCTGACTGTGCCAACACACATCCAAACTGCAGTGTTTGGCTACCAAGCCAGAACAGCAACATTATCAGGTAACCACCTTTGCTTATTTTTCTCATTTAATTTCATGCATTTACAGCCCTTAACTAGAGATTAGCATGAAATGTGTTTTATTGTACTAGCTATTTTATAGATGGTGTTGAAGTTTTCCTCTGAAAATAAGAAATTATTCTAGTCAAAGCAAGAGTGAGTTTGTAGCTTTCAGATTTTCTTAGGCACATTTTACTTGGTTTTCTGGTTTATTACTTTCAGCAATTGGTTGGATAATCTTTGGCACAAGGGGTTTAATATCACATTTCACGTGGGTTTGTCTATAAGCTTAATAATCCTTCTGTTCCACCTTTTTAATTCTTGGTTTCTTTGTTTTCTGGAAAGTGTATGTAGAAGTCCAGATCAATTGGTTTGTGTTCGACTGCCTCAGAATACTATTTCTCCCTTTAATAAATACAGGTAGGAAAAAATATATAATGTTACCTTTTATGCCTGTAAAAAATTTTATTTTTTTTTTTTAATTTTGTCATTTTTGTATTTTATTTTTTTTTTTTTTGCAGTGTACCTGTTCAGAACCATAATATTACGTTGCAACCAAGGACTTATCATCAAGAAGATCTTGGACTTCCATGTTGTCTGTCCATTCAACAAAAGGATCCAAGACCTCGGTGTTGGTTGTCTCAGTACAAGAATGACCTAGAGTTGTCAAGCTGTTCCATCAAACAGGACAGTGGCCCTAAGTATTCCTTCATCTTTTCTTCTGTGAAAAAGGATAACTTAAATCTGCCACTTGAGCCGTCTACTCAGCAGAAGGATAATCTAGAACGCCCACTTGGCTTGAAACTTGACCTAAAGCCTGTAGCTAGCATCCCTTTGCGAAAACATAAAAAATCTACAATTCGCATAGACAATTGTGATGGGACTGTTCGGAGGGATGCTGTTGTGTATCTTCCTTGCCCTGAGTCACCATCAAAGGGCCAGAATTGTCCTTTTAAGCAGAAGGAGGAAATAATCATCCCCTGCACACAAAGCCAGAACCTGAACCAGGGAAATGAAGTAAGTAGCTGAAATAAAGCCCTTAACCCCCTCCTGTTCCAACCTTTTTCAATTCTTCACTTTTTTTTTATTTTTTTTTTTATTTGCCTGACTTCCGAAAGCCATATGTTTTTTTTTTTACTGTTCACATAGCCATGTGAGAATTTATTTTTTGTGGGTCAAATTATATTTCATAATGGCACCATTTAATATTTTATGCAATGTATTGAGAAACTGGAAATAAAATTATGCGGAAAAATTCTTTTGTGCATCAGTAATACACAGTATTACAGTTCTTGTTGTATTTAAATACCTTTTAAAAAAAAAAAAAAAAAAAAAATCTTTGCATTGCCATATTCTGACACCCTTAACCCCTTCCTGACATCTGCCGTAATAGTACAGCGGAAGCCAGGTCTTTAAAGATGGCCAATCTGCTGAAGTGCGGCTGCCATAGCTACCAGGTCCCCACTGTATTCTACAGCGGAGACCCGTCTCTAATGCCCGCGATCAAAGTTCACTCTGATCGTGGGCATTACAGGGCAGGACTCCCCAACCCCTCCTGGTCAAATGAAGGCTCCCAAGCTTGTCATTTGACCAGACTCAATAGCTATGTAGCGAATCTCCCATAGACTGCAATACAGATTGCAGGTTCAAGTCCCCTAGGGAAGCTAATAAAATGGTAAAAAAATAAAGTAAAAGTTATGACAAAATATAACAAAAAAAAAATTCAAATCGCTTCCTCCTCCCCCTTCTCTAGAACACATATAAAAGTATAATATTACTGTGAAACACATACACATTAGGTATCCCTATGTCCAAAAACACGCGGTCTACAAACTTATAAAAAAAAAAAAATTTTGCCGTATGGTGAACGCTGTAGCTGGAAAAAAAAATCAAAGGTGCCAAAGCCCCATTTTTTTTCACTGTTTCGCCTCTGATAAAAATTAGAATAAAAAGTGAGCAAAGCAATAGACATTCCCCAAAATGGCATAACTAAAAAGTTAATCTGGCCCAGAAAAACAAAAAACACACTCCCGTACACGAAAATATAAAAAAGTTACGGGTGTTGGAATATGGCGACTTTAAGAGAAAAAAAATATATATAGTCTGCAAAGTTTTTGTTGAAATGTAAATAAAACTATATAAATTTGTTATCTCCGGAATCATACCGAAACACAGAATACAGGTGACGTGTCGTTTTGGCTGCAGAGGAAACTCTGTAAAAACGAAGCCCGTAAGAAAGTCGCACAAATGCACTTTTTCTTCAAATCTGCCCCATTCTGAATTTTTTTTTCCAGTACATTGTACAGCATAATAAATGGTAGCATCATGAAGAACAATTTGTGCCGCAAACATTAAGCCCTCATATGACTCTGTGAATGGAAAAATAAAAAAGTTATGGGGTTTGGGAGGCGGGTAGTCAAAAACGAAAATCGAAAAATTTACAGCGGCCTACTTTGCTGTTTGGCATCAGGTTTCCGCTGCTCAGGTCTGCAAGGCTGCTATCTGAGCCTCTGTCCATACCTTAACTAGGTTCTGCAGATCCTCTCTGTCGCCTGCACGGTTCTGCAAGTTTCTGTGCGCTAGGTTGCTAGCATGGCTCTGTAATTCCCACCCTCTGAGACTGCTTAAGGATATACCTTGATGCTGTGTCCCCCAATAGGAAAATGGGATTTTTGTATTCGCAGTAAAATACTTTTCTTGTTTTGGGTTCAGGACTTGTTGGTTTTGGTTCTATGTTCCTTTTTGCCTTTTCTCTCTCTCCTACTGCTGCGGTACAAACTGACTAGCACAGTGTCTGTGGAGAGGGTATAACCTGGCTGTGGAGCTGACATCTTTTGCTAATTCCTAGTGGCCAGGTCTATACCCATGGTGCTATGTCCCCAATGAATACAACAAGAAAAGGATTTTATGGTGAGTACAAAAATCCCATTTTTCCAGGGGTACCCCAATTCTGAATTTCTGTTGAGGGAAGCTCTGCTCTACAGAATACTATGTGTCTACTTTTTTTTTTTTTTTTTTTTTTTTATTTATCATTTACAGCTCGTTACTTTGTGTTTTGCTGTGACTGCTATAACAGCTCGGTTCTATTCACTTGAATGAACCTGAACTGTAGTGAGTTGTATTACCAGGAGCACCTGCTACTAAATGTACTGAAGCTCTTGCATTATTGCATGAAATGAATATTAATGAACAATTACATGGTCTTAACCCCTTAAGGACCAGGCCTCGTTTTTCAAAACTGACATGTGACTTTATATGGCAAGTGATTTTGAGAGAGATATGTATGTGTGTATGTATATATATATATATATATATATTTATTATTATTATTATTATTATTATTATTATTATTAAATATATATATATATATTTTTTTTTTTTTTTTGTGACAAATTGTACTTCATGTTAGTGGTAAACACTAATGAATATTTTTGTATTTATTTATAAAAAAAAAATAATACGAAATTTGGGGGGGAAAAAAAATCGCAATTTTCAAAATGTGAAATGCTCTACCTTTCAGACAGTCATACCACCCAAATACGTTAATACATATTATCTGCCAAATCTCTGCTATATATTGGCATCATCTTTTAATTGTCCTGTAATTTATTTTAGACATAAAAAGGCTTACCAGTGTAACAGCGATTTTCCAGATTTACAAGAAAATTTCCCAAACTAATTTTTTTAGGGACCACTTCAGTTCTGAAAGGGATTATAAAGGCCTATATATTAGAAACCCCCCCTAAATCACCCCATTTTCAAAACTGCACCCCTCAAATAATTCAAAATAGCATTTGGGAAGTTTGTTAACCCTTTAAGCATTTCACTGGAATTAAAACAATATGGAGGTGAAACTTAGACATTTCATTTTTTTTTTTTCCACTAATCCCTTAATTTAGCGCTAAAATTTACAAATTCACAAAGGGTTAAAGAGTGCTATTTTGCTTTTGGAGGGCAGATTTTGCTGGAATAGTTTTCAGGTGCCATGTAAAACTATAAAACTACACCCCTCACAGAACATATCAAGGGGTATAGTGAGCATTTTGACCCTACAGCTGTTTCACAGATTTTATTAACATTGGGACATTAAAATGAAATTTTTTTTCCAATAAACTGTCAATTTAGCCCCAAATTTTTCATTTTCACAAGAGAACAAAGGCGAAAAAGCACCCCAAAGTTTGTTACATAATTTCTTCTGAACACGGATATGCCCCATATGTGGTTGTAATCTGCTGTATGAGTTCATGGCAGGGCTCGGAATGGAAAGAGCGCTATTTTGCTTTTGGAGGGCAGATTTTGCTGGAATAGTTTTCAGGTGCCATGTCGCATTTGCAGAGCCCCTAAAGTACCAATACAATGGAAACTTCTCAAAAGTGCCCCCCATTTTAGAAACCACACCCCTCAAGGAATGTATCAAGGGGTATTATCATTTTGAGCCTAAAAATGCTTACCAAAAATTAATGTACAAAGTGAAAATTTTTTAAAGAAATATCCAATTTCAGTGCCTAATACTTTGCGGACACTTTGTGGCATCAGAGACATACACTCCTAAAATTATTAAGTGGGCTATCCCGGGGACAAAAAAATTATATATGTGGGTGTAAACTGCTGCTTGGGCACACAGCAGGGCTTTTTGTAAGCTTTTGGAGTATAGATTTAGAGGGACTTTCTGGCCATGTTGTTTTTGCAGAGGCTTGGAGGTGCCAGTAAACTGGAATTCCCCAAGAAGTGACCCCATTTTCTATGGGCAATTTTAGAGTCTCTGCAAATGTGACATGGCGTCCAAAAACCAACAATCTAAATATGCGCTCCAAAAGCACATAGCGCTCCTTCACATCTGTGCCCTGCTGTGTGCCAAATGGCAGTTTATGCCCACATGTATGACACTGGTGTACCCAGGATAACGTACTTAATGCCATATGTGGGTATAAGCTACTGTTTGGGCACAAAAGGGAAGGAGCGCTATTTTGGTTTTTGGACACCATGCCACTTTTGCAGAGCCCCTGAAGTGCCAGTAAAGTGGAATCCGCAGACACATAACCCCACTTTGGAAACTACACCCTCTCAAGGGATTTATCAAGTGGGGCAGCGAGCATTATTAACCCTTAAGTGTTGCATTCTTTTAATTTCCAGAAATGAATGCGCAGCTGATAATGAAAAGTTAAAAATGAAATTTTGCAGTGCCCGATATGTTGTGCCCAGCTTATGTCTGCAGAGACACGCACTCCAAAAACTGTTAAGCGGGTATCCCGGGCACAACAGCTTTTGAAGCAATTGTCTCTGATACAAGCCGGGCACAACATATTACACACTGAAATTACATATTCCTGGAAAAATTGTCATTTTCTCCTTTCACAATCAGCTGCGTATTAATTTATGGATAATAAATTATAGCAACACTTGGGGGTTAAAAATGCTCACTGTACCCTTGGATAAATTCCTTCAGGGGTGTTCTTTACAAAATGGGGTCACATGTCAGGAGCTTCCACTTTATTGGCCTTTCAGCTCTGCAAAAGTGCAATGGCGTCCAAAAACCAAACCGTCCAAGTCTGTGCTCAAAAAACCAAATGGCGCTCCTTCCCTTCTGTACCCAAACAGCAGTTTATACCCACATATGACATTAAGTATGTTATCCTGGGTACACCAGTGTCATACATGTGGGCATAAACTGCAGTTTGGGCACACAGCAGGGCGCAGATGGGAAGGAGTGCTATGTGGCTTTTGGAGTGCAATGTAAGATGTTTGGTATCTGCACGCCATGTCATGTTTGCAGAGCCTCTAAGGTACCAGTAAAGTGGAATCCCCTAGGGAATGACCCCATTTTGAAAACTGCACCCCTCAAAGAATTTATCAAGGGGTGTAGTGAGCTTTAGTATCCCAGACGTGACTGCACAGCAGATGGGGAAGAGTGAATATGTAAGCTGTGCGGAGTACATTGGGTACACTAAATTCCCTACTATATCTCCAGTAGCTCCCTATTGGGGGAGTCACTCTGGGGTCACTTCTGGTTTATTATCCCTCGTAAGGTCTAAATCTGGTTTGTACCCTGAAATACGCTCGCACAACTTATACATTCCCTTCCTGACACAGCCAGTTTTGTTCTAATGATTTGGCGATTTTTGGGGTTTTTTGTCTTCACATTGTACAGCCTATATTTTCTTTATTTTTCTGGTGATGTGGCCATATGAGGTCTGCTTGTTTGCGATATGAGATTGTATTTTGTAATGACATCATTTTTGGGTGCCTACAACTTGTCAAATTTATTAACTCTTTCTTGGTGTGTTTCTTTAAATCCACCATCAATTTTGTCATAGCGTTTTACCTTATAAATTTTTCGCCGTACAACGTAAGTAATATGTTTCCTTTATTCTGCACATCAGTACAATTACGACGATACCCAATTTATATTGTTTTTTTTTATGCGTTACTAATTTTGCAGAACAAAAACCCATTTGGGGACATAAATCAATTATTTTTGCATTGCCATCTTCTGAGAGGCGTTACATTTTTATTTTGCGGTTTACAGAGTTGGTTGAGGACTTATTTTTTGCAGAATAATCTGTGCTTTTTATTGGTCCTGTTTTGGGGTAGATATGACTTTTTGATCACTTTTTATGGAAAATTTTGTAATGTAAGATGGCGAAAAATCATTACTTCCAGCATGTTTTTTTTCCGTGTGTGTGTTTTTTGTTTTGTTCCCCCCCCCCCTGACATTCACCGTGTACGTTAAATATTATTTCAGTTTTATTATACAGGTTGTTACGGATATATTGTTTTTATTCATTTTTAGGTTTTTTTTCTATAATTCATTTTGTATAGGAAAAGGGAATTTTTTGGGCTACATTTTATTTTTTTCACACACTTTATTTTGTTTTCACATTATATTTTTTTTTTTTTTTTTTTTTTACTTTTTTCATGTGTCCCTTTAGGACACCTGAACCAGCGATGTTTTGATCGCTGTCAGTTACAGCTAACACCCGGTTCCGATGCTGCCTGCTCAGATAGTGAGCCCTGGTGCGCGAAGTACCTAGCACCCAGGATGTAATAGTACGTCCAAGGTCGTTAAGGGGTTAATGTTTAAATTCTTTAGCCTGTGGTCATAAAAACAATTTCTATATAATTTTTTATTTTATTTTACAGAATGGATCCTTTGAAAGGAAGCTTCAGCGAGTCTCTCAAATTCGAATCAGAAGAACTATTCCCAAACCAGATCCAAATCTGACTCCAATGGGTCTACCAAAGCCAAAAAGGTATGCTGCCAAATATTGTATATTTCAAATATATTGTGTGTTATTTCAAGCTAAAAAGATGCTAAACTTTCAGAATATTGGGGGAAATTCATCAGGACTTGGGTTTCACATACAAGTCTTGATCCAGTTGGTGGTGGAATGAAACTGTGCCTATCTGCAAATACATACACAATAGGGCTAAATACTCACTGTTTCCTTGTGCAGCTTTTTCTGGGCTTTATTTTATTTGAGACTCCTTGTATCACTGTTATTTACATGAAGTGAATCATATATGCAATTAACAGTGATACAAGGAGTCTGAAGTAAAATAAAACCCAGAAAAGGGTGTAATACATGGACATCTACTGACTCATGAAGGGCTGCCGCTATCGTATCAACCATGTTGCTTGAAATTCAGTAAGGCATATAGACCAGGGTTGTCTTCATCAAAGAAGAACAATAAACTTTGACCCTATAATAATAGATGCAGGTCTTCTATAGGGCTTAGCCCAATCCACTTGTGCCCTCCAACAGTGAATTTTTTTTTTTTTTTTAAATTGACCACTCTTACGTCATATTTAGTGTAGTAAGAATAGAGACAAGCAGATACCACCTCCTCTACCTAGTTATCAGAAAGGGTAACAATTCATATGATAGGAATTTATCAAATATGTGTGATATATCCAGGTCCCTAGTTACCAAAAATTATATTTCAATTTAAAATGTGCCTGTTTTGAGATTATGGGGGCATCAAAAAGACTGCCACACAGGGTTAAGCTAATGGGATCTGTGTAACGTTTTTGCCTTAATTTTGGAGGTTTGCATTCTTGGCCTTATCACTAGTAAGTAAACCCACTCCGAATGAACAAATGGTCATTGTCATCAGGCCACATTTGCTTTGAATGTTTTAACTTGGCTGAACTTATCTGACAGTAGAGCTCTAGGAATATATAATTGTTAAAAAGGAAAAAGCAAATGGAGAATCTATGTGTGATCTATTCTGTCTAATTAATTTTTTTTTTTTTTTCTGGTGAACAAGTGTCTCCTCTCCCTAAAGATTGGCATATTCAACGCATAAATGATATTAAATGTAGCGCAACTCCCACACCATTATCGCTTTCATGAAAGTGGAGTAGGAGGTGCAAAAATGCCAGTTGCAACAATTATATTGTAGCTGGCATTTAAAAAGATGCAAACACAAAAGAAAAAAAAAAACCTTGGTTTTTTTTCTATGCCAGATGTCTGGTGTAAATTAACCCTTTCGCTGCCAGGGGTTTCTGGATGTTTTGCTCCTCTGGTAGTCGAGGCAATTTTCACTTTTGAGATGGACAAATAAAACCTAAATTGCAACGTTAAAAAATCATATTAACGCCCCCCCCCCCATATTTTTTTTTTCTGAAAGTAGACACCTGCAGCATTGTCAAAATGCTACATGGTACTGTATACGAACATGCACCTTCAGCAATTTTTGATTTAACCCTTTCCTGGAATCCGCCATAATAATATGGCAGATGCCGGGTCTTTAAAGATGTATTCTACAGGGGAGACCCGGCGCTAATGCCTGTGATAGTAACATCGTGAATCTCCCATAGACTGCAATACTGTTGTATTAGTGCTCCAGGAACTGCGGTTGTAACTGCATATCTGCATTATTTTTGAAATTTATAGCAGTTTAGACCAATCTATAGATTTATTAGGATTAGCTCCTGATGAACCTGATACAGATAACACAGGGGAAACACGTAGAGCAAGTTTGAGCAAGTTTTATTTTTGAGTAAGTTGACCACAAGCCATACTACTTGGGGGCATGAAGGACTGACAGGAGACTGGGGCAGTCTGAGTAGCCTGGAGATTAGTTGGTGGAATCTGAGTCACTAATTTTAAATGGTAGCTGTATATCCCTGGAGTCAACATAGCGGATATCAGTAATGGCTGCAATATAGGTGTTTATTGAGCATAAGGGTCAGAATATCATGATTTCCCTTATGGTTATAACGTTTTAATGACAGGAAATGGAGTTACTGTGACCTGTACCTAGATTACTGACATATGTACTTACTGGAGACTAGGGTTGTGGAGGTATATCATGGCTGTGCGGGAGTCTATTCAGTGATGCTTTACAAATTATGTGTGGGGTTTCCCTAGCACTAAGAGCAACTGACAAAATACTGACCTGTTGCATGACGCAATCGTGATACTATAACCTTAGTCTTAGGGTGGTGAAAGTATTCAATTACGCCCTAGGTCCAGTGGAAAGTTGGAGTGTGTGAATACTATCTAACATTTAAACCCCAAATAAACTTTGAATAGACAGGCACAGACCACATTGATCTGTCTTTTAGTAGATTAGTGGACGTCCTTTATGTTTATTTTTTATCTTAAGATATTAAAAGTTAAGTTTTATCGTTTGAAACCATTTTTCTGTGAGATACCATGAAAAGCAAGTCCACCCCTAAACCCTATATATTTCTTGAAAGTAGACAACCTGAAGATTGTGTCTCAATAAGTTATCAGTAGCCATGTCCACCTTCATGTAACTTTGTGACAAACAGTAAAACATATATTTGCATATATGTTTTATACATTTATCTAGTAATAATCGTTATTGATATTATTTTAGCGTGTAATGGATATCGCTAGAGACGTGGTCGGCGTATTTTACTCTATAAATAGTAAAAAGTTCATGCTACCCCTCCCCCTGGGGTCACATACAGGTTATGCACAAACAATGATGATTTTTCTCCTTTTCTGTTCCTCCCCTCCCCTTCTTCATGCAGGGAGGACACTTTATGCAGGGAGGACACTTTAGAGCCCCATATCTCAGGATCCATTAGGGCTATGAAGATGATCTTGGATGAGAATCTAAAAATGATAGCCCTTACAGATTTGGCGCGATTTGCCGTTAAAAACACTGTCAGGATTTGAGATCTGCAGTGGGATCTCCATGCAGAACAGCGTCTTCGCCAGCAAATCGCTCCATATCTGTAAGGGCAGTAATGATTATCTTGGATTCATTTTAAAGATGAGAATCGTAAATGATACCAATATCATCTTCATAGCCCTAACGGATCCTGAGAAATCTGCATAGTAGTAAGGATGTATTACATATATCCTCTGCTACTGAAGTGCCACCCTTGCCGGACTTATAAATATGTTGTTTAAAAGGGTTAATGATCTTCCCCCATTGCCTCGGGTTGATTCACATCTAAGGTCATGAATTCTTAAGTTATTATGCATATGATATGGAAATCTTTAAAACACAAGTTAACTCCATGCTTAGATTCCTGTAGATAAGAACAGTGTGAGTCCCCCAGGATTGATCTGAACTGTGTGTTTTTTTGTTTTTTTTTTGTTTGTTTCCTGCATTTCATGTTCAGGCACTTCCTTTTGTCTTTTGTGTTATAGAGTTAACAAGAAAGAGTTCAGTTTGGAGGACATTTACACCAACAAGAATTACAAGTCTCCACCACCAGCTCGGTATGGAACCTCACAGTGGGAAGGTTTTTTTCCCCTCCTCTACTTGTGTAGATGCTTTAGATTTAGTGATGCACAGCCTGTGAAATGGAGGCTACATACAAGCAGCAATACCCATCTGTGCGGGCCCAAACAACAAGAAATGACTGTGTGTGGTGGGGATATGGTGGCAAGTACTATCTGGTCACTGTTTCCCCAGATTCCTGATTATATTATAGATGACCTATCTTGCCCCTGTTTGGCACTTCAGTATATAAATTTAGAAAGGAGGTTGCTCTATTCATCCATTCCTCTCTATTGTAGTTGTAAGAGGCTATACTATTGCCACAGTACAGATAATCTTCAATGGAGAGAGCCATATGCATGGTCTCCTCCTCCCAAGAGTGCTGTTTGGGGGAAAAAGGGACCCCCATTCTCCTGTGTGATGCAGGTTCCATTTTCAGGATTCCCACCTGTCGGACATTTATGGTATATACTTTTGATATTCCTTAAATGTCTCCAATGGTATTAGTTTGGCCCTTGGGAGTAGTTCAGCATGATAATGTGACCTTCAGTTGTGCACCTTTTCTTTAGGTCATAGATTTTAAAATGTTACCCATTCTTGATTCCTCCCCATATGTAAATCATTATATCCCCATTATATGGGGACTCTATTGTGATCTGTACTTTTGCCTGCTTAGGTATGACTTCATAATATAATATACACTTTTTTTTTTTCTATACAGTAGCCTTGAAACAATATTTGAAGAGCCCAAAGAGAAAAATGGAGTCTTAATTTCTGTCTCCCAGCAAAAGAGGAAACGTGTTCTGGAATTCAGAGACTGCACAGTTCCAAGACTTAAACGGCCAAAAGGCAAAATGAAAGTAATGACCAGCTGCAAGCGGGGGAGGAAAGCTGCCATGGAGGGGGTACAGCTCGATGCACTTCTCATACAGAAACTCATGGACCTTGAAAACTGTCTTTTGGAAGAGGAAGCCATGGAAAGGGAATCAGCAGCTTCTGAAATGCCAAGCTGATAGAGACTAGTAGCCCCGTGCTAGTTCTGCTGTTATATTAAATGCCTAGATTGTTCAGTTATTATCAGCCATGTTGTGGAATTTGACATTAATAAGTTGGACAGATTTTTTTTTCTATGTCTGCAACTGAAAGACTGAAGGCATTCTCCAATTGTCACAAAATGTTATGGTCTGATTTATTATGACCTTACCAAAGGAGTGCAGATGCAGAGATAATATGCTTTATGTTAAGGGACTTGCATGTTTGCTTGGGACGTAGATCTGTACTGATCTTTTTCAGATGGTCACAGAGAAAAACCATCTAAACTCTGCACTGGAAAGTGAAGTATAGCATTAATGCACTTAAATAATGTCTATATTTATAAATATATATATTCATAGTTTTAATGCAAAAGAAAACAGATTTTAGCATTTTCAAGTTTTAATCAGGTTATTAAGCTGTTGCTTGATGCAGGTTTGTGCTTCCTCCTATGTAATAAACTGTGCATATGCTGCAGTGGGTTTTTTTTTTTTTACACTAAGTATTTTCAGTTTTGGTCCCTTTTTTTATTTTTACCATGAATCACACAATACTGTTTTATTCAGAACAATTCTTGTGCCTTGCAAGATACTGTGAAGGAAGCCTTTGTAAACCTTATGTAACACATGAGTCTTTAAACTACACCATTGGTTTAGATTTTAGTTCCAGCTTGCAAAATCACTCCTGGTGTTTTTTGTTTTTTTTAATGTTGATTGGCTTAAGTTCATATCCAGCTTTTTAGCTATGGTCCTAGTACAATATTCATGCAATAGTTTACATTATATGCTACAGTTTTTTGTAACAGTGGTCATGATCAATGTGCTAACATTGCTGGCTGCTCTTGTAAGGGTTAATGGTATTTCTCAACCTCTGTGTGGTGGTGATAAGCAGCGCGTGTGCTCTTGCTGTGTTACTTGGACCCTACCTTTCTGTGAATTGCAGATAAGTCTGTTGTTTTGTGTGTTTTTAATTTATAAAAAGTTAATAAATACCAATTACTCTCATAAATGAAGTGTGTATTTTGAAGAAATTGTTCCTTAACTTGGTAAAGATTGTTCAGGTGTCAGAAAGATCAGAGATTGAAAGATTTGTGTTTATTTCTAAGTATCCTCTCTCTAGTTACATATCTACACCATTTCAAAGTTTGTGTTAGCAGAAAAAAAGGCCCCATGTTGTGGAAACGCAGCTTTTTTTTGTTGCAGATTTTGCTGCGGTTTTTTGAGCCAAAGTCAAGAATGGCTACAAAAGGAATGGGAAATATATAGGAAGTTCTTATACTTCTACCTTCAGCTCAATCCACTCCTGGCTTTGGCTCAAAAAATGCAGCAAAATCTGCAACAAAAAAAGCTGCGTTTCCGCAATGTGGGGCTTTAGCCTAAAGGGGTTTTCTGGGCAAAAAAACCTTTTTTTTCAAAAAAGGTCTGTTAGTGATTATTAATAGGTTAATAAGTGCACCCAAATTCCTTTAGCAGTGTTTTGAGTAATTTCTGGGTTTCTCTGTGAGCTCCTGGCATCTTCTGCATTTGTTTATATGGGCATCTTCTGGTTTTGTTTTTCTACAACTACCATGATGCCTTGGGCTTCACTCAAGGCTGACTCACACCACCTCCCTCTCTCACTCCCTTCCCCTCCCTTTCTCACTCACACCCCCTCCCTGTTTCCCTAGCTAGCCTGTCCACTACTAGCCCTTCCTAACTAACTTAACCCCCCACCCACCACCCCATCATACTTGCCTGTCTTCCACGCAGGACCTTCTGGTCACAGAACACCACTTCTGGGCGGCCGGCACCTCCTCATCTTGACGTCTGCTGGCTGCCCACGCATGCGTAATAGACCCGGAGTGCCAAGAAGAAGTGATGTCACGTGCCTAGAAGGTCCTGCCCAGAAGACAGGTAAGTATGATGGGGTGGATTAATATAGGTAACAATTCAGAAACAGGGAAACGGAACATCACTGGAAAATGTGCCTGGGGCAATCACATGACTGACCTGGCGATCTAGGTAAATTTATAGATTTTTGATAAACTAAGTAATTTAGTCTGTGGTGGCGTCCCTGGAGACTGGCGAATTCTTTCGTCAATTGACATCCGCGAAGCCTATCCTCACATCCCCCATCACGCTGTTCCATCAGCATTTCTACGTTTTGCGGTGGATTTGCGACTTTTCCAGTTTGTCGCTCTCCTCTTCGGGCTGGCCTCGGCCTTCCAGGTATTTACCTAGGTGTTGGTGTCTCATGGCCATTCTCTGCTCCGGAGGTGTCACCGTGATTCCATACTTGGAAGACCTTCCAGTGAAGGCCCCTCCAAGTCGGACAATATGACCAGCTTGCAGAAATCCTTGATACTACTTCGCCAGTTCGGCTGGCTCATCAATGAGGAAAGGTCTTGTCTTGTGCCTTCTAAGCGCATGGAATCTGGGACATGATCCTCAACACGCTCTAGGGCATGATTCTCCTCCCAGAGGCCAAGATCCTGAGGTCCGATTTGTTCCACCTTCGGAGGTACTCTCCTTGCTCTCTTTGGTTCTGCATGCGAGTCCTGGGTATGATGGTCTCGACCTTCAGGCTGTCCCTTTCACTCAGTTACACTCCCCGTCCTCTATACTTGGCGATTCTGACCTGCTGGGACAAATCTCCGGCCAGCTTCGACTGCCTGATTCTCTTTCTTCCTTGGGTTCGCAGAGAGCTTCTTTGGTGACTCTCCTCCTCAGGAATATCTCAGGGGAAGTCCTTCTTCCCCTCTGTTGGCAGGTGATTCCCACCCACACAAACCCCCATCTTATCAGCATTTACACTGCTACCAATATAGTGTCTAGTGTGTGCACCAGTGGGCGTGGTGATGTCATCACGCACACGTAAACTCGACAACGTCACCATGCTTGAATTGGAGCTAACAAGGGTGCCGCAGCGCACGCATAAATACTGCGACACTGTCGTCTCCTCATAATGAAATAACCTGCTGAGTAAAAAAGACAGGGGGCGCATGTGCACAAACCAAAAGCAATGAACAGCACATGCATGGAGTTAAAAGCCATGCAGCAATGAAAATCAATGGAGCTAATGGCCTATGGACGGTCTACTATGTTCATAATACAATACCGTATTCTCATCACTTATACCTGTAATGGCAGACCCCACTACAGTCAGCAGCCTTTTAATTAATTCAGATACAGAGCATATATTACATCTAATAAATACATTCATTCATAAATAATCTCATTAAAAAAGCAATAATTCATACAGAATAACAACCATACAAAAATAGTGTGACATATAGTGCAATGTAAGATATTATGTACAACACATAATGTATAAACAACAAAACACTAATAGTGTGACATAATGCAATATAAGATATTATGGACAAAAAAAAATTCTAGTGAAAAACTACTGTGAGCGTGTGAACCCAGAGGGCGCTATTGAGTGACCCAGGGCCAGGCCTGAAAAGGCCCTCAGCCACACCTATGGGTGGGGTGTAACTCCAGCGGGCTGGGGTAAATCTGCAGGAAGTCGTGGACCCAGCCAAAGACAGACAAGGCGGTCTGTTCCCAGAGGGCTGGGGTCCTGAGAGGACTTACTGAGCCAGGCTGCTTGTTTTCCCAGAGATCAGTCAGGCCCTGACTCACGGCTTGCTCCCTATGTGTGGCCTAGGTCATTTGTTATTTTGTGTATGTTTCCTAAGCTGAAGAAAAGCCATTTTGTTTTGAATTGGCACCGTCTGAACGCTGTCTCTCTGGCGCCCAGTACCACAACCACTGCTGTCGGGTCCAGGAGTCTGCCGCCATTGAGATTAATCCCCCCAAGTTCTCACACTACATATAAATATAATCAATTACACATGACAAAAGCACTAACTCGTGTACAAATTGAGAGAAAAAAAAATATTTTAGTTTTGGTTTTCTATTCCACACATGTGTAGCTCCTCCAAAATGGTTCAAGTCATGCATGACTATGTTCCACCGACTCCACATCGCACATAGAAAATAGCATAATCAATAACAGAAATACAAAAAAACTATCCGAAATATACTAAAATGAGTGCAAAATTACAAAAAAGGTTTGAAGCTAAGCAGTGATGACACTAGGCTGTGAGGCCTGCCTTTCTGACAGTGGAGATGATATCAGTGTTGAAACTAACAGCACTATTATCTCCAGCACTGGGGCGCATAACATCAGTTCCATGTTCTAGCGGTATGTAATACCACACATCTACGATAACGTGAAAGGTAGTCTTTAAGTTAGACTATCCAGCGGGTTTCTTTTTCCAAAAGAACTTGTCGTAAATCACCCTCTCAACACTTAAAGCGGACCTTTCATGTCCTCATGCAGCTGCGGTTTTATATACCGCTAGAAAGCCGACAGTGCGCTGAATTCAGCACACTGTCAGCTTTCCAGTTATGTGCTCCAGGGCTGGAGCTATCGGTGCCATTAGTTTCGGCACCGATCTCTGCCCAAAATCAGAAGGGCGTTCCTGACAGTCTAGCTGGGCTGTGAGGAACGCCCCCCTTTGACAATACTCGTCTATAGCCCTGTACTGTAAGAGGGGGCGTTTCTTACCGTCCAGCGATGACACTGAGCTGTGAGAAACGCCACCCCAGTACAAGTCTATAAACGAGTACAGTCAGGGGGGGCGTTCCTTACAGCCCAGCTAGACTGTGAGGAACGCCCTTCTGACGGTGAGCAGAGATCGGTGCTGAAACTAACAGTACCGATATCTCGAGCCCCCGGGCACGTAACGGGAAAGCCAACAGTGCGCTGAATTCAGCGCTCTTTCGACTTTCTAGAGGTATATAAAACCGTAGGTGCATGAGGACATGAAAGGTACATGAGGACATTTAAATGTACTCTATTACACGTACCTGAAGTCCTCAGGGATTGCAAGAATTGTGGCTGTGGGAGAGGGTATACACCTGGATGCGAAGGGGTCTTTATGTGGTTTAGGTATATTTATACTACTAGGTATATAGACAACATACTGTTTGTCTGGCAGGGCTCTAGCTCTCAGTTGGAGTTATTTTTATCTTCTCTAAATCAAAATGTGTTTAATATACATTTCAATTCTACAGTTATTGTTAAAAAATTGTATAGGATCCCTTGACCTCGTTGTTGAGTGTGATGCTAATGCATACATCTTAACTGATGTTTACAGTAAAGCTACTTCCACTAACTCCCTCCTCCATGCCACCTCCTCTCATTATCCTAAAGTGTACTGGTTGGACAATTCTTGAGAATGCGGCGGATCTGCACCAGTAATTTTGAGCGCCAGGTCACTGATCTTACATCGAGATGCCTTAGTCGTGGATATAATAACAAGGATATATGACCAGGCTATTTGAGGGCGAAACAATCCTTTAGAGATTCACTATTGCTAAGTAAGCCTAAGGGAAGATCCAAGCATGACCAGGGCGTCAGATTTATTACCAGATTTAATTTTCAGTGGAAAAGTTTTTGCGATATATTGCGTAAACCAAGACTTGGCGAGAAGCTTACCTCTGAATCCCCAAATCACTAGGCGGAGATCTAAAAATCTTGGTGATTTACTCACTTCCTACTCACTAAATTGTGGAAATGGTGCCGCATGTAAATATTTGGTACGGGGCTCAACTTTCTGGAACTCGACAGGAGACGGAGTACAAAATTGTTCACCAGATACAAGTGCATCTGAATAAATTAGAATATCATCAAAAAGTTATTTTTTTTAGTAATTCAATTGAAAAAGTGAAACACATATATTATATTGAGCCATTACAAACTGAGTGAACTTTTTCAAGTGTTTATTTATGTTAATGTTGATGATTATGGCTTACAGCCAAGGAAAACCCAAAAGTCATTATCTCAGAAAATTAGAATAATTAACCCAAAACAGCTGCAAGGGCTTCCTAAGTGTTAAAAAGGTCCCTTAGTCTGGTCAGTAGGTGACACAATCATGGGGAAGACTGCTGACTTGACAGATGTCCAGAAGGCAGTCACTGGCACACTCCACAAGGAGGGTAAGCCACATAAGGTCATTGCTAAAGAAGCTGGCTGTTCACAGAGTGCTGTATCAAAGCATATTAATGGAAAGTTGAGTGGAAGGAAAAGTGTGGTAGAAAAAGGTGCACAAGCAACCCGGATAACCGCAGCCTTGATAGGATTGTTAAGAAAAGGCCATTCAAAAATTTGGGGGAGATTCACAAGGAGTGGACTGCTGCTGGAGTCAGTGCTTCAAGAGCCACCACACACACGTATCCAGGACATGGGCTACAAGTGTCACATTCCATGTGACAAGCCACTCATGACCAATAGACAACGTCAGAAGCGTCTTACCTGGGCCAAGGAGAGAAAGAACTGGACTGTTGCTCAGTGGTCAAAGGTGTTGTTTTGGGATGAAAGTAAATTTTGCATTTCATTTGGAAATCAAGGTCCCAGAGTCTGGAGGAAGAGTGGAGAGGCACACAGTATCACTGTGCTTGATTGGCCAGCAAACTCGCCTGACCTTAACTCCATAGAGAATCTATGGGTTATTGTCAAGAGGAAGATGAGAGACACCAAACCCAACAATGCAGACGAGCTGAAGGCTGCTATCAAAGCAACCTGGGCTTCCATAACACCTCTGCAGTGCCACAGACTGATCGCCTCCATGCCACGCCGCATTGATGCAGTCATTCATGCAAAAGGAGCCCCGACCAAGTATTGAGTGCATTTACTGTACATACTTTTAATTTGTCCAACATTTCTGAGTTAAATAATTTTTTTACAGTTGGTCTTATATAATATTCTAATTTTCTGAGATAATGACTTTTGGGTTTTCCTTGGCTATAAGCCATAATCATCAACATTAACATAAATAAACACTTGAAAAAGTTCACTCTGTTTGTAATGAATCAATATAATATATCTGTTTCAGTTTTTCAATTGAATTCCTAAAAAAAAAATAACCTTTTGATGATATTCTAATTTATTGAGATGCACTTGTATCATGCAACACAGAGGCCGTGATTTATTTTGCGACCTGTCGTATAGTTTGATTTATATTGGGATGACTAGTAGGCCCTTGAAAGTGAGAATTTTAGAACATGCCAATAAAATTGTGGCTTCAGCTATAGTCAGGGAGTTTGAAATATTACAACCTTTTTTTCAGAAATGTAATTCTTGCTATCCTCAAGGATTAGAGGCATGTGGAATCAATAGAGTACATTTATGTGTTGGAGGGTGATTTACAACAAGCTCTTTTGAGAAAAGAAACCCCATAGATAGTTGAACTTAATACGATGTTTCCAGCAGTTCTGAAGGACCTTGTTAGCTTTAAACCTTTTATGTAATTTTAGTATGTTTGGGCTAGTTGTTTTTTTTTTTGTTTTTTTTTATTCAAAGTTTTTTATTGATTTTACATTAACAATGGTGAAAACAGATTCAAACAGTGGCAAGGAACAGTTATTAGTGAATATGCTATAATAAGTTTCAATGATGTTGACAAGTAATGTAAAGTAAGACATAATAGTACAATGCATATGTAGTGAGTGACATATCAGTACTAAATAAAGACCATATAGAGTCTTTGAACCTTCCCACTAATTGTAACTTTGAAATAGGGGAACATTGGGGTGTGGGAATGGGAAATGGTAGGTAGGGTCGGAGTTAGTAGAGAAGTGAGCGAGGATGGGTCTAGTGAGGTGAGTGAGACAAGGGAAGAGTAAGACGAGAAAGAGGAAAGCAGGAATACGGAAAAGAAAAAGGAAAAGATAAGAAAAGAAAGAAAGGGAGGAAGCCAGAGAAGAAGATAGAGGGTGCCAGTAGCCAGAAGCTCAGTAGATATTCCTGGAAGAGCTGGAGGGCTCTTGATGTTGTGAACGCAGTTGACCTCGGTTGTCGCAGTAACAGTTCAGGACCGGACTGAAGATGGCATGTTGGGTATTCTCTTGGAATATGTCAACCATGGGGTCCATACTTTCAAGAAGCGATCATGGGTCCTGGTCATCCAGCTCATGAGTTCTTCATACCGAGCTATTTCTTGAACCTTAGTCTTCCATAGTGAGACAGGGGATCCCGTGGTCTGGAGTCAGAATTGAGGAATTAGTAACTTAGCTGCTGAGATAAGATGTGTGGCCAGACGGTCTCTGCAAGGCTTGTATTTGTCGGTAGGAAGTGCAAGGAATATTATTGACGGTGTGAGGGTTATAGTGGAGTGCAAAACTCTTCTCGTACAATCCTGTATCTCTGACCAGTAAGGCTGAATGATAGGACAAGTCCACCATAGGTGTAAATACGTCCCTGAGTGAGCGGAACAGCGGCAGCAAATGTTTATTGTAGAGCCAATCCGGGGATCTGTACCACCTGCAGAGTAGCTTATAATGATTTTCCTTCATGCGTATGCAGGTGGAAAAGCCATGAGAGGAACGCAGGACTGTTTTAACCTCATTATCGTCCAGGGTGAAATTGAGTTCTTTTTCCCAACTGGTAAGAAAGGCTGGTTTGGAGGGTGTTGCAGGGGCTATATAATTATGTAGTAAATTGGACGTTTTCCGTAACAGTTTGGTATTAGAAAGCAGGAGCTTCTCAAAGGGCGACAGTTCCTTCCGTAACCGAAAAGTTGCATTAAACCGGCTATGGTAATGTTTCAGGTGTTGTTTATGGATTAAAGGGGTATTCCCATGAACATAACCATATCTATATTTGTAGATAATTAAAAGTTAAACATTTTTGCAAATATAAGTAGTTAAAAATTCTGAAGAGTTTTAAAGATTTCCTCTAACTATCTTAATGGTGACAGTCTGTTGTCTTGATCGGTTGCCAATGGATACGACCACAAATGCAGAAACATTATATGGTCTGGGACTTGTCAAAATCCCAGCCATGATTTTCTTATTGTAGCTGGGTTATCAGGCAGGGACACTACATGTATCAGAAGATATCCCGGCCACAATAAGGAAATCATAGCTGATTTTACGAGCTTAGAAAGGTCCTGCATTCATGGTCGTATCCACTGGCAACCGATCAAGACAACAACTTGTGACCACAAGATATTTAGAGAAAATCTTTAAAACTCTGCAAAATGTTTAATTACTTATATTTGTAAAAATGTTTAACTTTTTATTATCTACAAATTTAAAAATGGTTATGTTCGTGGGAATACCCCTTTAAGGAAAGGTTGAGTTCAGGAAGCATGGTAGCGCAGTCATTCCAGGACCTCAATGAGCTGCCATCGGAGATGTCTCTTAGAGAAAAAGCATTCAAAGCGTTCCAGATAGAGGTATATGGTTCTGAAGCATCTTGCAATAAATACAGTATCAGACCCACTGGAAGAAGAGGTGAGGGAGAGGAAGCCAATTTAGGGCCTAACTCGCTCCAGGTCTCCAATGCTCCTCGTATCAGGGGGCATCTGGTGCGGGCTGTTCTCTGTGTCCGAGGAGGTAGCCATAAGTCAGAGAGAGTAGGCCCAGTTTTTTTTTGTTTTATTTGTATTTTTTATTGATTATGCATATTTTCTAGGTGCGATGCGGAGTATGTGGAACATAGCCATGCATGACTTGAACCCTTTTGGAGGAGCTACAAATGGAATAGAACCAAAACCAATCATTTTTTTTTCTCTCACTAATTTGTACATGAATTAGTGCTTTTGTCATATATAATTGATTATATTTATATGTAGTTTTCACTAGAATTGCACCTTATAATACTATGTTAATTTTTTTTTCATTGCCATTGACACTTTTGCATTACCATATATACATATTATTCATCAATATCCTTGTTGATTTATTATGTTGTTTCCTCCCCCCTACTGTACTGCTTCTACATTTACTAGGCATGTGTTTACTTTGAACCTCTGTCTAGCCCTGCTTTTGGCAACCAGACTTATGTCTCCCTCGTTATGTGCAATCTTTCCAACTTCCCTATATGCCCCCCCCATGTGTAAGATTGTATCGCATATTGTAAGGGGATTTAATTCCCCTCAGAAACGTCGGAAGATGTTTCTTTAATATGAGAAACTGAAAGCTCTACTCTTAATCCAGGAATCTCACTTCACCCCCGCCTCATTCCCTAAGTATTTTAATTCTCGCTATACCCTCATAGGTCATGCCCCCCAACCAGTCTAAGAGCAGAGGAGTACCGGTCTTTCTACAGACCTCTTTCCCTCTCCAGGTAGATAGTACAATTGTGGACCCCCAGAGTCATTACATTATTCTCCAATGTCAACTTTATGGCCAATGTCTATGCCTGGTTAACTCCTATGCCCCTATTGACTCCCCTGTGACTTTTTTCCTTGAAACTACACTTTACTAGAACAATTAGATTTTTCTAAAATGATTTGGTGTGAGGACTTTAACTTCACTGTCAATGGATAGAGGAATCAGAATATGTAGCAAAGATACAAACATGGCAGAAGCCCTTAGGCCACAGGTAACAGAGATGCAAACATGGTGGATGGACTGAGCATCTACACAATAATAAACAACAGATGAGCTATGGGGAAAATTTATTATGTCTCAGGGTTTATGCAAAAAAATTGTGACTTTTTCATTTCTGCAGCGCCTTCGCTGCTTTCCTGCTGGAGTATATATAATAGAAGTAGGCCCAAGTGAGGTGTAAAAAATCAGTAAATAAAAAAAAAAAAAACGTTTAATATGCTGTATAGTGCTGACTAGTTCTTATGGAGTTAACAGGAGAAATAGCATAGCCAAATACCTCAGTGAGACCAGGTATTTCTGAAACATTGCAGACAAAGATGAATTCTTTACAAAGGAGGTGGCACAATCAAAAAGTAGTATGGCCTTGCATGTTAGGCCCATCTGAATGCCATCTCTTTGCTCTATGGTCTTGACTATGGCTCCACTATATAGATATTTAGTGTTCTTTTTACTTGTTTACCCCCCTAACAGTCACATTAAAATTTCAAAAACCCTCCCGAAATTGTCACTTTTTTATTGCAGATTTTGAATTTATGGCTGAAATAAATATTATTGGCACATAAATCTTCTGCCTAATGTGCATTTTAACCCTTTAGCAATCAAACATATTTAGCCTTAAAGGGGTAGTCCCATGAACATAACCATTTTTAAATTTGTACATAATTAAAAGTAAAAAATTTTTGCAAGTATAAGTAATTTAACATTTTGCAGAGTTTTAAAGATTTTCTCTAAATATCTTGTTGTCACAGTCTTGTTCGGTTGCCAGTGGATATGACCATGAATGCAGGATCTTTCTAAGTTCAGAAAATCAGCAATGGTTTCCTTATCGTGGCCGGGATATCTTCTGATACATGTATTGTCCCTGTCTGATAACCCAGCTACAATAAGAAAATCATAGCTGGGTTTTTGGCAAGTTCCAGACCATATAAAGTTTCTGCATTTGTGGTCGTATCCATTGGCAACCGATCAAGACAACAGACTGTCAGCACTAACATAGTTAGAGAAAATCTTTAAAACTCTGCAGAATTTTTAACTACTTATATTTGCAAAAATGTTTAATTTTTAATTATCTAGAAATATAGATATGATTATGTTCATGGGAATACCCCTTTAAACCAGTAACATTTTATCCCATTCTGCATTCCGCTTTCATAACTTTTTACATTTTATTTCAATGTAGCTTTTACGAGACCTTGTATTTTGTGGGTGCATAAGATTTTTGATCAGTTTTTATTACTTTTTGTTTTTGAGAGGTGTGATGATCTGAAAACATCAATTCTGGCATCTGAATTTTATTGTTTATGGCGTTTATCATGTAGAATAAATAACTTATTAATTTTATTTTAGGGGTTGTTACGGATGTGGTAATACCAATTCCCCTTACGTCCAACAGCAGCACAATATGGGGTATCTCTGCCCCTGTGTGCTGGTAGGACAGGCGGAATTTTTAAATTACATAATTAATTAAGTGATACTCCCTTATAAGAGGCCAAGGAGACCTCCCCTCACTGTGTTTTTTTCTGTCCTGTGTCCCTAAGGATTTGGGGGTTAACTACATTTTTGTAAGTTTTTTTTCTCCTCTTTCAGCTGTTCATCTTTTTCCTTGGGAGCTTTTACTCCTAAGGCTTCCTTGTTTCTCCCTGCTGTGCTCTCTGTCTGTGGCCATTCTGGGTGTGCCTGCCCTTGTCTGATCTCAGGTGAGATGTTTGCGGCTGGGCAGGCTGTGCATTCAGTATGTGTCTGTTTCTGAACTTGGAGGCTGTATTGCAGGGTTGAAATACACCTTTATGCATCTCCTGCCTGGCTGAGCTCTTCAACAGAGCTTATGCTTCAGGTGTTTGTGCTCAGTTTAAACTGATGTCAACATCTCAGACACAAATTCCCTACACTGCCTTTCTGTTGCAGTTATGGTTCTATTCCAGTCTGCCACAAAGACACACCGCACTTCCTATAGCAGTGGAATTAAAGCGAAGATGGAGAGAAAGGTTTTTTAATCCGGGGGAAGTGATTTTGTCACTTCAGGTTCCGGAACCTTTTTTGCAGGTCCTGTTTTCCTGGATCCCTTTTTTTCTGTTACACTTCTGTAGCCTTCTCCCAGTAGCGCTGGATTGCGCTGCCGGACTAGTTTAGGCCATTCTCTTTACCGCTGTAGCGGTATTAAAGACACCGTTATTAAGGGTCTCTTAAAAAGTTGAGTATATAAGTTTTATGGGTAAGTATGGTCTTCTCCCTATTTATTTAAACCTTCTTCCTAAGTTTGTCTCTCTGATAGGCTGTACATTTTGGTTTGATACTGTTCTGACTGCTTTCAGTGGCAGTGAGGGAAAGGTCCTCTAAACTGAAACATTTCGCTTATACAGAGTGCGACAGCCCTCTGCCTGATGGTACGATTACACTCACTTTCGCCAATGCCGTGGGACCCCATCTGAGGATTCGTCCATTCGTGACGTAATTTTGTGGGTCAAGATGCAGGATATAAATCCGGAACTTGATTTCTCAAGAAGCTTCGTACTGAGAGACATCCTCAGTCAGTTCCATCATAAGAGGAATTTCACATACTCAATGTGATGCACTCGTGTGATGAAGACACTTTGCTAAATCCCAGCAGGCCTCTTGGTAAGGATGCCTAGACTGATGAAGTCCATCTGGTCAGTGACCGTGATGTTGATCTTGGGGAAGCCGCTAGCTCCACCTATAGGGGGCCTAGGGCCTTCCAAGTGGAAGCGACACTGGATAAAGCTTTGACAGGCAATCTCCAGATCTCTATACATACTCGCTTGGAGCCTTAAGAAGGCTTAATCCTCGGCCTCTGCTCAGGCTTCTGTGGACATCGCCCTCCAATGAGGTAGAGAATAAGAGAGTATCTAGCAGAAGTTTCCGTATACCAGGTCAAGATGCCTGCCAAATCTCGGGCCTTCTCTACAGCTGCTAGAAGGCCATTATGGTTGAAACCTCGGGGAGCGGAAAATGCGTCCAAGTATAACGTATGCTCCCTACCCTTGCTCTGGGTAAACATTTTAGCAGAGGCCTGGACGACATCATGGAAGGTCTTGTGATTAAAAGGATAAGTGCCTTCCGCAGTCCTTTAAAGGGAAAGCAGGACCTTCTGGCCGGGGTAGAAGTTATCAGTGCAGCCGCCTCAATCTACGTTCCAATATCAGAGATGTGCTAGATATCAGCCCAGAGGGGCTGGACATAAGTTCCCCAAGAAAGGGGAGAGAAAGAAGCCTGGCTTTGACGTCAACTTTTCGCCTCCTGTGGTGGTAAGTACTCCTGTTGGGGGATGTCTCTCCCATTTTTTCTCTCCTTCTGGCAGGAGAAGATCCAAGAACTATGGTCTTACAAATAAGTACAGCGTGGATATGCGGATGAATTCTTCGCCCGCCAGCAGACAGATTCTCGCAACCCGTTCTCTTCCTGCACTGGAGCAGATTATACTGGAAAATTCCATTCTGGAATACCTGGGCAGGGGGGGCCTTGGGAAAGGTAGAAGAAGGTTTGGGGTCTACTCTCCAGACTTCCCACTACCAATATACAGTGGTGAAAAAAAGTATTTAGTTAGCCACCAATTGTGCAAGTTCTCACACTTAAAAAGATGAGAGAGGCCTGTAATTGACATCATAGGTAGACCTCAACTATGAGAGACAAAATGAGAAAACAAATCCAGAAAATCACATTGTCTGATTTTTAAAGAATTTATTTGCAAATTATGGTGGAAAATAAGTATTTGGTCAATAACAAAAGTTCATCTCAATACTTTGTTATATATCCTTTGTTGGCAATGACAGAGGTCAAACGTTTTCTGTAAGTCTTCACAAGTTTGGCACACACTGTTGCTGGTATGTTGGCTCATTCCTCCATGCAGATCTTCTCTAGAGCAGTGATGTTTTGGGGCAATCGCTGGGCAACACGGACTTTCAACTCCCTTCAAAGGTTTTCTATGGGGTTGAGATCTGGAGACTGGCTAGGCCACTCCAGGACCTTGAAATGCTTCTTACGAAGCCACTCCTTCGTTGCTCTGCCGGTGTGCTTGGGATCATTGTCATGCTGAAAGACCCAGCCATGTTTCATCTTCAATGCCCTTGCTGATGGAAGGAGGTTTGCACTCAAAATCTCACGATACATGGCCCCATTCATTCTTTCATGTACACGGATCAGTCGTCCTGGTCCCTTTGCAGAGAAACAGCCCCAGTGCTGCTTCACAGTAGGTATGGTATTCTTTGGATGCAACTCAGCATTCACTCTCCTCTCTCCTCCAAACATGACGAGTTGTGTTTCTACCAAACAGTTCTACTTTGGTTTCATCTGACCATATGACATTCTCCCAATACTCTTCTGGAACATCCAAATGCTCTCTAGCAAACTTCAGATGGGCCCGGATATGTACTGTCTTAAGCAGGGGGACACGTTTAGCATTGCAGGATCTGAGTCCCTGGCGGTGTAGTGTGTTACTGACGGTAGCCTTTGTTAAGTTAGTCTCAGCTTTCTGCAGGTCATTCACTAGGTCCCCCCGTGTGGTTCTGGGATTTTTGCTTACTGTTCTTGTGATCATTTTGACCCCACAGGGTGAGATGTTGCGTGGAGCTCCTGATGGAGGGAGATTATCAGTGGTCTTGTATGTCTTCCATTTTCTAATTATTGCTCCCACAGTTGATTTCTTCACACCAAGCTGCTTGGCTATTGCAGATTCAGTCTTCCCATTCTGGTGCAGGTCTACAATTTTGTTTCTGGTGTCCTTCCACAGCTCTTTGGTCTTCACCATACTGGAGTTTGGAGTGTGACTGTTTGAGGTTGTGGACAGGTGTCTTTTATACTGATAACAATTTCAAACAGGTGCCAATACTACAGGTAATGAGTGGAGGACAGAGGAGCCTCTTAAAGAAGAAGTTACAGGTCTGTGAGAGCCAGAAATCTTGCTTGTTTGTAGGTGACCAAATACCTATTTTCCACCATAATTTGTAAATAAATTCTTAAAAAATCAGACAATGGGATTTTTTGGATTTGTTTTCTCATTTTGTCTCTCATAATTGAGGTCTACCTATGATGACAATTACAGGCCTCTCTCATCTTTTTAAGTGGGAGAACTTGCACAATTGGTGGCTGACTAAATACTTTTTTCCCTTACTGTATGTTATAGTCCTAATATATCTAAGTCTCTTCATAAGGAAGAGCATTTCCAAAGGGACACCAGGAAGTTGGTCACATCCTTTCTGCAAAGCAATGTTCTTGTCACTCTCGACCTAAAGGATGCGTACTTACAAGTTCCAGTTATCCTCCTCACAGAAGATATCTGAGAATTGCTGTATCAATTGCTGCCCACAGGTGACATTTCCAGTTTGCGGCCCTGCCCTTCGGCATTTCCTCGGCTCCCCACACCTTTACCTAGGTGGTGGCTCCAGTAACAACTGCACTCAGACTTCAAGGTCTGTCATAGTGCCATATTTGGACGACTGGCTAATAAAAGCCTAGTCAGAAACCATCCTGCTCCAGCACCTGTAGACAACTGTGTCTTTTTTCCAGCATCCAGGCTAATTACCGGGAGAAGTCAGAGGTGGTTCCTTCCACACAGAAGAAGGTTCAGTCTCTGTCCGCCTAGAAATTTCTTTAACTCTGATAAGGAGAGAAAAGATAATCAGAGCACTTCCGATACGGTGGCTCAGTGGCTAGCACTATAGCCATGGATTCGTATCCTGCCAAGGACAGCATATGCAAGGAGACTGTATTTTCTTCCATGTTTGCGTGGGTTTCCTCCAGGGTCTCCGGATTCCTCCCACACTCCTAAGACATACTGATAGGGAATGTGGATTGTAAGTCCTATATGGGACAGTGCCCTATATCTGTCAATGTCCGTGAAGGTGCTGCGGAATATGATGGCGCTATACAGGTTACCATAATAAATAATAATATCTTCTCAAGACACGTCGGATGTTCATCAGAACAATTATGAGAGTCCTGGCCTCATGTCAGCCTTAGCCAATTCAGTCCCTTGGACTTTATGGCATATGCGTCCCCTCCAGTCGGAAGTACTAGGGGTCTGAAATCATAGCCCTCTGAGTCTTGACAAGAGGATCAGACTTTCTCCCAAAACCTGTTTTTCTCTCAATTGGTGGTAAAGTCAGATGTCCACGGTCCAACCTCTTTGGACCCTGTTGACCGATGCATCCTTTTCAGGATGAGGAGCTCATCTGTACTGTCAGGGTCGTAATCGACAAATACCGGATCAATCAGTCAGTCCAAATCAGTAAGCATGTGTGCACGGCGCTAACAAGGACACAGACAAGAATTTCTGTATCACAGCCAGCTCATGCTTTTGCCCTTTCAGACTCAGCACTGCACTGCCGGGTTTATTCACGTCACACATATTTGTACAGGAAAGGAAAGGAACGGGTTAATGCATAGTGTAGTATAAAGTTTCTCTGACATTCCTGAGCTGTTCATCCCCCATTGGCTCTTGATTCTGACGTACAGCCAGGTGCAGCCTCGATTCCAGCCTGAGGCATCAGCCCTTAGGCGTGGTATTCAGGATGTCGGCGCCATCTTTGATTACATTCTTTGTCCTTAAGCTGTCAGCAATTAGTAGCAAGGAAAAATTAGTATTTGTAACATATAAAAATAAAAAAATATAAAGTACCAAAATATTATTTCATGACCTGAGACTTGACATTCCCCCCTAAATACTAATTTTTTCCATTTTTCTTTCCCTACCCCTTTGAACCTGCTGATCTGTTCCAATGTGTTACATTCTTCTTCACCCCTTTGGTGACAACCCATCCCTTGTGGATAAGTTCCCACTTAAAGGCCTTTCACATGGGAAAGTCAGATCCTTACTATCCCTAAATTAACTCAGCATATTCCCGGGGGGGGGGGGGGAGAGCTGCTACGTCATCATACACCTTTATTGTCTCCATATCAATTTCAGGTCCTGTCATCAGTGGGTCCATTTCTGTGTGGTTTGCAAATACTCCCTTTGTTGATTATAGTATAGGTTAATAATCCAGTCTACATTCTTATTTATGGTGGGCCAAAGGAAAATTGATTCCCAACCAGCAAGCACTTAATTGCTGACTTTAAATTCATCTGGAACCCCCCTTGGGACTCCTATGGCATCTATATATACACATGGGTCATATTCACTTATGTTTCCTTCTTACAGATAGTACATTTCTCTACACTACACATAATCAATTTGCACATTGCATAGAAGTATAACAGAACTATAGGTGCAGATTGGTCCAACAGTCTTTTGGGTTTCTCCTTTAACAGTTTATTGTCCCATTTGTCTTTATGAACGTCATCCAGTGGGGACACCACCATAACAACAAGGTTTTCCTTGTAGTTTCACAGCTGTCCTGGTTGTCAACAGGGGCTGGAAGGCACCGTCGAGTTGAGGCCCTTCTCACGTGTCTCTTTATCAGCACCCAATTTTTGGGGTTGTAGCTGATAGGTTACTTCCACCGACTTAGGATCTGGATGGAAGGAGAAAACTCAAAAGTGTACATTAGTCAAATGTTTTTGACAATCAATCACATAGTCAGTCTGCACACCATACTACATCTGGAACAATTGTGAAAAATACAATCCAAATACTCTAGGGGCTGAGGCCAATCCTTCTGTCAGGAGTCAGGAGTGTACCTTACAGAAAGACAAATACAAGTGACAATATTCTCCACTTCTCTGGGGAGGGTACGGATAAGGAACACTTGCTGTATTCCCACAACCTCCATTATTTCTCTCGTTACCTGTCCTGTATAGTGAGTTCCATTATCACTTTGATGGTCTCGGGGATCCCATACCTGCACACTACTTCTTTCAGTAGTTTATCTGCAGTTCCTTTTGTGATGGCTTTCTGCACCAGAAATGCCTCAGGTCATCCCGAAAAGAGATCAATACACACAAGCATGTACTCACACCTTCTCACTTTCTGGCCTACATTGTGTCTGACACACGTTATGCAGGCTTACACGTATCTGACTGCAGTGATGCTAAAACCTGCAGCTACCCATCATCTGCTCACCAGGTCACACATGGCTACTTTTGAATGGTGCACTTCAGCTGCTTGCGCCATCCTTGGGAACAATGCTCTCGGTAACATACTCTCTTACCACTGGCCATCAGGACTTGTTCATCCTTTTTTTCTTCCTTCTTGCAGTTTCCAAATCTTCTTTTCTTCTGGGCCATTTTGGTCCTGCAGTATTTTTAGAACCTGAAAAGAGAGCTGAGAATTTTGGTCCAGTATGGTGACCCCTTGTGCTGAGGCATGTTCCCTAGGCTTTTCTGCAGCTAGTTTGGTGGCAGTATCTGCCCACACGTTACCTCTTCTTTCTTTTGTATCAGCCTTGGTGTGTGCCTTAACTTTGATTATACCCACCTGTTCGGGTAGCAGCAAGTCCTACAAAACCTACTGACTTGCCTGGACATCCTTTAAGGCTTAACATTAAACGCACAGATTGGACGATAGTCCTGTGCTAAACCGAAAGCCCATCAGGCTTACCCTCAGCCATTTTACATTGTTTCAGTGAGTTCTTTTAGGGGGATTTGCTTGTTTCACCTCGTGTTCAGGGACCATGGCATAGAATAATGGTGTAGAATTTACCATCCTTCCCAAATCGAGAGCCATCTATAAAAGAACTCAAAATCAAGGTTCGCAAAATCAGGGTTAGCAATAGGTTCATCAAACAGTTTCTTGTGGCATAAAACATATTGACAAATACTTGTGCCTTTCTCCCCCCCCCCCCCGAACCTATTGGTAACAAGTGAAAAGGGAATTTTAGTGACGTGCAGCGTGCAAAAGTGACATGAGGAGGCATAAGTAAAGCACACTGTAGTCTGAGTTGTCCAGCCATTGAGATGTGCTTAAGCTGGACCTGGGACACTCACAAGAATTAATTTATATTATAATTCAATATTACCAAAACTCAAAATCTGCATTAACAATGGTTCTTGGTCTTCTATACTTTCTAAATGTTGCTATACACAATCATATTCATGTATTACTTTGCGTTCTGGGAAGATTACTCCCAAGGACAAAGCATACAATCCAACAATGTGTTCTCTCTTTTTTTTTTTTTTTTTTTTTCTTATCATGCACGCAGCCCACACATAGCTGCGCGCTCTGCGACTGTCGACTTCTCCCACCGTAGAACTACAAAATTCAGCAGAACCTGCAATACAAAATTTTTAAAGGGCCAGTGGCTTGTGTGTGTGGAGTTTTTTTTTTTTTTTTTTTATTTATTTTTTCCTCTCTACTACTTCTACACACTCCAGAATTACAAACAATTCAATAAGGTTAGTAAATTCTCAGAATATATCAGCAGAGAGGGCAGAAGCCTTGAATAGTCGATCCCCTGTTCACATAACAAAAATTATACACAAAAAGACATTACAGCATAACAGATATGTGAGTGACTTCTAATTCACTTAGCATTGAAACACAAAAATTTGTCCCTTTTTTTCTTTAAATAAAACTTTGTCACATAACAGTCTTTTGACTAAACAAGTACACATACATGTTCACAAATCTGCAAATATGGGACACGTTATTCATTTTCTAAGTCTTCATGACAATCTATCTACAATGGGGGACAATTGGGGCAACCTAACCTCCAAACTTTTCACATGATCCAGCACATTAATAAACCAAATGGGACACATGCCAGAAACCCACAAAATCTGTTATTGGTGCGGTTATACATTGCTGAAACAAAGAGAAGGTGTGATTAGTATAATTAACATAACATGATTGGGTATAAAGTTATAACATAAGTTTTAATACATAACTATTGGATGAAAGACGAAGAAGAAGTTTCATCCCATTATAGATAACAGTTTCCAGTAAATGAGGGGATGAGCTCTGGGCAGCGCCTGAGAATGGAATGTAAGATGGAGACAGACAAGCGGCATCACTCACATTTCACCTTTGTAAATGATATAACCCATACTCCGGGTATATTAGGAGCTGCTAGTCAGATCCTGAGGACTTTTCCAGAAACGTCACCTCATTCCCCATGAATATGTTTATACCATCTACATACCTTTTGGTCTAACACCCTTAGAGACATCTCTTCACCGTCACGTTTTGCAGTGTAACCAACCACCATAGTCCCACTGTCCCAGGTTTGTGTCTCTTTCTAGCAAATGTCTTTGTAAACCAAATTATGTAGATAAAACATGAACACACAGATACATAAACACAGCAATATTATTCAGAATATACCCTGTAATATTCCCATAATCCCTTTGTGCCTTGAATTCTTGCACTAGGGATTAGGCACCTTAGAATAAAGATTCTCAAACCCTGGCGTGGTTTGTTTTTGGCGACCAAGGGCGAGTGGCCTGCTCCCCCTAGGTGGCCATTACCCCCACATAGTGGAGATCCAGAATCTTTTACTGCCACCTTTTCGATCTTTTAGTGGATACATTATTTCAGGTGATAACAGGCAAAACAGTAAATTCACATAACATAATACAAGACATAACTTCATATGTTTGAATATCTTCCTATACACATTGTCATTATACCTTATTTCTTTTTATTTAACCATAGGTTAACTCCTTTATCGAAACATTTTCTTTTGGGCACAAACAGATATCATATATATAAACTGCGTACTCTGGTGGCCCAGAGCCAAGTTTCACTCCATAATAATTGCGATTTCCTGCATGTCCTGAACATCACATACAACATCCTTGAAGGCTGCTTGGCAATCAACAATGTTTCGGTTATTCTCTGCAGAGCACTACAGAGTACAGGAATATAATTCAAGCAGATGGCAGTTAATACTGACACCAAAATTGCATATTAACATTTTTGTGCAATTTTCAGATATTTTTCATGGCAAAACCCCACCTTTTGTAATTATCACAGGTGTTCAGGACTCCTGAGCTGTACTTCAGGTTACCGTAAGGGCAAACTGCCAAACTTTAAAATTTTCTTCACTGGATTCCAACCAAAAGTTAAACCCCTATGGAATATTACAATTACAGATTGAAATATATAATGTATAATCCCCTAAACATCATACCAGTGGTATACAATGAGGTCTTCTATAACTGAACTTTTTGTAGAGTGGCCTTACAATGAATTATCTCTCTTTGTACTACATCAGATTCTTCAAACTGATTATTTCATACAGATCTGGGAGGATTGTATCATAACGTCTTTCCATGTAAAATGGAGTATATTAAACAATAATGCTGAGGAGGGTGAAATCCCCCCTTCCATCCAGGTGAGGACTGGATATAGTCCAGTTGGATTACTTGGTTATGGTCGTGACCAGCCACAATTAAAGCATCTTTCTCTTCAAAGGGGATTCTGTACCTCACAATTTGGGACATATCCAATATGGTGATGGATCATATCTCAACTCATGTTTTTCATACTCAGGTGGGCACTCAGGACCATTACTGCCTTTTCCATTTTCCAACTTGCCTCCAGGGGGCATTTCAACACTTTTCATCAACTTACTCATGTTTTTTTAACCCTATCCTTTCCTTCTCTCTCCTTAACCAATTCCACCGCCGTCTGTGCCCCGGGGGGCAAAGTATGCTTACGTTTGAAATGCCGTAACATGATCACTCCAGAAATACAACACTGGCGCAGCTGCTCACCAGTGCTAGACTCACAGTCAATAGTCAAAGATCCACCTTTCCGGTTCCAGGATCTTATCTTCAGGTCCCCAACCTCAGACTGCAGCTCTACGTGTATCTCTAACACTCTCCGACAATTCCAAGTTCCTAATGAACTAACGGGACCTTATGGGTCCTACGGAGAGAATATTTCCAAGCTCCTAATGAACTTATTGGACCTTATGGGTCCGATGGACACCTGTCCTAGCTCCTTTCTCGGACGTGACAGCCGATGTCCCAGCAATATGTTACAGCATGAGACACAACACCTTTCCAAACTAAACAGACGGCTTCCAACTACCTCACTTCACTTTAGACCATCTCAACTTCCTGGTTCCTTTCTGACATTCACAACCTCTGACTGATTGAGCCGCACAGGGACAAAGATATCAGTGCTGCAGTTCTGAACCACCAGAGGAGAATACCAGACGTCCGTCCCTTCCGGACTTCGGGCACCTGACCCGTCGTAGCCACCAAACCTACTAACCGTCACCTCCCGATTCACAGGTAAGTAAACACATATATAATATGAGTAGACTTACCGTGATCAGTTGAGGTTCCGAACCCTCCTCGGAAGATGGCGGGGTTCGATAGGGTGGCCTGTGCGGGTCAGCGAGCCCTCTCTGGTCTCCAGCTGATGGCCCCACGTTGGAAGCGCCAATTGTCAGGGTCGTAATCGACAAATACCGGATCAATCAGTCAGTTCAAATCAGTAAGCATGTGTGCACGGCGCTAACAAGGACACAGACAAGAATTTCTGTATCACAGCCAGCTCATGCTTTTGCCCTTTCAGACTCAACACTGCACTGCCGGGTTTATTCACGTCACACATATTTGTACAGGAAAGGAAAGGAACAGGTTAATGCATAGTGTAGTATAAAGTTTCTCTGACATTCCTGAGCTGTTCATCCCCCATTGGCTCTTGATTCTGACGTACAGCCAGGTGCAGCCTCGATTCCAGCCTGAGGCATCAGCCCTTAGGCGTGGTATTCAGGATGTCGGCGCCATCTTTGATTACATTCTTTGTTCTTAAGCTGTCAGCAATTAGTAGCAAGGAAAAATTAGTATTTGTAACATATAAAAATAGAAAAATATAAAGTACCAAAATATTATTTCATGACCTGAGAATTGACAGTACGAGAAAACCGTACAAGGAGTCTGGAGCAGGCTAGAAAGGATGACATCATCCATCTGGAGGGAACTCAGAGCAGTTTACCTGGCACTCCTCCATTCTTCTCCTCTTCTCAAAGGAAGAGCTGTCAAGATCTGGTCCGTCAACACGGTAACTGTAATAAACAGGAAGGCATCAGATAATTCTCCCTCTTCAGGGAGGCAGGTCTAATTTTCACCTGGGCAGAGAAAGATCTGACCCATTTCTCCACAGTTCACATCAAGGGATCCTTGAACATAGTAGCGGATCAGTTGAGTCGGGGTCTTACCGTATCAGGAGAATGGTCTCTCAATTAAGAGTGTTCCACCAGATCACCCTGCATTGGGTCTTGCAGAAGTTGACCTTATGGTGACCAGACTCAATGCCAAGGTAGAGACATTCTGCTCACTGCATCAGGAGGACTATCCCTTGGCAGTGGATGCCCTGTCCATCCCTTGGAGGTTCAGGCTGGCGTACATCTTCCCTCCACTTTCCATGATACCAAGGGTATTGATGAAAGTCAGACAGGACCAAGCCTCTGTGATAACCAAAAAGAGCTTGGTGTTCCCAACCCATGCTCATGAGTCGAGGGATCTATTAGAGGCTTCCCCCAATCCAAAACCTGATTTCCCAAGGAACTCAGAAGTGCCAGGATCTGAGGAGATTCAACCTGACAGCCTGAAGGTTGCTCAGTCTCTAGTGGACTGTCAGAAGTCATCCTGAAGACCTTTTTCTGCGCAAGAGCAGAATCCACCAATAAAAGATACAGTGCCTTGCAAAAGTATTCGTCCCCCTTGAACTTTTCAACCTTTTGCCACATTTCAGGCTTCAAACATAAGGATAGAAAATTTTAATTTTTTGGTGAAGAATCAACAACAAGTGGGACACAATCATGAAGTGGAACGAAATTTATTGGATATTTTAAACTTTTGTAAAAAATAGAAAAGTGGGGCGTGACAAATTATTTGGCCCCCTTAAGTTAATACTTTGTAGCGCCACCTTTTGCTGCTATTACAGCTGCAAGTCACTTGGGGTATGTCTCTATCAGTTTTGCACATCGAGAGACTGAAATTCTTGCCCATTCTTCCTTGGAAAACAGCTCGAGCTCAGTGAGGTTGGATGGAGAGCGTTTGTGAACAGCAGTTTTCAGCTCTTTCCACAGATTCTCGATTGGATTCAGGTCTGGACTTTGACTTGGCCATTCTAACACCTGGATACGTTTATTTGTGAAACATTCCATTGTAGATTTTGCTTTATGTTTAGGATCATTGTCTTGTTGGAAGATAAATCTCCATCCCAGTCTCAGGTCTTTTGCAGACTCCAACAGGTTTTCTTCCAGAATGGTCCTGTATTTGGCTCCATCCATCTTCCCATCAATTTTAACCATCTTCCCTGTCCCTGCTGAAGAAAAGCAGGCCCAAACCATGATGCTGCCACCACCATGTTTGACAGTGGGGATGGTGTGTTCAGGGTGATGAGCTGTGTTGCTTTTACGCCAAACATATCGTTTTGCATTGTGGTCAAAAAGTTTGATTTTGGTTTCATCTGACCAGAGCACCTTCTTCCACGTTTGGTGTGTCTCCCAGGTGGCTTGTGGCAAACTTTAAACAAGACTTTTTATGGATATCTTTGAGAAATGGCTTTCTTCTTGCCACTCTTCCATAAAGGCCAGATAAGTGCAGAGTACAACTGATTGTTGTCCTATGGACAGACTCTCCCACCTTAGCTGTAGATCTCTGCAGTTCATCCAGAGTGATCATGGACCTCTTGGCTGCATCTCTGATCAGTCTTCTCCTTGTTTGAGATGAAAGTTTAGAGGGACGGCCAGGTCTTGGTAGATTTGCAGTGGTCTGATACTCCTTCCATTTCAATATGATCGCTTGCACAGTGCTCCTTGGGATGTTTAAAGTTTGGGAAATCTTTTTGTATCCAAATCCGGCTTTAAACTTCTCCACAACAGTATCACGGACCTGCCTGGTGTGTTCCTTGGTCTTCGTGATGCTCTCTGCGCTTTAAACAGAACCCTGAGACTATCACAGAGCAGGTGCATTTATACGGAGACTTGATTACACACAGGTGGATTATATCAAGTTTATGCAAAAATTTAAAACTCTGCAATTTGGACTTAATATTCATGCCAGCTTCATGTCACACGATGTATGAACCGTGATTTGGACTCAATATTCATGCCAGCTTCATGTCACACTATGTATGAACTGTGAGGGTCACAAATCACCTCCTGATAGCAAACAGATAACAGATCCCTCTGTCACGCACCACAACTTTCCAGATTGTTTTTTGACCGGTTGTAAATAACTTCTCTACTTAGACTGCATTTTGTTTTGGTTTTTTTAAGGACTCTAAAATCCTTCGAAGACCATGTGTATAGGATATATAAAAAAATCTGTGAATTTTCAGTTCTTGTATAACACCATGTCTGATGAAGGAAGCTAGTCTTCTGAAAGCTTACTTATCAAATATACTCAGTTAGCCTCTAAAAGGTATCGCCTGATTTCTTCACTCTTCCACTACTTTCAATGGCTAACACGGTACAACATTATACTACTATATTTATCATCATCAGTCATTTAGGATAACATTGGATCATTCAGAGATCCTCACTGAAATTCTGGAGTGAGTTTGCTGCACTGAAAGTAAAGGGGCCGAATAATATTGCACGCCCCACTTTTTAGTTTTTTATTTTTTACAAAAGTTTAAAATAATCAATAAATTTCGTTCCACTTCACAATTGTGTCCCACTTGTTGTTGATTCTTCCCCAAAAAATGTAAATTTGATATCCTTATGTTTGAAGCCTGAAATGTGGCAAAAGGTTGAAAAGTTTAAGGGAGCCGAATACTTTCGCAAGGCACTGTAGGTGGCACATCCTCAGCCACTACAACTCCCATCCTCTGGTCTCCTTCATCTGTGTTGCGGCCCTAGGTCCAGAGGAAATGGTAAGTAGAATGGGGCTGTTGGGGGGGGGGGGCAGGGGGGACTTATATAAAAAATATTGTATTATCCCGGACAACCCCTTTAATACTGCTAAAATAACAAAGTGCATAATGATCTAGTAATAAGCAAGATAAAAAAAGAGTTAAAAAGAGTTTTTTGAAAGTTAAATATTAACTACCTATCTAAAAGATAGGTCATCTGATATCTGTTTGTAGGAACAGGGGCGTAACTAGCAAAGACTAGGCCCCTTAGCAAACTTTTAACTTGGGCCCCCCACATCTACAGGGCACAGCTCCTCCTTTCCTGGCCCCTATATGGTATAACGCCCTTTTACACACACTATAATGTCCCACAGTGGCCCTTTCACCAAGTATAATGTCCCATAGTGGCCTCCAGTCAGTATAATGTCCCATAGTGACCCCTCCACATAGTATAATGTCCCATAGTGACCCCTTCACACAATATAATGACCCATAGCGGCCCCTTCATGCAGTATAGTGTCCCATAGTGGTCCCATACAGTATAATGTTTCATACTGACCTATTAACACAGTATAATGTTCCATAGTGGCCCCTTCACAAGGGATAATGTTCCATAGTGCCCCTATCACACAGTATGTCCCACAGTGGCCTTTACGGTGTTCGTTGCAAATATTGCAAAAATTCTGGGTTCAGTAGAACCCAAAATTTTTGTGGCTCACCACCCACGAACTAATATTATACTCTGGGACAAGATTGCCCCTCTCCCCCGTTTCCCATCAGATTCCCCGCGATCTTTGCAGGGTCCCTGGGGTTGCCATGTCAGTCTGGAGGCGGATCATGGCCTCCTGACTACCTATGAACAAGACCCATAGGGAACCTATGTGCAATGTACTGCAAAATGTTGTACATTGCACTGGGAAATCAGAGATCCCAGGTTCAAGTCCCTTATGGAACATGTAAAGAATAAAAAAAAAAAAAAGTGTAAAATAAAGAATAAAAACCTGCCCTTACATTTAAAAACACATAATGTAAACAAAAAAAAAAAATTAAACAAACATGTTGTACAATTGTGGGTTTTTTCACATGGACTCCCCCCAAAAAATGTTAATAAAAGCTAATAAAATCATATGTACCCCAAAATGGTGCCGAATGAAAATACAACTCTTCATGCTAAAAATAAGCCCTCACTTAGCTATGTTGACAGAAAAATAAAAAAAATTATGAATTTTGGAAGGCGAGGAAGGAAAATATTAAAATAGTCGCCAAGCATTTCTGTTTAGATTTATAGGCAAAGGTTATTCCTATTACCCAGCAGCCTGCTGAATATTGTCTGTGCAGAAATAACTATACAAACACAGTTATTAGCAAGACAATATCCACAGAGGAAAAGCTGCTAATGGCCTTGTGGTGGGCCCCTGCCTATTGCTATGCATTATTTAGACATTGCAAGCAAATGTTTTTTACTAAACCTGCTTACGAAGGCTGCTGCATTCCTGTATCACAACAGATCTATCTGAGATGTTTTTATTGTGGGCATTTCCCAATGCCCCCATGACATTGTAGCAGGAATTGTGATATGAAACAAGGCTTGCTCTTGCTGTGATATCTAGCCCTAATTTAGGCTTTGATCCCAGCAAAAGAATTACAGATTTTTAAGGCTAAAATTAGTTCTGAAACTAAGGTGACATGTGCCTCCTGGGTGCAGCAACAGAGGGACAGGGATAGGAGCAGGAGGTGGAATCTCTGCAGGGCTCAATATATTAAAAGGAAACTGTCAGAATTTTCAGCAGATCATCTTCAGCCAATGAAAGCTGGATTTACTAAAGAGTTTAGTAAAATGTCTGAAATGTTTTGTAAATTAATCTCGTCTTTGTTCTTGAGAGACCTAATTTAGTCCAGACTAAACCCATCTTGGGGAAAAATGCAGTGTTGGACTGGCTGGGCCCTGGCCACATCGCTAATGGAATTTTACTCACCTCTACTGGGCAGGCTTCTGTTAGAAAGGGGAGGTAAGTAAAAATAACAAAACATTAATACTCACCTCTCCTGGGCATCTGGTGGTCCTCGGCGGCGTTCTGGCCATTTCTGACATCACACATCCCTGCGGCCTGTGATTGGGTCTCAGTAGTTACATGAGGGGCACTGGCATCATAAGGTCAGACCTAAAGAGGAAGCTGGAGAAAGCCGAACTACGGGAGTATGCCCAGGAGAGGTGAGGCAAGGCAAGTATAACTGTTTGTTAATTTCCCTCCCCTCCCCTGCGTCTCTACTTATTATACTCTGTGGTCTGAAGAGACCCCAGAGTACAGTAATAACACTGAAACAAACCGGAGGGCCAAACCTCACGAATATTCGGTGAAATGAATTTCAAGGGGTTCGCCTGAAGCAGTTAGTGTCTCTTGTGAGCATATAATACTATGTGTGGCAATTGTGGAGCATTATACTGGGCCTCTGCAGAGCATATTATATTGTGTCTGGCCACTATAGAGCATTATATTTGGGGAGGCACTGTGGGGAGCCTGTTATACTATGTGGGGCTGCTGGGGAGCCTATTATCCTGTGTGGAGCTGCTGGGAAGTATATTATAGTGTGTGGTGAAACAGTGAAGCATTATACTGGGGAGACACTGTTGGGGAGCCTATTATACTGTGTGTGGCCACTGTGGAACATAATACTGGGGAGGGCACTGTGGGGAGCCTGTTATACTGTGTGGGGCCATTGTGGTATATTATACTGTGTAGGGATGCTGAGGAGCATATTATGTTGTGTGGAGCAACTGGAGAGCATTATACTGTGCTGTGTGGTAGGCTCTGGGGAGCATATTATACTTAGTGGGGCCACTGTGGGGCACATTATACTGTGTGGAGCTACTAGAGAGTCTGTTATACTGTGTGAGGCCTCTGTGGAGCATTATACTGTGTGGGAGCTCTAGGAAGCATTATACTGGGGAGCTCTGGGGGTATATTATACTGTGTGGGGCTGCTGGGGAGCATTATATTGTGGTGGGGGTGGTTGTGGTGAGCATATTATACTGTGTAGAGCCACTGTGGAGCATTATACTGTATGGGAACTCTGTGAAGCATTATACTTGGGGGGCTCTGGGGAGCTTTTTATATTGTGTGGGGCCACTGTGGAGTATTATATACCATGTAGGGCCACTGTGGGGGGCTCAGGGGAGCATTTTATACTATGTGGGGCCGCTGCGGATCATTATACTGTGAAGGGGTGTGTGGATCATTATATACCATGTGGAGCATTATACTGTGGGGGGGCTAAAAATTTCTGATGGCAGCCCTGTGTGCTATGCCTGCATCACAGCTCCCTCACTATAATCTTACGCATGATTGGGGTGCTCCATGGCCGTATCATTCCCCATACAGTACTGTGCATGAACCGGCCATAAAGCAATTGGGGCATGCACAGTACTATCAGTAATGTGCATCGCTGGTTGCCGGAAAATCAGCACATATTCAAGATTTTAGTGAAGGAGCTGTGGTGTAGGCTATTAACAGGAACCTGTTGGGTGGGTCCCCAGAACAAGTTCCACTAGTGGGCCCTAGGTTCTTCAGTCCAACACTTGGTAAAGTTTTAGTCAAAGCAGTTACCCAGGTTACTTCAATTTGCTTCCCAGAGAGGTTTCAGTCTGGTCTCTGAAAAAGTTCACAAAGATTTCCTGTCTGAAAGCTAAATTTCATCCATGCAAAGGCCCAGAGAAATAAAGTTAAATTTGTCATTGATTCCTTTGTGAAAAAAAGACAGTACACATCATAATAAAGTTAAATTTACTTTAAATGGGTACAAACATTTACACAATAAGAACCCCTGCCTTATCATCCCACTAACTGTTATTTCCCATTTAATCACTCACCCAAACCCACCAAACAATTAAAGCCCCTTTAAATCCCGTCCATAGTCTAATCCTAACTCTTGGAACCAAATATAAATGAAAAAAAAAAAGCTGGTGGTAGGCTACCCCTTGTCTGCAATGCAGCTGGGAATGCAAAGAGGTTAACAATGGCGAAGACCACTGGAATACAGTGTGGGAAAAAAGTATTTAGTCAGCCACCAATTGTGCAAGTTCTCCCACTTAAAAAGATGAGAGAGGCCTGTAATTGACATCATAGGTAGACCTCAACTATGAGAGACAAAATGAGAAAGCATATCTAGAAAATCACATTGTCTGATTTTTTAAGAATTTATTTGCAAATTATGGTGGAAAATAAGTATTTGGTCACCTACAAACAAGCAAGATTTCTGGCTCTCACAGACCTGTAAATTCTTCTTTAAGAGGGTCCTCTGTCCTCCACTCATTACCTGTAGTAATGGCACCTGTTTGAAATTGTTATCAGTATAAAAGACACCTGTCCACATCCTCAGTCACACTCCAAACTCCACTATGGTGAAGACCAAAGAGCTGTGGAAGGACACCAGAATCAAAAAACAAAATTGTAGACCGGCACCAGGCTGGGAAGACTGAATCTGCAATAGGCAAGCAGCTCGGTGTGAAGAAATCAACTGTGGGAGCAATAATTAGAAAATGGAAGACATACAAGACCACTGATAATCTCCCTCCATCAGGGGCTCCACGCAAGATCTCACCCCGTGGGGTCAAAATGATCACAAGAACGGTGAGCAAAAATCCCAGAACCACACGGGGGGACCTAGTGAATGACCTGCAGAAAGCTGGGACTAATGTAACAAAGGCTAATGTCAGTACTACGCTGCCAGGGACTCAGATCCTGCAGTGCCAGACGTGTCCCCCTGCTTAAGCCAGTACATATCCGGTCCCATCTGAAGTTTGCTAGAGAGCATATGGATGTTCCAGAAGAGTATTGGGAGAATGTCATATGGTCAGATGAAACCAAAGTAGAACTGTTTGGTAGAAACACAACTCGTTGTGTTTGTAGGAGAGTGAATGCTGAGTTGCATCCAAAGAACACCATACCTACTGTGAAGCATGGGGGTGGCAACATCATGCTTTGGGGCTGTTTCTTTGCAAAGGGACCAGGACAACTGATCCGTGTACATGAAAGAATGAATGGGGCCATATATCGTGAGATTTTGATTGCAAACCTCCTTCCATCAACAAGGGCATTGAAGATGAAACGTGGCTGGGTCATTCAGCATGACAGTGATCCCAAGCACACCGCCAGGGCAACGAAGACGTGGCTCCGTAAGAAGCATTTCAAGGTCCTGGAGTGGCCTAGCCAGTCTCCAGATCTCAACCCCATAGAAAACCTTTGGAGGGAGTTGAAAGTCCGTGTAGCCCAGCGACAGTCCCAAAACATCACTGCTCTAGAGGAGATCTGCATGGAGGAATGGGCCAACATACCAGCAACAGTGTGTGCCAACCTTGTGAAGACTTACAGAAAACGTTTGACCTCTGTCATTGCCAATAAAGGATATATAACAAAGTATTGAGATGAACTTTTGTTATTGACCAAATACTTATTTTCCACCATAATTTGCAAATAAATTCTTTAAAAATCAGACAATGTGATTTTCTGGATTTGTTTTCTCATTTTGTCTCTCATAGTTGAGGTCTACCTATGATGTCAATTACAGGCCTCTCTCATCTTTTTAAGTGGGAGAACTTGCACAATTGGTGGTTGACTAAATACTTTTTTTCCCCACTGTACACTGTCTGTCCTGTGGCAGGCCATAGAAGCTCGCTCACATAGCATCAGCAACATTAATGTTCATTGTCTACTCTCCAAAGCACCTTGACATTCTCCTCTCTTTCCTTACACTTCAGGGTGTTTTTTCACGGCCCCCTTTGTGGAGTAGCCATGCAGGAGGGTAGAAGAAGAGAGCAACTATATGCATGTGCAACGGTGACGCCTCCCCCTAGGGCCTTCTATGACGTTCGTCCCAGGTATAGGAATGCCGAGCGGTATGTTACAGCCTATATGAGTCTTATGGTGTGTCACGGTGCTCCTACCTAGATACAGCTAGACCCCAGGCTTTGGCTCCGATGCAATAAATAGGAGGAATAATTGAGAGATTGAGGAATAACTTGAGTCCAGACCTTGAGATGGAGTTGAACAGCAGCTTTACTTGAATAAACAGTTTTCCAAACAGATTCAGGCTCTGTCTTGGCTCCAGCAGGCTTTAGCATATAACTGGTGAGCTGCACTTCTGTCTGTAGTCTGACTCTCAGTTGTGCCAGGGAACTTGACTCCTGGCAGCTCCAAGATGGAGTCTCAGTCAGTCCTCCAACTAGATCTTGACTTGGACTAACTGGTTCTAACTGGTCCCCACCCTAGATGCAGAGGAAAGGAATCCTTTATTTCGCTCTAGAGGGGGATTTTAGTGGAATGGAAGGTTCCATTCTAAGATAACTCTACCAGTTTGCTGCCACCTGCTGTGAACCAGGCACACTACATGTAATACAGGTACATAACATAGTGAATGCACATTGGTGGAGGACCTGAAAAAATGCATAAAATGGCATTGGGTTAGCAGATAAAGATACCAGCTGGGCGTAGGAGTGGTAACACCACTCTGGGGTTTTACACATGGGCTGCAGATCTCTTTCTGACTGTTGGTCCAGGGGGTGACTAATATTCATCACTTATTCAAAGACGATATGATGTAGCTTTTCCATGATCTTACTAGAATATATCACCTACCTTTAAAGGACTTTTATAAATACTTACAGGTGAGAAAAATTTTGATACCTTTTCTTCTCACTAATCATTTCTTTCCCACCTCAGATTATTCTCATTTTCTGGCTGACCCGAATAAGCCAGGGCATATCCTAAAATGGGAGACAGAACTGAAAATCTAATTACCACTGGCAGACTGAAATCTAGGCCTCCAATTGCTATCTAAAATTTGTAAGAGTTCTACCTTTGGGAGATAGCATGCAAATTACTGCTTCAATGGTGCAGAACCCCCTTAGAGTATGTCGCGACCAGATACTGATGCAGAGCATCGGCATTCCGTCGCGGCTTTCCGCTGCTGATTAGGCCAAGATGAATGGGCCTAATAAGTAGGGAGTCTCGAGCCACGGAATCCGTGGCAAGATTGAGCAGGACGCTTCTTTTTTCTGTATCCTGCTGCGATCTCTGCCTCCCATTGAAAACAATGGGCGGAATCTGCCCCTAAATCCACAGCAAATTTCACTGTCTGAATATACCCTTACAGGTAACCATGTTTATCTCTGAATAGACATCAGCACAATCGCCATAGTTACCGCAGATGGTTACTACCCACAGTGTTCCTAAGCATTAACCCCTTAACAGAGGTGCAGCTAGGGGTTCAGCATAGGGGGGGGCGAACATGTCCAAGTGGGCCCCCCAACTTGGACATGTTCGTATACCTATACTATGAGTATACGGTGAGCGTATAGTGTTATATAGCGGCTCTACACAGGGCTCTGCAGACGATTTAGGTGAATACAGTGCAGTAACATTTAGTGACTTACCGGTGACGTCTCTGACTAATCGTTCACATTCCCCATCTCTTTTATCTGGACGGCCATGACCACTTCTTCCAGTCTCTGTAAAGTTTGCAACACAGACATCTTTGGCTCCTTACTTTTCCAGGCACCTGACCCACATTGTCCTCACCTACACAAAGCCCCCATCCTGCTGCTACCCCCAATTATAAAATATATAATATAACCCCCCATAATGAATAATACCCCCAAGTGCATCTTTAAATTAATAACTTCCCTGTGCACCCCTTTAAATAGTTCCCCTTATTAATAATGCTCCAGGTGTTTCCTAATTAAAAAGGAAAAAAAAAAAACAAGAGAAAAAAAATTATTGGGGTTCCAATACCCAGGACCCCGAGGATCAGCTGTTTGAATGAACTGTGGTACCTGTGTAAGCGCCGTGACCCCTTCTCTGTTTACATAGTGTCATTCTTTTCATAGCGGCCATGTAATGTAACTACAGCCTTGTCCTATACACATCTATGTGACAAGATTGGAATTACATCACACGGTCACTATATACAGACAGCGTATGATATAAACAGGCGCCATAGCCCCTTCTTACAGCTGATCAGTGGGGAATCACTTATCTCTTATTGATGATTTATTCTGAGGATAGATCATCAATAAAAATGAGCTGGAAAACGCCTTAAGGCTAAGGCCCCACGTGGCGTCCTGCAGCAAAAAACAGCTGTGGGAAAAACCGCGGCGGCGACGCATCGCGGTTCTTCCTGCAGCACTTTGCACAGAATGTTTGCAGAGGTTTCCTTTGTGGACTTTCTGCTTCAATTATATCTATAGGGAAATCGCTGGTATTTCCATAGGTATAATTGACATGCTGCGATTTCCAAAACTGCGACTGTTTTGGAAATCGCAGTGTATCCGCTGTGTGTATTTTACTGCAAAGTCGGGATGGGATGGGGCCTCATGTGGCGAAAACCCACAGAAAAAAAACGTGGCATTCTAGCAAATCCCATCCACATATTGCGGAAAAATATGTGCAGCAGACGCACTGTGATTTCCAAAACCGTTGCGGTTTTGGAAATTGCCGCATGTCAGTTATACCTATGGAAACAATGGTAGTTTCCATATAGGTGTACTGAAAACAGAAAGTCCACAGGGGAATCCTCTGTGCACCTTCTGTGAAAAGCGCTGCGGGAAAAACCACAATGTTTCTGCTGTGGTTATTCCTGCAGCGCTTTTTTTGCTGCAGCCAGCTACATGGGGCCTTAGTCTTAATAAAGCCCAAGTGCCACTTTCATTAAATTAATTGACCTTCATATTATGCCCCTGATTCCCCCTGACATAATTACTGCACCTCTAACGACCCCTTATATCAGTGACTACCCCCTTATGTTTATAATGCCTCCTAATATAAATGATGCCCCCTAATGGCTCCTTATATAAATAACCTCCCCCTTGTATTCATAATACCCCACAATAACTCTTATATAAATGACCCCCCCATCGTCATAATGCCCCCTAATGAATCCTACCATTATAGTTATATTTCCCCCTCCTAACCACCCCTTATACTATTAATATACCCACAACTGCGCTAAAAAATGAAAAAAAGAAAGTCATACTCACCTACTTGCGATGCTGATGAATCGGGCCGCCGCTTCCTCCCTGTCCACGCACAGGAAGTCTGTGTCTGAGCGCAGGCGGCGCGATGTTGTGACGTCATCGCGCCGCCTGTGTGAGAAGAAGACATCAGTCTGTGGTCTCGGGGACTTGTAAACCGCAAGCCTTATGCAGCTTGCGGTTTACAATACTGTGAAGTTGCAGGATACGTTTTAACTAGATCGGTGTCTGCAGACACCGATCCAGTTAGAAATAAAAGATGTATTAATGACGGCCCCGGGGTGGGCCCCAAAAAGTCAGTGGGCCCGGGGCAGCCGCCCCCTCTGCCCCCCCGCTAGCTATGCCTCTTCCCCTTAAGGACTGCCATTTAGCCTTTCTACTATACTGAATCTTCTAATCTGTATGTGCCACTGGACAGGTCCTTTATCATTATGCACAAACAAAAGGAAGTTATTTAGTGTATCCACAGATTTGAGGTGTAATATACACATCAATGCCATCAAGGCTTATTAGGTATATAAATGTATGATACCAAAATTAGTGTGCCATTTCATATGCTGAGAGGACATACATACCACCTGTGCCTATACAGTCAGGAGAAGCCAGCACGTGAGTCCATTTGGTGCATCTGATATGTCTGCATGGCTCCCTAATTTCAATATTACTCCCCAAATCTTGCACGTTGCTATTGTCCTTTACAAGATTTAGCATCGGACACTAGCTGAACCGTCAGAAATCTGTTAAAATTTCCATTCATTTCAATGGGTTTTTATATAGTGTCCGTTAGTGTCTGTTTGTGTCCGTTTGTGTCCGTTCACATCAAATTCGTCAGAAGTCCGTTCTTTTTTCGCGGACAAAAAATCCTACATGCAGGACTTTTTGTCTGTTTGAAAAAAACGGATTCTTGATGGACAGCAAGTGTCCATTATTTTTTTAACATTGAAGTCTATGGGTAACGGACTTATAACGGACAGTAACTGATAGCATTATACTAGGGGGGCCTCTGGGGAGCATATTATACTGTGTGGGGCCACTGTGGAGAGTATATTATACTGTAGAGGCCTCTAGGTAACATATTATATTGTGTGGGGCCATTATGGAGCATACCATACTGTGTGGGGCCACTGTGGGGAGCATATTATACTGTGTGGGGCCACTGTGCAGCATATTATACTGTTTGGAGCCACTGTGGGGGCCTTTGAGTAGCATATTAAAGTATATAAATTAGAATATCTATGAAACGTTTATTTATTTCAGTAATTAAATAAAAAAAAATGACCTCCTATATTTTTTAGATTCTTTACACACAGAGTGTTCTATTTCAAGTGTTTTAGCTCTGTAAATGTTGATTATGAGTTACAGGTAATGAAAATTAGAATATTGTAAAAAGGTTCAGTATTGTAAATTCAGTGTGTCACCTGCCAAGGTTTCCTAAGCCTATAAATGGTCTGTGCTGACACAAGCGACATTTTGGGCACTGAAATTGTGTATCTTTAGAAAAATTGCAATTTTCACTTTTCACCCGTGCTTTCATTTTTGGAAACTAAATTAATACAGCACTCAAGGATTAAAAATGCTCTCTACTCCCATTAATTCATTTATTGAGGGGTGTAGTTTACAAAATGGGGTCACTTATTGGGGAATTCCACTTTAATGACAACTCCTGGTCTCTGCAAATGTGACATGGTGTCCAAAAACCAGTCCGTCTAAATCTATACTTCAAAAGCCAAAAAGCGCAGCACTCCTTCCTTTCTGTGCCCGGCTGTGTGTCCAAACAAAGGTTTACACCCACATATACAGACAGATGTAGCCAAGTTTAACTTGGCTTTTAATGCATCAAATAGACAGCTGCTAGTCGCTTTCACTTCTCTTATTTTACAGTGCTTTAATTGGCTTTTCTTGTGGGATAACGCTCTTCAAATTTTTGGAGTGCGCGTGTCTATGTCACAAAGTGGACAAAAAACATATTGGCCACTGAATTGGCATATTTCTTCAAAATGATCAGTTTTCACTTTGCACAATTATTTTTGGGAAGCACTCTTCAACTCAAAATGGCCATCATACCCCATGATAAACTCCTTGAGGATTGGAGTTTCCAAAATAGGTTCATGTTTTGGGGGTCAAACTTCTTTAACTTTATCTCAGAGCCTCTGCATTTACCTGACAATGCAGTGTAAATAACCAAAATGAGACGTCCAATGTGCATGGCGCTCTTCCACTTCTGAGCCCAGTAATATTTGCAGGCTAAAGATTAGGACTGCATGTAGGGTGTTTCCAAAATGAGAAATCAGAGAATAATAATTGGGCAGCTGACTTTATGCAGTGCCTCAAGCTGGGCATGATATATTGAACACTGAAAAAGTATAGATCTGGGAAAATTTAAATTTTCATTTTGCATTTCATTTTGGAAGGAAAACATGTCTGTAGTCAAAATGACCACTATGCCCCTTGATAATTTGTCTGAGGGGTGCAGTTTCCAAAATGAGGTCACTTCTTGGTACTCTCCACTACCATGGCACCTTAAGGGATCTGTAAATACATCATGGCACCTGAAAACAATTCTGCCCTCCAAAAGCGAAATAGTGCTCTTTCTGTTGCCAGCCCTGCCATGTACCTAGACAGAAGTTTCTGACCACATAGGGAGAAATCGCATAATAAATTTTGTGATGCATTTTCCCCTTTAACCACTTGTGAGTTTGTAAGTGTTAGGGCTAAATGAACATATTAGTAGTAGTAGTAGTATTATTATTAATAAACAAAATAATGAAATATGTAAAGATCCTCTTCAATTTGCGTAAATTCCTGTGAGATGCATAAAGAGTTAACAAATTTCCCAAATGTTGTTTTGAATTATTTGAGGGTTGCAGTTTTGAGAATGGGGTGATTCACGGTCGGCTTCTAATATATAGACCTTTAAAATCTTGCGCCAAAGATGTGCCACATTGCTCCTTGTTTTCCAGCACAGGGTTAGAAAGACACCCACTGTATATCTGGCTTCTTTACTATGACATTTTTCATCCATCCTGACTCCCAAGTAAAATCACACTAACTAAATATTGTAGAAAAGAATGCACAAACACTTTAATCGGGTGTTAAACTGAAAAAAACTTTATTAAAAATCACATTACAATTATTTCAATCAGTGTCTCAAATTTATAATTAGGCTGATTGCTATGAAAAAGACACCGAAAAAGGAGTACATCTGACTCACAAAAAGTCACCCTCCGGCACTCAGGAGAGGAAAACCCCTTGTGGAGGAAAACTTTAGGGAACCATGGCTGTAGGATTGCCCTTCACTTGGGCTTAGAAGTTTATTGCAAACATGTAACAGTGAGACCTCTCTAGGCCTCACACATAAAAGTGAAGCTGCTTTTACTGGATGTGAGGAAGATCTGGCTGCAACATCTGTCACCCCATTGATCGCTAAGGCTAATCTGGCTGGCTAGGAGGATATGGCTGATCTGGCTGGCTAGGTGGATATGGCTGATCTGGCTGGCTAGGCAGATATATCTGATCTGGCTGGCTAGGCGAATATGGCTGATCTGGCTGGCTAGGCGAATATGGCTGATCTGGCTGGCTAGGCGAATATGGCTGATCTTGCTTGCTAGGCGGATGTCCCCTTTTTCCCTCACAAATTGTGGATTGATGACGCTCCAAGTCTCCACACACATGAAATCTGGTGCTGCATATGGCTGTATGGCCTTCTGTTCTGGAATTTTCCCTAATGGGTTCTTTATGCTATAGGCATGTTTTTATGACATCAGCAAAACTGCCATAGTTACTGCAGATGTTTACTACCCAACAGTGTGTCTAAGCCTAAGTGTGCAGTAATGGTTTGTGTATATAATGACTTTCTGACATAGTATATATGCTAGTTATATGCCAATTATTTTTTTCCCATTTGCTTCATCTACATGCATAACCTTTTGATAGATATTACTGCTGTTTATTATGGTCAGCGTATATACAGTAACATCCTCCTCTGATTACACTTAGGCGGACCAATGCTACACTGTGGTCATCTGTGTACAAGATACTTTTTTCCCACACAGTGGCTTTTTGCTACTCTTTGGCTAGGATTCTTACCCTGCCTTCTCTCCTATTATCATCTTCTGGATTGGCATGCCTCCTCCTGCTTCGGTCTGGTCTGTCTGCAGTTCTCCTTTGGGTCTGCCTCCTGTGGGGGCGGATCCTGAGGAGGGCTGCGGCCGGGAGGCAACGCTCCATGTTTTGAGCATTGTAACATCTTTTCACCACGGCACCAGTTCTCCTTCAGGTCCGCTGCGCCTGAGGCAGGCCTGGGAGATGGGTGTGGCGAATCTTTTAGTATCCCATTGGATCAAGTGCTATGGGTGGTGCATACTGGGGCCTGAGTTTTTGGGGGCCTAGCTTATCATATATAAGGCTCTCATCTGCCTCATTGTGTTGTATCAGCAGTGGCCACGCTGAACCATCACTGTATCGTGTTCTTTTGGTCCTTGTGATGATGAGAGACCCCAGTTATGTATTTTTTGTATTACTACTTGCTCATATTACTCCTACACACTGTGGTGTTTATGACTGCTATCAAACCCTTTGTTGTCCCAAGACTCTTTGATCTTAGACCCTTGCAGCCTTAAGGGCTACAGCCCACCATTTGCATACCCTTGTTACACTCATTATCTCCCCAGGGGTTTCCTGCAGAGATATGGCTGGAAGAGCCCTGACCAAACAATCAGCAACCAAACTGGAGCCAGCCAAAACTACAAAGGAAATATGGTTTTATGGCAATATTTCTCCAGGAGAACACCCTACGGCTGCCCTGATAAATTCTTCAGGTGCCCAAGGCGTAGTCACACATTTCCAATCCAGACACATTACTGTTAGGAGCAGGGAAAAGGTCCAGACACTGAACTCATTACCCAAAGGGTTCTTGGGGTCATTCTTGGTGTCTACACGAGTGGGGTCTCGCCACGAACCCCAACATACCTTTTGCCTGACACTACGGTCATCTGGCAAGGAAATATGGCGATTCCTAGTTATTTGGGTTCCAGGATGGAGGGCTGGACTTCCCTCCTAGTGACATCACTCAGGAAGGAGACTGGGATAGTATATGGTCTCACCTGAGGGACAAAGGGGGCTGCTTGTTGCTGGACAGCATGTAGGGGACACATGCTCTATGACTGACTTAAGAAAGCGCCCTAGGCCAAACTTCTGAGGCCTAGAGAACCAATTACAAACTTGTTCTGGAAATTTTCGATCTTTTAATCCCATTTTATTTTCTGAACTGTATTGTGTTTTTACCTGTATTTCCTTGACAATCCTCTGATGTGTACTCTGTATATGTTAGTGGCTAGTACCGACCCATTGGGGTTAATAAATATATAAAATTTATAAAGCTCATTTTATATATCCTATGAACTCAGTCTACTCACGGGGCGTGAGTGGAAAGTTAAGAAGGGTGATCGCAGGTGTGCCAAGCGGCTTGGCAAAGTGGTATCCTTCACAGTCCTTTAAATATATTGTGAACAATTCATCCCTATTACTACAGCTCTACGCCAACATAACATCCTATATAAGTTGGGATTCCCGGTCCGAGTGATCGTATCACGGGACAACCTTACTCATGTTATCAATTCTCCGGAAGATGGCAAGAAGTTGCTAAATAAATGGGACATTCCGATCCTAGACCCGACACCCAAATTACCACCTGGCCAAGTGTCTGCTGGATGGCATCAAACGAAAACCCCAAGGCGTCCACTAAAAGGGCTGCACAGCTAGAGACTCACCTTACAATGGATTTCGTATGTCCACTACTGCTGAACTTATCCCCCCAGGATTACAACAGCCGCTGGTCCGCTGTACCACATTTCTTTTCTTTGTTTTGTTTAGGTGGCTTACCCACTTTTTTCATTGTTTCCATAGTTTGTTTTCTCCTCGGTTTTGGCACATGGGGCGGCGTGACTACACAAGGCGGAGACTAATCTGCTTCCGACTGCTACTGGTAACTTCTGATGTGGGTGGTTGTGGTAAGATCTTTGAAGCATTATTAACTGTAAAGTATGGTACTTAAAATTATGTCAATGAATGTCAGAGGCTTGAACTCCCCTCAAAAGAGAGCCAATTTGTGGCGGGAGGCCCGAGCTCAAGGCTGTGACATTCTTGCAGTTCAGGAAACACATCTTCTGGAGGTAGATGCCACTCGCATCAGGCATTCATCATACCCACATATATTTCACGCTCATTGCTCCTCCAAGCGCAGGGGAACACTAATTGGAATCAAAGATTCAGTGGCATTTCAACAGGTGTCCCTTTATGCCGACCCTGGAGGGCGATTTGTCATATTGGTGTGTATCCTTAACAATGTCACATACACATTAGTTTCGGTTTACGCCCCAAACAGAAGACAGGTGTCTTTCTTGGGGAGACTCATGAGAGCAGTGGAGCGAAGAAAGCAGGGATGCCTAGTCTTAATGGGAGACTTTAACATGGCTCCGGACCCAGTGGCGGACATTACTTCTGGCATAGCGACACGTCATCCTTCATTTTCACAGGCTATATGGCGCCATAACTTATTTGATATATGGCGTATCCTGCATAATACCAAAAAAGATTACACCTACTATTCAACTGCACACAATAGCTATTCACAAATAGATCTATTTTTAATGGAACAAGCTAGTATTCCCCTTGCCGCAAAGTCGGATATTTCACAAATAACATGGTCAGACCATGCAGCAATAACCTTGACTCTCAGAGAAAAATATGAATGCCCTAGAGCGTACATATGGAGGTGTAATGAATTCTTAATGTCACAGCCAAAATATAAAGCAATTTTGGAAAATGATTTGAAGGAATTCTTTCGGACCAATGCCCCCTCTGCCCCTAGCCATGACATATTGTGGAATTCCCATAAAGCTTTTATCAGAGGAACGTTTATTCGCCTGGGACACATAGAAAAGAAAACTAGGTTAGCAGAAATTGATCGACTATTACACCAAATAAAATCTATAGAGAACAGTAACAAAAAATCTCCTTCCCCCTCCAATGCAGCAAAGTTGGTGACACTACGCCATCAACTGACAGCCTGTCTACTACATACATATGAGAAAAACTTGAAAAGGGCAAAAGCGACTTATTATTCTCAATCTAACAAGGCGGGTAGGCTTCTAGCGTCCAAACTTAAACAAAAACATGCAAGGTCTAAAATCCCGTTTCTTCAGAATAAAGATGGCACTCACAAAATCTATGATCCTAGTGGCATCGCCAATGCCTTTAAAGCTTTTTATGAAGGTTTATACAATATTAGAGAGGACTCCTCTGTGACACCTCCAACGAAACAAGACATTGCCAATTTTCTTGCAAACACTCAATTACCCACACTCACAGATATACAGCTGGACTCTTTAAACGAGCCCATCTCACCAGCAGAATTGCTGTCAGTGGTCAAGTCACTGCCACCTCGGAAATCCCCGGGCCCAGATGGCCTTACTAACGAATATTACAAAAAGTTTTCTCCGATCCTGCTAAACCCGCTGCTGTCCTTTTTGACAGCTGTGGTGGACTCTGGCACTATTCCGAGGGAAAATCAGGAGGCCCTGGTGGTGACGTTGCCTAAACCGGGCAAGCCTGCCATCAGCCCCCAAAATTTTTGACCAATATCCCTATTAAACTCAGATTTAAAAATTTACACCAAAATTATAGTGAATAGAGTGGCAGCTTGTCTTCCGAGCCTAATAAATCACGATCAAGTGGGATTCATGAAGGGGAGGCAATCATATGACAATACTAGACGCATTTTGAATATTATACACCATATTAATTCTAAAAAGATGGAGGCAGTGATTCTCGCATTAGATGCCGAGAAGGCGTTTGACCGCATTTGCTGGTCATATGCCTTCTTGGTTCTTAAGAGCATGGGGTTCGCTGGAGCTATCTTAAGAGCAATAGAGGCATTGTACTCTGCGCCATCTGCAAGAGTATTTACTAATGGGGTAGTGTCGGATCCCTTTTTAATAACGAACAGGACTAGACAGGGGTGCCCCCTCTCGCCGTTGATATTTGTTCTCTCGATGGAACCACTGGCCCAGACACTTAGACTGGACCCAGAGATAGGTGGCATTGCTATACGGGACAAAACTCATCTGATATCACTTTATGCAGACGATATCATTCTTACTTTGTCCAAACCACAAGAATCTATTCCCCGACTTATGGAGATTATTGCCAATTTTGGACACTTATCATTCTATAAATTAAATATGGCCAAGTCACAAGCCCTACCTTTGTATATTCCTCCCTCTTTGCTTCAACCCTTACAATCGCAATATGACTTTGACTGGAGGAAAGATGGCGTTCAATATCTGGGGATACAGGTGACACCCTCCACAGGGGCCCTATTTAGAAATAATTATACACCCATGTTGAAAATACTGCAGGATGAGATGGAGCGAATGTCCAAAATAGACGTGTCTTGGATGGGACGTGTCACAGCCTTCAAAATGTTATTATTGCCTAGACTCCTGTACCTGTTTCGAACACTGCCGATATCCGTCCTGGTTTCATTTTTCGAAACCATGCAAAGGATGATCTCAAAATACATATGGAATGGAAAGAGACCCAGAGTTAATAAAAGCTTCTTATTTAAACAAAAAGAGGCGGGAGGTTTGGGAGTACCAGTGGTAAGGAATTATTACATAGCGTCCTTAGTTACACAATGTGCTAGATGGCGATCAGCTGATACCTCGGTTCCATGGATGCACATAGAGCAATCGTTTATATCTCCCTTAATATTGGCAGATGCCCTGTGGGCGCCCTTTTGGAGCATTCCTATGCCTGAGTCCTCATCCCCAGTCATGCAAGCAGCAGTGACCGCATGGAAGCTGCTTCATGGGAAAGCGAATCCTACAAGTCATTTTTATGCATCAGAGATGCCTTTGTCACTTCTGGCCTGGGCGATAGAGGACCTGGTAACTTCAGAATGGGAAGTGAAGGGGATTACACAGGTCTCCCACTTACAGTCCGATACCAAGCAATTTTTATCACTTACAGATCTAACACAGAAATTTGGAATTCATAGTGGTGACTTCCTTAAATACTCTCAAATATGGCACTTTATATCTAAAAACCCGATATCGAAAGTACCCCACAGTAGCAAGATATTCACCTGGCTGTCGACTAAGATGAGGGGATTACGGTTTCTATATGACAAAATGGATGGAGTGGCGACTTTTACTAGATCTACACCATTCCGTTGTTGGGAGAGAGATTTGGGAAGAGTCATTACTTCGGACGAATGGGAACAAGCAATCAAACTAAGTCACTCATCCTTAAAATGTAGTACCCACATAGAAACAGCTATGAAAATTACTTTAAGGTGGTACCGAACCCCATCCACTTTACAAATGATATACCCTTCCATGTCTGGGAATTGCTGGAGAGGGTGTGGAGGGAGAGGAACCCTTCTCCATATTTTGGGACAATGCCCCATAATTTGTGGATATTGGAATAGGATTTTTGACATGCTATCAGAAATATTTAATTTCCACCTCCCCTACACCTCACCTTTGGCAATCCTATTAATTGGAATTCCCGAGGAATGGAACAAGCATAAAAAACTCCTATGTAAAATCTTGACTATAGCCAAATTAATGTTGGTACAGAGTTGGAGATCAGTGACCCCTCCGTCTGACTCCACATTGTTGCTAGCTATTAACAATACCTATACCTACGAGAGGGTACTTGCATTGGGAAATGACACATATCATAACTTTGAAAAGGTATGGGACGCGTGGATTAATTCTCGATTTGTTGCATAATGGAAGGCACGGAGTTATATGGCATCTGCTCTTATACACCACAGTGGACATGGCGGTGTTGGGAACGGAAGTGGGGTAGAACATATGACAGATCGTCTCTGAGGTGTCTCACGCTAACCCTAGGAATGTGCCCACATGTTATTGTTATTGTTTAACGCATATACAATCGTTATCTTTTGTCTCATTGATGTACAATTCAAAAAAAACATACCCTGGACAAATGTATATCAGACTCTATATTGCAATGTATGTCAGTACTGTGTCTTACATTTATTGTGAAACCCAAATAAAAATTATTGAAACTAAATATATTGTGAAGCGGTTGCTGTAATTTGACTTAACCTCTGATGACCCAAGATGTTTTCGAGAAATGCTTAGGATTACTTTAGTTATATGGGAACTCAGCACCATTTATCTTGGTTAGTCACTGACCCTTACATAGCCTCCTAGGAATGTTGGTGTGACATTAGGCCAATAGCCTCTTCCCCGGTGGGCTTACCTGTTTATTTTGGGCAGTTCTGTGCAAACGGTTCAAGGTTGGATCGTGCTGACCCTGTGAATTGTATCTAACTGATAGGGAGAGAGTCTTTATAGGGACACTAAAGTTAGTAGAGTTCATCTATATATCTATTACGCTATTCTGAGGAGGTGTGGGACTATACACACTGGTCCCTGGTCCCCTATGGTGATATTTCAATATATTGGTGACAAGTCGTTGCGGATATACAGTGTGTTTTTCTGAACACACAGAGGCATATTTTTATTATTATCTATTAAAAGTTATGTTTTATTATTCTGGTCAACCCACTCCTAGATTCCATTGGGTTATGTCGGCCTCCTTCCTCCTTTCCCGCTCAGAGCTACTCGCTACAACCCCAAATCCTGACTCTATTGCCTCTCACTGGCAGTATGCCCAGCTTTCCCATTTCTATACTACTCTTAAGACGTCTCATCACCTTCATAGACAATTATTGCCTTTTGAAAGTTTGTGCCTCTCATCTAGTGCGCCAACTCATACCGTTTGGCTCATTTATGGCATGCTCATGGAGGATTCCGCCAACAGTCTACCAGCATTCACGGGTAGTTGGGAGAGGTAAATGGGGGTCTCTTTCCCACCAGATGCGTGGTCCTCGGCTTTCCAGGTGTGTCATAAGTTCTCGATATCTTGCAAAGCACAGGAGATGAACTATAAGATCTTGTCTAGGTAGTACAGAGTGCCCTCTGTCCTTCATGAGATCTACCTCTCCACTTCGGACAGATGCTGGAGATGTAACATCAATCGGGACACGATGGCGCACGTGTGAGTGGGGATGTACACTACTACGCCCATTTTGGTCGGATGTCCATCGTATTATTCAGACGGTCACTGGCATTGCTTTGGAAGATGACCCTGCTCCTCTCTATCTTCCCGCGTAAGTTTAATAAGCACACCCGCAAGCTTTTAGGTTTCCTATTAGTAGCGGCGAGATCCGTTATCCCTAGATTGTGGAAATCACGGACACCCCTTTCTCTACTGTCTTGGCTTCAGGAGGTCTTAAGCATACGCAGCATGGAGAATTTGCTCGCCGAGGTGAAACATGACTATAGCGCCCATCAGCAAACATGGCTCCTCTGGAACCATTTCTACTACTCCACTGAGTTTTAGTCTGCCTTCCCCTCTATGTCCTCTTGATTTCTCCTTTTCCCCCCTCCTTCTTGCTACCGCTCCTTCTTCCCTTTCAACATGTCATTAGGAATGTTTACCATTGTTTTTGTTCTTGAATTAAGTACCTGTCTCTGCTGTGACAGAGCTATTGTCTCTCCTCCCCTCCTCTCCATCACTTGACCTTCCCTCGCCATATACACTCTTTCTTGTTTGACCTGTTTTTTGTGTTATAACAAAAATTTCAATAAAACTTTTAATGTTAAAAAAAAAAAAAAAGTTATGTTTTATTATTCTAACATACTTCCTCAGTAATTCTGACTTCTATGTTAGAAACTAATTGCTGTTACGCAGTGATGATGTTGTTTCATTAGACTGCACCTAGTGGTGCAGAGCATGCAGTCGTACCGTGGCCCTGGAGCCTTAGGGGGCCCAAAAGGTGTCTCTTATCAATTACAGAGACCAGTAATATAAACAATACATTATAGGCTGGTACAGATTTTACATTGGGGCCCAAAAGCCTCATGTTAAGGCTCTGAACGTACCCTAAGACTGTCTAGCAGAAAGGGGGAATTTATCAAGAAGGTATTTTTTAAAGTCAGTTTTGCTGAATGTCACATGGTATTTGATCAGTTTGACTCATCCATAGGTCTAATAGTTCTGTCCTAAGATGTTAATCCACCTTCCAGTTAGACAGGCTAACTAAACCCTCTTTTCCATCCACTTCTAAACAGTGGAGTGAGTGGTGTAAATATACACAAAATAAAAGTCACAAAATATTCTTGCTTGTAAGCACAAAAGGTCACAGACCCTATTTTGCAATTGTTTTACACCAGAATTCTGGAGTACAGGGCTTGATAAATTCCCTCCTAAGTTTGCAATGTCTTACTTTGACACAGTATTAGTAAATCTGCCCAATTATTCTAAAATACCGAGAGATGATACAATCTGCTGTAAGTGCTTTCAACAAACCTCTGCTCATATGCGGTCCAATGTGATGACTATTAAAATTGCAAATTATATACTGAGAATTGTTTTCTGCACAACAAAATTGCTCCAAAGTACCAGCCACTAGGTGTCTCCCTTCTATCTAACTTGACTGCCTGTTGTCAAGTGAAATCAATCTCCAGGAGCAGGGCAGAGGTACCAAGACGGATTTCATGAAGTGGGTTGGATCTTTGCAGCGCCAATCTCCTACATACAGCCTGTTCACTTCCTCAGAGTCTGCACAAGGGTGATAGGCAAAAATTAATATGACAATTGTAAAATAACATTTCCTTTATTTACATGCCAACACTGAAAGTCACATTGACATGACAATGCCCACATAAACATTGGTAGCTTAGAAATTGTACATAGAGCTGTATAGGGCTTTATTGCAAAAATCTACTCTGTAAGGGCAGCTTAAGGTCACATGCACACAGGCCTGTTACCATATTTATAATTTGCTATAGGCCCATAATGGACGTCAATGTGCCTGCGAGCATTTCTCTCAGAGATGCATTACAATAGCACCCATAAGAACACCATGTGCCCTATACTGAGAGCATTAGCCTTTACTATATTAGCAGCTGTAATACAGAATTTTTAGCAATTAGTAGAGCAAATTTTAAACAAGAAACCGTAGTGTACAGGACACCAAAGAAAAATAAAAAACAAAGCAAAAATGATTACAGATGAAGACCATACTGGGTGCCCAGGATTATATGGTGGAATTAAGACAAAACTGGGGTTTTGCATCTTTTTAAAGAGTAATTGTCGTTTCACTTTTTTTTTTTTAAAAGAATAGTTCAGGCAAATATAAGAAACTTTGTAATATATTGTATCGGAGGAAATTACTCCTATCTGCTGTTATCAGCTCCTCTCCTGCCTCTATTCATTTACAAAAAAATATTTGAAATAACAGTAAATTTTTTGACATAGGTGTGTCACAACTTCTGAACTTTGGCACTTTCTCAAAAGTGGGTGTGGTAGGGGTGGGGCCATTGGACAAAAAAGACTTACTAGACCAGATTTCAGACTATGTACATGGACATCTGGACGATATACCTAATTTACGATAAGATGTGCGCCTCATCATAAATTAGATGCATCTGTCATTGGTGCAGGGGAAAATGCCTATCTTGATAAATCACCCTCATAATGTCTGTTTTGCTGGTTGTCTTTTTTGCTAGGGCTTATAAAATCTGGGAATTATTTCTTCTTTTTTTTCTGTGCAGATATCTGAAGTGCAGAAATCTAAGATACCTAAAAGAGAAATCCATAAATTAGTAGGTATTAAGAAGAATTATTTGCAGATCATTTTTTGTGTCCACAGTACAAATTAAAAAAAAAATAAAAATAATGAACAAGTAAATCAGTGAATACCATGGGGGAGATTTATTTTTAATTTGCAGCATATATCTGGTGTAACAAAGTTGCAAACCTTGGGTTTATGACTTTTTAAAAGACACTTACAACAATAATTACACATTTAATATAATTTACCCCAGTTTACTGGTGCAAATTATTTCTGAACTTTACGCCAGTTATAGGTGCACAGATTGGTGAAGGAGACCTGCCACATTTATGAAGGAGGATGCACCTCCTCATAAATGAGGCATCTCTCCAAACAGCACCAGGGATATTATGAAGCCTAGCATATAAAACATGCCCCATTAAGTACTAGCTGCTTATATACAGTTGACAAAGTTTTGTTTTTGCAAAAGGCTTTTATGCTGCAAAATGAACTGAATTCTACAGAATTTAGAAGATATGAATTATTGTAAAATGAATGAACTGAACGTAGTATCTGATGTCAGATAAAAAATAGAACAAGTTGGTACCTGCATGTGTGCAGTCAAACACAGAGTCTGCAAGCTGAATGAAACTGTCTCCTAGTATATCTTGAAATCCATAGTGTCCAGTTGGGAGAAGGCAAGCAGTTGTATCCTTGAATAGAAGATCACCTTCTCCATACTTTTGCACAGATTTGAAGAGCTGAAAAGTGGAATCTTTGCTTGGTCTTAAATACTCCTAAGAATGAGATTAGATAAGAGACACAGTTAGTAGAGAGTTTATAGCTGTGCTGTTAATTCTGTGTTTCTGTTTCATCAGTGCCCTTTGGAGTGCCACATCCATCTCTCAATGGATGCCAATGGTGCCCAACAAACTCCATTAACTTCAAAGGGGTCTGATGAGTTCTGTGTCTGTATGCAATTACTATTCTTCCTATCAAATATGATGGAAATGACTCCTAACACAGAACACACACAAACAAGCTCACAGTATTTAGTTATGTTTATAACCTTTAAATGTGTCAGAACAGCAATGGGACTGATACTTCTTAAGAGGGGTCTGTTAGGCCTATACTGACTGCTAAGCCAATAATAGTGCTTTGCAGGGACCTTTAATAGGAGCTTAAACATACCTTTATGGCCACAAACCAATAAAGTAATGCAGACAATTATCTTTTAATGGACATGCAAATTTGTTCTAAAGTGCATGGTGGATGGGGCTTGTGTTAAAAGGTTTGCCTATAGAAAGCCACAAGTGCCCTGAATGTCCTTTAAATTGCTGCCCAATGTCACCCCTTTAGCTTTAGTTGATGACATTTTCAGTTTCTGCCTGCGTCACAACTGTCTTTAGGTAAATCTAGCAAAATGGGCCCACCCCTAATGCACTTGCAGGTGGATTTGCATATCCATCTACCACCGCCCCTAAGCCTATCCAGCTATCACCACCATGCTACAGAGTACATTACAGTGATACACAACACAAGTAAGCTCCCTTTATAACCAGCATGATCTGCCAGCAGAAATCTCTAGTCTGTGGCTAACTGTAGTAAACTTACTCTCCCAGTCTTTCCTTCACCTTGAACTACCATACTTACCTGGGATTTCATTAGGAACTCATAAATCTTAGCTGAGATTACCGGACGTGTCATCACCATACTTGGTGGGATCACTCCCAGGTTACACTGATTCCATTCTGTTAGTGGAACTTTTTCACCATTTGGACACAAAAGCACAAAGTCTGAGCTATCTAAACCATGAGCCCAACCGGAGCTTTCCAGATCTGTGAAAAAACATGCAATATATAATAAATGATAATTAGAAACAGAAAGCCATTAGAAACTAATATTATTTAATGACACGGTACCCTTATTTATTGAACTCTGCTTTAGAGTCTCATTTGAAATCTGTTTATTGTGAATGGGTTGACCATGACACATGTATAAATGGAAAAACACATTAACGTTAAAGGGGTTTTCCCATTGTGGACATTTATCCCCTGTCTTTTAGATAGAGGATAAGTCTGATCGCCTGGGGCCCATGCATTGTTTCCCTGAAAGTCCCCTTAAGGCCTCTGTTTTCAATGGAGCACCAGTGCGCTTGCGTGACTGGCGCTGCATTCACTTCTATAGGGCTGTTGGTGCTGCCAGAGATTACAGTCCCAGCAGCCCCATAGAAGTGAATGGCGTGCAGGCCACTCAAGTCTTTAGGGGGAATTTTGGTCCGCCATCCTCCTGATCAGTGAGGAACCCGGAAATCGGACCCCCAGCGATTAGACACTTATCCCCTATCACTTCCTTAGGGTTGTTTCTATCAAAGATGATGGCCAGGGGCATAGCTATATGGCAGTGATGGCAAACCTTTTAGAGAGTGCCCAAACTGCAACCCAAAACCCACTAAATTAACACAAAGTGCCAACATGGCAATTTAACCTTAATACTGTGTGGATTCGCAATTGCAGACAGTTACGGACCATCAAAATACAGTCGTGTAAATGGGGCTTTGCAGAGCTTTCAATAATACAAACAACTTTGTACTAAATGGTAGAAGTTTGTATTTGGTATACTTTTGAACAATTAGTGTTCACTATTTACATCTCACAGGATCTGTTTTATAGTGACCATGCAATGTTATTACAGCCTGTACTAATATCATGTCTGCTATAAAACAGATACTATGTGATATAAATAGTGAAGGGGCCCCACACAGTACAATGCGCTCCACAGTGGCCCCCAGACAGTACAATGTGCTCCACAGTGGCCCCCAGACAGTACTGTATGCTCCACAGTGGCCCCTGCATAGTATTATACACTCCACTTTGGGCCCCCCCACAGTATTATATACTCCACTTTGGGCCCCCACATAGTAGTTTGTGCTCTACAGTGGCCCCCCCCACACAGTATTATATGCTCCACAGTGGCCCCCACACAGCATTATATGCCCACAGTGGCCCCCATGCAGTATTATATGATCCACAGTGGCCCCCACACAGTATTATATGCTCTACAGTGGCTCTGAGCTCCCCCTCTGGCACACGTGCCATAGGTTCGCCAACATGGCTATAGAGGGTACAGAGGTAGCACTACAGGGCTACACATAGCACATGGTAAGTGGGGATCCCATTACAGATTTTTCACTGGGGCTTAGGAGCTGCAAGTTACACCTCTGATAATGGCCAGTATGCATACTATATGATGGAACTGATACTATGTTCCAAAAAATCTGGTTTAGATAAAGAGGTGGTCTTTTGTAGAGATTTCACACTATATTCATTCACTTCAGTGGCGGTAACAGTCGCAATTTCATAAGTTGCTAATACATTCAGTTTCTTACATGCTATGTTTTCTTGCAGTGAGTGATGCTCCAGAAAGGCAACATCTCCGTAACTGCGTCCACCTGGGTCTCCAACCAAACACCTGAAATTCATGGAGTATCAAGTAAATTAAAGTTTAGCTTAGTGTATATGTAGATGTTGACAGTATATGTAGTTAGTGTACAGTGTGTTTTGCTAGAAATAACTGTCTATGAAACTAATATGCAATGCACAAAATATAGCTATAATAGTCAAGAAGTGTAAAGGTAAGTTCACAAGGGCAAGTTTTTTTGCAGGCAGATTTTGAGAATTGCACGCCTCCCAACTCTCCCATTCATTTCAAAGGGAGTCATTAGCAGACTTTTTCCTCTAGCTGATTTTTCTACTAGAAGAAAAAAGAAGTGTCCTGACTGATCTTCAGGCAGGTTCTACCTTGCAAACCCCACTGAAATGAATAGGAGGCAGAAAAAAACCCCAAAACACTAGCATTTACTTTAGAGCATTTTTTGCAAAAAACACTTAAAAAAAACCTTTACTTTTTTTTGTGCCACCTATTTATTTCAATAGGCAATTATCCTATATATCCCCACAACTTCAGATACATACACACGTGGACAAAATTGTTGGTACCCCTCGTTTAATTAAAGAAAAACCCACAATGGTCACAGAAATAACTTGAATCTGACAAAACTGGAATTTGCCAAACTACATGCTGACAAGCCACAAAGCTTCTGGGAGAAAGTCCTATGGACAGATGAGACAAAAATCGAAATTTTTGGCAAGGCACATCAGCTCTATGTTCACAGACGGAAAAATTAAGCATATCTTGAAAAGAACACTGTCCCTACTTTGAAACATGGAGGAAGCTCTGTTATGTTCTGGGACTGCTTTGCTGCATCTGGCACAGGGTGTCTTGAATCTGTGCAGGGTACAATGAAATCTCAAGACTATCAAGAGATTCTAGAGAGAAATGTGCTGCCCAGTGTCAGAAAGCTTGGTCTCAGTCACAGGTCATGGGTCTTGAAACAGGATAATGAGCCAAAACACACAGCTAAAAACACCCAAGAATGGCTAAGAGGAAAACATTGGACTATTCTGAAGTGGCCTTCTAAGAGCCCTGACCTAAATCCTATTGAGCATCTTTGGAAGGAGCTGAAACATGCCATCTGGAAAAGGAACCCTTCAAACCCGAGACAACTGGAGCAGTTTGCTCATGAGGAGTGGCCAAAATACCTGTTGAGAGGTGCAGAAGTCTCATTGACAGTTACAGGAATCGTTTGATTGCAGTGATTGCCTCAAAAGGTTGTGCAACAAAATATTAAGTTAAGGGTATCATCATTTCTGTCCAGGCCTGTTTCGTGAGTTTTCTTTTTTTAAAAATTCTGTTGAAGCATGGTTGAAAAGCAATGTCTGACTTTCATTTGTTCATTTTCATAGAATTTTTATATATTATTACTTTTGTCAGATTCAAGTTATTTCTGTGACCATTGTGGATTTTTCTTTCATTAAACGAGGGGTACCAACAATTTTGTCCACGTTACTAAATATGTCTCCTACAAGGATTAATCCACACAAAAAATTTTTAACAAGATAATTTCATGATTAAAGGGAGTCTATCATTCAGAAAACGCATTTTTCACTAACCCCATGTTTATAGCTACAAGCACAGCAGCGTCATACCCTTCAGTGTGTTCGCTCCCCTCCTCCTGGCCGTTGTATTCACGCCCCCTCCGATGATGAGCTCTCTTGTTCTGCCTCCTCTTCTGCTGCGTCATCAGCAGCACCTGTCTTCAGCAAGATAGAAATCTTGCACATGCGCTGTCAGCTCTGCCACTTCTCCGTCAGCCATGCTCATACACATCCTCCGTTGGGGTTTTCCTATTATGGACACTTAACCCCTATCCACAGGACAGGGGATAAGTGTCCGATCACTGGGTTCCTCAGTAATCAGGAGGATGGGGGACCGAAAGTCCCCCTAAGGCCTCCTTGTGAATGGAGTTCCAATGCATTTGTGTGACTGCTGCTCCATTCACTTCTATATGGCCGCAGGTGCTGCCAGAGATTACACTCCAAGCAGCCCCATAGACAACCCCTTTAATAAACTTATTGGAAACCAGGACTATCGTTCTATCACTATCATAATGACCTGATCCATGTTATTTTGATGTATACTGAAACTTAACTGGTGTTTATTAACCTTGTATGTTCTTATGGTAAAAGTTTAGTAAAGACAATAAAAGAAGAAGGAGCTGAGCGGCTGCCGTAGCCACCGGCTCTCTGCTGTATTATAATATAGTCAGACAGTATTCCTTTATACGACTCACCTTAGGGCGCCCATGTTGCCATAATAACGCTCATCGTGATTGGCTGCACATCTACCATTAACTCTGCCAACCTCCTCCCATCCCACACACACCTTGCAAAGACCATGTTCTCCTCCAGGCATGCACCCCTTCCAGAAATAGTTCTCATAAGCTGAAGAAGGAAATGCAAAAGAATCAGACAGATACCTTCAAGTGCAGAAATTAACTAATTTGTTACAGTGTTAAAATGTTTAAGTAAAAGTTCTGTAACCCAAACATAGCCAAGTGACACAGCAACATTTACCATATGTCATATTTAGGCACTCAAAATCATGGCCCTCTGTTTGTAATGTGTCTGTGATGGATACAGGACAAGTCATAAGGATAACATTGATATATGATCACGTACAACTAGAATATGATAAAACTTCACTGCCTATAGTGTAAGCAGCTTATGATCAGAGTATCCTTCAGCTGAGAGCTGAAAGAACAGACCGATTAGAAGACAGAACTCTTGATCCAAGTAAGTGTTGGGGCGGCCAGCTCATGAACTTTCTGACATTTTCCACCTCAATAGCTTTTTAAAAATGTTGATGAATTTTTACTTAAATGGAGTCTACCAGAACCATAATGCTTCTAAACCACTTACTGTTGTAGGGGTAGTTATTGACATAGTGAACATACTTTTTTTGTGTGTCAAAGTTCTGGCATCAGCTTTCTATCTGCATGCAAATGAGCTGCTTGGTTCTCTTGCCAGAGTGCCTGTTTTAACCTGTAGTCACCACCCACTGACACTCTCTAACATAAAAATTGATAGGTGCCAATGTGTAGTGACTCCAGTCAAAAACAGGTGCTATTGACACTTTGACACAAAAAAGGAATGGCCACTATGTCACTAACTACTCCTACAACAGCATATAAATGGTTTAGAAGTAGTTTTAGTGGTGGTAGACTTCCTTTAGACCGGGGCCCCAGTGGTTTTACAATCACTGCATGGTGGATGGTATTCTAGCGAATCCTGTCAACACCTTGTGGAAAGATACACGCAGCAGATCACACTGCGATTTCCAAAACTATTGTGGTTCTGGAAATCAAAGCATGTCAATTATACCTATGGAAACATTGGTGGATTCCCTATAGGTATAATGGAAGCAGAAAGTCACAGAGGAAACTTCTGTGAACTTTCTGGGAAAATTGCTGTGATCAAAAACTGTGATGCTTTGCCATCATGGTTTTTCCCGCAGCGCTTTTTTGCTGCGGACCTCTACGTGGGGCCTTAGCCTTAAGGCTGCTTTCACATTAACTATTTGTTTTGTTGATTATAAAAAAAAAAAATGTATGTTTACATCCTAGTGCATTTCTGTGTCCATGCCCAATCCATGCCAACCTTGTGTCATCCATTTTTTTTCTGGATGCTGTCTTTAATTTTAAGCTTCTGTTAACAATGTATCTGTGACAAATGGACAGCAAACAGACGTCCATGTACTGTCCATTTTTTTTTTTTTCACAGACCAATAGACTGGAACATTCATGATTTTTGTCTCAGTGTCTCTCAGTCTGTAAAAAAAACGGACATGTGAATGGCTGCATTTGCTATAATGGGTCTGCGTGTTTTCCGTTTTTTTTTTCACAGACCGCACTCAAAGAGAAAAGTAATTAATGTTAAAAGGCCCTACAGGTAATAAACCACACATCATCAAATAGAGACATGACAATCAACACAATCACAAGGCTTATGTCATATATCTAATCTTTTCTACAACCTGAATTAATATCACAATCCCATGTTTCATTCCCAGGTGCCCGGACAGTGAATGTGGAAAGCAGGAGCCACCCTGCAGGACTGTACATGTTGCCATGGCAAGAGCGACGGCCTCTCAAGTCAAGAAGGGTCACGGCTTTCATGCTTTTTTTAGTGACAGCCAATCCATAAACAGTAGGGAATCCTAGAATGATATTCACAATATAAGATTTAATATTTTAAAATCAGTAATTCAATTTAACTTCCCTGCCTTCTAGAAACATTTGAGACAGAGTTACAAAATGTTACAAATATTCCATAAAAGTAGAAGTGGTTCACATTCCTTGAGTAAGACTCTGTTACCACTGGTTTCTGTATTTGCAATATATATTACAGACTTTTTTTGTTTTCATCATTTTTCAGGATCAATATATTTCCCTTCACTGACTTGGTATCTGTCAAGTCAGTGATACCCATAACTTTAACTATTTCCACATACAGAACTATCTATGTAAGGCATATTTTTTATGTGGGCCAAGTTGTACTTTCTATTTTACCGTTTTGGGGATTGTCTGATGTTTTGATTGCTTTTCAATCCATTTTGGGGGGCAAAATGGCAAAAAAATAGTTCATCCATTTAGATTTTTCTACCATATAGTATTTTTTATATGTTTAGAATTCAGGTACTTTCAGATGCAGGGATACCGAATGTGTTTCTTTGTTTGTTTTGTTTATTTATTTTAATAGGTTATCTGTTAACCACTTGCGGATCGCCCATAGACTATTTACGTCTGGAAGTGGTTGCCTTATTCTGCAATCGTGCATTTTTTATGTGGGCCAAGTTGTACTTTCTATTTTACCGTTTTGGGGATTGTTTGATGTTTTGATTGCTTTTCAATCCATTTTGGGGGGCAAAATGGCAAAAAAAATGTAGATTTTTCTACCATATAGTATTTTTTATATGTTTAGAGTTCAGGTACTTTCAGATGCAGGGATATCTAATGTGTTTCTTTGTTTGTTTTGTTTATTTATTTTAATAGATTATCTGTTAACCACTTGCGGATCGCCCATAGACTATTTACGTCCGGAAGTGGTTGCCTTATTCTGCAATCGTGCATTTTTTATGTGGGCCAAGTTGTACTTTCTATTTTACCGTTTTGGTGATTGTCTGATGTTTTGATTGCTTTTCAATCCATTTTGGGGGGCAAAATGGCAAAAAAAAATAGTTAATTCATTTTGATTTTTCAATGAGCGCTGTATACACAGCTATGGGAGCTGCCATGTTGCAGCTCCCCTCTGACCTGGCAGTCACGTGATCTGCCGGGATCAGAGGCTGTTAGAGCTGCTGGGTCCTAGAGGACCCAGATCAACTCTGTAGTTATGGGCAGGAGGCTGTACTCCTCCTGTAATTGGGGCTAAGGTATCATCCCCAGCTACAGGGAAAATCAGCCCCCCCACCAAAAAAAAAGTGGTCAGATCTCCCCAAAGGTCTATGATGACCTTAGAAATTGGCCCGGTACTGAAGTGGTTAAAAGGGGGAGGTCATTTTTTTTTTTTTTAATCCTTTTAGGCTAAGGCCCCATACAGTGAATCGATGCAAAAAAACGGCGCAAAAAAGACAGCTGTGGAAATGCATTGCAGTTTTTTACGCAGTGTTTTTCACAGAAAGTCTACAGAGTTTTCCTTTGCGGACTTTCTGTCTCTATTATACCTATACGGAAAACACCAGTGTTTTTGCAGGTATAATTGACATGCTGTGATTTACAAAAACACTAGCGTTTTTGAAATCGCAGCATTTCCGCAGCAGATTTTTTTTTTTGCAATGTGTGTATGGGATTAGCCAGAATCCCATCCACTTTGCAGGTTTTCTCAATGTGGGGCCCCAGCCTTAAGCCTTTTTTAACTTTTATTTTAACACCACTTAGGAAACTTGAAACCTATGGACTCTGTGTCATAGAATATATTGCAATACTAATGTACTGCAGTACAATGTAAAATTCATTGATTTCTATTACAGGATGCCTAGCAGCCAGTAATAGGAGCATAGTAATGACAGGCCTGTAAGCCTTCAATAGGTTCCCAGATGTCATGGTAACACGTTGCTGCTCTTGAATCTTGCTGCAGGGAATAGCAAGGTCATCCATGCACCACCACTCTTCAGGTGCCTTCGTCGCATTTTACTGAGGCATCTTGAAAAGCTAAAGGGAGTCTGTCACCAAACAAAGCATATGAACTTAGACAGACAGGTTAGGGTCATTGGACTCAAACAGTGTTTTCCCCTTGTGGATCGGTGCATCCATTGCTCCATTGTCAATATGGAATTTAGCCACTTACTTCTTTGGAGCAATGACAACACTCTAGTTGCTCCAAAGATATGCTCCATATCATGAGCTTTATTTGCCATATTAACATTATTCTGTCATACCGTTCTGTAAGAGACTCTGTAGTTGCTCTTTAGGGTCTGTAAGACAGTCAGAATTATCACCTATGAGAATACAAGAGAACATTGGTTTAGATGTTGGCATTTTAAAGGAATTATCATAGGTGGGATTTTCTTAGAACTGCTTTTAAGCTATATTTACACATGCAGTTTTTAGTGCAGGTTCTTGGCCCAAATCATAAAAAAGAATAACTCTCCTGTGCACTTCTCCTTGTTTTTGGAACCACTCTTATGTTTGTTTTAGACAACTGCATCAAAACCTTCATGTGTGAACTAACCTTATGCCTGATCATGGCTTTAGGCAAGGACTTAACAAATACATCAGGGGATACCTACAAAACTATCTAAAAAATTGTCTTTGTCACCCATAGCACCCAATCACAGTTCATCTTTCACTAAAAAGATGATAGCTGAGCTGTGATGGATTGCAAAGGGCAACAAAGACACTTTTTCTTTTGGACAGCTTTATAAATGTCCTGCATCATTTTCAGTTACATTCAGCTGTGATTTCAGCAGATTGATGTTCCCTAACCACAGGCAGCATGTAATAGTGACAGGCTCCTACATTACTTAGAACTACTCTAAAAGACTGGAGAGTCAGGCTCCACCAAGTGGAAGGTCTCTGAACATCTGCATATAGGAATAAAGCAGAGCCTAATGCAGGACACTATAAAGATGCCTAAATTAAAAATCAACGTGGCTTCCATTACCTTTTACAACTGAGTTCTTGTATTGTTATTCTGGTGAGTAAACTGGTTCTGATATGTCACTGAGACATGTTAAAATATAGCATTGATAGGGGTCCATCTTTGACCAATGCCTTTACAAAGTGTGGGCAAAACTGACCTGCTCGGTGTGTAGGTTTATAATATAAAATGCATTACACTAACCCCAGTATTCCACTGCAGCTGGTTGAAGTCCACACCTTCCAGCAATATATGCATGAGTAGCATCTAATGTAACGGCATCTGCCTCATTACTCTAAATGAAAAACAGACATATTATATATCTATAGAGAGAGAGAGAGAGAGAGAGAGAGAGAGAAACAGAGATAAACTATATCACAAGTTTATTAAAGATTGATGATTTTCTTCTCACGTAAGATGTTAGTATACAGTCATATGAAAAAGTTTGGGCACCCCTATTAATCTTAATCATTTTTAGTTCTAAATATTTGGGTGTTTGCAACAGCCATTTCAATTTGATATATCTAATAACTGATGGACACAGTAATATTTCAGTATTGAAATGAGGTTTATTGTACTAACAGAAAATGTGCAATATGCATTAAACCAAAATTTGACCAAAAATTTGGGCCCTTTCTTTTTTTGTTTTATACTCCCACCCTTTTTCTTAACCAAAAAATTGGTTTCACCCCCCCTACCTCACGCCGGGCCTCCAACCAGAACGGTGCCCAAATTTGGGACCCTTATCATTTTATTGATTTGAAAACCCCCAACCACTTTTTCCCCGCTTACCGAAACAAAAAATTGGTTTTGTACCCCCCCGAGCTTTAAACCCAACCCAGGGGTCCCAAACAAAAAAAAAAGAATTAGGGGGGGCAATTGCAAGTTGTTCTCCTATTGAATCTCCTCCGAAGAGTGGCATAGGGCCCTCAAAAAAACACTCAAAAAACTGAAAAAAAAAATTGTTCAACATAGTTGTTCAGGGGAAGGATACAAAAAGTTGTCTCAGAGATTTAACCTGTCAGTTTCCACTGTGAGGAACATAGTAAGGAAATGGAAGACCACAGGGACAGTTCTTGTTAAGCCCAGAAGTGGCAGGCCAAGAAAAATATCAGAAAGGCAGAGAAGAAGAATGGTGAGAACAGTCAAGGACAATCCACAGACCACCTCCAAAGAGCTGCAGCATCATCTTGCTGCAGATGGTGTCACTGTGCATCGGTCAACAATACAGCACACTTTGCACAAGGAGAAGCTATATGGGAGAGTGATGCGAAAGAAGCCGTTTCTGAAAGCACGCCACAAACAGAGTCGCCTGAGGTATGCAAAAGCACATTTGGACAAGCCAGCTTCATTTTGGAAGAAGGTCCTGTGGACTGATGAAACAAAGATTGAGTTGTTTGGTCATACAAAAAGACGTTATGCATGGCGTCAAAAAAACACAGCATTCCAAGAAAAACACTTGCACCCACTGTAAAATTTGGTGGAGGTTCCATCATCTTTGGGGCTGTGTGGCCAATGCCGGCACTGGGAATCTTGTTAAAGTTGAGGGTCGCATGGATTCAACTCAGTATCAGCAGATTCTTGAGAATAATGTACAAGAATCAGTGACGAATTTGAAGTTACCCGGGAATGGATATTTCAGCAAGACAATGATCCAAAACACAGCTCCAAATCTACTCAGGCATTCATGCAGAGGAACAATTACAATGTTCTGGAATGGCCATCCCAGTCCCCAGACCTGAATATCATTGAACATCTGTGGGATAATTTGAAGCGGGCTGTCCATGCTCAGCGACCATCAAACTTAACTGAACTGGAATTGTTTTGTAAAGAGGAATGGTCAAAAATACCTTCATCCAGGATCCAGGAACTGATTAAAAGCTACAGGAAGCGAATAGAGGCTGTTATTTTTGCAAAAGGAGGATCTACTAAATATTAATGTCACTTTTCTGTTGAGGTGCCCATACTTTTCACCGGTCAAATTTTGGTTTAATGCATATTGCACATTTTCTGTTAGACAATAAACTTCATTTCAATCCTGAAATATTACTGTGTCCATCAGTTATTAGATATATCAAATTGAAATGGTGTGCAAACACCCAAATATTTAGAACTAAAAATGATTAAGATTAATAGGGGTGCCCAAACTTTTTCATATGACTGTAAGCCTACTAAGCCTACTGCATAAAGGGCGGGATGACATTATTTAGGAAAAAGTAAAAGTATTAAAGTATAACTAAACTTTCAGACAACTTTTGATTTTCTGTCAGTATTTGTGTCATTAATAAATTTTGTAATATACTTTATTAACAAATTTTGGATCCTTTCTGTGAAATCCTGGATTTTTTTCACTCTTTTCCCTTGTTTCTGTATTGAGAACTGTTTCTGCCTCTCACTGAATGTTACTGTGTAAGGGTAGCAGCACACGACCGTGTTTCACCCCTGAAACTCAGTCCATGTGTTAGCTAGATTTACCAGCTTGAACTTCGTGCTGGGAGCGGGACTCCTAGCAGTATAGTTATCTATGATGCTAGGAGTCCCTACCTCCCAGTGACATACTGTCCCTGCATGAAGTTCAAGCCGGTAAACCTGGCTAACACACGGACTGAGTTTCACGGGTGAAACACGGTCATGTGCTGCTACCCTAAGGATTACAGGCCGTGTAAAAGGTAGAGAAAACGAGGGTGGGGGAGGGTCACTTCAATCAGTTATATCTCAGACATTATTAAAACATACAAACTTGCTTTTCGTGTCATATGAAAGAGGAGATTCATGACACTAAGGTTGCAGTGCTATTTAAATTATTTCCAGAGATATCACTGGTTGAAAACACAGTTGAGATTAGGATATTTATTGCAGCTGTATAATATATATGATATAAAAATTCCAATCCCGACTGTGTTTTCAACCTGTGATGTCTCTGATATATCTGAATCTCCTCTTTCATATGACACAAAAAGCAAGTTTGTACGTTTTATAATGTCCAATTGTTTGAAGTGACCCTCCCCTACCCTCAATTTCTCTACATATTACACAGCCCTGTACTCCATACACAGTAACATTCAGTGAGAGGCAGGAACAGCTCTCAATACGGAAGCAAGGGGAAGAATAAAGAGATGCAGGATTTCACAGAAATGATCCAAAATTTGTTAATAAAGTATATTACAAAATGTATTAATTTGACTGATCCCCCTAACCCACTACAGTTCTGACATTTCACTATTAGGCCGCTTGCACACAACCACGTGCTGGCCACCGGCTGTGATTGAATGACATGGCTGGTGCAACGGGCCGTAGAAGCATGGACGCAAAACCGGACAGGAATAGAACTTGTCCTGAATTTTGTGACCTGGACTGTTGGCCGATACAATGATTTGTGTAATTCACGGTCATGTGCATGGGCCAGCAGAAATGTATTGGTTGTGTGCACGGGGCCTAAATCTGTCTTCCCCTTGCTAAACGTCCAGTTTAGTCCATTTAGTCTGTCAGAAATACAGCAGCCAGGCTCATCCCTCTGTCCACCTTCTACTGTACAATGATACCTCTACCTTTTGTCAGTCACCGCACTGGTTGTTACAATACAATTACAACTTATCATGCTCACCCATAAGCTCTTCACAGTGATGCACTTACCTTCTGCATCGCCTCTCTCATCTCTGTCTACCACCCCATACATGCTTGTCGTTCTGCCAATGGTCTAAGACTAACATTCTCTAAATTCTGAACTTCCCACTCTGTTCTCAGGGGCGTAGTTGTAGGTGGTGCAGAGGTAGCAATATCTACTGGCCCTGGAGCCAAAAGGCCTCTATACAGCATAAGAAAACACCAGTATTATAGATAGGAAATGGTAAGAGGGACCCTGTTACATATTTTGCACTGGGGCACAGGATCTTCAAGTTGCACCTCTGTCTTTTCTCCAAGACTTTTCCTGAGCAGCACCTGTGCTATGGAATGCACTACCCCAGTCAATAAGGTTAATGCCTAATGTCCACAATTTCAAGTGTGCCTTAAAAACACATCTTTTTAACCGGTTGACGACCACCGGCCGTAAATTTACGGCCAGCAGTCCTGGTCTCTGAAGTCCGGCCAATAGTAAATTTACGGCCGGCACTTCAGAGACCCTGTGAGCGGGATCGAGAGCGGGTGTTAGCTGTAACTGACAGCTAACACCCTACTCCATAACCTCCGGTCGGAATTTAGTTCCGATCGGAGGTTTTAACCCCTTGGATGCCGTGGTCAAACATGACCGCGGCATCCAAAGGGTTCCGCCATGTTGCCGCCCCATCCGGCACCCCCCCGCGGCGAGATCGGGGGGTGCTGATATCTATTTTTTGTAGCCCAGGGTCTGCCCAGTGACCCCAGGCTGCCTGAAGCCCCCACTACCTGGTTGATCCTGCCGGGATGTCAAGAAGTCAGCCGATGCGTCTACATTGCCTGACATTCCTGTATAGACTGCAATACACGTGTATGCTCGTGTACTGCAGTCTATAATACTGAGCCAGGATCAGAGCATCGCTGGCTCATGTGTCCTTATAGGACAAGTAAAAAATGTAAAAAAAAGTTAAAAAAAAAAAAAATAAAGTGTGTAAAAAAAAATTTATAAAGTTATAAAGCCTCCAAAAATCCCTTTTCCTATATAAAATGAATTATATAAAAAAAAACTTTAAAATTAATAAAAATAATACATATTTGGTATCGCCGCTTTCGTAACAACCTGTACAATAAAACTGAAACAATATTTAACATACACGGTGAACGTCGAAAAAAAACCGGAAAAAAAACGCTGGAAGTAATGATTTTTGACTCTCTCTCTCGCTTACAAAAAAATGATATAAAAAGTGATCAAAAACTCATATGTACCTCAAAACAACACCAATAAAAAGCGCATGTCCTCCCGCAAAATATAAGCCCTAAACCATGCCTGTCAACCGAAAAATAAAAATGTTACGCATCTCAGAAGATGGTGATACAAAAACAATTGATTTATGTCCACAAATGGGTTTTTGTTCTGCAGAATTAGTAATGCATAAAAAAACAATATAAATGAGGTATCACCGTAATCGTACTGACCCGCAGAATAAAGGTAACATGTTACTTATGCTGTACGCCACACGGAAAAAAAATTAAAAGGTAAAAACCAATTCAAGAATTGATGTTTTTTTTAATTCACCCAGTAAGAGTTAATATAATTTATTCAATAAGTTATAGACACCAAAAAAATGGTGTAATTCAAAAATGCATATCATACCGCAAAAAATCAGCCCTCATATGGCTACATCATCAGAAAAATAAAGAAAATATAGCTTGTACAATGTGAAGACAAAAACCCCAAAAATCACCAAATCATTAGAACACAACTGGCTGCGGCAGGAAGGGAATGTATAAACTGTGCGAGCCTATATCAGGGTATAATCCAGATTTAGAACTTCCGAGGGATAATAAACCAGAAGTGACCCCCAGAGTGACTTCCCCGATCATAGGAGCTACTGGGGATATAGTAGGAAATTTGGTGTTCCCCATGTACTCCGCACAGCTTACATATTCACTCTTCACCATGCGCTGTGCATTCACATCTGGGACACTAATGCTTATTACACCCCCTGATAAATTCTTTGAGGGGTGCAGTTTTCAAAATGGGGTCACTCCCTAGGTGATTCCACTTTTCTGGTACATTAGAGGCTCTGCAAACATGACATGGCGTCCAGATACCAAACATCTGAATCTGTGCTCCAAAAGCCACATAGAGCTCCTTCCCTTCTGCGCCCTACTGTGTGCCCAAACTGCAGTTTATGCCCACATGTATGACACTGCTGTACCCGGGATAACGCACATAATGTCATATGTAGGTATAAACTGCTGTTTGGGCACAGCCGGGCACAGAAGGGAAGGAGCGCTATTTGGTTTTTGGCATACAGATTTAGACAGTTTAGCTTTTGGACGCCATGACATACTCACAGAGCTCCTGAAATGCCAGTAAAGTGGAATCCCCTGACACGTGACCCTATTTTGGAAACTGCACCCCTGAAGGAATTTATCCAGGGGTACAGTGAGCATTTTTAACCTCCATGTGTTGCTATCATTTATTTTCCAGAAATGAATACGCATCTGATTGTGAAAGGTGAAAATGGCAATTTTTCCAGAAATATGTAATTTCAATGCATAATACGTTGTGCCCGGCTTGTATCAGATATGAACGCTCCAAAAGATGTTGTGCCCGGGATACCCACTTAACAGTTTTTAGAGTGTTTGTGCCAGCTGACATAAGCTGGGCACAAAATATTGGGCACTGAAATGGCATATCTCTGGAAAAATTGCAATTTTCCCTTTTCATTATCAGCTGCGCATTCATTTCTGGAAATTAAAAGAATGTAACACTTAAGGGTGAAGAATGCTCGCTACCCCACTTGATAAATCCCTTCAGGGGTGTAGTTCCCAAAATGGGGTCAAAAGTCTGCGGATTCCACTTTACTGGCAATTCAGGGGCTCTGCAAAAGTGGCATGGTGTCTAAAAACCAAACTGTGGTTCAAAAACCAAAATAGTGCTCCGTCCCTTCTGTGCCCGGCTGTGCCCAAGCAGCAGTTTATACCCACATATGACATTAAGTACATTATCCTGGGTACACCAGTGTCATATATGTGGGCGTAAACTGCAGTTTGGGTACACAGCAGGGGGCAGATGTGAAGGAGCGCTATGTGGCTTTTGGAGAATAGATTTAGATTGTTGGATTTTGGACACCATGTCAAATTGGCAAAGACCCTAAAATTGACCCTACAAAATAGGGTAACTTCTTGGGGAATTCCAATTTACTGGCACCTCTGCAAAAACAACATGGCGTCCAGAAAGTCCCTGTAGATCTGTACTCCAAAAGCTAAAAAGCGCAGTGCTCCTTCCCTTCTGATCCCTGCTGTGTGCCCAAGCAGACCCACACATATCATTTTTTTGTATCCGGGATAGCCCACTTAATAGTTTTAGGAGTGCATGTCTCTGATGCCACAAAGTGGGTACAACGTATTGGGCACCAAAATGGTATATTTATTTAAAATTGTCAATTTTCACTTTGTACATTAATTTTTGGGAAGCATTTTTAGGCTAAAAATGATAATACCCCTTGATACATTCCTTGAGGGGTGTAGTTTCTAAAATGGTGTCACTTTTGAGAGGTTTACATTGTATTGGTACTTTAGGGGCTCTGCAAATGCGACATGGCACCTTAAAACTATTCCAGCAAAATCTGCCCTCCAAAAGCCAAATAGCGCTCTTTCCATTCTGAGCCCCACCATGTACCCATACAGCAGTTACGACCACATATGGGGCATTTCTGTGTTCAGGAGAAATTGTGTAACAAACTGTGGGGTTTTTTCTTCTTTATCCCCTTGTAAAAATTAAAAATATGTCGCTAAATGGACAGTTTATTGGAAAAAAAAAGTAATTTTTAATTTTTACATCCCAGTGTTAATAGAATCTGTGAAACAACTGTAGGATCAAAATGGGGTCACTTTTTGGGGGGTTGGGGGTTGGGGTACTGTTACTTTAGGGGTTCTGCAAATGCGATATGGCACCTTAAAACTATTCCAGCAAAATCTGCCCTCCAAAAGCCAAATAGCGCTCTTTCCATTCTGAGCCCCACCATGTACCCATACAGCAGTTACGACCACATATGGGGCATTTCTGTGTTCAGGAGAAATTGTGTAACAAACTGTGGGGTTTTTTTCTTCTTTATCCCCTTGTAAAAATTAAAAATATGTCGCTAAATGGACAGTTTATTGGAAAAAAAAAGTAATTTTTAATTTTTACATCCCAATGTTAATAGAATCTGTGACACAACTGTAGGATCAAAATGGGGTCACTTTTGGGGGGTTTGGGGGTTGGGGTACTGTTACTTTAGGGGTTCTGCAAATGCGATATGGCACCTTAAAACTATTCCAGCAAAATCTGCCCTCCAAAAGCCAAATAGCGCTCTTTCCATTCTGAGCCCCACCATGTACCCATACAGCAGTTACGACCACATATGGGGCATTTCTGTGTTCAGGAGAAATTGTGTAACAAACTGTGGGGTTTTTTCTTCTTTATCCCCTTGTAAAAATTAAAAATATGTCGTTAAATGGACAGTTTATTGGAAAAAAAAAGTAATTTTTAATTTTTACATCCCAATGTTAATAGAATCTGTGACACAACTGTAGGATCAAAATGGGGTCACTTTTTGGGGGTTTGGGGGTTGGGGTACTGTTACTTTAGGGGTTCTGCAAATGCGATATGGCACCTTAAAACTATTCCAGCAAAATCTTCTCTCCAAAAGCCAAATAGCGCTCTTTCCATTCTGAGCCCCACCATGTACCCATACAGCAGTTACGACCACATATGGGGCATTGCTGTGTTCAGGAGAAATTGTGTAACAAACTATGGGGTTTTTTCTTCTTTATCCCCTTGTAAAAATTAAAAATATGTCGCTAAATGGACAGTTTATTGGAAAAAAAAAGTAATTTTTAATTTTTACATCCCAATGTTAATAGAATCTATGAAACAACTGTAGGATCAAAATGGGGTCACTTTTTGGGGGTTTGGGGTACTGTTACTTTAGGGGTTCTGCAAATGCGATATGGCACCTGAAAACTATTCCAGCAAAATCTTCTCTCCAAAAGCCAAATAGCGCTCTTTCCATTTTGAGCCCTGCCATGTACCCATACAGCAGATTACAACCACATGGGGAGTATTCCTGTATTCAGGAGAAATTGTGTAACAAACTTTGTGGCACTTTTTCTCCTTTATCCTCTTGTGAAAATGAAAAATTTGGGGCTAAATTGATGGTTTATTGGAAAGAAAGTAATTTTTCATTTTCATGTTAATAAAATCTGTGAAACGGCTGTGGGGTCAAAATGCTCACTATACCCCTTGATATGTTCTGTGAGGGGTGTAGTTTCCAAAATAGGGTCACTTTTGGGGGTTTCCATTATATTGGTACTCTATGGGCTCTGCAAATGGGACATGGTACCTGAAAACTATTCCAGCAAAATCTGCCCTTCAAAAGCCAAATAGCGCTCTTTCCATTCCGAGCCCCACCATGTACCCATACAGCAGATTACGATCGCATATGGGGTATTGCCGTGTTCAGGAGCAATTGTGTAACAAACTGTGGGCAGCTTTTTCTCCTTTAACCCCTTGTGAAAATGAAAACTTTGGGGATAAAGTGATGTTTTAGTAATTTTTCATTTACACATTCCAATGTTAATAAAATCTGTGAAACGGCTGTGGGGTCAAAATGCTCAGTATACCCCTTGATAAATTTTGTCAGGGATGTAGTTTACTCTAGGGGCTCTGCAAATGAGACATGGCACCTGACAACTATTCCAGCAAAATATGCCAAGTGTCTCTCTTTCTTTTCCATGTGCTGCCGTGTGCCCAAAAATCATTTTACACCCACATTTCTGTGCTCGGGAGAAATTGCACAACAAACTGTGAGATGTATTTTCTCCTTCAACCCTTTGTGAATGTGTTAATTTTAGGGATAAATGAATGTATTATTGGATTAAAATGAAATGTCTAAATTTCACCTCCATATTGTTTTAATTCTTGTGAAATGCTTAAAGGGTTAACAAACTTCCCAAATGCTGTTTTGAATTATTTGAGGGGTGCAGTTTTGAAAATGGGGTGATTTATGGGGGTTTCTAATATATAGGTCTTTATAATCCCCTTCAGAACTGAAGTGGTCCCTAAAAAGTGAGTTTGGGAAATTTTCTTGTAAATCTGGAAAATCAGTGTTACACTTCTAACCTTCTAACATCCAATATAAATTAAAGGATGATTAAAAGATGATGCCGATATAAAGCAGAGATAATATTTATTCATGTATTTTGGTGGTATGACTATTTGTCTGAAAAGCAGAGCATTTCACATTTTGAAAATTGCAATTTTTTTCTAAATTTCCCTCAAATTTCCTAATTTTTTTAGAAATAAATACAAAATTATTGATCAATGTTTACCACTAACATGAAGTACAATGTGTCATGAAAAAAACAGTCTCAAAATCACTTGTGTAAGTTATAGCATCTCAAAGATATTGCCATATAAAGTGACACATGTCAGTTTTGAAAAATGAGGCCTGGTCCATAAGGCACTTTTAGGCCCAGTCCTTAACAGGTTAAACAAGCTTATTTCATACTGTAACCTAATTGTGCCCACTGACACTATTTCTCAAACCTGATCCCTTTATGCAACATCAATACTCCTGTACTCAATATTGGCAGATGACTGGCTCATGCAGCTTTATGTTGTTATATTTTGCTTGTTATTCTGTAATGTATGATTGTGTCTATAAATTTATCTCTTTTGTATTGTAAATTGTAAAGCGCTGCAGAATATGTTTGGTCTCCTGCTGTTCTCTAGCTTTTGGTCTTTCTTGACTCGCACGAAATACTTCATAACCAATCAGTTGCTGAGGGGTAAGTCACCCCTGTAACCAAAGATTACATGACCATTCATTTCCTGTATGTGAGAGGGACTAGGAAATAGAAAGTACTTGGGAAAAAGGGTAGCAGCAGCATAGTAGCAACAGGAGATGAGGTGAGTAATACTTCTTTCAGCTGTTGGCCCACTCTACCTATTTTCTAAAAAAAAATCATCCTGGCGTACAATCCCTATAATGCGTTTAACTTGATATACTATACTGTACGAACTATAAAAAAAAGAGTTTGTGTACTTATGTAAATAGGTAAAACGTCTATACACAACTGCAGTCTAATAGTCAATAATAAAAGTTGGCTTTAAACATGAGCTTTATTTCAGCAGTGCCTGGACATTCTTCATCATCAAGGATATAAAGTACCTAAGCATGCTGGGCACTACAGTCACCTTAACCCCCCCACAGTTCTCAACCAACCCTGCTCAGGTTTGAGCAAAGTGCATTACAGTTTACTCCAAGTAGGATACCTTCAGGGAAACTTGCAGCTTCACTTTAAGCAGTGAGGAGAAGAACACGTTCAACTGACAGTGTACAGGGAGGGGAGAAGGATTTTATTATTCTCCTGTTCCTGTCACTTCAAATGATCCCAGGGGAGGGGGCATATGGACTTTTGTTCATGATATCAACCCCCCCCCCCCCCACATTATCAATCACAAAGCATACTTGCCATTTAACCCCTTAAATGCTGCGGTCAATGCTGACTGCAGCACCTAAGTCATTTCACTGAGAAAAAAAAATAAAAAATAGACTTTTTTCCCTTGTTAATGAAAAAAAACAAAACAAAAAAACCCACAAAATTGGTATCACCTTATCTGTAACAACCCCAAAAATAAAATTAGTATGTTATTTATTCTACATGACAAACACTATAATCCTTAAAATACAGATGCCAGAATTGATCATCTCACCTCTCAAAAACAAAAAGTAATAAAAACTGATCAAAAAGTCATATTTATCCACAAAAAATTGTAAAGCTACATTGAAATTAAATGCAAAAAGTTATAAAAGTGGAGAGAGATAAAATGTTATTGGTTTAAGGTTAAAATGTGTTAGATCGCTAAAGAGATAAAATTCACATAAGGCACCGGAGGTATGTGCCAGGAATATTTGAGTCATAAATTCAAAATCTGCAAAAAAAAAAAAAAAAAAAAAAGAGGAGTTACATTTCCGGAGGGTTTCTGCAATTATAATGTGACTGTTAGGGGGCTAAACCACTTTCTACTGCATGATACTAGCTTGACTTTATTCAACTCAGCTCAGATCAGTTTGGGTACTATGTAGTTATCTACTGGCAGGTAGTTTTTCTACCTGCTTCATGTAGCTGAGTCTTATCTATAGTGATGACCCCATTAGCAGAGCAGTGTTTGGACACGATCTTCTAGTACCACTCAATTGATACCTAGTCTAAAACAGGTACTAAAACCATATCTGGTACCAGGTACTTTCCTGGAGTTTTTTGCACTAGAAAAACAACAAAAGTGAGCCATATTGAGCTGAAAGGATCCCAAACCATGTATTGATAAAGGGGCTTAATATACCATGTAAGTGCTTGTAGTGTGTACTGTGGACACGCCACCATGAATTCTGTCACTGGGCAATCTCACCAGGAAGTCAGACTATGAGAGCTGATGTCAGAATGATTATGAAGTACAGACTACTAAACTATTTGAGAGATAAAGGAGGCTATTCGAAAAGAAAGCTGATATTTGCATACTGAGGTTAATGGCCCTAAGTAAACAGTAGCTTGGAGGGTCACTTCAGTGATATGTACCTTAATCATCTCAATGCATCCAGACTGAGATGTTGCCTGGACACAAACCAAAGGGTCCGACCTTACACTCAGCGCCCAGTCTTCACACTTCCTCATCTCTGCTGAACTAATACAACACCAACGGATAACGCTGTGGTCCAGAGAGATACCTGATGTGCAGATATATACAACAATGGATCAGTATGCACAGTACAGTATGGTTCAGTATTAAAAAAAAAAAAAAAACCTTTAAACCCATGATTGTTTTTTTTAACTTTGCTAGATTGTGCAATATATTTTCTTATCACAAAATCTAGTAATAATATCTTTATCATCATAACACTTCTGACAGTACTAATCCCTACACATGGGGAAATTGGCATTAGATGCCTTTGCTTGACAGCTGTTTTCATTTTTTTTGTATAGTTTTTTATAATTTTTTTTAAAGTTAACAGTAAAAAAAAAAAATGTATACAAAATACAAAAAATATATCACCCTCCGCTCATCCCCCAATGTTCCGTCCAGTCGGTCCAGACATTGGAATAATTCCAGAGTTGTGAGTCCAGAGATAAACCACAGATGAGATCACTAGAGCCATCAACCCAGAAGCTTAAGAATAAAATATCATATCATCTACAGGAAGAGTCTTCCACCCCCTCCCCCCACCCCCCCTCTTACATCCCTCCAGACAGGTATACAAAAGCAAATAGTGGCATTTTTGTCACAGGCCCACCAACATGATAGTATTCAGGCAGCCAGCATCTAGGTCAGTCCACCTCCCAGAAAGGGAGCTAACATATATAGGGCTCTATCCACTAATAGCGTCCTAGAAGTCAGCCCTTTAGTGTCCAGCCATGGGGCCCAGAGCTCCTCAAACTTCTTAAGAGTGCTTCTCTTTTGATACACATATTTCTCCAGACACAGCATCACATTCACTCTAGATTTAAATTCAGTTAAAGTAGGGGTGGTCTCAGCCCTTCCAATTAGAGGCTACAAGCTTGCGAGCCTGATATAGGAGTCTTTGGACCGCCAGATGCTGACTGTTTCAGGGCCGGTTTTAGACAAAGTGGGGCCCTGGGCAAAACTTAAAAGCGGGGCCCCAAATGCTGATATGCAAACAACACCATCGTCTTCCAGTGTCAACCCCAATAATAACGCTTCCTTTCTGCCAACAAAAAAGTAATAACAAGCCCTATTTTACCACATACAATTCAAATGAGCACCTTTGTACCACCTATTAGATTTTTGCACCCAGTCATCAGTTATTAGCGCCTCCTTATAAATAATAGTCCCGGCTTATAAATAATATTACACCTTTATCAGTAATAGCTCCCTTATAAATGATAAATAGTGCCCTGTATCAGTAATATTCCCCCTTATCAGTAACAGTCACCCCATAAAAATAATACTGCTCTCTTATAAATAATAGCCCTCTCATAAATAATAGTTACCCTTATAAATAATAGTCCCCATTATCACTAATAGCCCCCTTTATAAATAAGCCCACTTACCAATTATACCCCCCTTATAAATAGTTACCCCTTATAATGGATGCCTTATATATAATAGTTCCCCCCTTATAAATAATAGCACATCTTATAAATAATAGTTCCCCCTTATAATAGCCCCCTCATACTTAAGTTTCCCAATTATATATAGTAACCAACCCTTATATATAATAGTTCTCCGTTATACAGTGTCGGACTGAAGGGCCTTAGGCCCACCAGAGGAACTTGTTCTGGGGCCCACCCAACAGCTTCCTGCTAATAACCTACACCACGGCTCCTTCACTGAAGTCTTACATATGTGCTTACTATCTGGTGTTACTGAGTATGTTCCCAGTATAGTCAGCCCCTATAGTACTGTGCAGGCCCCAATAACTCCATGGCCAGTTCATGCACAGTACTGTATGGGGAATGACATGGCCATGGGGCACTACACGTATGTGCAAGATTATAGTGAGGGAGCTGTGATGCAGACATAGCACACAGGGCTGCCAGCAGGAATTGTGAGCCCCCCCCACAGTATAATGCTCCACATGGTATATAATGCTCCACAGTGACCCCACACAGTATAAAATGCTCCCCTGAGCCCCCCATTGTGGTCCCACATGGTTTGTAAGGCTCCACACAGTATAATACTCCACAGTGGCCCACACAGTATACTACCCCTTAGTGGCCCCAGACAGTACAATATGCTCCCCAGCAGCCCCACACAATATAATATGCTCCATACAGTATAATATGCACCCCACAATGCCCCCCCCAGTATAATGCTCCACAGTGGCCTAACACAGTATAACATGCTCCATAATGACCTCCACACAGTATAATGTACTCCCCAGAGGGGTTCCCCCAGTATAATGCTCCACAGTGGTCCCCCACAGTATAATATGTTCCCCACAGTCCCCCCCAGTATAATGCTCTACAATGGCCCCACAGAGTATAATATGCTTCCGAAAAGCCCCACACAATATAATACACTCCACAGTGGCCCCACACAGTATAACAGGCTCCCCACACTGTCCATTCCCCCAGTATAAAGCTCCACAGTGGCCCATAGTATAATATGCTCCCCAGAGGGCCCCCGCTAGTATAATGCTCCACAGTGCCCCCTCCAGTATTTTACTCCACAGTGGCCCCACGCAATATATTATGCTCCCCAGAGCGTCCCCCAGTATAATTTTCCACAGTAGGCCCCACGCAGTATAATATGCTCCCCAGAGGGCCCCCTAGTATAATGCTCATTAGTCCCCCCCAAATAAATGCCACGCAATATAATATGCTCTGCTGATGCCCCCCCCCAGAATAATGCTCCACAGTGACCCCACTCAGTATAACATGCTCCAGAATGGCCTCCACACAGTATAATATACTGCCCAGAGAGGTTTCCCCAGTATAATACTCACAGTGGCCCAAAACAGTATAATATGCTCTCCAGAGCCCCCCCTCAGTATAATACTCCACAGTGGCCCAAAACAGTATAACATGCTCTCCAGTGCCCCCCCCCAGTATAATGCTCTACGGTGGCCCCGCACAGTATAATGCACTGGGGGGCCCCTCTGGAGAGCATATTATACTGTGTGGGGCCACAGTGGAGCATTATACTGGGGGGGGCTCTGGATAGCATATTATACTGTGTGGGGCCACTGTGGAGCATTATACTGGGGAGGGGGCCCTCTGGAGAACATGTTATATTCTGCGGGGCCTCTATGGAGTATTATAAAGTGGGGGGGCTCTGGAGAGCATGTTATATTCTGTGGGGCCTCTTTGGAGCATTATACTGGGGGGCCCCTCTGGAGAGCATAATGCTCCAAAGTGGCCCCACAGAATATAACATTATCTCCAGAGGCCCCCCCCCCCCACACATTATAATTTTCCACAGAGGCCCCACAGAATATAACATGCTATCCAGAGGGGCCCCTTCCCCAGTATAATGCTCCACAGTGGCCCCACACAGTATAATATGGTATCCAGAGGGGGCCACCCAGTATAATATGCTATCCAGAGGGGGCCCCCAGTATAATGCTCCACAGGGGTCCTACAGTGCTATTATTATATTATATTCTGGGGTCTCTTCAGACCCCAGAGTATAATAATCGAAGGCCCGGGGGAGGTAAGGGAAAATAACAAACAGTTATACTCACCTTGTCTTACCTCTGCTGGGCCTCCTCGCACTACTCCGTTATCCCCGCCGGCGCCGGCTTCTTCTTCTCTGCAGCTGACGTCACGCGTTGTGGACGTCACCTCTGAGGCCTGTGATTGGGCCTCAGCGATTACTGGAGGCACGCCCCACGTGACTGCTGAGGCCAGGCCTCAGCGCCTCAGCAGTGATGTCCGGAACGCCAGAAGATGACGTCGGACGCCAAGGACAGGTGAGTAAAAATGTTTGTTATTTTTACTAACCTCGGAAAGGGGCCGTGCGGACCCTTTCTGTTATTGCTTTGGCCGGGCCTGACTCCAGGATCCGGAGTCATCAGGTTCCGGATCCCGGGGGCCCCTTTGGGGACGGGGCCCTGGGCAATTGCCCAGTTTGCCCCCCCCCTAATGCCGGCCGGCCCTGGACTGTTTGGTACAGAAAGTGTAGTCACATATCCCAGCACACATATCGTTGGGTCCATAGCAATATCACAGAGGTATACAAGCCCTTTGAATCTAATAGTTAACCTCCAGAAGTTTCTCAGACTCGGACAGCTCCACATAACTTGATTTACTAATAGTTAAGATAGTATAAACACAGCAGGTTTATACCACCTTTTAGTTTGCTTACTTTTAATCCAAATTATATAACACAACTTTGGCATATTGTGGTGCATTTAAGCCATGCCCCCATTTTCTGAGTATCCACACCCATATGTCTAGCGAGTCAAAAAATTTTAGCCCAAACTTGGTGTACCACATTATGACAAAGATGCAACACACTGCATCAAAGATACGTCATATTTACATCAGTGTCTAGTTGTAACCACACTAATAAATCTAGCCCATAATTTTATTTTTCATCATTCTATGTATTTTATTTGAGCAATTTATTTACCAATTCTATACAGTGGGGAAAAAAGCATTTAGTCAGCCACCAATTGTGCAAGTTCTCCCACTTAAAAAGATGAGAGAGGCCTGTAATTGACATCATAGATAGACCTCAGCTATGAGAGACAAAATGAGAAAACATATCTAGAAAATCACATTGTCTGATTAAGAATTTATTTGCAAATTATGGTGGAAAATAAGTATTTGGTCACCTGTAGTAATGGCACCTGTTTGAAATTGTTATCAGTATAAAAGACACCTGTCTACAACCTCAAACAGTCACACTCCAAACTCCACTATGGTGAAGACCAAAGAGCTGTGGAAGGACACCAGAAACAAAATTGTAGACCTGCACATGGGAGAATGCCATATGATCAGATGAAACCAAAGTAGAAGTGTTTGGTAGAAACACATATCGTCGTGTTTGGAGGAGAGTGAATGCTAACTTGCATCCAAAGAACACCATACCTACTGTGAAGCATGGGGGTGGCAACATCATGCTTTGGGGCTGTTTCTTTGCAAAGGGACCATGATGACTGATCCGTGTACATGAAATAATGAATGGGGCCATGTATTGTGAGATTTTGAGTGCAAACCTCCTTCCATCAGCAAGGGCATTGAAGATGAAACGTGGCTGGGTCTTTCAGCATGACAATGATCCCAAGCACACCGCCAGGGCAATGAAGTAGTGGCTTCATAAGAAGCATTTCAAGGTCCTGGAGTGGCCTAGCCAGTCTCCAGATCTCAACCCCATAGAAAACCTTTGGAGGGAGTTGAAAGTCCGTGTAGCCCAGCGACAGTCCCAAAACATCACTGCTCTAGAGGAGATCTGCATGGAGGAATGGGCCAACATACCAGCAATAGTGTGTGCCAACCTTGTGAAGACTTACAGAAAACGTTTGACCTCTGTCATTGCCAACAAAGGATATATAACAAAGTATTGAGATGAACTTTTGTTATTGACCAAATACTTATTTTCCACCATAATTTGCAAATAAATTCTTTAAAAATCAGACAATGTGATTTTCTAGATATGTTTTCTCATTTTGTCTCTCATAGTTGAGGTCTACCTATGATGACAATTACAGGCCTCTGTCATCTTTTTAAGTGGGAGAACTTGCACAATTGGTGGCTGACTAAATACTTTTTTCCCCCACTGTACAAATGTCCTTTAAATCTTACCTTCATGTCCCAGTTCCTTTAAGAGTGCCACATAGTCCAGCCCCAATATGTCTGTTATCTCTGCATCATCTGTTAAAACCTCCAGCCCTTGTGTAGAATCATGAAACAGAAGATTTTGCCCCCCAAAAGGTTCAGATGTAAAGAGAGAAAAGCGGCTCTTGTGTTTTCCACTTCTACCAAAAAAATTCTGAGAAAGAAAAAATTTAGATTTAGATTAGGGTACATGTATTACTTGTGGCTCCTAATCTGTTTGTACTTTGCTATCTAACCTAAGGGCCACCAGAAAGGTTTATGATTATGGCTCAAGGAGCCATTGTCTGATTATGTTGATTGTAATAACTATGGACAAGTACTTAAGTTGGTATTACAGTGTAGTGATTAAAAATTCAGAAGCCTTTCTGTTTTCCATACATGACATCTGCAGACATGATAATATGACGAGTGATATTTTTATCACATAGCACATCTATGTCTAAAGATTTTATATTAATATTAGTGATTTTTAAAGTTTATTGAGACTAGGGTAACATTATCACTGGTGGCCCCTATCTTGAGATGCAATCAGTACAGACACTGTTGTACCAGATGTGATACCAGAATTTATAAAGGGGTAGCCCAAGATTAGGAAATTCTGAAATAGCCCCATGTCTGTCCATGGTTTATACCTCATATTAGAGCTCATCTTCCATTAAAGTGAATGGAGCTTAAAGTGGTATTCTTACTTCAGCCTTTCATAGTTGGGATCAAAATACCTGCAGCTAAGGCCACCTGAGGTAGTGAGGAATTATGGAAACAGCTAAATGTGACTGTTTTACACTGTCCCATAGAGGTAAGCAGTAGTTTGATATGCTATGCTGTTTCCCTTACACCCAGCTATGTTGCGTAGCTACACAGATTCTGTAATGGAATTGCTGTTTTAGCAATTTCCAAATATGTGGCAGACAACTAGCAGATGAAAGACAGTAAGTACTAGACCCGCACTGTCATGGTTAGCAGAGTCTAAGGCATCCCTACTGGACTAAGCAGATCAGGGAAACAGTTTGCACCCCAAAACTGATGTCAGAAAATAGGTGCTCTTGGACCAGGCCAGGTAAACTGCAGTAGAAAGAGTGTAACATATAAGATAGGTCAAAACCAGGAGAACGGAGAAGTATCCAAAACAGCAGCATAAGAATAACAGGGACTTTGTGAAATGTCAGCACACTCCTTTTTATGACCATAGGTGGCTAATCCAAACTGAGCATCAAAAACCCATTATAGTAATTATGAATAAACACACATGGAGACTTCCTTGCTGAATGAAGGCTACAGCTTTTATTAAAACTAAACAGTTATCAACCACATATTTAATTATGTGGCAACTGACGGGGGCAGCCAACGCTGTTATGCCCCACACAGCATTTTGGCGGGCATGTCCTAACCTCTTTCCAGAGTTGCCCTGCCAGCTGTGACTGCTAACAAGAAAACAGGAGCCTAACAAAAACGCAGAGTGCTCCAGCCCAAAAGGTTTCAAAGAAAAAGAGGATGGGCAGGGGAGGAAAGGCATCCGGGAAAGGTACTGACCATGTGACTTTGTATATAAATACCCTTTAAGTTCTTGGCTCCCCCTGGGATCTACCAACATACTGTCAAAATGGGCGGGGGGGGGGGGGGGAGGGGCACCAACATGCATAGCCTTCCTCACCATTTTGCCTTTTCTTCTAACTAACCTTCCACAGTCCATAGGCTAACCTTCCTTAGACAGTACAGTGCCTGCTAGTTCAAGCCAGGGCTGAATCCTGGAGATCATGGATAAAGCCAAATCAGTAAGAAATAGGATAACCACAGATAAAGCAGATAATCATAAAGTTTTGAGTATAAAGCCAAATTATAATGCTTAATTTAAATATCCCGCCTCAGCTCTGGATTGGACAATGAGATAGCACTCTGATTCTGCATCTCAAAGCTCTAACTGGCTGCAGACCCAGCCAGAGTTTGACTGGTCAGCATAGCAGCCTTACAGTGACAGATCACAGACCGTCAAAATATAGGTCATGCTCTATTTTTGTCATATTTTCATGGATCCCTCTTTACTACACTGCTTACCAAACACAGTGCCATATATTGTATAGCTGCTGAGCCTGGTCTTACAGCTGAGCCCCATTCACTTAAATGGGACTGAGCTGTAAACAGGACATGTAACCAAAGAACAATTCCTGTAGAAGTGGCACTCACTTAAATTCTGCTTTGTATAGCTGATCTGTGGGAGTCCTGGGTGTTGGACCTAAGCTGGCCTAATATTGATGACCTATACTAAGGATCCTTATATGACAGGCAATACTGACAAAAGAGCACATAGTAGTATAATAATAGTAGTCTGTCTCAGTTAATGTGTATATTGACAGGTCTTATGTACAACGTGACACTGTGAAGAAGCAAAAGATTAGGAGGAAAGGAGAGGGCAATAAAAAAAGGACAATTTCTGTACAGGTAACCTAATTTAAAATGAGTCTGCTTTAGTATGAATGGGATATATTTATGCTAAGTTGTATACCTGTGCATATATATTTCACCTACAGTTGAAACCAGAAGTTTACATACACTATATAAAAAGACACATATGCATGTTTTTCTCACTATCTGACATGAAAGTAATAAAGTAATAAAAATGCCTTAAAAAATACTCTCTCATTATTCTGGTATTTGGCAAATATAAATTATTTTGGCAATCCTAATTGACCTAAAACAGGAAAGGTTTATTCTGATTTCATGTCAGATAGTGAGAAAAACATGCATATGTGTCTTTTTATATAGTGTATGTAACTTCTGGTTTCAACAGTATACATATTGTTATATAAATTGCTACACATGGTGGATGTTTACCTTGATCAGATTAAGAAATCTCTTAGTTATTCTTTTCATGTGCCCTCTGGTGACAACTGCTTTGCCTGGGCCCTGACCCAAATTGCAGGAACTGTAGGATTTTAGATTAGCTGTGGATCCATCTGGACATAAGAGTACAAATTCATGCTCTTCTGAATCTGAAGAAAAACATGTAAAACGTTAAAAGTTAAGATTATTAAACGGTACATAGCAGCTCATGGAACAATAACTCTTTTTATGTGTCAGGATCTCATCTCAAATTGGTGTCTCATCACATCCTACAACTATTTAACAATGCACTCTGGGGGTTTTTTGAGGCGTATAATGCTTCCTGGGTCATGTGATCACTAGTGTGACCTCCAGTCCAGAGCTTACTTTCCTGTGTAAACAAGTGGTTCGGGCAATTAATTATATTGCTTTATTAAAGTTTACGCCACATATTATTATTTTTTCTACTAATATATAGTGCCAAAATATTCTGCAGCACAGACATTTACAGTTATTGTCCCATATAGGGCTCACAATCTAAATTCCCTGTCAATATGTCTTTGGAGTGTGGGAGGAAACATGAGTACCTGGAGGAAACACGAGGAGAACAGACAAACTCCTTGTAGATGTTGTTCTTGGTTGGATTCAAACCTAGGACTCCAGTGCTGCAAGACAACAGTGCTTCCCTAACAGTGCTGCCCTATGGTGTACGTAGCATACAAAAGGATGTGTTTTGCAGCAGTTGAAAAAGGCTAGGATGGGCCGAAACATGTCCTATGTACGCTACATACATGGAATAAACTTTATGGAATCAGTATAAATAAGTGATAGGACCTTCTATTTTTGCATTCTGCTCTCTCCACGTGCACTACAAGCACCAAATAGAGTGATGAATCAACTATGATCTATCAAGACTCTTCTGTGTGGCTGACATCTTGTGAACTGCAGGATCACATCGTCCAGCACCCTGCCCCGCCACCTTTGTATCTCAAAGAGCTTTTGACAATATCATTTTTGCTTGATATATAGTATCCTTACATGGGGACATTGGTAGTGGCCTAATAGGGGGCCAGTATGGGGGTGGGCACTATATTTTTGGAAGCCAGTATATTGTATGGGGAGATGTAAAGGGGGCACTTATTGTATGGTAGCCAGTAAACCATTGTGTTCCCAGCACAGTAATAATGGCCCCTTTCATGCACACTAAGCTATGAGAATGTTGACCTTAGTGCCCATAATTAAGGAGGGCACACTTATTGTGTGCCAAAACGGGCTGTCAACAGGGGGTTTAGGACTGCTGCCAGGTACTATTCAGTGTACAGAGCAGGAAGCAGGTGGCTCCATACATTTTATAGTGGCCTAGCTGAGCCGTTACAGTGTAGCAGTTAGCACCCATTCATTTTTTTTTTTTTTTTAAATCAGGTCATTTTTATTGTCACTAAAACGGATTTTCCTTTTTCATGCAAGAAAAAAAAGAATACAAATCGTACAAGAACAAAACAAACAAGAAAAACAGATACAATGGAAGTGTAGGTGAAGAAAATCTATTCCATAGTCCATGTTATTTCGTCATAACATCCCATTCCTGCATTGAAAGGTGGGCCCTTTGCAAAGGTTTCATAAGTGGGCTCCCCATCACCACCTGACCTTCACAAATATAATGCCCCCTCAAGGGCCCCCACATGCATATATATATATATATATATATATATATACAGTCATATGAAAAATTTTGGGCACCCCTATTAATCTTAATCATTTTTAGTTCTAAATATTTGGGTGTTTGCAACAGCCATTTCAATTTGATATATCTAATAACTGATGGACACAGTAATATTTCAGGATTGAAGTGAGGTTTATTGTACTAACAGAAAATGTGCACTATGCATTAAACCAAAATTTGACCGGTGCAAAAATTTGGGTACCCTTATCATTTTATTGATTTGAATACTCCTAACTACTTTTTACTGACTTACTGAAGCACAAAATTGGTTTTGTAACCTCACTGAGCTTTGAACTTCATAGCCAGGTGTATCCAATCATGAGAAAAGGTATTTAAGGTGGCCAATTGCAAGTTGTTCTCCTATTTGAATCTCCTCTGAAGAGTGGCATCATGGGCTCCTCAAAACAACTCTCAAATGATCTGAAAACAAAGATTGTTCAACATAGTTGTTCAGGGGAAGGATACAAAAAGTTGTCTCAGAGATTTAACCTGTCAGTTTCCACTGTGAGGAACATAGTAAGGAAATGGAAGACCACAGGGACAGTTCTTGTTAAGCCCAGAAGTGGCAGGCCAAGAAAAATATCAGAAAGGCAGAGAAGAAGAATGATGAGAACAGTCAAGGACAATCCACAGACCACCTCCAAAGAGCTGCAGCATCATCTTGCTGCAGATGGTGTCACTGTGCATCGGTCAACAATACAGCACACTTTGCACAAGGAGAAGCTGTATGGGAGCGTGATGCGAAAGAAGCCGTTTCTGAAAGCACGCCACAAACAGAGTCGCCTGAGGTATGCAAAAGCACATTTGGACAAGCCAGCTTCATTTTGGAAGAAGGTCCTGTGGACTGATGAAACAAAGATTGAGTTGTTTGGTCATACAAAAAGGCGTTATGCATGGCGTCAAAAAAACACAGCATTCCAAGAAAAACACTTGCTACCCACTGTAAAATTTGGTGGAGGTTCCATCATGCTTTGGGGCTGTGTGGCCAATGCCGGCACCGGGAATCTTGTTAAAGTTGAGGGTCGCATGGATTCAACTCAGTATCAGCAGATTCTTGAGAATAATGTACAAGAATCAGTGACGAATTTGAAGTTACGCCGGGGATGGATATTTCAGCAAGACAATGATCCAAAACACAGCTCCAAATCTACTCAGGCATTCATGCAGAGGAACAATTACAATGTTCTGGAATGGCCATCCCAGTCCCCAGACCTGAATATCATTGAACATCTGTGGGATCATTTGAAGAGGGCTGTCCATGCACGGCGACCATCAAACTTAACTGAACTGGAATTGTTTTGTAAAGAGGAATGGTCAAAAATACCTTCATCCAGGATCCAGGAACTGATTAAAAGCTACAGGAAGCGACTAGAGGCTGTTATTTTTGCAAAAGGAGGATCTACTAAATATTAATGTCACTTTTCTGTTGAGGTGCCCATACTTTTGCACCGGTCAAATTTTGGTTTAATGCATATTGCACATTTTCTGTTAGTACAATAAACCTAATCTCAATCCTGAAATATTACTGTGTCAATCAGTTATTAGATATATCAAATTGAAATGGCTGTTGCAAACACCCAAATATTTAGAACTAAAAATGATTAAGATTAATAGGGGTGCCCAAACTTTTTCATATGACTGTATATAGCAGTACTCAACAGGTACAAAACACTTGTGAATACAATTCAGAATATCATATTGATTCCAATATAACCACCAATATCGATGTAGCAAGTGTGGATCACAATATGTCCAACATCAATTGTAGATAGACAGTTGATGCATTGGGATCAGATCAAAGCAATTCAAGCCCCACTTCTACTCACAATGAAACTACAAGTTGTATAACAGTTGCATTTACCTGCAGTAATGCCAATGGGTGTCAAGCATCAGCATAAGGAATGATGGGCATACCAGAAAAAAATCAACTTTAGGTCAACAAATAGAGGATGAGATACAGATATTTAACACTCACTTTCACACCTACTGCTCTTTTTGACCTGTTTACTTGTGGGTCAAGGACATTAATCCATTTGCAGGAAAGCTGGCTTTATATAAACATAATTTCAAACTAAATGCAGACATAAAACAGATAGGTCCTGTTATTCATATGCACCAATGTGTGTCAGAAGATTTGGAATACGAGAATGGGTTTGGTCTATCCCATCCTGTCGATCTCTTCTCAAAATTGGGACCATGCTCTACAGTGACTCTGTCTTTCCTCAGTATTCTATGACTGATTTATTTGTACAACTCGCTAATCAAAACCTTAAACAATTGAGATAGCACAAAAATACACAATTTGATAATCTAATAGAGATGGAAAAACAGAAATGGAAGAATTGATGGGTAGTAAATAAACTAATAATTAAATCATTTGATAAAGAGGGAAATTTAGGTAATTCACGTCTTTTCACAATACAGTAATACCTCGTACATTCGCGAGGTTAGGTTACAGAGCGGGTCGCGGATCGTGAGGAATCGCGAATGTTTGGTACAAGCGCTTAGAAGCGCTTACAATGCCGATTTCTAATGTTTAACCCCTAAATATCAATAAACTTTACCCTACAGTACTGTACAGTTTACTTTAGTACTGTATATTAATACATTCATTCATTTTTCTTATACACTCACAGTAAAATGAAACTAATTACCGGGTACGTAACGAACAGGACGCTACTACCCAATAGCGAAGGTGTTTTTTTTAATTAAATTTCACAGATCTGAGAAAAAAAGAGCAAAATCTATATATGTTAGTTGCCAAAAAAATATCGCGACTCTGTGAATTCGCAAATTCGGAAACGCGAGTGTACGAGGTATTACTGTATTCATCATGGGAAAGTGATGAATATTCTCCAAAGACACTGGAATATATTAAGATCTGATGAGGAATTATGTGAAGTAGTTCCATGTCAACCACGCACCACATGTCGGAGAGGGTGAAATCTTAGGGATTTTTAAGTTTATAGCCTCCTCCTACAGATGACTACAAGTGGATCTAACTGGTTGAGATCGCGTGTCACTGGCTCCTTTCCATGTGGTGATTATAGTTTCTGCCCACTAATGGTGAATCTACATTTTTCCCAATGATGGGAAAAACTATCCCATACAAGTTTATAGTGTATTAACTGTTGTAGTACTGGAGTGATCTATGGAGCAATATGTACTTGCCCCAAACTGTATGTGGGTAAAAGCGTACAGCAACTTAGATGGATGATTTTGAAACATGTAAGTTGTATTAATACATGAGAGGATACTCCACTTGCAAGACACATGAGATTGGTACACAGAGGTAATACACATCAACTTAAATTTTGGGGAATATCAAAAATTGGTCTGAGTACCTGGAAGGGTGATCTAAATAGGAGGCTAAATGGATATATTACTTAACATGAGTCAGCTTGAATGAGGGATTTACCTTTACAGCCCTTATTTGATTGTTTTTGTCATTAATTACAAAGTTCTGATTATATTATGATATTCTGCACTGAATTTTTTTTTTTCATTTACAAGCAATGTGGCTGTTATGGGAATATATACATATTAAGACCTTCTATAATTTATGTTATGTTCTTTCATATACTGTATCAGATGAAATATACATACATTTTTCACACCCTTGGGACACTTACTTTATTTGGTCAATATAGGAAAATATTTACTTTTTTTCCCTTTATTTTTGTACAATATATCTATAAGCTGACACAGATGTAATAATTATTAGTAATTTCACCAATGATCAGGGCATATACACTATGTACATACATGGCAAACCACTATTCCCCCTTCATTCCTTTCACTTTAATGTATAAGTATACTGATGTGGAAAACTTTATAATTTTTACTTTTTACTATTTGATCACAAGCCAAGGAGACAAGCAGAGTTGTGGCAATAATTATACATGGTACATGGTGCTGCAGACATCTCCATAAGAATTTTATTGACAGCACTGATGGTATGAATGTCTAATTGGCATTAGGTTTTGCACAGTTAGTCTCTCCCTAAAACTGACCCTGCCAGAGGGATCGTGGGAAATGTAGTCTGCAATAGGAGAACCATATCAGAGGGAAGAAGAAAACAAGATGGCAGGCAAACCATAAACGGCACATCGACTATACCTCCCAACCATCCCCAATCCAGCAGGTCAGCTCTGAATTTCAGGCAACATCCTGTCATCCGAGGCAGCATGCAGGGGGCATAATAATTTGTGGAGCGCCACTATGGTGGCAATATATTGAGTGGGGACCACTAAGGAGGCATTATATTGTGTGGAGGCTATTAAGGGGGCATTCTTACTGTGTGGGGGCGCTAAGGGACTGGGTGGTGTGAAAGACATGGCTTAACACAAATACATTTGCTGACATGTCCTTCTTTGAATCCTGTGAAAGTTGGGAAATATGAATCAAATAAGACAGGTATACATAATGAAAGCCATAGGTCCTGCACTATTGAGGCAAAAAAAAATCCTGTAATGCTAAATTAATATAAAGGAAAACAACTTGGCCAGGGAGGGCTAGGATGGCTATGAAATAGGCTTTAATGTGAGTAATAGTATTGGAGCACAAAACTTACCAGTTGCACTCGCTATAGTCAGGTGATCCATAAATGCAACATCTCCTGCACCACTCTTTAGACATCTAAGGCAATGTGAAAAGTACATCATTTATAAACAGTTTGTTAAAATTAGCAAGAACTAAACACTAAGGGCCCATTCACACGCCGGAATATGCTGCTGATTGTGAGGTGGATCCCAGGGGGCAGAAAATTAAGAGGAATCTGAAGGATGTCCATCTCAAATTCGTGTTCATTTTCCGAAGTGTGAACTTGCCCTAAAACTCTCCTTCTCTGATTCCTTCCTTCTTTGATTTTACAATCATCAATTGCATAAAACAAAAGCCTAACCAATCTTGTACATTGACTGATGTAACCACATTCAACTATATTAGGTTAAGTTGAAAAGCATGAAATATTTTTAAACATCACAGTAAAATGCCTTTAATCATAGACTATGTTCACACAGTCATTTCAGGTCAAGTTGCTGTTTTCTGTATTTAAAACATAATAAGTTTCTGCCACTAGGTACTTCCTTTCTAGCAAATTTGCCGTTCACTCCCTGATACTAGGGAAGTTCCATCCTTAGTTATCTTTAAAAGCAAAATGTCTTCACAATGAGTGGAGGGGCTGGTTTTCGTCACACAGTGAATGGAGAGAAGAAGGGCTGGTCTTCGTCATAGCCTCCACATGTCTGCAACAGCTTTCCTTGCCAGTACACTGGACTGACAGCATTCTACAAGATCTCACAGCTTATAATGTAACAAAAGTTTACTTATGTACTTGTATCTACTTCAGCCTGCTTGTGTTATTACGGATTAGTCACAGGCAGCAAGCAGCTTTCCTGACTGTGCTTACAAATTTAATTCTTCTGTGTCTGAGATCTGTTTAGTTGCATCATGCCCTATATTTGCAGTACAGTGTCGCCAGATCTCCTATATTATGGTCAGTTGGGCTTTTCTCAGCTATTTGTTTGCTATTCTGGCAGAATTACACATAAATAAACCAGTAGTAGTAGTAATGTATTTGGAAGGGGGCCAGACTGCTCCTTACTGTTAAAGTCAACTCAGATACTCCTACTATGGCAGAAGCCTTGCCCCTATTTTAAAACTAAGGGGGTGCTTAGCAGATTGGGTTTTAGCTGTTACAGTGTTTGGAATGATGCTCCAATTGCAGGTGCTAACCCCTTAGATGCCACTGTCCAGCATGCAGCATCAAAGGGGTTGTTGTAAGTCAGGGGGGTACCAATGTTTGTTAACAGCATCCCAGGGTCTGATTAGTGACCCTGGGCCTGTCTGTGCCTCCTCTAGTTGCAATCCTGCAGACAAGCTGTGAGCCTATCAGCTGGTTCAAGTCCGCTAGTGGAAAAGCAAAAAACGTGAAGAAATTTTTAAAAAGTTAAAAAATATTTTTAAAAATTAATAAACTACCAAAAAAAAGCCCCTTTCCTATATAAAATGAATTATTAAACATTATTTAACCCACACAGTCAATGTTGTTAAAGAGGACCTTTCACCACCCCAGGGCTGTGCAGTTTTTTGTTCCTTGTTATAGGCGCTGCTGCACAGACCCTGGGGCACTTTGAATTTTCTTCCTACCCCCCACTGTTGCGGAGTTATGAACCTCGTTATTAAAGCTCTTCACTGTCAGAAGGGTGTTCCCTGAATGTAAGTGAAGGGCTACATCATTTGCATCACTGTGACACTGTCCAGTTAGCAGAGGATAGTGTCAGAGCAGCTTTGGCTGTGTGATCTCCTGAGAAGTTGCGAGATCTCGCGAGATCACACAGCCGAAGCTGCTCTAATACAGAACTCTGCTAATTGTAATGCAAATGACGTAGCCCTTCACTTACAGAGGTCTGTATTAGAGCAGCTTCGGCTGTGTGATCTCGCGAGATCTCGCAACTTCTCAGGAGATCACACAGCCAAAGCTGCTCTGACACTATCCTTTGCTAATTGGACAGTGTCAGAGCGATGCAAATGACATAGCCTTTCACTTACAGTCAGGGAACGTCCTTCTGACAGTGAAGAGCTTTAATAACGGGGTTCATAACTCTGCAACAATGGGGGGTAGGAAGAAAATTCAAAGTGCCCCAGGGTCTGTGCAGCAGCGCCTATAACAAGGTACAAAAACTGCACAGCCCTGGGGTGGTGAAAGGTCCTTTTTAAAAAAAAAAGAAAAAAAAATCCCCGGAAGTAATGATTTTCTTGCCTCACAGTACCAATAAATAGCACAGCTTGTCTTGCAAAAAATAAGCCCTTAACCTGCTCTGTCAACAGGAAAATAAAGATATGCTTCTCAAGGCAATTTTTCCTCCAATGGATTTTTATTCTGCAAAATTAGTAATGGTTAAAAAAATGTATATGAATTAGGTATCAGCATAAACGTACCCACCCATACAATGGAGTTAACATCTTACTAACGCTGGATAGTAAACTGAAAATAATGTAAAATGTTGGTAAGCAATGCCAGAATTTATGCCCAGAAACAGTTAATACAATTTAATTAACAAGTTATAGGCACCCCAAATGGTGTCATTAGAAAATGCATCTCATCACGCAAAAACAAGCCCCATATGACTTTATCACCAGAAAAGTAAAAAAAAATTATAGCTTGTACAATGCAACAACAAAAAAATATATCGCCACATCTTTAAGGCAAAACTGGCTGTGGCTAGAAGGGAAATGTACAAGCTGTGTGATCTTATATCAGGGTACCCCCAGATTTTGACATTACAAGGGAAAAGATACCATCTGCTATGAACTCACACCTATAAAACTAATGGTCACTAATGGTCACTACACTCCTTTTCAAAATGTGGTGACTTCCCTGGGGTTTCCACTTTACTGGCACCTTAATCTAAATCTTCGCTCCAAAAGTCAAACAGTGCTCCTTCGCTTCCGCATCCTGCTGTGCACCCAAATAGCAGTTTATGTCTACATATATGACATTGTTGTATCCGGGTACCCCACTTAACACTGTCATATCTGGGTATAAACTGCTGTTTGAGCACACAACAGGGCATAGAAGGGAAGGAGCGATATTTGGTTTTTGGAGCACAGATTTAGACAGTTTGGTTTTTGGACATCATGCCACTTTGCAGAGCCCATTAAATGCCAGTAAAGTGGAATACCCTGACATGTGACCCTGCTTTGGAAACTGCATCCCTCAAGAAATTTACCCAGGGACGTAATTTATTTTCCAGAAATGAATGCTCAGTTGCTGAAAAGTAAAAATTGACATTCTTCCATAATTTGAGTGTGAAATAGGTTGTGCCCAGCTGCCGTCTAAAACACTCCAAAAGCTGTTGAACTCGGGATAACCCACTTAAGGCTAAGGCCCCACGAAGCGAGCCGCAGCAAAAAAGTCCGCTGAGTTTTCATCTGCACACTTTCTGTTCCTATTATACCTCTGCGGAAACTGACAATGTTTTCGTAGTAGTAGTATAATGTTGTACCGTGTTAGCCATTGAAAGTAGTGGAAGAGTGAAGAAATCAGGCGATACCTTTTAGAGGCTAACTAAGTATATTTAGTATAGTATATAGTAAATATACTATAGTAAGCTTTCGGAAGTACTAACTCCCTTCATCAGACATGGTGTTATACAAGAAACTGAAAATTCACAGATTTTTATATCCTATAGACATGGGCCTTCAAAGGATCTTAGTGTCCTTAAAAAAACAAAATGCAATCTAAGTAGAGAAGTTATTTACAACCGGTCAAAAAATAAACAATCTGGAAAGTTGTGGTGCATTAGAGAGGGATCTGTTATCTGTTTGCAATGAGCTGGTGATTTGTGACACTCACAGATCATACATAGTGTGACATGAAGCTGGCATGAATATTAAGTCAAAATTGCAGAGTTTGAAATTTTTGCATTAACTTGTACTCCCATTCTTTCCTCTCCTTCTGCGTCTTAAAATGTCCCATTAAAACCACAACCTGCAAATCTTCAATAGAGTGGTTTTCTCCGGAGAAATGTGCGGCCACTGGGAGATCTGTTCTGCTGTTATTAATGTTGAATCTGTGTGAGTTCATGCGTTGACTAAGTCTCTGCCCTGTTTCCCCCACATAGAGGCCTGTGTTGGGACTTTGCACACACATTATGACATACACCACATTGGAAGACCTGCATGAAAATGTCCCCCTAATTCTGTGCACCTGTTGTGACTGTGGGATAGGTACACTGTCAGCAGTGTGGATGTGCTTGCAGGTCATGCACCTGTTTTGCAGGCAAGGTGAGGTGCCATTTTCAGTTGGGGACTTCAGGGCACTCCGGACAATAATACGCTTCAGGTTTGGTGGTTGCCGAAAGGAAAGGTGAGGGGGAACTGAAAATATGTCCTTGAGTCTGTTTTCTCTATGTAGCACAGGTTGGAGCTCCTTGGCAATCCTTCGTAGGATCTCCAGCTGTGGGTTGTAGGTGACAACTAGGGGCACTCGGGCTTCATTCTGGGTCTCTTTATATGTGAGCAAACTGTCTCTGTTAATGGCTGCCACTTTGTTTAATTGGTTGTCCGTCACTTTTGGTTTGTATCCCAATCGGAGAAATTTCGTCCTCAGATCCAGGAGGTGCTTGTCCAGGTCTGCTTTGCTGGAGCAAATACGATTGTATCGTATAGCCTGGCTGTAAATAATAGATTGCCTTGTGTGCTTGGGGTGGAAGCTGTTGTTTTTCAGGTAGGCCGTTCTGTCTGTGGGTTTGTAGTATATCGATGTGAGTAGCCAGTGGTCTTTGATGTATATTGTGGTATCCAGAGAGTGAATTTCACTCTCTGAATAGCTAAGTTTAAGGTTGATGGTAGGGTGAAAGTCATTGAAGTCATTATGGAATTGAAGTAGGGCCTCCTCACCTGCAGTCCAGATAACAAGGATACAAAGGTAAAATGGTTGTGGCTAAGGATGAATTGTATGAGCTGCGTTACTGGTTCTGTTGGGAGGTTTTGTTTTTCCAGGTGTACCCGACATGCTGTAACTCCATCCTTGTGGGGAATGTTGGTATATAGGAATTCCACATCCATGGTGGCCAAAATGGTACCCTCAGGTAGTGGGCCCAGGGCATTCAGTTTGTTAAGAAGGTCAGTGGTATCCTGGATATAGCTTGGAGTATCCCTGACAAGGGGTTTTAGGAGATTTTCCACCCAACCCGAGATGTTTTCTGTCAGTGTCCCAATGCCAGAAATGATAGGTCTCCCAGGGTTGCCATCTTTGTGTATCTTTGGGAGCATATAGAAGCAGCCCGGCCTGGGATCCTCTGGGATAAGCCCTTTTACCTGCTTCTGGACTTGGATTGGAAACTTTTTGATCATATTCTTTAGTTCTTTCATTTAGGCTTCTGTGGGATCACTTCCAAGTTTGGAATAATGGATGGGATTTGACAGTTGCCTGTTTGCTTCCTGGATATAGTCTGAGGTGTTCATTATGACTATTGAGCCCCCTTTGTCACCCAGTTTTATTATTATATCCTGATAATTCAGTGAAGTAATGGCCTTCTGTTCCTGCAGGGTTAGGTTATGCACCTGTTTCTTTTGTTTCTCCAGGATTTCTGATTTTACTTTGCTTCTGAAACAGCCAATATATTTATCCAGTGCTGTGTTAGTTCCAGGGCATGGGGTCCAGGTAGATTTTTTGGTAGGATTCCTTATGGGCTGTTCCATCTCAGAGTCGCTACTGTATGGAAGGTCTTTGTCATAAAAATATTCCCTCAACCTAATTTTTCTGAAAAACTCCTCCATATCATTGCAGAGTTTGATATGGTCAGTGTGTGCTGAGGGGCAGAAGGAGAGACCTTTGGAGAGAATTGACATTTCGTGTTTGTTTGGCTCATAGGAGGAAAGAGTCACAACACAGCTTTGGTGAGCTGGGCTGGTACTTGCGGTTGTAGTAATGGGGCCTTTTTGTCTCATTCTATGGAGCTTTTTCTATTTGTTGTTAATAAGCATGTCCTGAAGTTTCCAGTAGTATATGTGGAGTTTGGCCTTCATTTCCTCTGTGTCATTATCCAATGATGATTTCAGGGCGTGTATCTCCTCCTCTGTTCTTCTTTTGTTGTTATAGGAAATTTTTATCATATTGTTCCGCAGCCTCATATTTTTAGAATAAGGAATAAGATAATAATAATAATAATAATAATAATAATAATAATGTTTCCAAATTCCACAGCTTTCCAGATTGTTTATTTTTTGACCGGTTGTAAATAACTCCTCTACTTAGATTGCATTTAGTTTTTTTAAGGACTCTAAGATCCTTTGAAGACCCATTTCTATAGGGTATAAAAAATAAGTGAATTTTCAGTTTCTTGTATAACACCATGTCTGATGAAGGGAGCTAGTACTTCCGAGTGTTTCCATAGGTATAACCGACATGCTGCAATTTACAAAAACACAACGTTTTTTGAAAGTGCAGCATTTCCGCTGCGGATATTTTTCTGCAGTGCCTAGATGGGATCATCCAGAATCCCTTCCGCTTTGCAGGTACTGTAAAACGCCGCATTTACACTACGTGGGACCTTGGCCTTACAGTGTTTGAAGTGTGTGCCTCTGCTGGGCACTTAAATGACATGGGACACTCAAAGGTTAAAAATGCTTGCTATATTCTTTTATAAATTCCTTTCTGGGATGTACTTTACAAAATGGGACCACTTCTTGGGCAATTATACTTTACTAGCAATTCTAGGGCTCTGCAAAAGTGACATACAGTTTCTATACGGCTAAGGACCCACATTGCGGAAATGCAGCGTTTTTTGTTTCAGATTTTACTGGGTTTTTTTTTAAGCCAAAGTCAATAGTGGATTTAACAGATCCTTTAGATTTTCCATTCCTTTTCAAGCCACTCCTGTCTTTGGCCCCAAAAAAGCCCATCAAAATCTGCAACAAAGAACACTGTGTTTCCGCAACGTGGGGCCTTAGCCTGTCTACACTCCAAAAGGTAAAATGCACAGCATTCTTTCCTTTCTGAGCTCTGCTGTGTACCCAAGCAGCAGTTTATGCCCACATATACAATTTTTTTGTAACCAAGATGACCCTTTTAAAATTTTAGGAGTGTGTGTCTATGTTTTGCACATAGTGGGCACAACATATTGGGCACTGAAATGGCATATCTGTTTAAAAATGTCAATCTTCACTTTGCACGTTCATTTTGGGAAGCACTCTTGGACTCAACATACCCCTTGATAAATTCCATGAGGGGTGTAGTTTGTAAAATGGGGTCATATTTTTGGGGTGAGTTTTTAAGTTTACCTCAGAGCCTCTGCAATTGCTCCTAATGCAGTGCAAATAACCAAATTAGACATTAAATGTGCATGGTTCTTTCATTTCTGAGCCTATTCATATTTTTAGACTAAGAAATAAGGCCGGGTGTTTCCATATTCAGGAAACAGAGCAAAACAACTGGAAAGCTGACTTTTCACATAGCCACAAACTGGGTGTGACATATCGGGCATATTTGGAAAAATTTAAATTTAAATTTTTTTTACCATCCATTGCACATTTCTTTTCAGAAAGCATCTCTTTAGGGTCAAAATGATCACCATACCCCTTGATAAATTTTTTAAAGAGTTGCGATTTTCCAAAATGAGGTCCCTTCTTGGTACTCTCCACTACATTGGCAACCTTGGGGCTCTGCAAATGCTTCATGGCAACTGAAAAAGATTTGGCCCTCCAAAAGTCTTTGCCCTCACCTTCTATGCGCCCAAACAGCAGTTTGGGCACACAGCAGGCAAAAATTAAAAATGTGAGGATGAAGCGGAATTTTATTGGAGAAAAAAAGTAATTTTTCATTTTTAGTTCCCAATGTTAATAAAATCTGTGAAAAAACTCTGGGGTCAGAAATTCCTTGAGGGGTGTAGTTTACAAATTGGAGTCACTTTTTGGGATTTTCCACTCTACTGGTACTTTAGGGGCTCTGCAAATGAGACATGGCAGATGAAAACTATTCCAATAAAATCTTTCCTCCAAAAGCTAAATAGCGCTCTTTCCGTTCCAAGCACCGCCATGTACAGTGGGGGAAAAAAAAGTATTTAGTCAGCCACCAATTGTGCAAGTTCTCCCACTTAAAAAGACGAGAGAGGCCTATAATTGACATCATAGGTAGACCTCAAATATGAGAGACAAAATGAGAAAACATATCTAGAAAATCACATTGTCTGATTTTTTAAGAATTTATTATGGTGGAAAATAAGTATTTGGTCACCTACAAACAAGCAAGATTTCTGGCTCTCACAGACCTGTAACTTCTTCTTTAACCCCTTAATGACCCGGCCATTTTTTGTTTTTGCATTTTCGTTTTTCCCTCCCCACATTCCAAGAGCCATAACTTTTTCATTTTTCAGTTCACAGAGTCACATGATGGCTTATTGTTTGCAAAACAAATTGTACTTTGTAATGTCACTATTCAATATTCTGTGCAATGTACTGGGAAGCTGGAAAAAAATTCAGAATGAGGTGCAATTGGAGAAAAACTGCATTTGCGCCAAATTCATATGGGTTTAATTTTTACTCCATTCACTGTGTGGTAAAAATGACATGTTACCTGTATTCTGTGGGTCAGTACGAACACGGTGATACCAAATTTATATAGTATTTGTAATGTTTTGATACCTTTTAAAAAATTAAAAACTTTGCTAAATAGCAAAAAAATTTTGCGTCGCCATATTGTGTCACCTGTAACTTTTTCATATTTACATGTATGGAGCTGGGTAAGGCGTCTTTTTATGCGGGACAACATGACGTTTTTATTGATACCACTTGGGGAAAGATCTGATGGTTTGATCACTTTTTATTCAATGTTTTATAGGAGACAAAGTGTTGAAAAAAACGCTATTTGGCCATTTAGATTTTTTTCCCCGCTATGCCGTTCACCGTATGGGATAAATATTTTAATATTTTAATAGTTCGGGCATTTTGGAGCGCGGGGATACCTAATGTGTTTATGTTTACTTTTGTTTATTTACTTTTATATCTGATCTAGGGAAAGGGGGGTGATTTGAACTTTTGTGTTTTTTTTTATTTTTACATACTTTTAAAAACTTTTTTTTTTATACTTTTACTTGTATGATCAGACTCCCTAGGGACCTTGAAACCTAGGGAGTCTGATCGCTCATACTATTCACTGCGATACTACTGTATCGCAGTGAATAGCAAAATGCCTTCACTGCTATTAGACGATGCCTCTGGCATCATGTAATAGCTATACTGAAATGACAGGCCTGGGAGCCTTCAATAGGCTCCCGGCTGTCATGGCAACCAAGCGCCGCCCTCCGATGACGTTCCGGAGGGCGGCGATGAGGTAAAAATGGCGGCACCCTTGTCGGCTCCGCAATTTAGACGCCGCGGTCGCGTTTGACCGCGGCATCTAAAGGGTTAACAGCTGCGATCGGTGCAGGCACCGATTGCTGCTGTTAGCTGCGGGTCCTGGCTGTATTATACAGCCGACACCCGCGGTGTATGGAGAGCGCTCAGCTCCTGAGCGCTCTCCATACATCGTCATGCGACTCAGGACGTACTATTATGTCCTGGGTCGTTAAGGGGTTAAGAGGCTCCTCTGTCATCCACTCATTACCTGTAGTAATAGCACCTGTTTGAACTTGTTATCAGTATAAAAGACACCTGTCCACAACCTCAAACAGTCACAATCCAAACTCCACTATGGTGAAGACCAAAGAGCTGTGGAAGGACACCAGAAACAAAATTGTAGACCTGCACCAGGCTGGGAAGACTGAATCTGCAATAGGCAAGCAGCTTGGTGTGAAGAAATCAACTGTGGGAGCAATAATTAGAAAATGGAAGACATACAAGACCACTGATAATCTCCCTCCATCAGGGGCTCCACACAAGATCTCACTCCGTGGAGTCAAAATGATCACAAGAACGGTGAGCAAAAATCCCAGAACCACACACGGGGCCCTAGTGAATGACCTGCAGAAAGCTGGGACTAACGTAACAAAGGCTACCGTCAGTAACACACTACGCCGCCAGGGACTCAGATCCTGCAGTGCCAGACGTGTCCCCCTGCTTAAGCCAGTACATATCTGGGCCCGTCTGAAGTTTGCTAGAGAGCATTTGGATGTTCCAGAAGAGTATTGGGAAAATGTCATATGGTCAGATGAAACCAAAGTAGAAGTGTTTGATAGAAACACAACTCGTCGTGTTTGGAGGAGAGTGAATGCTGAGTTGCATCCAAAGAATACCATACCTACTGTGAAGCATGGGGGTGACAACATCATGTTTTGGGGCTGTTTCTTTGCAAAGGGACCAGGACGACTGATCCGTGTACATGAAAGAATTAATGGGGCCATGTATCGTGAGATTTTGAGTGCAAACCTCCTTCCATCAGCAAGGACATTGAAGATGAAACGTGGCTGGGTCTTTCAGCATGACAATGATCCCAAGCACACCGCCAGGGCAATGAAGGAGTGGCTTCGTAAGAAGCATTTCAAGGTCCTGGAGTGGCCTAGCCAGTCTCCAGATCTCAACCCCATAGAAAACCTTTGGAGGGAGTTGAAAGTCCGTGTTGCCCATCGACAGCCCCAAAACATCACTGCTCTAGAGAAGATCTGCATGGAGGAATAGGCCAACATACCAGCAACAGTGTGTGCCAACCTCGTGAAGACTTACAGAAAACGTTTGACCTCTGTCATTGCCAACAAAGGATATATAACAAAATATTGAGATGAACTTTTGTTATTGACCAAATACTTATTTTCCACCCATAATTTGCAAATAAATTCTTTATAAATCAGATAATGTGATTTTCTGGATTTTTTTTCTCATTTTGTCTCTCATAGTTGAGGTCTACCTATGATGTCAATTACAGGCCTCTCTTATCTTTTTAAGTGGGAGAACTTGCACAATTGGTGGCTGACTAAATACTTTTTTTCCCCACTGTACCTATAGGGTTTCCATAGTTATAATTGACATCCTGTGATTTCCAAAACCACGAAATTTCCGCTGCATGTATTTTTTTGCAATGTGTGTATAAGATTCGCTAGAATCCCATCCACTTTGCAGCGACTGTAAAACACCATGGTTTTTGCCATCAAACTGCGTAATTTATGCCAAGTGGGGCCCCGGCCTTAAGGTGCTTTTTGCCTGTGTCCTAAGGGGTTAAGTGTTAATCTTTGCAACCAATGCACATGTTCTTTTAAAGGCCCTTTTTACATTACATAGCAAGATCTCCTCTGTAGGTATATCTATTTAGATTTTAAGGAGTATTGGTGTGTTGTTCAAGAGGATGAAAACATTCCTGGTTTTCATATGTAATCAATAGTTTATTGCTATATAGCGTTAAATTCTATAATTAAGTATTAACTTTTTAGTACATTCATATGAGGCATACCTAAAAGCACCATCAGAGTTGGAAAATGGCTCACTGCTGCTGGTTTCACAGAAGTGATTTTTTTCTCGTACATAAGACTTTGGTCCTTGACACAATTCACACAAGGTTGGAGAAGAGACTCCAATTCCAGGTATGCAACTGGCATTGAAGTATGTGCTGACAACTAAGATTGAGAAAAAGGCAAATATTATCCATTTAGAGAAACCATGGATAGCAATAGTAGTAGGATAAAGGACAAATGACATGGCCATGTCAATATACACACAATTAAAGGGGTTATCAAGCTTCCAAAAAATTGTCTACAAATACATCCACAGCAGTGCTTAATACTCACTGTTCCCTTGTGCAGCCTTTGCCTGGATTTAATTTAGTTGCTGCTCCTTGTATAACTGTGCATCTGTGGACAAACTACATTTCCCATGATTCATCTGCCTGCTCCCACTCTGTGTTTGCTGCTAGAAGGGAGATAGGGAAGTGAGAGCAGGCAGATGAATCATAGGAAATGTAGTTTGTCCACATATGCACTGCTTGTAAATAACAGTGATACAAGGAGCAGCAAGTAAAATAAAGCTAAGCAAAGGGTGCACAAGGGAACAGTGGGTATTTAGCACTGCTGTGGATGTATTTGCAAATAATTTTTGGAAGCTGGAATAACCCCTTTAATTCCATTTTTACCTTTAGCCAAAGGTTGTTCTTCATCCCAATACAGCAGGTTCTTGGAGAGAAGGAATCCTAATGGTATATTCCATCCAGATGTCCACTTGGCTCCACTGTGACAAGAGCGGGTCCCTTTTAAATTACGGATGTTCAGAGTGCCACGACGAGCAACAGCTACAGCAAACACGCAATACCCTAGACAGATCAAGATCACTGTTTGATCTGCACATTAACTGTTTTCCAGAATTCTTATAATATAATTACACCTTTTTTTATTTCTCTTACTTGTATAGTGCCAAAATATTCTGCAGTGCTTTACAATCATTATGGTCACTGTTCCATGTATGGCTCACAATCTAAATTCCTTATCAGTATTATTATATTATATACTAAATATATTATATTATATTATATCTAATATATCTAATTATATACTATCTAAAAGAGAAACCGGCCTTGGTACCATATAAACCAATCCAAACTCAGGTTACATTGTTTAAAGGGAATCTATCACCTCCCCTAGCCACTTTAAAATACTGCTATAGTGCTACAGAAGCTCTGAATACAAGTCAAACTGTACCTCTGTATGTTGATGAGCCTCCAGGATGCATGTAAAAAGCTGTTTTTTATCCTGTGCATGTGCAGTATGCTTCTGTACATGTCCTGAATTACAGAAGCAGACATATCCTTGACTGCAGAGGTGTACTGCGCATGCATGGGATTTTGGCGTGATGCTCAGTAACATCAGGGCTGTATGGCAACTGTATGCCCAGGGGGACGAACTAGAAGATGGGATGAGCATGTTTATTGATGACGAAACAGTTTTCAGGGATTGAAGACAACACCCCCTGTGCTCAGTGGACCTCATTTGCATATTGATTAAAAAATTTTTATATGCATCCTAGTGGGCTTATCATTGATGTAACGATCGTGGTCGCAGGGGGTTCAACTGTGACCAGACCCTGAAGAGTACAGAGCTTGCGACCAGCTGGAGATGGCCTGGGCCCTGCAGCACTATACTACAGTGGAGAAAATAAGTATTTGATACACTGACGATTTTGCAAGTTTTCCCACCTACAAAGAATGTAGAGGTCTGTAATTTTTTATCTTAGGTACACTTCAACTGTGAAAGACAGAATTAAAAAAAAAAAAATCCAGAAAATCACACAGTATGATTTTTTAATAATTAATTTGCATTTTATTGCATGAAATAAGTATTTGATAACCTACAAACCAGCAAGAATTCTGGCTCTGACAGACCAGTTAGTTTTTCTTTAAGAAGCCCTCCTACTCTGCATTCATTACCTGTATTAATTGCACCTGTTTCAACTCATTATCTGTATAAAAGACACCTGTCCACACAAGTGAAGCATATTATAATGTGTGGGGGCCACTGTGGAGCATATTATACTGTGTGAGGGCCATTGCGAGGCATTATACAGTGTGGGGCCACTGTGGAGTATATTATACTGTGTGGGGTCCCTTCACTATTTATAACACATGCCGTCTGTTTAATAGCAGACATGTGTTATTATTACAGGTTGTATTAACTTTGCACGGTCACTATAAAACAGATATTGCGCAATGTAAATAGTAAAGGGGTCACGGTGTGAGTGCAAACTTGGTCAAGAACCACAGGAAATGTCTGACCTCTGTAATTGCAAAAAAAGGTTTATGTACCAAATATTAAGTTCTGTTTTTCTATTGTATAAAATTCTTATTTTGTGCAATAAAATGCTAATTAATTAATTAAAAATCATACAATGTGATTTTCCGGATTTTTTTTAGATTCTGTCCCTCACATTTGAAGTATACCTAGGATAAAAATTACTGCCCTCTCCATTATTTGTAAGTGGGAAAACTTGCAAAATCGTCAGTGTATCAAATACTTATTTTCCCCACTGTAGCTTTCGGGGAAAACCTGGTTCCCCAATCGTTATACATCTTGTTACTGGAAAGGGCCCTGGCATTATGTATCTGTATATGCCACTGGGCCTCTTTCCAATAGTAGCCTGCCCAGGGAAGGTGATTAAAAATAACAAATACTTATACTCACCTTTCTCGGGCTTCCGATGGTTCCCAGCATCCTTTTCGGGGCTTTTCCGGCCTGTGACTGGGGGTCACTGCTGAGGTAATGTGGGGTGCGCTGGTGTAATGACATCAGTGCCCCTCACGTGACCGCTGAGGCCAAATGACAGACCCCAGCGGTGACCTCTGGGGCATGTTGCCTCGCAGGGAGAAGAGGATCGAAGAGAATGCTGGAGAGAGCCGGAGCAAGGATGCCCAAGAGAGGTGAGGCAAGGTGAATATAAGAGTTTGTTATTTTTACTCACTGGGACTCCCCACTTATTATACTATGAGGTTCGCCTAAAGTGGCTCGGGGGGGAGCATATTATATTCTGTGGGGCTATTGTGGAACATATACTGTGTGGGGGCTAGTGTGGAGCATATTATATATAGTTATGCCACTGGGGCGTATCAACATTACAAAGGTACAGTCTGACTTGTGTTCAGAGCCTCTACAACACTATACCAGGGGTTTAAAGTGACTATGGGAGGTGAAAGACTCCCTTTAAACTGTTCTGCAAAAATAAAAGCTGCAGGGTAATTGGTTGTTATGGGTTGCTCATGATAAAAGAGGCATAACAGCACACTGAAATATATTCTGTATACACAGGCAACCCTGCTAGGTATCTATTTCTGAATAACACCATCTTTAACAAATTTTGTTTTTTTTTTTATATTTTGTAATTATTGGACAAATAAACAGCTCTGTAACTAAACGGTTACCTTCAGTATGCTCTTCCTTTGCCACCACTTCCAGGTCATACATACTGACTGCAGTATAAACATCACCTGAATCCAGGGACACTGCATCTGCCTTATTGCCCTAGGAACAAAGGTATAATCGTATGAGGAAAGGAAATTGTCATTCCACTGCTGTCAGATATTTTGAGTTTTTACGCTGCCCAGGTACTGGATTGCAGTTGCCCATTTTTTTTGTGCCATTTTAACTTCTTAACTCTCTGCATTGTACTATTATATTGTACCGAGTGCATGGTAAAAGGGACTGTCCAGGAAAAAAAAAAAAATTCTCTGGAGGGCAAGAAAGGTGAAAAAAAACAAAAAACAGAAAAGAAAGAAATATACTATATATATTAGTCCAAAAAAGAAGCAGGAGTGGCACTCCCTAATTCATCTTTCAGTTATTCAGTAACAACAAAATGGAGGTGTTGAAAAGATCCCAATAGGTGATGCATATCCTTTTACGACAAATCCATACAACAGTGCAAAAAGAGAAAAGAAGGGGGCACTCACCAGTATCTGTAAAATCATCCACTTTATTCCAAACAATGCATAAAACAGCAAGCATAGGGAGAGAAGCACGCAAATAGCGTCAGGCGACGATCATTTCGTGCACTAAGTGCTTTCTCTAGCCATGTCATGTATATACAGTGTCGGACTGGGATGCCTAGGGCCCACCAGTGGAATTGTTTTTAGGGGACCACCACCAGGACCCCTGCAGATCAGCTGTACTGACATAGCGTGGCTATAGGTAATAACAATGCCATGCCGCTCACCCGCCATACGATGTGCACCACTGCACTACCTAAACCCACCTCTACACTATGTATGGCAAGCGAGCAGCAAGGCTCCTGGAATTGTTAACATTAACATGGCCCATACAACTATAGTATCCACAACTGTGGTTATCAAGAATATGGTAAATGAGCAGCGCAGCGCCTGACATGGAAACAATACTAGGAGCTGCGTGTTCTGGTAAACATCTGATATGCAGGGTCCTAACAGTTTAAGAGATCAGTGGGGGTCCCAGGAGAGGTAAGTATCAGTATTTGTTATTGTGATGATTCCACTTAAATATGGCTATAACTCAAAGATGTATTTTGATCTCTGGGTATCGTATCTCCCTCTTACTTCTATTCACTCATAATGTGCGCAGCTCTAATCCTAGGTGTATGTTATCAGTAGTGGCAACCATGTAACAATAGGGCTTTGTATCCATCCCAGAATGGCTCCATTGAACTGTTAATGCTTGCATACATCTGCATATCTGTTCTGAACTGCATTTATTAGATGTTAATACTGACCCATTTAGGGGTTAATAAATATATAAAATTTAGAAAGCTTGTCTTGTATTTATCTTGTGGACCCAGCACTCACTGGCGGTGAGTGTGGTTTTTAGTAAAGAAGTCTCAGGTGTGGGCCAACGCGGTGTTGGCGCACTGAGGATCTTTCACATTGGTGGCAGCGTAGTGGGATCCTTAAGATAAACAGCGTGTGTTGGTGACCTTTATCACTCAGACGCTGGGGATTGTGGTAATCCTATGAGACAAGCTCGGTATTAAAGCAAGCATTAAGATACAGTGAAAGTTTGATACAGTGCTGTTCCCCTCCCTTACTCTTTGTATTCTATCCTATCTTTTATTTGGCAAATACCAGTGGATGTCTAGTGGGCTCAGAAGCAGAGCCCCAGAACTGCAGAACCAGGCTTTTGGAGATCCTGAGCGTATGGCTGAAATGGAGGCAGCCACAGCCATGCAGGGGGTCGAGCAGAGTCCTGATTTTGGGGCTAGGCTAGGAAGTGCGGCAAGCAGCCCGGTCCCAAGGATTACTTCACCAGGAGGGACCAGTAGCCCCAGCCTTGTGGGGGGAATGACTTCATACTGGCAAATGGCCCTGCAGCAAGTAGGCACCAGTGACCCTAACATATACCTGCAGGTGATGTGCCGCTTTCAGGAAGCTGCAGAATTAGAACGGCAGGCTGAGCGGCAGTATCAGCTTGAGCTCAAAAGAATGGAGCTCTCCCAGCAGGCAACGTCTGTCACTGCACACACTCCAGAAGCTCAAGTACCAAGGCTCCGATCCGAGGACTTTCCAATCCTTGAAACAAATGGGGATTTGGACTCATTCTTGCGGGCCTTTGAGAAAGTGTGTAAGCAGTATCAGCTACCACAGACGGATTGGGTCCATTACCTGGCTCCCCGGTTGAGGGGAAAAGCCCTGGACACTTACGCCAATTTGCCAGTTGACCAGGACTATGAGTCCGTTAAAGCAGCGCTGATCCAGAGATACCAACTCACGCCGGAGCTGTACCGTTGAAGGTTCCGAGGCCTGCAGAAAAAGCCTTCAGAGAGTCATGAGGATACAGCGGCCCAGCTGCGCGTGTGGTTCCGGGGAGTGGACGGAGGGCAAGTCCGTCACCTCACAAGAAAGCCTTGCAGACCTCATGCTTCAAGAGCAGTTTTTGACCATTTGTACCGAGGAAGTGTGAAAATACCTCCTAGACCGAGAGCCCAAGGACCTTGAAACAGCCGCAGCAATGGCGGATCGTTATGTTGCCAACCAGTTGCCGTGGAAACCTGCCAGCGACGGCTGGAGGTGGGGTAAGACATACTCTGTCCCGGGTGGTTCCTATACGTTCCCTGCCCCTCGAGCTCTGAACTCCCCGGCGACCTCTCTCATACCCCAGGGAGAGATCAGGCGGTGCCACGCCTGTAATCAAACAGGACATTTACAACGAGACTGCCCCAACCGCCCTAGAAACCCCCCTGCTCCCCAAACTACAGCGGTCGGCCCATCTGTGTATCTCGTTGCGAGGGGGGGGGCCCCAGCCTAATGCTAACCGTCAACAAGTCACTGTGGGGGAAAAAGTGGTGATGGGATTCCGGGACACTGGGGCAGATGTTACGCTGGTACAACCAGATTTGGTCCCCCCAGACAGTATTATTCCCGGGAAAACTCTGACCCTACGGGGTATTGGATTGGAACGTTTTACTATACCCATGGCTTGTGTTCATTTAGACTGGGTTGCAGGGAAAGGAATGCGGAATGTGGGAGTGATGTCTGAGTTGCCTGCCAATGTACTGTTGGGGACAGATTTGGGGCCTATGATGTGCCAATATGAGGTGGGGGCCACCCCAGCTCCCTGTGATCAGCTGTCTGTCCAGGCTGATATGTCTGACACTGTACCTGTGGGAATACCTGCAGAGGGGGCTGGTAACCCTCCCTCTAAAATGTCTCCTCATACAGTTTGTGAAAATGCTAATTTAATTGTACCTGTGGGAATACCTGCAGAGGGGGCTGGTAACCCTCCCTCTGAAATGTCTCCTCATACATTCTGTGAAAATGCTAATTCTACTGTCTCTGGGATTAATGTAGGTGTAAAGGAGCTGAGTGAGGACTGGGCTGTAGACCCGCCCACATCTGCGGGGGCCTCACCCCCCCAGTCTGTGTCTCTATGTCCGCCAGTCCTCCCTCCAGCTCAGTGTGATAGAACCAATGCTGTTAATGATATTGCAAATGTCTGCCATGAAACTGTGGATGTTGTACCAGGTGGTTCGGTGTCTCTCTGGGCTCTCCGTGACGGTCCGGATGTAGGACAGACTGCTGGTATTGCGGTGGTTACCCGCAGTCAAAGTGACAAAGGGGTGGAAAGCCTTCCAGCCTCTGCACCGGTCCCTCCGTCACTCGGACGCATTACTGAGACCGCCTTGAGAAATTCCCCCACCCTAGAGCCGGAAGGGTCTGGCAGCTATGTAACATGCACCTCTCTTTTGTCTCACTCCAGCCAACAGTTCAGAGATGCTGTCCAAGCTGACCCTAGTCTGGACATATTGAAGGCGCGTGCCGCTCAACCACCCTCGGAGTCTGACAAGGCCCGAGTCTGCTGGGACCCCGGGGGAGGGTGGGGGAGCCTTGGGGCCAGAGCCTGAGAAGCTGGAGGCGGAGGTGCTCTCAGAAGAGGGACACAGGCCCCTACTTCCTACAAGCCCCATCTAAAAGGGGGAGGTGTGATGATTCCACTTAAATATGGCTATAACTCAAAGATGTATTTTGATCTCTGGGTATCATATCTCCCTCTTGCTTCCATTCACTCATAATGTGCGCAGCTCTAATCCTAGGTGTATGTTATCAGTAGTGGCAACCATGTAACAATAGGGCTTTGTAGCCATCCCAGAATGGCTCCATTGAACTCCTACATAGCCCTGGGTGATCAAATACACATGCATTGTTCAGCCTGGGCTGTTGATCAGACATGGTTGATAACATATAGAAGGCATTGTGTCATTTCACTTGGTCCCATCTCCTTACAAAGAATTTTGACTTGAGTGCGTTAACACTAGAAGTCCAGGAAATTTCGAGCTCCCCCTTCAAGTCCTGAAAGAGGGTCAAATGACCCTTAGTCCAAACTGACAACTCTGATGGCTCCAATTAGCATTTCCTTTCATTTGTAAATGTGGCCATTGTCTGAGGAATCTGCAGGGGGGAATTGTGTTGATCCACCTCAGGTCTTGTAAGAGAGTGTAAAGAAAAGAATGTAAGCTGCTCCTGAGTGTCTGCCCACCCCCCAGCTGCATTGTTGTGCTGGGAATATTTGCTAACACCTTAGCAAATTTGCATGCAGCCTTTTGTGCTGTGGGGGATGTGACTGCTTCTCAAAGTAGTCTGCGACTTGAAATCAAAGTACATCTGTAATGTCCTCCCATATCTTGGCAAGGACCCCAGTCGTCCCAGCGGGGAGAGACTGTCCGAAACTGTAGTGATGAGGCTGATGGAATCATTCATGGACAAGGGCAGAACTGTAACCACGAACAATTTCTTTACATCATTGTCACTTGCACAATGACTGCTTAGCCGGAAAACCACTATCCTCGGCACAGTCAACAAGAGTCGCTGGGAAATTCCTCAATCCGCTAGACAGATGGACCGCACTGAATTCACCACTCAGGTGTTTTCAACCACTGATGCCACACTGACAGTGTATGCACCCAAACGAAAGAAGGCCGTCTACATTCTCAGCAGCATGCACAGTGTGGTTGAGACTAAGGATACCAACAAAAGGAAGCCAAACACGGTCACACAATACAACCACACAAAGTGCGGTGTGGATGTAATGGACCAAATGGTGCGGGAGTACAGCCTGCATGCAGGAACACGGAGATGGCCATTCGCCGTGTTCTACAACATGATTGACATGGCAGCACTGAATGCTCATGTTCTTTATCAGGCATGCACTGGGGTGCAGGAGAGACGGGTGGACTTCCTGGTTGAGCTTGCAAAAGAGTTAGGTGGCTCTCATGTGACTGAAAAGAAGGCACGCAAGGAGAAACTCCTTCGGCAACAACCTTCCACACCCAGCCCTGGCAAAAGGGCGAAGTGTCAGGTCAACCATCAATGCACGAACAATTGTGCAACTGAGAGATGTGTTTACTGCTACAAATACACGTGTGGCAAATGTACCAGGGACATACCCAGGCAGTGCCAGGTATGTTCCGACAGTGCAGACAGACTGCTGAGTGAGTGCTGAAATGCTAGTCACACAAGAAGGACATGCCACTCACACACACACACGCAGCCCCCCACAGCAGCCTATTGTAAATATGTGTGGAATTGTTTTATTCCTTGTATTTTTTTTATTATTTTCATAACAAAAATAAAAAGCATAGAAACAAATAACAGTTGTTCTTTTGTATATTTACATTTTTGTATATTTAGATTCAAGTCAATGGGTGCAAAAAAAAAAATAAAAAAATCGCAAAAAAAATCACAGCTACTTGCAATATTTTTGTGATCTGTCCCATTGGTCATATAGATCACTCCTCTGGGATTTTTTCGCACGAAAAAAATCGCAAAAAAAAAAAAAAATCGCAGGAAAATCGCACCTATGAAAAAAATCGCACGAAAAAAAAATCGCAGGTGTGCTTGGTGCCATTGAAATACATTGGCAAATCGCAGAAAAAAATTGCATCGCATTGCGATGCGATTTTCGCGCAATTTTTTTTCGCTAGTGTGCTTGAGGCCTTAGACCAGGGGTCGGCAACCTATGGCACGCGTGCCACTCTTGGCACGCGAGGCTTATTCCCCTGGCACGGCAGCGGACTCCTCACCCAGCAGTTTCGATCGGACCAAACACGGCCGAAACGAAACTGCTATTATTATACTGTGGGGTCTCTTCAGACCCCTGAGTATAATAAGCGGAGCTCCCGGGGAGATGATCAAACATAAAAAACAATGTACTCACTATTCCACGCTCCGCAGCCGCTCTGTACTCTTCGGGCGCTTCTGCCTGCAGGGGCCACTATAGAGCATAATACCGTGTGCAGGGACCACTATGGGACATATACCGTGTGCAGGGGCCACTATGGGACATATACCGTGTGCAGGGGCCACTATGGGACATATACCGTGTGCAGGGGCCACTATGGGACATATACCGTGTGCAGGGGCCACTATGGGACATATACCATGTGCAGGGGCCACTATGGGACATATACCGTGTGCAGGGGCCACTATGGAGCATAATACCGTGTGCAGGGGCCACTATAGAGCATAATACCGTGTGCAGGGACCACTATGGGACATATACCGTGTGCAGGGTCTGCTATGGGACATATACGGTGTGTAGGGGCCGTTATGGGACATATTGCTGTGTGCAGGGGCCGCTATGGGACAAATACTGTGTGCAGGGACTGCTATGGGACAAATACTGTGTGCAGAGGCAGCTATGGGACAAATGCCGTGTGCAGAGGCAGCTATGGGACATATACCATGTTGAAGGGGCCGCTATGGGACATAATACCGTGTGCAGGGACCACTATGGGACATTATTCTGTATAACGGTGTGTTTTCTATATTAAGGATGTGTTTTTGCACAGAAAACTCCGGCTTTGTTTTTTTTTGTGCAAAAATGCACCAGTTTTACATTGAATGAAAAAGTTCCAAATATAGCTGCATCCAGATACATAGTGTGTATTCACCATAAGGATGCCGCCATACGGGGCTCCTGGACACAATAAATTTACCACTAATTGGGGGCTGCACATGGACTTTCATTGCTTCTAATCAGAAAGTACAGGAGTGTCCCAGGAAATAGCAGTAAACGCATGTGTCCTAAAGCATCTGGTGGCAGCACTTCTGTGTTATGGTTCGTGGTATATGACTTTAGTTTAGGGGTCGTCAGACTTACAATTATTGACCGGCACTCCGAGTACCTCATCTTTGATTTTTTTATTAAAATCGGCACGCCGAACAAAAAAGGTTGCCTACCCCTGCCTTAGACAAATGCTTCTGGTCATTACTCACAGCTGTATCTTGCTCTAAAATTTCTAATTCTATTTAAAATATATAAAAAATGATTAATTGTTTCAGTGCTTTTTTGCTCAAATAAAACTAAACGTAATACAATATGTATAGTCTTTATATTATCAAATACAATAAACTGAATAGAACTAACTAGACACTAAATGGCTAAACTCAATGGAAAACAACAACCTCCTGTGGTGTGACAGTAATGGCCTTAATTACAGAACAAAAGACGGTGATTATAGGATGTTAGATAAAATCCTTCAGGTCATTCGACCCGTCTCTGGGTTCCAAAGGTAGAAATGTTAAATGACCCCTCTCTGGGACTTCTAGTGTTAATCAATCAGACTTGCCGTCGCCGGTGACCTCATTCTGGGTGGTGTAATCAAGGGTATAAAAGATGAGGTAAGAGGTCAGTGAGACAGACTACAGGAGAATACTATGATGAGACTACTAAGAGACTACTGGGATATACTGTGATGAGCATGCAGGCTGGAATGCTGTGATGCTGCTAGAAGCCTCCACTGGTTATTCACACATACCACAGCATGTGTGAGTGTTGGACTACAGAACCACATCAAGGATATGTGTGGTAAAGTAATTATTTCAATTTTATTCCCTTTTTATTTATTATACTGTATATTGTAACTAGTAACTGTTAATGCTTGTATATATCTGCATATCTGTTCTGAACTGCATGTGTTAGATGTTAATACTGACCCATTTAGGGGTTAATAAATATACAAAATTTAGAAAGCTTGTCTTGTATTTATCTTGTGGACCCAGCACTCACTGGCGGTGAGTGTGGTTTTTAGTAAAGAAGTCTCAGGTGTGGGCCAACGCGGTGTTGGCGCACTGAGGATCTTTCATAGTTATATTTAAACACCTCCCCTGGGCCTTGTTCCGGCGGGAAGCCCCCGCTGCACGTAACTGCTGAAGCCAACCAGCGGCCTCAGTGACAAAGGTAAAGGAACTGGGATGTCACAGGTGATGTATGCGAGTGACATCCTGTGTATTTTCCTTAGGCCATTGAGTACACTGATTGGCCTCAGAGGTCACATGCGTCGGGGACTTCCCGCCCCAGGGCGGCATGGGATTGAAGAGCGGCCGAGGTCACCGGAGCGCCAGGGACAAGTGCGTATGTTTTTTTTTGTTTTTTTTTATTTTACCTTCCCCAGCCTCCAGAGAAAAAAAAATGTTTTTTCTAGATAACCCCTTTAAGCCTCAGCACCATAATATACCACACAGCTCCTGGGCCTGCTACATGGCTTCCAGGTACCAGCTTTACTATACAGCCTGGACCTGGGACTAACTTCAGGACAACGACTCCAGCAGATTATACCCTCAGATAACATGATCAATAGCATCTGGATGGTAAGAGGGTGGGGCACCCTTCTTTAACCCCCTTGGCCCCTCTATGGTAAGCTTGCATATTTATAAGGGGTTGCCATAACACAGTTCCCCCAGGAAAATCATTTACTTTTGCAAAATGCTGTTTAACAATCAAGCAAAACAGCTGATACGATACTGTGTCAGCATAAAATGTCCAAGAAGAAATATATTACCAGCAAAGACGTATTATATAGTAAAACAAAACTACATAACTTTTAATAAATAGAGAATAAAAATTATACCACTTCTCAAAAAAATATTCAAAAGTGCCAAGATGAATACCACCAATGACATTACATATAGACCTCTAATTCACCGGATCTTATGTAAAAAGTTTTATATTTCAATACCATATATCTCATATCTCATACCAAACAATTTAACATTAGCAGGGAATAGGGAATTTTCCACCAACGTTTTTTATAACTAGAGTAGCTCAACTGCTGACCTTACCACTGTATTGATCAGGAGGCTGCTGTTTTTTGTCTGTGAATTGGTCTATATATAATGATGACCAGTATATATGTTTCTCCTCCAATATTGGAGTATTGAGATTTACCCTATATAGATTTTTCTACTAGTTCCTTAGGAGATAGGTCCCCTGATGAACGGTTTCTCCACCGTGAAACGTACGGGACATTTAGGGACAAATTTTTTTTTAGGGACAGTTGCATGGTACTGCCCTTGTAAGGGCAGGAGTTATGGGGGTTAGAGGAGAGAATTAAGGGTGAGTTAGGGTATGCATGGGACCCAGCACCCATTCTGACTCACCTCCTGATATACAGGCGAACTACATGAACCAGTGGAGTGGTGAGATCAAACTGATTTATTCGTTTTAAAAAAATTCACTATTCTCTGCTAATGTTAAATTGTTTGGTATGAGATATGAGATATATGGTATTGAAATATAAAACTTTTTTACATAAGATTCGGTGAATTAGAGGTCTATATGTACTGTCATTGGTGGTATTCATCTTGGCACTTTTGAATATTTTTTTGAGAAGTGGTATAATTTTTATTCTCTATTTATTAAAAGTTATGTTTTAGTATATAATACGTCTTTGCTGGTAATATAAAATGCTGTTTAACCCTTTCTCGACATCCGCTGTAATAGTACGGTGGATGTCAGGTATTTAAATATTACACAGCGGAGACCTGGCAGCAATATCTACAATCAGTGCCTGCACTGATCATGGGCATTAACCCCTTCCCACCGGAGGAATTTTTTTGTTTTTTGTTTTTGACTTCCCCTTCCCTTTCAAACCCCATAACTTTTTTATTTTTCCACTCTCAGAGCCATATGAGGTTTTAATGTTTGTGGAACAAATTTTTCTTCATAATGCTACCATTTATTATTCTGTACAATGTACTGGGAAGCTGGAAAAAATTCAGAATGGGGTGGATTTGAAGAAAAAGTGCATTTGTGCGACTTTCTTACGGGCTTTGTTTTTACGGCATTCACTTTGCAGCCAAAATGACATGTCACCTGTATTCTATGTTTCGGTACAATTCTGGGGACACCAAATTTATATGGTTTTATTTACATTTTAACCTCTTAACAAAAATCCAAAACTGTGCAAAATATTTTTTTTTTTTTTTATAAAAGTCGCCATAGTCTGACACCCCTATCTTTTTGTTAGTTCCGTATACGGGGATGCATTGGGCGTGGTTTTTTTTGCAGGAATGTACTTTTTAGTTATACCATTTTGGGGAATTGCTATTGCTTTGATAATTTTTTATTCAAATTTTTATCAGAGATGAAACAGTGAAAAAACGTCAATTTTTTTTCCTGCTACGACGTTTACCATACGGGAAAAATATTTTTATAGATTTGTAGACATGGCGTTTTCGGAAACAGGGATACCTAATGTGTATGTGTTTCACAGTATTTAAGTACTTTTATATGTGTTCTAGGGAAAGGGGGGGTGATATTTAATATTTTTTTTTTTTACTTTTTTTTGCAGCCTGCAATAGAAACAAGGCTCTTGGCTGCCATACTGATGGGACGCCGGCGATCGCTGGCAAAATGGCGGTGCCCGCGCTCCGCTGGTAAAATGGCACCTCGGTCAGCTTTGACCAAGGCGCCAGAGGGGTTAATGCCCGCGATCAGTGCGGGCACTGATCACGGGCATTCGCAACGAGTCTCTGCTGTATAAAGCGTCCACCATATTTAAACACCCGACATCCACCGTACTATTACGGCGGATGTTGGGAAGGGGTTAATGCCCTTTCCCTAGGATATATACTGTATATAAGTACTTAAATAAAGTGAAACACATACACATTAGGTATGTCTGTGTCCATAAACTCCTGGTCTGCAAACTTATAAAAATATTTTTCCCATGAGGTGAACGCTGTAGCAGGAAAAAAAAAAATCTGAACTGCTGTCTTTTTGATTTTTCAACTCCCATAAAAAAAAAAAAAAATCAATAAAGACAATAGACATTATTATTATTGTTATTATTATTTATATAGCACCATTAATTCCATGGTGCTGTACATTTGAGGGTTTACATACAGTACACAAAATATACAAGACAAATATAATACTAACAGTGACCATATGGCACAGTGGGATGGAGGGCCCTTCCCACAAGGGCTTACAATCTATGAGATTCCCCAAATTGGATTAAATAAAAATAACATTTTGCCCTGCAAAAAAAGATGCCTTATGCAGAAATATAAAAAAGTTATGGGTGTCAGTATATGTAAACTTTTAGATTTTTTTAAGGGGTTAAACGACAAAAAAAATATATATATAAATTTGGTATCCCCAGAATCGTAAAAACCCATAGAATACATGTGACATGTAATTTTGTCTGCACAGTGAACGCTCTAAAAACAGAGCCTGTAAGAATGTAGCGCAAACAGTTTTTTTCCAATTCCCCCCTCATTATGTATTTTTTTTTCCAGTACCTCATACAAAATATTAAATGGTACCACTATGAAGCACAATTTGTCCCGCAAAAATTAAGCCCTAATACAGCTCTCTGAACAGAAAATGTAAACACTTATGGGTTTTGGAAGGCAGGGAGTCAAAAACCAAAACTGTAAAATGCCTGTGGCGGGAAGAGGTCAATTCAGTATTAGTGGTAAAACATAATAAAACCAATATAAATATGGTATCACTGTAACTGTACTGACTAGCTGGAAAAAGTTGCCATGTAATTTTTATTGCAGAGTAAAAGAAATAAAAACAAAACACAAAAAATTATGACATTATCGTAAGGTTTTTTTTTTGTTTTTTTTTAAAGAGAAGCTCCCAAAAATGTTAATTTTAGCTAATCAAAATATTACGTGTGCCCCAAAATGGTGTTACATGTAAAATATGAAAAAGTCACCAAGCCTTAACACCCAAACTAGGCTGCATCCTTAACCCCTTCAGGACCGAACAATTTTCATTTTTGCAATTCCGTTTTTTTCCCTCCTCACATTCCACATTTTTTCATTTTTCAGTTCACAGAGTCACATGATGGCTTGTTTGCGAAACAAATTGTACTTTGCAATGGCACCATTTAATATCCTGTGTGATGTACGGAAGCTGGAAAAAAAAATTCAGAATGAGGTGGAATTGGAAAAAAAAAAACGCATTGGGAAATTCTTATGGGTTTAATTTTTACAGAATTCACTAGGTGGTAAAAATGACATGTTACCTGTATTCTGTGGGTCAGTATGATCACCGTGATACCAAATTTATATTGTATTTTTTAATGTTTTGATACCTTTTAAAAAATGTTAAAAATTTCTTTGTGCCGCAATTTTGTGACACCTGTTACTTTTGCATATTTTCATGCATGGAGCTGGGTTTAGCGTCTTTTTATGCGGGACAAGTGTAGATTATGATGTTAATCTGTTTTCCCTTAGTCCCAACAGCAGCACAATATTGGGGTATTTCTGCCCCTGTGTGCTGGTAGGACAGAATGGAATTTTTAATGAACAACAAATAGTTAACTGTAACCCCTCCTCCTCCTCAATATAAGGAAGGAAGTACCAACCCCCCCCGCGTGTAATTATAAAGACAAATACATAACACATAGGGAGGGAGCATTGTGCTGCTGTTGGGACTAAGGGAAAACAGATTATCATCATAATCTACACTTCCCTGTCGTCGGACAGCAGCACAATATTGGGATCTAGCAAGAAAAACCCTAGGGAGGGCCCTCTTGAAGAATTGATTTTAACACGGAATGGCCAAAAGAAGTGGCCTCCGTACCCCAGATGTTAAATCTGTAATGATTAACAAAGGTATGGAGAGAGCTCCAAGAAGCTGACGAACAAATTTGTTCCCAAGGAACAGAGCTTCTTTCCACCCAAAAGGTAGAAATGGCTCTTGTAGAATGAGCTCGAACAAACTCAGGGGGGTCTAACTCCTGTGAAGTGAATTTTATGGCTTCATTGTGCCAAGGAGGCTTTAGAGGCCTTGAGCCCATTATTTTTCCCAGCAAATGGTAGAAAAAAATTCCCTGACCGTCTAAAAGGCCGAGATCTCTGAATATAAATTCCGAGGCATTTGGCCACATCCAGGGAGGGAAGTTTAACTTCCTCTGGAGATGACGGACTGGGATAGAAAACTGGTAATGAGATAACCTGGTTTAGGTTAGAATATGAGGGTACCTTAGGGAGGAACCCTGGCATAAATCTTAGATGTACTCACCAACTCTCTGAGCTGAGGTTATGGTCAAAAGGAACACTATCTTTAGTGTGAGAAATTTAATCTCAACCTCTTCTAGAGGCTCCAAGGGCGAGAATCACATAACCCCTTTAAAATAGTAGATAAATCCCATTGAGGGATTGGGTGAGTAACAGGTGGACTAAGCCTGAATGAACCCTTAAAATATCTTTTAACCAGCGGGTCTGTAAATAGCTGCTTATCTAAGCAGGCTGACAGGGCAGTAACCTAAGCTTTCAAGTGAAAGGGCTAAGGCCCTTGTCCAAGCCGTCCTGAAGGAATTCCAGCATCTTTGGGTTGGAAGGATCCAAGCTCTCAATTCTTCTACCTGATACCCATGAGATGAAGATGATTCGGATCCAGGCGTAATTTTTATTTGTAGAATCCTGCTCTAGCGAGAGAGACAGTGCTTAAGACGGCTCCTGAGAGTCCCTTAGATCGTAATAGGGACTGGTCAATCTTCAGGCTGTCAGATTGAAGGATTTCAGATTCTTGCAGAGCCTGGGCCCTTGAGACACCAGGTTCTGAATCGGGGGAAGCCTCCAATATATCCCGTGACTCATTTGAATGAGATGGGAAAACCAAGCTCTCTTTGGCCAGAATGGAATGATGGCGATTACAGAGACTTGGTCCTGTCTGATTCTCATCAATACCAATTGGTATCATGGAGGGAATATGTATGCCAGCCTGAACCTCCAAGGGATGGACAGGGCATCCACAGCCAAGGAATTGTCCTCCTTGTATAGAGCAGAACGTCTCTACCTTGGCATTGAGTCTGCTTGCCATCAGGTCTATCTCTGGATGACCCCATTTCAGGGCGATTGCTTGAAAGACTTCTGGATGGAGAGACCATTGCCCTGGAACAGTGATGCCACGACTCAATTGATCCGCCGCTAAACTGAGTGACCCCCGGATATGTACGGCAGAAAGATGGGTTAAGTTCTTCTCTGCCCAACTCAAGATCTTCCCCACTTAGCTTAGAAGAGGTTGTGACCGAGTTCCTCCCTGTTTGTTTAAATAAAGGACTGTCATCATATTGTCCGATCTTACACGGACTGCCTTGCCTTCAACTGGTCGGCAAAGTTAAGCAGTGCCAGTCGTACTGCTCGGAGTTCTCTCCAATTGAATGACATTATCTTCTCGAGGGAATTCCAATGCCCTTGGGCCGGAAAGTTGTTCAGGTGGGCTCCCCAACCTGCGAGTGATGCATCTGTAGTCAACAGGGTCCAACGAGGCTGGACCGTGCGTGGACTTTCCGTTTTTTTGCCGAATCCACCACTGGAGGGACGAGCGTTCTTCCTGAGACAGGAAAAAACTGTCTAGACTGCTGGTTTTGCGATTCCAGGCTGACAGGACTTCCCAAGGGACTGCTTCTGCAGCTGATGACATCAAACCCAAAACTTTATGCCTGTCCTGATGGTGATTGGCCGAGGAACCAGCAGGAATATTGCGGCCTTGATGATTCTTTCCCTTCTGGAGGGAGGAAGAGATATTTTCATTAGGCCTGAATCAAGTATGAACCCTAGAAATGTTTTCTGGGTTGCTGGTAATATTTGGGACTATCCCCAATTTATAATCCACCCCAATTGTTGGAGGAAATTCATAGGAAATGAATAGATGCTGTAGTAGGCCTTCTCTTGAGAGACTTTTAACAGCCAGTGTTCCAGATAAGGAACACACGTGAACCTCTGGATTCTCAGTGACTCAGCTACTGTGGATACCACCTTGGTGAATACGTAGGGTGTTGACGTTATCTCGACTGGAAGTGTGGTGAATTGGAGGTGTCTCAGCCGCCCCTCTACAACCACTGCAATTCTTAGGTATTTCCTGTGAGCAGGAAGAATAGGAACGTGGTGGTGCACATCCTTTAGGTTCAGAGTGGCCATGAAATCTCCTTGCTGGAGAATGGATATAACAGACGTTTCCATATGGAAATTTTTTTCCGAGATAGGTCTGCTGAGGTATTGTAGGTCTATTATCATCAACCAGTCTCGTGAAGGTTTTGGAACCAGAAACACTGAAGAATAAATTCCAGACCCTTGACGTTGTGATGGACAGCAGGGAGGTGAGAAGTCTGTATAATTCTGTCCTGGGGAGGCACAGAAAAAACTATGCCGGAACCGGATCTGAGTATCTCCAAGACCCATGATCTGTTACACCCACAGGAACTTCATGTCTTGGAGAAGGGAGAAGGTAATTTGGCTTTCTGATTTTCCTGTCATCACGGAAAAAAAAACGGTTGGAGTTCCCACTCAGGAACCTAGAACGTCCACACGTGACCTCTTGCAGGTGGCAGTCTTTAAGGAGACTGTCCTCTACAACGCTGTCTGCCCTGTCCACGGAAGGACTGTGGAAGGACTTTCCTTCCTTTCCTACTAGTCCTTGTATCATGTTCTGCCCGCACATATTAAATTTTGAGGCATAATCCGCCCTCCAAGGTTTTAACCATAGGGGGCGACGGGCAGCCGAAGTCAAGGCCCTAGACTTGGTAGCTAACTTCACCTGGAGAAGAGGTTTCATTGAGGTAATCTGCCTCAAGGGCTATACCCTTCAAAGAGGACAACAATTCGTCCCTGGAGACCCCCAAATCAATATCTCTTTTTACTGGACAGAGGCCGGAGCACAGCTTTTTAAGCTACCTCACTAGTAGCGATACCAATCAAACACTGTGCAGAGAAAGCTGTAAACACTTTCCTTAGGGAGCACTCTGCCCAGTGGTCCGCGGGGTCCTGAAGGTTAGACCCGTCCTCAGAGGGTACAAGTGTTCGCCTGGACAATTTGGCAACTGCCATGACAAGCTTAGGTGGTGGACCCAAGTCCCAACTGGTCCTCAGCTATTGGGAAGAGTGTCTTGAACCTCTTGGATAACACGCAGGTCTTCTCTGTGTGTTTTCACTCGGTGGACATAGCTCTTTTAAGCATGTCATCCACATTGAAGGCCCTAGGCCCCCTAGAGGTGGAACTAGAGGCTTCCCCAAGGTCAACATCATGGTCCCTTGACCTGATGGATTTCAGTAATTTCTGAATTTTCTCCAGAGGAAAAAGCGGTTTTTCTATATCCGTATCTGAATCCTCAGATGAAGAATTAGCTTCCTCTATGATCCTGAATACCTCATCAGATCGTATGACAGAAGCACCATCATATTCTACGGCGCTGAACAGACACTGACAGTCACTGTCCCATATAAGGTTCAAAATCCATACCCCCCAACAGCAAGCCTTTGGAGTGTGGGAGGAAACTGGAGTACACCCACGCAAATATAGGGAGAACCACAAACTCCCCGCAGATGTCGCCCTGGCAGGATTCAAACCCAGGACTCCAGCTCTGTGAGGCTGCAGTGTCAACCACTGAGCCTCCAGGTAAGTCTGCGTCTAGGCGCAAACATCTAAACTCCTGTGAAATTCCCTTGCCTGACGGTTACAAATTCAATACATGCCACCAGTGCTGCTTGGGCAGCCCAGTGGGCAGCACTGGTGGCATGTATTGAATTTGTAACCGTTAGGCAAGGGAATTTCACAGGAGCGACAGTTTAGATGTTTGTTCCTAGACGCAGACTTACCTGGAGGATTCATCACCACCAGACGCAGAGGAAGATATCCTACCGCAAGTGTAAGCGTAAATAGCAAGAAAGCCAGAAAAAACTGCAACAGTACAAGTCTGTTGAACTAGAATGCCCAGCATGCACACTCTCTGCCAAACATCAAAGAGGAAGAAGGAAGGAAGCAGCAGACTTATATAGAAGAAATGGAGAGCAAAGACTCTACCAATACCTGTGACAGGTTACACGGAAAATAAAAGCCCTTTATTTCTCTTCACTTTTTTTGTTTTTTTGGGAGAAAAAAGCTGTCCTGCACAGATTTTATAAAAAAATGGCGGAAGTTAAGATAAAAAACATTATCTAGTAGCTCATCTGAAGGAGGTTCAAAGATGTCATCACATACACAAGCCAGCGTACTCTGGACTCCGGCGCCCCCACACACGGGAGCTGGAGAGAAGTAGCAGGAAACGCCGTGCATCGCAATAAAACAAGGAATGCAAAGCTTACATAGCCACAAAGGGTTCAGCGTGGACACTCACCCATTATAAGCAACAGCTGAAAAAAGGCCTTTCACTGCAGCTAAGCAGACTAAGCAGCAAAGGCAGGAAAGACAGACAAGGAGTTTTAACCTTTGAATTTTGTTCCAGCAGGAACCAAAGGCAGAAAAGAGTCCTCACACAGGAGGATAGACAAAACAAACTCAAACAGCAGAGAGGAGGGGAAATTCATTCAGAAATCTGAATAACCTCACTATAGGGAAGATATAACCTTCCCTCCAACTGTTCCACCAACACAGGACAGAAAAAAACATGCTGGGGGTTGGTACTTCCTTCCTTATATTGAGGAGGGGGAGGGGTTACAGTTAACTATTTGTTGTTCATTAAAAATTCCATTCTGTCCTACCAGCACACAGGGGCCCAATATTGTGCTGCTGTGGGACGACAGGGAAGTTGTTTTTATTGATACCATATTGGGGAAGGTCTGATGGTTTGATCTCTTTTCATTGAATTTTTTTTTAGAAGGCAAAGTGTTGAAAAAAACAGGCATTTGGCCATTTAGATTTTTTCCTCGCTACGACGTTCACCATATAAGATAAATGTTTTTATATTTTAATATTTTGGGCATTTTGGAGCGCGGGGACACCTAAAGTGTTTTATCTTTACTTTTGTTTGTTTATTGTTATATGTGATCTAGGGAAAGGGGGGGTGATTTGAATTTTTATATTTTTTGTGCTTTTTTTTATACTTTTAAAAAAAGTGTAATAGAACTATAGTAATGGCGAGCCTGGGAGCATTCAATAGGCTCCAGGCTGTCATGGCAACCAATCACCACCCTCCGATGATGTTCCGAAGGGTGGCAATTGGTAAAAGATGGCGGCGCCCATGGCACCTGCGCAGTTGTGTTTAACCACGGCATCTAAATTGTTAACGGCTGCTAGCAGCGGGTAATGGTTGTATTATACAGCCGGCATTTGCTGTGTATGGAGAGGGTCATACAGCCCTTCACACCTAATCACTTACATGTACATGATTTTGCATGAAGGGGATTGTAAAATGTTGCTACAGATAAACCATGCCCACTTTCCCTGACAAAAAAAGCAAAGTGGCAAGTCTTGTGTAAAAGCCTTCAAAATTGATGCAAACACATGATAAATGTTGCTCACAAAGCATAAAACTTAAAAACTCAGAATTAGAAGAAAATAGACAAAAGAGGCTTGATAACTTCCCCCATTGAAAAATTGTACATTTTAGAAAGGTCCATTAAAAGCACCAAGTTTGCCAAAAACAGTTTATGTATTTGGTCCATGTCATATCGAAAATTGTACTATAGCTATACATAGTAGTGAATATTGCTTCACCTATATTTTCAGACTGGGGGCTATTTTTTGATACTGATGGCCTATCTTCAGTATTGATCAACAACATCAGAACAGTAGGGTCCGACGCCTGGGCCTCATGCAGATCAACTGTTCCAGGAAATCTGTTCCTGGCACTGGAACTATACAGGGAATGGGACAGGAAGTATAAGGCTCCATCCACTGTATAGCAGCAGTGCCACAGTAGTACAGCTTTGCTCCTATTCACTTGAATGGGAGCAGAGCTATGGCACTCTAATACCGACACTATACAATTAATGGAGCCTTCTGCTTCTGTCCTCTGTATACATTCTGGTACTGGAGACTGCTTGGAACAGCTGATCTGTGTTGTGGGGTTCAAGTGTCTGACCCCCACCAATCTGATACTGATCACTAGTCCAGAGGATATGTCATCAATATTACAAATGGCCACCCACAGCCCATGAAACTCCTTCAAAGTTGCATTTTGGGATCTAGAAATTGCCCGAATTTGTGCTTCGCTCATCAATTAGCTAATATCTCGAGCACTGGAGGTGTATAAATATGCATGTTTGATACTAAAAAATACTCAAACAGGATGCAAAAATGAAAGCTGCAGGGTAATTGGTTGTAATGGTTTGGTAATAGTTAATGAAGTCCAGTATGCACTTTTTTCAGCTCTCAGCTGTCACCTCATGCTCCACTTTTGGACCACTTTTCTATCCCTATACAGGATAGAGACAGAAAAGGCTTAGTCGACCAATTTAAGATTAGATTCCTCTTACCCGAATTTTGGTCATGCAGTCCTGGGTATTGTGAGCTCGAACACAGGATACTCGAGAGAATGGATCACTTGAAGCCAAAATATTTTGAAGAGTCCGGGCCAGGTAAGAACATTTTCTCTGCTCCCCATCAGATAGGGTGCACCAGCGAAACTTCTTCCCTTGATTATGAAAGAGTTTTGGAGCAGAAAGAAAAAAATTCAATAGAACTGTCTGTAGTGTGCAGGGTAACAAAATATGCATTTTTTGTCTTTATTAAATCATTGGAAGAAAAAGGAAGTAAAGGGGACTCGGAACCTAACTTATCATTAAGGACATTCCAGTGGGCGAAGGTTAGATAGCTGGTCCTCTAAGGGAGATTCAGAAATTAGTTGCTCCTGAGAATGTTGAAGTGGCATTCCAGTATTGCACGGTGGGTAAATCCATTTTATTGTTGTTGGCTCGAAGGAGTCAACCTGCTTTCAATAGGCTAAATGTCAAGTTGATGGGTTGTCAGCCTGATGGTAGAGAGGTAACAGGTAGAAAAGGGGGAGGGATAGTGAGGATTAGGTTGGGGATGTGCAGACCAAGAACACCCGATTGTCTTAGGCTATGGACCCATGTTACTGAAAAGCTGCTTTTTTGTTGCAGATTTTGCTGCAGTTTTTTGAGCCAAACCTAGGGGTGGCTCTTCCCACATGGAGGACAGCACACAAATACCATAGCTCTGGGCCTGTAAGAAGTGAAAGAAATGTGGGTTAAATTTGTATGTGACACAGGTCTGGAAGAATGATAGGGTCCAACGTGCAGAACGATCCATTAGGTCCCCGACCCGCAAGATGCCCCACAATGCCCACTGCTGATGCACGTTTCCTTCTTGGAAGTTGGGGTTGCGGCCAAACGGGAGAAAGAGGGAAGTTTGAGCAAAGAGAGTAAGGCAATGCCTAAAGGTAACCCAGGCGATACCTTTTAGATGCTAACTGAGTATATTTGATAAGTAAGCTTTCGGAAGTACTAACTCCCTTCATCAGACATGACGTAATACTAGAAACTGAAACTTTACACTATTTATACATACACAAGACATGGATCTTCAAAAGGATCTTGGAATAAAAAAATGCAATATACGTAGAGAAGTTATTTACAACAGGTCAGGAAATAAACAGTTTAAAATTTGTGCTGCGTGACAGAGGGATCTGTTATCTATCTGTAATGAGGTGGTGATTTGTGACCCTCACAGGTCATACATAGTGTGACATGAAGCTGGCATGAATATTAAGTCCAAATTGCAGAGTATGAAATTTTTCATTAACTTGTACTCCCATTCTTTTCTCTCATTCTGCGTCTTAAAATGTCCCATTAAAACCACAACCCGCAAATCTTCAGTAGAGTGATCTTCTCCGGAGAAATGTGCGGCCACTGGGAGATCTGTTCTGCTGTTATTAATATTGAATCTGTGTGAGTTCATCCGCTGACTAAGTCTCTGCCCTGTTTCCCCCACATAGAGGTCTGTGGTGGGACATTGCACACACATTATGAGATACACCACATTGGAAGACCTGCAGGAAAATGTCCCCCTAATTCTGTGCACCTGTTGTGACTGTGGGACAGGTACACTTTCAGTGGTGTGGATGTGCTTGCAAGTCATGCACCTGTTTTGTAGGCAAGGTAAGGTGCCATTTTCAGTTGGGGCCTTCAGGGCACTCCGGACAATAATACGCCTCAGGTTTGGTGGTTGTCGAAAGGAAAAGAGAGGGGGGACTGGAAATATGTCCTTGAGTCTGTTGTCCCTATGTAGCACAGGTTGGAGCTCTTTGGCAATCCTTCGTAGGATCTCCAGCTGTGGGTTGAAGGTGACAACTAGGGCCACTCGGGCTTCTTTCTGAGGGCCCGTGACGCAGGGCTGGCGTTTGGGGTAGCAGACTGGGCAATTGGTCAAAGGGGCCCTCCGGGATCTGGAGCCTGACGACTCCAGTCAGGCCCAGCAACATTGATATTGAAAAGGGACCCGGCGTCATGTCATGGTCTGAAGAGACCCCAGAGTATAATAATAGCACTGAAATGAATGGGCGAACCTCATGAATATTTGTCAAAACAAATTTTGAGGGGTTCGTCTGAAGCGGCTCCAGGCTTTGGGTAGTATATTATAATGTGTGGGGCCACTGTGGAGGATCATACTAGGGGGCCACTGGGGAGAATATATTGTGTCAGGCCACTGTGGAGCGTTATACTGTGTAGGGCCACTGTGGAGCATTATACTGTGTGGGGCCACTGTGAAGCTTTATACTGTGTGGGGCCACTGTGGAGCTTTATACTGTGGTGGGGGCGGGCTCTGGGGACCATATTATACTATTTGAGGCCACTGTGGGGAGCATGTTATACTGTGTAGGGACACTGTGGAGCATTATACTGGGGGGCACTGTGGGAAGCCTTTTATACTGTGTGCAGCATATTATATTGTGTGGGGACTCTGGGGAGCATATTATACTGTGTGGAGCCACTGTGGAGCATATTACATTGTGTCGGGCCACTGTGGAGCATTAATCTATGTTGGGGCTTTTGGACACATTATACTGTGTGGGACCACTGTGGAGCTTTATACTGGGGGTGGCAGTGCAGGGGCCTATTATACTGCATGGAGCCACTGTGAAGCATTAAACTGTGTTGAGGCTTTGGGGAGCATATTATTTAGTGTGGGGCCACTGTGGAGCATATTGTACTGTGTGGGGCCACTGTGGGGTATTATAATGTGTGGGGCCATTGTGGAGCATTATACTGTGTTGGAGCTCTGGAGAGCATATTATACTGTGTGGAGCGTTATATACCATGTGAGGCCACTTTGGGGGGGAGCTCAGAAACCATGTGGAGTATTATAATGTGGGCGTCAAAATTCCTGTTGGCAGCCCTTCCTGCATCACAACTCCCTCACTATAATCTTGCACATACGTGTAGTGCTCCATGGCTATGTCATTCCCCATACAGTCCTGTGCATGAAATGGCCATAGAGCTATTGGGGCATGCACAATACTATAGGGGATGAGAGGCCTATAAAAATGGGGAAACTATTATATATAAGTCATCTATTATGGGGTGCTATTATTTATAAGAGGGGAACTATTTATAAGGGGGTTATAATTTTTAAGTGGGCTATTATTTATAAAGGAGGCTATTATTTAGAAGGGGGAACTATTATTTAGAAGGAGGCTTTTAGTAATAATTGGGATTAATTACAAGGATAACTATTATTTATGATAGGGCTATTATTAATAAGAGGGAACTATTTATTAGGGAGCAGTATTATTTGTAAGGGGTGACTGTTACTGATAAGAGGGACTATTATATAAAGTGGGGACTATTACTGATACGTGGCACTATTTATAACCATGGATTATTATTTATAAGGGAGCTATTACTGGTAAGGGTGTAATATTGTTTATAAATAGAGACTATTATTTATAAGGAGTCACTATAATAACTGATGAGTGGGTGCAAAAATCTATTAGGCGGTAAAAAGTTGGTCATTTGAATTGTGTGTGGGAAAATGGGGTTGTTATTACTGTTTTGGGGACAGAAAAGAGCCATTATTAAAGGGGTTGCCATTGGAAGTGCTGCACTGCCTTCTTAATTCGCTCAATATTCACTGGTTGTTGGTATATCAGCATTTTGGTCCCCGCTTTCAATTTTGCCCAGGGCCAACCTTTGCAAAAAACGACCCTGTGTGGGGGTATAGCAGGAGAAGTAGCTAAACCAATCTTGGAGGATACATGTGCTGGCAACAAGATTATAAAGTCTTATGTCCAGGAAGTTGATTCCTCCGTTCAATTTGTGATACTGGAGAAGTAGTCATATCCGAGGCTTCCTGCCCTGTCAGATAAATTTGCAAAAGAGGCCATTGATTGTGCATCTTTAGGGCATAAATGTAAGCGTAGCATTTATAATAAGTAAAGAAGTTTTGGGAAGGAGATCATTTTGAGGAGGTTAGCTCTACCCAAAAATGAGAGGGTGATATTTCCCCAGGGTACCATGTCAGCCTGCAGTTGGGTGTAAAAAAGATTTAGATTAGTAGAATAGAATTTGGAGGGGATCTGTGTGATTTGGACACCTAGGTATGTAGTGATGGGGTTTGCCATCTGTGGGGGAAAGTAAGGGACTAGACTTGTTTACATTAATGGTGACTTCCCTTTGACTCTATTTCCCTTAAGGGTGGACCTGTGACATCCTGGAGACAAAAAATAAAGAGAAGGAAGTCATCTGCGAAGGCAGTGAGGTACAGTTCTTCTGTTCTCCTCCTAATACCCTGGAACCCCCCCCCCCCCTCATGTTGTAGAAATATTGCTAAAATTTTTGCTGTAATTTTTTTGGTTATGCAGGGGGCACCCTATTAAATGAGTCCACTAGCAGGAGCTGCTCTTACATACAGAATAGAAAAGTTCTATATTACAAACTTAACAATCTATTCTGTGCAAGGGAGAAAACCTTTTTCTTGTAGTAAGCAGGCACTTCTGGATTTCATTAAGATACAGTGACTAACAGAGATGAAAGAGAATGATAAAAGAAAACTCTACATTAAACGTAAAATATATAACTGCATTCTTTTAGTCTCCCATTGGGGCAGATCTTGCTGCCCCTCCCTGCATTAAATGACAACAGCTGATACTTCTTGCCAACAGTTGTAACTTGATTCGGGTCATCAATCAGGGGAGTAAGAAGACAAATTCAATAGTAAAGAGAAAAATACAGGATTCTGTCCTCTGCTCACCCATTTATCTGCTGTATTAGAAAACGTTAAAGCTCCTGAGCTACCAACATTGTGTCTACAGTACACTTCAGCTATTTGAAGAAAAGGGGGGGGGGGGTGTAAATATCTGTGTGTAATAAGCATGTCTGTGTATGTGATATTTGTGATGTGATGTTTGTATGTGATGTGTATATATGTATTTGTAAATGTATATCTGTGTACTACTCTGTAGCAGTCCTCTTTATATACAGTGCCTTGCGAAAGTATTCGGCCCCCTTGAACTTTTCAACCTTTTGCCACATTTCAGGCTTCAAACATAAGGATATAAAATTTTAATGTTTTGGTGAAGAATCAACAACAAGTGGGACAAAATTGTGAAGTGAAACGAAATTTATTGGTTATTTTAAACTTTCGTAAAAAATAAAAAACAGAAAAGTGGGGCGTGCAATATTATTCGGCCCCTTTACTTTCAGTGCAGCAAACTCACTCCAGAAGTTCAGTGAGGATCTCTGAATGATCCAATGTTGTCCTAAATGACTGATGATGATAAATATAATCCACCTGTGTGTAATCAAGTCTCCGTATAAATGCACCTGCTCTGTGATAGTCTCAGGGTTCTGTTTAAAGCGCAGAGAGCATCATGAAGACCAAGGAACACACCAGGCAGGTCCGTGATACTGTTGTGGAGAAGTTTAAAGCTGGATTTGGATACAAAAAGATTTCCCAAACTTTAAACATCCCAAGGAGCACTGTGCAAGCGATCATATTGAAATGGAAGGAGTATCAGACCACTGCAAATCTACCAAGACCCGGCCGTCCCACTAAACTTTCATCTCAAACAAGGAGAAGACTGATCAGAGATGCAGCCAAGAGGCCCATGATCACTCTGGATGAACTGCAGAGATCTACAGCTGAGGTGGGAGAGTCTGTCCATAGGACAACAATCAGTCGTACATTGCACAAATCTGGCCTTTATGGAAGAGTGGCAAGAAGAAAGCCATTTCTCAAAGATATCCATAAAAAGTCTCGTTTAAAGTTTGCCACAAGCCACCTGGGAGACACACCAAACATGTGGAAGAAGGTGCTCTGGTCAGATGAAACCAAAATCGAACTTTTTGGCCACAATGCAAAACGATATGTTTGGCGTAAAAGCAACACAGCTCATCACCCTGAAAACACCATCCCCACTGTCAAACATGGTGGTGGCAGCATCATGGTTTGGGCCTGCTTTTCTTCAGCAGGGACAGGGAAGAAGGTTAAAATTGATGGGAAGATGGATGGAGCCAAATACAGGACCATTCTGGAAGAAAACCTGTTGGAGTCTGCAAAAGATCTGAGACTGGGACAGAGATTTATCTTCCAACAAGACAATGATCCCAAACATAAAGCAAAATCTACAATGGAATGGTTCACAAATAAACATATCCAGGTGTTAGAATGGCCAAGTCAAAGTTCAGACCTGAATCCAATCTAGAATCTGTGGAAAGAGCTGAAAACTGCTGTTCACAAATGCTCTCCATCCAACCTCACGGAGCTCGAGCTGTTTTCCAAGGAAGAATGGGCAAGAATTTCAGTCTCTCGATGTGCAAAACTGATAGAGACATACCCCAAGCGACTTGCAGCTGTAATAGCAGCAAAAGGTGGCGCTACAAAGTATTAACTTAAGGGGACCGAATAATTTGGCACGCCCCACTTTTCAGTTTTTTTATTTTTTACAAAAGTTTAACATATCCAATAAATTTCGTTTCACTTCACGATTGTGTCCCACTTGTTGTTGATTCTTCACCAAAAAATTTAAATTTTATATCTTTATGTTTGAAGCCTGAAATGTGGCAAAAGCTTGAAAAGTTCAAGGGGGCCGAATACTTTTGCAAGGCACTGTATACAGTATAGTAAGTCATATGTAGCATTTATGCTTATGGACAGCAGTACTATTTATATGTATGATTTGGTTTAATATTTAAGTGATTAGTTAGCAGTACTATTTCTTTATTCTTTATTTAAGTTTTCAACAAAACTAAATGAAGGAAACAGAGTCCCAAGGATGGAACGCACAAATTTTAAATGGAGGCCACAACACAGGTGAACTGAGACTTACGTGTACAATATAGGGGTAGTTATATGTAGAGCATAGCATTACTATTTATAAGTAAAATGTATAGTAGTATAATTTACGTACATGTTTAGTTGAATTATTTAAGAGTAAGTTAAAGCTTTTCTATGCTGGGTCCAGTGTGCCCCTTGGACACTGGGCGCAGGAGCTTTAGGTTAAGCCACTATATAGACATATAAAAGCATCCCTAAAGGCTGCACACTACTGTGTGTGGTAACACCACATTTCAACAATGTGAAATCTGAAAAATTCCAACATGGCAGAATACATTTTAGAAGTTTACATAAATAATAAATGTGATAGGGCAACTGCTGTCAAGTACAAGCAAAATCTTTTATTTTGGCTGATCTACTACTGTCTATGTCTAGCTAGAAAAGTCAAATATAAATCTCCAAAGAATTAAAAAAACAAAAATATGAGCACATGGTTGTGGAAAACTGAATTTTCACAAAAGATTGAGTTAGCAACTATCTGCATTATTATCAGCACTTGTGCATAACTATATCTGATTATTATTATTATTATACCTTTAGTACTCATGCTGTTTGCGTATATACTTCTGCCTCGGAGGAGCACATTGTGCTCTTATTTTGCATCTCCTTGCTTAACCGTTTTCCTTAAGTCATAACACAAACATAACAAAACTGACTAATGAAGTGATTTGTGTTCACATGGACTGAGGTCAGCTTCCTGCTGTGTTGTGGCTGTTTACGTCCAGAATTGTGTAGTTGGAAGGCACTTGTGCATACTTTCCAAGTAATGTGCTTATCTCGTACCCACCTGAAGCCATGTGATGAACCATGGCAGAGCAGAAAAAGACACTCAGAAAAGATAAAAGATGCATGTTTGTGGAGATATCAGCTCACGTGCTGCTCTGCTGATGAGAGGTACTGGAAGTCCATCACAGGATAAGGGAGGGGAATGAAAGATGCTGCAAAAAAAAAAAAAAAAAAAGCAAGGAAGGAGGGAAATAGAGACGAGGCCACACATGGAACACATTAATAACATATGTAACACACTACTGGCCTTTTCCAGCCTGATATGTCCAACAAACAACAGAACGACCAAATGTTAAAACAGAAATCAGTTTCATTTACATTTATTTTTGCCTTTTATCAGCATTTAGTTGTTAGGAGCCCTTATCCTAGAACAACCCCATGAAAATCCAGCAACAAAAGGGGTTATTTACACACTGTACTATGGCATACAAACATATAGACGTAATAATATAACAGGTGCAAACTGAGCCGTCTCTCTTGTAACAAAGTGTCCATTTAAATTAGCACACATTCCCTATACCTACAGGAAGTATAGTATTTACACTCCTTACAGGGCAGCAGGACAATCCACTACAGATCAGGGTACCCTCTACCACTCAATAAATACAGCTAAGAAGTTTAAACTCTTCTGTCTGCCTTTCCCAATGAGCACGGGGATTATAATATAATCTAAATACACTGGACATTATAATATAATGTTCCATCACAATGGAGCATAGTGACAATTCCCTACAAACGTCCTCACAGCTAGAAATAATTAAATATGACAAGATGTTCACTTGCTAAAATGAAACCTACTCCCTGCCAAATGGACAAAAGGGTTATATTACCCTGCTCCAGAGCTAAAAACCATGGAATATTATCTATCCCTACCTCACAGCTGTAAAGCAAGGGTTATCCAGTGACTTACATCTCCCCCAGTTGCTATTAATGATAGTGAAAGTCATCAGCAGGGTTGGATTTCTTTTAACTGTTGGGCTGGTGCTGTTTTCATTACATTAAACCAGCATAGATGTCAGCTTATAATGGTAACATAAAGCATAACGTTTAATAAGTCAATTTAAAAATGTCATGTTCAAATCTCAATATAAATGTAACCACACCTCCCGTTATGGGGATTACTGTAGTACCAGTAAAACACTATTCCACAGTGAATTCACAATATCATATATATACAGGAATATGCTAGAGAGCCACCATAATTCCAATACTTCAAACAAATATGCATGAAATATACAAGAATTGAGATAAATGGTTCAATCTCACCAGTATGTTGGTTCTCTAAGGAAGGTCAGGTCCAGCAGGCAGCAGGTTCAGATAACATAATCCCTTGCTAACCCTTCAGATCTATGTCCTGACCTCCTTGAAAAAGACTACAAGTGCAGTACCACAAAGCTATCCCTTACACCAACTGTCCCTTTTTGTCCCTACATTTCATGGCTGGTTAAGCCAATCTTCAGAGGACCTATGACCTATTGGGACTACTTAACTAGACAACTTCCAATACATAGAAAAAACACTCCCAAGGTCTGATAGCTAGGGAATGTCTATAACAATATAACTTCCACTGTGGTGGTGCAGTATTACTGTCTGATCACTATCACAAATAAACTGATAGCCCTACCCTATCTCTCGAAGCTTAATGCTAAATCTGTAACGGTGTTTCTAACCAAGCATGTGACATTTATAATACTGATATCCTCTTCTGTGGTGGAGACGCCTTACGACCAACCAGGCCATACAGTGGGGAAAAAAAGTATTTAGTCAGCTACCAATTGTGCAAGTTCTCCCACTTAAAAAGATGAGAGAGGCCTGTAATTGTCATCATAGGTAGACCTCAACTATGAGAGACAAAATGAGAAAACATATCCAGAAAATCACATTGTCTGATTTTTTAAGAATTTATTTGCAAATTATGGTGGAAAATAAGTATTTGGTCAATAACAAAAGTTCATCACAATACTTTGTTATATATCCTTTGTTGGCAATGACAGAGGTCAAACGTTTTCTGTAAGTCTTCACAAGGTTGGCACACACTGTTGCTGGTATGTTGGCCCATTCCTCCATGCAGATCTCCTCTAGAGCAGTGATGTTTTGGGGCTGTCACTGGGCATCTTCAATGCCCTTGCTGATGGAAGGAAGTTTGCACTCTAAATCTCACGATACATGGCCCCATTCATTCTTTCATGTACACGGCTCAATCATCCTGGTCCCTTTGCAGAGAAACAGCCCCAAAGCATGATGTTGCCACCCCCATGCTTCACAGTAGGTATAATAATAATAATACATTTTATTTATATAGCATCAACATATTCCGCAGCACTGTACAACTTGTAGGGTTCAAGTACTGACAAAAAAGATACATTACAAAGAAATAGTCAATTCACACACTGGGACTGAGGGCCCTGATCGCAAGAGCTTACAATCTATGAGGTAGAGGGGGTGACACAAGAGGTAGCAGGGGCGGCAACAGATGTAGCATTGTTTATACAATGGACAGACAATTTTGTAATAGAAGTTACTGTCATTACACATATATAAGTTGTATGAGCCGTCACCAGTCGTGTCCTTTAACATGCAGATGGTGCCTGGACATAAAAAGCTAGTCTGATACAGCATCATATCCTGTGAGGTAATGTTGAAGCATAAACAGAGGAGGGTACGTTTTAGGGATTCTAACTATGGAAGGGTTTACATTAGGAGTTGTGATAGGCCTGTCTGAAAAGATGTGTCTTTAGTTTACGCTTGAAGCTGTGGAAATTGGGGGTTAATGTGATAGTCTGGGATAGAGCATCCCAGAGAAGTGGTGCAACTCGGGAGAAGTTTTGTATATGAGCGTGGGAGGTTCTGATAATAGAGGATGTTAGTCTTAGGTCATTGAGTGAACGGAGAGTGCGGGTTGGGCGATAGACAGAGATGAGGGAGGAAATGTAGAGAGGTGCAGAATTATGGAGAGCCTTGTGAATGAGGGTGATAAGTTTATATGGTGTTCTTTGGATGCAACTCAGCATTCACTCTCCTCCAAACACGACGAGTTGTGTTTCTACCAAACAGTTCTACTTTGGTTTCATCTGACCATATGACATTTTCCCAATACTCTTCTGGAACATGCAAATGCTCTCTAGCAAACTTCAGACGGGCCCGGATATGTACTGGCTTAAACAGGGGGACACGTCTGACACTGCAGGATCTGAATCCCTGGTGGCGTAGTGTGTTACTGACGGTAGCCATTGTTATGTTAGTCCCAGCTTTCTGCAGGTCATTCACTAGGTCCCCCCGTGTGGTTCTGGGATTTTTGTTCACCGTTCTTGTGATCATTTTGACCCCACGGGGTGAGATCTTGCGTGGAGCCCCTGATTGAGGGAGATTATCAGTGGTCTTGTGTGTCTTCCATTTTCTAATTATTGCTCCCACAGTTGATTTCTTCACACCAAGCTGCTTGCTTATTGCAGAGTCAGTCTTCCCAACCTGGTGCAGGTCTACAATTTTGTTTCTGGTGTCCTTCCACAGCTCTTTGGTCTTCACCATAATGGAGTTTGGAGTGTGACTGAGGTTGTGGACAGGTGTCTTTTATACTGATAACAATTTCAAACAGGTGTCATTACTACAGGTAATGAGTGGAGGACAGAGGAGCCTCTTAAAGAAGAAGTTACAGGTCTGTGAGAGCCAGAAATCTTGCTTGTTTGTAGGTGACCAAATACTTATTTTCCACCATAATTTGCAAATAAATTCAGAAAAAATCAAACAATGTGATTTTCTAGATATGTTTTCTCATTTTGTCTCTCATAGTTGAGGTCTACCTATGATGTCAATTACAGGCCTCTATCATCTTTTTAAGTGGGAGAACTTGCACAATTGCTGGCTGACTGGCATGCGCACAACGGAGAATGCCTTGTCAAACAACAGTAGGCAACGCAGTCTCCTATGACAAGAGGTAGGAGGTACCGATATGTCAGTGGGACAGAGGACTGCTTTTACTAGCTGCCACGTCTCCTCCACAAAAAAAATCCTTCTAAAATCACAATTTGACAGAGTCTACATTACAGGACCAACATGAAGTCAGCACATTCAAGAAATGCCTTCCAAATTCTGCAAACAAGGTTATCCTTATCTATTAGAGAACAAGTGTGATCAGAGCCAAATGAAACAATACTGGGAGAATTCAATTGGTTCATACATTTCATCCTTTTACAAGATTCATGGAATTATTTGTAAACACTGGGCATAACTGCAAAAACCTTTTCTCCCGTGTTTTTGACACCCACAAAACTTGAAAGACAAAATTAGTCAGGGCAGAGATAGGGTCCTTATCAAAATTACGGATACACAAGCTACCACTAAAGTCTGGTGAGAACTGATAGTTCAGATGGGAACTGTAACTTATCTATCAACACATCTCTGGAAAGGCTGGCATTTCTCATGCCTTATCTTCGCATCTCACATTGGAGTACTAGGGGACTTACTCATATTCATCAAATACAGCGAGGCAATCTTCACATACGCTTTTCTTCCTTGGTAACCCAATATGGTATAAATCACAATGACTTCTTTCAATATATACAGATCAGGTCGTATTTGTTCAGTTATGATATTTCTTTACCAATCTCCCTTCATGATTACATTTTTTAAATCTCTACAGGACCTCTCTTCCCCACTAAAAGGTTTATAACAGTTTTATTATTGCATTTATGTTTTTAGTTCCATATGTGAACTCTTTTATGAGAGCTCACATATGAAAATGGAAGCTGACCCTCAAACCTTTTCCCCGACACAATGGTCTCATACATTTGATAGAGTCCTAAAGGCCTCTAAGTGTGCCAATATAAACCTATTGTAAACTTGTTTCTAGATGGTACTATATCCTGAGCACTCTAGCCCAGTTTTTCCTAGGCTCCTCAAGTGCCTGTTGGAGACATGTGGCCATCCAGCCTTCCATATATTTTGGTTCTGTCCAGTTCTTACACCCTTTTGGAAAGAGGTATACTCGTTCAACTCAGATATTTGTGGTATATTAATTCATCCCTCCCCTGCACTGGCCCTTCTACTGTACAGATACAGAACTGATTCCCCCTGATAACAGAGAACTGGCCTGCCATATTTTTCTGTCAGCAAAGTTGTTGATAGCCAGAGATTGGAAGTCTCACCTTAGCCCTCTACAATCTAATTTAACTCAAACGGTCTCTTCCCATTGCATCTATGAGAAACTATTCGCACTTAGACACCACTCCCTGGCTTTGTACAAGATGTGGAATCCCTGGATTATTGCCTTCCCATCATTCTCGCTTAATTGTCACAACTTGACGTGTTCACACGCACTGAGATTGTTCTACCTGTTTTATTTGCAAAATGTCTTTTTAGATATTTGTATAATATACTGACTTGATATGCCTTTATAATACTCTGAACTTTTTTCCCTCTCCTTATACGTCCCTCCCTCCCTCCTCTGATATCCCTAACTTTTATAAGAGAATAGTTTATTTATATTTTACTCAAATCCTTATATAGAGTCATTGATTGTTTATTAATATTTTATGCTTGACATTCTGTTCTTTTTTACTTCTGTATTATGACTCAATAAAAATTTTTATATCATTTTTGAAAAAAAAGAAAAATTATCCAAACAACTCCTTTTGAAAACTCAGAAATGAGGTATATTCGCCTGTCTTCATTTCCCACAGTGCAATTATGTACTGAAAGGAGACATGGTTTACCACCCTCATACAGGTCCGGCAATACATATTAGGGCAGGAGTCAGCAACCTTTTTTGTATTGTGTGCTGATATTTTTTTTAAAAAGTCAAAAATGAAGTAGTCAGTGTGCCGAGCAATAATTGTAAGGATGTTGACCCCTACATGAAAGTTATATACTGTACACCATAATAGTAACCAACTAACTGGTTGATTCAACTTTCATTTCCATGTGATCCTTGTCCATAACTTTTTTGCGCAAAGATGATTCTTCTCTGGTGGATATGACTTTTGGCTGAACACACTGCTGAGAATGATCTGCAGTAAGCCAGCTTTGTGGGGGCAGAGGAGGTCCCTCACATAGGGTAGACGTTTGTGTAGCATAAACCCATACAAATATGTCCAGCCTTGTTAAAATTAACAAACACCTACTTTAGCATAATCAGGTGCCGTATCATACTTTACTTTTGCACTTGCTTCAAGATGCAAAAATAATAGCCTGAGCAATTGCTGCCCTCTGACTAGGCTAACTCACAGCCCGGACACTAGGGCGCCATGCCTCATACTTTTCCCTTAGTGCTTCCTCCCCTCTGACTGTTTACATGGTCCATAAAAGAGAGGGACTACCTGGAGCAGCAGCCTTTTAAACATTAGAGAGAGCCCTATGCCGAGTAAATATGCCTTAAGTGCCGACTTCGGCACAAGTGCCGGAGGTTGCTGACCCCTGTATTAGGGACTATTTCACGTGTGTCCCAGCATACATATGGTAAAATACCCCTGTGGTCTCCTGTACATGAGAGAAACGACCCAAACCATACGGGATAGAATTTCTGAACATAAATCAACAATTCGAACAAATAATCTTCTCCCGCTCTCATTTCACTTTCATCACAGACTGTCTCAACTAGTTTCAGGCAGTGGAACAGATTTCTGTTCCCAGAAAAGGAGGTGATAGAATTCCATGTTTGAAATTTCATGCAGCATATTGGATAGACCTGCTGCAGACCCTTGAACCCAAGGGTCCAAATAGGTATTATGATATATGCAGTTTTAGTAAATAAGTTTACCATTATATCATTACATGCTTAACTCACCATGTAAAAAAGCAAACATCTTTTTATCATGTGTTTTTTCTTGATTTAGTGACTAGTTGTAGCTCATATAATGTTTACATACAGTATATGGTCATAAAACATACATTAAATGAAACTTATCTTTTTTTCTAGGTCCGTTAAATGTAATGGTTTATGGAGAACACGTTGCTCAGCTCCGGGTTGCCATATCTTTCTCTTTGTTTCCCCCTTCTCTTTCCTTCCATTTTTTCTACTCCACTTCTCCCTTTCCTTTTCTAAAGTCTTCTTTTAACCTTACTGTCCTAGCCCTAGGTGACACGTCCTCCAGCGCACGCATGCACCCTCTCTCTTTACAAGTGCATCCAAACATGCCCAGTAGTACCTGTCTTCTCCCCCTACAGCTGAGATTATCTACATCAGTGAGACAGAGACCATGCTTCACACTGCCTTCCTCTGGGCGGCAGGACCGCCATTTCTCTTACGCTTTATACCTTCTGGCAATCCGGTGAGTATAGATCCTTCATTCTAGATAGCAGCTGTTTTCAGTATTAGAAATCTGGGCACATATTCTCATGACTTTGTACTATCTGTATGTATAATACCTTATATAGTTAATTTGGGGTCCCTGACCATTTTGTTTTGCTTTACACAGAAATATATATTAAAATTTCTTATTTCATAAAGGGAATCTGTCAGGGTCATTTGGGACTCTAAACCACCCACTGGTCCTTATGGACCAGGGATTTAGTGTCTCAAATCACCCTGTTCTAAAGCCATCTGTGTCTGCAATAAAACAGCTTTATACTCACCCTGCTGCTGTACTCGAGCCAGTGCTTTTCATCACTTAAGCCAGAGGAGTACATCTCGGCTTCAGCGCGCATGACCCATACCTCCGCCACTCGTGCAGTGAAGCTAGGGTGCAGGTCCACAGATTTACTGAAGAACTGTGCAGGCGCCAAGACAACCAGAGATAAATCCGATGGGACTAATCTCTAGGTAAGTATAAAGGTTTTTTTTTTTCTTTTAAATGCGGGCATGGATGGAACAGGACGATTTAGGACACTAAACCCCCAGGATGTAAGGTCCTGTTGGTGGTTTAGTGTCCTTTAGTGTCAGCTGAGCATGCATGCATTCGCAATGGATAGAGGGTAATAGCTGCCAGATACCTTAGGCAACTTATCTTTCAGAAGAACAAAGGTTCAGGTTTAATACTGGCTTTTTGCACTTTCCAGCTTTATGTTGGTCTCTCAGATGCTCTGCTCTGTTTTTCTTAAAGATGGTTAGAGTTTCGTAGTTGCTAGGAGACCCCAGCCTTTAGCCAGTGAGTTACTTCCTGTTTCAGAGAGTTGGTAGATTAGAAGAGGGAACAAGCTTGTGAAAGGGCACCATTAGCTCTTCAAGTTAGCTAATGGCTACAACAGACAATGCCAAGTCACAGGGTGCCCTTCTTGCAGAGCCAAGCCACCCTGAACTGGTTTTATACAAAACATCTCCACTGCTGTACCAGTCAGGAGATTAGGTGTCCACAGCCGAAATGTGCCCTGCAAAGAGAGGACCAGATCCCACAATGGAAGGGTCAGAGGACTTTAGGAAGGGGTAAAGAGCAAAAGCCACTCCTGTCTATGTACATAAAGTGCCATACATGTGGAACCTGCGTCTGTAAATTACTATGCCTCCATGTTGCCTTGTAAGGGTATGTTCAGAAACCGGATGTCTCCTTTGAATTCCTCTTCATTTTCTGCCTCTGCATTTTCCTGCCCTATCTTGATGAACCTCACCAAGTAAACTGAGCTGCAAGCATCGCCGGTTTCAACTGCCATCCTTTCTCCTGTGCTTTAATTTGTACCAACAGCACCCCAAAACATCATCACATAGGAGAAAAGTAGCAGGAGGTGCCCTGGAGATCCTTCCCCATCACCTCAGTGTGACCCCCTGATCACTGTGCCCATTCAGGGTCTGCAAGAGGATTTGTCTCCAACAGCCACTCTGACCAGAGTGGCCGCCATCTTGGGCCTTTACCAACAGCACCATCTCCACACAGCTAGCCCAGAGGCATTGCACGTGCATAGCTTGACCAGCAGTTGCTGAACTAGTCTGGTAAAGAAGGGCACCATATTCCTCAACACTGCATGTTCCTAAACCGCGCCATATTGATACTGATACGTAAATCTGTCATGCCAAGTTTAAACCATGTTATTTCGATAAGGTCACTGTGGATATAATTCCTATGACGATCCATATTTAGCAGCACCAGAAACTGGAAGCCATGTCTGACCTGACGGCATACACAACAAAAGAAAGCTCAACAGTATCAGCAATTGCGAGTTTCAGAGGGTGAAGCATCATAGCTCCAGAATTGGTCTCTGCTAATATGGCGCTCTGCATATAGAAACGCCACACGGGTTCCATAATTTCCCCCTGGATTTTGTGTACGGGAGTAGCTAGGAGCGCGTGATTGGCTGCGAGCTCAGTGACGTCAGCCGATCTTACCTAGCGCCCTAGCGACTAAGGAAAAAATGGCGCTGTTCATAGGGAGGGTGTGCGGTTGTCACCATACGGTGAGCAGGTAATATATGGTATATAGGGTCATCTTATAGATGCGGAACTAGTAAGGTGGAGTAGGAAAGTAAATTATTGTGAGGTGATCTTGTATTAATCGTGTGTCTTCTTGTTTCAGCTTCTTGAAGACAGGACGCTTTCTTCAGACAAGTGTGCTCGCCAAGAGCTTTCACTCCAGTAAGTGTACTCCCAGCATGGCCAGACTATGACTGTAGGTGACTGTGTGCTTAGACAGTGACATGTAGTCCGGGGCAGGTTCACACTGCTGAATGCTCAGGACTAGTGAGGTATCTCCATGTCTCAGGTGACCTGTGGTCAGCCTTTTCATATTTCAGGGACAGGTTCACATTGCTGAGCTCTTAGGACTAGTCAGGTGTCTGTATGTCTCAGGTGACGTGCTCTCAGCCTCTTCTTATTTCAGGGACATAGTCATACTGCTGAGCGCTCAGGAATAGTCAGGTGTTGTGCTGGCAGCTGCTTCTTATTTCAGGGACAGGTTTGCACTGCAGAGCTTACAGGACTAGTCAGGTGTCTCCATCCAGGGCCGTTTTAACATGTTGGTGGGCCCAGTGCAGAGGTTTCATAAGTGCCCCCCCCCCATCACCACCCGCTATTATACCCATCTGAAAGCTGCCAAAAACTGGGATTTTTATATGGTGACATTCAATGGGTGACAATGCGTTATCTGACTGATGGAACTTTCCGCCTGTCAGAAATGTTTTATACGTTCATCTCTAGTAATAATCATTATTGCTATTATTTTAGTGTGTAACAAATATCGCTAGAGAGGCGGGCAGCATATTTTACTCTATAAAGATCAGGTATGGACAGGACAGGGTCAAATATAATCTTTATTGATGATGTTGTGTAAGTGTTTGGTGCAACTCTTTTGGTGCTGCGACCTGGACAATGGTAAATGTCTGGGTCACAGCGCCAATAACTTACTGGTTATGTTATGTTCAGAGGGGTATTACATAAAATACCCCTGTGATTAGGCTATGCGCGCCGCAGCAAAATTAGCTCCACCCACTTCTATGTTGACTCTGCCCATTCTCATCCATTTTTCTATGTGCCACCACACATAATTCTCCTACAGTCGCACTAACATTATATTCCCCCTCCAATTGCACTTCTCCTGGCGCCCCAGTTTAAACGGGGTAGCTGGAGGGGGACATTAAACCGTGGGGGTAGCTGGAGGGGGGACATTAAACTGGGGGCAACTAGAGGCAGACATGTCCCCCTACAGCTACCCCCATGGTTTAATGTCCTCCTTCAGTTGCCCCCCAGTTTAATGCCCCTTCCAACTTGCCCCCAGTTTAATGTCACCCTCATTCAACCCCCCCGTTTGATACTCCTCTTCATCTCCCCCCAGTTTAATGTCCCCCCCTTTATCTGCCGCCTTAGTTTAATGTCCCCATTCATCTGCCACCAGTTTGACATAATAAAACACTGATACTCACCTCTCCTCGCTTCCCTGACGCTCTGTGAGGTTTCTTCTCCCCGACTGTTCAGGGAGCTGCAAGTGCGATGTGAGTGACGTCATCACATCGCGCCCGCAGCTCCAGGGACTGGAGCACACCAGGATGTGCTTCACACACAGTGGTGAAGCGGGGCTGTCTGCGGACGGCTCCTGCTTCATCACTGTATTTAACTCATCTGCGTCCAGAGAGGACACAGATGATTTGATACTGGGACATACCTCCCGTCGACCTCGGCGCAGGACAGGACCCGGAATCCGGGACGCTTGGGAGGTATCCCCAACGGGGGCCCCAGTACCATAGGGCATTGGCCCTATGGTTAAAGTGGCCCTGTCTCCATGACTCAGGTGACCTTCATGTTTAAGGGACAGGTTCACACTGCTGAGCTCTCAGGACTAGTCAGGTGTCTGTATGTCTCAGGTGACATACTGTCAGCTTATTCTTATTTCAGGGACATATTCACACTGCTGAGCTCTCAGGACTCTTCAGGTGTCTCCTGGACTTACAGTGGGGAAAAAAAGTATTTAGTCAGCCACCAATTGTGCAAGTTCTCCCACTTAAAAAGATGAGATGCCTGTAATTGACATCATAGGTAGACCTCAACTATGAGAGACAAAATGAGAAAACATATCTAGAAAATCACATTGTCTGATTTTTTAAGAATTTATTTGCAAATTATGGTGGAAAATAAGTATTTGGTCAATAACAAAAGTTCATCTCAATACTTTGTTATATATCCTTTGTTGGCAATGACAGAGGTCAAACGTTTTCTGTAAGTCTTCACAAGGTTGGCACACACTGTTGCTGGTATGTTGGCCCATTCCTCCATGCAGATCTCCTCTAGAGCAGTGATGTTTTGGGGCTGTCGCTGGGCAACACGGACTTTCAACTCCCTCCAAAGGTTTTCTATGGGGTTGAGATCTGGAGACTGGCTAGGCCACTCCAGGACCTTGAAATGCTTCTTACGAAGCCACTCCTTTGTTGCCCTGGCGGTGTGCTTGGGATCATTGTCATGCTGAAAGACCCAGACACGTTTAATCTTCAATGCCCTTGCTGATGGAAGGAGGTTTGCACTCAAAATCTCACGATACATGGCCCCATTCATTCTTTCATGTACACGGATCAGTCGTCCTGGTCCTTCTGCAGAGAAACAGCATAAAGCATGATGTTGCCACCCCCATGCTTCACAGTAGGTATGGTGTTCTTTGGATGCAACTCAGCATTCACTCTCCTACAAACACAACGAGTTGTTTCTACCAAACAGTTCTACTTTGGCTTCATCTGACTATATGACATTCTCCCAATACTCGTCTGCAACATCCAAATGCTCTCTAGCAAACTTCAGACGGGCCCGGATATGTACTGGCTTAAGCAGGGGAACACGTCTGGCACTGCAGGATCTGAGTCCCTGGCGGCGTAGTGTGTTACTGACGGTAGCCTTTGTTACGTTAGTCCCAGCTTTCTGCAGGTCATTCACTAGGTCCCCCCGTGTGGTTCTGGGATTTTTGCTCACCGTTCTTGTGATTATTTTGACCCCACGGGGTGAGATCTTGCGTGGAGCCCCTGATCGAGGGAGATTATCAGTGGTCTTGTATGTCTTCCATTTTCTAATTATTGCTCCCACAGTTGATTTCTTCACACCAAGCTGCTTGCCTATTGCAGATTCAGTCTTCCCAGCCTGGTGCAGGTCTACAATTTTGTTTCTGGTGTCCTTCCACAGCTCTTTGGTCTTCACCATAGTGGAGTTTGGAGTGTGACTGTTTGAGGTTGTGGACAGGTGTCTTTTATACTGATAACAATGTCAAACAGGTGCCATTACTACAGGTAATGAGTGGAGGACAGAGGAGCCTCTTAAAGAAGAAGTTACAGATCTGTGAGAGCCAGAAATCTTGCTTGTTTGTAGGTGACCAAATACTTATTTTCCACCATAATTTGCAAATAAATTCTTTAAAAGTCAGACAATGTGATTTTCTAGATATGTTTTCTCATTTTGTCTCTCATAGTTGAGGTCTACCTATGATGTCAATTACAGGCCTCTCTCATCTTTTTAAGTGGGAGAACTTGCACAATTGGTGGCTGACTAAATACTTTTTTCCCCACTGTAGGTGGCCTGCTGTCATCTGTCAGAGTGCTCAGGACTAGTCTCAGGAGTCTCAATGATTCAGGTTACCTGCTGTCAGCCTGCTTTTATTACATGCATGTCTTGTGTTGTGCAGATGGAAGAAGACTGCATGCTGCATCGGCTGCTGTGGGTGTCCGGTTCAGACCCCTCTATTTGTTGCTGGGGACGGGTGGAGGCTATGCGAGCTACAAACAGTATGAGGGTTATAAGAACCGCCAGCTACAGAGACATGGCTTAGAAGTTCCACCAAAAATAGCGAACAATTGGGAGGTAAGGACTTGTTCTGTCTAATCTTTATATGTCATAGAGGGTAGTCAACTGTATGACGTTTATGTTGTCGAGTTATAACCACACAGTCACGAGTGCACTTCAGAGTGACTTTTTCTTTAGCAATCTGATCTGATTTTTTTTATTTTTTTTTTCATTTATCTGGCCGTTTCAGTTTAAAAGAACGGACTGTTGTAGCTGTCCACCTATCTGGTGTTCTGGTCCTCCAACTGATTAGAGCAACAGAGAGGCCAGCGCTAGTGTGAACCTAGCATAAGATGAATGAAAGTGAATATAATTTGTATCCCTTGCAGCTGCCATATTGTAGCAACACATCCGCAGTAGTGATCCAGGCAGTGCAACACTGGATTTTTGGATATGGAATGTGTCATACAACAAGGGTCACCATAATATCTCCTCCCTTGTCCTCTATACTCTGAAGTACCAGTATAACAATAAATAAAAGTATTACAAATTTTAAAAAAAATCTAAAAATAAATTTGAGCAAAACCTAGTATGGATGTGTTCACAAGGTGTTGCATCATGGGACCAGATTGTGTGATTGTGCGTCACAGACATTCTCAGTCAAAATAAATATATATATATATATATATATATATATATATATATATATATATATATATATATACACACATATACAGTCATATGAAAAAGTTTGGGCACCCCTATTAATCTTAATCATTTTTAGTTCTAAATATTTGGGTGTTTGCAACAGCCATTTCAATTTGATATATCTAACAACTGATGGACACAGTAATATTTCAGGATTGAAATGAGGTTTATTGTACTAACAGAAAATGTGCAATATGCATTAAACCAAAATTTGACCGGTGCAAAAATTTGGGTACCCTTATCATTTTATTGATTTGAATACTCCTAACTACTTTTTACTGAGTTACTGAAGCACAAAATTGGTTTTGTAACCTCACTGAGCTTTGAACTTCATAGCCAGGTGTATCCAATCATGAGAAAAGGTAATTAAGGTGGCCAATTGCAAGTTGTTCTCCTATTTGAATCTCCTCTGAAGAGTGGCATCATGGACTTCTCAAAACAACTCTCAAATGATCTGAAAACAAAGATTGTTCAACATAGTTGTTCAGGGGAAGGATACAAAAAGTTGTCTCAGAGATTTAACCTGTCAGTTTCCACTGTGAGGAACATAGTAAGGAAATGGAAGACCACAGGGACAGTTCTTGTTAAGCCCAGAAGTGGCAGGCCAAGAAAAATATCAGAAAGGCAGAGAAGAAGAATGGTGAGAACAGTCAAGGACAATCCACAGACCACCTCCAAAGAGCTGCAGCATCATCTTGCTGCAGATGGTGTCACTGTGCATCGGTCAACAATACAGCCCACTTTGCACAAGGAGAAGCTGTACGGGAGAGTGATGCGAAAGAAGCCGTTTCTGAAAGCACGCCACAAACAGAGTCGCCTGAGGTATGCAAAAGCACATTTGGACAAGCCAGCTTCATTTTGGAAGAAGGTCCTGTGGACTGATGAAACAAAGATTGAGTTGTTTGGTCATACAAAAAGGCGTTATGCATGGCGTCAAAAAAACACAGCATTCCAAGAAAAACACTTGCTACCCACTGTAAAATTTGGTGGAGGTTCCATCATGCTTTGGGGCTGTGTGGCCAATGCCGGCACCGGGAATCTTGTTAAAGTTGAGGGTCGCATGGATTCAACTCAGTATCAGCAGATTCTTGAGAATAATGTACAAGAATCAGTGACGAATTTGAAGTTACGCCAGGGATGGATATTTCAGCAAGACAATGATCCAAAACACAGCTCCAAATCTACTCAGGCATTCATGCAGAGGAACAATTACAATGTTCTGGAATGGCCATCCCAGTCCCCAGACCTGAATATCATTGAACATCTGTGGGATAATTTGAAGCGGGCTGTCCATGCTCGGCGACCATCAAACTTAACTGAACTGGAATTGTTTTGTAAAGAGGAATGGTCAAAAATACCTTCATCCAGGATCCAGGAACTGATTAAAAGCTACAGGAAGCGACTAGAGGCTGTTATTTTTGGAAAAGGAGGATCTACTAAATATTAATGTCACTTTTCTGTTGAGGTGCCCATACTTTTGCACCAGTCAAATTTTGGTTTAATGCATATTGCACATTTTCTGTTAGTACAATAAACCTCATTTCAATCCTCAAATATTACTGTGTCCATCAGTTATTAGATATATCAAATTGAAATGGCTGTTGCAAACACCCAAATATTTAGAACTAAAAATGATTAAGATTAATAGGGGTGCCCAAACTTTTTCATATGACTGTATACACACTCGAAAAAAAAAAAAAATTCAGACAGCACAACCCAATGTGAACAGGTGCACGCTACTGTGGTAAAATGTATAAAAACAAAAAGGTGTAGCAGCACTCTGACACAGCACAAGGGTATATAGAGAACAGAGATAGCATTACTGCTATTATTGGCACCTACAAATTAATATGGTGTATAAACTAAAATTTTGAGGTTCTTAGTTATACATATTTGATCAAACAGTAGGAATTTGCGCTGTGTTCATATTGTAGACCTGTTCTGGGTCCAAGAGAGGTATGTTATTGCCCTTTGTTCACATTGTAGATTTATTTTGGGTTTAATAGAGGCATTAGTATAGGGTCCCACCTATGCTGTGTCAGAGTGCTGCTACACCTTTTTGTTTTTTATATATATATATATATATATATATATATATATATATATATACATACATACATACATACAGATACACATGCATAAATATATACACATATGTAAGTATACTTTGCGTGAATAAAAAACTGCTAGGTGGTGCAGAGGGCAGATGCTGGGAAGTAGAAGCCAGGAAATATTGCATGAGTCTGAAAATATGAGGAATGGTAAACCTGATCCAAACACACATAAAGGCACTCAGTTATGTTTATTTATTAATATAACAAGCATTTTCTACCTTTAGTCTCGTTTTCTTAGTCCCAGAAAACCCTTTGTTTCACAGAAATTAAAACAAAATGGAGGTGAAATTTACACATTTCAGTTTTTCATTAATACATTCAACCAGCCCAAAAATTTACATATTAACAAGGTGTTGAAGGAAAAAATACATCCCACAATCTGTTATGCAAGTTCTTCCAAACACCATGTGGATGTAAATTGATGCTTTGGCACACAGCATGACGCAGAAGAGAAGATTTACTGAAATCCATTTAAGGTGCCATTTGCAGAGGTGCCAGAACGGTGGAAACCCCACAAAAGGTGACTCCATTTTAGAAACTAGACTCCTTAAGGAATATATCAAGGGCTATTGTGAGTATTTTGACTCACAGGTGTTTCACAGAATTTATTACCACTTTTCCCAATAAAATGTTGCTTTGGCATCATTTAGTTTTTGGTGGGCAGATTTTGCTAGAATGGTTTTCAAGTACCATGTAGCATTTGCAGAGTCCCTAAGGTGCCAGAACAGTGGAAAGCACCAAAAACTGACCCCATTTGGAAACTATACCCCTAAAGGATGTTTATTTATGAGTGTATTGAATGTTAGGCCTCTTTGTTTTTTATGCACTGTTCCACAAGCTGCATTCCTTCTGAAACTGAGCCACTTAAAGAGTGGAATGCTGGTATAGAAGTTATCCACATAGAGGTGATAACCCTGGTCCAGCAGTGGGTGCAGCAAATCCCACACTATTTTCCCCTTAGTTCCTAGAATTAACTGGCATTCTAGGGGCTCAATTCTGGTGTCCTTTCACTCATAAACCCTAAACAGGATTGATACTAAGGTACTCTTACACAGTTTGTACATTTTTACAGACATTAATGTAATTTAAGCCTCCCTTCCAAATGAATAAGGGAATCCTGTATTGCAATGCACTGTTCAGTGTTAAATGTTTCTGCAAGTTTGGTACTAAGACTCCATTCACATCATGTTTTTTAAATCTATTTAGTACATATTTTTAACACCCTTCTCGACATCTGCTGTACTATTAAGGCAGATTTTGGGTCTTTAAAGATGGCGGCCACTCTGCTGCAGAGTGGCCGCTATAGCTACTGGGTCTCCGCTGTATTGTACTGGGCATTGTATTCTGATGTGCCCCTCCCCCCAAGTATAAAACCCTAACTCCAGGGCCGGTCCCCAAACTTGTTCCTATGGCAGCCGGTTGAAATCCAGCGCATGTGCAGTTGACTCTGCCACTCCGATTTCGGCCAGAGCTGACTGCGCATGCTCCGCCCACCACTTTGCGGTGATCTGTTACATGAGCGTGTAACAGACCACCGCAAAATGGCAGACGAAGCATGCGCAGTTGGCGTATAAAGCAGCGTTGGATGCCTACACAAGGCAGAATATAAGGAGAAGATGCAGGGAGGAGTGAAGAGAATGAACTAAGGGGCGGCGAGAGGTGATGGCACGAGTGTGCTCTGAGCACAGGGGGAATGCTCCCTGAACTTTATTTGCATATCACAAAAAACAGATTTTTACAGAAACAGCGGGGAGTGGAAGAGAATGGAAGGTAGGAGTAGAATAGCCTTTTTAAAGGCTATTCCAACGTACCATTACTTCAAAAGGTCATTTTCTAATGATAGACTCCCTTTAACGTCTATATCTGTGAGGCTAGCAATCTCAAACTGAACTGTACAGTTGGCTCATAGTACTCAGGGGATGGTTTCCAAATGGGCTCTGTCATTTGGGGGGCTGACACCAGTCGCTGTCCTAGGGCGCCTTTGCTGGGGTTCCTCATCACTGGAAGAAGAGGAGGGAACGGCAAGAGGAATGGGGCATGTTCCTCTTCCCCCTTGCTGGCCGCATAAAGGGAAGCTTATGCCTTTTCTGCTGAATACATTCTCTGGGATAATTGGGACCTTTGGGACACTTTTTTTTTTTTTTTTGTCTTGTGTAAGTCTGTAAAATTTAAAGGGGCTGTCCAGCAATTGGACAAATCACAGAGGAAGCGGGGGGGAAGTGAGGTATGATATTATTATTATTATTATTATTATTTATTATTTTTATTATTTTGTTTTTGTGTTACACTTGTTCCGCCTCATCTGATTTGTCCAGTTCCTGGACAACCCCTTTAGCATGTGTAAAGTGTATATACACTTTAACTATTCAGGGCTATGCATTGCAGTGCTTCAACATGTGTGTGGGGTATATAAGGATATGTAACACCAGTAGTAGAAATAACTACAATTTATTTATACAGTGGGGAAAAAAATTATTTAGTCAGCCACCAATTGTGCAAGTTCTCCCACTTATAAAGATGAGAGAGGCCTGTAATTGTCATCATAGGTAGACCTCAACTATGAGAGACAAAATGAGAAAACAAATCCAGAAAATCACATTGTCTGATTTTTTTTAAAGAATTTATTTGCAAATTATTGTGGAAAATAAGTATTTTGGTCAATAACAAAAGTTCATCTCAATACTTTGTTATATATCCTTTGTTGGCAATGACAGAGGTCAAACGTTTTCTTTAAGTCTTCACAAGGTTGGCACACACTGTTGCTGGTATGTTGGCCCATTCCTCCATGCAGATCTCCTCTAGAGCAGTGATGTTTTGGGGCTGTCGCTGGGCAACACGGACTTTCAACTCCCTCCAAAGGTTTTCTATGGGGTTGAGATCTGGAGAATGGCTAGGCCACTCCAGGACCTTGAAATGCTTCTTACAAAGCCACTCCTTCGTTGCCCTGGCAGTGTGCTTGGGATCATTGTCATGCTGAAAGACCCAGCTACGTTTCATCTTCAATGCCCATGCTGATGGAAGGAGGTTTGCACTCAAAATCTCACGATACATGGCCCCATTCATTCTTTCATGTACACTGATCAGTCGTCCTGGTCCCTTTGCAGAGAAACAGCCCCAAAGCATGATGTTGCCACCCCCTTGCTTCACAGTAGGTATGGTGTTCTTTGGATGCAACTCAGCATTCTCTCTCCTCCAAACACGACGAGTTGTGTTTCTACCAAACAGTTCTACTTTGGTTTCATCTGACCATATTACATTCTCCCAATACTCTTCTGGAACATCCAAATGCTCTCTAGCAAACTTCAGACGGGCCCGGATATGTACTGGCTTAAGCATGGGGACATGTCTGGCACTGCAGGATCTGAGTCCCTGGCGGTGTAGTGTGTTACTGACGGTAGTCTTTGTTATGTTAGTCCCAGCTTTCTGCAGGTCATTCACTAGGTCCCCCCGTGTGGTTCTGGGATTTTTGCTCACCGTTCTTGTGATCATTTTGGCCCCACGGGTTGAAATCTTGTGTGGAGCCCCTGATGGAGGGAGATTATCAGTGGTCTTGTGTGTCTTCCATTTTCTAATTATTGCTCCCACAGTTGATTTCTTCACACCAAGCTGCTTGCCTATTGCAGATTCAGTCTTCCCAGCCTGGTGCAGGTCTACAATTTTGTTTCTGGTGTCCTTCCACAGCTCTTTGGTCTTCACCATAGTGGAGTTTGGAGTGTGACTGTTTGAGGTTGTGGACAGGTGTCTTTTATACTGATAACAATGTCAAACAGGTGCCATTACTACAGGTAATGAGTGGAGGACAGAGGAGCCTCTTAAAGAAGAAGTTACAGGTCTGTGAGAGCCAGAAATCTTGCTTGTTTGTAGGTGACCAAATACTTATTTTCCACCATAATTTGCAAATAAATTCTTAAAAAATCAAACAATGTGATTTTCTAGATATGTTTTCTCATAGCTGAGGTCTAGCTATGATGTCAATTACAGGACTCTCTCATCTTTGTAAGTGGCAGAACTTGCACAATTGGTGGCTGACTAAATACTTTTTTTTCCCCGCTGTATGTAGCAAACTCCTTCTAACACAGCTTATTTTCTTACACACAAAAAAAACAAAACAAAACCTGTGCTAAAAATTGAGCACAGACTTTGGTTGGACGGGAAGTATAAAAAATTATTATAGTCAAAAAAAACTTTCCCTGAAACTATTTGAAATTTACAGATGTTGCAAAGTTAACCTGAACTTCTGCAATTGGTTAAATTGCTGCAGCATGATATCTTATCACAGAAGACAACAAACCAATGAAAATCCATTGGACTGTGCAGATAAATGGGGATAAAAAAGGCTATACCTCAAACCCCTTGGGGTACAAGGGGACACATGGCATGGACATAAGAGCTGAGCCAGTTTTTATGCAGTGGGTATTGGCTGCGATTATACAGCTGTCACTCGTGGACACAGAATAGTGATCATGGCTTTTGGAAGGTTAGTTAGAGGGATCAGACTTTCTCTGATCCTTGATCGAGCGCCATACAAAAGTGATTTGTAAGCGCTTTAATTATTGCATGTTAAGATTTCCGTGGGGAATAAAAATAAAAGTTGGAGGGTAAAATATCACTACTATAGATGCATTTTTTTTGAGCCAAAGCTAGAAATCAATCCATCATGAAGGAGAACTATAAGGCTTTCACTTATATTTCCCATTCTTTTTGAATCCACTTCTGGCTTTTTTTTTCTGTGTAAACTCACCTGGCTATGTTCACATGGGACTGCTGCACTGCAGATTATTCACAGTGAAAATCTCAGTGTTTTTGCAGTGGCAAAATCTGCATCAAATCATGCCTGTTTTGTTGTGGAATTTCTGTACTCAAAGGGTGAGATCCATTGTGAAAATGTACAACATAGGGGAAGGTGCTGGGAGTAAAATGAACCATCTGCTGTATGGCGGCTATACCAGGGTACAGGGAGTTGGTAACTATTGATGGAGCTGTAGAGTTGACTTCACTGCCATATTGTGATGCAAAATTGCATAAAGACTGGGTTTCTACTTTCAGAAAATATATGGGTAACATAGTATAATATGACTTATTTGTCATACTTGAAAAGTGGACATTTGGCCTGATACCCAGGGTTAAATTCAACCTCTTAAAATGTTCAAAACGATTATAATATATAAATCTTAAAAAGCGCATTGATAGGCAGTGGTTATTACCAAGACTGGCTGTTATAGGCTTAAAGACTTGTATACTGCTGGTTTAGGATTTCATAAAGGTTGGCCAACTACGTCACTCTGTAGGCATGTTGGGTCTTTCACTGGCGTTTGTTGCGTATGGCTCTGAAGTGGTGGAAATGTGACCTGTTGGCATTTTACTGTGAATATTGTAACACTGGTGACCACTGGCATACCCATGAATTTTCTACATGTTATTATATGATCAGCTATTCGGTGTATGAAACATTAGAAGATATCAGGTGTTTATATTTCAATGTTTCTGCGTAGTTTGTAACTAGAAGCTTGATAAAAGGCAACACCTAATCGTTCCTATACACTGCAGGGTGGAATTTATTAACTCCTATTTGTCAGTTTTCTGGCGTAATTGGGTGTAAGTGTGGTGTCACCAAAGAGTGCATCTTTGGTGCATAGCCCTCATTTGTACCACACTCTTTGTTCTCCACCTCATGGGGTGGGGAAGCCTCAGCTCGCCTAAAAATTGGCATGAGTTATACATGATATCTATGTCAGTTTCTGACTTGTGTAGATTTCAATTTTGGTGTACAGGCCAAGTCCCCCACTGGCACAGGGCATGCTTGAATTAAGACTAGTGTACAGGATACCCATCTTTAATAATTTCCCCCGTTGTGTCAAATTTCAGTTTTAAGGATCTTTGCTCAATCTTAAGGTGGCCATACATGTTGTTGTTTAATGGCAGCCAAACCCACCAATTTTGACAAGATCGACTAGACATCTGATGTGTATAGGAGTGTCACGGCTCTCCCCCCAAAGCCATAAGTCTGGTTGAAGGAACACACAAGCAATGGAATGCTAAAATTGATCCCAACGTGGTGACTATGCCAGCTTTTTGTATGAACCATAGCTCCAGCCTATTCCACAAAAACTGGAGTGTTAGAGGCTAACACAAAATTTGGTAAGATGGAGAACCTATGATGCCTAATTTCAGTCTAGTTTATTATATAGGGACGTTTAAAGGGGTTGTACAGTTTCACCAAAATTAATGATTGTTGTGAACAGTTATACAATTTCCCTCTATAATTCCTGTATCAATTCCTCATGGTTTTGTAGGTGCACAGCTTGTGACGACACAGTAATTGAATATCTGCCAACCAGCCATGTACCTGTGTGTCCGTCACCTGCCCATGGACTGATTTTAAATTATTGCTAGTAAACAGTGGATGATTGCAAGCAGAGATCTAGTGAACCATGATGAATTGATACAGAAAATTAAAATTTGCATAACTTTTCATTATACAAACCATAACATTTATTTTCTGAAACTGGGCAACCTCTTTAAAGAGCCCCTTTTAAATGCCAAAATGCAAGATAACCCTTCATTGGAATGTGACTCATGGGCTGAAGTTATTCTACAATAAAACATTTGGCTTGGTTATTTCTTTTTAGTGTCTTGTCTTTGGACCCGTACTTATATATGATGTGATGTGTCTAGCACTCTTGCTGTAGAGCAGGCAGTGTAAAGGAGGAGAGCGGAACTCCCATCTGATGAGGAGGTGAAGGAGGAGCAAAAGGTAGAAACCTGCCTATTACGGAATATTAATCTCTGTCGTCACATCCTGCTCCAGAGTAGGAGGCTGAAAGACCGGCGGCCTCAACCCTGATGATGTGCCTGTCACAGAGGGGCCAGCGTGCTCCAAGCTTGTCCTTGAGGAGATGGTGAGATGCCGGAAACCTTTAGTAAATTCTCTACCATCCAGATGTAACCTGCGCAAAGTGAAACTTCATGTTCGCAAAACACGAGCAGCTAGTGCCACTAACTCTTCTAGGGAAGAACAAGCTGACCCATCAGAACCAGCAAAACTCGACAGTAACTCTTCAACCAGACGGGCACGCTTCAGGTACCCCTCAGCTTGTGGGTCAGTAGAGACGGGGAAGGACAGAGAGAGCAATGGCTAAGCTTTTGTTTGGCCTAATTAGGCAAAAGCTCCTTATGTATTCAGTGGAGTGAGGGGGCGGGAGAGAATGATGCTACTGTGTGGCCAGTCGGGCAGAAAAGCAGCTGGCTCAGCATTGTGCACTGTGAATAAGGCACCGGGACTGAGAGGAATGTGTCTCTGGAAAGGATGGATGGGGAAAGAGGCAGCAAAGCAGGGATTGGTCGCTGGTTGTCTGCAGTGAAAGGGGGGAGCGAGAGGCGGCCCTGGTTACTGGGTACCTCATCTTCTACTTGCCGGCAATGTCTTGAGCTAAGCATCTGTGCACTCTAGTTACTCTGAGAAGGTTTGTTACTTTACTTTATTTTTGGGTCTCTGCAGGGAACATCTTACACAGTGCTTATTGTGCTTTTAGAGTCATTTTTGGATGGCTGTGATATTTGGGCATTTTGCTTTTAGCTTCTTCACTGTGTGTCTGGAGTGGTGATTAGTATTCTATGGAAAGAGCAGGGGAAATCTGCTTAGCATGAGGATAATAACCAGCCATGAATAATTGAAGGAGGCCTCTGGGTCAGACAGCATTGCTTAGAAACACTTAGTTCTAGAACTTTCAATGGAGAATTATTTTCCTTTTTCTTGTGTGAATAAGCATGAGCAGGCCTTATTTCTAGATGTCTGTACTGTGCTGGTAGTACATGGAGTCTCTTAATCGTCAAGTCTTATGTCTTGGGCAGTGCCAAATCTGCTGTGTAATAGTTATGTCCTCATATTAGGTAGAAGCAGTACTTTGACCCTTGCAGGATCTTTTGACACTTGTATCTGATCCCACAGGTTGCAGTTCCCTCAGCTGGCTCTCAGACGGAGGTTGGGGCAGCTGACCTGCATGTCTAGGTCAGCCCTGAAACTGCGTTCCTGGCCTCTCACAATCCTTTATTACCTCTTACCGTTTGCTGCACTTAGGCCCTTGGCCAGAGTGGGATGGCGACCTACAAGCAGGGTAAGTGTCCTGCCTATTGCCATTTCCACACCTTTTTTTTTTTTTTTTTTTTGTCAAATCAAGTAAACCACAATGTAGATATGTAGTTTTATAGAAATCAGGCTTTTTCATTCTATAAGTAGTCATGTAATCTCTGCTTCCTGGGGTACATCACAGTAGAAATGGATTTTCAGTAACGTAAGTGAGAATGTTTTCATTTGCTGACTGCATTTAGAGTGCTTCAAAACGGTGAATTGATCCATAATATATATATTAGGAAGGTACAAGACATTTCATCATGCAATGATGACGCATAATTCACATAGGACTTTATAACCTCTTTATGTGAGTAGTTTTTAATAAACCTGGTAGTATGTGCCTAATATTTGCCACAATATGCCCCTACCATGGTGTGCATCGGATTTCCCCATGTATACTGAAAATAATATAAATTTGTCCTTAGTCGTCAATAATTCAAGGGTTCTTCAATTTATTGCCTATAGCTCTGTAAATAAGTTCATTTAATATAAATTGATTTAGTGTACGGAAGGGCAGTGCAGGGAATAGCAGAATCTTGCTGAATTACCAGTGTCCTTTTGTTTATTCATCGGGAATAAATGTCGCTTCTATGCTCAGTGGCTCTCTGTACGTTTGTGTTGATGGCCATATCTACAGTATTGAGACCGACCTCACAACCATGGAAGGTGACACGGAATTATGCATGTCCTTAATCATGGCAGATGGAAACAAACAGGTTGAGGTTTCGCGATGTGACATAAGAACTAAGAGTCCTGTTCTGCAGTTTATAAAAATTGCGTAAAGTAATGCAACCTTGCCTATCCCAAAATGTATACTTCTCATACAAATCTCTAAGAGGTGGCCATATATACTTGTCTTAGTAGGTCTAAGTAAACAGGTTTAACGCTCACTTGGAAGTGCTTTGCATAAACTGCATGGAGTCTGTGAAAGGATTTCATAAAGGGTGTCTGACACTGGGGTTAAGCATATTAAACCAGCAACACCATTAGATACATTCAGGCGAGCCTGACCTAACACTCTTTTTCCCTATGAAAATTCATGTCTCCGTTGCAGAGATTAATTTAATTCAGAATATGCAAATGAGCAATGTGGAGCACTGAGGATGGCTCTACTCCAGCAAGCTGCTACTTTGTCACCAGGATGAAATCTCCCTTGGCCCTGTGAAGACTCCCTTTTAAACCTTAGTCATTTTCCTATGCCGATAATGTTATCTATAAAATAAAAAAAAATCCTGCAGTTCTGACTTCGGCCACTAAGCCAGATAGTATACTGATACTTCCTATTTTCTTACGGAGATTTCTTTGCAGGAGCCTCCTCACTTATCAACACACTGATGCTCACAAATATCAGGTATACAAGACACAGAATCCACTAGTCACTATAGGAGATTTCACAGCTTATCTACATCACCTCTGTGCAATGTCCTCTATAGAGGTCACAGAGGAAACTCTCCCATAGCAGTCAGTAGGGTCTGCTCCAGACCATTATGTCTATGGTCCATCTCCAGGAAACTGGAAGTCACAGACTATTTTAGGCTTGATGGCAAGAGTTGGAATGGCATGTTTTGTTTTTTTTTTTGTTTTTTTTTTAATGTAATAACCTGTAAAATTTAAAAACCTCACCAAAAATTTGTAAAAAGAAATGTTAAACATAATTTAAACAATATGATATTCTGGCTACACTTCCCTTTATTCTGGTAGGTTATTTCTGTAGTTAAGCATATAAAAAGCACACTAGTGTACTTCACATATATTAAAAAAGTGAGTACTTAAGCCTAAGCCAGCAGTAATTTCCTGTGTGGAGTCAAATCGCCAGTAAGTGACCTTACCCATTGGACCTGGTTTGTTGGACAGCATGGTTTTGTGCATTAGCAGACATTAGTGCAGATCTGCATTGAAGCTAGAACTATGTCACCCATACGTTCAGGAAATAAATTTCCTCAAATGTCTTCAGTTCCAATAAACAATAATGACTTGTAACGTGCGTATGTATGGACAGGATCTTAAGGTGCTCTCAATAATGTTACATACTGAATTACCTAAACTTCACATCTTTATGCAAGTTTGTGCTGCAAGCAGATTTGTAGTGGATTTTTCTGCTTATTTCACCCTATTCATTGCAAAATGTGAAATTTGTTGTAAAAATCTGTAACATAAAGTGACATGCTACAGATCTTTGCACCACATGAAAACCTCAGTGAAGATTTTCTCTGCAGCTTGTGGGAGAGATTTGGTAAAATGTTGTACAGATTTGCTGCTACTGTAAATGCTGTGTATTTTCCCACATACAATGTGTCCTATGTGTACATACTCGTAAAGAGAGAATAAATATATTCATTTATATATTATTATTTTATTGTTAATAAGTTTAGAATTGAAAGAATGTTTCAAACACGTGTTAGTGGTTATTCATAAGAATTGTGTCAATGAGAAGATCTGGTCTCCTCCTACATGTACTTGTAAACCAATACATAGCTACCCTGCTGTGTTTGATGTGGTGAATTTTCTTTTATTTTTCCAGGTTGCCATCTACAAGTCTGTGCCAACCAGACTACTTTCCCGGGCTTGGGGTCGTTTGAATCAGGTGGAATTGCCAACATGGTTGAGGAAACCTGTTTACAGTCTCTATATTTGGACTTTTGGAGTGAACATGAAAGAGGCAGCAGTGGAAGATTTGCACCATTACCGAAATCTCAGCGAGTTCTTCCGCAGGAAACTGAAGCCACAGGCACGACCTGTATGTGACTCCCATAGTGTGGTATGTTGAAAATGATTTGTAAGCTTAGAAGACACTGGTGTAAGAGTCTCATGCCATAATAATTTTCAGGAGATCACACTGGTAAAGTATATTTCTGGAAAATCAGTGGTGTCTTCATAACCAAGAACCTTATAAACCATTGGTCAACATCTATTCCTCCTTTTGGTGAAGTTTGTTCAATGGTGAGAAGGGGATAAGCAACTGCCAGACACCTGTGGCATCAGCTTATCTCCTATCCAGCGTGATCAGTCCTTCTTTCTCCCAACATCTGCCATCGACAGAGTCAGGTTACCTCCATACACATTAGTCAGCTGTTTCAATATACATTTTTGGGTTATGGCAGAACCTTAACGCCTCCTGCTGAATATGATCTAGAAAATCTGATACGTATATTGCTTTTCCTGGCCCAATCCCTGTTCAGAAACCCAGACTCCAAGCATCAGAATCATTAACCTATGATGCTAGGAGTCGCTTCCTTCACATGGCATAACTGTCGTGAATACACTATGGGACAGCTATCCCATAGGGAGACCAGGAATCCTAGATGATTATGATGCTTAGAGTGCAGGTCGGGTTCAGACCAGGAAATGAGGCCAATATATGGCCAGTATTTTCTGGACCATGTACAGCTATGTGCAGGAGGCCTAAAAGGCTGCAGCAATGTTTATACCATCCAAACTCCTATGGAATTACTTAGTGACTTCTGATTCTGGCAATGACAATGCTTTTTATAGATGGCCATAAATTACAGATTTCAGATGCCATTTTTTTGAATGACTTGTAGTTTATGTTGGTTTGTGATTGTTGTTGTTGTTTTAGACTATCACACTGTAAAGTAAAATGACATGTGGCTAGTCAACCTTTGCTTTGTCCCTGCATATTAGATCATTATTCACATATTTTAATGATGTCACATGTACAGGGGTATCCCCCATCTCCCCTGATGATACACAACCATATACCCCATCGTTTGGTCTAGAGGGAGGTTAGGCCTCATTCACAATGAAAAAAGAGCTGTTAAAAAAACGGTTGCAACATCTGTTTTATTAAGAGCTGTTTTGCATGCATAGGGTATTTGGTTTATGGATCGCTCATAGACTTGAGTCTACTGACGGATTTGTAAAAACAGACAAAAATAGGACATGTTCTATTTTTTTGACATTCTGTTAAAATGGACCGTCAAACACTTGGACATGTGACTAGCCTAATTGAAGTCAATGGGGCAAACTTAGAGAAACTAATCACAACACAGCATTCATGTCTTACAGTGCTTTTAAAAAATTAAAGCTTAGCAGTGATTGGTTGCTATGGGTAAGACAGGTTTTCTTTAAGTCAGTTTTTATTAATTTTTTGCCCCAACGTGTTCTAAAAACGGCCCTGTAGCCTGGTACAAAAATGGCTGTCACACAGTTTTTCTTCCACTGTTGTGTGCATGAGGCATTTGAGTTGTCTGACAGTGTTTTATATTTTTAATTCCGTTAGTTAGTTAGTTGTCAAACAATCTTCCTATAAACACACATGATCAGCTAAACCTGCATGTTTAGTGAACAGGCATAACGGAATTAAAAATATAAAACACTGTCAGACAACTCAAATGTCTCATGCACACAACATGCAGTACAGCGCTATTTTCATGAAAATCAGTCTTTTATTCTTATGCAGATTTGCTGAAAAGTGCTTTAGGGGCGCGTCTTAACTCTCCGCTGTAGAGAACCAGCCCTGGCAGGAGAAGACATGCCCCTAAAGCACTTTTCACTTACAGTGGGGAAAAAGTATTTAGTCAGCCACCAATTGTGCTAGTTCTCCCACTTAAAAAGATGAGAGAGGCCTGTAATTGTCATCATAGGTAGACCTCAACTATGAGAGACAAAATGAGAAAACATATCCAGAAAATCACATTGTCTGCTTTTTAAAGAATTTATTTGCAAATTATGGTGGAAAATAAGTATTTGGTCAATAACAAAAGTTCATCTCAATACTTTGTTATATATCCTTTGTTGGCAATGACAGAGGTCAAACGTTTTCTGTAAGTCTTCACAAGGTTTTCACATACTGTTGCTGGTATGTTGGCCCATTCCTCCATGCAGATCTCCTCTAGAGCAGTGATGTTTTGGGGCTGTTGCTGGGCAACACGGACTTTCAACTCCCTCCAAACTTTTTCTATGGGGTTGAGATCTGGAGAATGGCTAGGCCACTCCAGGACCTTGAAATGCTTCTTACAAAGCCACTCCTTCGTTGCCCTGGCAGTGTGCTTGGGATCATTGTCATGCTGAAAGACCCAGCCACGTTTCTTCTTCAATGCCCTTGCTGATGGAAGGAGGTTTGCACTCAAAATCTCACGATCTATTGTTCCCTTTCATTTTTTCATGTACACGGATCAGTCATCCTGGTCCCTTTGCAGAGAAACAGCCCCAAAGCATGATGTTGCCACCCCATGCTTCACAGTAGGTATGGTGTTCTTTGGATGCAACTCAGCATTCACTCTCCATCAAACACGACGAGTTGTATTTCTACCAAACAGTTCTACTTTGGTTTCATCTGACCATATGACATTCTCCCAATACTCCTCTGGAGCATCCAAATGCTCTCTAGCAAACTTCAGACGGGCCCGGATATGTACTGGCTTAAGCAGGGGGACACGTCTGGCACTGCAGGATCTGAGTCCCTGGCGGCGTAGTGTGTTACTGACGGTAGCCTTTGTTACGTTAGTCCCAGCTTTCTGCAGGTCATTCTCTAGGTCCCCCCGTGTGGTTCTGGGATTTTTGCTCACCGTTCTTGTGATCATTTTGACCCCACGGGGTGAGATCTTGCGTGGAGCCCCTGATCGAGGGAGATTATTAGTGGTCTTGTATGTCTTCCATTTTCTAATTATTGCTCCCACAGTTGATTTCTTCACACCAAGCTGCTTGCCTATTGCAGATTCAGTCTTCCCAGCCTGGTGCAGGTCTACAATTTTGTTTCTGGTGTCCTTCCACAGCTCTTTGGTCTTCACCATAGTGGAGTTTGGAGTGTGACTGTTTGAGGTTGTGGACAGGTGTCTTTTATACTGATAACAATGTCAAACAGGCGCCATTACTACAGGTAATGAGTGGAGGACAGAGGAGCCTCTTAAAGAAGAAGTTACAGGTCTGTGAGAGCCAGAAATCTTGCTTGTTTGTAGGTGACCAAATACTTATTTTCCACCATAATTTGCAAATAAATTCTTAAAAAATCAGACAATGTGATTTTCTGGATTTGTTTTCTCATTTTGTCTCTCATAGTTGAGGTCTACCTATGATGACAATTACAGGCCGGCCTCATCTTTTTAAGTGGGAGAACTTGCACAATTGGTGGCTGACTACTTTTTTCCCCACTGTATTTGTATAAGAATAAAATGCAGATTTTTCTGAAAATGCAGCTACTTAGCAGAACTAGAAAGACAACTTTGTATAGTGTCGAAACAGTCCTACAAGATACTGTCATCAGTTTGATACTGTTTTTCCTGCTGACAGACTTCCGTTAATTTGATGGAATTACAAGTATCTTGTAAATAAGGCAGCATACCCCGGTGTCAGTAGAAGACCTGGCATGCCTCTTCATAAATGCAACGGCTCTTTCCCTCTGCTGTAATCTAGCCTGCGGTTTGAGACTTTTACACCGGATATCTGACGCAAACATAATAAGTATGCATCATTGATTTCAATGGCTCTATTCACATGTCTGTTTTGACGTCCTATTCTTGATCGTGTATTAAAACTGACCATGTCCTGTTTTTGTGCGGACTCAAGTTTATGAAGGATCTGTGGAAACGGATGCAAAATGGCCATGGGGAAAAAAAATATTGTTGCATCCATCTTTCATGGCTTTTTTTTTTTTTTTTTTAATAAATGTTCCTGTGCATAAGGCCTAAAATTATAATAAAATCTATTTTATCCTTTCCAGATCAGCCCGTCTGATGGGAAAATTCTGCACTTTGGCCGAGTGAAAAACTGTGAAGTGGAGCAGGTTAAAGGGGTGACCTATTCACTGGAATCCTTCCTAGGACCACAGACCTGGACTGAGAATCTACCCATCAGCAAGAGTAAGATCAGCAGTGATGACAAAGTTTTGTGGTTAGCAGAGCCACACTTAACCCCCATCCACACGATCGGCAATAAGTGTCAAACCACTGGGGTCTTCTAACGGTTCCCACAGCGATGAGGAAACCGGGACAAAGTCCTCCATGTAAAAGAAGTGCCAGTGCGCTTGGGTGACCACTGCTATGGAAATTATAGTCCCAGCAGCCGCGTAGCAATGAATAGAGCGCTGGTGAATAGGTTTAACATGATTATAATGAAGCTCATATCAGAAGATGGTTTTATGATTCATTCCATGCAGTTTAAGTAGCATATGCTTAATTCTCCTTTCCAGACTAAACACCTATGCCGTATTATCCATACTTTAAAGTTAAAACAGTTGCAGAGGTCGTGCAGCAGGAAGCATATTTTGACATAGATTTTGCTCACATCTTATTCACGATATTTATTTCATTTTGTTTCTGGTAAAACAGAGGTTAACTGGTACATTTTATTTCCTCTAGATTCATTTCAGGACCAGCTGGTAACAAAGGAAGGCAATGAGCTGTATCACTGTGTCATTTACCTGGCCCCTGGTGACTATCACTGCTTTCACTCGCCAACAGACTGGAATGTGCACCATAGACGCCATTTTCCAGGTACCCCTGTTTTTTGATTGATCTTATACAGTTCAAGCAAAGGGCCTTTTTATATGAACATGGGGACCCTATCCTCTAGGGTATACAGTCTAGGAAGGAAGGGGAATGGGGGACAGTAGATTTGGGTAAAAGCTGTTTAGAGTGTAGTGTAGTGGTATCACATTTATGGTAGATAGGCAGCTGTTCTGAAGAGTTGGGGAGAAAGTCTGGGTGGCGAATTCTAGAGAATGGAGGATGCACAGGAAAAACTTTGGAGACTTAGGCTATGTTCAAATGGTGGATTTTCTTTTCCATTTCTGACCCTCTGGCTTTCACTTGCTGATCAGCCCCAGATACATAGGGCTCACACTGTGGACTCTGCTGATGAATCAGCTACGGAATCAGTGGCAAGATCGAGCAGGATCCTTATTTTTTCAGTGTCCAGTAGATTAAGGGTGGAATTTGGTGCTGAATGAGGCAGAATCCACCTCCAAAATCAGCCAGACAATCTGCTGTGTGAGCATACCCTACGGAGCAGACAAGAGGAGAGCTAAAATTCTAAAATTACATGTAGGGAGCTATTAGATTAGATCAGAGATGTTTGGAGGGGACCGGTTTTAGACAGCATTGTATGTCACTAAATATATTATGTAGTAGATGGTGAAAAGATTGGTAGAGGGGGGGGGGGGGGTGTAGATTAGCCAGGTATCAGAGTTGAGGTTGGTTCGAAGAGGTGCAAGTGGTTTACTTGCCTTAAAGCTGAGGACAGAATAGATAATAGGTATGTCAGGTGGAAGTGACAGGAGGTGGTAAGAGTTAAGATGTGTGATTTAACCCACAAAGCAGTGGACTTGTGTAGTAGAGGAATGTGTGCAGCCACTATCTGGTAGTTGAGTGAGATGGGGGGGGGGGGGGGGGTTGGTCTTCTCCATCTTGTTTTATAAAGCAAGAGCAAAGGCAGAATATTGCTGATGTACACACTGAAACTCTGTTCTGCACATATAAAACATGCAATTTTCTGTCCTGTCTGCTTTAAAAAAAAAAAAAAATATCTATAGAGATGCATGTGGTTTGGTTCTGTACATGCTCACCTGATTGTCGCCAAACACCACATTAAAATCTGATGCATGACTTGCAAAGAGAATCAAAATTCAGTCCCTCCATTATTGTAGTTTACTTTTATAATTCGTTCCTGTCACAAGTAAACATTAATGTTGCATCCATAGGATCTCTCATGTCTGTGAACCCAGGAGTTGCTCGGTGGATAAAAGAGTTATTCTGTTACAATGAACGTGTTGTACTCACGGGAGGATGGAAACATGGATTCTTTTCACTCACTGCAGTTGGTGCTACAAATGTTGGATCCATCCGCATATATTTTGACAGGGTAAGTGATATTAGCTCAAATAAAGTATTGCACTTACATTTGGAGTTTAAAGTGTGAAATGAATAGTTAAGGTGAATAAATGGATTTTTGTACTCAGTAAAATCCTTTTCTCGTTGCATTCATTGGGGGCAATATGTTAATTATTAAAGAGGACCTTTCATGTCCTTTGGCACCGATGGTATTAGATACCGCTGGAAAGCTGAATTGAACACACTGTCAGGTTTGGCAGTACGGGCCGGGTCCAGAGATATTGGTGCTGTTAGTTTCGGTACTGATATCCTTTCACTGTCAGAAGGGTGGGCCTTTAATGCTCAGCGTCATTGCTGGGTGGTAAGGAACGCTGCCTCTGACAGTACAATGCTAAGGAAGAGTCCGGTGTGGGTGAGGTGGGCGCATTCTTTACCGCCTAGTGATGACGCTGAACATTAAGGCCTGTCCTTCTGACAGTGGAGAGAGATCAGTTTCAAAATGGCACAGATATCTCCAGCAGTGGGGTTCATACCAGGTAAGCTTTCTAGTGGTGTGTGTGTGTGTGTGTGTAAATAAATAAATAATAATATAAATATATATATATATATATAACTATAAAAATACTGCGGGTGCCAGAGGACGTGAAAGGTCCTCTTTAAGGATTATAGAATATTTAGATTGTTTAAATATTTGAAGGGGGCCAGCATCATGGATGTCCGAAAGCAGTCCAGAGGGTAGGAATTACACAGACATGCGAGCAACTTGGCATATAGCCGCTTGCAGAACTTTGCAACTCAAGCTGGCATCTGCAGAGGCCACAGAATGGATGTAGTAGAACTTAGTAAAAGTGTGGACAGAGGCCCAGGTGACAGCCTTGTAGACCTGGGTGGCGGAAGTCTGATGTTGAATAGCCCAGGAGGCTCTGACAGCTCTCATAGAATGAGCTGTCACACAGAGCGGAGAGGTGGCGGCCTGCCTTTGACCTGATAGGCCTCCCTGACAGCAGACCAAATTTACCTGGAGATGGAAGCCTTGGAAGCAGCCAGGCCCTCATGGGAAACAAATAAGGTGTATGAACAACGGAAGGGCTCAGTGAGAGACAAATAGATACGGAGGTCAGGGCAGTAAGACGATGTCTTTGTCAATGTGGAAAGAAGAAACCACCAAAGGCTAAAGCCCCACATTGTGGAGAAAACAGTGTTTTTTTGTTGCAAATTTTACTGTGTTTTTTTTTTTTTTACACCAGTCAGGAGTGGATTAAGCAGAATGGAAATGTCTAGGTGCCGCCTTTTATATTTTCCATTACTTTACAAGCCACTTCTGACTTTGGCTCAAAAAAAAAAAAAAAAAATTGCGTTTCTGCAACATGGGGCCTTAGGCAGGAAAGACAACTCTTTCCGGGAAAGAGCAGCCAGTTCAGAGACAGATGGAAGTAACAGCCACCAGGAAGGGAACCTTTCAGAACAGAAGGCGAAGAGAGATCTTGCACAAAGGCTTGAAGGGGGGAGCATGAAGCATCATCCAGAGGGAGATCTCTGACTTGGACCACAGGCCCTGAATGGTCAAGACACCGAAGTCCGCTCCCCAACCGAAAAGACTGGTGTAGGTGAAAATCACCTGCCAACGGAGGGGAGAAAGGATTTCTCCTTGGGGAGGAGAGCCGTCAAAGAAGCTCACGGCGACCCCGAGGATGAAGAAGGATCAGGCAGTCAAGGCTGCATGGAGACTTGTCCCAGTGGGCCAGAATCGGCAATTGCAGTGGACGCAAGTGGAACTGGGCATAGGGTATGGCCTCAAAGGTAGACACCATAATGCTTAGGACCCACATTCAGAGACTAAGTGAACATAGAGAGTTCTTCTGTAGATGAGACACTGGATTGGAGGCCAAGGATCTTGGACTCCATGAGAAGAATCTTGCCCTGGCGAGTTGTCAAGGATCATGCCCAGGAATTCCATGTACTGGGAAGGCACGAGACAGGTAGTGTGCTTGTTGATGAGCCAGCTGAATCCGCGAAGTAAGTCCAAGGTGATCTGTAAGCTGGTCAGATTGTCCATCCTGTAGGAGGCTTTCACCAGGAGGTCATCTAAGTATGGGATCACAGCGACTCCTCTGGAGCAGAGGATAGCCATGAGGGGAAGCCATTATCTTGGTAAATACCCGCAGGGCTAAGGTCAGCCCGCAGGGGAGCAGAACAGAATTGTAAGTGACGTGAGCCCACTGCTAAACGAGAAGATGCTGATGGCACAGTGCAATGTGAATGCGTAGGTAAGTGTTGCAAATGTTGATGGATGAGAGGAATTCACTGGTCTCCAGGAATGCCACCACAAACTGCAAAGACTCCATGTGGAACTTGTGGTCATGGACAAATCGATTGAGCCCCTTCTGACCCAGGATGGGGCACAGAGAGCTGTCCTTCTTAAGGACAGTGAACAGGTTGCAGTAAAATCCCTGGAGACGCTCTGAAGTGGGAACGGGGATAATGACGCCCTATTGTTGTAGAGCAGAGACTGCCTGCAGAAAAGCGGCCGCTCGAGCAGGGGAAGAAGGCACCATGGACAGAAAAAAAAACGTCTGTGAGGACAGAAGGAGAGCTCGACACAGTAGCCGCTTGACACCACCTCTTGGACCCAGGCGTCAGACGCTGGCAAACCAGATCTCCCGGAAGGCAGGAAGACGTCTGACTTAGTGGAAGGCAGGGCATGGTCTGGGTGAAGCCATTCTTCTCTTAATACTATATATAGCCAAGTTTGGGGGAAGACCAGAGGAGGGCTACGGCTGAGGTGGAAGGAGATGTCCTCTGACATGTGCAAGGTATCTTTAACCGCACGGATGAGCTCTTGCGTGGCAGCGGATATGAATTTGCCTAGCTGAGGCTCAGAGTCAGAGGCACCCCCTTAGAGAAACAACCCAAGCAGGGGGAGAAAAGGTTCTGTCTGTCAGAGTGGAGCCATAAGCTGTGGACCTACCTTACCTGGGGAATGCCCAGAGGAAGGGGATGAGGACAATAACCTGTTGGAGGCTTTCCTGGTCCTTTTGCGAGGACTGCTTCTGGAGCTGGAATAGTAATGAGGCGACCGCCCGGCAAGGTGCCTGGAAGGCAGACGTTGCAGGGTTTCCACCACAGGCTGATTTAAGTCTGGCAAGATCGCCTATGGCCCGGAGGAGGTCAGTGAGAGCAGATATGTGGTCAGCCTGAGCCTAGCAACTTTTCATCACATGGGGTGCATGTATAAAACGTGGTGGCACCAGGAGGAGCCAAGGGTTGGGTTGGCTCAGCTCAGCTCATCGCGGGAGGACATGGTGGACGGGGCCCTAAAGGAAAAAAGGAGGAACCCAGGGGGTTAGCCTACCAGACCAACGGGAGATGTCCTATCGCCAACTGCTGCAGTAAGGCTGTACAGAGAGGTACCCCAAGTGCTGTGTCCCTTACGACAGGCTTGAAAATCCTGTGGGAGCTGCTGATGAAATTGGTCGCACAGGAGCACAGAAAAAAGTGTTTGCTGAGAGGAGAAAAAACTACTACCACAGACTTTCCAGCATCCACGGGAGAGGGAGAAGGACCTCTCCTGGGCCAATGACAGAGGCCAGGGGGCGTACCTAGTTCCCATTGGAGCCGGGGACTGAGTAGAAAGCTGCAGCTGGCGGCGAGGGCCGAAGAAGTACGCAGGGTGCCTGAATGGGGGTGTGTGGGAACCATGTAAAAAGTGGAATGGCTGCCAGAGTGGGAAAGTTGGGTCAGAAATGGGGGTCATTCATTAAGACCCTCTAAGATGGCCCCTACGCGGGGTGGGGGGGTGCTATTGAGTGTCCCACAGACTGAAGAGGGTTAGAGGGTCGGGGGTGGTTAGGGTACACTGGATTCAAGTGAAGAAATACTTACCTTCGCATGTTGGAGTGAGGTCACCAGCATTTCAACTGCTGATGCGGCAGTTGGAGACTGGGTGACCAGTGAGGTGCTCTTTGACAGAGTGCAGCGCCTGCAGAGGGGTGCGACAAGACCCCCTCCCCCCCCGCTGACCTGAAAGAAAAATACAAACTATGCAAGACAGAAGACCAGTCAGGTCGTGTCTGCCTCATCCTTCGGACACTAGGATAAAACTGTCTAGCATAGTGGTTGTAGAGAGGGTATAGCCCAGAGGTGTATCTTTTTGTTATTCCTAGTGGCTATGTCCCCCAATGAAATAAGCGAGAAATATAAAGTTATATGTTTATCAGAGGAAAATGCTCGTATTACAAAATTTATTATACTTGCCAGAACTATTAATTTACAAAAAAAACCCTTGAAACTAAAGTTACACTTTAAGAAATGAAATACCTTAAATGGGTTTTCCAGCACATGCAAAATAAAGTGAAAACTGCTTAACAGCAGCACATTAACATAAGAAAGGGATGCGCTCTTCTTGATTACTCTATTCAAAGCCATAGGACACACAAGGAAATAAAGAGCAGCTGGACCCAGGTACCCTAACACATAGCAAAATGCTCCAGGATCACTGAGCATTTCCCATGTGTGTTGGGAAAACACCAGGAAATTGAGTGCCGCAGGGGTCCAGAAGAGGTGGGAACCCTTTGTTTTGTTAAAGGGAGTTTAAGTCCACCAAAATAACTAAACAACTTGGCTGCTGTTGTAGGGGTGGTTAGTAGCCTAATGAACATAACATTTGTGCAAATGCAAATTTAGCAGTTCGGTGCAGTTGTGGCATGGTCATGTGTGCCAGACAACATAAATATAACCAAAAAAAACTAAATAAATGAAGAAAAAAAAAATTATATATAATATGACATAACACTATGAACAGTAAAAAAAAAAAAAAAAAAAAAAAAAAAAAAAATTCCTTTATTAAATTTCAAATAAAATTAATGGAAAAATCTGCCTCCATATAAAGAACACAATACTGGCCAATATGTACTTCACTAAATTTAGAAGGTAAGTATACAATAAATATAAATTACAAAAAATATCAGCATAGTATAAATAGCAACAATTTTATAAATAACCTGGTCAATGGCATTCAAATCAAAACTAGATCTCAACATCGTTGGTTAGTTGTAAGTGTAGAGTTGAGTTATTAGTAATGGTTAGCTCATGGTGATTAATAAACGGAATAAAAATAGGTATTGATCGCTATTTATTTCCAACATATTTTTTTCCGTGTGTGCAAGAGCATTTATTTTCACTTGTGGTTCCATAAAATGAAAAGGTACTGAAGCATAGGGATTAAAAGTTGACTTTCTCTGCAGCAAGATTATACTTTCACAAAATAGTGCATGTTGACAATGCTACTGACCATCCTCACAACAGCAAATAAGTGGATTATAAGCGGTTTTGGTCATGGTAGACTCCTGTTAATGGGAATCTATCACCAGAACTCTGCATATTAACTTGCAGATTCACAAGGGGAAAACACTGTTTCAGGTGACCCTAACCTATGTATCTGCAGGGGCTGGGTTCTGGTACTAGAATTCCTTTAACCTGATCTCACTTTATTCTTGCATGCATTGGGAAGCCCTTTTTAATAAAAACTGTATTTTTATATCTTCTCCTAGATCTGTCCCTAGCATCTGGTTATGTAGTTGTTGGGATATCATTCAACCTTGTCTAGGTATTTTAGAAGCCATTTAGGTTTACATATCTTTCGCCAGGTTTTATGTTACAAAACTAAAAAAAAAAAAATAACATGCTGTAAACTTTTAGACAGAGCGATTGATCAATCTCTGTTGTAATCTGTGCCCTTATCTGGCCTTCCATTGATAGGCTTCAAATCTGTTTTTCTGTATGAACTCTTTAATTAGTACCAATTTTTGCTATGTATGACTTCTTGATTTAATGTGAGGTGACCAAAATCCATTAATCTTTCTCCCAAACCACCCAGCTGGCCATGAATGCTATTGATCATGTGAGAGGCTAAGCCCATAAAATTGGAGTGTTTTCAAAGACCCGGAAGTCATGCCATGGCACAGCTCCTGTGCCCATGGCATGAAATCGCCGTACTATTAAGACACTGAGCATGAACTACATGGTCGTACTGTCTGAATTGTTTACAATTTATTATTTAATTTAATAAAAAAACAAAAAAAAACACAAGTGTGAAATCTGGCCACGGCTATGTAAACCTAAATGGCTTCTAACTTACCTAGGGAAGTTTTAACAAGTTTTCAACTACAGCAGCCAATAATGACCCATGAAAGTCTACCATGCCAGAATCAAAGTCATGAAAAAGTGCTGATATCATTGGTGTCATGGGTTCTGTTTTTACAGGAGCCATGGAGGAAAAGAGCTAAAGTGTGAACAGAGCCTAATCTGAACTTCTGGACTAGTATAGGATATTAAAAATAACATTGTGATTTATTGAAATATAAATGGCTTGTTTTTTGTATTTTCATTAGGATTTACAGACGAACAGCCCACGTTACAGCAAAGGGTCTCATAATGATATGAGCTACGTAACGAACAATAACCAGGATGGCATTGTCATGAGGAAAGGAGAACAGCTAGGAGAATTTAACCTTGGATCCACCATTGTTCTGATTTTTGAAGCGCCAAAGGATTTTACATTTAACCTGAAGGCTGGACAGAAAATTCACTTTGGAGAGGCTGTGGGCTCCCTGTAGGAAAATATGAATCAGTTTTCTTTCTTTCTTGAAGAAAGATCAGAGGCTGTTCATGTGTACTGGTGCCAGAGTGGCTCAGACCCATGCGTCTATGCAAGTTGGAATTAATGTGCACATACTGGCCCAATGGCAGTCATGCAGATTCAGACCATCCGTTATGGCTACTGGCTCCCACACCAGACTTCTAGTCTCATTTCACACTTCTGTTTCTACTACTTCCTTAAACATGAGGTGTGGCATGTTGCAGCACTGGAGAAAAGATAATCAGGCTTTGAGAATGTATTAATACATGGTTAAAGAATTAAATTTTTGGTGGCAGAAGTAATTGTTTTATAGAATGAAAACACTGCCAACCTCAGGGAAGTGCTGCCCCCCTCATGACAGGTGTAGCTTCCCAATGAGATGATGGTATCTCACAGCTAAATGGGGCCCGGTTATAGTGTAATAAAGAGCACTGGTCATTTTGCTTGTCAGTACAGGAATGTCAGTTTTGCCTAAGGGAGCTGTAGCTCATTACTTTTATATTTCTAAAAGGGATGATCTTGCTAATACATTAACTCATTTAATAGCATACATTTTGAAATAAAACAATTACACCACAACTGATTTGATTTATTTACATTGAGTAGATAAAGCCATGGATGCAGCAATCTCCTGGACACGACGGACATACGCCTGAATGTGCAGCTTCTCCACGCTTAGTTTCTGTTCACGCTTTTCTATCTGCTCTTCCAGCTGTAAAAGAGTAACTAGTTTAATTCTTCACTAAATGTTGTGAGTACCATAGATACCAATTGGATATGGAAAATGCGATTTTAAGTTAGATACGTCATATTTATTCATCACTTTTTTTTTTTTGATTCTGTAAACCCTGCTATCAGGTCTCTGACTTAGTTAATTCACAAAAGGGGTTGTCCAAGTGAATAGGACTGAACGTACAGTGCCGTTCCAGGCCACTACAGTATACTGTGGTTCCATCAAAAGGCTGATGGTCAGTGGTGCACAATCTGATACTGAGGACTTACACGAAGGATAAGTTAAAATTGAGTATGTTTGAACACTGCATTGTGGAACAAGTTTTATATACTTGGTCATGATTTGAATGGCACAAAATATCCCACACACAATAACTTATTTGGTTGTCTTCAGAACTCCTAGAGAAGTGAATGGAGAAAGCTGTGCCTATGTAGTCACTAGGGCACCACACCCCTCCTCCCAAAAACTTCTGGTCAATTTTCTTGTTTTCTGATGAAAAAAAAAAAATGTATCACACCACCAGCTATTAACCATAGCAAAGAAATTGCCATAATAGCTGTTGTTGGGAGGAGGAAGCCTGCATCAAAGATATTCCATGCTGCTCTTTTCCGGTGGTGAACATGGCAGAGACAGAAGGAAAGAAGTTGCTATCCATTCCAGAAAACCTTGTGAAAAGGGCTTTGCGGCCGCCAAGGCCAGAAGAATCAAGAAGACCCTGAAAGGAAAAAAAAATCCGTGAAGAAAAAAAGATCATCTACAAGAATAGAATAGCCCGCAAAGCTGGAAACTACTATGTTCCTGCTGAGCCCAAACTGGCTTTTGCCATCAGAATCCACGGTATCAATGGAGTCAGCTCAAAGGTCCATAAGGTATTGCAACTTCTCCGTCTGCATCAGATTTTCAATGGTACCATTGTGAAACTCAACAAGACTTCTATCAATATGCTCAGACTGGTAGAGCTCTACATTGCCTGGGGCTATCCCAACCTGAAGTCTGTAAAGGAGTTGATCCACAAGCGTGGTTACCTGAAGATCAAGAAGCAGCGCATCCCTATGAGTGATAACTCTCTTATTGAAAGACATCTTGGCAAACATGGCATCATCTGTGTTGATCTGATCCATGAGATCTACACAGTTGGTGAAAACTTCAAATTTGCAAACAACTTCCTCTAGACCTTCAAACTGTCCTCCCCCAGTGGTGGTATGAAGAAGAAAACCACACACTTTGTGGAAGGTGGTGATGCAGGCAACAGGAAAGACCAGATCAACAGACTAATAAGGAGGATGAACATAGGTTTCCTATGGATGCATCCCATACTGGTCAATTAATAAAAACCCATTTACAAAAAAAAAAAAAAAAGTATCCCATGCTAGGTCACTGAACTGGAACAGGGGACCCTGCTGTGGCACAATTTCTGTATGTGACATATTTTTTTTTAGAAACAGCTGTGTATACTGCATTTATTTAAAAAAAAAAAAAAAAAAAAAAAAAGGACAGCTCAGTACACCTCCAGGATTTTCTTGCACTCAAAGTCTCTAACCACACCCATATAGTCTCTGTGTAGGAAAAAAAACTGAAGCAGAGGCAACACTCAGCCCCCTTGCACACGACCGTATGTCTGGTCAGTGTGCTATCCAGGTTTTTCCCGGGTAGCACACTGACCCATTCATTTCTATGGGCCCCTACACATGACTGTGAATTACACTGTCACATGTGCGGGTCAACAGTCCAGGCCGCAGAATATGGAACAAGTCCTATTCCTGTCCGATTTTGTGGCCCTGCTTCTGCGGCTCCTATTCATTGAATGAAAGGGACCATGGAAGCACAGCCAGCACATGGATGATGACATCCATGTGTCCCCCGTGTCGTTCAATCACAGCAGCTGGTTAGCACACGGTCATGTACAACTGGCTTAAAACAGTACGGTGGGCCCCATCACTTTTAGAATTTTAAGGCATAAGTAGAGTTATATAAATGGCATCTAGTATTGAGGTGAATATGAGTGGAGATGTTCTCCGTTTTACTTCTAGAGGAGAATATCTGCAGCCATGTAATCCAATGAGTCTATGCTACTCTGTATGACTAAAGAGGAACCATGAACTTTTGTATCGGGCACACGCACGGGGCCCTGTGCCTATACTATACAGTAAGGACAGTGCCCAGCACACAGTACTGAGGTAGAACCTTTACCAGCTCTGCATACATGATTATATGTCTGAAGATGACCAAGTTATATCAACATAGTCCATATCAATATATACAGATAAGTAATTTGGCCACATGCCCCCCTCCTGCACCTTAACACTTCATTTTAGAATGTCTCCTGCTGGGAAGTGATTGCTGTCAGTAACTTGTCTGGTCCCATCATGGAGCAACTTCACAAGACGACAAGTTTTTGGAGGATCACAGTGGTTAGCACTGTTGCCTTCTAGCAAATCTGACCAAGGACAATGTATGCAAGGAGGTTGTAAGTTCTCCCTGTGTTTGGGTGGGTTTCCTCCAACATTCTAAAGATATACTGATAGAGAATATAGATTGCGAGCCTAATATGGGACAGTGATTGGCAGAGTCTGTAAAACACTTGTGGGATATGCTGCCACTCTATAAGAAGGAAAAATAAACAACACACACTTCCTACGCAAGCCCCTGATCCTTACACATGATGCAAAGTTTAGGGTTGTAGTTACAGGCCAGGGGTCTTTTAACTGGCTCTAGAAGGATTCATTACAACCCCTGTAGTAACTTTGAGTCTCATACACAGAGTTCCTGCCTCGGCAATGTGTCAGCAGCCGAGGTAAATCTTGGGCAGTTGAACCTACTCCCGTGCAGGGTAAGTAAGGGGATATTATTATTATTGTTTGTTTATATAGCACCATTAATTCCATGGTGCTTTACATCTACAAAGCATAATACTAACAGTGACCAACTGGCACAGTGGAATAGAGGGCCCTGCCCGCAAGGGCTTACAATCTATGAGGGGCTTACAATCTCGCAAGGTAGGAAATTTGATGCTGAATCTGTCAAGCAGAACAGTTCTGCTTCAGGAATTTGAAGCAGATTTTTTTTTGTTTGTGAAAGACCAACAAGGACTTTTACACAGAATTTGAAGAAGAGTGCCACTGTATTTTGCTTTTGTTGGGTAGGGCCAAATTCCGCAAGTGGATTTTGACAAATTTCACGTCCAATTCTGCACAAACGGAAAAGGTGTATTTTACGCCTCCCATTCATTTCAATGGGAGTTTGCAGGCAGAATATGCCTGAAGAATGACAGGGATGCTTATTTTTTTTTTTTCCCCACTAGCTAAAAAAAAAAATAAAAAAATAAAAAATCAGCTACTGCCTCCCATGGAAATGAATGGGACACATATTTCAGGTAGACTTTGAGCCAGATTCAACCTCAAATTCTGTGTCAAATTGTTACATGTGAAAACCCCCTAAAGCAGCCATACTGAGGGAATAAACTTTAACTCTTCTGACAGCAGTAGGGGCCTCTTCCATTTTGCTCCAAGGCCTGCATCAGCCTATTCTTTGTAGCCCCAGCACCTGGATTATTTGCCTCCTGATTGTCCTCTGAAGCAATGCTTCTCCAAACCCCAGCATGTGAGCTGTTTGAATGCTGCGTCACAACACTGCCTTGGGGGGGGGGGGAGAAGGTCAGTATTAAGTGTGAGGCTCCGGGGCTTTGTACACTGCGGCACCTCTCTGCCATAAAAGTAAATAAAATCAATTTAATGATTTTTTTTTTTAAACAATCAGAATCCTGTGGCCCGATCAAATGAATGTGGTTAATCATCCAGGTGCTGTTGTCACCTCTCCATTCATTGCAGTCACAGCACCAATCTGAACAGACAGTTCCCTGACATCTAGCCATATCACTAGATAAAATGAAAAATTTGCATCATGTACATGAGTGTTTGTCATTTGAGTGGCAGCTTTCTCTTCCATTTGGCTTAGATCATGCTGAAGTGTATGGGAACTCAACCATATAACAGTCACATTAGGATTGCAAATGTCACTTTTTTAATTGCAGATTTCGAATTTACCAGATTTATATAGTTTGGGTTTTGTTTTTCTTCTGTTATTGCGCAAATTTTTTAAATTTATTTTTTAAATCACAATTGGTGTGTTGCCACATTTTTCTTTTGCACCATTGTGTGAGGTTTGGTTGCTGCAGAACAACTTTTATTGGTACAATGTAGGGGTACATGATTTTGACCAAAAAAAAAAAAAAAAAACAGCATTCTGTCTGGCATTTATGGTTTATGGCAGTTATGCAGTATAAAATACTAAATTTATAGTAATTTTATTTTATGGATTGTTATGGATGTGGCAATACCAATTGTGTAGTTTTTATTGACAATGGAAAACAATTATATATTTTTACTTTTTCTGTGCAGCGGTTAGCACTGACTGTAGCATCTAAGGATTAAGGAGTCAGGCTATGGAGGCAACGAATAGCCTAATTACACAGAAAACAGTGATTAGATAAATGTGCTCCTCTAATCCCACAAAAAATAAGACCGATATGTGACCGAGAGTGAGAATGCTCTCTGATAATGGGAGTGTGATGTCATCAACAAAATTTCCTGGTCAGAGGTACAGATGAATAAGAAATCATTCTTCTCTCCCCCCCCCCATGCTGTCAGCAGTATGCGATCCCCTAGAAATGAAATAAAGCGAGAGCTGCTGCACTTTTCTCTTACATTAGTCTGATACATATTCCCCAATGTATCAGTTTTGCTTGGAATGTTTATTTGCATTTTCTATGCGGTTCTGTTCCAAACAGTAAAACCTACAAACAAATATGGGGCACCACAATGGGGACGCGTTTTGCGCCAAGTTTTGCCAATCTATATATGGGCCTATTTGAAAAATGTAAAATATATGACTGAGAAATGGTCTTCACAAGTGGTTCTATATAGAAGATATATTGATGACCTGATCCTGATATGGAAAGGCTCCAAACACACTGGCTACCACCTTTGTCAAGTAGCTGAATAACAATGATTGGGGATTGACTTTCACAGCCACACAATCCCCAACTCAAATTGAGTATCTGGACCTGGTGCTATTCCATGAGAACTATAATATATTGACCAAAACATACTACAAAAAAGTAGATTCCAACAGTTATTTGGACTATCGGCGTGCCCACCATAAGAAGTGGATAAGAAATATTCCCTTCAGCCAATTTAGGCGCATCAGACGAAATTGTAGTAACACCTCTGACTTTATAGACCAGAGTGAAACCTTGAAAACGAGGTTTAAAGCCAAAAAATACCCCACAGAACTAATCAAGGGAGCATTTGAAAGAGCAAAAAGTCTCAAACAGAGCACCTGCTTACTCTCCAAAAAAACGGAGAACCTAGACAACTCCAAGTTCAACAATAATTTTAATCACAACTTTTAATACGAACCACAAGAAGATACACACTGTTGCTGGTATGTTGGCCCATTCCTCCATGCAGATCTCCTCATGTTTTGGGGCTGTCGCTGAGCAACACGGACTTTCAACTCTCTCCAAAGGTTTTCTATGGGGTTGAGATCTGGAGACTGGCTAGGCCACTCCAGGACCTTGAAATGCTTCTTATGAAGCCACTACGTTTTTGCCCTGGCGGTGTGCTTGGGATCATTGTCATGCTGAAAGACCCAGCCATGTTTCATCTTCAATGCCCTTGCTGATGAAAGGAGGTCTGCACTCAAAATCTCACGATACATGGCCCCTGTGAAAGATCCTCAGTGCGCCAACCCCGCGTTGGCCCACACCTGAGACTTCTTTCATAAAAAACCACACTCACCGCCAGTGAGTGCTGGGTTCACAAGATAAATACAAGACAAGCTTTCTAAATTTTGTACATTTATTAACCCCTAAATGGGTCGGTATTAACATCTAACACATGCAGTTCAGAACAGATATGCAGATATATGCAAGCATTAACAGTTACTAGTTACAATATACAGCGCATAAAATAAAAAGGGAATAAAAGTTAAATAATTACTTTACCACACATATCCTTGATGTGGTTCTATAGTCCAACACTCACACATGCTCTGGTATGTGTGAATAACCAGTGGAGGCTTCTAGCAGCAGCATCACAGCATTCCAGCCTGCATGCTCATCACAGTATATCCCCGTAGTCTCATCATAGTATCCCATAGTCTCTCAGTAGTCTCATCATAGTATCCCATAGTCTCTCAGTATTCTCTCTCACTGACCTCTTACCTCATCTTTTATACCCTTGATTACACCACCCAGAATGAGGTCACCGGCGACGGCAAGTTTGATTGATTAACGCACTCAAGTCAAGATTCTTTGTAAGGAGATGGGACCAAGTGGAATGACACAATGCCTTCTATATGTTATCAACCAGGTCTGATCAGCAGCCCAGGCCAAACAATACATGTGTATTTGATCACCCAGGGCTATGTAGGAATTCAATGGAGCCATTCTGGGATGACTACAAAGCCCTATTGTTACATTGTTGCCACCACTGACAACATACACCTAGGATTAGAGCTACGCACAGTTAAATTAAATAAGATTAAGAGGGAGATACGATACTCAGAGATCAAAATACATCTTTGAGTTATAGCCATATTTAAGTGGAATCATCACAGCCCCATTCATTCTTTCATGTACACGGATCAGTCGTCCTGGTCCCTTTGCAGAGAAACAGCCCCAAAGCATGATGTTGCCACCCCCACATGCTTCACAGTAGGTATGGTATTCTTTGGATGCAACTCAGCATTCACTCTCCTCCAAACACGAGTTGTGTTTCTACCAAACAGTTCTACTTTGGCTTCATCTGACCATATGACATTCTCCCAATACTCTTCTGGAACATCCAAATGCTCTCTAGCAAACGTCATAGGGGCCCAGATATGTACTGCATTAAGCAGGGGGACACGTCTTGCACTGCAGGATCTGAGTCCCTGGTGGGGTAGTGTGTTACTGACGGTAACCTTTGTTACGTTAGTCCCAGCTTTCTGCAGGTCATTCACTAGGTCCCCCCGTGTGGTTGTGGGATTTTTGCTCACCGTTCTTGTGATCCTTTTGACCCCACAGGGTGAAATCTTACGTGGAGCCCCTGATCAAGGGAGTTTATCAGTGGTCTTGTATGTCTTCCATTTTCTAATTATTGCTCCCACAGTTGATTTCTTCACACCAAGCTGCTTGCATATTGCAGATTCAGTCTTCCCAGCCTGGTGCAGGTCTACAATTTTGTTTCTGGTGTCCTTCCACAGCTCTTTGGTCTTCACCATAGTGGAGTTTGGAGTGTGACTGTTTGAGGTTGTGGACAGGTGTCTTTTATACTGATGATAATTTCAAAAGAGGTGCCATTACTACAGGTAATGAGTGGAGGACAGAGGAGCCTCTTAAAGAAGAAGTTACAGGTCTGTGAGAGCCAGAAATCTTGCTTGTTTGTAGGTGACCAAATACTTATTTTCCACCATAATTTGCAAATAAATTCTTAAAAAATCAGACAATGTGATTTTCTAGATATGTTTTCTCATTTTGTCTCTCATAGTTGAGGTCTACCTATGATGTCAATTACAAGCCGGCCTCATCTTTTTAAGTGGGAGAACTTGCACAATTGGTGGCTGACTAAATACTTTTTTTCCCCACTGTATATATCTCAAGATCAGAAACCAAAACAAAGTCAAACATATAAGGTATCCACACAGTGAATGCTGTAGTGGTGAAAAGAAAAAAATGGAAATGGGCAGCCTTTTTTTTTTTTCGCCTTGCCACCACCAAAAAATTGAATAAACAGTGATCAAAAGTCAATGATCAAACAAAAAGATGCTTTACAACATCTCTGTACAGAAAAATATATAAAAAAAAAAAAAAAAAAAAGTTACGGGTGTCAGAATATAGCGACTCCAAGTAATTTATTTTTCAGATCTGGTATCATGTGATCATACCAACCTGTAGAATATAGGCAATTTGTCATATTGGCTGCGCAGTGAAAGCCATAAAAACAAAACCCATGAGAATATGGTGCAACTGCAGTTTCTTCTAATTCCACCCCATTCTCAATTTTTTACAGCTTCCGAGTACAGTACTGAATATTAAATACCACCACTATGAAACGCAACCTATCCCACTAAAAATAATACCTCATACAGCCCTGTGAACAGAAAAATAAGGTTATGGATTTTGGAAGGTGGGGAGTGAAAATAAAAAAATGTCACAGTCACATTGGATTGTGTGAATAAACCCAGGTGGTCATGGATAGTGCCACTGTCACTGCAATGGGCCTTCATCTACAGTAATACCTCGTACACTCGCGTTTCCGAATTTGCGAATTCACAGATTTGCGATATTTTTATTGGAACCTAACATATATAGATTTTGCTGTTTTTCACATATCTGTGAATTTAAAAAAAAAAAAAAACCTTCGCTATTGGGTAGTAGCGTCCCATTTGTTACGTACCCGGTAATTGGTTTCATTTTACTGTGAGTGTATAAGACAAATGAATGAATGAATGAATTAATGTATTAATGAATTAGTGTATTAATGTATTAATATACTGTACTGTACAGTATACTTTAGTATACTGTACAGTACTCTAGGGTAAAGTTTTTTGGTATTTAGGGGTTAAACTTTAGAAACCGGCATTGTATGCGCTTCTAAGCGCTTGTACCAAACATTCGTGATTCCTCGCGATCCGCGACCCTCTCTGGAACCTAACCTCGCGAATGTACGAGGTATTACTGTATTCCCCTATAAATTCAGAAACCCTTGCTGAGGTACAATTATAGACTGTAATGATATAATTTATCTTCACTTTTTTTTTTTTTTTTTTTTTTTTATCATCGGAAGTTTGCTTATGCTACTAGTTGCTACCTTGGTATATTAAAAAAGCACACACAGCCCAACTCACGTGTAGACGAATCTTATCTTGGGTGGAAAGATGTTCAAAATTTGCACGGAAGACTGTCCCCACAGCTTGCGACTGGTATTAATCCAGGAAAAAAATCCTGGACTCCAGGCTTTTCCAATGTAACTTTTCACCATATGATGTGATATTTTTTAACTTTTTATGGAGCAAATAAAAGTTAGATTTTACAAAAAATTTTAAAAAAAATTTTTTCAAGCAAAATTGCTGGATCCCACAAATTGTTTTTTTCCTGGATTGTTACCTTGGTATAACTGGGTTGGCTGTGTGCTACAGAGCATTATACTAAACTTACCATTTGACTTAAAACAGACTGATTGGAGACTACCTGTTGCAGTTCTTTCTTTACTTCCTGGGCTGTTATTTGTTCATCAGGGTCCACAGCGAGGCCAACCGCATCCAACCATCCTCTTAACACCAGAGCATGTTTGTGCCAGGTTCTTTAAAATAAGAAAATGAAAACATTGGTATTCCTTAATGAGCTTGGAAGGGAAAATGCAGACATAAAAAGGCTTTTTTTCTGCAAATGTTGTGGTTTTATAAAAGGTGGATATTGATGCTTGGGCTTAAAGGGGTCATCCAGGTTTTAAAAAATATGGGCCAAATAATAGGATGCATCAATACAAAACACTTCCTAATTATATATCCTGGTTAAATTCAGCACTGTTTATTTTATTTACTTTCAGGTCATTGACCTTTGAGCGATGTTTTGCTTGCAAGTTCACTACCTCCCCTGTGTGTATCAATCGAAACATCACAGCAGCGTGTGACCTCAGATGTGGGAGTGATTTCTTACCTGTGATTTCATTGCAGGGGAGAGTGCAGAAGTGAGAAGTACATAGAGAGTGAGAGCAGGCAAATGAATCATGGGAAATGTAGTTTATCCGCAGATTCACTACATGTAAATAACAGTGATACAAGGTGCAGCAAGTAAAAGAAAGCCTAGCAAAGGACGCACAAGGGAACAGAGCATTTAACACTGCCGTAGATGTATTGGAAGCTGGATAACCCCTTTAACTCCCTGGAAAGTGTTGGAGATATGCAACAGCCAGCTTCGTATCTATATTTGCTGGTTTGACTGCAGTTCACATTTATGACACTAGATATAGCTGTTACTAAATGTTTATCTGTAGACGCTCTGTACGATGTTGTTTTGATGTTGTTGATATACTTCCTGATTTAGTGTGTGCTGTACTAAATCTGCTATTCAACATGTGAGGTGAACCTTCTCTTACTGCACTAATGTTCCACTAAAGTCTGTTTTTGTTGTATACAAATGTCTATCTATTTGGTTTTGACTCTGCCACATCCAGCAATCACACTCTGCAACAGGTTATGGGCCCAGTGATCAAATAAATCCCCAGTAACCGGATAAAGCCCAGTGACCAGAAGTGGCCCAGGCAGAGTGAAGTCCAGAACGGAAGACGGAAGTGCAGCAGATGTGGAGATCGACATAAGGAAGCTTCTACAGAGCCATCTCCTGTTATATATATATATATATATATATATATATATATATATATATAAATAAATGAGGGAGAATGGCCTGTAGTTCAGCTTGGCCACTGAATTTAGGTTCTGAACAATGACAATTATCAGCTATGGAAATTTAAAGTGGAAATGCTGTTATCCAGGGATGACTTGTGGGAAGTTATCACTACAGAGAGACCACAAGATAATTATCAGGACTAGGACAAGAAAAACAGACGGGCACGGGCCACTATAAGTTTACTAGTAGAAGATGATCAGCTTATTCACATACGCAGTGAGAATACAGCGAAAGGCATGTGGGTACTGAAATTCAGTTGACCAACTTCCTCAGCTGTGTGCCGTCTGTGATCTTGAAAAATAAATAAATAAAATAAATAAAGCATGCTCTATTTTTTCACAGATCGGACGACTGAGGTGAGGTGAATGGGTCCATGAAAAAAAAAAACAAAACAAAAAACTGATTCTGTGTGGATCAGTTAAAAGCATGGCCAAGTCTTGGCTCGATCATGTGAAAAGTGTTTTTTTTTTTTCCCTACATGGGATAAAATGGTCAACACAAGGCAAAAGTACATTTTTCCTCAGTCCTTAACATTCTCCTTGAAGACGGTAAGTTCAATTATACGTATTTCTCAAAAAAAAAAAAAAAAAGAAGTGTTGGCTCCACCCATGTGGACTATAACCTCTGCACACAGTAGGCTAATCAGTTTTGGCCGCTGCCATGCCATGCTGGTTGCCTAGTTCCCAGGTCTCTGCTGGCATAGCTGGATTGCTGGTAACCCCACATTTGTACATTACCAAAGGAAGAACTCCTCCACACTGCCATGGTGCTATATCCCGAGCCTCCTCGCCACCTCAACCAAGACAGAGATTTTGGATTTGGGTCTCCTTCCAGCTTCTCCCTGTGGTTTCTAATCTTGCCATCAGGAGCCCTCTGCTGCTTTGTCCCCTTTCCTCCCCAGTTCCCCTTACGCAGGGAACAGTTTATTCCAGGAGGGAGCTCTCTTCTGCTCCTCTCCAGCCCCCTCCACTTGAGAAACGTTATTTTCTTTGTGCTCCCGTTCAGGGACAATTCCTAAAGGCCTCCCACTATCCTTCTCGGTCACCCGGGTGTTTAATGCACCATAGGTACCCCAACCTCTTTCACTGGCTTCCCTGGTCTTTTCACTTCCTCCCAGCCTCCTGCTTGGTCTCCAGGAGGGTGATACAGTTGCCCTATGTAGCCCTTAAAACAGCGTTTGCTCCCAGGAGGGAAGCCCCCACCCGCTTTCTGCATAGAAACCAGCAGGACTCCCATAGCCTGTGCTCCAGAGTCATCAGTAGTCATCTGAGGTCAGCAGACGGACCTCCTTTAGCACACTGCCAGCAGTGCCTTCTATTATCAGTGTCAGCTCCGCTTCAGCCAGACAGACAGACACAGCACCTAGGAAAGATAGGCAACCTGTGGGACACCCCTATCTCCTTTCCTCTGATACCATGTCTACAGGTCATCCTCCTGAAATGACACTCACAAGCATCAGCCCCCCCCCCCCCTCCAGGCTCCCACCCCAACCCTTCAGAGTCGCCCTACTTGGACTGGGTGTATTTCCTTCCTGGGTTATAAAATGACCAATCTAGGTTTTTGGTGGGCATCTTGGAGCATTTGCCCCCTTGATGCCCTAGACATCCAGAAGATGGGTCCCAAGAAAGCCCTATGCCCAGAGAGCCAAGACCTCCACCCCCCCAAAAGCTGGTGCTTCCTCTCCCTAACTTGGCCCAGGAAAAAGGAGATTAAAAAAAAAAAAAAAAAAAAAAAGGGCTCAGAACAGTGATGTACAATCACAACCTGAAGAACATCCCTGCCATGTCTTCTCACACTGAGGGTGGTCTGAGTTTTCATTAGTGGGCCCTCTCTGGTTCCCCCCCCCCTGCTCTAGTCTGCCATTGTTGCTTTTTTGCATAATGGGTTAGCAGTGCATACATAGCCTGGGCCAAATATCTTCAGCAGGCGATGTCCCCCAGGTGTGCTTAGGAGGAGCTCCTAGTCTTTGCCTCAGTCATTGTTTTTCTCAGTGATCCCCTGAAACAGTTGGCTGACTCACTATCCAAGTTTGCATTTGTTGCTGCGGACTCAGCTGTCACATCTTATTTACTGCACCATGGGTTAACCAAGCCTGAACAGTTTGGACCTACTACCCTAGCAGGGATTCGCCTCTGGAATGGCTCAGGAGGAGCACCCACTCCTTGCCGTACTCCTTAGCTTTTCTAAGCCTCTTAATTCCTAAGCATTGTTTCCCTGAAGTCTGCTCGCTGGTCTTGAGGTGCTCTGGCTAATGCAATCACTGTTCCTGGGTGCCTGATGCAGTGGTGGCAACAGGATCCTTAATGGAATTTTGATGCTATTCTAGCTGGAAGGCTTGCGCATTAACCTTCTTCTAGTTCATCCACACCTGTCTTCACCAGGAATTAAGTATCAATTTCCAGGATTTTCTTTTCACAGCTTCCAAGTGAAACAGCTCTCTCTCTCTCCCCTTCTGGACTTAAAGTGGCCCTTCTGCTTTGTCTGCAGATTCCAGATGGAAACTGTGCACGGCAGTGGCATTTCGGGAGTTGTTCATGCTCCTGTCTTTCATAGTTTCCTCTGTGCTTTTTTTTTTCCTGCATGCCATTTGTTAGGTGCCCCCAGAAGTTACTTCCAGAGTTCTCACCAGGGCCCTGATGGCTCTTGGACTTTTTCCTGCATCATGGGGATTGCCATGGTCCCACCAGACAATCCCTTAAAAAAAGTTTCTTCCCCAGGGAAGACAGACCCTTTCATGCCATCTCTCCACTGAAGTTCAAGTTAGAGCCCTACAACTTCAGGGCATACAATCCCCTTATTGTCAGTTTTGGGTTTTTGTCTTTTTTGTTACTCCAAGAAGATGTCTCGTCCCAGCTCCTGAGTGGTCCCTTTTCTAGCTGCGGACTAAGAGACCATAAACTCCTTGGTGGAGGGACTGGACCCAGGGTTCTGACATCTTCCTGGCTCTCTTCAAACCTATACTAATATACATATTATATAAACATATATATACAGTCATATGAAAAAGTTTGGGCACCCCTATTAATCTTTTTTTTTAAACTCGTTTTATTGAAAATTGTGTACCAGACACAAGAAAAGGAAACAAAACATATACAACAGGTTGCACACAAGAAAATCAAGAATTTGATACATAGTCACTCATAGCACTACATCATCACCTCGTCAGTCTATCGCCCACGCAGCACGTGGACAACCCAATGTATACTCAGTACAAAAAAGAGATATACAGAACACATATAATATCGTATAAATCAGTTATACATATACCAGAACATGCAATCAATAAATCAAGGATAGCAACAAGAATACAATCCAAGATTAGAGGTCGTGGATACTCCTGGCGTCCCCCCCTCTCACAGCGTAAGTAGATGAATGGCAGCACGCAATGAGGGGGCCGTATATTGAGTTACCGAAGAATTGCACCATGTTCCCCACACCTTGTGGAATTTCTGAGGACATCCTCTCCCTTTATATACAATCTGGTTGAAGGGAAGAACAGTATTAACAAGTTTCCTCCACTGAGATACTGATGGGGGTCTCGAAGCCATCCATCTCAGTGCGATAGCCTTCCTGGCATAAAATAAAGACTCCCGCAAAAATATTCTAACATGGCGTCGCCATAATTCTTCATCTAATATGCCAAAGAGGCACACCTCTGGGGTTAATGGTACAGGCTTGGCCAGAACTTCCACCAGGAGATCCACGACCCCTTTCCAGAAACTTTGTATGATTGGACAGGCCCAAATCATATGCCAAAAATCTGACTGTGGACAAGGGCACCTAAGGCAACCTGGGTTTGGTAGTCGTCCCATTTTGTAAAGACAGGAAGGCGTCAGGTAGCATTGGTGTAGAATGTATGTTTGAATCAGTTTGTTGTTTGCTGAAGGTGACACATGTTGAGGAGATTCGAGGATGTCTTGAAACATCTCATCTGTGAGAGCTGGGATGTGAGTGCGCCATCGCGTCAGGGCCGGGGCGTCCAATAAGGATATTCTGGCCTGTATCAGGTGTGCATACAAAGTAGAGATCAAACCCCCAGGGCCCTGTGACCGAAGTATTCCGATAAGCGGATACTTAGATATATTGTCCATCTGATCTGGGAACTGAGACGAGAGTGCATGTCGAATCTGTAAATATCTAAAGAACTGTGTTCTAGGAATGCCATAGGAGGAGCTTAGTGAGTCAAACGTTCTAAAAACGCCTTGGGTATACAGGTCATTAAGAGAGGATACACCATACTGCGACCAGGTCTGAGCGCCAGGCAGGGCCAATAGCGCCGGCAGACCAGGGTTGCGCCAAAGCGGGGTCTCCGCAGGTACATCAGAGTAGGCAGACACCTTTTTCGCCTGACACCAAACCTGTCCCGCCAGAGCATGAATAGGCAACAATTTCCCCCTGAACAAGGTTGGCCGCTCCAACACCGGCCACAGAATACGCAGACCCAGGTGGTGAGCCAGATGTGCCTCGGACCCCGGTAGGGGATCAGATGAGAGCCACCTTTGAATGAAACAGAGCTGTCCTGCCAGGTAGTAAAGAAACAGATCAGGGAGTGATGTACCCCCGAGCTGCTTCGGTCGTTGTAGAGATGACAACCTAAGCTTAGATCTAGAGTTCCCCCAGACAAAGGAGATAACAAGAGAGTCCATTTGTTTAAAAAATCTAAGGGGCACAGATACAGCAGAATGGCTTAAAGCATATAGACATTTGGGCAGCACTATCATTTTAACAAGGTTAATTCTACCCGCCACCGACAAAGGTAGTGCAGCCCAGAGGTTAAACTTGGCCCTAAAGTGCGAAATGAGCGGAAAAATGTTGTTCCAAAAAACTCTTATGGTCTCTAGATATAAAAATGCCCAAATATTTGCATGTGGACACAGTCGTCAACCCACACACCACATCCCCCTCAGCTACACTCGACGCGCGGCCAATATGCATGTATGAGGATTTAGTCCAGTTGGTCCGCAGGCCAGAATAATTACCAAACTCATCAATTACCGCCATGGCTCTGGGCAGGGACTGGGAGGGGTCACTCATGAACAGGAGCAAGTCATCAGCGTAAAGTGCTATCCTCTCCTCCCGGGTGCCTATCACTATGCTTTTGTATATGGGGTCGTTCCGAAGCAGTACCGCCAGAGGCTCCACCGCCAAAGCAAACAGTAGCGGTGACAATGGGCAGCCCTGTCTTGTACCCCTACCCAGGGGAAAATAGGAAGACAACGTGCCATTAATTGACAGCGCCGCTCTAGGGGAACTATATAAAAGGGAAATCCAGGTAATGAACCCCTCTCCAAATCCGTATCCACGCAACACCTGCAATAAAAAAGGCCACTCGACAGAGTCGAACGCCTTTGTCGCATCTAAAGAGGCCACCGCCCAGTCATGTGAGGATGATGCACCAATCTGAGTTATCACCTGAACCCGTCTGAGATTATCCGATGTGGATTTTCCAGGCATAAAGCCTGTCTGATCTGGGTGAACAAGGTCGAGAACAACTGAATTGAGCCTATTTGCCAACATTTTAGTAAGGAGTTTATAGTCTATATTAAGCAGTGATATAGGCCTATATGAGCCGCAGTCCAGCGGGTCCTTGTCAGGTTTAAGTAACAGGATGATAGTGGCGTCGTAAAAGGACCCCGGGAGACTACGGCCCACAAAGGCAGCATTGTAACATTCAAGCAACACCGGGAGAAGCAGGTCCCCATATTGGGCGTAAACCTCCACCGGGATGCCATCCGGGCCAGGTGATTTGCCCTTTGCCATATCTGCCAGAGCTCCCGAAAGTTCCTCCAGAGTAAAAGGGGAATCTAAAAAGGCACGCTGGTCATTTGACAAAGTGGGAAGGGGCACCGAGTCCAAATACATAGCAAGTTCCTGTTCAGTGACTCTAAGCTTGGAGAGGTATAACTCACTATAATATCTATAAAATCTGTCACTAATGGCCAAGCTATTGGACAATACCTCCCCCCGTCTCCGAATGCACCCGCAGTATTGCAGGTAAGGCTGTGTTTTGATGTACTAGTTGAGCCAGCAGGCTGCTCGACTGGTTACCAAGTTCGTAAAATTTCTGTTTGTTAAAAAACAGAGACCTACGTGCCTTGTCGTGTAGTAAATGCAGGTACTGTCTTCCCGTCTGTAACCATTGAGATCTAGCCTCATCAGTTGGATTAGCCACATAGGCGGCTTCGAGAGAAGCACACTGGGTCGCCAGGGTAGTTTCCAACCGTGAGGACTCCCTTTTTATAAAGGAAATGGAGGACTTAATACAACCCCTAAGGTATGCCTTTGTGGTCTCCCATACGAGGAGTGGTGAGGTATCTGGAGAATTAATGGTCAAAAACATTTGAAGTTGGTCGGGTATTCTATCATGTGGTACAAATAGTTTTAACCAAAATGGGTGGATTCGCCAGCTCTGTCGTGGTCTGGCAGCCGTACTACTATTCAGTTGGACCAACAAAGGGGAGTGATCAGACACTGCTCTAGGTAAATAGGATATGGTCTGCAGCATAGACCATGCTCTAGTATTTCCAAAAACATGGTCAATCCTAGACAGAGTATGTCTGTTGGCAAAGTGACAGGAGAAAGTGCGGGCCTCCGGGAATCGGACCCGCCACAAATCCTGCCATCCCAGTTCATGGATCATTTTGGCCATTGTAGTAGGGTGAGGCAGCGAGGGGGGAGTCTGGCTCCGCAGAGAACCGGTCCAAAGTAATATCCATAACTTTATTAAAATCGTCCAGACATAATACGATAGCTCCAGGGAATTTGGTCGCAAACTGCGCAGCCTACTGGAGCACAGAGAGATCAGACGCCGGTGGCAGGTACACACCCAGTTTAACATACAGGACCGAATCAACCCAGGCCTGGGCAAAAACATATTGTCCCTCGGGGTCCTTTACAATGAGGCCCGGCTCCCATCTGAGCCTACGATGCACCAAGATGGATACCCCCCTGGAATAGGATGTATATGTAGAATGAACCGCCCACTGAACCCATGGCTTTTGAAGTCGTCTGGAATTGTCTGGAACTAAATGAGTTTCCTGAAGACATATGAGGTGCGGGTCAGCCCTCCTCATCTGGGCAAAGACAAGTGACCTCTTTCGTGGGCTACCCAGGCCCCTCACATTCCAAGATAGTACACTAAATGACGCCATGGTCGTCTAAGAATGTAATCATGGCAGTTCAGGACCCCAAAAACGACCCACATATGAGTATGCAGTGCGTGGCTGAGTGAGACACAGAGCAGTGTGCAGCAACCTAAGAACCGTATACAAACTAAATAAACCATTGCACCCCTAATGGGTGTGAGACATATTACTGACATAAACAAAACAATATTCGTTAAGATAACCGTGGCTACAAATAACGGGGGTAAGAAGTGCACCCAAAATGGATGGTATACGGGGCACTGTCTTAAAGGTACAGGTGATCAATAGGCTAGGGGATATACTTTCAACAGAACCAGGTTCGCATAAGTAAGATACACCGGTACCTCGGGGGCCGCCAGCCAAAATAACTATAAAGATATAGGATAATATGATAGTAAAACCGCACATTATCATAAAACTATTATGCAGTACAACGAGAGCATCCCGTAAAACATATGTCCATATGTATGGTCCGACAGGATCCCTCACCACACGCCCTCAGGATCAGAGCCTCGGTGATCGAGGTAGAAGAGATAGCCAGTCCTCCACATCTTTTGGTGTAGTGAAGAAGAGGGACCTGCCGTCATGGATGACCCAAAGACGAGCTGGGTAGATCATGGAGTATTGTATAGCCTTTTCTCACAGCTTTCTTTTCACTGCCACGAAGGATGCCCGAGTCTTCTGGAGAGCCGCCGAGAAATCTGGAAACATGGCCACTGCAGCTCCGTTGTATTTAAGCTCACCAGCCTGGTGTGCAGCCCGCAACGCCGTATCTCGATCTGTGCTATTGATTAGACGGGCCAACAAAGGCCGAGGAGGTGCGCCCTGAGGCGGCGGTTTAGCAGGAACCCTGTGGGCCCGTTCCACTGCAAATATTGGTGAGAAGTGAGCCTCCGGCAAGACACTCCTCAGCCACCCCTCCACAAAGGCCCAAGGATCGTCGCCCTCCGCCCGCTCCGGCAAGCCCAGAATACGGAGATTATTTCGTCGCAGTCTGTTCTCCAAATCATCTGCACGCTGGGTCCACAGACTTGCAGCCCTCTCCAGCTCCCGGAGCTTGGCAGGAAGTGGGTTAACAGTGTCCTCCACCTGAGAGGTCAATTTTTACCTCTTCCATTTTCCCGGTCAGTGAGGTAGTGCCGACATGGATCGCCTCCAGTAGCTGTCCAGTAACTTGTTTTAAAGTGGGTTCAGGGTCTTCCCCTGGGAGGGCAGGAGAGGCTGCCTCTAGCGATGAGGATGCAGAAGCAGATTCGGCCCTGGAGAACCCCCTCAGGCGATCAGAAACAGAGGTTGATTGCGGGCGACTCATTTTAGAGAGTCGGCGGCCGCTTTTTCTGCGTGCCGTAAGGGTGGGTATGATGGCAAGGAGGAGGAGTGGTTATGGCAAGACCAGGTCGATCTCAGAGGATAGGCAAAGTCTCTGGCTAAAAACAGATGCACGGTAGGAGCCTCTGTGTCGGGCCACCAGGGCCAATCAATCAGCCACGGACATGCTGTAACTCAACAGTCCAATAGTGCCAATGGCAACGTTCACTGGATTATAAGTAAAGCCTCCAAGAGAGAGCCGTCAGCGGAGCAATGAGGTAGACAGATTGCCAGGAGGAACAAGAGGAGGACAGACAGTAACTCAACAGTCCAATGATGCATACAGCAACCTTCACTGGATTATAAGTAGAGCCTCCAAGAAAAAGCAATCAGCAGGGTGATCAACCATACAGGAGCACACACCTTCAATGGGTCAGAACCGTTGATGGCTGCAGCAGACGTAGATTTGACGTGTTGCCCAGAGGAGCTAAAGGAGGGTCCCCACGTGCAGAGTAGCGAGCAGGAGAAAGGAGTGCCGGCCCCCAGACCTCCAGGCAGGGACAGAGGAGTCAGTCAGGACAAGGCCTAGCTCATAAGAGACTCCAGTCTCAGCGGAAAATGGCCGCCGGCCACGAGGAGAGAGGAGAAATCGCAGTCCTCGCGGCAGCAGGAGCAGCGGTGCCGGCGGTGCCAGCGCGGCCCCAAGCCGGCACACACGTGTAGCGGCACGGACGCAGCCCCAGGCAATGGCAGCACAGGCCAAGGCAGAGCCGGCAGCGGCAGTAATTAAGTATGGCCGCCGGCCACATGTAGCGGCTACTGACCACAGCCCAGCAGAGACCAGTCTCATCGGAGCGGGGGTCCCGGAGCCAAGAGGAGGACCCCTGAAGTGCGTTCCAGCTGATAGCTACCCCGGGCGCCGGTGAGTCAGGATAATATGCAGGATTATTGAGCGGCTCTAAACGGAGCTCAGCTCACATGCGACCGACCGCGTTGAGCGCTAGCCACGCCCCCACCCCCCACCCCTATTAATCTTAATCATTTTTAGTTCTAAATATTTGGGTGTTTGCAACAGCCATTTCAATTTGATATATCTAATAACTGATGGACACAGTAATATTTCAGGATTGAAATGAGGTTTATTGTACTAACAGAAAATGTGCAATATGCATTAAACCAAAATTTGACCGCTGCAAAAGTATGGGCACCTCAACAGAAAAGTGACATTAATATTTAGTAGATCCTCCTTTTGCAAAAATAACAGCCTCTAGTCGCTTCCTGTAGCTTTTAATCAGTTCCTGGATCCTGGATGAAGGTATTTTTGACCATTCGTCTTTACAAAACGATTCCAGTTCAGTTAAGTTTGATGGTCGCCGAGCATGGACAGCCCGCTTCAAATTATCCCACAGATGTTCAATGATATTCAGGTCTGGGGACTGGGATGGCCATTCCAGAACATTGTAATTGTTCCTCTGCATGAATGCCTGAGTAGATTTGGATCATTGTCTTGCTGAAATATCCATCCCCGGCGTAACTTCAAATTCGTCACTGATTCTTGTACATTATTCTCAAGAATCTGCTGATACTGAGTTGAATCCATGCGACCCTCAACTTTAACAAGATTCCCGATGCCGGCATTGGCCACACAGCCCCAAAGCATGATGGAACCTCCACCAAATTTTACAGTGGGTAGCAAGAGTTTTTCTTGGAATGCTGTGTTTTTTTGACGCCATGCATACTGCCTTTTTGTATGACCAAACAACTCAATCTTTGTTTCATCAGTCCACAGGACCTTCTTCCAAAATGAAGCTGGCTTGTCCAAATGTGCTTTTGCATACCTCAGGCGACTCTGTTTGTGGCGTGCTTTCAGAAACGGCTTCTTTCGCATCACTCTCCCATACAGCTTCTCCTTGTGCAAAGTGTGCTGTATTGTTGACCGATGCACAGTGACACCATCTGCAGCAAGATGATGCTGCAGCTCTTTGGAGGTGGTCTGTGGATTGTCCTTGACTGTTCTCACCATTCTTCTTCTCTGCCTTTCTGATATTTTTCTTGGCCTGCCACTTCTGGCCTTAACAAGAACTGTCCCTGTGGTCTTCCATTTCCTTACTATGTTCCTCACAGTGGAAACTGACAGGTTAAATCTATGAGACAACTTTTTGTATCCTTCCCCTGAACAACTATGTTGAACAATCTTTGTTTTCAGATCATTTGAGAGTTGTTTTGAGGAGCCCATGATGCCACTCTTCAGAGGAGATTCAAATAGGAGAACAACTTGCAATTGGCCACCTTAAATACCTTTTCTCATGATTGGATACACCTGGCTATGAAGTTCAAAGCTCAGTGAGGTTACAAAACCAATTTTGTGCTTCAGCAAGTCAGTAAAAAGTAGTTAGGAGTATTCAAATCAATAAAATGATAAGGGTACCCAAATTTTTGCACCGGTCAAATTTTGGTTTAATGCATATTGCACATTTTCTGTTAGTACAATAAACCTCATTTCAATCCTGAAATATTACTGTGTCCATCAGTTATTAGATATATCAAATTGAAATGGCTGTTGCAAACACCCAAATATTTAGAACTAAAAATGATTAAGATTAATAGGGGTGCCCAAACTTTTTCATATGACTGTTATATATATATATATATATATATATATATATTTCCTTTACATTTTTGGTGAGACCTCTGGACTGGATTCCGATTTTTGCCCAGACTGCAGCCACTGGTTTTGTGACTGACAGTTCCCCTGATCTAGGTGGAACACTTGAGCACTCATTGAGCCACAATTGCTCCCTCTCTGCTCTTGCAGTGGATGTTCTTTATGACTCTCCAATGGTTTACCTTATTGATCCTCCTTTTCCACGCCTGACCACCTCCCCTTGGTGGGTCAAGACAGCAGACATCCAGCTTCCTAACAATCTGGTCCTACAGACTCTGTGTTTGACCCAGTCTTTGGTCTTTTCTTCTGGGCTTAAACTCTTTCTTGGTCTGCTATCCACATCTTCCTCCAGCCAGGTTTTGTCCACCACAGCAGTTCCAGCTAAGGTCTTCAGTCTCTGTGACACTCTTTATTAGTCAAATAGTCCTGGTTATTCGTCCGTCTCCTTGTGGCAGAATCACTGTCTGGTATAGACCGCACAACTGTCATCCCTGAAAATGCTCTGCTCCCTTGGACCCTTTTGGTCTTCCCTGAGCCCATTTTGGGCCTTCTCTAGTCACCTTATGGCTCTTTCCATCCTTCAGTATCTCTGGCCGCCTATCCCGAAGTGTTGATCCTGCGCTTAACCCTTACATGGCGCAGACATTTTTCATTTTTGGGTTTTCATTTTTTACTTCCTGCATTTCAAAAGCCATAACTTCAAAATGTTTTCCATTTATGTAGTCATATGAGGGCTTGATTTTTGCATCACAAGCTGTACTTCAAAATGGTACCATTTATAATTATTCTGTACAATGTACTAGGAAACAGGAAAAAAAAATTCAGAATGAGGTGGAATTGAAAACCAAATGCAGTTTTTTTCATGTTTTATTAATTTTACAAAAAAATTCAAAATTTGAAAGAAAAGAAAAATGCTTTGAATCATCATATTCTGACGCCTCTTGCTTTTTTATATTTTAGTGTAAGGAGTATAAGGTGTCTTTTTTTGCAGGACAATTTTTTGTTTTTTTGACTGTTTTTATATTTTCAATACAGTAGTTTTAACATTTTCGGACTAAGGGATGCCTAATGTGTTTATATTTACTTTTATTTATATGTGATCTAAGAAAAGGGGGGTGATTTCAACGTTCAGGAGCATGAAATCTTCAGATCGATTGTGCCATCTGCAGTCTATGGCAGATTCCCTATTTAACTATTGAAGTAGTTCACTATTAAGTAGTTACTTTACTATGGCAGACCTGTAAGCCTTTAGAAAGCTCCTGCGATTGCACCGTGGGGAGCCGCTGTTACTGACACTGATTATGAAAGTGAAAGTAACCACTCAGATACCATGATTGCATTTGACCATGACATCTGAGTGGTTAAATGCCAGTGATCAGAGTCATGTCTGATCACGGCCAATGCTGCCGGGTCCCTGCTATGTGCTTCAGAGTAAACGCTGTATTTAGTTCCCCTCTCCTATCCTCTAGAGTGTTGTATTCCTGAGGTGATATGCTTCCTCCGAGTTGTGTCATACTGCTCTTGCACCAACTCATTGTCCCTCTTATTTCAAATCTGTGCTAGGGTTTTGCAGCCTTCAAGGCAGCAATCTCCTGATGGTCCTTCCTTCCTTGGGTTTCCAGCAGGCTCACTGTTGGTTCTGGTTTTGTGAATTTTATGGACCAAGATTGGGCTCCCGCTCTTGGCAAGCGGTCCTGACTGTTGCTATTCAGCTGGCTGCCATCTGGGCTGGTGAGTTTTGGCTTGCCAAGCGCTTTGAGGCTCATGTTTGGCTTCTACTTTCTAGTCAAGGTTCCCAGGAACTGCAACCTGTTGTGCCCTATGTGATTTTCACAGTGACTTCTCTTCCCACCTCCTGGGACTGCTTTTGGATGTCCCATAGTGCTGTGTTGTCCCTCAATGATATTAACAAGAAAATTGGATTTTTGTACAATAAAATACACATTTCTCGTTGAATTCACTAGGGGACACAGATCCCAACCTCTGCCTTGTCTTCTGTTCCTGAATTGTTGTAATTGGGTTCTCTTCTTAGGCTCAGGACATGTTGGTGCTTACTCCGCAATTTGTCTATGGGTACAAACTGATTAGCTTACGGTCTGTATAGAGGGCATAGTCACTTTTTTTTTTTTTTAATTAAAGAATCAACTTTGCGCTTTTTCAAACTATGCTGAAGTTAATGGATGGGAGATTTTAAAGGGATTTTCCCGCTTCAAATGCATTTTTTTTTCATTTAACGTTTTTATTAAAGTTTTTCACAAAAGGAAAAAACAACATAAATCACAACTGATTACGGGGAAGGGGGTACAAGCAAATACTCTGACACAGCAGAGTAAAACCTCAAATGCATTTTTGATACTGATGACTCATCCAAAGGATTAGTTATCAGTATCTGATCTTTGTTGGGTCTGAAACCCTATTCCAGTAATAGATGTCAAGCTGCAATTCCCTGACACCACCACTATAGAGTGGACAGAGCTGAAGCTCCGCTCCTATTACATGAATAAGAGCAACTGTTTCTGCTACCCTTCCACTGCTGTAACTTACAACACCCAGAAGCAGTCGGATCAGCGTATCTGTGCAGAATCCAGGTGTCTGCCCCCTACAGATCAAATACTATTGACCTATCCTATGAATGCATTTGGGGCTTGATAACCTCCCTTTAATAGCTGCTACATTATAACTGAATGCCAAAAGTGGCCTCTTTATTACAGTGTGTGTGCGCACAAAAAACATTACCAATATGTCACAAGAAAAAAAAAAGTCTCTAAAGAATTCAGAGAATTTAAGACAAGTCACATTGGCTTATTTTACTTTGACCAGCTGTTCCTGTATATGATACCTCTGTTCAGCGGCAGCATACCTTAGTTCTTGCCTCTGGTGGCGGTACTGCTCAAGAATATACTGAATTTCACAAAGTTCCTTTTCTAAGGCAGTTGTCTCTGTCACTTCTGTTGTCAGTAAATCTTTGTTCTCCACTTGCAGAACTGTATTGTCTAGAACAGCTGTATTTTGGAGAAGTATAGTAATGTGAAATCATATATGTGGCATATATTAATTCTTAAACCATGCTAATTGGTAGATTTTTTTAAGGAAATTTTTAAAGCTATGAACACTTCTCAAAATACGCCACAGACCTTTTTACTCTTAGGAAACCATATGAGAGATTTAAAGAGAGAATGATTCATTTTGCCAGCATTTAACATTAACCTAATCCTAACTTTCTATTTACCTGCAGAGGGAGGATTTGGAACTACCGGGCCCTGTAAAAAGTCCATTGGTGATAGCAGCCGACTGGAATAGTCTGAAAATTGTTTACAGTAGTGTGCAAGCTTGGAATCTGCCGGAAAAGATGTATGAGGTTTCTGTTGAGGAAAAAAATAAAATAAAATGAGGACTTAAAGGAGTCTTCTTGGCAAATGATATTGATGAGCTATCCTTAAGATAGGTCATCAATATCAGATTGGTGGCGGTCTGACACCTGGGACTACCACTGATAAACCACCACTATACAGAGAAAAGAGCTAGAAGGAGAAAACTTTGTTCTCCATGTAGCAGCTGAGCTGAATTACTGCAGATCAGCTCCTATGCAAGTGAGCAGGAGCGAAGCTGTAATAACTCAACACAGCCACTACACAGAGAACAGAGGTGTCTGCTTCTGAGTCTGTTCTCCATATAGCTAGCAGTTGGTGAGAATGGCTGTTGGAACTCCATTAATCTGATATTGATGACCTATCCCTAAGCCCTTATATTAATAAAATGAAAATAATGAGTAATGGGTTTTCCACATGTATAAAACTGAAGGTATATAGCATCACTCTTGATCTGAGTTCTGCAACCCCAACGATGGTAATGAAGGTGTTGCAGCACTAGCGCTCCCTTTATGTTTTTTTTACCACAGAACAGCATCCCAGCTGTATAGAGAACTCCTGACAGGTCACTATGTTGGGTCAGAAGTTTGATCAAATCAGTTACTCTTTAAATTAATGTTACTAGCTGCAGTTCCCTGCACAGGCACTGTACAGGAACAACTTAAACAAGCATGCAGTGGTGAATGAGTAGTAGAGCTCCTTCATTCTCATTGGTGGGAATCCAAGACGTAGGACCCTATTGATATACCCTAATATCATCCCAAAACTTTTTAGAAGGGAAACCCCATTGAATTGCATTGGAATAATCAATGGGGTTGTTTTTACTTACAATATCTGCCTGCCCATGTAGCTCTGGCATAAGCCAAGGTGGAGATATTAATGCTGGAGCTGATGGTGCCTGGTATGAGCTGGCTGCTTGAGCGGCTGCAGAGCATGGAGCTGCAGGAGGTGTGTCAACATTGGTTGTGTCTGTGGGGTTCATTTCCAGTTCAGGTGAAATAACCATATATGAAGAGTGGTCCTCAATATTATTTTTTGTGCTGGAACCACTGTTTAAAAGAGAAACCATTTGTAGAATTGTTTTCCTCATTTTTATGTAACAGTCTCATATTAGAAAATAAGATATTCTGCTATTTCTCACATTTTGTTTCTTGATTCACCAATTACTGTCCCAAGGAGACCTTCTCTTTCTAAGGACTGTAGCAAGAAATCTGGAGTCCGAGGTTTTAGACGGTCTCTCCGTAAACCATGTCTAGAATCAAAACATAATTTAGTACTCAACTTATACATAACAAAAACAATGCAGGGACTGCAGCTACCAATCTAGATTGGCCTTACATTGTGCTCAGGATGGGTTCACTGCCAAGAAGGGGTGCAGTGCCGACGTTATTAGTAACAGAATTAACTGGAGTGTAGAGAAAGTCTTCCTGAGATTGTGCTTGAGAAACAGGTAACTGAAAGGTCACTTTTTTCTGTGGAAGAATTTGTGGATGCTTCCTGAAAACTTTCTGCTTCCAGATCATAGCATAGCGACGTACTCCAAGATTCTGTATGTGGACCTCCTAGATCAAAAAATGCAAAAAAGATACTGATTATATGGATATTAAGTATCTGTTATGTTTTCCTGAATAGTGGGAAATCTTTGCATAAGTACAGTGAATACCTAACCATTAAAAGACAAAATGGGAGATTTTTTTTTTTTTCTTCATAAAACTGATTTATTGGTGATGGTGTTATGGATAAAATGTCTATTTTTATATTAACATTAACCAAATGTCTATTTTCTTAAATAAAGCTTATTAGTGTAATTTTCTATGATTTTGCAATTCCTAACTAAAATAACAGCTTGGCAAGATGGCGCCTTGTTCCAGGACTACACCCAGTGATAAGGAACAAAGAGATGACAGAATGAAGGGAGAAGCCGAAAAGTTCGACAGCTGATAGGTTACATTCAACCCTCCCCCTATGTTTTGCACGTGATGCTCATATTGTCTATATAACCCACTTTTGCTGAAGAATAAATAGGAAAAGTTTATTCACCCTGACTGTGTGTGCAGAGTGTTTATTCTGGAGCGCGCTCAAGATCCTCATCAATTAGGAGAACTGACAATTGACTGATGATACTTTGAAGTATCGATCCAAAACAATGGCATGTTGGAAGTTAAAAACCATGTTTTAACCACATTTTCAAGAAATCATGTCAAAAACGCAACAGAAAAAGAAACTTTCAAATCTTCTGTGGGAAAAGTACTAATAAAACAATGCTACTGCAGTAACCCAAGGAAAATGGTCCCAAAACCCTGGTTGTAGTATCTCTCCTGCCAATTGCAACAACTTAGAGGGTGGGGTGAGTTGTTGCTTGATACAGCAGTGACAGAAGGGGAGATAAGATGTGTCTAGGTATCTCTTAGAAGCATTGAAAGAAGGATGATTAAGAGAGATGGGGACCCCCTACCCCACTTTCCACCTTATTCACAAGTAATGGGGGAAAACAAAGAAGGTGATGGATGTGAGAGGCTACACAGCCTATATTCCTATTTGGCATAACCCCGGTTATGTCTGAGTTACTGGCTTTCTGGTTGTCTAACTTACTGGTTTTCTGGCTTCAAGCTTTGGCGAACTACCAGCTTACGAACCTTCCTCCAGCTGTTGAACTATGGGCATTTTAAGTCCTGCAGGGACCTACAGCAAGAACTAGAAATCTACCAATCATAGATTTTATCAATACATGCAGTTGAGACATGCTCTCAAGGTACAGCAACGTTTAGCCCCCGGGTGCAGGCAGACAAGACACCCTTTTTAGATTTAGATTTTTAGAAGGAGGTACTGGGGGAACAATATCCATGCACTATAAGTATCTCATGGAGACCGCTTTAAAGTCCCAATCATTGCCACTGCTGGCTCAATGGATGAGAGATGTGGGCCCCATGGTGGAGGAAGTATGGACAGACATTGTAGAAGCTATTCTAAAGGTGCTATAGAGTTTATAAAACACCTCACCTACTCTATAAAATGGGTTATAAAGACAGACTTTAAATTTTATAGATGTATGCAAGAGGGAGCAGACCGTATCCATGTAATTTGAAGCTGCCCGAGACTGCAGACCTTCTGGGGGATGGTGACCTGCTTTATTGGGAATGTCTATCACTGTGATATTGCTATGGACCCAATTATATGTGTGTTGGGATATGTGACTACACTTTTTGTATCAGAGAGTCAGCAGCTGGCAATTCAGCGACTTCTGTATCAGGCCCGTAAGATGGTGACCTTTCAATGGAAGGACCTGGACCCTCCCAGATTGGCTGAATTTAAATGTAAAAGTAAATATAATATTGAGACTAGAGAAATGCATGTATCAAAAACAAGGGACCCTTAAGAAATCTGACGGCTCTTTGGGCCCCATGATTTGTCCCTAGAACATTACTGGTGGACAGGTGCCTCTATATGTCCACATCACTTTTGGGCAGTGGATAAGCTTAGAGCGCTGGCTCTCATGACTGTGACTATGTAATCTTGTGTTGCTGTTCTGTCAGTTGTAAGCCCCCGGGTTAATTCTTCCTCTACTGGATATGTTCTGGGGTGCAAGGGGGGACTCTGAGGCCCTTTTTGCAACTAAAACATGGACCCATATACAAAGATCCTGGGCTCCTGAAAGTGGAGGCAATATGAGCCTTTGAAGATTACCCCTTGACTTGCGGTCTCCGAAACCATCTCTCCTAATGGACTACCTAGGCAGAACACGGGTTGGAAGGATGGGTTGTCATATCTGGTTTTATGTTTTCTTTCTTTTGTTTTGGAAAATTTTAATAAAAACAATGCTAATTAATTTTAAAAGAAAACAAATTGCACCAGTGCTCCACCCCCACAAAGTCCTAGTGCTGACACAACTACAATAACCAAGTCATGCTATATATGAAATTAATTGATGGACAATCTCTATACTAAATTTATTTTTATTTATTTTGCTTACTTGTATAGTGCCATCATATTCCGCAGCGCTTCACAGACTTTGACAGTCACTGTCCCATATAGGGCTCACAATCTACATTCCCTATAAGTATGTCTAAAGCTTCACTATGTGTTTAAATTGTGCATAATTTTAAAACTTGCTAATTACATTCTTTTTACTCTTTGCAACATTCTAAGATTTGTACCTACCTTTAACTGATTTTCAGTAGACAGCTGAGATCTGAAATGCTTCATTCCAGACATGAATTGCAAAATTCTTGTGACTCCTTCTTGCAGGAGGTCAGTTCGGTATACCTCAACTGCCAGGGCAAGTCTCTGTTTTTTTCTCTGACACTCGTGAACATATGCCAACCAATAGTCAAACACCTAAAAAATAATGCTGGTAATCTACCATACACATGGCCAATTTATTTCAGTATTTAACAAGAAGCATACCTTCCCCTGCAGGTTCATAGACCAGTGCCACAAGGCTTGTACTGTCTGCTTATCCTGCTGTCTTTTCTCCAACAGCTATAATATAAATGTACAAGTATTGGGCATGTTTCCAAGTACAGCATACCTTATGTCAATGGACCCCAGCAAATCAACCCACAAAGAAAAAAAAAAAAAAAAAAAAGTAAATCAATGCACTTTACCGACTTGTGCCATCTTCTTAAATGATATAAACATAACCTGTGTCCAGAAAAGATGATCTGCTGCTGCTGAAGTAGCTGTATAAAGGGGAAAAATATTGTAATCTATGAATTCTTTATTACATTGATTGGAACATGAATGCCTCTAGTTTAAACAATAATGTAAAATTCTTAATATTCATGTATTATGAACTTTGTAGTTACAAAATGACATAACTAGTAAAGCACTATATTTCTAAGACTGTTCCATAATGTATTTTACCACTCACCAATTTTCTGAAACACAAAGTATGGTACACTTTCCATTTTTTGACACAAATTTTCAATAATCTTCTCCCATGATGTTTTCCAGCAATCTCCATCTTTATTTGGTCTTCTTTTACAATTTGACTGCGTTCTCTCCAGTATGAAAACATGCGGCATAGTTTTCCTGAAGTATGGGGAAAAGTAAATTAAAAGTGTTGCCCAGTTCATATAAAAGGAGTTAAAGGAGTATTCACTATTCACCGGGCCTTTGTCTCCAGTGGCAGCCGCTCCGTTGAATTTTGAGAACTGAAACCAGTACTCAACGGCAGCAGTATTAAATAATAAAAATATGAATTGGAAAACCCCTTTAATTGAAAGTCAACATGCAGTTGCATAGCTTAGTAAGCCTTTTCTTACCTCTCTGCAGGCATCCAACTGACACTTCTACTTCTTTGGAGGTTTGTTCCCGACCACATGCCTGAATATATGCAGCCTCTCTCCATGACTGTAAAATCTGCAAAATATATGGGTCAATGAAACTGAACAAACCGACAGGCATAGATCTTAGGCATATAAATCTACCTGTCTCCACATCCTTATTCTATAGTGATGTTCAGCAATGTCCATCTGCATTCTTTCTCCAATTTGAGCAGTTGCTTGTTTCCTCCAAGTTCTTAGTACAGCTCTGCATATACAAACACATTCAAACAAATGACAATTCTAAAACAACTTGAATTTGAGAGTCATAAGGAAAAAATTATATTTTTACATAAATTTAGTTTATTTAATTTATATACACAACTACAGTTCTAAGAGTTTTCTAGGCCTTCAAATAGCAATGACATTTCTAAGGATGTCAAGATCAATCGGTGGGGGAGGGGGATAGAACTCTGAAAAACCCAAACAGCTGAATGAAGAGGGAACAACAACGTTCCAGCTTATGCCCCTCATTGGTTACCCGGGCACAGCACCATACATGATACTGAGCTACACTACAGGGCACATAAACTTCTGTATGTACAGCACTGTAGCTGGGTAAACATTGAAGGTTAAATGAGAACATAAATATTGGGGTCTCCATATATTAGTCATGAAACACATGAGCTGTAGGGAAGTCAGTAGTTAAAGACGAGCAGTTTTTGTAATAGAAAACATTACAATATTGAAAGTGTTAAGACTTTTTTGTGTAGTTTTTTCCCCATAAGTGGAAGGAATGTACTTACCGAAGAAGGAATTCTGTGTGTCGTTTTTCTTTACTGGCCACTTCTTGTAAAACACTCTGGATACATCTATGATAATGCTAAAAAGAATAATTTGTACAAAACACAGAGCTATAAAATGACCCATAATATCAAAGACCATGAAGCTGACTTGCAAAAAAACAAAAAGTTTTAAAAAAAAAAAAAAAAGGAGAAAAGATTTCACAATTTTCCTCCTATATACCTACCTTCCAAGCACCTAGTACTCTTCTGAGCAGCCACTTCTGATGGTGTTCATTTGCACAATGAAGCAAGCGTCGTTTATGATGTCTGTAAACCACAAACTGCCACCAGAAAAGACATGCTTACAATAAGGTCAACTAGTATTATAATATAAAATAAGCACGGCATTTCTACTGTATATTATGTCTTCATTATATTACATTATACGTTACATTCATTTTAATTAACTGTTTACTTCTCTCCTTATATGGATAGTTCTGCTTTAAGTCACTTGTCTCATTTAGCACAGTATTCCCATGACTGTTTTTATATACAGTAGGTACGGAAAGTATTCAGACCCCTTTAAATTTTTCACTCTGTTTCATTGCAGCCATTTGCTAAAAGCAAAAAAGTTCATTTTATTTCTCATTAATGTAAACTCAGCACCCCATCTTCACAGAAAAAAAAAAAACAGAAATGTAGATATTTTTGCAAATTTATTAAAAAAGAAAACCTGAAATATCACATGGTCATAAGTATTCAGACCCTTTGCTGTGACACTCACATTTAACTCACATGCTGTCCATTTCCTTCTGATCCTCCTTGAGATGGTTCTACTCCTTCATTGGAGTCCAGCTGTGTTTAATTAAACTGATTAGACTTGAATAGGAAAGGCACACACCTGTCTATATAAGACCTCACAGCTCACAGTGCATGTCAGAGCAAATGAGAATCATGAGGTCAAAAAGGAACTGCCGAAGGAGCTCAGAGACAGAATTGTGGCAAGGCACAGATCTGGCCAAGGTTACAAAAGAATTTCTGCAGCACTCAAGGTTCCTAAGAGCACAGTGGTCTCCATAATCCTTAAATGGAAGAAGTTTGGGACGACCAGAACTCTTCCTAGACCTGGCCGTCCAGCCAAACTGAGCAATCGTGGGAGAAGAGCCTTGGTGATAGAGGTAAAGAAGAACCCAAAGATCACTGTGGCTAAGCTCCAGAGATGCAGTAGGGAGATGGGAGAAAGTTCCACAAAGTCAACTATTACTGCAGCCCTCCACCAGTCGGGGCTTTATGGCAGAGTGGCCCGAAGGAATCCTCTCCTCAGTGCAAGACATATGAAAGCCCGCATAGAGTTTGCCAAAAAACACATGAAGGACTCCCAGACTATGAGAAATAAGATTCTCTGGTCTGATGAGACGAAGATTGAACTTTCTGGCGTTAATTCTAAGCAGTATGTGTGGAGAAAACCAGGCACTGCTCATCACCTGCCCAATACAATCCCAACAGTGAAACATGGTGGTGGCAGCATCATGCTATGGGGGTGTTTTTCAGCTGCAGGGACAGAATGACTGGTTGCAATTGAAGGAAAGATGAATGAGGCCAAGTACAGAGATATCCTGGAAGAAAACCTCTTCCAGAGTGCTCTGGACCTCAGACTGGGCCAAAGGTGCACCTTCCAACAAGACAATGACCCTAAGCACACAACTAAAATAACAAAGGAGTGGCTTCGAACAACTCTGTGACCATTCTTGACTGGCCCTGCTAAAGCCCTGACCTCAACCCAATTGAGCATCTCTGGAGAGACCTGAAAATGGCTGTCCACCAACGTTCACCATCCAACCTGACGGAACTGGAGAGGATCTGCAAGTGAGAATGGCAGAGGATCCCCAAATCCAGATGTGAAATACTTGTTGCATCATTCCCAAGACGACTCATGGCTGTACTAGCTCAAAAGGGTTTCTTCTACTCAATAATAAGCAAAGGGTCTGAATACTTATGACCATGTGATATTTCAGTTTTTCTTTTTTAATAAATTTGCAAAAATATCTAAATTTCTGTTGTTTTTCCTGTCAAGATGGGGTGCTGAGTGTACATTAATGAGAAATAAAATGAACTTTTTTGCTTTTAGCAATGAAACAGAGTGAAAAATGTAAAGGTGGCTGAATACTTTCTGTACCCACTGTAAATATGTGACTCTTCAGATAGTGTGTTGTATCCAGTGCCTGAGACCTGAGTAGTCTGGAAAGCTTGTCATTATCTTTATAGTTAATAATTAAAAAGATATCAACTACTGATAACTCTTAATATTTATTTTTTATATCTTCATAGTTAAATGGTGCTACACTTACTCCAGTCCCACCCATGGGTCCGCTGCCTTGGGATAACCTTACACTCTGACCTATCCTTCAAGCCGCACATCCAAACCCTCAACAACACCTGCCTCCTCCAACTCAAGAACATCCATCGAATCCGCTCCTTCCTCACCCCTGAAATTACAAAGATGCTAGTCCATGCCCTCATAATCTCCCACTTAGACTACTGTAACACCTTCTCCACGGCCTCCCAGCAAATACTATTGCCCCCCCTCCCCAGTCCACCTTAAATTGCACCGCTCGCTTAATACACCTCCCACCCCCCCATTCTTCATCGGCCGCTCCCCTCTGCCAATCCCTTCACTGGCTACTCATTGTCCAGCGAATAGAGTTCAAATTACGCTGATATTCAAAGCCATCCACAACCTGTACCCTCCATATATCTCCAACCTAATCTCCCGCTACCTGCCCATACGCAACCTCCGATCCTCCAAAGACCTCCTACTCCGCTCTTATCCGCTCTTCACACAACCGTCTCCAAGACTTCTCCCGTGCATCCCCCATACTCTGGAACTCATTACCAAGACACATAAGACTGTCTCCAACAATCATAAGCTTCAAGGCCTACAACCTCCAATAACGCTATTGTCACCACACCACCATCTGTGCAGCCTCGATCCTCACCTTCTGTCTCTATCCCTCTTCCCTTATAGATTGTAAGCCCTTGCGGGCAGGGCCCTCTGTCCCACTGTGCCAATTGGTCACTGTTAGTATTATATTTGTTTTGTATATTTTGTGTACCGTATGTAAACCCTCAAATGTAAAGCACCATTAATGCTATATAAACAATCATCATCATCATCATCATCATCATCTTCTGGCTAGAATAGCACAAATGTATATTTTTTTCCTTAAAGGGGTATTCCCATGAACATAATCATATCTATATTTGTAGATAATTAAAAGTTAAACGTTTTTGCAACTATAAGTAGTTTAAAATTCTGCAGAGTTTTAAAGATTTCCTCTAACTATCTTATTGGTGACAGTCTGTTGTCTTGATCGGTTGCCAATGGATACGACCACTAATGCAGAAACTTTCTATGGTCTGGGACTTGTCAGGAACCCAGCCATGATTTTCTTATTGTAGCTGGGTTATCATACAGGGACACTACATGTATCAGAAGATATCCCGGCCACAATAAGCAAATCATAGATGATTTTCTGACCTTAGAAAGGTCCTGCATTCATGGCCGTATCCACTGGCAACCGATCAAGACAACAACTTGTGATCACAAGAAAATTTTTAAAACTATGCAAAATGTTTAATTGCTTATATTTGCAAAAATATTTAACTTTTAATTATCTACAAATTTAAAAAAGGTTATGTACGTGGGAATACCCCTTTAAACATTAATTTGAAGGTGAGACTCCAGCAGGAAATCCTTGACTGTCATTTATCCATAGGAACAAATATCTCTAAAGCTGGCCATGTACATTAGATAATTGTTTGCTGATCTAATGCCCTTGCATGAAGAAGCACCTTCTGGCTTTATCAGCAAAACCATACCCACAGGATTACTTAAATACCTAAATGTTAAAGAGTCACTAATCCTAAAAACTAAAAGATAAAAGTGCAACAAAAAATAGACAAAATAGTCAAACAATACAACAGATAATTGTGGAATTTGTTCCATCATGAAAATATTTATGTAAATTTATAATAAATAATTCTTGTCAATTTAAACCAGGAAGTTATCTCAACAGGAATAATATGTAGGATTATTACAGCATTCTAGTCTTTATCCATTCATTCCAAGTGAGCCCAATAAATGTATTTTGAAATAAGGCAGGTATGATTTTTTGTAACACAACTCACCTGCCTCCAATGATTCCAAGCCTTCCTTTTGCAGAGCTGTTGGTGATGACAAAAAGCCAATTCCTCTCTGTGTTGTCTGATAAGGGGAAAAGAAAAATGTACATATGGGTAAATATACACTCCATGCCTCACTTTCAATAACTTGTGATATAAAGCCTAAATTCCTTGCTATAGGACATCCGGTTCAATGGACAACATGAATAAAGCAATAGAGACTGCAGCAGTCCTAATTAATATTGTTTTATTCACACAGATATGCACAACACTTTTATTGAACCGACAATAAATCTGAATGGGGGTGCTGCAATGTAGCTCATTTCATGCTATCATATCTTGCTATTATTTTAATGTTACATAACATAATTAAACTATACCAGGATGCAACAACCAACCAAATCAATGATACAAATCTAAAAAAGGTAAAGGGGAGCGACACCAAGCCCACTTTTACCATTAAAGGGGTTGTTCCACTATGGTTGCTTACATGTTACCTCATGATAGTATGTTAATCCTCAGCTAGTTTTGTTTTGGGTCTGTTACATTTATCAATAGTTAACCATAGTCTCTTACTCTGCTTTTAAATCTTCAACGTTTTCCCTCCACGTGTGGAATACAAGAAAGAGCTGTCTCCTACAATAGTGTTCTGAGGCCAACACGATTGCCTCACGCTCTGCATAAATAGCTGCAAGACAACTTTTCCACATAGACCAATATTGCTCCACCAACCTTGAATTGCAGTGCAGAATTGCCTAGAATTATATGTAAAACATGTTATAATCAGGACAAGAGTCTGCTCCAGGTTTCTAAAATGTCCTGTGTTCATAAAACTGTATAAGGCTCTGTTTCACATCATGTTCGAGTTCTACATTTATGTACAGCTCGCAAGCATGTACATAAAACATATACATAAGACTACTTTACCAGAATGAGGAAAAAAAAAAAAAAAAGAATGCTTTTGGCTTCCATGGCTAGTATACCTTTTGTTGTGGTATAGAATAGTGTAATAGGCAATGCTTTCCCATACAAAAATTTACAGTAAAATGACTTTTACCTTTGAGGGGAAGCTGCAGTGTATGCTACCATACAGCAGGATAAGTCACGAGATCCTATGTCAACATGATGTGATCAGAGCCCAAGAACCACACAGGTTAATACAAGGTAACATACTTAGGGTTAATTCAAGAATGAACTTTATATTTTATGGTTTTCACGTTCTTAAAGGGGGTTGTCAAAGGAATTATCCTTAAAATAGGCCATAAATACGTGATAGGTGGGAGGGTGACAAGTGTCCTTCACATGTACATAGTATACACAGCTGGAAGCAGTTAGCCAAGTGCCCTGTATAGTGGTTAAGCAATGATACTGAAGTTCAGCTCCTATTGACTTCAATAGGCTGTTGGAAGTGGCCCCATACAGCTGATCCTAAGGATAAGCCGTAAAATTGGATTTTTTTACTCACCATAAAATCTCTCTCTCGTTGTATTCATTGGGGACACAGCACCATGGGGTATAGGCCTGACCACTAGGAGGCTGACACTAGGAATATCAACCACATGCACAACCTTTTGAACCATACCGGCAGAGGCAGGACTTGTCCTTGTTGATAAACCACCTACATCGACTAAGGAAAACCAATGTGATCCGAAGGCTGTTCAGGTTTTCCCTCTTGGTGGGGGCCTTCACCAGGTCTAAAGTAAAACCAGCGGACAGGATGGAGAGCCAGTTGACACCATGTACCGGACCCAGGCAATGCCAGCAAGCCAAGTCTCCCGCAAGGAGAGCAGCCCCCCCCCACCACTTGAGGAGTCCCAAGTGGAGGAAGACCTACAGGCGGACAGCATGAAGGGGCTGGCCTGGGGGACTGGAAGCGAACTGGCAGGCAGGTCTGGCCTAGAAGGAGGGCTGCACAGATAAGGAGTCTTGGGAAAAAACACTGTGATGAGTCAGAGGAGGATGGCTGGCACCTGGAACGGCGCTGGGGGAGGAGAAAACTCTTTTCTCCGGTAGCCGTTGAGCTACTCAATCCACTGAGCTGAGATACTCAATGCCCTTGCCAAATTGTCTGCCCTGCTTGTCCCAGGAGAAGGGAAGAGCGATGACCTTTTTAGAGGCAAATTTTGCATTCCACGACCGAATCCAAACAATGCAGAAAATGGTCACCGTGAAGGCTGTTGCTGCAAGGCTGAACAGCGGAGCTGGCCGCTGTAAAGCTGCCTAGGTGAAGGAGTCCACATTCTTGTCCAAGGTCAGGAGGGAGGCAGAGTTCTTTCAATAGCAGCATTTTCGCATCGGGTAGCCAAGCTATGCAGGGATCCACGGCATGTAGTTCGGATCACCTAGAGACACACTGATCTGGAAAGGGAAACAGGACATCCAACTTCTATGTTAAAGACAAATGGCAGTCTGAATGGAGCCACTACTTCTTCAACGTCTGGTCAAAGGCCCCTTGGTTTGGGGAAACCAGAGGGGGCAGCGATTGTGCCAGAAAGAGACATCTTCCTGGGCAGGAGTCGGGCTCTTCAGATACTTTGAAAGAGTCCTTTATAGCCGTCTGAATGAGGTCCTGCATAGCGGCTGATAAGGATGTGCCTTGCGGAGGCTCTGAGTAGGAGTCAGAGGCGCCCCCAGGAGAAACGTACAGAGCAAGGGCTGACGTAGATCTGCCTGTCCGGAGTGGAGCAGTGAACAGCAACCCTGTCTGGGTAGGGCCCAGACGAATGGGAGTAGGAGATAGACCTATAGGAGGACCACGGTTCGTTTACGGGGCGACTCCTAGAGCTGAAAAGGGAGCGGGGCGCCGACTGAGGAGAAAACCTGGGAGGGCAACTATTGCAAAGGTCTCACCACAGGTTGGTTAAGTCTGGCAAGTTCGCCTATAGCCCAGGAAAAAAAGGCCGCTCGGTCCTGGGAAGATTCTGGGCAGTTTGGGTGTCAGGCATTACGAGCAGAGAACTCAGGCAGGCAACATGGCAGCGGATTTCGGGAAGGGGGGGGAGGGCATCCGCTAAAGGAAGATGCAGGGGAAGCGACAAGGGCAGATATACTCAACCGAATCCGAAGTCTTTGGGCGCATGCGGGGTCACCCCTTTGGTGGCCTCGCACATGGGAGTGGGGTCACCGGCACTCTGATCACAGATAGGGCAGTGGGGACTGGGTGACTGGCGAGGCGCTCAATAGAGAGCAACACCCTTGGGGGATATGACTAGTGTGGCGTAAATGCTGACGACCCCCTGCATCTGTAAGAGAAAAGAAATTAAAAAAAAAAAAAAAAAGAAAAAGCAGAAGACCTGCATGAAGGTCGTGTCTGCCTCCTATGGAGGCTAGGCTGAAACTGGCTAGCATAGTGTGAGGAGAGGATATAGCCCAGGGGCGGAGCAGATACCTTTTTGATATTCCTAGAGTCAGCACACTAGTGGCCAGGCATATACCCCAAGGTGCTGTGTCCCCCAATGATATAAACGAGAAATTAAAAATTCCTGGTAATCCCGATAAATGCTTCTACTGTTGACTGCTTTGCATTATGAGACAAGATATTTGCCTAGATCTGATGATATATGCTGGACTCACCATCCTCTCTGCTAAACGAGTCTCCTTTTGTTGTTTCAGTTTCTTGCTCCAAGTGAGGAGCACTCTTCTCTGTACACAAAAACTAAGGAACAGACAAAAGCATTAGAAACATTAGGAATAAAAGGGTTTCCCATCTAAAGCATTTAAAGCAAATCTACAGAATAGATAAGAGTTCCAAATGTAGAGCCTCCACCTTTTGGCAGAACGGGGATCCTATCACCCCTGTTTACCAATGGCTGCTTTTCTTATTTAAATCAACTGATAGATGGACAACCTCACATACAGTTCCCTCTATTGCAGTCTATGAATGTTACAAAAGAGTGCCGCTTATTCAGCTCTGACTCTCAAACTGTAATGGAAACAAGCGCAGCTACCACGTCATTGATTTTAGTGAGAAAATATGTGCTTTGAAATAGCATATGAGGGTCTTCCTTTTCTTAAAAGTTGCATGTTCCTTTATTATTTATACAGCAACATCAACTTCCATAGCAATGTACATAGTATATTATTGGGGTAATACTGTTATTGGGGCAATAGATCACATTCACAAATACCTTATCTAATGTTCACACGTTTAATATTTCATTAGGAATTAGGTGCAGATTCTGCATTTGACATATTTCAGCTAATGCAAGTACATCGGGTACCCAGCTGGGATAATAAACACACTTCGATTTTTAAAACCCAAAGCATTTTTAAGATTTGAACAGATTCTGCACAGAAAAAGCACAGATTAAAGGGGTTTTCCGGGCAAATTATTATTTTTTTTTTTTAAAAAAAGGTCTGTTAGTGCTATTAATGGGTTAGTAAGTGCACCCAAATACCTTTAGCAGTGTTTTGAGTGATTTCCAGATTTCTGTCGGAGCGCCTAGCATCTTCTGCATTTGTTTACATGGTGTAGCTTCCTTCTGTCTTAGCTGATGCAATGCATTCTGGTAGTTGTAGGCTCTCACACCATCTCACCTCTCACTCCTGCCCCTTCCCTCTCTAACACCCCCTCCCTATCTCCCTAGCTATCCCACCCACTACTAGCCCTTCCCAAGTAACTCAGCCCACCTCCCTACCCCATTATACTTACTTCTTCCTGTCCAGCCTTCAGGGAACGGCTCCTCCTCTTTTGTGACACTGCCAGCGCGCAGCAGTCCCTACACTGTGCTGTAGCCTTCACTTCATCTCTACTGCGCAGGCATGGGTAGCTCCCACGCTTGCGCAATAGAGATGGAGTGTCGGCTTAAGCGCAAAGGCTCTTGCGCATACGCGGAATGATGTCACAGAACAAGGAGGAGCCGTTCTCCTCAGAAGGAAGCCTCGACATGAAGGAGATAGATAAGCACATGATGGGGTGGATGGGGGGGCGGGGTGGAGTAGTAGTGACGTTCCATTTGTGGAAACGGATCGTCATCGGATAATCAGAAAATGTCCCTGCAGTGGTTATAATGGGTGGTGCGGTAAGGAACGCCCCCTCTGACAGTACAGGGCTATGGACGAGTACAGTCACGGGGGGCGTTCCTCACAGCCCAGCTCGACTGTCAGGAATGCCCTCCCAATGATGGGCAGAGATTGGTGCCAAAACTATTGGCACCGATATCTCCAGTCCTGGGGCACATAACGGGAAAACCAACAGTGTGCTGAATTCAGCGCACTGTCGGCTTTCTAGTGGTATATAAAACCGCATGTGCCTGAGGACATGAAAGGTCCTCTTTAAGCTGCCATGTAAATAGGTCTTGAAGTACAACCTGTAAAATTGTGTGGCTTGATATTCCATTTCTCTGCAGTTCTGCTTTATATAGGTTTGTTCCCTCCATATCTGGAAGCTTTGAGGCAAAAGGAAGTTAACATAATGGCTGTCTGCAGCTGAAACAAGCACCTGTCAGGATGACAATAAACATTTTTTTCTGAAAAGTGTAAAAGCTAAGAAGGCAAGCTCAGTTTAACATGAAATGTAGACAAAGATTACTGCTATGTTAAACATTTGCACATATAAACATTATCCAAAACTGAAAACAGTCTACATGTACCTTTTTGATCTTACAATGCTGTTTGTGTTGTAACCAGAAATTGAAACACTTCTCCAGCACCACTGACCTGAAACAGAATTATATACTGAAGTTGCAGATGGAAAATGCATTAAGCCTACTATCTGACTGGTTGTTATGGGCTTCTTTGCTCTATTTTTTGTAAATCTTTTTCTGTGCACCTGTAATGAGAATGTGCTGCCTTTGTAAGAGACCAAAGTCTCTCTTCCTCTTTCTGCTCCATGCGATGCTGCCAAGTAGTCCAAGACCTGCAGAACAACTACAAAGAAACAGACAATAAGTTAAAAATGGTAAACTTAAAGGGGTTTTCTAGACATTCAAAAGTTGGTGTGAACAAGATAAAAATAAAAGGCCTATACTCCCCTCACTGACCGTTTCCATGGTGCCAGAGTCCCGTATGGTCTTCACTTCCTGTTCCTGTCTAGACATAGCAGGAAATGGTCTGAAAATGCTAAACAGCCAATCGCTGGCTGAGGTGACTTACCATTGCAGCCAGTAATTGGTACAGAAGGAATTACCAGCAATTTCCTAATGTCTTGAGAAGGAGAAGGAAGTGAAGACCAGCGACGATCTCGGCACTACCAGAATGACAGCAACAGGGAACTGGTGCAGTGAGAACAGACTCTTATTTTCTTAACCCATTTGCAGCCCAGTGACACTAATTTTTAATGGCTGGAAAACAGCTTTAAAACATACTGGTTTGGTTAGTTCCTAGGTGAATAATTAATGGAATTCTCTATTCAACACATTTTAAGGCTTCTTCCAAATGGACATAAAAATGGATTTTGGTGCACACAGTAAATTCCTTTTCTGTTGTATTCACTGAGGGACACAGCACCATGGGTATAGACCTGGTCACTAGGAGGCTGAGAGACACAAACAAACAAAAAAAAAAAAACAAACAAAAAAAAAAAAAAAAAAAAGGAGCACAGAACAAATTACCACCACCATGTCCTGAACCCGGAAACGAACCAAAACAGCCAAGGGCAGGAGCAACAAGAAAAAAAGGTGGGATCAGTGTCCCCCAAGGAATACAAGAAAAGGAGTACAAAAATCCATTTTTCTCACTTATTTCATGGGGGGAAACAGCACCATGGGATGCCCTAAAGCAGTCACAGCTACGTGAGCTATTTAACGCATAGCCACTTGCAGAACCTTACGACCAAAGCTGAAACCAGCAGAAGCCACAGAATGGATCTGGTAGAACTTAATAAAATTGCGGACAAAGGCCTGATGCCAAACAGACAAGGAGGCTCTAACAGCTCTCATAGAATGAGCCTTCACACGAAGAGGTGGCAGCCTGCCCTTGAGCCTGTAGGCCTCCTTGAAAGACCGAATCCACCTGGAGATGGAAGCCTTGGAAGCAGCCAGGCCCTTGCGAGGGCCCCCAGGAAGAACAAACAAGGCATCAGAAAGACGGAAGGGGTCTGTAAGAGACCAACGGTCTCATTGATGTGGAAAGGAGAAATCCACCTTAGACAGAAAAGACGGTGGTGAACAGAGGACGACCTTGTCCTTGTGGAGAACCAGAAAGGGAGGATTCAGGGACAGGGCAGTCAGCCCAAAGATACTGCATATGGAAGTGACGCCCACCAGGAAAGCAACCTTCCAGGCGAAGAGATATCTCACGCAAAGGTGAAGGCCTGCAGTGTCTCGAGGTCCAACAGCTTAACTGGAGGACGGTAGGGAAAAAACACAGTGCGCCACTCCTTGAAGGAAAGTCTTCACCTGAAGATGGAAAAGCCAGGGTCTTTGGAAAATAGGTGGAAAGGGCAGAAAAACTGAAAAAGAGAAAAAAAACAAAAACAAACAAGTCCCTGAGCTTGAGATTCAAATGGGAAGTGAAGAGGCAGACATTCGGCGTGCCCCACCAGGGAAATTACTGTAGAAAGACCTACTGGTGAAGCGAGCAATCGCCTGGATAGTTTGCCGCACAATTGTCCACTCCTGGAATGTAGACCGCAAACAGGGCCGGCACATGGCGCTTTGTCCAATGAAGGGAGCGGGAAGCTTCCAGCATGACCATTCGGCTACTGGTGCTCCCTTGAGGGTTCAAGTAGGCAACCACAGTGGAGTTGTCGGTCTTAACACTGGAGGAGAGTGGTCCAACGATACAGGGCAAGGAAAAAAAGAGCCTCAGTTCCAGCAAGTTGATTGTATTGCAAAATAGCAGTCCTTGACAAAATGACTGCTTATGACAAAATGTTTATGATAGCCAGGCCATAAGTAACCTTAACTTGAACCCGGTATAAAGTAATGTCTATATACTCTGTTTAAGGACATATCTATACCAACCAGATCAACAGGTTATATTTGTATGTCCATACTAATTAGATACAGATTAGATCAACGAAGCTGTTTAAGGACATATCTATACCAACCAGATCAACAGGTTAGATTTGTATGTCCATACTAATTAGATACAGATTAGATCAACGACGCTGTTTAAGGACATATCTATACCAACCAGATCAACAGGTTATATTTGTATGTCCATACTGATTAGATCAAAAGAGCAACTCTGTTTAAAATGTATGTCACAAGACATATTCTAGTGAAAACTGGCCCCTTCCACATGAATATGATCTTGAAGATAAGTGAGGCCTTACAGAGGTGTATCACTTCTGTAGACGCCCACTTTATGACACACACAAAGGCTATAAGATTGGAAGACATCCCTCAGCATAGATGTTGCATTCTTGATAGCAGATCATTGGGGACGCCTGGTTCTGCTTGATGATACCTGTCATATGGCTGAGTGATGCTTCCTACTGATACCCTTATCAGAACTCCTCTATGAAGCTTGACAGTGTTGTAAGTATTTGATTTGATCACCTTGCTATACCTGTTGTATTGTAAGTGTTGAATATATCATAGGTTGATTGACTTTTGATATTTGATATACCTTGCTTTATTGCTAGTGTTGAATATACCTTGCTTTAGTACAAGTTTTGATTAAGTCACAGTTTGACTAAGTTTGATTGTACCTTGCTATACCTACTGTATTGCAAGGTTTGATTATATCTTCTAATATCTGTTATACTTTTCCTTGTTATAAGACCTTTTGCTATACTCTTCTTAGTGAAATGTTACCTTTTGCTATCTTCTTATACTATTCTTAATAAAATGTTAAGCTATTGGGGATAGTCCAGTGTTTTTACTCTATAACTTTATTCTATTACACGGAATCCAAAGAATCTGTTTCATTTGGCAATACATTGATCTGAAGGGAGGCCTCTCATTTGGATCACAGGACCTGAACGGTAAAAGCACCGAAGACCACTCCCAACCAGAAATACTGAAAGAAAGGACTTCCCCCAGGGAGATACCTCAGGTGAGGAGAGCCACCAAGAAGTTTCCAGCAAACACAGGGAGGGAGAAGAATCAGGCAGTCTATGTTGGATGGAGACTGGTCCCAGGGCACCAGAATTGCTATTGGCAGAGGACATGAGTGGAATTGTGCATAAGGGATGGCCTGCGTGCAGAGATGAAGGGAGCACAGAAAGTTCCTCCATGAGTGGAGAGCCTGGATCTTGGACTCCGGGAGGAGGCACCTGCCCTGATGAGTATAGAGGATCATGTGCGGAGAAAGTACAAGATGTACTGGCAAAGGAGATCCAAGGAGACCCGTAAGCCGGTCAGGTAGTCCATCTAGAAGAAGGCCTAGACCGGGAGAACCTCAAGTATAAAATCAAGGCGACTCCTCTGGAGCAGAGTATCATCATGAAGAACTCCATCACCTCGGTGAAGGCCCGGGAGGGAGGCATGTTCAGAGACCAGCCCAAAGGGAAGCATGACAAACTGGAAATGACGCAAACCCACAACGAAGCGAAGAAAGCGCTGATGACACAGCGCGATGATGATGTGGAGGTAGGCGTGGTGTATGTTGATGGATGACAGTTATCCACTAGCCTCCAGAGATTCCACCAAAGGCTGTAGGGACTCCATGCGAAACCGGCAGACACGGACAAGCCAGTTGAGCCCCTTCAGGTCCAGGATGGGGTGAAGGGAGCCATCGTCTTGGGGATGGAGAAAGGGTGGAGTAAAACCTCTGACAAAGCGAGATGGGGAATAATGACGACCTGTAGCTGTAGAGTGGAGACTGCCTGCAGGACGGTGGTTGAGCCGTTGAAAATGGAGTAGCCAGTTGACACCTCCTCTTGGTCCCAGGTATCTGCGACACTGGCAAGCTAGATCCCCTGGAAGGAGAGCAGCTGTCTCTCCAAACGAAGAGCCCTAAACTGGAGGAAGACCTTCATGTAAAGGAGCACCAAGGGAAGTCCTAGAACTTGAAGAGGAAGGTCTTGAGGACTTGGGACAGACTGCCAGGCAGGTCTGGCCTTGTAGGAGGAATTCCTGGAGTGGGAGTCTTGGGAAGACTGCCCTCCGGAGGAGAAGAGCGAAAATGCAGAGAGCAGCTGGATGAGTATAGCTGGCGCTAAGAAAGCCCCTGAGGGAGAAGAGAGCTCTTTCACCCAAGTAGCTTCAGAGATGAGCTTCTCAAGACCTTTGCCAAAGAAAAGATCTGTCCTGTTTGTCCTGAAAGAAGGAAAGGGCCACGACCGCCCACTAGAGGCGGATTCAGCACTTGATGGCCGAAAACCAAATGGTAAGGCAGATGGCTACCACTTTGTCAGAGCAGCAAGCTGCTTCCAGAGAGGCTTTGCACAGATTCTAGAAGGCATGGAGGAAGCTGGGTGTCCTGGAGGGGGGCTCCAGAGAAGAGGTCCTTCTGAACCTGTTTAGCCCAAGAGATATATGCCTAGCTGACCCAAGATGCAGCAAAGAAAGACTGCAAGGAGGGGCCAGCCGCTATGAAGGAGCCCTTAGGGAGTCCACCCTCTTGTCGGAGGGATCGCTGATGGAAGCAGAGTGTGCTAGGGGCAGAGTAGTAACATCGGATAGTCGAGCTATGGCGGGATCCACCGCGGGAGACTCAATGGACTGGAAAATGAAACATGATGTCCGACTTCTTAGTGGAAGGAAAGGGATGGTTTGGGTGACACCACTGTGTCTTCAAGATATGGTCAAATGTCCTGTGAGAGGGGAATACCAGTGGAGGGCAGCAACTGTGGCAGAAGGAGAAGCCTTCCTTGGATGCCAGTTCAGGTTCCTCTGAGATATGGATAGCATTCTCTGACCACCTGGATGAGCTCCTGCGTAGCAGCAGCTATAGGATGTGCCTAGCTAAGGCTCCAAGTAGAAGACAGAGGTGTCCACAGGAGAGCAGACCGGGCAGGGTCGAGACAAGGTTCCGCCTGTCAGAGTGGAGCCGTGAGCTGTAGTCCTATCCAGGGAATGCCAAGAGGAAGGGGAGGAGGACCATGACCAGTAAGAGGAGTCTCTGGTCCTTATGCGAGGATGGCTCCTGGAGCGGAATCGAGGAGATCATTCAGGGAGTGGCCTTGAAGACACCAGCAGAGCGGCAATCTGGGAGAGCAGCTGTTCCAGGGTCTTCTGACTCGAGGACATGGAGAAAAGGAGAAAAGGACCCGTGAAAGAAAGGAAGGGGCCCTGAAGGAAAGGAACGGTAACCCAAGGGGTAGCCTACCGAACCACTGGACACTGTCCCACTGCTGCAGGGAAGGCTACGCAGAGAGGGTTCCCAGGTGCTGGCCACACCAATGACTGGCTGGAAAGAATAGCTGCTGAAAACTTGCTTGAAGGATGAAGGAGCAGGAAAAAGAGCAAGAAAACCTTCCTGATTGTGGAGAGAAGAAAAAAAAAAAATTACTTCCATCATGGATTCCTGCTTCCAGGGCCTGGGGAAGGGGGGAGGGAGGGAGAAGAGGAATGTCCCCACAGACCAATAGGAAGGCTAGGAGGGATACTGTCTAGCGTAGTGTCTGTGGAGAGGATATAGCCCAGAGGTGGAGCCAACATCTTTTGTTATTCCTAGTGTCTATACCCATGGTGCTGTGAGAAATATAAAACAGTAACTTATTACACTGTACAAATAATTATTACAGTGTGCAGAAGTTAAGTAACAGAAAAAAACTTTTACTCACTGAAGAGTGGTAATGCTGGACAGCCTGCAGCTTTCTTTGCTGTCTAGAGAGTGCAAGACAGACATTTTTCTTAAAAGCATGGCAGCCGGACTCCTGCAAAATGGAAAATACTTAAGTATTAAATTCTCAATTTAACTTCTGATTTATTAAGCACAAGACATTACAAGCCAGTACTACCATGAGATGGAATCTGTAATGGTCCTGAGCCAGTTTATGTAAATTTGCATCTTCTGATCTAATCTGCATGTCTGTGAACAAATTAAGGAAACTTTTGGTAGAAACCAATATAAAACTATTGAAAGAGGCAGATCATGAAGGGAGTTTTAGTAATTTTTCTAGGAGTCTGTGTTGCCATAATTTGTGCCAGATTTATCACACATCTGACAATGTTTGATAAATTTGGCACATCTTTAGGTCTAACACTTATTACCTAAGAGGTTACACACCTTTCTACACCACACACTGCTGGAGTGAAGTTGCACATTATTGTGACATTTTAAAAAGTCATAATTGATAAATCTGGCGTACATTAGGTCAATAGGCTAGCTTTTCCCATTTTCCTACCCACTTTTCAACTAAGCCCAAAAAGCTGCAAAAACCTATTGTGGCACTTTTTGATGCCAGAATTTCGGATTGCAGGCAGAGCTTAATATATTTCCCTTAATTAATATGTGGATAGGTATTTAGGATACACTACATAGGATAGTTGTATCAATTAAAAGTAAATGAAAATAATTTTTTCAACTTTATTAAGCATGTTATGCTTTAAAATACGGCAGATCTTTCCTTGCTTCACAGATTTTATTAACATTGGGATGTGTAAATGAATAATTACTAAAACGTCACTTTATCCCCAAAGTTTTCATTTTCACAAGGGGTTAAAGGAGAAAAAGTACCCAACAGTTTGTTATACAATTACTCCTGAACACGGCAATACCCTATATGTGGTCGTAATCTGTTGTATGGGTACATGGTGGGGCTCAGAATGGAAAGAGCGCTATTTGGCTTTTAAAGGGCGGATTTTGCTGGAAAAGTTTTCAAGTGCTATGTCGCATTTGCAGAGCCCCTAAAGTACCAATACAATGGAAACCCTCCAAAAAGTGACCCCGTTTTGGAAGCTTCAACCCTTACAGGATATATCAAGGGGTATAGTGACCATTTTGAAGCCACAGCTGTTTCACAGATTTTATTAGCATTGGGATGTAAAAAATTAAAAATACATTTTTTCCCAGTAAGCCATCCATTTAGTTCCAAAATTTTCATTTTTACAAGGGGTTAATGAAGAAAAAAAAAAAACACACCACAATTTGTTACACAATTTCTTCTGAACAAGGGAATACCCCATATGTGGTCGTAAACTGCTGTATGGGTACATGGGGGACTCAGAATGGAAAGAGCGCTATTTGGCTTTTGAAAGGCAGATTTTGCTGGAATAGTTTTTGAGTGCCATGACGCATTTGCAGAGCCCCTAAAGTACCAATACAATGGAAACCCCCAAAAGTGACCCCATTTTAGAAACTACAGCCCTCAAGGAAATTCTCAAGGGGTATTATCATTCTGAGCTCAAGTGTGCTTCCCAAAAATTAATGTGCAAAGTTAAACTCAAAATTTTTATAGAAATATGCCATTTCAGTGCCCAATTTGTTGCGCCCACTTTGTGTCATATGAGACACGCACTTCTAAAACTATTAAGTGGGCTATCCTGGGTACAAAAAAAAAAAAATTGTATATATGGGAGTAAACTGCTGTTTGGGCACACATCAGGACTCAGAAGGAAATGAGAACTGAGCTCTCAGCTTTTGGATTATGAATTTAGAGGGACTTTCTGGACAACAAGTTGTTTTTCTAGAGCCCTGGAGGTGCCAATAAACTGGAATTCCCCAACGTGACATAGCGTCCAAAATCCAAGAACCTAAATTTGTGCTCCAAAAGCACATAGCGCTCCTTCACAATTGCACCCTCCTGTATGCCCAACTAGCAGTTCATGCCCACATGTATGACACTATTGTAGCCAGGATAACGTACATCATGCCATATGTGGGTATAAACTGCTGTCTGGGCACATCCGGACAAAGAAGAGAAGGAGCGTTATTTTGTTTTTTTGAGCACAGTTTGGTTTTTGGACGTCATGCCACTTTTGCAGAGCCACTGAATTGACAGTAAAGTGGAATCCACAGACATGTGACCCCACTTTGGAAACTGCACCCATGAACGGATTTATCAAGTGGTATAGCGAGCATTTTTAACCCTTGAGCATTTTTAATTTCCAGAAATTAATGCGCAGCTGATAATGAAAAGCGAAAATTGCCATTTCAGTGCCCAGCTTATGTCAGCAAAGACACACACTCCAAAAACTGTTAAGCAGGTATCCTGGGCACAATAGCTTTTGGAGTGTTCATCTCTGATACAAACTGGGCACAGCATATTGTGCACTGAAATTACGTATCTCTGGAAAAATTGTGTTTTTCACATCGCCATCTTCTGAGATGCGTAACAGTTTTAATTTTCGGTTGATAGAATTGGTTGAGGGCTTTTTTTTTTTTTTTGTACTGTTTTGGGGTACATACGACTTTTTGATCACTTTTTATAGCATATTTTGTAAGGTGAGATGGCAAAAAATCATCAAAACTGGTGTTTTTTTTCCCGACGTTCACCGTGTAGGTTAAATGTTTCAGTTTAAAATTGTACAGGTTGTTACTGACAATACCAAATATGTATTGTTTTCATTCATTCTTCTTTTTTATGTATAATTCTTTTTATATAGGAAAAGGGTATTTTGGGGGCTTTATTCATTTATTAATTTTTATTTATTTTTGAACTTTTTTTAGTCCCACTTGGAGACCTGAACCATCGATGCTCTGATTGCTGGTTCAGTACTATACATTGCAATACATGTGTATTGCAGTCTATAGAGGAAGTCAGCCTATTCAGACGCATAGGCTGACTTCCTGCATCGGATGTAGGATCAACCAGGTACTGGGGGGCTCCTAGCATCCCGGGGTCACTGGCCAGACCCCAGGCTGCAAAAAATGAACAGCACCCCCTGATCTCCCTGCGGGGGATGCCGGTGGGGATCATTTTCATGTCAAAACCCCTTGGATGCTAAGGTCAGCTCAGCTCCAACCATGGGTTATGGAGCAGGATGTTAGCTGTCAGTGACAGCTAACACCTGCTCCCGATGCGCCCACTCAGACCATGAGCGGGTGGCCATCACAGGGCGTACTATTATGCCCATTTGCACTAAGTGCCTGGCGACAGGGATGTAATAGTACGTCCTTCGTCGTTAAGGGATTAAAAAGTGTATGCGGCCTGAACACACTTTTTGTGAAGGAGATCACAGCAGGGAATTGCAAAGATGTCAATGACTCCCTGCACATACCCTAGTATTTCACAGAAATGGTACCACAACGAAAGAGTAGATAAGAGTGAGGAAAAAAAAAAGTATTTAGTCAGCCAACAATTGTGCAAGTTCTTCCACTTAAAAAGATGAGAGAGGCCTGTAATTGACATCATAGGTAGACATCAACTATTAGAGACAAAAAGAGAAAACATATCTAGAAAATCATATTGTCTGATTTTGAAAGAATTTATTTGCAAAGTATGGTGGAAAATAAGTATTTGGTCACCTACAAACAAGCAAGATTTCTGGCTCTCACAGACCTGTAACAACTTCTTTAAGAGGCTCCTCTGTCCTCCACTCATTACCTGTAGTAATGGCGCCTGTTTGAAATTGTTATCAGTATAAAAGACACCTGTCCACAACCTCAAACAGTCACACTCCAAACTCCACTATGGTGAAGACCAAAGAGCTGTGGAAGGACACCAGAAACAAAATTGTAGACCTGCACCAGGCTGGGAAGACTGAATCTGCAATAGGCAAGCAGCTTGGTGTGAAGAAATCAACTGTGGGAGCAATAATTAGAAAATGGAAGACATACAAGACCACTGATAATCTCCCTCCATCAGGGGCTCCATGCAAGATCTCACCCCGTGGGGTCAAAAGGATCACAAGGACGGTGAGCAAAAATCCCAGAACCACACGGGGGGGGGGGGGGGGGGGGTGGGGCCTACTGAATGACCTGCAGAAAGCTGGGACTAACGTAACAAAGGCTACCGTCAGTAACACACTACACCGCCAGGGACTCAGATCCTGCAGTGCCAGACGTGTCCCCCTGCTTAAGCCAGTACATATCTGGGCCCATCTGAAGTTTGCTAGAGAGCATTTGGATGTTCCAGAAGAGTATTGGGAGAATGTCATATGGCCAGATGAAACCAAAATAGAACGGTTTGGTACAAACACAACTTGTTGTGTTTTGAGGAGAGTGAATGCTGAGTTGCATCCAAAGAACACCATACCTACTGTGAAGCATGGGGGTGGCAACATCATGCTTTGGGGCCGTTTCTCTGCAAAGGGACCAGGACGACTGATCCGTGTACATGAAAGAATGAATGTGGCCATGTATCGTGAGATTTTGAGTGCAAACCTCCTTCCATTGAAGATGAAATGTGGCTGGGTCTTTCAGCATGACAATGATACCAAGCACACCGCCAGGGCAACGAAGGAGTGTCTTCGTAAGAAGCATTTCAAGGTCCTGGAGTGGCCTAGCCAGTCTCCAGATCTCAACCCCATAGAAAACCTTTGGAGAGAGTTGAAAGTCTGTGTTGCCCAGCGACAGCCCCAAAACATCACTGCTCTAGAGGAGATCTGCATGGAGGAATGGGCCAACATACCAGCAACAGTGTTTGCCAACCTTGTGAAGACTTACAGAAAACGTTTGCCAACAAAGGATATATAACAAAGTATTGAGATGAACTTTTGTTATTGACCAAATACTTATTTTCCACCATAATTTGCAAATAAATTCTTTAAAAATCAGACAATGTGATTTTCTGGATTTGTTTTCTCATTTGGTCTCTCATAGTTGAGGTCTACCTATGATGCCAATTACAGGCCTCTCTCATCTTTTTAAGTGGGAGAACTTGCACAATTGGTGGCTCACTAAATACTTTTTCCCCCCACTGTATAACTATATGGATGAAGCCACACAGTACAATTTTCCACTATAAGCAAAGAATTGTGAATGTGAAAAAGCATTGACATGCCTGATCACATAAATTGTACAAATTCACTTTAAACAGCAAGGATACAGTGCCTCCAATGGTTAAACACTCTACGAAGAATAAAACGACGTGACAACGATTCACAGCATTCCTCTTTTGCTTGTATTCTCCTCACATTCTCCATTTCATTAAACCAGAATGTGAAATACCTCTGAGTGAGATGTTCACGATACAGGCACAAGGCCACTGCTGCAAAATGAGAACAGAAGTCACAAATCTAGAATGTGATTATATAAACATTATAATATTATATAAACATATACTCATTAACAAAAAAAAAAAAATATGATTTTATAGTTACAATATTAGAGCAAAATTAAAAGTTTATTCTGGAAAACTGTACAAATGTTAAAGAGGCTCCAGTACCCTGTTGGGCTGCCTCGAGCCAGGATATTAGATGAAATACAGTAGGGCATAGATACAAGTTCCATATGGTTTGCCCACAAATGGTGCAGCTGGGTCTGTAGATCCTACACACTAGCATCCTAGCTAGTCCCATAAAAACTTTATTGGCGATAAATCTAGCAGTCGGGCAGGTCATGGAAAATTTGAGTATTTGCTTGCTGAAAAACAGCATTTGGAAAGCAACCCATGTGGCCAAGGGAAATCCTGCACATATCACGGAGCTGTTATTTATGTAGCACCACCAACTTCCATAGAAATTCACATAGTACATTACTGGGGTAATACATTTTAACTATTCCAAAAGATGTGGCTGTACAGATAAATTAAATTGTTTATAATAAACGTTAGGTAGGAGTCCATTACATGTTATTCCCCTTTGTGTAACTAGTAGGGGTGATAGATGCAATGGTTTCCAAAATCAACATCATACCAGCAGCTGGGGCAGTGTGTTGCTCCACAGCAAAGGCAGGATTGAAGCATTCACCATGAGGCCTCCATACTCGAATCTGATGGTCGTCAGATCGCAAACAAAACATGGATTTGTCACTAAAGACGATTTGGTTCCAGTCCATAGCAGTCCACGTTTCTTGTTCATGTCACCACTGCAAATGATGGTGACAGTGACCGGCTGTCAATGGCAGGACATCTAATGGGCACTGTTGCAAGAAATTTTCTCTTGAGAAGTGCCTGGAAATAGTCCAGGCAGAGAAAGAAGGGAGTAAGGAAGGTGCCACCTGTGTCTGGACGGTGGACAAAGAAACTGTAGGAGCTGCTTGTCAGTGTATCAAACGTTCCTCTCTGGTGGACTGTAAGAGCTGTCTAGAGCCTTTTTGCCATGTGTGTATGTATCCTCACGTATCCCACTGCTCCCAACACCTTTTAAGAGCTAGTCTAGATGAAGGACAAATTGTCGAAATGACATTTCTGCTTCTCTCAGTTCAATGATGTGCACCCTCGCAAAGTGTGTCAGCTGGGCAAAATATCTTCAAGTGGGTCGTAGTGGCAACTGTAGCAGTCAATGATATCTCACCAAAAGTAGCCTCTGAGAGCCTTTTTATAGAACAGCAGAGAAGCACTTTTACATACTCTTGAGGAAAAACCCTGTGTCTAAACAAACCACACCTATAATCATTTGCATATGTGCCTGAGACATAACTGTATGCTAAGTTTTGCTGCAATCTGACATTTCTATCTAGGTGCTACTTTTTATGTCAAACAGTGTACAAACCACAATATAAACCTAAGCTAAATTAGCAAAAAAACCTGACTAAATGATATTTATCGCATATCCACAGAATTAGATAAGTAACAAGTCACTGGAAGTGCGACTGCTGTGACTCCCACAAACCATAAGAACAGGGTCTCACAAGTGCTCTTTTGCGAATGAAGTGTTCATCTTGGAAGTCTTACGGGATGGAATAGAGCAGAGGCTGAGCACATGCATCAACACTTCATTTACATGAGGCACTTTCAGACCCTTGTTCAAATCACTAGGGTTCCCAAGAATTGAACCAGAGCAAACAGATGCTTATCTCTTTCACTGTGTCCAAAAAAAAAGAACATTCTTTTGGCCCGTTGTGTGAACAGCGCCATATGGATACTGCACAGTGTGTACAGAGCCTAAGCAACTCAAAGTTGTCAGTCAGTGGTTATCTAAAGTAGTCATCTAGCCCTAGCCTAATGTTCATCTGAAAGATTTGCCTCAAAATACTTTCAGCAGAATAAAGTAACTAAACCAATAACAGAGAATCTTACCATGCTGCTGCTTCTTCTGCTGACGATAATGCAAGTAAAGTTGCCAAGCTTGTAATGCTGCCTGCAGCTTAGAGCACCGGTAATGTCTAACTGCTTTGTCCTCTTTCATCTTCTCTTCCTCAGTGACAAGATATAACTCTTTCCATTGAAGCCAAGCCTTCAAGAGAAGCAGCAATGCCATGATTCCCAATAGAGGTTGAGAAATGTACAAGTAAATTAGCTTTAAAAGAAAGTAGGATATATGTACATATGATATTAAAAAGATCAGCAAAATGGTTACTGTAGGGTATTTTTCTTGCTTTTAAAGAACAGGATAAACAGTCAAGAGCAGAAAAACCAGAGGGCGGGATCTGTGTCCCCCAAGGAATACAACAAGATTTTATGGCAAGTGCAAAAATCCAATTTTCTTGTTAATATCATTTGGGGACACTGTACCATGGGATATCCTAAAGCTTTCTCAGAGGGTAAGAAGCTAAAATGCCCTGTAGCCAACCAACAGCACAAGAGGCAGATCGGCCTAAACCTCAGACGATAAAGAGGAGGAAGCCTGGCCCGGCAGGGCCAGATGCTGGCAACGTTGGATAGCCACCAGTGGAAATAATGACTGCCCGAAGAATGAACAGACCACTGGGACCCTAGGATTCACAGAATAAAATAAAACAGCTTGGACCCGCAAATGTCCTAAGATACTAAGTCAGGGCCCTCAGGAGATGAATGCCCCAAAGGTGACCGAACCCCGGCATGGACCCTCAATAAAGGAACAAAAAGCTGGAGCAGCAAGAGGGTTGAGACACAACCCAGAGGAACTAAACTGGCTGCGGAAGATAGTGGAAATGTGATCTTTTTTAACATACAATGCAACTCCTCCCCCTCTTTTGTTAGTTCTATTTTTTTTTTAATAGGTTGTATCCTTCCATCTGTATATTCCAATCATGCTTATCGTTCCACCAAGTTTCTGTAATACCAATGACATCATATTTTTCCTTCTGTATTATCAGCTCTAATTCTCCCTGTTTGTTTCCCATGCTTTGTGCGTTTGTGTAAAAACATTTCAAATTGCGCTCTGATACTTCCTTTTTCTTAATTTCCTTCTGAGTATCCTGTCTTAGGTCCTCATTACCACATCTAGTAACCTTGTTTAGTATATCCTTTAGCTGCATGTTCTTGTCTTTCTTTTTACTTCCCATCCCCTCCTCTTCTAGTTTAAAGCCCTCCTGATAAGTGTGGCAAGTCTTCTGGCAAATATGTGTTTCCCAGTCTTTGTGCATAGAGGTAATTCACTCCATGGTCCAGAAATCCAAATCCTTGCTCTCTACACCACTGTCGAAGCCACTTGTTTACCTCTAGTATTTTATTCCATCTCTTGATACCATAACCATCAACTGGGAGAATTGATGAAAATACTACCTGCGCATCCAGTTCCTTCACTTTCTTTCCTAGATTTTCAAAGTCTTTACGAATAGTTGGTAAATCATTTTTTGCTGTGTCGTTTGTACCCACATGTATCAGCAAAAATGGGTAGTTATCCTTGGAGCTGAAGAGGCATTGCTTCTAGTTTTCATAGGTGCCGCCTTCATAGGTCATGTGCTTTTCTATATGATTAGCTTTTTTTTTTTTTTTTTTTTTTTAAGAATTTTTGTATTTACCGCTTCTAACTATCACATGACTTGTCACATGACCGCCTGTTTCTTCCTGGTTTAGTCTTTCTGGTCTAGACGTTACAAGTTATGTTGGCTTGGCTTATTCAGAAGACTAGTTGGGGTAAGTTTCTTCAAGGAAATTTTCTATTGATACGTAGATTATGATTGAAGAGATGGTGTCCAGAAATTTACCTGATATATTGTGTTTGACGTCAATAAAGCGTAGCACTATTTTTTTTTTTGCGTTCTATTTTTCATGATGCATCTCTTATAACTAATGTATCGTTATTCGGTGGTATTTTTGTATGGATTTGAATAATGTATTTATGTATTTTTGTATCGTCTGAATAATATATTTATCCAAGCATTTACTTATATGTGGTTTTAGGTTTGTTGTGATGCTGGTATATACTAATGTGGTCATGTTCAATTTGTGTGTTGATTAATGACATATCCAAATGGGTGTGGTCTTTTTGCTTTTAAATTGTTGTTTAGTAGTACAATTTATGCCATGAGTAATAGACATGTGGTTTTGAAACGCGTAGGCTGTTTGTTTGTCTGATTACTGAACCCATGGATTGATTTTTTTTTATTGGAAGAATAAGTTATATTTTATGCAAAAATGTTTTTTTGGATTCAGTGCTGAACAAATTTTTTTTATTTTTTTTTTATCTATGAAGTGCATTGTACTTGGGTCCAGAAGACCAGGACTTTTTCTTGTGAGCTGTTTACCTACTTTGTTTGCTGTACACTGGAAGAGGAAGGCCTGAAGGACTTGGTGCAGGACTGCCAGGCAAGTCTGGGCCTGAAAGAGGGCTTCTTGGAACAGGAGACCCAGGATGGCTGTCCTCGAGCAAGAGATGGAGCCATGAAAGTAGCGAAAATGCTGAGAACAGCTGGAAGAGGATGGCCGATGCTTAGGACGCACCTCTAGGGGAGGTAGAACTTTTTCCACCTGTGGCCTCAGAGATAAGCTTCGCTAGGCCTTTGCCAAAAAGTCAGCCCTGTTTGTCCCGAGAAAGGGAAAAGGGACACAACCACCTTCTGGAGACGGACTTGGCGTTGCACGAATGAATCCAAACAGTACTGCGGCCTTAGCAGAACTGGGAGGCATCGCACAGGTACTTGGAAGCGTTCAGGATTTGAGATGAGCAGCTGGTTGTCCTGGAGAGAAGCTTCATCAGAGAGGTTTGTCTGGAGCTGTTTGGCCCAGGAAATGCAGGCCTTGCTGACCCAAGAGGCAGCGAAGGAAGGCTGTAGGAAGAAGCCAGCTGCTACGAAGGTCACCTTGGTGAGGAAATCGACCTTCCTGTCCGAGGAATCACTGAAGCATGTGGGAGTCTGCTGAAGGCAGATTAGTAGCCCTGCAGAGCCTAGCTATTGCAGCATCCACTGAGGGAGGCTCTAAATGTTAGGAAGGGACACATGGGGTAGCTGGCTGACAAGAGATCTCATGTCAGGCTGGCTTGATAGTGCACGGTGTGCTTCCATAGCTCCCCCTGGCTGGCAATGATGAACATCCGAGCTAGAGACATGAGTCACTGCTTAGCTGGCAGTAATGCCCTTAAGCTCACCTTCCACTTGGAGACACACAGGTCAGGAAAAGGAAAGAGAATGTCCGACTTCCAGTAGAGGACGGTCCAGGTGAAGCCACTGTTCTTTGAATATGTGGTCAAACGCCCTGTAGATAGGAAAGACCAGAGGAGGACTGTGGCGGAAGGAGGTGTCCACTTGAGAGAACGTATCCAGGACCTCAGAGATCTGTAGGGTATCTCTGACCGCATAAATGAGCTCCTGCGTAGCAGCAGATATAGATGAGCCTAGAAGATGCTCCGGGTTGGAGTCAGAGGCGTCCCCAGGAGAAGCAGACCGAGCAGGGGGAAGACAGGGATCCGCCTGACGGAGTGGAGCCGCGAGCTGAGGCCCTATCTGGGGAGTGCCCAGAGGAACGGTTGGAGGACCGTGACCTGTAGGAAGACTTCCTGGTCCTTTTGTGGGCACCTGAAACGGGAACGATGAGGGTGCCTGGCGAGATCCCTAGAAGCAACCGACTGAGTGGCAATCTGGGAAGGCAGCTGTTCCAACCACCGACTGGTTAAGTCTGGTAAGGACACCATGACCCAGGTGAGGGAGGCTCAGGTTCCTAAACTGGCTGAGTTGGAAGGCAGAGAGAGCAGACAGGCTCAGGCTGTCCACATGGCAATGTTTTGTTACAGCAGGCGCACAAATAAAACATGGTGGAACCAGAGGGGGAGGAGGGCGAGTTGGATCTTCACGGGTGGACATGACGGAGGAGGCCCAGGGAAATCAGGGGTAACCCAGCAGGTTAGCCTACCAGATCGCAGAAGGATGGCCGCTCACTGACTGCTGCAAAGAAAGCTCCACAGGTGCAGTGTCTCCTAGGGTTCTGTGAGGAGCTGTCCCAGCAAGCAAAGGCATGAAATAAATAAAAAGTCTTTCCCCAGAAGCAGAAGCCCTCCCCCTAGAAATTTCCTTGCTCATGGGCTATTGGGCAGGCTGGATGGCTTGCCAGGACAGCCCCCTGGCCAATGAAAGGCCCCAGGCGGGGTCTGGAGGCCAGATAAGTCCGGGAAAAGAGGCAGGCCTAGTTGCAGCCTAGTGACCGGCCAGGCCTGGGACTCGCATAGAAATGTGGCTGGCTGCAAGGCACACTCAAGCAGGGTGGCCCGATGGAGGCCTGGAAAACGTACTGGGGGCCAGAAAGGCGAGTCTCCACACCAAGGGGGGGCACCAGGGAGAGCCCCAAAAACAAAGGGCCCATGAGAGAGGCACGAGGGGCTCAGGGGGGCCTGAAGTGGAGGAGGAGAGGGTTGAGGTAACTTCTGTACTCACCAATCTTCTAAATCTTCTCATACTCACCTGTCTGGCATCTTCAGGCACCATAGAGTCACCCCCTCGGTAGACCTCGCACGTGGGAGTGAGATCACCGGCAATCCAGCCGTGGATGCGGTGAGTGAGAAGTGGGGACTACGTGACAGGCAAGGTGCACTCCGAGAGCGCTGTGCACACAGGGGGGTACGATTAGTGTGGCATACACGCTGAAGACCCCCTGCACCTGAAAAAAAAAACCCAAAAAAAACAAAAAACAAATTTAAAGACAGAAAGACCTGAGTCAGGTTGTGTCTGCCTCCTACGGACACAAGGTTTAAACTGATTAATGAACCATGCCTGTGGCAGGGTATAGCCTGGAGGCGGAGCTGACAACTTTTCATCTCCCTAGTGTCAGCCTCCTAGTGACCAGGTCTATACCCATGGTGCTATGTCCCCCAGTGAAATAAGCGAGAAAGGGAATGTGCTTAAGCTCTTGCAAGTCAAGCGGGAAAGGCAGGAGTGTTCCAGGGAAGCAGAGGCCACCTAATTGGAAGAGGCAGGGGAAGAACCCTGATATGGGAGGTCCTCTTCCATGGGGAAGAGACCAGAAGGAATACTGCCAACCTCATGATACAGGGAATGGGCGAAGAAGCACCTGGACCTGGCAGCAACTGAGGAGGTAACTGCTGAACAAGGAGTCAATCACTGGACTGGCAAACAGGACACCCTGCAGGAGTCTTACCAGGATAGGAGCATTACACACCAACAAAGCGAAAGTGTAGCCATGACGAGCCCACAAACTGCAGTCCTAGTCCTAGGCACAGACAACCAGGAGGCCACAAACAAGCATCTCATACCACAGTAACAACAGGATGCTGGGGAACTCTGATGGTCCAATCCTGGGACTTAAAGGAAGACAAGAGAAAGGCTCTCAGAACAAGGAATAATGGAGGGAGGCCCTGGATGACTGCCTCCAGCAAGGCATGTGAGAGGAGGACAGCTGGACAGAACCTATCTAAACCAGACTGAGGTCATGGAAATAGCTCATTAAAAATACATCCCCCTCCCCCTCAAGAGGGGATGTCAGGATCGTTCGGAGGGGCCCGACTGGCTCAGGGAAAGAGACGCAGGAAGAAGAGGACTAAACAAGGCAGGTCAATACAGAAGTAGTGCTGCCGCAATTGGCCATCTAGACCACATAAATGTTGCTCTAGGTCAAGAGTAGGTGAGAGAGGCCAGTCGCAGGAATAGAGACTCCAACAATATCTGAACTCTTATCTGGTTCATAAGACCATTGCTCTAACCCCTGATATATGGTCAGGCAGTAGTAAGTCACTAAGGTATGCAGTATCAACAGGGAGAGAGAAGCTTGTGACGACGAGGTACTGGAAAGCTCCCCAGAGTAGTCTACAGTCCCTGACAGAAGTTGTGTCGCTTATCCATGTTGTGGAATCAAAAGCTTATAACCTGACTAAATTCATCCTTTGGTATTAGAAATGACTCATATGAAAGCTGAAACCCTCCCAAATGATTTTTTGGTCAAGAAAATAAATTGGCTTCACTGCTGAAATATTCATCATTTAATGAACACAGAAAGGTCAGATTTTGGCAAGACAAGTTTTGTCGCACACAAAGTAATGTGAAAATCAAACCAATAATTCTGTTCAAAAACAAAGATATGTTTCATAACATTGGTGAATGAAGTTGTGGTGCTATTAGAGCCATATTTAATATTTTGTGTGATTTCCATGAGCTTGAAGGACTGCATCCATGCGTTTCAGCAATGATTCATACAATTTATTGATGAAGTCATCAGGAATAGCACAGAATGCAGTCTTACATGCCTCCCAGAGTTCATCAAGATTCTTTGGTTTTGTCTGCCAAGCTTCCTCTTTCATCCTACCCCAAACATGCTCAATGATGTCCATGTCTGGTGACTGGGCTGGCCAGTCCTGGAGCACCTTGATCTTCTTTGCCTTGAGGAACTTTAATGTAGAGATGGATGTATGAGATGGAGCACCATCCTGCTGCAAAATTTGACCCTTTTTATGATTGGGAATGTAAGAGGAAGCTAATATTGCTTGATATTTTAGGCTATTGATATTGCCTTCCACCTTGCAAATGTTTCGCACACCCCGATACTGAATGTAACCCCAGACCATGATCTTTTCACCACCAAACTTAACTGTTTTCTGGGTGTATCTTGGATCCCTACGGGCTCCAGTAGGTCTCCTGCAGTATTTGCGGCGGCTGTGGTGTAATTCAACTGAAGATTCATCTGAGAAATCCACCTTCTGCCACTTTTCCAGCGTCCATCCGTTTAGCAGGCTGTGGGCCTTGGCAAATGCCACACGTTTTTTTAATTGCCTTTTGTTTAGTGCTGGCTTCTGGGCACTGATTCGACCATGGAGGCCATTTCGAGACAGAATCCTACAAACTGTTCTAGTTGACACAGGGACTTGAGGTGACCAGGCCTGATGGAGCTCTGCGGCAGTGGAAGAGGGGCTGGCTTTTGATTTTCTAACCAACAAACGTTCCTCCTGAGCAGTTGTCTTGCGGGGTCTGCCGGACCTGGGCTTGTCAAAAACATCTCCAGTCTGTTCAAATCTTTTTTTTTTAATTCTTTGTACTTGACACAGAGACACATTAAAGGTGCCAGCCACCTCTGCAGTGGATCTGGTCTTCAGCCTCTTGATAATCAAGGCTTTGGTCGCAGGGTTGATTTTTGGCATGTTGTCAGAGGTGAAGGTCTGGGGTGCTGGAGTTCTTTTTATACACACCCACTAATTAACCGATCAATTGGTGAGCACAGGTGAGGCTTTAAACTAGGATTGGGTGCATTATATGACAAGGCGACAAAACTTTTGTCTTGCCAAAATCTGACCTTTCTGTGTTAATTAAATGATGAATATTTCAGCAGTGAAGCCAATTTATTTTCTTACCCAAAAAATCATTTGGGAGGGTTTCAGCTTTCATATGAGTCATTTCTAAAACCAATGGATGAATTTAAAGTCAGGTTATAAGCTTTTGATTCCACAACATGGATAAGCGACAGAACTTCTGTCAGGGACTGTAGTGAGTCAGGAAGTGTTAGGAACCAATGGCACACTTCTAATAGGCAGCCTAATGAATATACATCATTACTGAGCAAGAAGAGCAAAAGAGGGTTCCTTTCACCATTTTGATTAATCTCATTGTTTCTCTCCTCTGTTCACAGTTCACCTTAATAGGAACTGAAAAGGGGGCACACAGCCATGTAGCCTTTGAAAGACATATACATGCATCATGAGAGGCACAAAAAGTGTGGAAAACATTGAAGCGTGGCATTTGAATAAAATCAGCCCCATGCCAGAAGAGGGGGGGAGCTTAACAGAGTCCCAAACCAGGCCAGTGCTTGTTGTGAGGGAAGGGAGCCACCACAAGAAAGGATGGAAGACTCAGCCTCATACAAAGGTAGTCCCGTACAGCTTGCAGGGCAGGTAGGTAGTTCGCTCGGACTGAGTTCCTGAGTTGGAGGAGTCCCCCAGGAAGGCAGGCTAGCTTTTCTTGTGAGAAAGTGGCCAAGAGGGAGGCAAATGAGACTCATATCAAGCCCCTCCAGAACACTACACCTTGCCCTAGAGATAAAGGGGGAAGGGAACAGAAGAAGCGTTAATCAGAGCTCCAACCTTGGGACATTGGGTGGCAAGCAGCCACTGGAGATAAGGCCTAGCAAAGGAGGGGGTCCAGGGAGTGAGCATACTCACCCGCCTGATGTCTTCGAGTGCTCGAGGGGTGACACCTTCGATAAACTCGCACTGAAAAGTGGGATTACCAGCACTCCAGCTGTGGCTGAAGAAAAGTAAGGCGACTGGGTAACCTGAGAGAGGAGAAACTCAGGCCTGTGCATTAATATCCTGGCTGCCTGGCTCCTAGCACCCACAGGGGGTACAACTAATGTGGAGCACACACAGTGGATCCCCCTGTAACCTCAATAAGAAAAGAAAGAAAAATGTAAAATAATAAAAAGCAGAAGAACTGCTACCAGGTCATGTCTGCCTCATATGGACACTAGGCTAAAACAGATTAACTTCCTTGCTGTGGAGAGTTATAGCCCACTTGGGTGGAGCCAACACTTTATTATACTGCTATTGTCATCCTCCTAGTGGATGGGCCTATACCTATGGTACTGTCTTCCCCAATGATATTAACAGGAAAATAAAAAGTAATAAATTCACAGCTCAATGACGCACATCACCTTCTATTGTTAATACTCAGTGCTTCATGTGTAATACATGGCTCTGTCATACATACCCTTATCTGCAGACTGGAAGCCCAGTGATTTAAAGCAAGTGTTTCCATCTGCTCAATTCTTTGTTTCTGTTGTATCCGTTTCACCCAAGTGCTCCAAGTATTACTGAAACAGTTTTACAAATGTGTAAGTTGGATAGCCTGTACAGAAGTTAAAAACTAAGCATGTAAGATATTTATTATCTTCTTACCACATGAGCCTGTATTCTCTGAACTCCAGAGCTTCAGATAGCATATGATTTTTTGCCCTGCGGATGTGGATATATATCATCCAGTGATGAAATGCAAGGCACAAGATACGTTTCTGAGCTGTAGAAGAAATATGAAAGCTAGAAAAGTTAATGCAAAAATAAAACAGATAACTTGTAGTCAGCTGAACCAGTTAATCTGCTTTTGCAAATATACTTTTGGGGAGATTTATTAAAACTGCCCAAGAGCAAAACAGTCTTAGTTCCCAGTATTCTGTTCATGAAAGAAAAAAAAAATATTTGTGATTGTTTGCTATAGGCAACTAGCAGTTTTTTATTTAGGCAGATTAATAACTTGTCCACATTGAATTTAAAAAAAAATTAGAAATGGAGTAGAAATTTTTCTTCAAAATCTCAAATAAACATACTGCTATGCAACTATTTAACATCAAAGGGAAAAAAGAGAGTCAAAACAGGGTGTGTAGTAAAACTAATCAACTGCCAACTCCAGGGCATGCAGTATACAAGCTGCTGTGATTATATCCAGGCAGTACCTGCATAGATCCCTATGAATGCATTTCACAACCATGACTGATAACCTTCATATCTCCTTACAAATAAAGAGTCCTTTCTCATGATTGGCTGCTGGTTTCCTGCATTGACAGAAGTGGGAATATTTGGTGCATGACCATATTTTTGTCAAAAGTGCCACGCTTACCATTTTTCTTAAAAGTGGACAGGGAGGTAGCAGGGCTTTATACCTGGACAAATTTAATATTTGCCCAGAAAACTATGGCAAGTAATAACTAAAATCTACACCATCTGGCAAAGACTTTTTTTCACGTACCCACAGAACTGATTTGCGTAAATTGCAGACATGTGAATAAGCACTGACCCCTACAGCCAAGCAGTGCTGTAGAGAGGATCAGTAGAAGCAAGTTATCTGGTATAACCATTATTTGGTAGGGAAACTACAAGAGATGAAGAACGTCCCTGCCACAAAGCAGAAATGATTCAAACAGTGCTTCACAGCTAAGAGCATTGGACATGGACCCAATTGAAAACTTAAGGCACAGTTTGAATGTACAGAAAAGGCATCCATCAAACAAAATGATAGTATTGAGTTGACCGATTATAATTGCAACATAAAAGAAACAAAATGTAAATGAGGCCTTACAGACGAACAGAATCAGGTAGTACACTTATCATGCTGCATCCCGATTCTTAGACTTAGAATAATTAGACTTGTGTCATTTGTAAGACAAGATTCTGAATTTTACCATAATACCAAGTGGAGCGCTAGACCTAATATAGTCCAGCTGCAACAAGCATTTACGCATTCATCCTTGGTTATGAGAAGGTTAGTTAGTCATTTTTCTTGAAGCCCATTCACTTGGCAAAGGTAAGAGTGGCACTGTTTCTGGATGTCTTTTTCCTGTCACTACTGATCTGGTCAGAAATATTTGTGAAATACTTACCAAACTGTTCGGCAATATGAAACTTTTGATTAGTTTGTTTTTGTGTGATGACAAAGCTCCTCCATGCCTTAAAGCACACTGTGTAAAGAGTATACCTAGAGGATTGACAAATGATGACACTTTCATATAGCTCCAGCAAGTTTCAATGGGATATAAGAACTAAATTATAACAAAAGATTTTTTTTGTCTTAACAATACAAAGAAATATAATACTGGTATTAATGCAATAGTGTTATATAAACTTTGACAAAGCCACTGTAGGGAAAATGTGCAGGTCCACAGCTTGCGCCAGCTGATCACAGGAGGTAGCAATGGTCTTCCATTGTGGCTTGCTTCTCAGAAGGGCTTGTCCGTTTGGACAGAGCATATCATATTGTAAACCTCTAATCTCAGGTACCAATGATGCACCATCCTCATAGAGGAATGTATGTACTCAAACACATCCTGCCTGTGATCAACATTCGCTTTGTCCACTGGAAGATCAAAAGGTTTTTAATGCAAAATACATAACCAAATCAAAATAATGATTAATTGAACATTTTACCTCAATTATGATTAATGAATGATTATTTTAGAACACTGCTCTTTTTACATACATGGATAAAATTGTTGGTACCCCTCGTTTAATGAAAGAAAAACCCACAATGGTCACAGAAATAACTTGAATCTGACAAAAGTAGTAATATATAAAAATTCTATGAAAATGAACAAATGAAAGTCAGACATTGCTTTTCAACCATGCTTCAACAGAATTTTTAAAAAAAGAAAACTGGACAGAAATGATGGTACCCATAACTTAATATTTTGTTACACAACCTTTTGAGGCAATCACTGCAATCAAACGGTTCCTGTAACTGTCAATGAGACTTCTGCACCTCTCAACAGGTATTTTGGCCCACTCCTTATGAGCAAACTGCTCCAGTTGTCTTGGGTTTGAAGGGTGCCTTTTCCAGACGGCATGTTTCAGCTCCTTCCAAAGATGCTCAATAGGATTTAGGTCAGGGCTCATAGAAGGCCACTTCGGAATAGTCCAATGTTTTCCTCTTACCCATTCTTGGGTGTTTTTAGCTGTGTGTTTTGGGTCATTATCCTGTTGCAAGACCCATGACCTGTGACTGAGACCAAGCTTTCTGACACTGGGCAGCACATTTCTCTCTAGAATCCCTTTATAGTCTTGAGATTTCATTGTACCTTGCACAGATTCAAGACACCCTGTGCCAGATGCAGCAAAGCAGCCCCAGAACATAACAGAGCCTCCTCCATGTTTCACAGTAGGGACAGTGTTCTTTTCAAGATATGCTTCCTTTTTCTGTCTGTGAACATACAGCTGATGTGCCTTGCCAAAAATTTATATTTTTGTCTCATCTGTCCATAGGACATTATCCCAGAAGCTTTGTGGCCTGTCAACATGTAGTTTGGCAAATTCCAATTTTGTCAGATTCAAGTTATTTTTGTGACCATTGTGGGTTTTTTTTCATTAAACGAGAGGTAACAACAATTTTGTCCACGTCAGTATATGCCACGCCCCCTATTGATATGCTAAACCATGCCATTTCAGTGATTCACATACAAGCAACCCTGACTGGATATTGTACAGTAAGTGACATATCCTTTAGCTTATGGCAGTCAGAGAAAGGATGGCAGGGATGTAATAAGGAATATGAAATAATCTGTATGACAACCAAACTCCTTATAAAAGCATGTTTTACATTTTTAGCTTAATATTGCATTTTGATACAGCCAGTGTCGCTTTCTTTTATTTACCTGTAATGGCATTCAGCTCGGACACAGAGCCTCCACTCCTTACACAAGGTCCACCACTCCTCTTTCCACTGAGAAAAGCAGTAACGCAGTAGATGAAAAGAAAAATGGCGTCTATGGTATACATGGATAAGAAAAAAAAAAATATTATTTGATAGTTTAATAATGAAATTATTACTTAACCCATTCACACACATCACCTTATGGGCTAAAGGTACCCCAGTGCAGAAACCTGTTCATTTCTGCACTGAATATAACTTGCTTTTAGCAATCACAAAATACCACCAACCTGATCCTGTCCTGTTACAAGGACCTATAATAATATGTTTGTTGCAACTAAAATCCACTAAACACAGTGCTCAGAGTGCAAAAACCAATGCTTTACATATTCCAGGTGTGTGTCCAGGATATGTAGAGAAGACACAATCTGCCTCTTCACTGAATGTCTTTGTATACAAACCAGTTAAAAATTCGACTATAGGGGCATCTCAATAAATTAGAATATCTTTGAAACGTTCATTCATTTCAGTAATTAAATTAAAACGTGACCTCCTATATTTTCTAGATTCTTTACGCACAGAGTGTTCTATTTCAAGTGTTTTATTTCTGTAAATGTTGATTATGTATTATAGGTAATGAAAACCCAAATCTAAGAAAATTTGAATATTGTAAAAAAAGTTCAGTATTGTAAGTTCAGTGTGTCACCTGCCAAGGTTTCCTAAGCCTTTAAATGGTCCCTCAGTCTGGTTCAGTAGGACACACAATCATGGAAGACCGCTGACTATGAATTGAAACTTTCCTTATGTAAACCGCTTTTCTATGCGTATAGGTTTCCGTTCGGGGGGTCCCCAAGCGGACTCCCAGTATGGAAACCAAACGCAGATGTGAACCGGCCCTTAGCGTCATCACTGGGCAGTAGGGAATGCCCCCCCTCAACAGTACTCTTCAATAGCCTTGTACTGTCAGAGGTGGTGCTCCTTACAGCCCAGTGATGACGCTGAGCAGTAAGGCGCACCCGTCTTACGGTGAAGGGATATCGGTTCTGAAACTAATGGCACCTGGGCACATACAGTCAAAGCTGACAGTGGGCTGAACACAACGCACTGTCATGAAGGGTTCACACTACCATTGGAGTCCGTTATGTAGGTGTCCGTTAAAAAAAAAACAAAAAAACAGACACCTATCATAACGGACACTAACTGATGAGCATCAGGTAGTGTCCGTTTTTTTAAAGAGGACCTTTCATGTCACATACCGCTAGAAAGCCAACAGCGCAGTACAGCGCTATGGACGAACGAGAAGTGTCAGGGAGGGCGTTCCTCGCAGCGCCCTTCTAACACTAAACCATATAACTTACACCGCCGATATCTCCAGCCCCGGGGCACATACCGGGAAAGCCGGCAGTGCGCTGAATTCAGCGCGCTGTCGGCTTTCTAGCGGTATGTAAAACCGCATGTGCCTGAGGACACGAAAGGTCCTTAACACTTAGTTTTTTTTTTTGGTTTGTTTCTCCTTTCTGAGCATGCGCAGGGAAAATAAACGGACATAAAATAACGGACAGGAACTGATGGCTATCAGTTCCTGTCCGTTATAAGTCCGTTACCCATAGACTTCAATGTAAAAAAATAACGGACACTTGCTATCCGTCAAGAATCTGTTTTTTTCAAACGGACAAAAAGTCCTGCATGTAGGATTTTTTGTCCGTGAAAAATAACGGACTTCTAACGGATTTGGTGTAAACGGACACAATATAAAAACCCATTGAAATGAATGGAAATTCTAACGGATTTCTGACGGTTCAGCTAGTGTCCGATGCTAAAATCTTGTAACGGACAATAGCAACGGACACTACTGACGGTCACCAACGGTAGTGTCCTCTTTACCAGATGTGCCAGGAGCTTCACATGGTAAACATACATTGTAGATGCAGTGTGAAAAGGACTTAGCAGAGGGGGCTTACAAGCTGTCTATTAGAATATACAAGTGCACCTCAATAAATTAGAATAAAAAAAAGTTGTTATTTTCAAGTGTTTATTTATGTTAATGTTGATGTTTATGGCTTACAGCCAAGGAAAACCCAAAAGTCATTATCTCAGAAAATTAGAATAATTAACCCAAAACAGCTGCAAAGGCTTCCTAAGCGTTTAAAAAGGTCCCTTAGTCTGGTTCAGTAGGCGACACAATCATGGGGAAGACTGCTGACTTGACAGATGTCCAGAAGGCAGTCATTGACACACTCCACAAGGTGGGTAAGCTACAAAAGGTCATTGCTAAAGAAGCTGGCTGTTCACAGAGTGCTGTATCAAAGCATATTAACTGAAAGTTGAGTGGAAAGAAAAAGTGTGGTAGAAAAAGGTGCACAAGCAACCGGAATAACCACAGCCTTGATAGGATTGTTAAGAAAAGGCCATTCAAAAATTTGGGGGAGATTCGCAAGATGTGGACTGCTGCTGGAGTCAGTTCTTCAAGAGCCACCACATGCAGACATATCCAGTGTCGCATTCCATGTGTCAAGCCACTCATGACCAATACACAATGCCAGAAGCGTCTTACCTGGGCCAAGGAGAGAAAGAACAGGACTGTTGCTCAGTGGTCAAAGGTGTTGTTTTCAGATGGAAGCAAATTTAGCATTTCATTTGGAAATCAAGGTCCCAGAGTCTGGAGGAAGAGTGGAGAGGCACACAATCCAAGCTGTTTGAGGTCTAGTGTGAAGTTTCCACAATCAGTGATGGTTTGGGGAGCCATGTCATCTGCTGGTGTAGGTCCACTGTGTTTTATCAAGACCAAAGTCAGAGCAGCCGTCAACCAGGAAATTCTAGAGCACTTCATGCTTCCCTTTGCCGACAAGCTTTTTCGAGATGGAATTTTCATTTCCCAACAGGACTTGGCACCTGTCCACACTGCCAAAAGTACCAATACCTGGTTTAATAACCACAGTATCACTGTGCTTGACTGGCCAGCAAACTCGCCTGACCTTAACCCCATAGATTGGGGTATTGTGAAGAGGAAGATGAAAGACACCAGACCCAACAATGCAGACGAACTGAAGGCTGCTATCAAAGCAACCTGGGCTTCCATAACACCTCTGCAGTGCCACAGACTGATCGCCTCCATGCCACTCCACATTGATACAGTCATTCATGCAAAAGGAGCCCCGACCAAGTATTGAGTGCAGTTACTGTACATACTTTTCATTTGGCCAACATTTCTGTGTAAAATAATTTTTTTACAGTTGGTCTTATATAATATTCTAATTTTCTGAGATAATGACTTTTGGGTTTTCCTTGGCTGTAAGCCATAGTCATCAACATTAACGTAAATAAACACTTGAAAAAGTTTACTCTGTAATAACTCAATATAATATATGTGTTTCACTTTTTCAATTGAATTACTAAAAAAAATAAAATAACTTTTTGATGATATTCTAACATATTGTACATGTGAACTGCAACAGTAGGAGATTCCGGTATTATCTTTGCTAAACTGCCAGCAATAGAACATTTATATGAGCACGTATTAATTTTTCTGGTAATAATGTGATAGGTTATATTAAAATTTACCTTGCAATGGACGGAAGGATGCGTCCAAAAGTTTTTTTTATCCATAGATACAGAAACTTGCGGGCCAGATGCCTGAAGAAAAATATTTGAAAAGCTACATTATTCTGAAATAATGTGAACTCAAATAAATTGACATTTTTGTGAATATCACATATTGTACTAATTTACAGGACCACAGATTGCCTCACAAAGGACATTTATCATCCATCTACAGAATAGGGGATGCAAGGGTCTCCACTGTTGGGACCCTCACAATCACTACAGTCTCAAGCCTCTCAATCCTCCTTACAGTGAGAAATCTGAATCGAGTGGTGTACACCCAACCACTCCATTAATATCTATTGGCAAATGGAAGCAGCTGAGTACAACTCTGGAACCCTGTTCTAGTGACTGGTGGGGGCCTTAAAAGGGTTATCCAACTTCCATAAATTATTTGCAAATACATCCATAGCAGCGCCAAATACGCACTTGTTGCTTATTTTGCTGCGTTTCTTTTAGCCAAATCAGGAGTGGCTTGAAAAGGAATGTAAAATATAAAGGAAGCTCTTAGACATTTCCCTTCTGTGAAATCCACTCCTGACTTTGGCTCAAAAAATGCAGCAAAATCTGCAACAAAAAAAGCTGCATTTCTGCAATGTGTGGCCTTAGCCTAAAGAAGTTTTTTTGGCAATATGATTAGTCTTAATCTTTGTACATTCTGTCTCATGGCTCCTGTTTATAACAAGAGATCATGACACAGTACAGTATCCTTTAACCCCTTCAGGACCGAGCCCAAAAGTGCATTAAGGACCAGACCTCATTTTTCAAAACTGACATATGTCACTTTATATGGCAATAACTTTAAGACGCTTTAACTTACACAAGTGATTTTGATATTGTTTTTTCGTGAGACACTGTACTTCATGTTAGTGGTAAACATTGATCAATATTATTGTATTTATAAATAAAATATAGGAAATCTGAAGGAAAAAAAAATAATAAATAAATAAAAAAAAAAAAAAAAAAAAATCGCAATTTTTAAAATGTGAAATGCTCTGCTTACCACCCAAATACGTTAATAAATATTATCTACCGTATCTCTTATTTATATTGGCATCATCTTTTAATCGTCCTTTAATTTATATTGGACGTTAGAAGTGTTATTTTGGATGTTAGAAGGCTTACAAGTGTAACAGGGATTTTCCAGATTTACAAGAAAATTTCCTAAACTAATTTTTTTAGGGACCACTTCAGTTCTGAAGGGGATTATAAAGGCCTATATATTAGAAACCACCATGAATCACCCAATTTGCAAAACTACACCCCTCATATAATTCAAAACAGCATTTGGGAAGTTTTTTTTTTTTGTTTTTTTTTAACCCTTTAAGCATTTCAATTTCACGGGGATTAAAACAATATGGAGGTGAAATTTAAACATTTCATTTTTTTTTTTTTCAATAATACATTCATTTAGCCCTAAAATTAACACGTTAACAAGGGGTTAAAGGAGAAAATTCATCTCACAGTTTGTTATGCAATTTCTCCCAAACACAGAAATACCCCACATGTGGGTGTATACTGATGTTTAGGCACACGGCAGCGCATGGAAGGGAAGGAGTGACACTGGACGTTTGAAAAGCAGATTTTGTTGGAATAGCTTCCGGTTTCATTTGCAGAGCCCCTAGAGTACCAAAACAATAGAAACCCACTTACAGTGACCCCATTTTGGAAACTACACCCCTCTCAGAATTTATCAAGAGGTATAGCAAGCATTTTGACCCAACAGCCTTTTCACAGATTTTATTAACATTGGGATGCGTAAATAAAAAATTACTAAAATGTCACTTTGTCTCCCAAATTTTCATTTTCACAAGGGGTTAAAAGAGAAAAAGCACCCTACGGTTTGTTAAACAATTGCTCCTGAATACAGCAATACCCCATATGTTGACATAATCTGCTGTATGGGTACATGGTGGGGCTTGAAATGGAAAGAGCGCTATTTGGCTTTTGGAGGGCAGATTTTGCTGGAATAGTTTTCAGGTGCCATATCACATTAGCAGAGCCCCTAAAGTACCAGTACAATGGAAACCCCAAAAAGTGACCCCATTTTATAAATTACACCCCTCAAGGAATTTATCAAGGGGTATTATCATTTTGAGCCCAAGAGTGCTTCCCGAAAATGAATGTACAAAGTGAAAATTTAAATATTTAAAGAAATATGCCATTTCAGTGCCCAGTATGTTGCGCCCAGTTTTTGTCATCAGAGACATGAACTCTTAATCCTAGGTAGAAAGAAGCTGTATATGTGGGTGTAAACTGCTGTTTGGGCACACAGCAGGGCTCAGAAGGGAAGGAGCACTGCGCTTTTTAGCTTTAGGAGTACAGATTTAGAGGGATTTTCTGGACGCCATTTTGTATTTGCAGAGCCCTGAAGTTGCCAGTAAATTGGAATTCCCCAAGAAGTGACCCCATTTTGTAGGGATATTTTTAGAGTCTCTACAAATGTGACACGGCGTCCAAAAACCAACATCTAAATCAGTGGTCCAAAGCACATAGCACTCCTTGACATCTGCACCCTGCTGTGTGCCCAAATGGCAGTTTATACCCACATGTATGACACTGGTGTACCCAGAATAACGTACTTAATGTGATATGTGGGTATAAACTGCTGTTTGAGCACAGCTGGGCACAGAAGGGAAGGAGCGCTATTTGGTTTTTGGAGCACAGTTTGGTTTTTGGAAATCATGCCACTTTTGCAGAACCCCTGAATTGGCAGTAAAGTAGAACCCGCAGACAAGTGACCCCACTTTGGAAACTACACCCCTGAAGGGATTTATCAAGAGGGGTAGTGAGCATTTTTAACCCTTGAAAGTTGCATTAATTTAATTTCCAGAAATGAATGCGCAGCTGATAATTGCAATTTTTCCAGAGATTCGCCATTTCAGTGCCCGATATGTTGTACCCAGCTTGTGTCAGCAGAGACACAAACTCCAAAAACTGTTAAGCGGGTATCCCGGGCACAACAGCTTTTGAAGCAATTGTCTCTGATACAAGCCAGGCACAACATATTACGCACTGAAATGACATATTCCTGGAAAAATTGTCATTTTCACCTTTCATCATCAGCTGCGTATTCATTTATGGATAATAAATTATAGCAACACTAGGGGATTAAACATGTTCAATGTACCCCTGGATAAATTCCTTCAGGGGTGTAGTTTCCAAAATGGGGTCACATGTCAGGGGATTCCACTTTACTGGTGTTTCAGCAACTCTGGAAATGTGTTATGGCGTCCAAAAAACAAAATAGTGCTCCTTCCCTTCTGTGCCCGAACAGCAGTTCATACCCACATATGACAAAGTATGTTATCCTGGGTACACCAGTTTCATACATGTGGGCATAAACTGCAGTTTGGGCACAGAGCAGGGGGCAGATGTGAATTCTGGAATGCAGATTTAGATGTTTGGTATCTAGATGCCATGTCATGTTTCCAGAGCCTCTAAAGTACCAGTAAAGTGGAATCCCCTAGGGTATGACCCCATTTTGAAAACTGCACCCCTCAAAGAATTTATCAAGGGGTGTAATAAGCATTAGTATCCCAGATGTGAATGCACAGCGGATAGTGAAGAGTGAATATGTAAGTTGTACGGAGTACATTGGGAACACCAAATTCCCAACTATATCCCCAGTAGCTCATATGATTTGGGGGGGGGGAAGGAGGGAGAGTCACTTCTGGTTTCTTTTCCCTCGTAACCTCTAAATCTGTGGGGTAACCTAATGTACGCTCGCACAGCGTACAACATAAGTAACATGTTACCTGTATTCTGCGGGTCGGTCTGATTACGGCGATACCTCATATATATTGTTTTTTATGCGTTACTAGTTTTGCAGAACAAAAACCCATTTAGGGAAATAAATCAATTATTCTTGCACCTCCATCTTCTGAAATGTATAGCAATTTTTTTTATTGGGGTACTGTTTTGGGGTACATATGACTTTTTGATCACTTTTCATAGCATTTTTTTTTTAAGGTGAGATGGCGAAAAATCATTACAGTATTTTTCGGACTAGAAGATGCACCTAGGTTTTAAAGAAGGAAAATAGGGGAAAAAATGTGGTAAAATATTGTAGTTGTAGTTTAGCAACAGCTGCAAGGTCACATTGACAGGTGGCCCTGCAGCTCTACGGGCAAGCACAGGGCATCTTTTTTTTTCTGGGGCCAGATGTACTTTTTAGTTATACCATTTTGGGGAATATTGCTTTGATCACTTTTTATTCAAATCAGAGGCGAAACAGTGAAATAAACGGCCGTTCGGCACTTTTGATACTTACACTTTGACACTTACAGGTAGTAATGCCCACGGTCAGAGTGGACTCTGATCGCAGACATTATAGCGGAGACTGGTAGCTATGGCGACCGCTCGGCAGCAGAGTGGCCGCCATTATCTTTACACACCCGGCATCCGCCGTAATAGCACGGCGGAAGCCGGGAGGGGATCGCGCGGCCGGGAACACCCTCTCCTGCAAGCGCAGGGCCCGCAGCATCGCCCCCACTCCTGCCGCTACAGGAAGTCCCACTGCAGGAAGCCGTTGGCGGCAGGAGTGGGGCGATGCATTCAGAATATAAGACGCACCCACCAATTTTCTTCCCATATTTGGGGGGAAAAAAAAATGTGTCTTATAGTCTGAAAAATACGGTAATTCCTTGCTTTATTAATTAATTAATTAATTAATTAATTTCCCCCCCCCCCCCCCCCCATACGCTTCATTTTTTTTTTTTTTACTATGTCCCGCTAGGAGACCTGAACCAGCGATACACTGATCGCTGATTCACTGCATAGGCTGACTTCCTCACTTCCCGGCAGGATCCACTAGGTACTGGGGGCTCCAGGCAGCCTGGGGTCACATATGGGCACCCTCCAATCTCGCCACAGGGGTTGCTGAGTGGGACATCTGTCATGGCGGAACCCCTTGGATGCCGCGGCCACTGTATTATCACATATTTGATCCATTGGTAATGATCTCAAAAATGGAGATCTATGCCAGTTAGGGACTGGCCTGGATTTCTCTGGAATAATGCATGAAAATTGGTTTGTGTTACAGTAAATATGCAGGGCCGGCATTGGGGGGGAACAAACTGGGCAATTGCCCACGTGCCCCGTCCCCAAAGGGGACCCCAGGATCCAGAGCCTGATTGACTCCGGATCCAGGAGCCAGGCCCGGCCATATCAATAACAAAAAGGGCCCCAGCGTCATGTGCCGCAGGGCCCCTTTCCAAGGTGAGTAAAAATAACAAACATTTTTACTCACCTATCCTTGTCGTCCGACGTCATCTTCTGGCATTCCGGACATCACCTGTAGGCCAATCACAGGGCTCAGCGATGATGTCCACAACGCGTGACGTCAGCCGCAGAGAATAGGAAGCCGGCGCGGATAGCGGAGCAGCAAGGCAAGGTAAGTATAACTGTTTGTTATTTTCCCTTACCTCCCCCAGGCCTTCGATTATTATACTCTGGGGTCTGAAGAGACCCCAGACTATAATATAATAATAGCACTGACGAAGTCTGTATGGCCACTGTGGAGCATTATACTGGCAGGCCCCTCTGGATAGCATATTATACTGTGTGGGGCCACTGTGGAGAATTATACTGGGGGGGGGGGCTCTGGAGAGCATGTTATATACTGTGGGGCCACTTTGGAGCATTATACTGGGGGAACCTCTCTGAGCAGTATATTATACTGTGTGGAGGCCATTCTGGAGCATGTTATACTGTGTGGGGTCACTGTGGAGCATTATTCTGGGGGGCATCTACAGAGCATATTATATTGCGTGGCGCCACTGAGGGGCATTATACTAGGGGGCATTCTGGGGAGCATATTATAGTGGGTGGGGCCTACTGTGGAGCATTATACTGGGGGACGCTCTGGGGAGCATAATATATTGCATGGGGCCACTGTGGAGCATTATACTAGTGGGGGCCCTCTGGGGAGCATATTATACTATGAGCCACTGTGGAGCTTTATACTGGGAGGGAAGGGCAGTATGAGGAGCCTGTTATACTGTGTGGAGCCACTGTGGAGTGGAGTGTATTATATATATTGTGTGGGGCTTCTCGGGAGCATATTATACTCTCTGGGGCCACTGTAGAGCATTATACTAGGGGGGGGACTGTGGGGAGCATATTATATGTGGGGGACCACTGTGGAGCATCATACTGGGGGAACCCCTCTGGGGAGCATATTATACTGTGTGGAGGTCATTGTGGAGCATGTTATACTGTGTTAGGCCACTGTAGAGCATTATACTGGGGGGGGCACTGTGGGGTGCATATTATACTGTATGGAGCATAATATATTGTGTGGGGATGCTGGGGAGCATATTGTACTGTCTGGGGACACTAAGGGTTAGTATACTGTGTGGGCCACTGTGGAGTATTATACTGTGTGGAGCCTTATATACCATGTGGGGAAACTGTGGAGGGCTCAGGGGAGCATCTTATACCATGTGGAGCATTATACTGTGGTGGGGGGGCTCAAAATTCCTGCTGGCAGCGGCAGCACTGTGTGCTATGTCTGCATCACAGCTCCCTCACTATAAACTTGCACATACGTAAGACTTCAGTGAAGGAGCCGTGGTGTAGGCTATTAGAAGGAAGCTGTTGGGTGGGGCCCCAGAACAAGTTCCTCTGGTGGGCCTAAGACCCTTCGGTCCTACACTGTATAACAGAGAACTATTATATATAAGGGGGCTCTTATTTATAAGGGAGTAACTATTATATACTGTATAAGGGTGGGTTACTATATATAATTGGGAAACTTAAATATGTGGGGGCTATTATAAGGGGGAACTATTATTTATAAGATGGGCTATTATTAATAAGGGGGAACTATTATATATAAGGCATCCATTATAAGGGGGAGCTATTATTTATAAGAGGGGAACTATTTATAAGGGGGGTATAATTGTTAAGTGGGCTTATTTATAAAGGGGGCTATTAGTGATAATGGGGACTATTATTTATAAGGGTAACTATTATTTATGAGAGGGCTATTATTTATAAGGGAGCAGTATTATTTTTACGGGGTGACTGTTACTGATAAGGGGGAATATTACTGATATAGGGCACTATTTATCATTTATAAGGGCGCTATTACTGATAAAGGTGTAATATTATTTATAAGCAGGGACTATTTATAAGGAGGCGTTATAATAACTGGCTGGGTGCAAAAATCTTTTAGGCGGTACAAAGGTGCTCATTTGAATTGTGTGTGGTTAAATGGGGCTTGTTATTACTTTTTTTGTTTGCAGAAAGGAGGCGTTATTATAGGTGTTGCCACTGGAAGACGATGGTGTTGTCAGCATTTGGGGCCCCACTTTTAATTTTGCCCAGGCCCCACTTTGTCTAAAACCGGCCCTGTAAATATGTTGGGACAAAGTGTCCCCAGCCCGTTCCATCCACATTTGCAGAATAGGGGATGTGTTGTATCTTTGGTGCAAGAGAGAACATTGGGCCAAAGATGCGACACATTTTCACACATTGACACGAGAAAACGATTATAGATGTATAAATAAATCCCCCAATGGAAGTCCACAGAACAAATCTGTCTGTCATTGACTTTAAAGCTTTTCTATTTTTCTGCAGATTTGCTTCTGGAAGATCTAACCAGCAAAATATCCAACGTATATAAATACATATAGGGGGTGGAGGGTCCACTTCTAAGAAGTGCAGTGAGCCCTATAGGACACATGGACAGGTATTCTCCAGTGAGAATTAACCCCTGATGAGGATAGCTGACCTGATGCGCAGTTCCTTCAGTCTGCCGCCACGGTTCCAGGTGTAGTTCACTCGGTATGGTCCTGGACGGCTGCTCTTGCCTGACCTCTTGTTTCCAGGAGCTCTAGGGGCCACAGCTGGAGCTCTCGCAGGTAGTCTGGCAGTGACAGCTTTATGACTGTAAGAAACAACCATTATCGTATATCAAGAAACCGTCACACACAGGTTTGGCACTTGGAGTAACAAGTGTGCCACATAATAACCTGCCACACACACACAGCAACAGGGCATTTACCAGTCTCTATGCGGACGCTCCATCCCTCAGCTCCAGTTCCGGCTCCTCTGTGCACTCCGATATCCGCGCCAGACTTCCCGCTCGTTGTCTTGGCCACTGGACGCCTGAACTCCCAGAGTGCAGTGCAGCGCCATCTGCTGACAATGCCTGAAAGCGCAGGCGAGAAGGCTGCATAGAATAGGACAGTGGCATGTGCAGTATTGAGTGTGACGGAAGGCAATAAAAAGTGTCTGAAGAAGCGCCGTGTATTGGAGTATATTGGTATATATGACGTCCCATTCGTTATAGACTGTGTAAAGGCAGGTCAGATTAGGGTGTTGCTATGAAGCTCTTTTCATCTTGAGGAGACATATCGGCCGATATTGTTTAGGTCTCGTGTATATATTCTGGTCCTCCATACACTGCAAAATATGGAACCCCTGTAAAATCCTGACTTCTTGCAGCGGCCACAAGGTGGAGCTCACAGCTTAGATATTTCCACAGCTCCCTATGAGGTTAACGGAAGAACTACAAATACCTAGGCAGCAAGCTGCCAGCAAGGCTTGAAGGAGACTTGCATTTGTTTTCGGCTTGCACTACAGTGCGACTATTTGTAGTGCAATCGATTGATTATAACCATTGAGCTATAGCTGCAGTCCTAGGGAATATACTGAGAAGTCTTGTGGACTAAAGTCCCCCCATATCTGAAATCGTAAATCAATTATTCCAATAGTGTAGGCGTATCTTAGGAATTTACATATTTCTATCACTATATATGGATATCTCCAATATAGCCTATCTCTGACACATCCTTGTGTGTTATGTAACAATGGGCCTAACTCCTAGCTCTTGGTTGCTCTTCAGGAAGCCCCATGCTGAGCAGAAGGTAGAAGTATATAAGAACTTCCTATATATTTCCCATTCCTGTTGTAGCCACTCTTGGTTTTGGCTCAAAAAAACGCAGAAAAATCTGCAACAAAAAAAGCTGCATTTCCGCAATGTGGGGCCTAAGCATAAAGGGGTTTTCCCATGACCATAACCATATTTAAATTTCTAGACAATTAAAAGTTAAACATTTTTGAAAGTATAAATAGTTAAAAATTTTCACGCGTTTTATAGATTTTCTCCAACCATCTTAGTGGTCACAGTCTGGGATCTTGATCAGTTGCCAATGGATACGACCATGAATGCAGGAACTTTCTATACTTTAAAACCTGGCAATGATTTCCTTTTTGTGACCAGGTTGTCTTCTCGTGTATGTATTGTCCCTGTTTTTCCACAATAAGGAAATCAGACCATAAAAAGTTCCTGCAGTCATTTTTGTATCCATTGGCAATGGATAAAGACAGCAGACTGTCACCACTAAGATGGCTATAAAAAATGTTTAACTTTTAATTGTCTACAAATCTAAATATTGTTATATTAGTGGGAATACAGTAATACCTCGTACACTCGCGTTTCCGAATTTGCGAATTCACAGATTCGCGATATTTTTTTGGCAACTAACATATATAGATTTTGCTCTTTTATTTCAGATCTGTGAAAATTTAATTAAAAAAAACACCTTCGCTATTGGGTAGTAGCGTCCTGTTCGTTACGTACCTGGTAATTAGTTTCATTTTACTGTGAGTGTATAAAAAAAATGAATGAATGTATTAATATACAGTACTGTACAGTATACTTTAGTATACTGTACAGTACTGTAGGGTAAAGTTTATTGATATTTAGGGGTTAAACATTAGAAATCGGCATTGTAAGCGCTTCTAAGCGCTTGTACCAAACATTCGCGATTCCTCGCGATCCGCGACCCACTCTGTAACCTAACCTCGCGAATGTACGAGGTATTACTGTACTCTTTTAAGTGCGCATCCGCGGCCCAATTCATTGGAGCCAGTCAGCACGGTCCACAAAACAGACAGGAATACGACCTGTCCTGAGTTTTGCTCACGGACCCATAACCTGACCATGAAAATACACAGTCTTGTGCAGTGGCATAACCAAAGTCTTGTGGGCCCCGATGCAAACTTTTATTCTTGATAGTGAAAGTTATGGGTGCTGCAGCAGTATCTCAGATAGTTGAAGGGGATGCAACTACAGTACTCACAACTGCAGTTATCAAGAATACAGTGAGTGAGCAGTGCAGCACCTGTGCATGTTATCTATAATGAGAGCTGCATGCTGTGGGAAACGGTTGATCTGCGGGGTCCTAACAGTTTAAGAGATCAGTGGGGGTCCAACACTCAGGGCTCCTGCTGATCAACGGTTTGAAGACTCCGGCTCTATTGTGCAGGTGTGGGTGGCCGGCAGATGTCAAGAAGAGGAGGTGCCCAGAAGAAGTGACATCCCGTGCTCGGAAGGTCCGGAAGACAGGTAAGTATGATGGTGTGAAGGGGGGGTAGGTTAGTATAGGTCTAGGTAAATAAGGATTTTTGGTACACCAAGTAATTTCAAAATTAGGCGGGGGGGGGGGGTCTGGTTGTTCAACTTAGATTATCAATTTATCCTGGACAACGCCTTTAAGGCCTTGTTCAGATTGCATACGAAAGATAGCAGATGCGCATTGCAAGAAGGTTTAATGTTGCACTGTTGTTTATACATTGTCAATTGTTTGCATTGAAGTATGTGTGGTTACATGAGAGGTGTGTTAAGAATCTTATGTGCCCCCCTGGATATTGTTCATTTATGCATATTTATTTCATGATGTGTATTGCATATAGTGAATCCTTTGCATATATATAGGCAACGGTTTCTTTGAGTGGTCTTGGTACTACAGTGTCCATATTAGGACATCCTCAGAAATCAAGAGTAAAACATCAGTAGTTCACACCTGATACTTGACTTGTGACACTCATTTCTGACTGATGGTCCCCCATTCCACTTAAAATATTGGGGGGGGGGGGTCCAAGCAGTACTTCTCTCTGCTGATATCGGGCGGAAACCAGGCAGACCCCGTTCCGCGTTTCTGCGGGTAACTGCATTTTAAGTGGACAGGATTTCCGTTTTTTCGGAAGTATATCTTCTAGTGATTGTATCTGCAGGCTACAATTACTGACCTCTGACGGACCTCACTGCTCGCACCCAGGAGTAGAAGATACATTGTAGAAGTGCTGTTGGCTAAGAATCTCACATGAGGTCTGATACATGAGATCTGATACCTGACTTCTGACTCACACTAGCGTTTCGGTCCGCATAGAGAACAAAGTGTCCGTCAGGTTTGCGCCAGTTTTATACTGTAAACCGACGGAGAGAAAAGTCCTCCAATTTTAGGTGGAATCTGAAGCAGATTTGGAGACTCCAACGCAGATGTAAACCTAGCCTGAGTGTCAGAAATCACATACAAGCCATACAATGGTGGAGATTTAGCAAGTAAAATTCACCATAATTCTGGTATAATTTTAACCAAAAAAACTCTCTCACATGTTGTGCGCCACATTCATCATGTGTTTTAAATACTTTTATGAAAAAAGGGGTGAGGACTCACAGTAAAGGTGCATGACCTACACTGTGCACCAAAAATTCACCCAAAAAGCCCCAGGAACGTTTAGTTCAACTAATCACTGGTGTAGTTAGACTACATAGGAGGTGTATGTTAGACTACATAGTTTAAGGGTATGTTCACATATGGGCATAGGTCTCCGTCGTTCCTGACTCACAGGCACAGGTGTAGAGGGCCTTGTGTTTAACACAAGGTGGTGACACAAGGATGCACAAAAACAAGAGGAGGTAAAAAAAAAAAAAAATGGGAAAAAAAATTTCTAAAAAGGGGCTGGTACAGATAAGGAGGTTTATTCCCTAATAAGCAGCCAGCAAAGAAGGGGGGGGGGGGGTGACAGAAATGAAAGAAAAAAAAAAAAAGTTCAGAGACAGTGGTGGGAGGAGGGATAGATGGTAATTCCAGGAGGCTCGTTTATTGCCAGGAGTCTCTACCAGAGTGTCACAGTAACAGCACAGTAGCTGTCCTGCTCGCAGTTTCCAGAGGGAGTGAGGCAGTTACTGTTAATTTGAACTACCCGCCGCTTCTGTAGGCCAGCCAATTTCAACGATCAGCAGGGGTGGTACCATTGTACAGCCTCTGATCCTCAATAGGGATTGGTTCTATGTATAGCAGCAATCACTAACGGATGCTGTAGGCAAACGGGTTTTTCTTTTAAACAGGTTAACTCAAAGATGGTCAAAGAATGACTATAATAACACCAGCATATAATAAAATAATACATGTTTAATAAATGAAAAGAGATAATACTTAGCTGTGGTTACAAATGATGTATTAGCTCACTGGATAGTGAGCCCCATTATATATCATGCACATCGTTCGATGACTTCCAGAGTTGCTGGACATCCCATGATTCCAGCTGAGACTAACAAATATCTTTCTAAAGGTTTTATAGTACCTTTGGGGGAGGGGCTGAGTGGTCAGCTTATAACATGACCATTTATTGTACAGGAATTTGAAGAAATGCTTATCTACTTATCAGTATAGAGTGACCAGTAGAATATAGAGACAAAGCTACAGAGTGAACCTCCTATAGATGTACAACATGAAATATATAGACTGATTAGTAAGACATTAACCCTGTCATATCACATCAATGAGACACTATAACTTTGTGGAAAAAACATGTCCTATTACAGATACCAGCTTACCTGCCAGCACAAATCCGATGATCCAAAGCAGCTATGGGGGGGCACCATTGCATTTTGTGCACAATTTTCCTCCGGACTTGGTCTTTGGATTGTTTGCTGTCATGGACAGCAACAATCCCCCAGACATGGTGACACCAAACCATACTATTACGGCGCGTTGTGAAAAGTCACTGACTTCAGCGTTGTAATAGTATGACTTGTTTCGTTAAGGGGTTAAATAACAGTAGTGTGAACCTAGCCTGAATTAGACTAGACAATCCTAAACTGCCCCAGATTTATGAAAGTGTCTGATGAGGTTTGGTGTATTGTTAGAATAAGTTCACATCTGTTCCAGAGTCTCTGCCACAGAAAGCACTGAAAATTCTCAGAAAGAAAAGTCCTGCACAGAGGACACCCAGTGGATTCCAATTATAGTCTATGGGGTCTGCGGGTAACCGCTGTTTTAATGGTCCGGCTCTTTTTTTTTTTTTACCAGTTCTTGGGTTCTTTTGGGTGTGTTTTGGTGTGACATTAGGCCAGTAGCCTCACATCAAATTGCCCTTTAATGTTTTACTGGCCAAAAACAGCTACTCCAATATTGACTGAACAGAGCTGACCCTTCCTCTATTTGTTATAGGGAGGTTATGCTAGGTTGTGTATGTGGTTACTATACACCTTTACATCAGAACACACCCTCTAAACTACCCCTCCCTTTTAAAGAGGACTTGTCATGTCCTCATGAACATGCGGTTTTATATACCGCTAGAAAGCTGAATTCAGCGCACTGTCGACTTTCCCTGTATGTGCCCCGGTGCTGGAGATATCGGTCCTGTTAATTTCTGTCATTTTAGTTCTTCTATATGTCTGATGTAATGCTTATATAAGATACCCTTTCTTACGAAACCTGCAGTATAGCGCCTTACACTCACTCAAATCTTGATACGTCTGAGCAGTTTTGTTTTGCTCTCAAGTATTGTCCAGTCGGGATGCCTCGCTTGAATGCTGGTGGATTCCAGCTTTCCCAGCACAGTAGGCTATTCGTCGCTGTTTGAATGTGATCAGCCATAACCAATGAGATCGTAAGGTCCAAAAAAAAAAAAATAATAATAATACTCTGAGTTTCTGATGTGAATTTCATGCCTAATTCATTATTATCCACAATCGTGACAAAATCTTCAAAAATTGATAGATCACTCTCTCATAAAATTAAAATATGATCTATGTAGTGCCCCCCCCCCCCCAATATTGAATGTGGCTTGTGTAAAACAGAAAATCAACAGTGAATACTAAGATTTTATCCCACCAGCCTAAAATGAGGTTAGCAAAAGTTGGCACACATATTGTGCCCGATACAGTATCCTTTATCTGATTGTAAAAGGTACCTTTAAATAGAAAGTAATTGTGAGTAAGTACAAAGTGGAATAGTTTCTAAACAAAATCCTTATGTGCACTAAATTGTACTTCTTGAATTCCCAGGTCGTGTTTGATCTTATTGTACAGTGCTTCATTGTCTAGACTTTATAGGAAAGTGCCTCTTGTAACCTCGATCTCATAGACATGGCCTATCACATCTTTAGTATCCTTCAGATAGGAGGGTAAGGCTGTTACAAACAGCTGCAAAATACAGTCGACTTAGGTACTGACACCTTGTGTTAGATTATCACTTCCGGAGATGATAGGTATGTTTTTTTTCTGCTTATGCACTTTTGATAGCACATAAAAAGTTGCTATCATAGGGCTTGGATTAAATAGATATTTAAATTCATTGTCTGTTATTACTATTGAGTTATTTTAACTTTTGGATGGTTGAGTCCTTTGGTAAAATTTCATATGTCTCTATTCATTAGTAATTTTTCTGCCTTATCGATATAATCATTCCGGTTCATAATTACTATACTGTATTTCCCCCTTGTCTTGGATTCAGTACTATGTCATGCCTACTTTTCAGATCCCTTAGAGCTATTTTCTCTGGTTCTCTCAAGTTTTAATATATTATTGTGTTTTGGGGTTTGATTTTTTTTTTTCAGTCTCCGTCCAAGTCATTTTGACAAAGGTTTCAATATTGGGGTATTGTGTGAAAAGGGGAGTTGTTTTAGATTGAGGTTTGAAATTTGTGAAAGGTGCAGTGGCATGAACTTCTCCCTCCATGTCCTAATTGTAAGAGTGTTCTATAGCCCTGCTTTCTCTTTCCCTATCACATATTTTGTTTTTAAAATGTTTGAGGTGCGAGCAGCCATCAAAAACAGAAAAACGGAACAGAATGGATGCAAAACGATTGTCAAAAACAGTTGCAAACAATCCAGTATGTGAGCTGCTCAGGAAACCAGGCCAGAAAAGCCCCGCCCTGGGGCCAAGCATCTTGAGAAAAAGAACATTTTTGTTTTGTTTTTCTTTCCTTTACTCTTTGTATTTTTGCATTTTCTTCCACTAAATCTGATAAATACTATCTGGTTGTCGTTTCCTGTGTCCATACCACATATTTGGTTACATGAGCATTGATGGCCTGTGTGGGAGCCACAAAGGAAAATGTCTGGAGACGACAAGGAGGAGGCATTATATTATGTCGTGGCCAGAAGGGGACATTATACAGTGTGGATCGCAAGAGGACATCTGTCTTTTGGTGACAGTGCTCCTTTATATAGTATGGGGACTGGAGGACCATGTGACAATAGAGGGCACTCAGTCTTCTCCACTGCACCTGCGCTACTTTCAGGAGCGCAGTATGGTCGTGTGGAGGAGGCTCAGAAATATAACATGGTCCTCCAACCGCCATGTTGTGCTGTTCACAGCAGAATGAGTATGGGGCACCCATTAACTTAATGCACAGATGGGGAAAGACCATTACTTAGTAAGTGACATTACATTAATATATAGACTCATCAGAGTAAAGTTTACTTCAACACAAACATAACCATATTTAAATTTGCAAACAAACCTTTTTGGAAAAAAAATACAGTATGTATTTAGTGTTAAAAATTTTACAGAGTTTTAAATATTTTCTCTAACCATATTAGTGGTGACAGCCAACACTTGTCTGGATGCAAATAGATACAACAATGAATTCAGGAACTATACATGGTCTGGCAGTTGTCAGAAACCCAGCTGTGATTTCCTTACTGTGAACAAGCCAGGAGCAGGTTGAGCAGAAGGGAGAAGTGCTTCCTTTATATTTCCCATTCCCTTGGTAGCCACTCCTGAGTTTGGCTAAAAAAAAAAAAAAAAAACTGCTGCAAAATCTGCAACAAAAAAAAGCAGCTTTTCCACAAAGTGGGGCCTTAGACTAAAGGGGTTGCAGCAAGTTTTGAAGTTATTCCTTCTCGATAGGATAGTTAGAACTGCATGATCCATGACTGCTGGGACCCCTACCGATCCTGAGAATGCATCTCCGTGTTTCTAGTCTAGGACAATAGGGCATATGGACAAAGGTTGCCTTGAAGATGCAACAACAAATGAAGCAAATAAAAGTTTTATTTTCTTATGCCAAATTGTTAAAAAACCTATTCTCTTATATAGTAATATCTGCTCCTTTGAAAACATGGTTACATTAATACAGTAGGGCTAGGCGATTAAACTAAAAAATAATCAAAACCGAACATAAACCTGGATAACAAACATTGTTTATTTCCGAGCCAAAACTGCTATTATACTCTGAGGTCTCTTCAGAGCAGAGGCCAAGGGCCTGTGATTGGGCCTCAGCAGTCTCTGACATCTTTCAGAAGACAACAGTGAGTCGTGCCAGAGCCCAGGAGAGGTGAGTAACACTGTTTTTTTATATTTAATTACCTTCCCTGGGGCTCCACTAATCATACTCTAGGGCTTGAAGACACCCCAGAGTATAATAGCACTTCTGATTCAGCAGTGTTCAGTCTGAATGAAACCGCTGGGTGAACCTCGTCAGAAACACCAAAAACATACTCATAATGTAGAAGGGGCGTGGTTTAAAAGAAACATAATCTAAATAATCTCCATTAATCATAATCTAGATAAAATGCCTGATTAATTGCAATTTTGGCAAAAAAACGCGCTGCGGACACATGGTGTGACGATTTTGGAAATCACAGCATGTCAATTATACCTACGGAAACGCCGGTGGTTTCCCCAAAGGTATAATTGAAAAGGAAACCTCTGCGATCTTTCTGTTCAAAGCGCTGTGGGAAGAACAGTGATGCGTGCCGCCGTGTTTTTTCCCGCAATCCTTTTATGCCACGTGGGGTCTTAGCCTAAAGTGGACTTTGTGTAAACTGGGTGGCAGCAATTTGCAATGTATTTGCTGCTGCACCTTTGGGTGCTGTCCCACCTGTAGGCTTTGTTCAGACTTGTAAAAAAAAGGCACATAGTACAGATGGGGGGGGGGAACTACCCAAAGTTCTTTGAACAACAAGTGTTGTCTCCAATCAGTCTAAATAAGGCCCTATGTTAAACGTGTTCCTTACCACAAGAAGGTAGCAAAGAAACAAAAAAGAAAAGGAAGGAGAGTGCTCAAAATAAAAAAAAAAATACACTACCGGTCAAAAGTTTGGGGTCACCCAGACAATTTTGTGTTTTCCATGAAAACTCACTTTTATTTTTCAAATGAGTTGCAAAATGAATAGAAAATATAGTCAAGACATTGACAAGGTTAGTGTAAAGGGAAGTGCTTACCACAAACATTAATATAAATATATATATATATATATATATATATATATATATATATTTATCTAGTTGTCCATTCATTACTCCTGAGAGAGAGCTATTGTCTGCAGGCTACAAAACCGGTTTTGTAGCAGACATCCCGCATGGGCCAGGAAGTCTTTTGTTTAACATAATGAGATGGAATATGCTAATGAGACCACCATAGTGATGTTAAAGCAGACCCAGAGATCAGATGGGGGAGGTAGGTCATTAGCCCTAGGCCACGGATCAATTTTAAGTGTTAGAGCGCCATCCCAAGACTCATAAGAAGTATTGCATCTATTATATTACAATACCAAGAGCCTGATTGGAGTGACAACATCTAGGTGGGCGGAGTTGTGGGCCATATATATAATGGGCCAAAAGCCCTTTTTCTCTCTCTCTCTTGATCTTCTCTCTTCACCAGCTCTCTTGATCTTCTCTCCTCACCCGCTCTCTTGTTCTTCTCTCCTCCCCCGCCCTCTTTTTCTTCCCCCCCCCCCCGCCCCCCTGGGTTTGCCCCCCCCCCCCTAGCAAACCCCCTTACCCCCCCAAGCCCGCTTAAAAAAACTTAAATATATCTTTCCCCCCCCCTCTTTTTTTTTCTTTCTTACTATCTTTCTATCTTTCTTTCTTTCTTTCCTTCTTCCCCCCTTTTTTCTTTTTTTTTTTCCCCCCCTTTTCCCCTCCTTCCTGGGGGTGTGGGTGGTTGGTTCGTGGGGTTGTGGTTTTGTGTGTGTGTGTGTTTTTGGTTGTTTTTTTTTTTTTTTTCGTTTTTTTTTTTTTTTTTTTTTCTCTTTTTTTTTTTTTTTTAATCTTCTTTTACCTCATTTATAAAAAAAAAAAATTAAAAAATAAAATTTTGTAAAATTTGGGTAAAATATAAACCATGCAAAAAAAAAAAAAAAAAAGAAAAACAAAAAAAAAAAAAGAAAAAAGGAATATTAATTAGTAGTAACACCCAGATCTCTCATACCTAATGGTGAAACAAGTCAAAAGGGAGGGAAAAGAAAATGTAAAAACCACCCCCCAAAAAAATGGGCGAGGCCCCAGCCAGGAGTGATTAATATTAATTATTAATATTCATCTTTAACATAATGGCGGCCAGCCAGGAGTGATGAATAATAATCATCTTAACATAAAACCGATATTAATTATTAATATTCATCTTTACTTTATAAGCCCGTACTGTTTTAATATTTTTGCGTGTTGTCTTCTGGCAAAACTGTGTTATACCGTGAACTATCAAGTGGAGGGGCGTGGACAGGTAATATTGATACACACTGAAGTGTTGAGTTACACTGTATGCCCAGATTGAAGTTTGCACGGCTAACCCAGTTTGCTTAAAGCTTCACTTAAAATAATTAATAACCGTGAACCTATCGTTTATTTGTATTTATCTGAAGGTATTAACAATTGTCTGTTTCCTCCACAAACAACTCGCTGGGAGACTGAGAAATCCATTTGTGCCTCTGTAATATCAAAGTCAAGGTTCTTCAGGAGAAGTCCAGCTGGTCGGGAAAAGGCTTTCCGGTACGAAAAGGATACTTTTTCAAGCAGCAAAAGACAAGTAGGAAGACAACGGTGACCAAGATTACAGCAGGAAAAGTAAGTATGGATTTCTCAACATTAAAACACCTAGCTAAACACAGTACATTCAAACCAGTACCACCCACAACCTATAAATCAGGAGAAATGTTGTGGTCTGCTTTGCTGGATCAGGCCTATGCTCATGATAAAAACTGTATTAGTAAACGGACAGTTTTTAACAAAACTTCCAAAAGATTACAAATGTTAGCAAAACTTGTATATACTTTTGAGGATACAATCTGGAAGCCAGAGCATGCTGAGATCCTAGCAAACATGAAAGGGACAGTGGAGCGAGCTAACAATGCAAACCCCCACTGTCATTGTTGTGTAGACAATGTCAAGCAGATTCACATGTTAGAAACTCAATTAAAAGATGAGGCACTTTGTATAATTGAGAGAGGAAAGGAGATTTGTGTGTTGGAATCCAAACTCTCTGACAAAGAGAATTATTATTCTGACATGGACAAAGAACTCCTTCGATTATACACTGAGAACAATCAGTTTAGAAGTAAAATTACTTCCACAGAAGCAATGTTAGTGACACTAAGAGAGGATCAAGCGGCAAAGTCGCAAATCATTGCGAATTTGCAGCAGATCATCTCTGACTTGTCACGGCCTAGTACTAACAGCACGGTACCCTTGCCAACTAAACAGATTTGTGTCTCAGGAATGGCACAGGAGGGGACTGGGGCGATCAGACCCACAGCTCCTGCAGATCAGAGATCCATCAGTCCATTTTGTGATACTAGGAGTCCAGTGGAGCGTGCACTACAATTCTCTCCAACACCTTTGGAGAGGAGAGACAGCGGACGCCTCCATGGACAGGACTCAAATTGGGGACTAAGTAGTGGATGGGAAACTGTACATACGGCTTCCAACCTACCTACACGTCCTGGAAGGTCAGTGGAATTTTATCCTAGCCATAACAACATGGAAAAGATAAATTTCCTGTTACGGATCTGCAAAGAGATCCCTAAGTATGACCCTAATACAGATCCATTTACAGCCTGTGATATGTTTGAAGGACATTGCAGGAAATATTCTGTGCCTCCAGAATATCGTATGGAGCTGTTTAAATTGTGGTTGCCTACACACCTCAACCAAAGGTATGAGGCAACAGAGAGAACAAGTCCCAAAAATGGCCTATTTTATGATGAGGAAGAACGCCTTTCAATACTCATGAAACTGGCAACAGGACATTGGGATGTTACTCCAGAAATCCTGACAAAATTCAAACCCACCTTACAAGACGAACCTTCGTCCCTCTGTGGTCGGTTTGAAGCAATGTACAGGAGGATCACATAGGATCAAGGTATAGGAGTCCCACAAGGCATGGTTCGCATGTTTGTGTACAAATTCCCATACCTTGACACCGCAATTCGGCTAAGTGCAGCAAGGGAGCCAACGCTCACTGATGCAGCCATGATTATTGAACAGTATAGACAAGATCTACTGCGCAATAAAAAGTCTGTGAAAATCAGGGAGCGTGGAAAGGTCCATGTCAAATCACAAGATGAACGTGGACACCACACTAAGCCACACATGTCTGTCTACCCCACAGCTCCTCCAACAGAAAAGATGGGAGGCATACGATGCTTTCTGTGTTTACAGGTTGGACACATTAAAAGAAACTGCCCTCAAGTAGTTCGCAATCGTACAAACCCAGAGAAAAATGGCAATAATAATGGTTTCAAGATGAAGCCTAATTACGCCAAACAAGCTGGGAAACAGACAGATAGCAATCAGGGACATTTGCCAGAACAGGCACTGAAACGTGTGGCACTTGTAAATGCCCCTGATAGACCAGAGGATAGAACATTAGGTGTAGAACATCATAAGTCTGCACAGAATGTTGAAACTCAGCAACCACAAGTGGCAGTACGTACCTCAGAGGTACCTACTGAGAATCTGGTGCAGATTGACTGACGGTCAGGGATCCCTAAAGATCTGGCTCCAATATGTCACATCATACTGGATTCTTCAGGGAGACCCCACATTAAAGCCAGGATAAAAGACCACGATACCAAGATCATGCTCGACACTGGAGCAGAAATTTCTATTACCAATGTCAAACATGATCTACACCCCAACAGCCCTCAGTGTATGGTGATCGGATTTGATCACCAACAAGGGGGGTGAGAGCCCACAGGATAGATGTAGTTCTAGTTGACAGGAATAGGACCTTGAAGATCCCAATGTGGTATTACCCTGGTACTGATAACATCATCGGTACCGATGTAATGACACAAAATGGATGGATAATCGATTTGGCAAACTGTATTGTTTGGAGGGGTCCAAGACGATCAAAGGTGTATGTCATACAGCACCAATGTCTGGGACCACCCCTACCAGCAATTGAGAATTCTTCCAATGTGTTGGAACACAAATGGCCAGAGGTCTCACACAACATAGACCTTGAACCTATTGTGTTCGAATATCCAGACTTGTGGGCTCAAAGCAAAAATGATTGTGGAAGAATGGTTGGCGTTCAGGTGGACATACAAGGGCCAGACCCTCCACCTCAGCGTCAATACCGCTTTCCGCCTGAGGCAACACAATCAATTCTAGAGACAGTCCAAGACCTGGAAGTAAGGGGTGTGGTCATAGAGGGTAATTCAAAGTGCAATAATCCTTTATGGCCTGTGAAAAAGAAGGGTGCAGGTGTTGAAACTACATGGAGGCTTACAATAGACCTTCGCATCCTTAATAAGTACACCCCCATGTCTGCACCTGTGGTCGCACAGACTCCCGACATAATGGCAAGGGTAAGCGGCAAAAGTCGCATATTCTCAACCATCGATGTCGCCAATGGATCCTTTTCCATCGAACTGACAGAGAGCTGCAGGTACAAGTTCGCCTTCACAGTGGGTAACAAGCAGTATATGTTCTGTGTACTGCCCCAGGGGTTTCACAGTAGTCCTACATATTTTCACCAGGCATTAGCGGCTGTATTAAGTGTGTTCTCACGGCCAGAATGTCTGCTGCAATATGTAGACGACCTTCTCCTTCACACAGAAACCATGGAAGACCATCTGGTTCTGTTGAAGGAACTGTTGGGACTCCTGGCCCAGGCTGGACTCAAGCTGAGCCCTCATAAGGCAAACTTGGCTAGGACAGAAGTCACCTTCCTTGGTGTCCAGATTTCATATGGAGCCAAGGGCATCCTGGCTGCCCGTGTGGAAGCCATGGTGAAGATACCCAGGCCAGACTTTCTACAGAACTTACGCAAGTTCCTAGGAGTAGCCAACTTCATGAGGGAGTTCATAGAGGATTTTGCTGTCAAAGCAAAACCACTCTATGAACTTCTTAGAGGGGAACAGCCTTCTCTGAAGGACTGGTCAGAGACACAGGAAGAGGCCTTTTCAACTCTGAAAAGAGATCTCTCATCCGCCCCAGTCCTAGCCACCCCTCACCCAGAAGGAAAACTGGCCATACAAGCCCATGCTGGCGCAGAGTCTATTTCTACAGTCCTTCTTCAAAAGATAGGATCTGAGTATAGACCTCTAGGGTACTTCTCCAGGCTCCTTTCACCAGTTGAAAGGGGTTTTGATGAATGTGCTAAACAACTGACAGCCATACACTATGCGGTTAAAGCTACCGAGCATATTGTGGGTTTCAGGCCCCTCACTGTACAGACTCCACATTCCCCGCTGGCACTCTTGCTTCGAGATACACTCCCTGGAGTCTCACAACAGAGATTTGGGAAGTGGATCATGGAGCTGAGTGGGCGAAATCTGACAGTGGACCACAAAGCAAAATATGTTCTCTCCCAGTTGTTAAATATGACAGGGATAGAACATGATTGTGGTCAACTAACGCAGGTCACTGATCCCCAGCTATTCAGGATGACCACTAATCCCGATGACAGAGTCATCTTTGTTGATGGCTCTCGATTCTGCTTGAACGGCACCTACATGACAGGATTTGCAGTGCTGGATGAGACCATGGGTACTCAGAAGCTGGTAAGGTTGCCTGGTCACATGTCAGCACAACGGGCTGAACTGGAGGCCGTCAGAGAAGCCCTTCTCATTCAGCCTCCAGGGAATCGTACTATATATAGCGACAGCTCATATGTAGTCCGATCTCTCACTTTGCATCTGGACACTTGGAAACGACGAGGGTTTGTGGACAGCCAAAATAAACCTTTAGCTCATGCCTCAGTCCTGAAAGAGTTGTGGGAATGGGGCATGGCACATCCTGGGAATGCTTCCATCATAAAAATTCCAGCACACCAGAAGGATGATAACCCTCTGATCCGGGGTAACAACAAAGCAGATGAGTCTGCCAAATTGGCTGCAGTGTCTGGAGTCCTCCAGGAATCAGACACTGAAGCCATACCCGTACACCAGATTAAAATCAGAAACAAACAACTCAAAGATGGTCCAGTGTCATTTGAAGAGGAACAGTCAAAGGATCCTTTGCTGGCAGCACACCTTACCAGCCCACAAGATCCCTGGACAGTCCAACAGGGCATCTTGTGTTATGACACTGGAACCAAACCACTCCCTCTACCGGTGGTCCCACAGCATCTGCAAGCAGAACTAACAAGACTCAATCATCAGTTGTTGGGTCATCTGAGTCGGGACAAACTTTTGACCCTACTCAAGGACAAATTATACTGGCCAGGTATGTCCAAGACGGTAGAGGAAGTTACGCAACAATGCCTGGCGTGTGCTCAGGTAAACCCAAGGGCATCCGCCCTGAAGCCAGTGTTGCAGCGGGTTCCTCCAGCGGAGGGACCATGGTCTACTTTACAAATTGATTACATAGGACCATTACCGGCAGGCAGCCGTAACTGTCGCTATGCATTGGTGGTGGTGGATGTCTTCTCAAAATGGGTAGAAGCCATCCCTACAGTAAATGACTCCGCTACTACTACTGCTCGGGTTCTGTGGGAGCACATTCTATCACGGTGGGGAATCCCCCGAGTGATTGAATCAGATCGGGGAACCCATTTTACAGGCAAGGTTATGAAAGCACTTTGTGGACTTCTGGACATAAAGCAAAGATTTCATGTACCTTATCATCCACAGTCAGCAGGCATTGTGGAGCGGATGAACCGAACTATCAAAACTCGGCTCTCCAAAGCACTGTTGGAAAGGGGTTCCACTTGGGTAACTTCCCTTCCAGCAGTACTGATGGGTATCCGGGCCACAGAGGCAACAACAACCGGCATAACACCATTTGAACTTATGACCGGGCGCAAGATGTCTATATGTTGGCCAAGTGAACCCCAAATTTCTACACCCATGAAAGATGCTATTGCTAGAGATGTGTTTCTCCAACAGGTTCAGCAGAACCTGAAGGAATTGCTACCGTATGCAGCAATAAAGATGAATAAACCGTACCTACAGGGGGAAACTCCCATGCCCTCTGTAGGGGAAATGGTCATGGTCAAAGTATTCCGCAAGGCCGGGCCCTGGGATGCAAACTGGGAAGGACCCTACCAGGTCCTGGAAGTAATGGGTAGCACTATGCTGAAAGTACAAAGGCCAATCTCAACAAAAAAACGCTCACATAGACGAAAGGCAGGGTTTTGGATCCACATTGACCAAGCAAAGGCTACCCGTGCCTCCCCAACTCAATAAGGTCATGAGTACAGAGTTGGGTGAAGGGGGGGGGTAGTAGGTCAAAGGTGTATCAAAACATTTCATATTATCATGTTATTCTTTACCAGATCACAGAACCAACAGCTATCAAATCAGTAAGATGGGTGTCTAGAAATCCCCACTTACATCCTTATAGGCCAGTGATAGTAAACACAACAAAGGTGCTGTGCACCAAAGCAGGAGTCCTGAGTCCTGAAGATGTCACTGGGGCAGAATACAGTGGATGGTACATTCTAAAAGCCACTTTTCTGAAACATACCAGTCAGGATAGCTTAAGAGTTAGGACATACTTTGATAGACCCATACCAGTAAAGGGCACCCTGAAGGCGTACTGTATGCTAAGGGATTCTCATATGGTAATAACTAGGGAATCCAAATATGCCGAAGGACATGTGTCCACGGACTATTTAAGGACCAGCATATTGATTTTAAAATTAAACTGCAGTAAATCTGGACAAGTATTATGGAACAATCAGAACGGCCCAGTAAAACTTGAAGGCCTATACAGAGCCACAGTTTTGAAGGTACGAGCTGATGCGAAGGATCAGAGGTATACTCAGCTGGAGGGATCTCCATCCATTCGATCTTTTATGATTACCATCATGAGGGATGCTTGTGTACCAGATGTGACAGGACATTATTTCATCACCTATGCACACTGGGAACCAGACACTCAGATGGTAATGTTAGACTCTAACCCATGGAGATGGGATATAGTCTGTAACGGAGTGGATTCTCCAATAATTGATGTATGGATGGATGGGACCCCTATGACTGAGGAATACCGGAATAGATATGTATCTTCTGATTGGAAGGATCCCAGAGGCAGAGATATTAACTTTGCTATCAATATTGATGGTTCATTTAAATGGCCATTTTGTGAGGCAGTCGATGAGGGGTGTTGGACATTTACACAGTGGGTTTATCTTTCCACAACTAAACCCATCCGGAATCTCGTATTAGAGACTGGAGAAGGTGACCAATGGTATCCATTTAAAGGAAGAGGTAAAGTATGTGTGACTGTGGTAAGGGTCCCTTATGAAACTGAAGTTCTTCAGCCAGTAAAACCCCACAGGGATTCCTGTAATGCCCCAACCTATCAAATGGCTGATCCCATAGCTCCACAGTTAGCATCTCCCTGGAAAATCATCACCAAAACCAAATTCGTCCTATATACCTGGAGGATTTCGGTTGATGATTTTAGAGTAGACCACTGGGACCATAGATGTGAGGAGTTTGTGAGGAATCAGATCAATATGATAAAAGGATGGGTAGAGATGGGACAAGAAGTAAGGAAGGATGCTACCAGATAGAGGAAGTACAGGGGGAGAAGGGATTTGATTGCCATGGGTTTAGGAAAGAGGATGCTATCCTCTGCCAAGGGGATCATGATCGGGTGCTCAGACACCAGTGTTGGGATAATGAGGGGTTCTGTGAGATGAAAAGCAGCTCAATACCTCCATCTAGTTTGAAGTACTTGGGTCAAGGGTATTGGTGTTGGTACCAGTCCGTTAATGTATCATATACCATTTATACAACTAACTGCACCGAAAGAGGTGAAATCCTCCCAGGAGCATATTGTACCCTTTATCCCGTTCTAGGTGTCGATGTAGCAGAGCAGAAGGGGAGAACACCGATTACCCCAGAGAAGAGGTTGGATATCCGTCCAGATACTCCTGTAAGGCTCCAGAGGATCCCTCTTGGTTTTGGCAGAAAACTGAGACACCTGCTACTAGACTTCACTAAGGAGGAAAGTGTCATAGAGAAGCTCAAAGACTCTGAAAAGCAGGCCACCATCTTATTGAAACATGACCAGTCAAAGATAACAGAGATGGTTCATGCCCTGGAGAAGGACTCAGCCGTATCTTGGTGGGAGAGTCTGTTCGGATATAGCCCCAAAGCAACATCATTCTTCAATCTGCTTGTACACCCAGTCATAGTCCTCCTCGTCCTAGTGGCCATTATGTATATAGGAATGATCTTCATCTATAGGAAGATAAAAGGCCTGGCCCGTGAGCTTCAACAGGGCCAGGCCGTACATCACGAACTTACCCGAAGGCAGGGACTAAGGACTTGATACCAATACAGTCCCAGCCTTAACTTGTAAATAATGTTTTCAATGTAATTTTCATATTCTTGTATTATTTTGCATTTTTGTGTGTGCACATAGACACTTCAGGTGTAAGTGCCTGTTATGGTCTGTACAACAACATACGCCTCCCACACTGAACACTGAGTGTGTTTGTGTATAGACATACTTGCATTTGCATCTTTTAGTGTAATTCCCATCTACACCTGGGTCTGAAGATTCATGTGTTTATGGATGAGTAGGAAACACGTGCTCTTGTGGCAGGAGTCTCTATGTGCACCAATACCAGCACATCCTTTTATTTTTATCACCTTGATCTATAGGGGGGTGGGAATTTGTGTGTTTGGCAGATGAGTGGGATATATATATATGTTACATTAATTTCTGTTAGGTAAAGGGGTGTAAGGATCCTTAGGGACAGGTAAGGTACCCCTAGACTGTAAGGTAATTGCCACCTCGGCCATATAAAATGGTATGGTTCATAATGGATGGATTGAATGTCAGGTACAGGGGACATGGGAAGCAGTGCCTCTCCCCACAATTCGATTTTAGGTTCTGAGACATCATTTCAGATGCAGGTTCACAGACCTGCCTTGATAAAAGTCCAGGTTTTTCTGTTCATGGAGGCCGGTGACAACTTCACTGGGGACCTGTGCTTAAGTACAGGTAGCGGTCCTATAGGACAGTTGGTGTCATGTGGCAAGGTGGTCTAACCCTGCGTGAGCTTCAGTCCGGACCAAAAGGTGGTGCTGCATGTACCGTGACAATGGACTGTGGTTTAAGGGTCTTACCTGACTATCTGTGGGATGGATAAAAATGTTCCCCTCCAGGTCAGTGTGACATATTGGGGTGGACCGTAGAAAGTATCACTGACACCGTAAATCAGGACGCGCAAAAGACGTTTTCTGTGAGCAGAGGATATTGGGCGACAGTCATAGGTGGGAAAGTGTCCCTGGAAATGATCGATGTCTTGGTACCTAAATCCAAATTATACTTCACTCCATCCTGAACCATTGCCAGGAATGAATAGGGCTGAGGGGGCAATAACGACCAAACAAACACTTCCTCAAATTACATTGTCGTGTTCCCGACAACAGGGGGATTGTAAAGGGAAGTGCTTACCACAAACATTAATATATAATATATATATATATATATATATATATATTTTATCTAGTTGTCCATTCATTACTCCTGAGAGAGAGCTATTGTCTGCAGGCTACAAAACCGGTTTTGTAGCAGACATCCCGCATGGGCCAGGAAGTCTTTTGTTTAACATAATGAGATGGAATATGCTAATGAGACCACCATAGTGATGTTAAAGCAGACCCAGAGATCAGATGGGGGAGGTAGGTCATTAGCCCTAGGCCACGGATCAATTTTAAGTGTTAGAGCGCCATCCCAAGACTCATAAGAAGTATTGCATCTAAACTTATATTACAATACCAAGAGCCTGATTGGAGTGACAACATCTAGGTGGGCGGAGTTGTGGGCCATATATATAATGGGCCAAAAGCCCTTTCTCTCTCTCTTGATCTTGATCTTCTCTCTCTCTTCACCAGCTCTCTTGATCTTCTCTCTTCACCAGCTCTCTTGATCTTCTCTCTTCACCAGCTCTCTTGATCTTCTCTCTTCACCAGACCCCATGGATTGACCAGCTTCACCTAGACAAGCTCCATATACCACCAGAGCATGCTTAATAAGACTTAAGTATAACTTTCTCTCTCTCTATTCATCTATCTATCTATCAGTCACCCTTTATTAATCTGTATTACTACTGCTGTGTTCCTTACAGAAAGGGTCAGTTAGTAAATTGTCCAGGGGTTGTATGTGTGTGTGTATGTAGCGATATCTGTAGGTTTTTAATTGGGTTCTGTACTTATTGTATTGCACTGTGTTAATACTGTTTTGTATTATTCTATAACCTAGTTCCATCATATTAATAATAAACGTATTTTATGATTAATATTGTGGGGTAAATTATCGTACATGCAAACCGGTCAAGGAAACAGATAAGTAGATATACCTAAGGAGAAAGGAGGGAAATCGGTGAATATTAATTAGTAGTAACACCCAGATCTCTCATACCTAATGGTGAAACAAGTCAAAAGGGAGGAAATAGTAATTGTTAATATCATCCCCTTAACATATTGGCGAGTCAGCCAGGAGTGATGAATATTAATTATTAATATTCATCTTTAACAGATAGAAATAATGATTTTTATTTGAAATAATAATTTTCTTCTTCAAACTTTGCTTTCGTCAAAGAATGCTCCATTTGCAGCAATTACAGCATTGCAGATATTTGGCATTCTAGCTGTTAATTTGCTGAGGTAATCTGGAGAAATTTCACCCCATGCTTCCAGAAGCCCCTCCCACAAGTTGGATTGGCTTGATGGCACTTTTTAGGGAACCATACGATCAAGCTGCTCCCACAACACCTCAATGGGGTTGAGATCTGGTGACTGCGCTGGCCACTCCATTGCAGATAGAATACCAGCTGCCTGCTTCTTCCCTAAATAGTTCTTGCATAATTTGGAGGTGTGCTTTGGGTCATTGTCCTGTTGTAGGATGAAATTGGCTCCAATCAAGCGCTGTCCACAGGGTATGGCATGGCGTTGCAAAATGGAGGGATAGCCTTCCTTATTCAAAATCCCTTTTACCTTGTACAAATCTCCCACTTTACCAGCACCAAAGCAACCCCAGACCATCACATTACCTCCACCATGCTTGACAGATGGCGTCAGGCACTCTTCCAGCATCTTTTCAGTTGTTCTGCGTATCACAAATGTTCTTCTGTGTGATCCAAACACCTCAAACTTCGATTCGTCTGTCCATAACACTTTTTTCCAATCTTCTTCTGTCCAATGTCTGTGTTCTTTTGCCCATATTAATCTTTTTCTTTTATTTGCCAGTCTCAGATATGGCTTTTTCTTGGCCACTCTGCCCTGAAGGCCAGCATCCCTAAGTCACCTCTTCACTGTAGACGTTGACACTGGTGTTTTGCGGGTACTTGTCTTGTTGCTCAGTTGTGCAGCGGGGCCTCCCATTTCTCTTTCTACTCTGGTTAGAGCCTTTTTGTGCTGTCCTCTGAAGGGAGTAGTACACACCGTTGTAGGAAATCTTCAGTTCCTTGGCAATTTCTCACATGGAATAGCCTTAATTTCTAAGAACAAGAATAGACTGTCGAGTTTCACATGAAAGTTCTCTTTTTCTGGCCATTTTGAGAGTTTAATCGAACCAACAAATGTAATGCTCCAGATTCTCAACTATCTCAAAGGAAGGTCAGTTTTATAGCTTCTCTAACCAGCAAAACTGTTTTCAGCTTTGCTAACATCTAAACATCCATTAGCCTTCTTACAGAGTTAGCAAAAACAATGTACCATTAGAACACTGGAGTGATGGTTGCTGGAAATGGGCCTCTATACACCTATGTAGATATTGCATTAAAAACCAGACGTTTGCAGCTAGAATAGTCATTTACCACATTAACAATTTATAGAGTGTATTTCTGATTCATTTAATGTTACCTTCATTGAAAATACTGTGCTTTTCTTTCAAAAATAAGGAAATTTCTAAGTGACCCTAAACTTTTAACTTTTGAACGGTAGTGTATATCAATATTTATTGGGAGCATGATTAAAAAAACATAACACGTGAAAGAAAAAAAGATGACAGAAACAACAGTACATATACTGGTGTCAGCATAAAGGACAGAGGCTAAATACAATCTTGAACAGTACATAGAAATTCAAGTCATATAGTATGTATTTGTAATGAAGAAAAATAATTGTACCAGGGGTTTATTAACATATAGCAAATGCATTAAGGCAAATAGTAATATGTCTGGTATAACCCCCTCTTAATATGCAAAAAATAACATGCTAGATAGACCATTAAAGTGCATACTGTGAGACAAAATGGATTACCTTACAAATCAGATCATATAGTATGAAAGGAATAGTCGCACAGGGGTTTATTCATGTGTGACATATACAGTACAGACCAAAAGTTTGGACACACCTTCTCATTCCAAGAGTTTTCTGTATTTTCATGACTATAAAAATTGTAGATTCACACTGAAGGCATCAAAACTATGAATTAACACATGAGGAATTATATACTTTACAAAAAAGTCTGAAACAACTGAAAATATGTCTTATATTCTAGGTTCTTCAAAGTAGCCACCTTTTGCTTTGCTTACTGCTTTGCACACTCTTGGCATTCTCTTGATGAGCTTCAAGAGGTAGTCACCTGAAATGGTTTTCACTTCACAGGTGTGCCCTGTCAGGTTTAATAAGTGGGGTTTCTTGCCTTATAAATGGGGTTGGGACCATCAGTTGTGTTGTTCAGAAGTCAGGTGGATACACAGCTGATAGTCCTACTGAATGGAGTGTTAGAATTTGTATTATGGCAAGAAAAAAGCAGCTAAGTAAAGAAAAATGAGTGGCCATCATTACTTTAAGAAATGAAGGTCAGTCAGTCCGAAAAATTGGGAAAACTTTGAAAGTGTCCCCAAGTGCAGTGGCCAAAACCATCAAGTGCTACAAAGAAACTGGCTCACATGAGGACCGCCCCAGGAAAGGAAGACCAAGAGTCACCTCTGCTGCGGAGGATAAGTTCATCCGAGTCACCAGCCTCAGAAATCGCAGGTTAACAGCAGCTCAGATTAGAGACCAGGTCAATGCCACACAGAGTTCTAGCAGCAGACACATCTCTACAACAACTGTTAAGAGGAGACTGTGTGCAGCAGGCCTTCATGGTAAAATAGCTTCTAGGAAACCACTGCTAAGGACAGGCAACAAGCAGAAGAGACTTGTTTGGGATAAAGAACACAAGGAATGGGCATTAGACCTGTGGAAATCTGTGCTTTGGTCTGATGAGTCCAAATTTGAGATCTTTGGTTCCAACCACCGTGTCTTTGTGCGACGCAGAAAAGGTGAATGAATGGACTCTACATGCCTGGTTCCTACCGTGAAGCATGGAGGAGGAGGTGTGATGGTGTGGGGGTGCTTTGCTGGTGACACTGTTGGGGATTTATCAAAATTGAAGGAATACTGAACCAGCATGGTTACCACAGCATCTTGCAGCGGCATGCTATTCCATCTGGTTTGCGTTTAGTTGGACCATCATTTATTTTTCAACAGGACAATGACCCCAAACACACCTCCAGACTGTGTAAGGGCTATTTGACCAAGAAGGAGAGTGATGGGGTGCTACGCCAGATGACCTGGCCTCCACAGTCACCAGACCTGAACCCAATCGAGATGGTTTGGGGTGAGCTGGACCGCAGAGTGAAGGCAAAAGGGCCAACAAGTGCTAAGCATCTCTGGGAACTCCTTCAAGACTGTTGGAAGACCATTTCAGGTGACTACCTCTTGAAGCTCATCAATAGAATGCCAAGAGTGTGCAAAGCAGTAATCAAAGCAAAAGGTGGCTACTTTGAAGAACCTAGAATATAAGACATATTTTCAGTTGTTTCACACTTTTTTGTTAAGTATATAATTTCACATGTGTTAATTCATAGTTTTGATGCCTTCAGTGTGAATCTACAATTTTTATAGTCATGAAAATACAGAAAACTCTTGGAATGAGAAGGTGTGTCCAAACTTTTGGTCTGTACTGTACATAAGTATAATTGTACAAAGCTAGTAATAGTATACAGTATATAGTGTAACCCCTATTGATGTACAAAAAGTAGCATGCTAAATGAACCACTAAAGTACATACTAAGATGTAAGGAATTACAGTGGGAAAAAAAGTATTTAGTCAGCCACCAATTGTGCAAGTTCTCCCACTTAAAAAGATAATAGGAGCCTGTAATTAACATCATAAGTAGACCTCAACTATGAGAGACAAAATGAGAAAACATATCTAGAAAATCACATTGTCTGATTTTTTAAGAATTTATTTGCAAATTACGGTGGAAAATAAGTATTTGGTCACCTACAAACAAGCAAGATTTCTGGCTCTCACAGACCTGTAACTTCTTCTTTAAGAGGCTCCTCTGTCCTCCACTCATTACCTGTAGTAATGGCACCTGTTTGACATTGTTATCAGTATAAAAGACACCTGTCCACAACCTCAAACAGTCACACTCCAAACTCCACTATGGCGAAGACCAAAGAGCTGTGGAAGGACACAAGAAAAAAAATTGTAGACCTGAACCAGGATGGGAAGACTGAATCTGCAATAGGCAAGCAGCTTGGTGTGAAGAAATCAACTGTGGGAGCAATAATTAGAAAATGGAAGACATACAAGACCACTGATAATCTCCCTTGATCAGGGGCTCCACGCAAGATCTCACCCCGTGGGGTCAAAATGATCACAAGAACGGTGAGCAAAAATCCCACAACCACACGGGGGAACCCAGTGAATGACCTGCAGAAAGCTGGGACTAACGTAACAAAGGCTACCGTCAGTAACACACTACGCCGCCAGGGACTCAGATCCTGCAGTGCCAAACGTGTCCCCCTGCTTAAGCCATTACATATCCGGGCCCATCTGAAGTTTGCTAGAGAGCATTTGGATGTTCCAGAAGAGTATTGGGAGAATGTCATATGGTCAGATGAAACCAAAGTAGAACTGTTTGGTAGAAACACAATTCGTCATGTTTGGAGGAGAGTGAATGCTGAGTTTTATCCAAAGAACACCATACCTACTGTGAAGCAGCATTGGGGCTGTTTCTCTGCAGAGGGACCAGGCCAACTGATCCGTGTACATGAAAGAATGAATGGGGCCATGTATTGTGAGATTTTGAGTGCAAACCTCCTTCCATCAGCAAGGGCATTGAAGATGAAACGTGGCTGGGTCTTTCAGCATGACAATGATCCCAAGGACACCGCCAGGGCAACGAAGACGTGGCTTCGTAAGAAGCATTTCAAGGTCCTGGAGTGGCCTAGCCAGTCTCCAGATCTCAACCCCATAGAAAACCTTTGGAGGGAGTTGAAAGTCCGTGTTGCCCAGCAACAGCCCCAAAACATCACTGCTCTAGAGGAGATCTGCATGGAGGAATGGGCCAACATACCAGCAACAGTGTGTGCCAACCTTGTGAAGACTTACAGAAAACGTTTGACCTCTGTTATTGCCAACAAAGGATATATAACAAAGTATTGAGTATTGAAAACACAAAGTATTGAAGACACAGAAGAGGTTGTCCAGGATAATTTTTGTTTTTTTTTTACCTTCCCCGACCGAATATTAAAAAAAAAAATAAAAAAAAATAAAAAATACATACTCATCTGTCCCGGAGCTTCAGTGTCTTCCAGCACATTCCATTCCTGCTGCTCCGGTGTTTTCTGGCGACGGAAGTTCACTCCACACTGACATCCAGGGTCCCTTTCCTTAGTCCACTGATTGGTCTCAGCAGTCACGTGCGGTGACTTCCGCCAGAAGAGAAAACACTGGATATCATAGAGAACCCCTTTAAAGGGGTTGTCCGGGATAATACAAAATTTTAACATTAAACTAAACACCCCCTGCCTATCTACTTTATAAATTACTTTAATTATCAAAAATTCATATTTACCATTATCGCTGGGGCTGTCACTTGACCGCTCCAGGCACATCTTAATAGTATCCTGTGACGATCTGTCACATACTATATTCCCCCCTCTCTTGCCTCCCCTTTCCTATCGTCCCCACTCCTCCCCGCCCCCTCACTTCCCATCCCCTCCTCTCACTACACCCCTCCCTGTCTTACTTACCTTCTGTCCTTCCTCCTCCTGTCATGTGATGTCATCAGTGACGCGTGCGCAACTCGGGCATGCACTATAGACGTCTCGAGCGATTGTGGGCTATTGCGCATGTGCGAGTTGCCTAGGGACATCACAAAGATATCTCCTGGCCCGCGCAATATGAATCAAGGGATAAAGGGTCCTTTGGGTTCTGCTGGCTCATAAAGGAGGGCAGGGATCCTTGTGGTGCTGCTGGCATCTATGGGGGGGGGGGCAGGGATCCGTGGGGTGCTGCTGGCATCAAAGGAGGGGCAGAGGTCTTTGAGGTGCTGCTAGCATCAAAGGGGGGGAAGGGATCCGTGAGGTATTGATTTTATGTGTGGGGTTCCTGGGGTATTGCTTGTGTAAGAGGGGGTTCTGGAGATGGTCCCAGGGCGCTGTCACCTGTGTGCATGTTTGGGAGTCCCTGGGGTGCTACCTGTGTGTGTGAGGAGGTGCTGGTGGTGGTCCCTTGGGTACGTCCACCTGTGTGCATATGGCAGAAGGTCCGAGGGGTGCTGCCGTGTGGTGTGCAGGTCACTAGGGTACTACCTTCATGGAACCGGGGGTTCCTGCGGTGCTGCCTGTGTGCGCGCGGGGGTTGCTGGTGGCGGTCCCTAGGGTGCTGCCTGTGTATTGGAGGGGTCAGTCCCCTGGGGTTTTGCCACCTATGCTTTGGGAGGAGGGGTACTGCCCCCTGTGTGCTGTGGGGGTGGGAGGGGGTCTTCCGTCCCTGGGGCACTGCCGCCTTTATGTTGTTGTGATCTGGACATTGGGGGGCTACTGCCTATTTGCTGTGCAGGGTTTATTGTTAGACATAGACCCTATGCTGACTTTCACAGAAAGCACCGAGACCATGAACCTACCAATAGTAACTACAAAGTACATCGAGACCATGAACCTACCTGCAGCAACTCCATTCTAGTCAGTACAGTGGTGAGACAACTAGAATGGAGTTGTTGTATGGAGGACCTACCTATAGTAACTACAGAATACACAGAGACCATGAACCTACCTGCAGCAACTCCATTCTAGTCAGTTCTGTAGTGAGACAGCTAGAATGGAGTTGTTGTATGGAGGACCTAACTATAGTCACTATATACTCATAAATCAGGTGCGCAGCAATATGTCTGAATTTAGATCTATGTCAGTTAGCACTGCAGCCTTGTAGCGCTGGAGTCCTGGGTTCGAATCCTGCCAAGGACAACATCTGCAAGGAGTTTGTATGTTCTCCCAGTGTTTGCGTGGGTTTCCTCCGGGTACTCCGGTTTCCTCCCACATTCCAAAGACATACTGATAGGGAATGTAGATTGTGAGCCCTATATGGGACAGTGACAGTCAATGTCTGTAAAGTGCTGTGGAATATGATGGTGCTATATAAGTAAGCATAAAAAAAATAAATAAATGAATTGTCATAGATTTCCATTACAACTCACAACAAGAAAGTGGCGCGAGTTATAATAAATACGTCAGGCCAAGCTGTTACCGCCCTGTTCTTGAGGCTGATACAAGGAGTCTAAAGATGGCTGCTGAGGGTGTAGTGGGCGGGCAAGTTAGGGAAAGAGGAGGGAGGAGTGTTTTGAAAGGGACGGGGACAGTGAGTGTGAGAGGGAGGTGTGGTTATTCAGATCTAATACTGGCTGCTGAGGGTGTAGTGGGCCAGCTAGCTAAGGAAACAGGGAAGGAGGAGTGTGAGAAAGGGAGTGGAGAAGTGAGGGATTATGGAACTTGTAGTAAAGAAAGAAAGGAAGTTAGGTATGTAAACAAATGTTGAAGATGCAATGAGCTCACTGAAAACCACAGAAATCACTCAAAACACTGCTAAAGGTATTTGGTGGAAGAGTGAAGAAATCAGGCGATACCTTTTAGAGGCTGAGTATATTTATAAGTAAGCTTTCAGGAGTACTAGCTAGCTCCCTTCATCAGACATGGTGTGATACAAGAACTGAAAATTCACAGATTTTTATACACATGGTTTTCAAAGCATTTTAGAGTCCTTAAAAAAACTGCAAAAAAAATGTCCCCCTAATTCTGTGCACCTGTTGTGACTGTGACCTATCCCACAGTCACAACAGGTGCACAGAATTAGGGGGACATTTTCCTGCAGGTCTTCCAATGTGGTGTACCTCATAATGTGTGTGCAATGTCCCACCACAGGCCTCTATGTGGGGGAAACAGGGCAGAGACTCAGTCAAGGAATGAACTCACACAGATCGAATATTAATAACAGCAGAACCGATCTCCCAGTGGCCGCACATTTCTCCGGAGAAAACCACTCTATTGAAGATTTGCAGGTTGTGGTTTTAGTACAGTGTAGGTCTAGACAGGCCAAAGCTCTCCTGGTATATTATATGATACAGACGCTAATTGTTCCCTCACTTTCGATTTACTACGTAGCCTCAGCCGCATCACGTGACTACCTTGTCCCCACTAGTTAAAGGGTTAAGCATTCAGTTGCCACGCCTCCTTACGTCACCAAGTGACGCTTCACGTTTGGGGTCCTCTCGACGTAGGCGGCTTTCGGTGCCTGAGTTAACCGAGAGATCAGTACAGTAGCCCGACGTGACGTGAGCCACAAAGACAAAGAAGGCCCCGAAGCTCCCAGTGGAAAGCAGACCGGCGGAAGGAAGGGAGCCGCGGGGCCGGTACGTGCTCTGCGTTATGTGCGTGCTTTGCGTGCTGTACGTAAGCGGCGTGTGTACGCGGCGGGGGGTATTAGAGGGCGGGGAACCGGGAGAAAGTGGGGGGGTGTACTTAGGTGAGAAAGGGTTAAGGCTGGTGTTAGGGGGGCGGGCTTGGGACATGCAGCAGGTGATTAGAGCAGTCGCTGGTTCCTTCAGTCGTTTGTTTGCTGGTGACTCCTGTGTGAGACTGTTGTTTAGATCTGGGCGACCAGGCCGCCGACTAGCTTGTGCTGAAGCGAGCGTTGCTGACCGGTAATCAGGACGTGTTAGGACTTGAGCTCCTGCTCCGAGTGTATGCCGGGGTGCTCCTTCTTGCCCCAACTTGTGTGCTTTGTATATACACGGGCATTGTATGTGTGTCCCCGGTAATTAGCTGTAGAGCTCATAGTGTTTGGCTTCTGGTGAGGAGGTATGTAGTTCAAGTTTGCTATGCTATTGCTTGCTGTTATCAGTCGTTTGAGCTTGGCTAGTGTTCTATGTTATTGCTACCTTGCGATCTGGGGCATGTTATGCTTATATGTTTGTTCACATAAATTTGCTTTGACTTTGTATGTATCTGTTATGGTTGGTATAGATGGTGTAAAGCCAGGACTTGTGTGTGTATGTGTATATAAGAACCTGGTCATAATAGTAAAGCTACGTGAATGAGGGGACAGTAGCAAGATGCATGGCACATAATGTTACTTTATAGTTGGGTTTTGTTTGTTTTTTTTTTTTTGTTTTTTTTAAATCTTAGGAGGAATATATTTTAACTATTTGTGTTTAGGTGTTTAGTGGCTTCTTGGGCTTGTCGGGATGGACCATAAGGAAGATTCAGACAGTAGAGATCCTTTTACTGACGTCAGGAAGGCCCCCCGGAGCAAATCTCATCACAGATACTCCAAGGTATTGTGCTAGTTGCGTGCAAAGCTGTACATTGCTATGAAATCTGTTTGTTTTTTTGTTTTTAAACAATACTGCATCAGAGGAGTCACATTGCTTGCTGCTTCTGAGCTTTTCGTAACACTTTCTATGAAAGCCTTGGAATCAGAGTAAGGCTGGATTCACATCTGTGTTTGCGCCTCCGCACGAAATCAGTTTTTGAAACCGTCTCAAAAGCTGATTTCAAACGGTTTGTTTTAAAACCCAATGATTTCAATGGGTTATAAAAATCATCCGCAGGTGTGTGTTTGGAGCGTTTCCATCTGGTATCCCCTCTTTTGAATGGAGAAAAAAGTCTGACTTGCAGTACTTTTTGTCCGTTCAAAAAATGAGGATAACAGACGGACAGCAACCAATCAGTGTTTTGGTGTGTGTGTGTTTTTGTTTTTTTTTTTGACAGGTTAGTCAATGGGTGGCCATTCAAAAAAAAATTATTTTTTTTTCCCTTCTCCAGTCTGAGCATGCACAGAGGGAAAAACGGATTGCAAAACGGACACAAACTGATTGCTATCCGTTTTCCATAGACCTCATTGTTAAAAAAAAAAAAAAGGTTTCCGCTGTTAAACAGTTTGGAATCATTTCTGTACCAAACCGTTTTTATCTTAAAACTGTTTGCAAGCGGACAGATACCAGACGCTGGTGTGAACCTAGTGTAACAGAGGACTGGCATTTGTTAGTAAGCTTTACCTTTCTAGTGCAGTATATGCCTTTCCAGATGTTTTCCTTCCCATGTAACTCCTTTAAGGGATTATTCTGGAAATTGCAAACAATCCCCTATGCACAGGACAAGAGAACTGCCTGAGTGGATGGGTCCAACCTCTGTACGCCCTGTATGAATGGTGCAGTATGTTGAACATGCATCTCTCTATTAAACTGCAGAAGAGAAATAGGGTACAGTGCTCTCACAGGCAGTCCCATAGAATTGAATGGAGTGACTGCACACAAGCATGACCTGCGCCTCCATTTACATAGTGCATACAGGATCCACGTTCTCATGATTCATGGGGGTCCTATTGGTCACACCCCTAAATAGCATATCAATTAGATGTAATGCATAGAACACTGTGATTAGTCTTGTTCAATAAGGCTTATCTATCTAATTCTTCGAATAACCACAGCCATTTAACTTGGGAGCAGCAATAAAGGACATGACTCTTGGTTCAGAGTGGCAGTGTGTATGCAGGAGAACAGTCTAATGAGCGGTTGTTCGGATTTCATAGATATTGGTTACAGTTTTGATGTGTAATTCCATGGGTGTTACATTGAACAGTTTCTGCTGTTTTAAAAGACTGTAAAGACATCTTTTGAATTGCTTTTCATATCATTCAAAGGACAAAATACTCTTTCCCATTTGGAAAACATAACTGATAAGCATAATATCAAAACACATTGGGCACACTTGGTTGTGTTTATCGCTATATATATTATATTTTATAATTGTGCGTGTGTAGTAAAAAAAAACAAAAAAAAACTGTGTTTGGGAAAGTGGAAATGGTGAGATTGTGGCATACAAAGTGGAGTAAAATCTCAGGACAGAACTGGTAAAAATATCATGTCAGATACATGACACAAATTACTGCACCTCAGACCAAATCTGACTTTAAAATTCCCCTTCATGTTAAAGGGTTTGCAACTGTAGCAAGTTATGATTTTTTTTTCCAATACTTTATCAATTTCACATGTTTTAGATCTTTATTTACTTCCGGTGGGTGGTGACAGTCCATGGTCATGTGATGGACACACAGGTGCACGGCTCGTTACCAGGCAGATGTCTGATTACTGTGTTGTGACTGTAACAAGCTGTGCACCTGTGTGTGTCCATCACATGACCATGGAGTGTTTTTTTTTTTTTTTTTTTTTTTTTTTAAATCATCCTCTAGACGTAAACTATGAATGATGGCAAGCAGAGAACTAGAAATCTGAGGAATTGATACAAAGTATATTTGAAAATTGTGTAACTTAATACAAACAATAACTTATTTGTTGAAAGAAGGGGTTCATTCACTGGCTGCAGTTGTGACTCTGCTCAGCCAATGAAAGGCTGAGGGAGCCTCTCAGGGCATTTCCTGTGTATCAGACACCTGAATGTAAAGACTGTCTGGACAGTTTTGTGCGGTAAAATTTTGGGCTCCCTGCAGAAAGTTGGTAAGCTCTGGCGTGCGCCGTTGATGCCAGTCATTAAACTGATATAGTCTCTTATTTTTCATTGCTCTGCTCCTATAACTGAGCAGAAATACTAGCACAGATATTAAGAAAGCCTTAGCCTGGATTCTCATGGTGGTTTCACCCATGACACTGTCATGTGTACCAGCTTTTAGCCTGAACAATATGCAGGGAGAAGCATTAAGTTATTGAGGATATTAGAAGTCCCTACCTCCTAGCCAAATATTGTCCTGTACTGTAAACACCACAAGACTGGATGCCACTGGGAGACAGGGACTCCTAACATAAGTTACCTATGATGCTAGGAGTCCCTCTTCATTCATTCTGTGAATGCAGGGTTTTCAAGCCTGAACATGTACTGTTTCACAGGTGAAATTTGGTCATGTGAATCTAGACTTAGAATTTTCCTCAGTTTCATGTGCCATATTATGAGTGTTGTTTATAGGCATTAAAACCTAAACTACCAACACAATAAAGGGAATTCAGCATTGCTGAGTGATATTCAGTTTCCGCTCCCATAAACTTTTCTCAGAGTGATGTATAGGCCATTAACCGTACATGATCTGTTCAGAGCTGAAAGCACTGGTGAAAATAAGTGGTTTCTACCTTTTGATGATCTCCTATTGTGCTGTCATGAAAATTTGCCATAGCTGGCCAGAGTCCCCAGCAGTCCTTTGCTTGATCTTCTCAGCTGTGATTTTCCTAATTTGTTGCGTGCTTAGAGTAATTTTGACTGTCTGGTCAGTCATAAGATTCACTCCTTGTTATCCTTTTGGGGGCCTGATTGGTGGGGAGTCCAACTCCTGGGAACCCCAGAGAACAGCTGCTCAAATCTTCCACTTACAGGGCAATGTCACATTGGTTTCCCATGTGGCCTCAGTCCCATTAAAGTGAATGGGGCTGAGCTTAAATACCAGACGGAGCCCCTATACAATGTGTGGCGCTGTACTTTTAGTGAAGAGACACTAGCGCTCACCTGAATGCTGTAAGATCCCAGGTATTGATGTAGTAATCTTGAGGATGTCTTCAGCATGTAACCCGCTGAAAAAACTGTTTAGGGCAGTCTATGACCACCAAAACTGCTTATAAACACTTAAGTCTTTGGGATGGTAGTCAGTGGGACACTTTAGTCTCTGTTTGGGAATGGTACTGAGTGTTTTGGTGGGTTCTGCCCCCAGTGAATCGAACCTATTCATATGCAACTGAGCCAAGTAGAATTTTTCAAAGCAAGACTGCACTTTGACAAAAAGGTATGTTCTTTATGCCACTAACTGCGCCCACAGCAGCGTATAAGTGGTTTAGAAATGCTTTAGCTGGTGGTAGACCCTCTTTCAAATATGTTAAAATGTTCCTTATATTGTACTATTGATTTATGCAAAAACTCTGGAAATGACACTGACCATCAAAATCACCAAATGAAAAACTGGAATAATCTATTATTGAAACCTATTGACATATGTTTCAAACACTGGGGGAGATTTATCAAGCTAAATTCACCAGAATTCTGGATTAATTCATACTTTATTTAAAAAAAAAAACAAAAAAAAACTTTGTACCACATTTGTGTGTAAGGGTGGGTTCACACTTGCGCCGGCACTCCGTCCATCGCGAATCCAACCGAAATGTCGGCAAACTGGTTAGGGAAAGGTTTGCGACACTTTGCTTAAAAACCCCATTCACTTCTATGGGTTTTTAAAGCAATGTGTGGGTGTGCGCTTACACCCTCTGCGCCGCGAAACCAGGTTTTTTTTGTCGCAAACAAAGTCCTGCATGTCTGATTGTTTCCGATGGGGGAAAAAAATGGCTTTGCGGTGCAGAGGGTGTAAGCGCACACCGGCGCATTACTTTAAAAACCCATTCAAAGCATCGCAAACCTTTCCCTATCCAGTTTTCCGCCATTTAGGTCAGATTCACATCAGACGGAAGTGTGAACCCACCCTTATACACAAAGGGTGTGTCTTTGTAAAAGTGTGTTTTCTGAGTTACTATGCCATGTGCAAAAATTTTGGCGCATAAACTAAACTAACAAATTCTAGGTGTAAAGTTAGGCTTAACTGTTTAAGAATGACTGACTGTTTTATCAAACAGCATCAGACACTTTGATAAGTCTGGTGTAGTTTAAGATTGTATAGCTTGTTTTTCTTTTAGATATGGTTGATAAATCTGTCTTGTTTAGCAGCATTGCATGGAGGCTGGCGAGTTGATTTTTATATTCTCAATTTTTGTTCCTTGTATTGATTTGTCACAAAACATAGCTTGTTCTATTTCATCTTAACAGGAAGAACTTCTAGATATTAAGGAGCTGCCGCACTCAAAACAGAGGCCTTCCTGTTTATCAGATAAATATAACAGGTATGTACAAAGTGGTCATTAGATAAAGATTTTTGTCTTTCCACTCCTTGTAATATATATGTCTTCTGTCTGTTTATAGTGATGGTGTTTGGGATCCTGAGAAATGGCATGCATCTCTCTACCCAAATTCTGGCCGCAGTTCTCCCATTGACTCCTTAAGAAAAGAATCAGACACAGAAAGAACTTCTCTGAAGCGTAGGATAGCAGGTAAGAAATGGTAACTTTTGTGCACAAGTTTAAGGGGTTGTTCTAATGAACAACCCAGATCTATTAGAGAATGGAGCCATATACTTAACATACACCACATGATCCATACAAATTCACCATTTTCCCCTCATATAGTAAATCCATTATTGTGCATTTTGTATAGGATACTTTGCTGTATGTAATACTGCTGTTCTGTAAATACACAATTATTTCCTGTTGCACTCCCTTACTTGACCAGATATAGCTCTGTTGCCAATTTTGTGAGGTTTTTTTTTTGGGTTTTTTTGTGCAGCTCACCTGCATGTTTCTCTGGGGGTCCCTGCAGCTTTCTAACTCTGCATTCAACAACTGTTTATCTCCTCACTCCTTTGTTTAACCCATTTCTGTGCCGTAGTATTATGTCACACTGAGCATATAGTTAACATTCAGCGCTGTAATAGTACAGCGCTGTAATGCTGTGGGCGCAAAAGCTGTGCCTGCAACATTACTTCCTGCCCTCGGCTGTGTTACAAAAAAAAATTAGTAAGGGAGCGTTCACACTACCGTTGGTGTCTGTCAGTAGTGTCCGTTGCTATTGTCCGTTACAAGATTTTAGCAACGGACACTAGTTGAACCGTCAGAAATCCGTGAAAATTTCCATTCATTTCAATGGGTTTTTATATTGTGTCCGTTTACACCAAATCCTTCAGAAGTCCGTTATTTTTTCACGGACAAAAAATCCTACATGCAGGACTTTTTGTCCGTTTGAAAAAAAAAACGAATTCTTGACGGACAGCAAGTGTCCGTTATTTTTTTTTTTACCATTGAAGTCTATGGGTAACGGACTTATAACGGACAGTAACTGATAGCCATCAGTTACTGTCCGTTATTTTATGTCCGTTTACTTTCCCTGCGCATGCTCAGAAAGGAGAAACAAACAAACAAAAAAAAAAAAAAAACAACTAGCAGTGTTAGAGGACATTTCGTGTCCTCAGGCACATGCGGTTTTACATACCGCTAGAAAGCCGACAGCGCGCTGAATTCAGTGCACTGCCGGCTTTCCCGGTATGTGCCCCGGGGCTGGAGATATCGGCGGTGTAATGTTTTACTGTTAGAAGGGCGCTGCGAGGAATTCCCTCCCTGACACTTCTCTTTGTTCAGAGACTTGTACTGAGGGGGCGTTCCTCACAGCTTGAGCGTCATCGCTGGGGCTGTGAGGAACGCCCCCTCTCTCTGTTCTAGTCTATAGCTGGGTACTGTCAGAGGAATGCCCTCCCTGATAGTTCTGTTCATTCATAGCGCTGTATGAGGGGGCGTTCCTCACAGCTGAGTGTCATCACTGGGCTGTAAGGAACGCCCCCTCTCTCTGTACTGGTCTATAGCCCTGTACTGTCAGAGGGGGCGTTCCTTACTGCCCGGCGATGACGCTGAGCTGTGAGGAACGCCCCCTCAGTACAGCGCTATGGACGAACGAGAAGTGTCAGGAGGGAGTTCCTCACAGCGCCCTTCTAACAGTAAAACATGTTAACTTACACCGCCGATATCTCCAGCCCGGGAAAGCCGGCAGTGCGCTGAATTCAGCGCGCTGTTGGCTTTCTAGCGGTATGTGACATTAAAAAACGGACACTACCAGATGCTCATCAGTTAGGGTCCGTTATGATAGGTGTCCGTTTATTTTTTTTTTTTTAACGGACACCTTCATAACGGACTCCAACGGTAGTGTGAACCCTGCCTAAACAAAAATAAACCAAACCTACATGTATCCCCACGTGCGTATAAGTCCCCACTATACAAAAATAGCGTTATTTATCCCATACAGTGAAAGCCATAAAGTACATCTGCAAATTAACATATTTTGGTCTCTTTGCTTTACCCAAAAAATTAGTGATCAAAACGTCATATGTACCAAACATTGGTACCAATAGAAAGTACTTGTCCTGCTAATAAAAAGCCCTGACACATCTCCGTCAACAGTACAGTAAAAAAAAAAAGTTACAGGGGTCAGAATACGGTGACCCCAGGAAAATCGTTCACTTTCAAAAAGTGACGTTTTATTTGTAAAAGCGGTAAAACTTAATTAAAACAAATATAAATATGGTATTGCCGTAATTGTAATGACCCGCCGGACAAAGCTGCCATGTCACAATGGCTTCCACTCTTCGTTAAAAATATTATGTTTTAGAATTATTATTCCTTTTTCAGACCCTCGGGAGCGTGTTAAGGAAGATGACCTTGATGTAGTTCTAAGCCCACAGAGGAGAAGTTTTGGGGGAGGTTGTCATGTGACTGCTGCTGTGGGCTCACGTAGGGCTGGGAGCCCACTAGATAATAAAGAAAATGAGACCCTACGCCTTGCTGGTGGTCGAAGGATTGGTAGTGGAAGAATAATATCTGCTAGAGGGTTTGAACGTGATTTACGAGGTGGAGAAAAAGATGGTAGAGAACCACGTGATGGAAGGGAGCGAGAAAAGGAATACAAGGATAAACGCTTTAGGGTAAGTTCGTAAGCTGTATTCATTATTTTATTTATTAATTTTTTTTGTGTTGTCTTGGTTATAATAAAAATAAATTGTGGTAAACTGAACTTCTTTTAAAACAGAGGGAGTATGGTGACAGTAAGAGAGTCTTTGGTGAACGCAGGAGAAATGACTCTTACACAGAAGAGGAGCCCGAGTGGTTTTCTGGGGGTCCCACTAGCCAGTCAGAGACAATAGAGCTTACAGGGTTTGATGACAAAATCCTGGAGGAAGATCAGAAGGGAAGAAAAAGAACACGGAAACGAACCTCTTCAGTGAAGGAAGGCAAGTCAAGGTTTTGGTGTTTCTCTAAAAAGGAAAGAAAAGGGGAAAAAAAATGACACAGCTTCATCCCACTCCTCTATATATATATATATATATATATATATATATATATATATATATATATATATTATTTTTTTCTTTTTTTTTTTCTTTAAGTGACAATGTAATATATGCGATTACAATATTAGAGCAAAAGGAAACCTTTATTGGGGAAAACTGTTCAATTGAAAGGAGACTCTAGCACCGCCCCTATCCTGAACACACCGTAAAATACGGTTGGACATGGAGGGATACAGGTTTCTTATGGTATTCTCCAGAACATTTGCCAACAGATGTTGCAAAAGGGCATGTAGATCCTGCAAACTTGTAGGCTGCTAAAGCTGGTTTCCCAACTGGTCCTATAAATGCTCAGTTGGCAATAAATCTGGCAACCAGGCAGTCCAAACAAGTGTTGCAATCTGGTGGAGATGTCCTAAGAAACCCTTGCTGTGTGTGGGTGGCATTATCCTGTTGGAAGACCTGCCAACACATAGCTCAGCGATATGTGCAGGAATGTCAGGTGGCTATGTCCCTTGTATCACTTCTAGGGGGTGACAACTGTTGTATGTAATGGTGTCCCTGATCATCACAACACCAATTGGGGTAGTGTCTCTCCACAGCAGGATTGAGGTCGTCACAAGGCTTCCATAGTCCAGCAGGGCAGTCATCTTCTCCTAAGCAGTACCTGAATTTGTCACTATATAGATCTGTGGTTCTTGACCTTTTTAATCAAAGTAACCCTGGTGAGAAAATGACTCAATCGAGTACTTCCAAAGTAGCTATCATAAATATTAATAAAATTAGGCTTCGTTTGGAGCCTTCGTTAACAATTCTGTAATGGCCTCCAAATTTAGTATAATGGCCCTACTCTGCTCTCACACTCGGCAGAATGTCAGTGCCTCATGCTCAGTGAGTTGAGTGGTAAGTTGCATTCATTACTTGTCACATCACTTTCCATTGGAGCGGATTAAGGGTACCATGGGCCTCAGGCTGTTTAGAGAGCACACTCCCCCAACACCCCAGTTCATGACAGATACCCTCCCCATAGTGTGCCATCGCACAGTATAATGTCCCAGAGTGGCCCCTACATTAAAGCGGTTGTCCAGGGTGAAATAAAAATTAACCCCTAAACTAAACCCCCTCCCACCCACTTAACTTCTAATTTACTTGTATTAAAAAAAATAAAAAAATCTAGAATTACCCATATCCCTGGGGCAGTCATGTGACCGCCCCAGGTACACTTTCAGATGATCTGGTGACATGAACGGAATGTCATTTTTACTGGCTCATCATACTTGCGTATCTTCCTCTCTGGGAATGGCTCCTCCCCTGTTCTCCTCTGCCAGCGCTTGTGCAGTCTGGAGGTGCCTGTGACACATGTGCAGTAGAGATGGCACTCAGGCTTCAGATGTACTTCCGCTTGCAGGGAGGAAGAGAGGCGTCTCCAGCCTGTGCACAGTGAAAGAAAAGGAGGAGCTGTCTCCCAGAGAGGAAGACAGGCAAGTATGATGGGGGTGGGGGGGTGGGTTAAATTAGTTGGGAAAGGCTAGTATTGCGCAGGATAGCTAGGGAGACAGGGAGGGGGTGTAACGGAGTGAGAGGAGGGAGGTAGTGTAAAGGTACACAGGAAGCTACACCATGTAAACAAATGCAGAAGATGCCAGGAGCTCCAAGAGAAACCCAGAAATCACTCAAAACACTGCTAAAGGTATATGGGTGTACTTATTAACCCATTAATAAGCTCTGACAGACCTTAAAACAAAAAACAAAAAAACACATAACTAGGGATTTTATAACAATCTTTGGTTCAGCCAAACTTGCAGTTTCTAGGGTTTGGCCAAACCCAAAACTTTGCTGGATGCCATGCACAAACTATTATATTCTGGTGTCTCTTCCGCCCCCCCAAAGTATAATTAGCAGAGGCTCAGGGGAGGTGAGTGGTGTTCATGCATAGACTGTTTTTGAGATGCACATATTGTATACTGTATATGCTGTATTTTTAGTTTTGAACTTTGTCAGCAGGGTTTGAATGCAATGGAAGAGTCCTGGAGGAAGAGGCATCTCTTCTTCCTCCAGAACCTACAACTGACCAGCAAGTGCCTCAAGAGGCCATTCTTGCAGAACCAGCACCTGGAGAATTTGACTTCAATGAATTTTTTAACCTGGATAAAAGTGTTCCTGGCTTGGCTTCGGTGAGTCCCTTAAATAGGCTGCATTTGGCCTCAATGGAAGTGTAGAGTTCCCCTTTTAAAGGGAATGTGTCATTGGAAACTGGCCTACTGTGTAGATCAAATGTGTGTGTTAAACATGTTGGCCTAGCACTCTGTCTGTAGTTTAAAAAACTGTCCATTAGGCCTCATAATAGGCTGAAAAACGTCCACTTACAAAGCTGATGCTATTATCTGATTCCAACCATTGACAATAAGTGATGGCCACAGGGCATGTTTAGAACACTCTTCCATAGCCTCCAGACTATAGGTTCCTATGGTCTCTGTGGCTACTGTAAACTACTTCTAAATGCTGTGATCAGCAGCCTAGAAAAGATGGCTGCCCATCTACAGCCAGAACATTGGTTAGAAAAAGAAATGTGGATCAGTATCTGGCTTAAATTGGTAAAAAGTATAGATGATACAAGGTGATGCATTCCCTTTAAAGCTTTTTATAACAGTGTGTGGGTGCCGAGAATTAATTTGGGCATAGAATTCAGTACTCTTGTCAGGTGAGAGGTGTTTCCAAAAACAAATCACTGTTTTTTGGTGTGCACTTGTGGTGGGTAATCACATGTATGCACAAGGATGGGGTTGATGGGTCTTTTTGTGTCTAATAAACCTGGCTTGATATCTCACTCCTATACCTCCCGCCTCAAGAAGCTTTAATGTACTTCAGGATTGTCATAATGCATTTCTTTTAAAATGCTATTCCTGTTTTATAGAATGGTTACTTTTTGGTTGTGTATTTAGTAGTTGGTGTAATATGGTTTGAGTGGGGGGTGTGTGGGTTTTTTTTTATATTTAATACATGGTTACTTCCTGTAAAGTATGACTTGTGTTTTTTGCTATTTTTACCCCAAATTTGGGGTTATTCATGGTCTGTTTTTCAAAATTGCTGGGGGTGCTTTATGGCTGTGCTAAAACATTTTGAATGAGCTGTGGTGTCTGTAGAGTATCTTGAATTTGTAGCTTGCAAATTTTCTGCATCAGTTTCATGTGGAGTATTCTGATGTGGGTATTTGGGCATTAAAACTACTCCAAAATAAAGGACTTCGTGTTCAGAGCACATATTCTGCATCTCCAGAATGTACCCATCAGCTACAAGTAAGTGTATCTCCATTGCAGCTCAAGTCCCCAGTCTCCCTATTCACTCTGTGGCACTTATGACACTGACTTTACATCTTTCCTCCTACAGATGATTGAGGATGTGCTAGGGGAGGGTTCGGTGTCTTCTAGCAGATTCAGCAGATGGTTCTCCAATCATAGTCATTCTGGAAGTCGATCCAGCAGTTTGAGGTCCACTCCCCATGAAGAGCTAGAAAGACTAGCAGGTAAAAATCCACAAGAAATGTTGTCTTCTACTGCAAAATGTCTCTATTGATAGTCCCATAACTGGGGTCTCGTGTCTCTTGTTGTATTTCTGGATCCTGAGTTCAACGTGGGAAAATTACATCTGGAGTGTCACACAGTCTATGTGGTGTTCTGGACTCTAATACTTGCAGCTGTTTTTGGAACTTCCAATAGTAATGCTTTATAAACCTGACGAACAGGGATAGAGGCAAATAGGGAAAGAGGCTTATGCTGTGAAAATGAAGAGTGCATGGCACTGTTTTCTCGTGATGCTGCTTGGAGTAGACTCCAGAGTGACTTTAATGTTTGAATATGCTATCTCATAAATGTCTGTAGTCACTATGCCATGGTGTAGCTTGAAAATGACAATTCGGTTTACCACCTTTGAGTTTCACGTGTCTTAAAGTAAATATTAAACTGTAAGGTTCTAACTCTTTGGCTCTGCTGCACAGAACTTGAATCACCATAGTGTTCTATGATGACTGGTAGAACTGATAGGTTAAGGCTAGTTTTAGACAAATTCAGAATGAAAATCACATGTCACAAGCTTGCAGTGGTGTCCATAATGGACCAGCCTGTGGCAAAAATTGTCCAGAACTGGATTGTAATGCAGATTTCACGAGCAGTTTCCTGTGCGGCTAGCCCACATTTCAACCTTAGCATTGCAAAGAATGAAATCTGCATCCATACACTGCGTGGTAATTGAAAAGAGACTTGGCACTGCCTATTACAGATAGTAGATAGATAGATAGATAGATAGATAGATAGATAGATAGATAGATAGATATATATATATATATATATATATATATATATATATATATATATATATATATACCTTTCCTTAAGTTTCCCAATCTCAAGATTTTAGTTCCCCCCCCCCCCCCCATCTTCTCCTCTGTAGTTCCTTGTTTTCAGCTCAGTCCAGCAGCTTTTTTTTTTTTTTTTTATACTGCAGTTATATTGCAGTTATCTCTGGATAACCTAAGGACTGATCGAGAAACTTTTCTAGCTCTTTCAGGGCTCAGTAACAAGGCAATATGCTGCAAGGGAAACATAGATGACTGGGAGTAGGGACGGAGTGATCAGTCTGTCCAGAGGAGGTCTGTAACCTTGACAACCAGCTGTAAACACTGTGGAGACAGCTACATCTGACAAATGGAACAAGATAAATAAAAGCAATGTATTGGGTTGACACTTCAGTCAACTGCAGTGTTTGTCTGTTCATTGAGATACCCCCTTTAATTTTGATGTAGAAAGGGCCTGGAAGATTTTCTCCGAAGGAAATATTCGTACAGTGCACTGATTCTGACTTTAAAATGTCTCAAACCTTTTCTTCTGTCTGCAGGTTTGGAGCAAGTGATTCCCAGTCTTGGGCAGAACTCTGCAAATTACTTTGCTCCCATTCAGTTTGAAGAGACTGACAAAGTTGATATCTTAGAGATGTTGCAGAAAGCCAAAGTTGACTTAAAACCTTTGCTGTCAAGCCTGAACGCGAACAAGGAGAAACTACGGGAGAGCAGTAAGTTTATACATATATTCCAAATTCTATTTCTGTGGAAAATAGGTACTTTTTATGCAGTCTTAAGCTGGTGTCCTGAGTGTGCATTGCAGGTTCCAGAAACTGGACAAATAGCTTCACCCTCTTGTCTATTTACTGACTTTGACTCTACTTGCACATGCTTAAAGCCCTCTTGAAACAACTTTACAGTTTATGTATTGTTTAATCCTATCTAAAATACTGTGAAACTTTCAGATACTCCATAATTGTCTTGTACTGAGCCTGAGTTACAGCATAGTTGGCATACTGGGCAATTGCCCAAGGCCCTTGTCCCCAAAGGGGCCCCGTGTCAGGCCCAGCCACATCCATAACTGGAAGGGGACCGAAGTCATGTGCAGCATGGCCTCTTACCAATAGAAGCCTGCCCAGAGGAGGTCTGTAAAAATAACAAATATTTTACTCTCCTCTCCTGCGTGTCCAGCGATCTGGCATCATCTTTTGGTCATTTCTGGCATGTAACTGATGCGCGTTCCAGAAGTCACTGCTGAGGCTTGTGATTGGCACTCAGGGTTTACATTGGGCGCACTGGCAGCATAAAATCCGGGTGATCACTGAGGCCCAAACACAGGCCTCGGTGGTGACATCTGGAAAGTGTGACGTCATTCGCAGGCCTGAAGAAGCTGGTGGGGGACTGCGGCAAGGTGAGTATAACTGTTTATTTTCCCTCACCTCCCCTGGGCATCCAATTATTGTACTCTGGGGTCTGAGGAGACACCAGAATATAACGGCACTGACACAAACTGGCAAACCTCAAGAGTTTTTGTAAAAAAAAATTTTGGGGTTCACCTTAAGCAGCGCAAGGTTCTGGGGAGTATATTATATTGTGTGGGACCACTGTGGAGCATTATACTGGGGGGGGGCGCACTGTTGAGAATTATACCAAGGGGACTCTCTCTCAGGAGCATAATATACTGGGGGGCCCTCTGTGCAGCCTATTATATTGTGTGGAGCAATACTGTGGGGGGCCTCTAGGGAGCATATTATACTGTGGGGACACTGTGGAGCATTATATTGTGTTGGGGGTCTGGAGAGCATACTATACTGTGTGAAGTGTTATACCATGGGGGGCTCAGGGGAGCATTTTATACTGTGGAGGGCACTGTGGAGATTATATGTCATGTGGAGCATTCTACTGTGGGGGAGCTCAACAAAATTCCTCCTGACAGCCGTGTGTGCTATGTCTGCATCACAAGCTCCCTCACTATAATCTTGCACATACATGTAGTACTCAATGGCCGTGACATTCACATACACTCCTGTGCATGAACCGATCATGGAGCTATTAGGGCATGTGCAGTACTATAGGGGATGACGATGCAGAGAACGTACTCCGTAATGCCAGATAGTTGGCACATATGTAAGATTTCATGAAGGAGCTGTGGTGTAGGCTATTAGCAGGAAGCTATTGGATGGGCCCCCAGAACAAGTTCCTCTGGTGCGCCCCTAGGCCCTTCAGTCTGACACTGTATAAGGGGGTGGGTATAATTAAGTGGGCTGTTTATAAATGGGGGGGCTGGTATAAGGAGGCTATTAGTGGTGATGAGGACTGTTATAAGGGTAACCATAATTTTAGAGGGCTTTTGGAACTATTTATAAGGGAAGACTATGGGATGATTGTTACTGATGAGGGGGAATGATTACATATAAGTGGGACTTACTGATACAGGGTGCTATTTATAAGCAGTAACTATCACTTACAGTGCCTTGCAAAAGCATTTGGCCCCCTTGAACTTTTCAACCCTTTGCCACGTTTCAGGCTTCAAACATAAGGATATAAAATAAATTTTTTGGTGAAGAATCAACAACAAGTGGGACACAATCGTGAAGTGGAACTAAATTTATTGGATATTTTAAACTTTTGTAAATAAACTGAAAAGTGGGGTGTGCAATATTATTTGGCCCCCTTAAGCTAATACTTTGTAGTGCCACCTTTTGCTGCGATTACAGCTGCAAGTCACTTGGGGTATGTCTCTATCAGTTTTGCACATCGAGAGACTGAAATTCTTGGCCATTCTTCCTTGGAAAACAGCTGGAGCTCAGTGAGGTTGGATGGAGAGCGTTTGTGAACAGCAGTTTTCAGCTCTTTCCACAGATTCTCGATTGGATTCAGGTCTGGACTTTGACTTGGCCATTCTAACACCTGGATACATTTATTTGTGAACCATTCCATTGTAGATTTTGCTTTGTTTGGGATCATTGTCTTGTTGGAAGATAAATCTCCGTCCCAGTCTCAGGTCTTTTGCAGACTGCAACAGGTTTTCTTCCAGAATGGTCCTGTATTTGGCTCCATCCATCTTCCCATCAATTTTAACCATCTTCCCTGTCCCTGCTGAAGAAAAGCAGGCCCAAACCATGATGCTGCCACCACCATGTTTGACAGTGGGGATGGTGTGTTCAGGGTGATGAGCTGTGTTGCTTTTACGCCAAACATATCGTTTTGGATTGTGGCCAAAAAGTTCGATTTTGGTTTCATCTGACCAGAGCACCTTCTTCCACATGTTTGGTGTGTCTCCCAGGTGGCTTGTGGCAAACTTTAAACAAGACTTTTTATGGATATCTTTGAGAAATGGCTTTCTTCTTGCCACTCTTCCATAAAGGCCAGATTTGTGCAGTGTACGACTGATTGTTGTCCTATGGACAGACTCTCCCACCTCAGCTGTAGATCTCTGCAGTTCATCCAGAGTGATTATGGGCCTCTTGGCTGCATCTCTGATCAGTCTTCTCCTTGTTTGAGATGAAAGTTTAGAGGGACGGCCGGGTCTTGGTAGATTTTCAGTGGTCTGATACTCCTTCCATTTTCAATATGATCGCTTGCACAGTGCTCCTTGGGATGTTTAAAGTTTGGGAAATCTTTTTGTATCCAAATCCGGCTTTAAACTTCTCCACAACAGTATCACGGACCTGCCTGGCGTGTTCCTTGGTCTTCATGATGCTCTCTGCGCTTTAAACAGAACCCTGAGACTATCACAGAGCAGGTGCATTTATACGGAGACTTGATTACACACAGGTGGATTATATTTATCATCATCAGTCACTTAGGACAACATTGGATCATTCAGAGATCCTCACTGAACTTCTGGAGTGAGTTTGCTGCACTGAAAGTAAAGGGGCCAAATAATATTGCACGCCCCACTTCTCAGTTTTTTATTTTTTACAAAAGTTTAAAATAACCAGTAAATTTCGTTCCACTTCACAATTGTCCCACTTGTTGTTGATTCTTCACCAAAAAGTTAAAATTTTATATCTTTGTTTGAAGCCTGAAATGTGGCAAAAGGTTGAAAAGTTCAAAGGGGCTGAATACTTTCGCAAGGCACTGTATAAGGCCACTATTGCTAAGGGTGTAATATTTCTAAGCAGGGACTATTATAAGGAGGCGCTATAATACCAGTAACTACGGAGTGGGTGCAAAAATCTTAGGTGGTACAAAGGTGATCATTTAAATTGTGTGTGGGAAAGTGGGGCTTATTACTGTTTTGGAGGCGATATTAAAAGGGTTGCCACTGGAAGACAATGGTGTTTTAATTTTGCCCAGGGCCGCACTTTGTCTAAAACCGGCCCAGGCCGAGACTACATGATCCGGGAAATCTTGGATCTGTGTGTGTGGCTGTTACTTTGACACTTCTTACCTAATAAACATTGTTGCAAACCCAGTCCACTCCTTTTCATGGTAAGTGTTCACTAATGGCAATGGTAATGCTGTATCTGCCACACTGCAAAAAATGTTTTGAGAAACATGACAGAGTTCAAGGTGTTTGTTCTGAGGTCTGTGGAATGTAAAAATAAGTTGCTCCACGGCCCCCCAACCTTTCTCTAACTTGCAGGATTGAAAGTATCTGCTGATAACTTCTTGCCACCTACCACTGGACGCATTCAGGTGTCTTTTGCCTGGAAGAGTCAGGGCTGTTTTGGAGGCACAAGGGCACCTATACAATGTGTTAATGTTATGGTTGATTGGTGTAAATCACTCATATAGAAACTTTTGACAAATGCTAGCATTCTTTTGGCTGCAGCACATTCTGGAGTTGCCTTGTCAGTGGAAGAGGTTGAAGCTGGACTCAAGGGTTTGAAAGTTGAGCAGGAGGGGAAGATTGCTACACCTTTTATGGCTGACCAACTGGAAGAAGCTTTAACAGCTATGGCTGGACCCAGGAAACAACAGAAAGATGGAGACATGTCTGCTTTTAACAAACTTGTAAGCAGTATGAAGGCAAGTGGAACCCTACCTACCCAACTCAAGGTCAATGTAAGTATTTTGGATAGCTGGTAAAACTTTCCCAAAGACCGGCTTTACCTCATATGATTTGATGCCTGCTATTTAGTGTGCCTTGAGTAATGTGCTTATATGCCTTGTCTGGCTCTTCACTTTGATTTTGGTACAGCAATAGTTGACAGGAATGGTGTCGTTTTTTTATGGTTTAGCAGTTCTTGAAGAAGTAGGTGCTCTTGGTGGGTCCCAGCCAATGAATTTGAAAGTTGAATGTCTAAACGTGTTCCCCAGTTTTCTCAGATCTGTGTGACATATCATGCCTGGTTCTGTGTGTTCACTTGCTGAGGAAAGATCACTTGGGATGTGGGTACTCACATAAATAGTCCTTTACTTTGGCATCCTTTCTAATAATTTCTTTGGTCCTGCAGAGGAATCTAGATGGCCATTTGATGTCCACCTCTGATGTCACAGGTTCTTCCCTTCAGCGAAACATTTTGCAGGTAAGTGGGGTTTTTTTTTTTTTTCTTTCCCTTTTTTCCTTCCATGAGTGGGGAGGCCAGCAGTGTGTCAGTGTCAAAACTTAACTTCCTAAATTTAATGTCCTATATAGGAGCTTCTCGGGCCTCCTATTTCTGATCCGTCCTCCAATGTTATGGGACCTCTAGACCCTACATCATGCCTTAGGCAGCGGACGCCATCTCCTCAGATACCTCCAGTATTTCCAACACGTGCCTCTTCTGCAGATTACCTTCGAACTAGAATACCTTCTCCATTAGGTAAATTTACTGTGAGATTTAAAGCTGACATAGTGTGTGTGTGTGCGTGCATGCGTGCGCGCGCGCAAAGGTTTATAAACTAGTAGAGAGACTAATTCAGTAGTTCTCAAAATTCTCTCATCCACTGTTTCTGACCACTTCCTCTATTTTCACTGTATTTATTGAATGCCTGGTATTGTCCCATTAAACTAATGCTTCACCTTTCTAAAATGTATTTGGGTAGGGTTTTCCTCAGGTCATCAGCAGCTTCTAGAACAATTTCCCACTGGAGTTCCGAAGGCAGACAGCCCTGTCATGGCGCAGGTAGAATGTTTTAATTTTTCTGCTTTGTAGATTTTGTTTTTTGTGAGTCTTAACACCTTTGCTACTGTGTTGGAACCTCAATAGGTGCTTAACCACAGTTTTCAGCTATGCAGGTGACACTGCATCATAAGGATGAGTTCACTTGTAGCTGATTTGTTGTAGAAATCTGTCAAAATCAGTTCCATGCACCTGACTGGTATTGCTTTTATGCTAGTCACATAAAGCTCTGCAAGCCTCATTAAAGTTAGAGGACCTTTCACCACTTTCAACAAGTCCAGTTCTTTGCATCATTTCATAGGTGGTGCTCCACTGGTTCAAGCACAGTTGGAAATTTTTCTCTATTACCCCACCATTACTGGACAATCGATGCTGTTTTGGTGCCTGATATGCTATTTAGGCTCTGTACTGTCAGGATGGTCGGTGTCAGGCAGGAGAAGGCAAGGGTGTGATTCTGAGCTCTGACTCCGATTGGAGCTCTGAATCACACCCCCTGCCTGACACTGCCCTTCTGCCTTCACTGGACTGACTTTGTGTGACAGTGTGCAGCGGCTGGCTGTCTGCAATAAATCTCAAGAATGACCAGGATCAAGTAATGGAAGACAGTGGGCATCATTGGAAGAAAAGGGGGTGTAATAGTGAGCTGTTGGGGATTTCAGGAGGATGTAATGGAGTAACGGTGAACTGTGAAAAGGGGGTGGGGTTGGCGATGTATAATAAACAGTTAGCTGGGTGGTTGAGGGAGGGGGGTGTAATTGAGTATGGTGAGCCTGAATGTGATTACTGGAGGAGGATATGATGGGGGAACAAATCAACTGACTCCTTTTAAGGAGTAGGGGACATTGCTGTTCAGATTCAGTCTCACACTCTTAGAAAGTAGCTGCAAATGATTATACTGTATGATTGTGCAGTCATTGGCAGACACATGCAGTTAGGGTTTTGACCACATTCTGCTACCATTACATGAGCATGCGCCCAAAGCTTTTTAGGGTACATGCACACAATGAGGATTACGTGCAGACTTTCCACGTGGTTTTCAGTGTGGAAAATCGGCATTAAAGGGAACCTGTCACCATGAAAATGCTGTGTAATCTGCAGGCATCATGGTACAGAGGAGGAGAATCTGAACAGATTTATATAGAAAAAAAAAATTCAGTATAATCGTTTGTTCTTTCTATTACTGTTTGGACCGCTTACTGGACTCCATTACTCCTTCCAAGCCTAGAAAGATCAAAGGAATAAACAAAATATTATACTGAATCTTTTCACAAAACTATAGAACAAGCTGCTTGGCTCCCCCTGCTCCTACAACCTGGTACAATCGGGACCTCACTGCTTCATAACTTACTATGAAGCAGTGAGTTCTGTTTACACAGCAGTGTTCCATCTGGGACATACAACCTACACACAGACCATGCTTTCTGGACTTGACAGTCATGTGAATATGACTGCAGTCTTGCATATTTAAATTTGCTGACTAAAAATTTCATTATGGTTCCTACATCTTTAGTTTAGGAGCCAATGGATCCTATGTATATTTGTTTTGCTAATTGAAATATAAATTAGGAATGTATTTATATAATGTATGTATTTTATTTAAAGGTTAGTCCACTGGAGATGCAGCAAGCTGTGTTGGAAGGCTTGGTACCCCATGATCTTGCTTTCCACGCTGCAGGCTATTACCCTCCTGTCTATGGTAAAACACAGATGGATAAAGGAAGGGATGGGTTTCGGAACAGGTCAGTGTAAAATGACGCGTGTCAGTAAACATTAAAGGGGTTTTCTGGGAAAAAATTTTTTTAAAAAAAAGGTCTTGGTGCTATTAATGTGTTAATAAGTGAACCCAAATACCTTTTAGCAGTGATTTCTGGATTTCTCTGGTAGCTCCTGGCATCCTCTGCAATTACATGGTGTAGCTTCCTCTGCTTTTATCCTACAACTACCATGATGCATTGTATGAGCTGACTTAACTTTCACTACCTCCCTCACTTCCTAGCTATCCTGCCCACCCAACCCCATCTTACTTACCTGTCTTCCTGTCCAAATCTTCTGGGCACAGGAGATGACTGACTTCTGTGGGGACAGCTCCTCCTTGTCTTTGACATCTGCTGACACGTGTGCAATAGCTCCTCCGGCCTCCCACACCTGCGCAATAGAGATGGAGTGCCAGCTACAGCGCAATGCTGGGACTCTGGCTATATTGCGCACCTGCTGGCAGACATCAAAGAGGAGAAGACGCCCCCACAGAAGGAAGTTCTGTGCCCAGAAGATCTGGACAGGAAGAGAGATAAGTATGGTGGGTTGGGGAAGGGGAGGGGGGCGGGTGTTTAGTATTGATGACGTTTTGGGAAACAGAACATCACCGGATAAGAAAATGTACCCAGTGATGCTGGTAAATATATAGCTTTGCTAAACTAAGTAATTTAGAAAGTATGCAGGGGGGAGGGTGTTTAGGTTAAAGTATAAATTTAATTTTATCCCGGACAACCCCTTTAAAGCTTTGGTTATGCCGTGCTATTAAGTGACAGCCATGTTTTTCTTTTCTATGTGTAGGCCACAGCAGAGAATGAATAAATCTCCAGTAAGTAACATGCGAGTGTCATCTGTATCCCCAGGCCCAGGTGCCCCTGTTACCAGCATGGTAAGCAGTGTGGAATATTGACTACTACGGGGCTTCTCTATATATGCCTTTGGCAAACATTAGGTACATTTACTACTTTAGATACAGGTGTTTATTGTTTGTTAGGGTGCATTCACATATGTCAGTTGTGAGCATCAGTTTCCCTCCGGCATGATGCACACAAGCCGGAGGAAAATTGACACTAGAACGGATCCCATAGTTTTCTATGGGATCTGTTCTTGTGCAAAGTGCTTCAGTTTTTGTGCCGTATAGCGCCTGATCTCTGCTGAAGCCGGATCAGAAAACGTTTTTCGGTCCGACACCGTAACAGTGAAGCCGCGTGCCGCTGGGTGCAGCCGTATCCATTCTTCTGCAGCACCTGGCAGCAATAAATGTGAAAGTAAGGCGGGTGCCATGTCTGCCATCCCAGGACAGGCTGTTCTCACTGCCTGGGACGAACACAGAACCTGCATCACTATGAATCTAGCTGCATAGGACCTGGGGAATGAACCCTGAAGCCACCATGTTCACGTGTGCTGGCTGGGACACAGCCTGTGCGCACTGTCTATTCCTCCAGCTCCTAATCTTTGATACCGCAGGAGCTGGATGAGCAGACTGCATCAGGGGTTTGTTTTTCAGGTAAGGACAAAGATGGTTGTACTATACATCTATAACTCACCCTGAACAGGCCAGGTAATGCTGGGGTTTTAGTTCTGAAGTGGGCGGATTTTAGCTTGGGTGGGGTTTTTTCACCAATGATTTGCTGACCAAACAGAGAGCAGGTAAATATCAGTGTAAATCGATGTATGTGCAGTGTTCAGGTGTGTGTGTGTGTGTGTGTTTGTGTGTGTGTGTACTGTTACCAATGTATGTATCTATGTATGTAAGTGACTAAAATATGGAAATTGACACGTGTTTTATGCATGTAATATGTGAGTGACTTGTCCTGTAGTCAGGTAGTATGTGCGTGTTACATGTTGCTGGCATGAGATGTGCCAGAATTATTAAAAGGCTCTAGCTCTTGCCTCTTAATAATTCTGGTGCATCTTGGGAAGTCCCATTTGCCACAATTGAAAAAGGACCACTCACGTTCTGATATAGGTAGTATTGTATACCACTAGAAAGATAATTGTGCACTGTTAGCTTTGCCGGTATGCACCCTGGCGCCAGAGATATTGGTGCTGTTAGTTTTGGCACGTACATAGCTGGGCAGTGAGGAACTCCACCCCTGACAGTACAAGGTTATGGATAAGTGTACCGTCAGTGGGGGCGTTCCTCACCACCCAGCGATGACACAGCTGTAAGGCCCGCCCTTCTGACAGAGGAGGGATGTCTGTGCCGAAACTGACGGTACTGATATATCCCCAGCACCCAAGTGCACACTGGCAAAGCTGAGTGCACTGAATTCAGGGCACCGTTTTAGCTTTCTAGTGGTATATAATACCGCCTGTCAGAGGTCTTCTTTAAATCTACACCAGTCAAGTACAGGTGTAGATTTCAACTATAACTCATACCAGTATTCTGCCGTTTTTAACCCCAATCTTTGTAACCCCAGAGTCATAACCTCTGGGCTACATGCGTTTTCAGGCAAGTGGCAAAGGTGCTGCATAAGTTTAAAAAAAAAAAAAAACTACCAGTATACTGGTGTACAATGCCTAATAAATATGCCCCAGTGAGTGGCAAGTGTCTGCATCAGGTGTCAAAAGTGTGAGTGGCCTGTATGTGGCATGTGTCTTATGTGTGAGTGCTGTGTGTCATGTTTCTAATGAGTCAATGGCGTGTGTGTGTGTGTGTGTGTATGTATGTGTGTGTGTATATGTATGTATGTGTATTTATATATATATATATATATATATATATATATATATATATATATATATATATGCACAATTATATATTTGAGCATCATTATTTTTCAAGGGAGGGGCTCTTTGCTCTGTGTCCACCCCTGATGTTATATACAGTTCAGGGATCAGTATGTGGGGAGGCATTACTACAGTAAAATTATTACTTATGGGGACTATTACTTGTGGCAGGACGCTATTATGACTCTATTACAGTATTAGTGCCCCCCACAGGTAATAGTCTGCTCATGTGAGTAATAGTGTTACATATGGAGAGGCGCTATTACTGTTGTGGGAGAGCACCATTAATATAGTGTGCTAAAAGCACCCTGAATATTCACTTGTGGGGGGGGGCTATTACCCATGGAGGGATGTATTATGGCACTATGACAGTAATAGAGCCCCTCTAGAGGTAATAGGAGGCCCTCCCCACATAAGTAATTGGATAAGTAATAGTATTACTTATGGGGGGACTACCAGGGGAGGCAGTATTACATTTGGAAAGGTTCACTGAGGTGCAGAGTAAAAAGTGATAGTAAAAACTGATGGTAAAGACTGATGCCCACTGATAACCACTTATGACAACTGACTGTTTTGGAGTAGAAATTTGTGAAAGCCTGATGCATTTTCCCATCAGTTTTGGCATCAGTTGTAAAGACTAAATGGATAAAAAAAAAAACTTATACTGATGCAAGTGATATGTGAATCTACCCTTAGAACGTTCTAGAAAGAGGACAACTGTGAAAAAAAAATGTGTGTGTGTGTGTGTGTGTGTGTGTGTGTGTATATATGTATGTGTGTGTATATGTGTAAAAAAAAAAAAAAAATATATATATATATATATATATATATAATGCGTGTGTGTATGTATGAATATATATATATATATATATATATATATATATATATATATATATATATATATATATATATATATATATATAGACATCGTATACTTTCATCTATATTTCTTTTTAGCTGTCTCCATCATTCACACCTACCTCAGTCATCCGTAAAATGTATGAAATCAAGGAGAAGAACAAAGATGAGACCTCTTCTGGAAAGCAGAATGTCCAGGGCAAAGAAGAAGGAAGGAGGTTGCAGGAAGGTATTAACCCTTTCACTGACATGGGTCTCCAGAAATTTTGCACCTCCAGTAGCCAGAAAAAATTTTCAGTTATGAGATGGACAAATAAAACCTAAATTGCAACATTAAAAAAAAATCATACTACCCTTCCCCCCCCCCCCAATACCTATATATTTTATTAAAGTAGACACCTGCAGCATTGTCAAAATGCCACTTGGTACTGTATACTAACAGCACCTTCATGCAATTTTGACTGTGTGTTTTTATAAAAAAAAAAAAAAAAAATGCAAATATTAAAAATGAAAAATAAATGTACATTAGTTGCTAAAAGTGGAAGCCAAACAGTTATATGCACCAAACACCCTAAAAACAAGAGTTCAAGATGTGCAGAGTTCATTAACATCACTAAGTCCTAAACCTGCATGCACATATCTTCATAAAATCACCAGAACTGGAAAGAACACAAATTTGCTTTGGAGATTCAAATATTAAAGTATCATCCTATAAAATGTAAGGCTTACACACTGTGAAAAGCAAGTGAACCCCTAAACCCTATATATTTTTTGAAAGTAGACAACCTGAACATTACATATCTCAATGTTATCAATAACCATGTCCACCTTCATGTAACTTTGTGACAACAAATATATATATATATATATATATATATATATATATATATATATATATATATATATATATATATAAATTTTTTTTTTTTTTTTTTTAAATCCAGTAAAACATATTTTCACCTAAAACTCTTGTTCAATCTTACATTCACACACAACACATAAAATGATCAAAATAAACCTAATTTTTTTTTTTATATATATTTCATTCCACGAACATCAACTACAAGAAGAGCACGTACTCTCATAAACACTAATACAGAAGACAAGCAGTATTTTGCTGTTCACTAATATGTTAAAAATCTATACTGCACATAGCAAACTGTGACAGTGATACTAAAATCTAAGTTTTTGAGATTGCACAGCATACTGTTTATAAAAACACTACATATTTCAGATATGCAACTTTGGAGAAAAGATTACAAGCGAATATAGTGGTAAATTTGAAATTTTGTGCAAAAGTGCCAGCTCAAGCAATCCCTTTCTGCAAACAAAATGTACTTTCCAAAAAAACTGCAATATGTGAGAAATTCATAGATATATTCGGAGGTGTTAAACGCCAAAATCGCAGAAATGCACCTACCAATTTTTGCATGTAAATTATACCCCCTCACTGCGGGGGGTCTCTGGAAATTTTGCACCTCGGTAGCCAGAGCAATTTTCAGTTTTTTGAGATGGACAAATCAAACCTAAATTGCAACATTAAAAAAAAAATAATCCATCCCCCCCCATACCAATATATTTTCTTAAAGTAGACACCTGCAGCATTGTCAGAATGTACTGTATGCAAACATATCACAAGGCATTATGGGAAAGGAGCTGGGGAGCTCATGCGCCCTCTATTGGATGTAACAAATCCTCAATTTGCTTTTGACTCACCGAGCCTTGAGACAGATGCTAAGTAGAGGGCAAAAGGCAATTAAAATCTCTACACACCTTTACTGGTGCTCTCCTCAATGTGAGAGATTCTTGTCCTGTATGCAAACAAGCACCTTCATGCAATTTTTTATTAAAGTGAATGTTTTATATAAAAAAAAAAAAAATGCAAATGTATATTGCTAACAGTGGAAACCAAACAAAGTTATATGCACCAAACCTCCTAAAAATAAGAGATAAACATATGCAGAGTTCATTCATATCACGAAGGCCTAAACCTGCATGCACATATCTTCAGAAAATCACCAGAACTGGAATGAGCAAAAATCTGCTTTGAAGTTGGAAATGTTAAAGTATCATCCAATAAAATTACACACCGTGGAAAGCAAGTGCACCACTAAACACTATATATTTTTTGAAAGTAGACAATCTGAAGATTGTCTCAATGGGTTATCAATAGCCACATCCACCTTCATGTAACTTTGTGAGAGACATACACAATATATTTGGAGAAAAATGCACTAAAACATAGATTTGCACTTAACGCCTCTTCAATCTTACATTCACACACAAAATACATTTAAAATAAAAGATCAAGGTGTACACAATTCATATACAGTCATATGAAAAAGTTTGGGCACCCCCTATTAATCTTAATCATTTTTAGTTCTAAATATTTGGGTGTTTGCAACAGCCATTTCAATTTGATATATCTAATAACTGATGGACACAGTAATATTTCAGGATTGAAATGAGGTTTATTGTACTAACAGAAAATGTGCAATATGCATTAAACCAAAATTTGACCGATGCAAAAATTTGGGTACCCTTATCATTTTATTGATTTGAATACTCCTAACTACTTTTTACTGACTTACTGAAGCACAAAATTGGTTTTGTAACCTCACTGAGCTTTGAACTTCATAGCCAGGTGTATCCAATCATGAGAAAAGGTATTTAAGGTGGCCAATTGCAAGTTGTTCTCCTATTTGAATCTCCTCTGAAGAGTGGCATCATGGGCTCCTCAAAACAACTCTCAAATGATCTGAAAACAAAGATTGTTCAACATAGTTGTTCAGGGGAAGGATACAAAAAGTTGTCTCAGAGATTTAACCTGTCAGTTTCCAGTGTGAGGAACATAGTAAGGAAATGGAAGACCACAGGGACAGTTCTTGTTAAGCCCAGAAGTGGCAGGCCAAGAAAAATATCAGAAAGGCAGAGAAGAAGAATGGTGAGAACAGTCAAGGACAATCCACAGACCACCTCCAAAGAGCTGCAGCATCATCTTGCTGCAGATGGTGTCACTGTGCATCGGTCAACAATACAGCACACTCTGCACAAGGAGAAGCTGTATGGGAGAGTGGTGCGAAAGAAGCCGTTTCTGAAAGCACGCCACAAACAGAATCGCCTGAGGTATGCAAAAGCACATTTGGACAAGCCAGCTTCATTTTGGAAGAAGGTCCTGTGGACTGATGAAACAAAGATTGAGTTGTTTGGTCATACAAAAAGGCGTTATGCATGGCGTCAAAAAAACGCAGCATTCCAAGAAAAACACTTGCTACCCACTGTAAAATTTGGTGGAGGTTCCATCATGCTTTGGGGCTGTGTGGCCAATGCCGGCACCGGGAATCTTGTTAAAGTTGAGGGTCGCATGGATTCAACTCAGTATCAGCAGATTCTTGAGAATAATGTACAAGAATCAGTGACGAATTTGAAGTTACGCCGGGGATGGATATTTCAGCAAGACAATGATCCAAAACACAGCTCCAAATCTACTCAGGCATTCATGCAGAGGAACAATTACAATGTTCTGGAATGGCCATCCCAGTCCCCAGACCTGAATATCATTGAACATCTGTGGGATAATTTGAAGCGGGCTGTCCATGCTCGGCGACCATCAAACTTAACTGAACTGGAATTGTTTTGTAAAGAGGAATGGTCAAAAATACCTTCATCCAGGATCCAGGAACTGATTAAAAGCTACAGGAAGCGACTAGAGGCTGTTATTTTTGCAAAAGGAGGTTCTACTAAATATTAATGTCACTTTTCTGTTGAGGTGCCCATACTTTTGCACCGGTCAAATTTTGGTTTAATGCATATTGCACATTCTGTTAGTACAATAAACCTCATTTCAATCCTGAAATATTACTGTGTCCATCAGTTATTAGATATATCAAATTGAAATGGCTGTTGCAAACACCCAAATATTTAGAACTAAAAATGATTAAGATTAATAGGGGGTGCCCAAACTTTTTCATATGACTGTATACCACAAACATCAGCTGCAACGAGCTCGTACTCTCAAAAAACACTGATACAGAAGACAAGCAAGATTTTGCTGTTGTTCACGATGTTAAAAATCTATACTGCACCTAGCAAACTGTGACTGATACCAAAATCTAACTTTTTTGAGATCTCAGCATACAGTACATAAAAACATACCTTAATATTTCATATACAACCACCTTCCTGCAACTTTGCAGCAAACAAATTGTAAGCAAAAATTCAAATTCTATATATTTTTTTTTTTTTTTTTACAGGTGTGGGTGTTAAACACCAAAATCGCAGAAATGCGCCAACCAAGTTTGGGCATGCAAATTAAATAGGAGTTTACATAAAAATATAATTTTCTATTCCCCCCCCCCCCTTTTAAAAATTATAGCAACTTAAACATTCATCTAGAGGCATATCGCTAGAGGCATATTTTACTCTATAAAGATCAGGTATGGACAGGACAAGGATTGGGCGAAAATGTAATCTTTGACGTTGTGTAAGTGTCTGGTGCAACTCTTTTGGTGCTGCGACCTGGACAATGGTAAAATCTGGGTCACAGCGCCAATAAACTTCCTCGTTATGTTCAGAGGGGTATTACAGAAGAATACTCATCTCTGTGCAGTCTGCAGGCCGGCTCCCCTTCCCCTCCCTCCCCCCCCCCCCACGCCCAAACCCCTCCTACCACGGCTCTTAAGATGCTTCCTGAGACAGGAGGGGGAGGACAATTTTATAGCCCCATATCTCAGGATTCATTTGGACTATTAAGAAGTGGACTCTGATCTCGGGCATTAACTGAGGGTCTCCAGTACAACAGAGACCCAGTATAGTAGCTATAGGGGGTTGGGACCGGCACTAGGGACTGCAGGAGGGGGAGAGGTCACACTTAGCAATCAGTCCACTCTGATTGCGGACATTAACTCCGGCAGCTGTGCTACTTTGGTGGGAAGGGGGGGTGGGTGTCACGCTCAACAATGCCTGCGATCAGGCATTAACTCCAGGTCTCCGCGTATGGCAACTGCTCTGCAGCAGAGTGGCCGCCATCTTTAAGGACCCGGCATCCGCTGTAATCGCACGGCAGATGTCGGGAAGGGGTTAAATTAGCTAGGGCTTATTTTTAGAGTAGGGCTTATATTTCAAGCCTACTCCAAAAACCTGGAAAATCTAGCTAGGGCTTATTTTTGGAGAAACACTGTAGTCCTAACGGATCCTGAGATATCGGCATTAGAAGCAAGGATGTTGATGAATTTTCGATTGCTTGCACCCCTGGGGTCCTGGGACCCAGATACTGTTGCTGTATAGTCCCCATCCCCTTTTTTTTTTTTTTTTTTTTTTTTTTTTTTTGGTTGTCTCGCCATTTATTCCCTTCCTCTTCCTTTCTTTTCTCCTTCTCCCTCCTCTTGTCTTTTGGCCTCAACTCGGGGATCTTCCTGTTCTCTACAGTATAAAATGTTGGTGCTGCCGTTGCAGCTATGTTTTCACTGTATTTTGTCTTTTTGAAAATCAATAAACTTTGAATTGAAAAAAGTAAGGACGTATTAGATATGTGCTTGGCTGCAGAAGTGCCACCCTGGGAGGACATATAGATACGTGGCTGGCAGGGAAAGGATTAAATAGGAGCTTGCATAAGAATATAATTTTCTATCCCCCTATGAAAATTGTAGCAATTTATACATCCATCTCTAGTGATCGTTGTTGCTATTAATTTAGTGTGCAACTGATATCACTAGAGAGGCATATTTTACTCTAAAGATCAAATGTAAACTTTACTGATGCCTTTGCAAGCGTTGTGTAAGTGTTTGCTACAACTTTTTTGGCGCTGCAATCTGGACGATGGTAAACGTCTGGGTCACAGCGCCAATAAACTTCCTGGTTATGTTCAGAGGTTAATTACATAAGAATACCTCTGTGATTAGGCTCTGAGGGGTATTACATTCTCCCCTGTGACAGAGAGCAAAGGTATAGTACCGTGTTGGCGAACCTATGGCACACGTGCCAGAGGAGGCCCTCAGAGCCCTCTCTGTTGGCACGTGCACCGTCGCCCTGATCGCTCACTAACAGGGCCACGGGATCGCGGCTTGCACTGACTGCAGAGTATGACCTCTGCCCCTGCGCAGGCGCAATGACGCAAGTCATCAGTGCCTGCAGTCAGAAGGACGATGCCTGGCTGCTTTGTGTGATTTCAGGGAAGTCGCATATAATACTGTGTGCGGGGTCCACTGTGGAGCATATAGGAGCCACTTTGGAGCATATACTACTGTGTGGGGGCCCACTGTGGAGGGTATAATACTGTCTGGGGGCCACTGTGGAGCGTATTGTACTGTGTGGGGGCCCTTCACTATTTATATCACACAGTATCTGTTTTATAGCAGACATGATATTATTACAGGCTGTAATAACGTTGCACAGTCACTATAAAACAGATCATCTGCGATGTAAATGGTGAACATTTAAAGTATACCAAAAGCAAGCTTCTACCTTTCAGTACAAAGTTTTGTATTGAAAGCTCTGTAAAGCCCCATTTACATTGCCGTGTTGGCACTTTGCGATTTAATTTATGGGTTTTGGGTTGCAGTTTGGGCACTCTCTCTCTAATAGGTGCTCCATCACTGGTGTAGTATGTTCTCTGATAAGACAGGATAACATGGACAGAAGTCCCTGCTACCCACCCTTGGGTCACATACAGATGATGCACATATTCTTGATGATTTTATCATAGTCTGTGCAGTCTGCAGCTCCAATTCCCCCCCCCCCCCCCACACCTTCCTACATGATGCCTGAGGCAGGAGATGCACTTTAGAGCCCCTGTATTTCAGGATCTGTTGGGGCTATGAAGAGAATCTCATCTTTATGAAATGAGACCAACAACATCATGATAGCCCTTACAGATTCGGAGCGTTCTGCCATTAAAAACGGTGTCAGGAATTGAGATCTGCATTGGGATCTCAATGCCAAATGGCATTTTCAACAGCGAATTGCTCCAGATCTGTAAGGGTTATGATGATGATATTCCAGTACTTAATATTTTAAATATGAGATTCTATTCTTTAAAATGAATTTAAGATCATCTTTATAGCCCTAACTAATCCTGAGATATTGACATTTATAATGACGTATTAGATACGTCCTCGGCTAGAAAAGTGCCACCCTGGGAGAACGTATAAATATGTGGGTGGCAGGGAAAGGGTTAAACATGGAAGTTTTTACACTTGATAAGGAAGTTTTAGCAGAGTGCTTCCATCTCTGACTTATTGCAATATTTTTTTTTTTTTTATTTATTTTTTTTTTTTTCTTCCTGTGACAGATGGAGTCCTATCTGGACATATATCTGACAATGCTGTCCAAGGCCCCTCTCCAGTTCTGGGAACCAGGTTTCCAACTTCTCAACGCTCTGGGTGTGCTCAACCACACCAGAATCGCTACACCAAAGATCAAGATTACCGGCCAAAATCTTCTGGTAGACAAACACCAACTATGGCTTCTCCAGTCCCTGGAGCTTCCTTTTTACGTCCTCTCCACCAGGTACCTGTTGTGCCTGTAGTTCGGCCATCCCACCAGTTGCATCCTGGTTTGGTACAAAAGATGTTGGCACAGGGTGTACCTCCACAACATCTCTCTCTCCTGCAGGCAGGTCAGTATATTGTGTTTTTAAGACTGAGGGAGTCTGCCATCAAGAAAACATGGATCATACTAATGACAATACCTTGTAGAATGTCTTCTACACTTTCCAAAGATGTCTTTCTTAGTTTGCATTGCAGTTTTATTTTCATGATCTTTTATTCTTAACTAGCCAGAAGGAGTTTAGGGGCATTTCTTCTCCTGCTGGGGTTTCACTCTGTTCAAGATAACCATCCCGAACTGAAGACAAAGTGGGAGAATTAAGCAGTTTGGGGCAGTTATCTAGAGCAGAAAGTAAAGCTCCATCAGGAAAATAAATGCTTCTAAAGCCCATTTCAGGTAATTTGCATAAGAAATCCTCATTTTCATGAAAACAGAGCTGCAGAACGGAGTAAGAAAGGAATCTTTGAAAAGTGTATAAGGAGCCCTACAATGTACTGTCATTGGTTTGATATTAAAATATCATAAAAGGAGTTTTAACAGGAAAAATTTTTAGTCTTGTAACAGATTTACTGCATTATCTACAAATATGGCTACTTCTCAGAACATGGTTTAAGCTGATAACCAGAATGAATTGTCCTTGTCAAAACTAGCTACAGTACATGATTATGATGTAGCAACTTGGAATTAATAAGGTTATTGGGTATCGGCTTGTGCAGATCTCTAACAATTGTGAAACTTTGTTTTCTTTATTCTACCTTCCCTCTTAAGGACTCCTACCTTCTGGTATTGACCTGCCAACTCTGCATGGTCTTTCTCCCTCTGTCCTTGGTCAGCCGTTCTACCCACTACCACAGACAGGACATCCGCTTCTGAATCAGCGACCAACAAACCCTCTCCAACTAGCAATGATGCAACAATCTGTACAGCGATTAGGTATGCTTTAATACGTCGTGGTAGTATAATAACCCTAAACAGCGGGGAAAAAAAAAATGTTAATTTTGCACTGGTTACTCAATTCCTTGTGTTTTGATTGTGATACAATATAAACTAGGTTGTAGAGGTTTGTAACAAATTTTGGTGGTACTGTATGAAAAACATGCTAGGAAAGTGGTTAAAGGGGTTATGATTTCTAACATTGATAGCCTAGCCTTAGGATAGGCCATCAATATTGGATCTTCGGGGTCAGACACCTGTGGACCCTGCAGGTCACTGGTACACTTGCTGCTACAGTTTTACGGTTTGAAAACAATACCCAGATAATGCGGTTTGCGGTAAGTGCTGTAGCACTGCCACATAGAGTTCAATGGGACAGCGCAGCAGTACCTACACTCGCCGCTACTTTTTGTATGGTGAGTGAACAGAGCGGTATGTAAACAATACTGCAAACCGCACTGTCTCTGTATCGGTGACCTGCGTAGGTCCTGGGTGTTATACTCTGCAGATCTAATATTGATGACCTATCTCAAGGATAGGCAATCAATGTTAAAGGGATTTATCCCATTTCTGATATTGCTGCAACACTGTGTACGTTCGTGTTGATTGGGGCAGCAGTATGCTGAACCCGGCTGGAAGTTAACACGACCTTTGTGTGCACTATGTGTTAGTGGTTGTATGAGATGTATAAACATGGTTGCTTTCTTCAAGGGGCTGTCTGTTATTTGAGTTAGCCTAGATGCACACGACTGAGGTGCAAAATAGATCCCCTGTGAGCGCAATCCACTCTAAGTATCACCGCATTAAAGTCCAAATTATTACAATTGGTATATGAGCCGGCTCACAGAGTGTCATATCTAGAATTATGTGAGCAATATGGATTTTGGTCTTTTATGGCGGATGAGTGAGGTTTAAATACATTGTAGTTGTGGTTATACATTGTATAGACAAAGAGAAGGTGCGATTAGTATAATTAACATGATTGTGTATAACATTGAAGGCACAGACAAAAACTGCATCCCATTATAGATAAGCTTTCAGGAAAGCAGAGGGATGAACTCTGGGCTGTGTGGAAAGGAATGTAAGATGAAGACAGGCACAAGCAGGCATCATCCACACCCCCATACATTTCAATGTATGGAGGGATCTGTGAAAACTGACACAGTCAAAAAATTTATTTTTTTTTTTCTTTCTCTATCCCCCTACTGTTCCAGAGTCACGAATGCTGTTGTTTTTGGTGCCTGATATGCTATTTAGACTCTGTACTGTCAGACAGATGGTGTTGGGCAGGAGCAGACAAGGCGTGTGATTCTGGGCTCTTGACACTGGCTGCTTCTGATTGGTGTTCTGAATCACACACCCTGCCTGACACTGCCCTTACAGAGCATAAATGGCACATGAGGCATCAAAACTAACTGCGCTTGTTGCTTGGGAATGGTGAGGGCTAGAGAAAAAAAATTCCAACTGCACTGATACTAAGAAGCTGAATTTGTGGAGGTGGTGAAAGGTTTAAGACTAGGGCTACACTGCCAATTTGGCTGTGACTCCCGTCCCATGACGTTACGGAAATAGCGTACCTCAAAGTCCAACCATAGCTGAAAGTCGTCGTCTCAGCTAGGCTGTGGGCGGGTAAGCACAGAGGATGGGGGGGGGGGCCTCTCATTTTAGAGAGGTAGATACAGTGGGTACGGAAAGTATTCAGACCTTTAAATTTTTCACTTTGTTTCATTGCAGCCATTTGCTAAAAGCAAAAAAGTTCATTTTATTTCTCATTAATGTACACTCAGCACCCCATCTTGACAGAAAAAAAAACAAATGTAGATCTTTTCGCAAATTTATTAAAAAAGAAAAACTGAAATCACATGGTCATAAGTATTCAGACCCTTTGCTGTGACACTCATATTTAACTCACATGCTGTCCATTTCCTTCTGATCCTCCTTGAGATGGTTCTACTCCTTCATTGGAGTCCAGCTGTATTTAATTAAACTGATTGGACTTGATTAGGAAAGGCACACACCTGTCTATAGAAGACCTCACAGCTCACAGTGCATGTCAGAGCAAATGAGAATCATGAGGTCAAAGGAACTGCCCAAGGAGCTCAGACAGAATTGTGGCAAGGCACAGATCTGGCCAAGGTTATAAAAATTTCTGCAGCACTCAAGGTTCCTAAGAGCACAGTGACCTCCATAATCCTTAAATGGAAGAAGTTTGGGATGACCAGAACTCTTCCTAGACCTGGCCGTCCAGCCAAACTGAGCAATCGTGGGAGAAGAGCCTTGGCAAGAGAGGTAAAGAAGAACCCAAAGATCACTGTGGCTGAGCTCCAGAGATGCAGTATGGAGATGGGAGAAAGTTCCACAAAGTCAACTATCACTGCAGCCCTCCACCAGTCGGGGCTTTATGGAAGAGTGGCCCGAAGGAAGTCTCTCCTCAGTGCAAGACATATGAAAGCCCGCATAGTTTGCCAAAAAACACATGAAGGACTCCCAGACTATGAGAAATAAGATTATCTGGTCTGATGAGACGAACTTTTTTGGCGTTAATTCTAAGCGGTATGTGTGGAGAAAACCAGGCACTTCTCATCACCTGCCCAATACAATCCCAACAGTGAAACATGGTGGTGGCAGCATCATGCTATGGGGGTGTTTTTCAGCTGCAGGGACAGGATGGCTGGTTGCTATTGAAGGAAAGATGAATGTGGCCAAGTACAGAGAGATCCTGGAAGAAAACCTCTTCCAGAGTGCTCTGGACCTCAGACTGGGCAGAAGGTTCACCTTCCAACAAGACAATGACCCTAAGCACACAGCTAAAATAACAAAGGAGTGGCTTCGAACAACTCTGTGACTATTCTTGACTGGCCCTGCCAAAGCCCTGACCTCAACCCAATTGAGCATCTCTGGAGAGACCTGAAAATGGCTGTCCACCAACGTTCACCATCCAACCTGACGGAACTGGAGAGGATCTGCAAGGAAGAATGGCAGAGGATCCCCAAATCAAGATGTGAAATACTTGTTGCATCATTCCCAAGAAGACTCATGGCTGTACTAACTCAAAAGGGTGCTTCTACTCAATACTGAGCAAAGGGTCTGAATACTTATGACCATGTGATATTTGTTTTTCTTTTGTAATAAATTTACAAAAATATCTATATTTCTGTTTTTTTTCCTGTCAGGATGGGATGCTGAGTGTACATTAATGAGAAATAAAATGAACTTTTTTGCTTTTAGCAAATGGCTGCAATGAAACAGAGTGAAAAATTTAAAGGGGTCTGAATACTTTCCATACCCACTGTATGCTGTAAATTGCTTTCATGGGAAAACCCTTTAAGATTGTATCTTGTGCTGTTATCCCACTGCAATATATAGTTATGTCTCACAGAAAATAAATGGTTTCAAACGATAAACCTTAACTTTTAATATCTTAAAATAAAAAATACAAAGGACGTCCACTAGTCTACTAAAAGACAGATCAATGTGGTCTGTGCCTGTCTATTCAGAGTTTATTCAGGGTTTAAATGTTAGACAGTATTCACACTCTCCAACTTTCCACTGGACCTATATTATAGCAGAAGATAAACTTGCTCTACACGTTTCCCCTGTGTTATCTGTGTCAGGTTCGTCAGGAGCTAATACTAAAACTTATAAATTGGTCTAAGCTGCTACTCTATACACTGGAGCACACCATCAGTGCTTCAGGAACTGCAGTTGTAACTGCAATTTTGAAATTTATAGCAGCTTATACCAATTTATAAGTTTTAGTATTAGCTCCTGACGAACCTGACACAGATAACACAGGGAAAACGCGTAGAGCAAGTTTATCTTCAAGTTTATCTTCTGCTGTAATGTAGGTGTTTATTGAGCATAAGGGTCAGAATATCGTGGTTTCCCTTATGGTTACAATATTTTAATGACAGGAAATGAAGTTACTGTGACCTGTACCTAGATTACTGGCTTATGTACATACTACAGACTAGGGTTGTGGAGGTATATCAATGCTGTGCGGGAGTCTAGTCAGTAATACTTTACAAATTGTGTGTGGGGACCAGGAGTTTGGGTTTTCCTAGCACTAAGAGCAACTGACAAAATACTGACCTGTTGCATGACGCAGTCGTGATACTATAACCTTAGTCTAAGGGTGGTGAAAGTATCTAATTACACCCTAGGTCCAGTGGAAAGTTGGAGAGTGTGAATACTGTCTAACATTTAAACTCTGAATAGACAGGCACAGACCACATTGATCTGTCTTTTAGTAGACTAGTGGACGTCCTTTGTATTTTTTATTTTAAGATATTAAAAGTTAAGGTTTATCGTTTGAAACCATTTATTTTCTGTGAGATATGAAGTAATAGGGAATGGTGTAGAACCCGCTATGAGAATATATGGTTATGGTTGTACTGGTTTATTTTACTAATGTGATTTATGTAAGCTAAACTGAAATTTGTATTTTACAGGGTCTAGTGCTCAAAATTTTTCTGGCATACATACTCCTTCACAAAGTTTGCAAAATCGTCCTAATGTGCATATGATGGATCATCGTCCTCCAAGAAGCACTTCCCCTGTGGGATTGGCCAAGTGGTTTGGATCTGATGTCTTACAGCAGCCACTCCCTTCTATGCCTGCTAAAGTGATAAGTGTGGATGAACTTGAATACAGACAATGAAGTAAAATGGACTTGATGGTTCATGGTCTACAGTCTGATCCATTCTGGGCAGAAGATGGTCTGTGTCTTATCCGGAGGCCTACCAAATCAACTTTTAGTGGTTTGCTTCCCCCTCCTATCTGCTTAATATTCATGCAGATAGTCTTATAAAGGAGGGTTCATCTCATTTGCCCATGAAGCCTTTTTGGTTTTTTCTTTTTTTTGGGGGAAGGGGCACTTTATCTTATTTTTCTTTCAACTTGGCAGTCTGCTGAGGGATTATGGAGATCTCTGGCAAGCGATGAACTTTGTGTACAGACTTGTATAAAGGTTTTTGTTTATGTATATACTCACATTTAGAATAGTTTTTGTTTGACTAGCTGTACAGATGAGAAAGCGAAGTCTGTTTTGCCACTTACAAAGTCTGAGCTCTCCCTTTAATTTGTACATGTCTTTTCTTTCAAATAAATCTGCATAATGCTAAAGGTGTGAATGGACATTTTTGCTAGTATTCTCTTCTTGGGAAGCATGTTTTGTGTGGGTTTTTTGTGTCCATGTTAATTTAACATCTTATAAACTCCCCTTAAATGTGTCTTCTCAAGACTAAACAAATTTAACTCCTTTAATCTCTTCTGCGTAACTAAGGTCCTCAACACCCTTTAACAATTTTGTGGCCCTCCGTTGAATTTTTCCAACTCTAGGGCATCCTTTCTATGAACAGGTATCCAGAACTGAATTGCATATTCCAGATGGGTACTCAGACAACGGAGTATAACGAACAGAGGCCCAGGGAGCTGAGGAAACATAAAAAGCAATGTTGCTCACCTCTCTTGGGCTCCGGCATGACTCCCTGCTGTCTTCGGGGCCTCTTTAGTGATGTCACATGAGTCACTGTGCATTATAATGTGGTCGTAACCCACATCTGTGATGTCATTGAAGACAGCCGAAAACTGGTTTTTGTGTTTCCTCACCTCCCAGGGCCTCTGAATGTTATACTCTGGGGTCTGAGAAGGCAGTATCGGGCAGCAAGTTTTGCACCCAAATCAGCGGTAGATTCTTCCATCATTCTGCCTCCCATTTGAGCAGGATGCTAAAAAAAAAAAAAAAAAATAAATAAAAAAAAAGATCCTGCACGATCTTAAAATAGAGGAATCCGAAACAGATGTCCGCCTCAAATTCCTATTTACTTTCCAACGTCTGAACAGGTTCAATCTACTTGCATGAAGTGGACTGTCTTATAGTCCACTCCAGTAGAGCTTCCCTGAACATTCAGAGTTAGAGGGTAGCAATAGAAGTAAAGGGTTCCATTCTTCACCTACAATATCAAGTTTTACCGTTCAGGGTATCCATGGTTTTACAAAATTGGGCTCACTTAAGGGAATGAAGATAATGTCTCTTATTTGGATGACTTCCTGAAACCGAGACCTTGCAAAAAAGTGTCAGCCAGGTGTTAGCAAAATTCTAGCTGGTTTCTGCTAGTAGAATTTCTAAAACTTTGGCAAGATAGATAGATAGATATAGATATATATATATATATATATATATATATATATATATATATATATATATATATATATATATATATATATTATTTTTTTTTTTTTTTTTTTTTTATTTGCACTTCCCTGAGGAATCTAGTGGGGATCCCAATTGTGGGGCTGCTTGAATTTCTTAAGGCTTGGAGAACAAGGTCTCTCCAATAACAACTGTAAGTTGTAAGTCTCTCTGCCCTGAGTGCCCTTTTTGATGAAAAGCTGGAAGGACCATCCCTGGATCAGTAGATTCATTAAAGCTTCTTAGAAATTATTGAAGGCCTGCTTTCAAAGGTTCCCCCTTGGGATTTAAACCTGGCCCTATACGCTTTGTCTAAAGCTCCGTTTGAACCTTTAGGGTATGTGCCAATCCTAATTCTCTAAAGGAGCAAGAATTTCATTGTTTAGATGTTAGACGCTGCCTGGTGTCTCCTCAAATTGAAGGAAGTTTTCATTGGCACCAGCTGGCCCATTCCTCATGCTTTGACTTGTATACTTGTGTTCAGGATCTGTGTTCTAATATGAACTGCCTGGGACTCTAGTAGTGACCAGTTCTGCCCCTGATCCCTAGTTGCTTGCTGACTCTCATTGGATGCTGATTACCTCCTTCCCCCGTTTCGAAGTTGCTTTTGTTACTTGTATCCGATGCATATGGATGTCATGCAACATATATATTCCTTTTTGTTTGCTTTTTGTGCTGTTTTTATTTTGGGATAGTATTTGGCTCTCTCATATAGGCTTTGACCTGCATATGCACGCCTGGATTGCCAGCGAAACTCCTGCCCCTCAGCCGTTAGTGATGGGGAGAGTACTTGTCAGGACTGCCCCCTCTCACCACTTATTCCTCCTCACCCTAGAACTGCTTCTCTGTAGAACTCTGTTCTCTAGGATTCTGGAGGGCAAATCGGCTCTCTCCTTTAACACCCATGCTAAACATGGAATCTGAATCCCTATGCTCAGGAGACAGACTGGTGCGACATGTCATGTCCCTAATTTTACATCCTGGATCTCCCACCTCGTCTACCTCCACCACTGGGAATCACTGTTTTCTGAAGCCCAACAGGCCAGGCTCTTCTCTCATTCCTCTAGCCTGCAGATTTCAGGAAGCGGGTTAGAAGGTTTTTTTTTTTTTTGTTTTTTTTTATCCATCTAGTAGTGTACTTACTAGACTCCATGCACTGATGCCCTCCTCGGACTGGCGCGGTCTGGCCCCAGAAGGTGACCTTCCATTTCCTATTTGTCCTATGTCAGCACAGAAGGGTCTTTATCCCCGCCTCTTGCTCCTCCTGGCCCACCTACATGATGATAAACCAATAATTAGCGTATTGATCAGGCTGTAGTTATAAGAACCCCTCTTTCTCAATGCTACTTTGTCTTTTGTTTTGTTTTTTTGTCCTTTTCTGCTTTAGTGGGCCCACTTGGGGGATTTCTGTTACTACTACTTCTGTGTTTGTGGGTGGTGGGTTTTTTGTTTTTTTTACATGCAGTTTTGAGGGCTATAAAAAAAAAAAAAAAAAAATTCCTTTTTAGGGTTATTCTACTAATTGCGTTTTTTTGTTTTGTTTTTAAATAGGGCTTTATTTTTTGAGGGAGCATTTTAACTTATATGTGAATTTTTTTTTTTTTTTTTTTTTTTTTTTTGTGTGTGTGTGATTTATCCTACAACTGGGGCTGATATATACATACGTCCTTGTAGAGTTGGTGGTGGACCGCCTGGATGTACGGGAGCAGCAGAACCTCTAGGCGTCAGTATCTCCTGGATCCAAACGGTATTCCAAATGTAGAAATGGTAGGAGTGACTCCAAAAAAAGAGAGGTAGGGGACCGCGCTTCACCAAAGTTGCTTTAATAAACTCTAAAACACAACGCGTTTCGAGGATCAATGGTCCTCTTTATCAAGTGTACAAGAGACTGGTTAAAAAAGGAAATAAACATGAACAAATAAGAATAGAAAAACAGATAATGTTCATCAAATAATCAATGTGAAATAAAATAATAATAATAATACACATATACAGTACTTATAAATTGATTAAAAGTGAGAAAAGTGGCTATGAATGTGTATCAACCACAATATGAATTATTTAAAGGCTATGTGTAATAAATAAGGCGGACAATAAATTAACAATTAAAATCGTATAAAAAATGAAAACAATTAAGAGAAATATTTATAAATGTGGGTAACATTAACAATATTGAGTATAAAGGAATGTTAATAAGTAACAAAGATATGAATAAATATCAAAAGAGATACATACATAGTAACAGAGATACGGAAAATAAATAAATCATGAATTGCCAATGGTAATAGAATCTGGTACTTGGAGATTATTAAAACATGGGTAAAAGTGTGTGTGAGGAGTTGTCATATATATCATATAGGTCTAGGCCTATAAAGACTGGTAAAGTAGTGTTTGGAACTTACCAGCCTCAAAGGGTTAGCTGTATTTGTAAATGCGGGTAACATGAAGGAAAACAAAGACTGGGAAAGTAGTGTTTGGAACTTACCAGCCTGGAGGGGTTAGCTGTAAAAAGCAGAAGTGTGTGGTAGGACCGTTTACTTGGGGGTTTATATAGGTATACCTGGCCAGGACTGCCCATATTAGGGGAGGAGTTCTGATCAGAAGGGAAAAAAAAAAAAAAAAAATTGAATATGAGAAAATGGTAATAGGTGTCAAAGGTGTAAATAAGTATCAACTATCAGTTGTAGTATCAGTAGTATAAGTATCAACATGAGTTGTTGATTTGGCACTCGGTTACGCTAGGTTGGCAAGTTTCCAGATGAACACAATATTGAGTATGAAGGAATGTTAATAAGTAACAAAGATATGAAAAAAAAAAAAAAAAAAAAAAGGATATGGGAAAAAAAAAAAAAGGGGAAAAAAGGAAGAAAGAAAAAAAAAAAAGGAAACTATATAAAATTATTGTATATATTACCAGTGCCTCCATAATACCTCAGGACTGTTTTAGTCATATACAGATTCAAGTGCTTCATTGAGACCAGCTGGTGTCAGTGAATTAAATTTGAATATCCAGTACATTTCTTTTCTTTTTAGTTTATCAAACCTATTGTTGATATGTGTAGGAATATGGTCTAATGGTGTGATTTTAAACCCATTAAAGCTGGAATTGTGTACCAATAAAGCATGTTTCGAAACACTATGCTTGAGGTAACCATTCTGTACATTAGACCTATGTTTATTTAGTCTTTCTCTTAGTGGTCTAATGGTTCGGCCTATATACTGAAGTCCACAGGGGCATTCAAGGACATAAATAACGTAGGAAGAGGAACAATCTAAAGAATGCTTGATCTGAAAAGTTTCGCCCGTGACAATGCTAGTGATGTCTTTTGCTAAATGATTGATTGTATTACAGCATTTACATTTCTTATGTTTACATTTAAATACGCCATTTGTTTGTAAGTGCATGGAGCTCGGATCCTTGGGCTTGGTAAGAGATCTAAGTTTACTTGGGGCCAAGAGATTTTTTAAAGTCTTGGCTCTTCTGAAGGTGATGGATGGTTTGGAGGGGATATTGGGTTTGAGTAGTGGATCATTGAGGAGTATTGGCCAGTGTTTATCAAGAATCATTCTGATCCTATTATGTGCATTATTATAGGTAGTGATAAAATTATGTCCGAACCCTCTAACATTATTTTTCTCAGAGGGAATCAGACAATCGGACTGGATCAAGGATTGTGCTTTTGATTCTGCTGCTTGGATAATCCTTTTCGGATAATATTTCTCTTGAAATCGTTGGGTTAGGATTTTACTCTGTATTTTGAAATCTGCATCACTAGTACAATTGCGTCTGATCCATTTGAATTGGCCGAAAGGTACATTGTCTCTCCATTTCCTATAATGGGAACTCCGATAATCTAGTAGGCTGTTGCAGTCCACTTTCTTAAAAAAAGTTTTAGTGTTAATACCATTAGGGCCACCAGTTAGTTCCAAATCTAGGAACTCGATCGTGTTTATTTGGGGTTGGCCACTTAGGGTGATTCCCCAATCGTTATTGTTGAGGTATTTGGTGAACTCTTGAAAGTATTGTTCAGTGCCTTCCCATATAAATAAGAGGTCATCAATATATCTTCTATAAAAAACTATGTTATGTGACCAGAAGTGTTTGTTTTGGATGAAGGATTCCTCATAGCGTCCCATAAAGATATTGGCATAACTGGGTGCGAAACGGGTACCCATGGCTGTACCACGTTTCTGTAGGTATAGTTTAGATTCGAAAGTGAATACATTGTGCTCCAAAATGAATTGGATGATATTTGTGATAAAGGTTTTCTGTTCAATAGGCATCGTCTTATCCATGTGTAATGTTTTGGTTATCATTTCCAGGCCTTTGGAGTGGGGTATATTACTGTATAGGGCCGAAACATCAAGGGTTGCCCAAATATAATTGGGCTTCCATTGAATAGTTAGCAGTTCAGTAATTAGATGAGTTGAATCTTTCAAATAGGATGGGAATTTGGTTACATACTTTTGTAACTGCAAATCTATATAATGCGAAAGATTTCTTGTTAATGCGTTGACTCCAGAGATGATGGGTCTTCCTGGCGGATTTTGTAGATTTTTATGAACTTTAGGTAAGTGATAAAATTGTGAAATCGAAAAGTCATTGACTAGTAGAAAGCCCTTTTCCTTATGTTAGGATGCCTTTTGGTAAAGGCATTAGTAATCAATTCACGATATTTGATGTAGTGTAAGTCAGAAGGGTCTTTATGTAAAATCTGATAGTAATTGGAATCGGATAATATTCGAACGGCCTCTGAGATATAATCAGCTCTGTCTTGTATAACCACACCCCCACCCTTGTCAGCATTTCTGATTACAATAGATTTATTATTAATAAGGGATTTAATGGCTAGTTTTTCAGATGGACGGAGGTTGGATTTTGCCTTAGGATCATTCGATTTATTCAGATCTTGAAAATCGTTGGCCACTAGGGAATAAAAAGTTTCAATATGGTGTCCTTTGTGTTGGAGAGGATAAAAGTTAGACTTCGGCTTTAATGTGGTTGTGTGGGGAATGGGTTTGATTACAGGAGTTGTACTGGATATGGAAGGGGATTGTGAATGGTTAATGATTGATGGATTATTTGCAGTTAGAGCAAAATGACGAGTGAGTGTCAATTTCCGTATATATGTATGGAGATCAATGAATAGATCAAGATCATCCGGTTTTTGGTCTGGGCAAAATGAAAGGCCTTTAGATAATAAATTGGTTTCTTGTATTGTTAGAGAGTAGCTGGAGAGGTTGAAAATGGTTATTGAATTTTTGTTTCTCTTGGCATCCGGACTTGGATTTTTTGGTTCTATGTTTGTGGCCCCCTCTACAGCCTCTTTGTCTTTTTGTGCGTTTTCTTGAGTGGGAGAATGTTCCAATTTCCTTTTGAGACTTACTGGGCTGTAATAATCGGATATTTTCGTATATATCGGATTCTCTTTCGTATGAAACGAATGCAGGGGTGTAAGTTTTGGAGGAAGACCTAAAAAAGACTCTGATGTATTTAATGGGGGAGGTCTGCTTGTGTTAAGAATATCAGTATTATCGGGTATTGATAAAACTTTCTGTATCTGTGAGGCAGATAGGGGGGTATTATAGATAGTAGTCAAAGAGTCATCTAAGACCTCTTCGATGGATGAATTACTGGGAAGTCGGAGGTCAGAATAAACAGTATTGGTGGATACACTGGGGATTGTTACCTGGGGAATTGATACTGTCTGGAGGTTGGGTACTAAGGTTACTTCCGTTCATGGGTAATTTGGAGTTCGCTGTTTGAGAAGTTGAGTATGTGTGTTTAGGTTTGACAGATGTGAATTGGGTGGGGGGGAGGGATAGGGAGGTTGGTGCATGTGTATTGGTACAGGAATTGTTAGGATTAGATTCACAAGGGGGTTTACCAGTTGGGTTGGATGTAGATAGTAAATTGATATTACCAGTATTGGGGGTAACCATTGGTAGCCCACTGGTAGATTGCGGGTTTTATTGGTTGGATTACTCTTATTGTGAAAACGAGGTTTGTGTGGGAGATCTCTAGTGTTCGGGGGGGTTCTAAAATTAATGGTGGTTCTGGGGTTCTTGGGCTTAATATTGAGTAATGATGGGATGGGGGTTTTGGGGGTTAAGTTATTATTGTTAGATTTCCCTTTTGTTTTGAAATTCTTTAACCAAAATTTAATGTTACCTCTAGAATAGTCAGTACAGTCTCTTTTTAATTTATCACTTTTGTGTTCTAGTAGCTCTCGTTCTAGATTAAGGGTTCTAGTACATAAGACTCTGTTCATACGAATAAAATCAGGGTGTTGTTTATATTGTTCTATTTCATGGGTAAGTGAATTGATCTGGGATTTAAGTGCATGGGCTAGTGCTTGGCGCTTGTGGGAGATTCTTTCTATTAATCCCCTACTGCATTGGTCTAAATAATTGTCCCACTCAATCGTGAAAAGGGGGTCATTATCAAAAGTGGATCGGAATTTGAACCTGAGACCTCTTGGGACAATATTTTCATCAAGATAAATACAAAGGAATTTATGGTCAAGAAAATGTCTAGTTTTGTCGAAGACCAATTTTTCGAGGCACCAGAAGAGTTTACTGAGGTCTTCTCTGGAGATATGGGGTAACTCACAGTCTGTAGATCTTATGTTGGGTTCAGTGATTGGAGGTGGATCATTGATGTCGAATTTTCTGGTGTAATACTCCACAAGATTTTCACGTTTGTCGTCACGATGTAGTAAGAAATCCTAACCCAACGATTTCAAGAGAAATATTATCCGAAAAGGATTATCCAAGCAGCAGAATCAAAAGCACAATCCTTGACCCAGTCCGATTGTCTGATTCCCTCTGAGAAAAATAATGTTAGAGGGTTCGGACATAATTTTATCACTACCTATAATAATGCACATAATAGGATCAGAATGATTCTTGATAAACACTGGCCAATACTCCTCAATGATCCACTACTCAAACCCAATATCCCCTCCAAACCATCCATCACCTTCAGAAGAGCCAAGACTTTAAAAAATCTCTTGGCCCCAAGTAAACTTAGATCCCTTACCAAGCCCAAGGATCCGAGCTCCATGCACTTACAAACAAATGGCGTATTTAAATGTAAACATAAGAAATGTAAATGCTGTAATACAATCAATCATTTAGCAAAAGACATCACTAGCATTGTCACGGGCGAAACTTTTCAGATCAAGCATTCTTTAGATTGTTCCTCTTCCTACGTTATTTATGTCCTTGAATGCCCCTGTGGACTTCAGTATATAGGCCGAACCATTAGACCACTAAGAGAAAGACTAAATAAACATAGTTCTAATGTACAGAATGGTTACCTCAAGCATAGTGTTTCGAAACATGCTTTATTGGTACACAATTCCAGCTTTAATGGGTTTAAAATCACACCATTAGACCATATTCCTACACATATCAATAATAGGTTTGATAAACTAAAAAGAAAAGAAATGTACTGGATATTCAAATTTAATTCACTGACACCAGCTGGTCTCAATGAAGCACTTGAATCTGTATATGACTAAAACAGTCCTGAGGTATTATGGAGGCACTGGTAATATATACAATAATTTTATATAGTTTCCTTTTTTTTTTTTTTTTCCCCATATCCTTTTTTTTTTTTTTTTTTTTTTCATATCTTTGTTACTTATTAACATTCCTTCATACTCAATATTGTGTTCATCTGGAAACTTGCCAACCTAGCATAACCGAGTGCCAAATCAACAACTCATGTTGTATCTCAGTTGATACTTATTTACACCTTTGACACCTATTACCATTTTCTCATATTCAATTTTTTTTTTTTTTTTTCCCTTCTGATCAGAACTCCTCCCCTAATATGGGCAGTCCTGGCCAGGTATACCTATATAAACCCCCAAGTAAATGGTCCTACCACACACTTCTGCTTTTTACAGCTAACCCCTCCAGGCTGGTAAGTTCCAAACACTACTTTCCCAGTCTTTGTTTTCCTTCATGTTACCCGCATTTACAAATACAGCTAACCCTTTGAGGCTGGTAAGTTCCAAACACTACTTTCCCAGTCTTTTATATTTTTTTTTTTTTTTTTTGTACCAACCTCCACAACTCCTCACACACACTTTTACCCATGTTTTAATAATCTCCAAGTACCAGATTCTATTACCATTGGCAATTCATGATTTATTTATTTTCCGTATCTCTGTTACTATGTATGTATCTCTTTTGATATTTATTCATATCTTTGTTACTTATTAACATTCCTTTATACTCAATATTGTTAATGTTACCCACATTTATAAATATTTCTCTTAATTGTTTTAATTTTTTATACGATTTTAATTGTTAATTTATTGTCCGCCTTATTTATTACACATAGCCTTTAAATAATTTATATTGTGGCTGATACACATTCATAGCCACTTTTTATACGATTTTAATTGTTAATTTATTGTCCGCCTTATTTATTACACATAGCCTTTAAATAATTCATATTGTGGTTGATACACATTCATAGCCACTTTTCTCACTTTTAATCAATTTATAAGTACTGTATATGTGTATTATTATTATTATTTTATTTCACATTGATTATTTGATGAACATTATCTGTTTTTCTATTCTTATTTGTTCATGTTTATTTCTTTTTTTAACCAGTCTCTTGTACACTTGATAAAGAGGACCATTGATCCTCGAAACGCGTTGTGTTTTAGAGTTTATTAAAGCAACCTTGGTGAAGCGCGGTCCCCTACCTCTCTTTTTTTGGAGTCACTCCTACCATTTCTATATTTGGTCCCCTTGGGATGCATATTGTATCCTCCAAGGTCTCTGATCCCTCCTACCCCTCACTCTTCTTTTGTCTTGTCTTATCCTCCCCCCCCCCCCATTCCGTTCTTATTCTTGAGTTGGCCTCTAATTCATGATTGTTTTTGTTTTTTGCTCTGTTCTTGCTTTGCGGTTTGTTCTATTTTGTGTTTTAATAAAAATGTTTAAAAAATAAAAAATTATGGAACAGGAGTAGAAATTCTCAGCCAGGAGATTTGATCTTGGGTCAAGGTTCAAGACTGTGTATAAACTGGATCCCACAGAATATGAAGCCAGGGTGGAACTGGACAAAGTAGATCCAGCTGTAGCTAATTTGCCCAAAAAAAAAACTTTTTTTTCTTCCATAGATGATTCTAATCTGCTAAGAGATCCTATGGATTGCAGAGCTGATACATTTTTGTAGTGTGTTTGTGGTTTTTTTTTTTTTTGGTTTTTTTTTGCTGGCGATGGCAGCCATTACAGTTTATCAGGCCCTAAGGTTATGGTTAAGCCAATTAGGAAGAGATATATTCTGGAGGGAGTCCCAAGACAAAAATTGTTGGTTCAACTTTATTCTTCGAAGTTGGCAGTGGATTATGTGTCTGATTTTTCCTCTAGACACCTTGAGAGTCACCTCCAAGAATCTAGTAGTTACTAATGCTGCTAGACGGGCGAACTGGCTGAAACCTTGGGCAATTTTTAAAAAATTAAATAAAATACGTTCAATACATTTTGAACCTGGCAGACTTTTTTTTTTGGGTTGAAGTTGGATCAACTTCTGAAAGCCAACAAAAAAGGGAAATTACTAATGTTCCTCCAGCCAAATAAAAAAAATTCAGATCTCGTTTTCACTATCGCAAAAGGCAGGATTTGTTCTCTCGAAGAGGGAATGGTAGAAGATAAGACCATGGCAGTTCATTTCAGAGGTTTCGATTTTCCAAAAAGAAACACTATGACGTAGGTGTCAATAAGCAGGAATTTTGACGACAGGAGACAAAGTTGGAGGACGTTTGCAAAATTATTTTTTTTTGACTTGGCCAGAAAGAATACAGACAAGTGGGTTCTAGATGTCATAAAAGAAGTTATGGTATAGAGTTCTATCACAGGCCAAGAGATCAGTTTCTGTTGAACGATTAGCAGAATCCCCACATCTTTTCTCTGGTTCAGAAATTCGTGATCAAAGGGGCTCTAGAAGTTCCAAAACAGGAAGAAGGATTCGTGTCTACTTGAGACTCTTCTCAGTACCAAAATCAGATGGAACCTGGAGACTTTATATATCTCAGGTGTTACCCCTCCTGTACATTTAAAACATTATTCGACTAGAGCAGTTGCCACTTTTGGGCAGAATAGGCTAATGCCTCTGCTGAGCAAATCTGTAAGGTAGCCACCTGGTCATCACCTTCCACTTTACTCAAGCACTATGGGTTTCAATGTGGTGGCTTATTCAGATCTGTCCTTTGGAAAGTTCTCCAAGTAGGGATGTTTATTTTATTCTCTCTGGTGCGGTCATGGCTGAGGGGAAAAAAATGCTAATTACTTTCCAGAACACACAGCAGCACCGCTCTCGCTCGCTCTCCTTTGGTGGAGACCTACTTTGTCACATGGTGTAGCAGTAGAAAAAAAAAATATGCTTCATACTTTGGGTACAGTTCTTGACTTAACTAGAGTTTCTCTCCTCATATGAAACTTACTGAAGGGAGGAAAGGCTTCACTTTTTCTATTCAGTAGATTTCCTGTCCCTGGGGGTAGATCCTCTCTCTGTGGTGCTGTTGTGGGTTCAGGAAAATCAAATTTCTAGTAAGTATTTTTATAGCCAGATACAGGAGAACTAAGAGTGAGGTGCTCTGTAGCCTAGGACCAGGCTACAAATTGCTTACCTGTGCATTTTTTTCTTCTCCTTCCCCCCACTCAAATACCACAATAGTTATTTACTGCACTTTTGCTTTGATTCTAGAAAATGTGTTAATAAACCTATGTGAAGACAGCTTCCACACACATATTGTTATATAACAACAGTTTAAAAAAACACAAAGTCAGATGGTTTATCTTTGTAACTTACTTAACAGTTATGAGGTTATGTCCACTACTGGGTGAGCATCATTTACAAGCTAGATAGCCACAAACATTGAACAAAAGCTTACTTAAAATGTGTGTTATAGTAAATGTTTTGCTTTGGAACATTAAGTTGGTCATACACTTTATATAGCAGAGGAGAGGAAAATAAGCCTTAAAGCAGTTGTCAAAAGCCCCAAGTATTTTGGATACTGATGTCCTACACCCTTTGTATCTTCAAGAGGTGGGGTCCAACACCCGTAATCTGCTGCTTGAAGCTGTATGTATGGAATATGGCTGGAAGAAGCTATGTTCCCATTCATTTCTTTTGTTTCCATAACATGTTTGAAACTGCAATGTTATAGAAAAATTACATCTTCATTACAACTCAATGACCTTAGGACAGATCATCAATATTGGATCAGTGGAGGGGGGGCCCCCCGTGGAGGGGGGGCCCTCCCGTGTTCAGATGGGCACTGCCACCTCTTCCCTGCTTACCAAGCACAGTGACACTTTTTTCAACTCTGTAGTGGCATCAGCCATCTTCTTCGGAGTGGCCTGCTGGGGGAGCAGCATATCAACCAGGGATAGAAATAAACTGGACCCGGTGCAGGCAGTGGGTGACAGAAGGATACTGTCACTGGTGAGCTCCATGCATGAGACCGTGACAGCGCTGGGCAGTACTGTCAGTGACCGACTGCTCCACCCTAAGTGTGAGAAGGAGCGCTATCGGAAGTCTTTCCTCTCCACCGCGGTTTGGCTGTACAACCAACACCGACCTAAGCGGAGATTATTACACACAGAGAACTGAAATATCTTTCTGTTTGTGAATAGGACTGAGTTGTAAACCCAGGCTTTTTGACTCATTAATGTGATGTAACAGGCCTGTGAGGCGAGTGATTGTGCAGTTGACTAATCTAAAATCTACCATATGCTTGTAGCCATTGAAAATTGACTGTGTTTTGATAAGTTCTCATGTTTTGTCAATATTTACCAGCCATATGATTTTTTTATTTTTTTTTTTTTTTTAAAGTAAAGTGCCATTCACCATCTTTTTCCGACTGGATTTACTTAACTTTCATTATGCACATGACTGTATCACGGATTCCATACAACCTCAAAATTGACAAAAAGCAGAATGCAGCATCCATAGCTATGTAGTGTGCTTCTAATTTCAGTGTGTCTTAATATCATATGAAGGAAGGTCAGAAATGATTTCTACTGTTTTGTATCAGAGCTTATATACTTCTCATATCACCAATGACCCACACACAGAAGGTTAGTGAAGCTGAGTTTTATTGACACATTGCACATGAGATATTTACAGATGGGTGCCCGGTTACTTGTTACAATATGGTGCTAAGGTTTTAAATGTCTGCAGACATAAGAGACAAAACAGTCTTGTATTGATCACTTCTTTACAATTTGAATGACATCTTCATCTTCCAATACATGATCTTTACCAACTTTTTGTGGATTATGTTTCACAGAGGAACCCCAAACCAATGCACTGTGAGCAAGGAAAAGAAAAATGTATTATAAATAATACAGTGTCTTGAAGTCATGTTGAACCTTTCAAGTAATTTCAACAAATAAAGACATTTTTGTTACAACTATTCCCTGAATGGCTACTTTTTACAAGTTATTTAACTTATACTCTGAGTAGAAAGAACAGACAAGGAGCTATAACAGAGGTCAGCAATCCCCGGCACTGGTGCACCCAAGGCATATCTACCTGGCAGAGGATTCTCTGCTGCTCCAGGTGACAATCTCTCTCTAATGGACCATGGAAATACAGTCAGACAGGAGGATGGGGCGAGCATGTGGCATGATACCCTAGTGTCCGGGCCAGTACACTAGTCAAATGATAGCAACTGCCTGTGAAAAGTAGAATATGGCAGCTAAACTTGCCTTCATTCCTTTCAATAAGGCTGGAAAGATTTGTTTGGATTTCTTCAAGAAAGAGACTATGATGTGTAAGGGGCATCCTCTGCCCCCCAAAAAGCAGGCTTACTACAGACTACTGTTAGCCCCATGATCAGCCGAAATTCATATCCAGTAAATAGGAACCATTTTGCTAAAAAGTCAGAGAGAAGGATCGGTTGCTGTTAAGGTTTGTGATATGACTTTCATATCGTTTTCACAGTTGTCGCATAGCACACTGACTATTTCATCTTTGATTTTTTTTTTCAAAATTGGCACCACAGACAAAAAAAAAAAAAAAGGGTTGCTGAACCCTGAGCTATAATGTCTGACTTCACAAGGTAGCAGTCTCTATGCTCCCCTCCGTTCAATGAACTCTTGGTTGTAAATCCTAATTTTAAAGCACTTAAATATGTTCTTTGCTACATATCAGTCTTCCACAAGTACAGTACACAAATCACCTGTAGGTTACACTACCTCATGTTAATATGCCCATGATTTTGCGATCGTTAGAAGGCGCAATAACAAAAAAAAAAAAGGACTTTGGACTATATGAAATGTGATCACACTGTTCAATAGAAACAGTGCAGATACATTAAATCCAGATCTGTAAGAAACACTGACAATGCCAAGGCAAAAGTTCCAAGACAACAACATGAATTGTAAAAAGCAAAGTGTAGAAAAAAGTTGATGCAATTATGAAAAAGCATATTAAGTAAGATTAATCTTAAAAACAGATACTCACTACTTGAATTCTTTGATAAGGTTTTTGTGAATTTTCGTGCAAAAATCTTCCGCTGTTGTACGAGAGTCAGGAAGCACAACCGGTGAGGTGTAATCTGGTAACTGACCCTTTGGCTTAGTGTAGCTGATGCAAAAATAAATAAGAAAAGTATTATTAGTAATTCGGGTGGTAGGGATGTAAGGTTCCTAATACCCAAGGTAATAGTGTACATCATCACAAAGCAATCACATTACATTATAACTGTAAATTTATCAGAGGGACAACAGACTGTTTCCTACACTTACATTCGAACCAGTCTTAAGTAATCCCAAATCTTTTCTAAGAGATCATCAAAGTTCCAGCGGTGATGGGCAGAGATGGGAACACAATGTGGCACTTTGTAAATAACATCTAATTCTTCTAATGAGATCTGGTCAATCTTATTCAATACATAGATGCAAGGGATGTAGACTCTGAAAGAGAGAGATGAACAGGATAGAAAAAGACACTTTAGGACAAATACTGCATTTTCTGGAATAGAAGACAGTTTTTGATCAGCAAAACTAGGTAAAAAAAATGCTTCATATAACTCAAAACCTCCCTGATGGTGTATCGAAGTGGATGGATTCATGTCAACTGGTCTACGGTAAGTGAGATGGTTAAAGGGTTTCTCCAAAACAGGGCTCACACGACATGTGATAGACACAACAGGTACCAGGAAGCACACCCCATTTTCTTGGAGAGGGAATATGGTTTATGCTCTGGTTGGGACTGGCCATACACACTATATATACATCTAGAAGATAAGAAAGCAGAACAGCACTCAAACTCAGTCTGCTTTATAGAAGATTTAGTCTTGTATCATAAATCTGAAAATCACTACTTGTGACAAATACCTGTGAATCACAGTGCAACATTTCAGCTAACAAACCCTTTTTGTTGGAAGATGTCTCCTCGAGGAGATTATTAGGAGAATGTTAGGGGTGCTCTGGAAGGTGCAGGTGGCCTGAGAGTGGTGGTGTGTGACATCATATGGGTCAGTCATGTGTGTAGGTCAAATGACTGATGTAAGGTTTGGTCCCATTCAGTTCATTGCAAAGGACTAAAAACGGGCTATGCACTGATACAATAAACAGGTGTGAACAAAATGCTAAAATAAATGTATATTAGAAAAGTGTATAGTATCCTGTTCCCTAACCAAATAAAGTCTGGAATACCAGAATACATCCTTGAGGCTAAAGCGTCCCTAGCGAATCCCATCCACACTTGCAGAAAAATACCTGCAGCGGAAATGATTTCCAAAATCATAGCTGCTTTGGAAATCGCACCATGTCAATTATACCTACGGAAACAATGGTGGTTTCCCTATAGGTATAATTGAAGCAGAAAGTCTGCAGAGGAAAACTTTGCGGACTTTCTGTGAAAAGCATGGTGGGAAAAACTGTGAATCATTTCCACCACATTTTTTTTTGCCATGGCCCACTATGTGCGGCCTTAGCCTAAAGGGGTTTTCCAGACTAAAGATATTGATGACCTACCCTAAGGGTGGGTCAGCAATATCAGCTGAGTAGCTACCCTAAGGCTGGCTCAGCAATATCAGCTGCTTGGAGCCAGAAGATCACTCCATACACTCCCATTTACTTGTAATAGCACAGCACAGTCACACACAGGGTGCAAGTAGCAGATTGGCCAGGGTGTCTACAAGGAAAATCATCTCTATTATGACAGTGAACATGGGACCATTCTATTGGTCGGAGAAAGTCCACAGCAGCACCAGGATAATGGCGGGTGCTCAGCCCAGAGCCTCTGGCAACAGCTCCCCGTATATATCCAAGGAAAAAGGCAGCACTCCAGTAGTTACAATAAAAAAATTGTTAAGTTTATTCCATGTGTAGGCAACGTTTCAGCTCTAGTGAGCCTTTGTCAAGCTACACATGGAATAAACTTCACAATTTTTTTTTCTTTTAACTACTGGAGTGCTGCCTTTACACACACACACACAGAGTATGGAGTTGCGAAGGATGTGTACTGACAGCTGCCATTTTGAAACTAAGCATTTTGAGGGAGGAAGGGTGGGTTCATAAGGAGATCATGAATAAGATAGATTTACACAGTGAAACATTACAGTTACTCATGCCATCATGTTCTACACTGCAGGCTTCGACAGGGGAATGTTACTGCCACCTTTAACCCTTTCATATCAATAACACACACAAAAGCCAAACCGTTTACAGAGAGAATTGTCAATTGTGACAGGTCTGCACCTTGATTGTTCTGTGTCTGGACATCTTCAGCAGCACTAGCAATTTTTTTTTATTATTGTTGGAGTAGCTGGACATGGCACTATCAAATTGTAGAGTAGTCAATACAGAGAAGGGAGGAGATGGCTATACGACACAGAAAGCTTTATGAGTGCTCAGATCAATTATTAATGACATGGTCAGTGGAGTTTGACACTGACAGATCTCTTTGATTTTGGATTATGAAAGATAGGGACTTAAAAGTGAATGTTATGGTGAGTAAATTACGCTAAATGTTATTTATAATGCAAAAGAGGATATTCCATGCTAATAGATTAAATACCTATTTCCTTCAACAACATCAATTAGGTCATCAGCTGTAGCATCACTGCGCAGGGTGATATCTGCATTGTGAATTTTGTACTCTGCTAGGATACTCTTCACTGTCTCCAAGTCCAGCTCACTCTGAGTGCACTGAAGGAGGAAGAACAAAAAATATATGAGAGCAAAAAATCTTATATGGTATGTAAGTTTATATCTATATAGGCTTTATTCACTCCTTCCAGTTCTGCCATGGCAAACCTTACTGACCAGGCACAAGCCTGTAACAAACCAGTCTTAAGAAAAGCTATGTATATAAATGATGATAAAAAAAAAAAAAAAATTTAAAAGAGGACCTTTCATGTCCTCAAGAATAAGCGGTTTTATATACTGATAGAAAGCCGACAGTGTGCTGAATTCAGTGCACTGTCGACTTTCTCAGTATGCCCCAGGGCTAGAGATATTGCTGCCGTTAATTTCAGCACCGATATCTCCCCACTGTCAGAAGGGCGTTCCTCACAGCTCAGTGTCATTGCTGGATGGGTGATCACGCTAGGCTGTGAGGAACGCCCTTCTGACAGTGGGGAGATATCAGTGCCTAAATTAACAGCACCAATATCTCCAGCCTCGGGGCAAATACCGGGGAAAGCCGACACTCGGCTTTCTAGCAGTATATAAATCCACATATTCATGACTACATGAAAGGTCCTCTTTAAGTAGTATTCCCATGTGATTAAGGCATATGGCAAAGATTGCCACACTACTCACCGTGGCAGTGAGATTAATTCCACCTTTGTCTTTTTTCTTAAATCCAATATTTGGTGGACTCTTGTTCAGTCGGATTCCAAAGCCCTCCAGTTCATTTTCAATAATTTTTTTGTGTCCCAAAGGTTTTAATACATCCAAGACAATAAGGATTAAATTGCATGTGCGTGCCACTGTAAATGTAATGTAACATATTTAAAAAAAAAAATAATAATTATCACTGTAACATGGATAATAGGAAATCCCAACTCACCTGCAATGACTTGGCGACCTCTGCCTTTTCCATCTTTAGCTCCCTCAATGATACCAGGAAGGTCAAGCAACTAGTAGAGAAAGAGTTAATAGGTAACATATGTTAGTTAGGAAAATACCGCAATATTAAAAAAAAAAAAACAAATTAGACCAGTTCATGACTTTTTAGTCCACTTTTTTTTTTTTTTTTAATTCACTCTATCCACGTGTAATTGCTGAAGGACAAAGGTCAAAAATAGAAACATGCGTAGGTATCCCTTCTACATTCCCAAAACCATAGGTCAGCTAATGTAATATGGATAGAGGTTATGACTCAGCTTCCATGTGAGAACATACACATTGGAAAACAAAAAATAAATAACCACAGATAACTGTGAGATTGCAGCAAAAAATTTGTCATCAAGTTATGTTTCAGGCAGATATGTAAATGATTACAGATGTAGTCTCATTAGACAAAGAGGTTTAACCACAACAGGTTGTAAAAGCGCTTCCTTAACAGTACTTCAGGAAGCCTCTTTGAGACTACTTTTGGGTAGTGCATCTCTTGGACATGTCTCTACGACACACTCAAAGATATTTTGCCCAGTTGACAGACTTTGAGCTGAAGGCACATCAGTGGACCGAGAGAGGCAAGATGGTTGTTTCAAAGAACTGGCCACCATCTACGCCTAGGCTGTTAGGATGTGTTGGGAGCTGTGGTATACGTGAGGACACACACACACAGCGAACAGTCCCCAGTAAAGAGGCTCGGTCAATCTGCTGACAAGCACAAGCAGCTCCCACAGTTTCCTTGTTCACCATCCAGACACAGGTGGCAACTTCTTTACACACCCACTGTGTCTGCCCTGTCCATTTCCAGTTGCTTTGGAGAAGGAAATTTTTTGTTAAGTGTCCTGCCATTGACAGTGAGGCACTGTCGCTTTCATTTTCTGTGGTGTCGTGAATAAGAAACCTTGACTGCTGCAGACTGGAACTGTGTAGTCTTTAGTGATGAATTCAGATTATGTTTGGGATCCAACGATGGTCAAGTGTGAGTATGGAGGCCTTGTGGGGAGGGTTTTAATCCTACCTTTGCTGTGAAGTGATACACTGCCCCAACTGCTGGGGTGACGATGTGGGGAACCATCACATACAACAGTCGGTCAAGACATGTACGCTTATCCAGGTTAGAGACAGCTCAACAAGGTACTTAGAGCCTTCTTTCAATTATACAGCTTTCCCCAACAAACTTCTACTTTTGCTCTATCATCATTCATTATAATAACACAAAGTTTAATTTCATTCCAACAACTTTAGTTCATTTTTTTTTTTAAATAATATTTTTACCTGAATTTTGGCTCCTTTGTATCTCACAACTCCAGGTACTGTAGTCAGTGTGGTGAATTCATAAGCTGCCACTTCAGAATAAACACCAGCCAAGTTGCTGAGAAGTGTTGACTTCCCCACAGATGGAAATCCCACAAATCCAATTCGAGCATCTCCAGTCTTCGCAACATCGAAGCCTACAACAGAAAGTCCATAATCAAAACAAATTATGTACCATATTTTTCGGACCATAAGACGCACCTAGGTTTTAGAGGAGGAAAATCGGGAAAAAATTTTTGAAGCAAAAAATGTGGTAAAATATTTAATATATAGGAGTTGTAGATTTGCAACAGCTGCAATGTCACATTGACATAGGGCATCATTTTTTGCGAGGTCAGGTGTACTTTTTAGTTATACCATTTTGGGGAATGTCTATTGCTTTGATTACTTTTTACTCAAATCAGAGGCGAAACAGTGAAAAAAATGGCAAAAAATTTTTTTCTACTTTTATATGTATTCTAGGGAAAGGGGGTGATTTAGAACTCTTTTTTAAAACTTTTTTTTTTAACTACTTTATTAGTTAAATTAGTCAAATTGGTATAAAATGATAGATGAGCTAGTTCAGAGAAACACACACAGTCACAAGGTGCAAGCATGTGACCAATACGAATTCTGGTCTTTAATGGTGGATTAGTGAGTTTTTTTTATACATTGTAGGTGTGGTTATACATCGCAGATACAAAGAGAAGGTGCGATTAGTATAATTAACATAATATCATTGGGTATAAAGCTGTCAAGTTTTGGCACATAGCTATTGAATAAGGCACGAAGAAGTTTACTTTACATCCTAAGGTTTGGAGAATGGATAGAACTATACTTGTCTTTCCAGACAGGGAGCCTCCTGCTAGCAAAAAATAGTCTAGATACAGAATGAATAAGAGCTTTCCCTCTCTGATGTGAGCTGCCATCTCGGATATTTTTATGAATTTTCTTGGGGCTATGAATATTCCAAATGGCCAAGCACAAAACTGAAAGGGATATATCCTGGAGTCTACTTTTACAATGAAATTCAAAAATTGCTCTTTGTAGATCAGAACATGATAGTATGCATCCCTCAGATCAATTGATGTCATGTAACAAATTGGGAATACCATGTTTAAAGCTAACTTTGTTATCGCCATTGTGAATTTGCAATCTACTAGAAGTTTGTTGAAAGGCTTGAGGTTTATTATGGTCCTGTAAATTCTGTAGGGTTTAGGCATCAAAAATAGGTTTGGGTAAAATCCCTGATCCTTCCGTTCTGCTGGGGCAGGAATGACTACTTCTGCTTTTAGGAGGCCCATAACTTCCGAAATAGCTGATGTTTTTGCCTCTGAACCCTGAGAAGATGCCATAAATCTGGAGGGGAGAGAAAGACACCAGAACTCTAGCCTTATTCCTTTGCGGATAATGCCCCGCACACACTGGCTGTTTGAAATCCTTGTCCAGGCTGATAGAAAATTTGAATGACTGCCCCACACCTGATCTCTGGCATCATTGGGTGGACTGCTTCTGATTCACATCCTGGGATTTAGAGTTGAACAACATCCCCTCTGTATTATTTTGCGGGAACATCTTTTTATCTGCTGCTTTGGCCAACAGATAATAAAGGTCTCAGAGGTACCAAAGAGATACTCCTCTTCAAATGGCAAGGCACAGTCTTTTTTGATGCTAGCTCACCCAATCATGTCTTAAAACAGATAGCTCTGCTGAGTTTGAGGATGCTGATGATCTAGCAGGCAGATTAATTGCATCTGCATTGCATTAGTCACAAACTGTGTGGCTTTCCTGAGAGTGGAACTGAAAAAAGAATTTTTTTTCCCTAGGGGCTACTTCTTAACTGGGACTCTTAACTCATCCAACCAAAATAGCAGAGTCCTGGCGATATAGGTGGCAGCTATGCTAGGCTTAAATGATGCAGTAGCCGCATCCCAGGAATTTTTAAGGAACCCATCTGCCTTCCTATCCATGGGGTCCTTTAATAATCCCCATGTCAAAAAACTGGTAGAACAAACCAAGCTCCAAGGATTTCTTTAGTTCTGTGAAAAACTGCTGGACAAACTTCTGAATAGGATATATAGAGGTAATAAAGCAATGGCTGCAGTCATCTCCTGTATGTTTTTTTCTCTCACTCAACTCCAAGTGCCATTATAACTACAGCTGCCCATGCCTCACAAGCAATGGAAAACAGATCACTGCATTTGGCAAATACAACAAAGAAAAAAAAACAAGTCACGGTAGGTCACACTAGCGTTCGGGTTTCCATTATTTGGGTCAGTTTGAGGACCCGAATGACAGAAACCCTATCCGCTTAAACGAGGAAACCCGCAGACCCCACAAACTATAATGGGGTCTGTCGAAAATGGCAGAGAGTACAGTCCTCCCTCCAGAGAGGAGAGGCTCGAACGCTAGTGTGCACCTATCATACCTGAAAATGACTCCAGTCTCATTCCTAAATACCCTTTTACATAGATCAATGACAGAGCCAACAAGCAGTTTTATGAACATTCATTTCCAATTAATGACATGTGTAAATGTGTGTAAATCAGTCTGTCAGCTGATCTCAACCTTAAGGCTAAGGCCCCACGTTGTGGAAACACAACGTTTTTATAACAGATTTTGCTGCATTTTTTTGAGCCAAAGCCAAGAATGGCTACAAAGAGAATGGGAAATATAAAGGTAGTACTTATACTTCAACCTTCTGCTCAATCCACTCCTGGCAACAAAATCTATGTTTCTGCAACATGGGGCCTCAGCCTAAAGAGATTGTCCAGGATAAACTTTTCTATATTATACAGAGATATATATATATATATATATATATATATATATACACAGTACAGACCAAAAGTTTGGACACACCTTCTCATTCCAAGAGTTTTCTGTATTTTCATGACTATAAAAATTGTAGATTCACACTGAAGGCATCAAAACTATGAATTAACACATGTGGAATTATATACTTAACAAAAAAGTGTGAAACAACTGAAAATATGTCTTATATTCTAGGTTCTTCAAAGTAGCCACCTTTTGCTTTGATTACTGCTTTGCACACTCTTGGCATTCTCTTGATGAGCTTCAAGAGGTAGTCACCTGAAATGGTTTTCACTTCACAGGTGTGCCCTGTCAGGTTTAATAAGTGGGATTTCTTGCCTTATAAATGGGGTTGGGACCATCAGTTGTGTTGTGCAGAAGTCAGGTGGATACACAGCTGATAGTCCTACTGAATGGAGTGTTAGAATTTGTATTATGGCAAGAAAAAAGCAGCTAAGTAAAGAAAAATGAGTGGCCATCATTACTTTAAGAAATGAAGGTCAGTCAGTCCGAAAAATTGGGAAAACTTTGAAAAAGTGTCCCCAAGTGCAGTGGCCAAAAGCATCAAGCACTACAAAGAAACTGGCTCACATGAGGACCGCCCCAGGAAAGGAAGACCAAGAGTCACCGCTGCTGCGGAAGATAAGTTTATCCGAGTCACCAGCCTCAGAAATTGCAGGTTAACAGCAACTCAGATTAGAGACCAGGTCAATGCCACACAGAGTTCTAGCAGCAGACACATCTCTACAACAACTGTTAGGAGGAGACTGTGTGCAGCAGGCCTTCATGGTAAAATAGCTGCTAGGAAACCACTGCTAAGGACAGGCAACAAGCAGAAGAGACTTGTTTGGGCTAAAGAACACAAGGAATGGACATTAGACCTGTGGAAATCTGTGCTTTGGTCTGATGAGTCCAAATTTGAGATCTTTGGTTCCAACCACCGTGTCTTTGTGCGAAGCAGAAAAGGTGAACGAATGGACTCTACATGCCTGGTTCCCACCGTGAAGCATGGAGGAGGAGGTGTGATGGTGTGGGGGTGCTTTGCTGGTGACACTGTTGGGGATTTATTCAAAATTGAAGGAATACTGAACCAGCATGGTTACCACAGCATCTTGCAACAGCATGCTATTCCATCTGGTTTGCGTTTAGTTGGACCATCATTTATTTTTCAACAGGACAATGACCCCAAACACACCTCCAGACTGTGTAAGGGCTATTTGACCAAGAAGGAGAGTGATGGGGTGCTACACCAGATGACCTGGCCTCCACAGTCACCAGACCTGAACCCAATCGAGATGGTTTGGGGTGAGCTGGACCGCAGAGTGAAGGCAAAAGGGCCAACAAGTGCTAAGCATCTCTGGAAACTCCTTCAAGACTGTTGGAAGACCATTTCAGGTGACTACCTCTTGAAGCTCATCAAGAGAATGCGAAGAGTGTGCAAAGCAGTAATCAAAGCAAAACGTGGCTACTTTGAAGAACCTAGAATATAAGACATATTTTCAGTTGTTTCACACTTTTTTGTTAAGTATATAATTCCACATGTGTTAATTCATAGTTTTGATGCCTTCAGTGTGAATCTACAATTTTTATAGTCATGAAAATACAGAAAACTCTTGGAATGAGAAGGTGTGTCCAAACTTTTGGTCTGTACTGTATATATAATATTTTTTTTTTTTTTTTTTTTTTTAAGGCCAGGGAAGATGACAAAAATAAAAAAAAAACAACATACTAACCTGCCCCTGGTGCGGTTCTGCTGCTCTAGTGTATTCTTGTAGCAGAAGTACCCACCGCACTTTATGTCCCGTGTGCCTTTCCTTAGGCTGCTGATTGGCCTCAGCAGTCACGTGAAGAAAAAAAAACTGGAGCAGCAGGACCGAACCACGCTGGGAGACACTGGAGCACCAGGGACAGGCAAGTATATATTTTTTTTTCCCCCCAACTTTCCCAGCCTAATATAAAAAAAAATTTAACGTGGGTCACCACCTCCACCTCTTTGAATCCTTCAATAGGTGTTGCCCCACTGAATCAGGCACAGTTGGAATTTTTTTCTTTAGCCCCCACTAAGCATTCAATGCTGTTAATTTCATTACCAAATATGCTAAATTAGACTATCTTCTGTCAGGTGGGTGGTCTCAGACTACCTGCTCTAGCCCAGGAATCCCACAGTAGAGAGCCAAATATTAGGTGCTGAAACTAACAGCACTGATCGGTGAGGAATGGTGTAGGTCGAGAGAAAAAAATTCCAACTGCGCCAGAATCAGTGGGGCTGCGCCTATTTAAAGATAAAAATAGTTGATGTTGGCAGAGATATTGAGGACATGCTATCAACAATATGCAGACTGTACTGAGACAGTATTTGTTCGACCCCATACAGTTTACAATGTGTAAAAATCCCTTTAAACAAGCAACTATCTGGTTCTGGAAAGCATGCAACACAAAGTCATCAAAGCACACCTACCTTCCCCGGGGCCACCACCTCCACCACCTTTTGGGGTGATGAGTTCACGTCGCAGTTTAGCTAAACGGGCTTTCAGCAGGCCAAGATGATGTGCAGTGGCTTTATTTTTCTGGGTCCGGGCCATCTGCAAAGCGCAATATTTTTAACTATAAGCATATGTGTCTGACATCCAAAGTTGCAGCCATAGAAACCCACTAAGTAGCCCACAGTAGAGGGAACTTATTAAGACTAGCATTTTATACAACAGGCTTAATCATAGGATTGCTGATATCTGATGTGTCAAATTTAATAAGAGGCATGTCTAGAGTAGAACAGAAAATCTAGCATAGATATGTAATATAATTTATGCCAGTTTCTGATGTAAAAGTAATGACATATCTCCCCCTTTGTGTGTGGCTTAATTTGGATGATATGCAAAAGTGTAATATTATTGACTGGTACTACCAATCCGGTAAAAACCAACTGTCTGTGCTGAACTGTGAATTGCTGCCAATCACCTATTTCACAAGTAAGCCCATCAATTTGTGCTTGTCAAAATAAATGTAATGCAATAGAGGAAATCTATCATAAGCAGAAGTGGAGCAGGTGCCCATTTATTTTCCAGAGACTCTTTGATGAATGACAGAGATAGGCTAGGTTCACATCTGTGCTGGGCTCTCTGTCATTCGGGTCCACTACAGAGAGCCAGACCGCTATAACAACAGTTACGCGCGGACACAATTTACTATAATGAGGACTGCCATTCTCATACAGAAAGCAATGGAGAGAAAAGTCCTCCACCGTGCAAGACCTTTCTCTCTGCCAATTTTTGACGGTTTCTGAGGTGGAGTCTCCAATAGAGACTCTGGCGAAGATGTGAACTTACCCTAACCTGATTTGTAGGCAAACAGACCTACTAAACATTTCCACTGCACTACTATTTCTATGACAGTGCTAAAAGGGGTTTTCCATCAAAGCAAGTTAACCCCTATCTATAGGATAACCTGCAGATTGGTGATTAGTAGAACAGTGGACTTCTGGCTTCTGTTCTGAATAGAGCAATGGTCAGACACCCTGTGAACCACTCCATTTATTTCAATAGCACACTGTACCAACACAATTGAATGGGTCGTTCAGTAATATATATATTTATTTTTTTTTTTTTTAATTTGAGGCTGCTAAAAAAAAAAAAAAAAAAAAAAGTTACCCTGAACAATCCCTTAAACATACAGAAATTAATTGTGGCGCTCTATAAGACTTGTCCTTCCTTCTGTCATCTGAAAGTTGGGTGGTATATAATTACGTCAGTAGTAAAGTATCACGAATGACATTTACAGGACCTAAAGCTCTCTAGACTACAAAGCCTAGCACTGATCTCCGAGCCCGTACCCGATATGTCTCTGCACCGTCCCCCACACCTCTACAATCCGCTGCCTGCTGTGCAAACACATGTCAGGCCAAGACTACAATCAGAGCTCCTTAAGACCTCAATACCCTCGAAAAGCACCCCCAAGCTCATCACCTCTGCCTCAATTTCAGCTATCTTGGCCAGTGTCCCGCTCATGGTTGCACCGGTAACGCACACGCCACAACCTGAAACCGGCAAGGGAAGATCCGCACCACGACAATGCTGCGCAGGCGCAGTGATGGCAAAAAGACAAACGAGACGCTAGGTACTTACATCACGTAGAGCACAGACGTTCTATCCTTGCTTTCTATGATAAGCGGTTTCCTAAGTCCTCCAGTAGCTCTGCTGGCCGAGGGGCACGGCAGCGATGGCCGTGTGATGATGCTCTGCCAGACAAACCAACTTCATCTTCATGCTTTTTTTATTTGATGGTTCACAATGAATACAAGTCAGATAGTTTGCTGTAGAAACTCTGCCTAAATTGTGACACAATATAAAATATATGAGTGCAATTGACAAATACTAATGTTTAGTGACATGACTATGAATTGTACTTTTAGTTGTGTTTTTCTTTCGCCCTCTAAGATTATGTCTACTTGGGGTGTCCGCAGTGGAATTTTCGCCATGGACTTGCAGCAGGATCGTTTTAACACATTGGTGGGCCCAGTGCAAACCAAACCACTTATACCTGACTTGCAGAAATCATATCTCCCAACATTCCCGGATTCAGGGGGGTATGTCCTGGCTGCAACTCATTCTCCATTGAATACAACCCTCAGACAGCTCCTGCTTCACCACTATGTCCCGTGTGTTCAGGCCCCCAGGAACTGTAGGCGCGATATGATGATGTCACTCACATTGCGCCTGCAGCTCCCTGAAGCCTCTGGGAGCAGAAACTTCTACAGATCAGCAGGGGAGATGGGAGAGGTGAGTATTAGTGTTTTTTTATGTTAAACTTTGGGAGCAGATGGAGGGGGGACATTAAACTGGGGGGGCATATGGAGGTGAGACATTAAATTGGGGGTGGAGGAAGAGGGGCATTAAACTGGGGTAGCAGATGGAGGGAGGACATTAAGCTGGGGGGCAGATAGAGGGGGACATTTTAACTGTGGGCAACTGGAGGGGGACATTAAACTAGGGGCAGCTGGAAAGGGACATTAAACTGTGGTGTCACTGGACAGGGACATTAAACTGGGGGCAGCTGAAGTTGGGGCAACCCGGAACAGCAGGACAGCAAAGGCAGGCCTGTCCCGCTGTCCCAAGAAGGCTCCCGCTACCATAGGACCCAGTGCACGTGCACCGTTGGCCCTATGGTTAAAACGGCCCTGACTTGCAGGGGGCGGGATGTTGAACGACCATTGAACTGATATTGATGACATCTTAAGGATGGTAATATTAAAAGGCAGAACAACTCCTTTAAAAGGTTATCCCTATTTCCAGTATGTTGGAATATAGACATTCTATGTTAAATTCCAAGTACCCAGCCAATAACGTAATTGGCAGCCACAGATGAGGTGACAAAGTGAGGAGGTGTGACATGCTTGCTATAGGCAGGGTCTACTCGTCTATTCCTGTATGCAGCTCCTCTTCCTCCAGGGGGGCCTCCACCTAGTAGACATATATGACAAGTCCTTTGTCTATCCCATAAATGCCTGAAGTAGAAATACCCCTTTAAAGGGGTTGTCCTTTTACAGACGCTTATCCCTTGTCCAGAGTATAGGGAAGAAGTGTCACCTTGCTGGGGGTTTCGACCACAGTATATGAGCTAGACAAACTTATAGCATACATTGGGGAAACTTTATTAATGATGCATTAATTTTGTATTTTACGACAATGGCGCAAAATTTAGCAAAACTACACATTTACTGTATGTAAAACCTTGTTCACAAATATGTAAAGACTCATTCAGACACTCTACTGTCCATGTTACCTCTACATGTACCAGCTTGACCAAGGGTCTAATGACCTGATCTGACATGGGGATATATCTGGATTATTGCTGGCACAATCATACTCCACTCACACACACTTTCTCTAACAAATTCCAAACCGTGAAGGTAGTCTAGGTTCACACCTGCGCCTGAACTCCGTTGGGGGATTCCGTTCCCCATTCCGCTTGAAAAATGCAAGCAGCACTTTTCTCTCTGCATTTTTTGCCCTTTTCGGGTGGAAACCTGGTGGACCCCATCATAATCTATGGGGTCCGCGAGTAACCGCTTTTTTACCCGAACGCAGGTGTGAACCTAGCGGTAGATGGAACAGGTCAAGATTAAAAGAACACAAAAGGATACATTTGTCTAACATGCATCTGATAGAACCAGGTTTTTTTTTTTAATTGGTGTTGAGTGATCTTTGGGGGAGGAATCCAAATAGCCTTTGTGAGATTTTCTTTGCAAAATGTATTGATCCAAGGTAGAAATTATTGATTTACTGACTTTGGTGATGGCATTTGTCGGGGGTTAAGTTCCCCCGGGATGGATGTCACCGTAATCCTAATTAAATAAAGAACAATATCGAGCTTGAGGAAAACAAACTACAGACACACCCAAGTGTCTAGTAAGAATGATTTCGTTTATTGTATAGTTCATACAAGTTTTAAAGGCAAGTTGGTTACACAACAGTCATGTGACCAATGTACATATATGGGTTTTCCAGTTCCGTTACTAGGCAGATTCACAGTTTCTCATAATATGTGTTACTTCCCATTACTTATCTGTATGTTTTCTTTTAACTTTCTTGAGACCAACAAGACCTTGAATGCTATCTCAGACTTAGTGTCTGCAAAAGCTCTAAACTATGCTGACTCTCTGCAAAACATTTCACTCTGGGTAAAGAGAATATAACATATAATACAAGCTATAATTTTAACCCTTACAATTCCCCCATTTTAGGACTTTATTTTTAATCAAATTCAATGAATACCTTCACACTCTGAGTGTGCCATCTATGATGGATTCTCCATTGAGAGGTTAAAAATAACATCCTATCTCACATACTGGCTAACTGTATTCCATTTCCTTCTCAGCGCTTCAACTTTCTTGCAATGTGAAGCGTGTATCCAGGTAGATTTTCCCTCCAACTTTACTGAGGTGGCAGTTGTCAGCAATATCTGGAAGGGGCCATCATATCTGGGTTCAAGAGATTTCCTGGAGTGTCTTTTCGTGACTACCCAATCACCAGGCTGCAAGCTATACGTTCCTGAAAAATCAGAAGGGTCTGGAATAGAAGAGAACACTTGTTTATGTGTTTCTTTCAGTTTTTTTTTTTTGACACAAATTTTGTACATAGCTGGCAATACTGTCATAGTTAAGCTGTAATGTCTGAGGGAAGTACAATCCTGTTTTAGGTGCACTTCCAAACAATATTTCAAATGGTGACAACCCTTTCCTCCTGCTAGGAGTAGTTCTTACTGAATATAAGGCTAAAGACAGACATTCAGGCCAAGGCTTTCCTGTCTCTGCCATGGCTTTCTGAATCTTCCACTTAAGTGTACCATTCAGCCTCTCCACCTTGCCTGAACTCTGAGGATGGTAGGGTGTGTGAAAAGCTTGCTCAATCCCTAGTGCAGACATTATTTCTTTCATTATCTCACCTGTGAAATGTGTACCTCTGTCAGACTCAATCACCTCGGGCACTCCAAACCTACACACAAGCTCGGACATCAGTTTCTTGGCAGTTGCTTGTGCGGTTGCTTTGCTCACAGGGTAGGCCTCAGGCCATCCTGAAAACAAATCCACACAGACCAACACATACTCGTATGTTCCAGACTTAGGCAACTGCATGTAATCTATCTGTATCCTCTGAAATGGGTACAGGGATTTTGGTGTACACTTGGTGGGTGTTTTAACTACCTGTCCTGGATTGTGTAGAGCACATATGTGACATGCTTTTACGTGATTGCTAGCAGCTCTTCCAAAACCTGGGGCAAACCATAATTTACCCACTACTGACTCCATGGCATTTCGAGAGGCATGCACCTTACCGTGGGCCAAGCCAGCCATCTGGGGGTAGACTGCTGCGGGCAGACATAATCGATCCCGCATTTTCCACATACCATCACCTTCTGTAGCACCTGCTTTATTCCATCTTTCAGTTTCCACACTGGTAACCTTTGAGTACAGCCCTTTTGGGTCTGCTAGGTCAATGTCTATTTTGCTCACCTGGTTGGGACCCCCCTCTGGCCAGTAGTGCTGCAGCCTTGGCTGCTATGTCAGCTCTCTCATTTCCACGGCTTTCAGGGTCCCTTCCTTTTGCGTGAGCTCTGACTTTCACAATTGCCAGCTGCTTTGGGAGCAGTATGGCCTCCATCAGTCGACTTACCATATCTCCATTCTTAATTGGCTTGCCCTGGGCCGTTAGGAAGTTCCTTGCCCTCCATATTGGACCATAATCATGTGCAATGCCAAAAGCATACCTGGAGTCAGTGTATATGTTGGCTGTTCTACCTTTGGCTACCTTACAAGCCTCCATAAGGGCTTTAAGCTCAGCTTCTTGGGCTGACATGTGTGGTGGAAGAGCCTCTTGGACTATGATGTCATGTTCAGTGACTACAGTATACCCTGTAACAAATTTACCTTCATCTGTCAGATACCTTGAGCCGTCCACAAACATCTCATAATCAGGATTTTGTAATGACACATCCGTGACATGGTCAAATCCCAGTGTTTCCTGTGACATAAGAGCCACGCAGTCATGTTGATGCTGGCTGTCAAACAGTTCTTCTTCAGAGAGGGAATTTAAAAATAACTCATCTTCCACTCCCCCTTTTGAATCATGAACTCCTACAGGAAGAAGAGTTGCAGGATTCAAAGTTAAACAGCGTTGAAAAGAGATGTTTGAGGAGGACTGCAGAGCAAATTCCAGTTTGCTCTGCCGTGCCAAAGAAAGATGACGTCTGTCTACCTGTGTGAGGATAGCATGGATGTCATGAGGTGTATACACAACCAATATGTGATCTAGGACAATGTCTGAGCTCTTATCAAGCAACGCTTGTACCGAGAGGACAACCTGCACACAGGAGGGTGTCCCCCCTGGCTTACAGCATCTAACTGTGAGCTGTAATAGGCCACCGGGCGTTTCTTATCCCCGTGTTGTTGTGTGAGAACTGCAGTTGCATGTCCCATCATCTCAGTCACGTAGAGCTGAAAAGGTTTCTGATAGCCAGGTAGGCCTAGGGCCGGAGCACTGACTATCTGCAACTTCAGCTGGTAAAACGCATCCAAGGCCTCAGATGTGAGGCTGAATGGTTTTGAGGAGAGGCAGTCATACAAAGGTTGCATGGTCAGAGATGCAGATCTGATCCATGGCCTACAGTAGGATACCAATCCCAAAAAGGTATGTAGCTGAGCATGAGAGGTTGGCACCTGCAGGTCTCTCACCACCTTAGTCCTCTCATCCGACAGGTGCTTGGTACCTTGGCTGAGACAGTGTCCCAGAAACAACACTTTTTGTTTGCAAAATTGCAACTTATCCTTGCTGGCCTTGCAGCCGTTCTGGCAGAGGAAACACAACAGGCTGATGGTCGCTGCTTCACAGGTTTGTCTGGAGCATAAAGAAGAAGATCATCAACATATTGTAACAAGACAACATCATGTGGAAAATACCAAGTACTCATGATTAATGTGAGACACCTTGTAAATTGGTTAGGACTGTTTTGTGCCCCTTGTGGTAGTACTGTCCAAGTGTACTGTTTACCCCTAAATGTAAATGCAAACAAATACTGGCAATTTACCTAAATCTGTTTTCCCAGTTGCCCATAATGCTGTTGGCACTTGGGACAACAGTACATTTTCTTCTTCAGTAAGGACAAAAATACAATTTGGTGTACTTAACTCAGCAGATAACAAACACAAAATTTCATGATTGGTATGTGTGACCTTCACATATGCTTCCCCTGATGGATGCAGCATGATGTTACAACCAAATACTCCCATCACATCTGTACCAAGAATGTTATCTGATGTATCGGAGACTAAATACTTAGTGAGTATCCTGCTACCCTGAAATGAAGTTTCTACAGGATCAGTTTGATCTAAAGTGACTGGTAGCCCTGATACCCCTTGAACCACCTGGCTGTCTCCTGAGAGTGGTAATTTGAATGTGTCGGCATCCTGTTTGCTCACACATGATTTTGTTGCCCCAGTGTCTATCAAAAATGGCACCTCCTTTCCATTAATCAATACAGGTTGAAAAATCTGAATTCCCCTATCCTGTGAGGACAAAAGGGACACTGGGGCGGGAGGGCCTGTCTTTCCCTGATACTTTACACCACTGTACTCTCAAGGACAAAATCATGCAAGCAGCCGCCCACTCACCGCTGCGCTGTTAAACCCTCCACTTCTCCCAATGTTTCAGAAAGCATGGTATTTCTCATGCCTTGGGGTGTGTCATCCCACCCAGCATCCACTGCTTTAGTGAGAAGCCTTCCATAATAAGCTTCTACTGATTCACCTTTCTCTCTTTTAGCAGATACCTTACTTCAGGTGATAACAGGCAAGACAATAAATTCACATAACATAGTACAAGACATAATTTCATATGCTTGAGTATTTTCTTGAATATTTTACACATATATATTACACAATATTATACACATATATATTGTCATTGTACCTTACTTTTCCATTTAACCTTAGGCTAACACTTTTATCAAAATATTTTCCCTTTGGGCATAAATAGTCATCATACACAGGCTGCGGACTCCGGAGGCCCAAAGCCAAGTTTCACTTTGTGATAATTGACATTTAGTATTACTGGGTAACACAGTATCATGTTCAGCTTGTGATTTTCTGCATATCCATCACATCAGATACAACGTCCTTGGAGCTACTTGGCAGTCAATTAATGTTTTGGTTATTCCCTGCAGAACATCTGCAGAGCGCTACAACAGAATACAGGAATACAATTCAGATAGCAGATAGCAGTTAATACTGACACCAAAATTACATATTACTATTTTTGTACAATTTTCAAATATTTCCCAAACCCCACCTTTTGTCATTACCACAGGTGTTCAAAACCCCTGAGTTGTACTTCAGGTTACCATAAGGGCAAGCTGCCAGACTTTAGAATTTTCTTCACTGGATTCCAACCAAAAGTTGAACCCCTGTGGAACATCACAGGTTCCCGTCTATTTAAACCAAAGATGATGCTGAAGCACTTCCTCCTGCATACAAAACAAACATTGGCACCAAATCCTTTATGTGTTCTCAATTGACTTAAATCAACCCTTGTCCACTTGAGAGACCACAGACGGGTCGTCCATGTTACCACAGGATAAAGACCAGCTCTTGGAGGATGCAGGTGTGGTTGGGGAACTCCACAAGCTGCACAGAATTTTCTCCAATCAGGGTTTTGTTGACCGCAATCTCTGCAGGTCCTTCTAGACTGCTGTTTGCTGGTGTTTTCTCTGGGCACTTAGGAGATTTTACTACTTTTCGTTGCTCTTTCTGAATCACTTTTTCTGAATCACTTTCTTCAACTCCTTCTCCTTAGAATCACTTTCCTCTTTTTCCCTATTATTCTCACTATCAAAGCACTAATAATAGTACTTATTACCTCCTTCTGTCTCTCTACACCCTCCTTCCTGCACTTCCTCTGACACCTTCTGCCACATACATGCTTTATCTATTAACCCGTGGTCTCTTAACCTCTATGTTGTCTCACTATCTTATCTCACTTTCTTGGTACCTCTCCATTGCATCAGCATCTTCTTTTACTTTTCCAATCTCCGTAACTGGAACTTCTCTATTCTATTGCTTCCTACCTCTTTACAACTTATTGTCCTGAATCAATCCTGCATGGTCTAATCTCCACTGATCCCAAAACTTACTGTCTACCAACCCAGTCTTATGTATTCCTGCTCTTTTAGGATTGTTTTTACCTGTGCGGCTGTTTCTCTCCCTTCCCCTATTTCTATTAGTTCACATGGGGTGTACCATATCTTAGAGGGTCCCATCCCCATCTTGGCTGGTAGCTAATCAGCCGATGAGCTTCTCACTCCTCTAGGGCAACCTTTGAGACAATAAGGGTCACTTATGACTACTTAGTGAGAACTCCCAGACAGACTCTTCTGTCTTCTATGAACTACTTGTGCAAGTTCAGGAGTAGTGCTCAGGGCAATGCCTAATGGCTTCCACAGGCTCAACTTTCTGCCTGTGTCCCCTTACCAAAACACTCCTAAATCACTGCACGCACTTCTTCGCGCGGATTCTATTAAGTCCTTCGTGCTACTACTCAGGTCCCATTCGACCTTGACCGTCCAGGCACGGCTGGAGGCTAGTGTTCCAAAACAAGGACTTTTCAATCACTCAGTGCTTCTCAGTTCCGAACCTTGTCTGCAACTCTAGACTCTAGGGGTTAAGAATAGAGAACTTTTCCCCATTCTTTGCAGCCTCATGTATCTTATAACACAGGTAACATGCAAACATCAGTAAACAGTAAACAGGTAAGACAAAAAGCAAAGAAAACAATTTCCATATCATTTACAGGTGACATGTCCCTTTTAGGTTCTTCCGTACTATTTAATTGGCATCGAGATGTCATATAAACATGCAGCAGCTTACCTCACTCATCGATACAGAGAATAGACACACAGAAACCTCAGATATACTAATTGGCAAGATCAAAGGCTTACCTCACAGTACTGTTTTTATCTATCTGAGGTCCTCTGGTCCCGTTCTCAAGTCGATCGGTGAGTGGGTCGGCACTCTATCGGCTGCACATCAGACGATCTCGAGCCCCACGTTGGGCGCCAATTTCTGTCGGGGGTTAAGTATCCCCGGGATGGATGTCACCGTAATCCTAATTAAATAAAGAACAATATCGAGCTCGAGGAAAAAAAAACTACAGACACACCCAAGTGTCTAGTAAGAATGATTTCGTTTATTGTATAGTTCATACAAGTTTTAAAGGCAAGTTGGTTACACAACAGTCATGTGACCAATGTACATATATGGGTTTTCCAGTTCCGTTACTAGGCAGATTCACAGTTTCTCATAATATGTGTTACTTCCCATTACTTATCTGTATGTTTTCTTTTAACTTTCTTGAGACCAACAAGACCTTGAATGCTATCTCAGACTTAGTGTCTGCAAAAGCTCTAAACTATGCTGACTCTCTGCAAAACATTTCACTCTGGGTAAAGAGAATATAACATATAATACAAGCTATAATTTTAACCCTTACAGCATTTATGATTATATCTGGAGTAATGTTGGGGTGTGGACCATGAGCAAATCCACTAAAACAGCGGTTACCCGCGGACCCTGGGTTTCCACCGTTCATATACTGAAACTGGTGGAGAGAAAAGTCCTTTATGGATTTTTGGCAGAATCTGCGGCAGAGCCTTACAAAATTAAGGTGAGGGTGGTACAGTATATAATATACGTTTCAAGTATCTTTTGATAAATGTTGATATAACTCTTGCAATGGACAAAGTGCAAAGGGTATGGTCTTGTAAAGTAAAATAGCAGTTTAGCGTAGTTGAAGGGGTATCGTCATCTCATAAAGTGATTGTACATGGCTAGGACATTTCATGCCATCACTTGATAAATACACACCAATTATACTCTGGTGTCATTATGCTACATGACCAATGAGGCTGACATCATCTCTAAAGGAAGGAAGAACCCCAAAACAGCTGTCTACAGATAAGGTCAATCTTCTATTTGGTGGAATCTCTCCTTTGGATATGGATCTAATACACAGTATAGTCCCATTGATTTCAATGCACTGGCAGGGGTGGTCCCATCAATTTCTCTATGGATATTATACAGTTCATCCATGTTCATTTTAATGACTCTTGAAGGAAGTTGAGTATCACTGATTTTACAAAAACATTAGGGAACTGGTCAGTTAGTTTTATGGTAATCAAAGGGACTGTACTGCCTGTCAGCAGCATTAAAATCAATGGAGCTGTACTGCCAGTCAAATGCATGTACTATACCAATTCCTCCATGGTGACTAAGCCTTTGTGCTTTCTATTTGCTCTCTCTCTCCTATGATTCTCACCATGTTTAATGCTCAACTTTAGAACCAGACAGTCTTACCTCTCGTTCATCAAAAACTGATAAATGCTCCCACCTGCCCTTGGTGCTTGGTGCATGGAATGGGCATAGTCACAACTAGTGATGGGTGAACCTTGGAAGATTTTTTTAATTGTGAAGTTCACCAATAAGTTTCCATTTGGAAAAGGTTCAAACATCATGATGTAGGTGGGCTCAATGTGATTGGGCCTCACTGGTGATCCCAGGGCACGTGATATTAGAGAAGGGGCTGGAGAAGTCTGCAGTGAAGACTGGATACTGGATGTGAGGAAAGGTGTTTTTTAGTTTGTCCACACCTCCCATGGGCCTCCACTTATTATACTCTGGGATCTGAAGAGACATCAGAGAATAATAATAATTCATGGATGGCGAACCTCCAATATGGCAATAGGGCGAGACTCCTTGACAGTGATTGGTCGGAATTTGCACATATGTAGTTAGTGCTGTTGTGGAACTGTCTGGGGTGATTTTGGCACTAATTTGAAATATATATTTATGAATATTCTAGTGGAGGCTTTTTTTTTTTTTTTTTTTTACCTGACACCGAGTGTTGTAGGAATCAGTGAAAGTAGGGGTGCAGTGTTGTTGATAAATATGGTGTTCATAATGCACAGGGGGCGCTATTGCAGAACCTTGTTTTGAAAACGAAGATAGTGCTTTCTAGTTTGTCAGAGACAAAATCCAAATTGTTCGGTTTTGTTAAAAACCAAACAATTTGGAATATTCAGGTTGAACCCAGCTCTGTACAAGTCAATTCACCCATCTCTAGTAAGGATGAAATCACATATACAGTTTTTGGTGCAGTTTTTTTTTTTTAGCCAAATCCAGTATCCAGCAGATAGGAGAAGTGTATGTCCTTCCTTTATCTTTGCCATTCCACTCCTGGCTTTGACTCAAAAAACTGCACCAAAACAGCATGTGTGATTGCAGCCTAAAGCGGTAATTTTAAAAGCGCCACCATGGATCTATCTCCAAAGAGGGAAAGACACAAATTCTACTAGAAGTTCCAAAATCTTCCCCAAGTGACCGGGAACATAACAATTATTTTGAACGTTTTTTAATGTACACTTGGGAAAAACAGGGGTGAGATTTATTAAGTTACTTTGTAAACCAAAAATGTATCCATTTTTTGATGCAACTCATAATAATTTGATCCTTCCCCTGCTGATAAGCCCCACCCAGCTGGCTCCACCCATGCTCTAGAAATGTGGCAAGCAGGAATTTTAATTGAAAAAAGTTGCTAATTTTTACATAAATGAGATGTGCTCCAAGTCTTTTAACGTTTTCCCACCACAATTCTGGCACATTATATATAAGAAAATGTTAGGGACTGATGGATTTTTCTATCTAATAGAGCAACCCCCGACATGGAAGATTTATCAGAGATTTCCACTGTGGATCGCGAACTTATTTCTGGTATAATACATGAGGGTGGGGGGTTGTAAATATAAGATTCGTGTACAGTCCACCAAGAAATAGTTTTAACAGGTGGAGACAACAGCCTGACTTGTGATGTTACTTCTTGTGATATCTGTGTGACTATGAAGTCTTTGTCTTTTATAATCACATCTTAATTTATAAATATATATATATATAAATTTTATATTATTTTTTAGGTCATATTATTATTTTATGTTTTATGTCTTATTAACTAGACATGGGGGTTTGGCCAGATTACATACAATAAACAATGTCTTTCCATAGGATGTAGAGGGGGATGTGAGCCCCCAGGAGAATAGGGGTGGGGGTTAAATTATCAGGGTCCTGTTGTATCAGTAATTGCAGATGTAATTCTCCAGTTTTCCTGCAGAGGCGCTGCAGGGAAAAACAACACATAGCCTTTGTTTTAGTAAATCTGAAAGTAAAATCATAGATTTTCTAAGGAGTGTTTTTCAACTGGAAAGAAAGATCTCACAAATTCTCAGGTGTTAGCAGCCACACCATCCAATCTAAACAGTTTATTAAGTGTAGATGCTAATAGTAGAGCTGACGTGTGACTGGGAAGTGCAAGGGTGGGACTGGGTGGCTCATTGGTGGGGCTAGGACAATCAGAAGATCAGAGAAAATGATTGATTTTATTTTTCTCCTTGCTTTTGAATGAGAAGTTCTTTATGCATAGTCTTCTCAAGACAATCATCTCAACACAAGTCCACGCAACAAAAAGTTCTCATCGCAAACCAAGAAATCACAGAACACATCTTATATTAGACTATTAGGGATTAGAGGGTTTCTTCTTTTAGACTGTAAGCTACTCGGGGAAGGGTAGATATTTTCTTTTTTTTTTTACCACTTCCAGTATACTTCATACCATGAGTGCCTTAATAGTCTACAATTGTTTTTTTTTTTCTCCTAAATTGCCCCCTATGATTTTTCTGGGGGTCAATGTAGATGAAGCCGTAACCATTCATGGCCTGGACGCAGCTGCACGATTTTTGCTTTAACATGGCTACCGGTTGAAATTCATAACAGTGGTCCTTAAACGGTCAATGATGGTTTTCTTTATATTGTAAGCTCAGAAGAACAGGGCAGGTCTTATCATGAAAGGTCAGAAGCAATAGTCCAAAATAGATTGTAAGCCATGAAGTCAATAGACATCTGGAGACTGACTTTATTGGCAGGAATCCTCTCTTTAGGCTAGAGCTAATGGTGACCAGCATGGCTCCTATCTCTGAGGTTGGGGCTACATGGCGGCCTTATATCATATAGTTGGAGATCTCAGTGTAGCCCTTTTTCCATTAACTGGAATGAAAGTGAATGTGGCTGTGTTATGAGCAAGTGAACATCTGCAAATCTGCTAATATACGCAATTTTGTTATGGCAGTGGTTGTAACCGATTGTCGGGTCCAAAACTGAAAATGACCTGGATCGTTGGGCGATCGCGCCTTTGTGAGTCATCGAGACACAACCGCATTCACATTCACATTCACTGGCTGAGATGCCGGCTCCACTACAGTGATTGTTGGCTGTTTGATGTCTGTTGTGGCTGAAGTCCGGTTATCATTTATTATATATCATTATAGAGAGGATTCCTTACTATAGTCCGTAAGCTTTTACGAGTAGGATAACCCCCATCAATACAGGGGATGAGATACACTATGTATCTACAGCTATACACATTGCAAGCCTGTGAGCAATATTCTTAGTCTGTAAACTCACAGGAGTAGGATAACCCCCATCATTACAGGGAATGATATTATGTTTTATTATTGTATACACATTTATGCACATCGTGAGCCTTCAAGCAGAATTTCCTAGTCAGTAAGCTCTTCATGTCAGGTTTCTATAGGTAGATGGATAGACATGATCCAGGGTTATATCGTGGATAGACATAATCCAGGGTTATATCGTTGATCTCCTTATTTTGGATTAGGGAGGATATATTTTATATTATATTATAATACGTTAGTGGGTGAGGTGTAAAGTTGTTATGAGCACCCCCTCCTCATTTCCATACCCTCTAACATTATACAATGAGAGTGACACAACCCTACCTGATCTACCTGAGGATGGTGGTAACAGGTGTAAAAGCAGCACAGGCCGCCAATATATATATCTGATGAACAGCTCCACAGTCTCATGACCTTTCATAAATTTTCCAGAATTGCTCCATAGAAATATATACTTGGGAGGATTTACTATTGAAAATGCACCAGAGTAAGAACATGAGGAATCCATGAGAATAATCTGTAAACTCACCATCAGGTCTGATAATCAAGTGAGAAAAGTATGCAGGAGTTTGGCTGTAACATTTTGTGGACATTGATGTGAGACACTGCGGCTCAGTCTCACTCTTGTAGCTGGAGGTGCATTAAATTGGGTTTAGGTTGTTGTGGTGTCACATTGGCAATGAGACATTCTAGCTCCAGCTAGGCCAACTTTGCCCCGGGCCAGGTAGATAGACCTGCATGGTGAGTAATGTCTTCCTGTGGCCTCCCATAGAACATACCCAAAAAACCCTTCATAGCACAGCAGCAGCGGAAATAAAGGAGCGAAGTAAAAACAAAGCCTGAAGCCTAATTGACTCATCGCAAATTACAAGTCAGGATGAGCGAACCGATTAGTTTAGAACCAAATTCGAGCCGAGCTTTCCAAAAATTTCAGGTTTGCCGAACACTAAACTTATGGGGTTTACTACCTACGAAACAATATTATACTCTGGGGTCTCCTCAGACCTCAGAGTATAATAAGTGAAGACCCAGGGGAGGTGAGAAAAAAAAAAAAACACATATACTCACCTTGTTTTACCTCTGCTGAGCGTCTGGCGGTCTCTCAGCATTTTCTTCAGGTATCCACCTGACGTCACACACCCCAGGTGACTGTGGTCATCATCACACTCCCTGAGGATCACTGCTGAGACCTGTGATTGAGCCTCAGCAGTGACCCCCCCCCGAGGCGTGTGACATCAGCCATAGGCTAGAAGAAAGCTGAAGAGGATGTAGAGACCACCGGACGTCACAAAGATGCCTAGGAGAGGTGAGGGAAGGTGAGTACAAGTGTTTGTCATTTTTTACACCTGAGCATCCACTTATTATACTCTGGTGTCTGAAGAGACCCCAGAGGAGAGGTTCTCAACCTGAGGTAACTCCAGGCTATCTCCAGGGGTACCGCTGCAGTGAGAGCCACCCCCCATCATGGTAGATTGTGGGGTTCACCACCTACAAATTACTATTATACTGTGGGGTCTCTTCAGACCCTCAGAGTATAATCATTGGAGGACCAGGGGAGCTGAGCAAACATAACAAACAGTGTTACTCACCTCCCCTAGGCTTTGACATGGGTCATATTTCCTCTTGCAGCCTCCCGAGTGACATCAGGGACTTCTTAGGCCTGTGATTGGGCCTCGTGGGCTACGCGGCATAATCAGGATAATCACAGGCCTCAGCAGTCCTTGACGTCACTTGGCAGGCTGAAGAGGAACCGATACCTGCACTGGAACCCGGTGAGGTGATTAACACTGTTGTTTTTTTACCTCCCTGGGCCTCCTCTTATTATACTTTGAGTATATTAGTAGTTTGTGGGTGGCAAAACCCCAGAAAATGTGGGTTTCCCAAACCCAAAATTGTTAGAAAGTCTCTATGTATGTGTGATTATTTTAATTTTATTAACATAGAGGCCACTCTACAACATTATACTGTGTGGAGGGACCACTATGGGATATTATACTGCATGGAAGGGCCACTGTGGATTATTATATTGCGTGAAGGGGCTGCTCTGGCACATCATTTTGTCACAGGGATCTTTGCTATGAAAGGGGGAGGCTGAATTTTCTGCACAGCCCCATGGTACCCTTAACCTACCTCGGTGTTAAGTAATCAATCCAGTTTACCATTCACTCTTTAAACGTCACTAATCCTGGGGGCCATTTTATTATATGTGAGGGTCATTATTTTAAATGTGGATGCCATTACATTACATGTGCAGCACCGAAGGGACCATTCTACTGACTGTGAGGGCCATTACAATACATGTGGGGGCACTGATGGGGCCCATTAAAAAATTGTTAACAAAGGCACTAAATGAAGTCTTATTTTATTAACATTTATAAGTGATCACTATTTTGGGAGTACTCAGTTGAGACAGTTTCTCACCAGGGAATACTTCACTTGAAGAGATTGAGAACCACTGCCATAGACCATAATGGGGTCTGCCGGGTGTTTGTCAGGTTTTTTGTGCAGGACTTTTCTCTCTGCTGATTTTAGGCGAAATCTGTGGCGGAGTCTACGAAGACTCCAACGCAGATGTGAACCTAACCATAGGAATTCAATCCATAGGAGCATTGGATTGTGTCGTAGTCGGTGATTTGGTGCATTACTTTCTAAGATACACCATCCCTTATCCATGGGTTGAGGAACTCACATCTGCGCTGGAGTCTCCGACTCCGTCTAAAATCGGCAGTATAAAACCAGCGGAAACCTGACGGACACCCGGTGGACCCCATTATAGTCCATGGGATCTGCGTGTAACCGCTTTTTAAGCAGAAAGCTTCTCCGTCTTTTGGTCCCCATGTGGACCCGAATAATGGAAATCCAAATGCAAGTGTGAACATGGCGTAAGTAGTATAGACATTGAGGGATTTTATCAAACCCTGCACTCCAGAATTCTGGCATGAAAAAAGTCACAAAGCAGGAATTTGATACTTTTTTTTTTTTTTTAGCTTATTTGTGCAAAATTTGTTCGACTTTGATTTCTGCACCACTCACTCCACTTTTCAAAAGTGGGTGGGAAAATGTGCATGGTTAGCCTGTCTAATTTTGAAAAAGTCGCAAAAATTGTTGGAAACTCACTCCAGTCAGTGGGTAGCGTAAAAAAAATGGCGTAACATTTCAGGACAGACTTATAGCTACATCTAACATTTGATAAATTTGGCACAAATTATGCCAACATAGACTCAAGCAAAACTGACTTTAAAAAATTCTCCTAATTATAAATTCCCCCATTTGAGTGCTAGTGCACACGAGTGAGCACTGCTACATTACAACTCCACACAATAGGGGCATGGGAACCCCCATTTGCAAGATGAGTTGGGATCCCAACTAATAAATGTTCTCCCTCTCCATGATCATACAGCTATCACCTATCCTGTTTTTTTTTTGTGGGCTGAATGTATGCTGGACACTAAAGTGGGTATCTATTGCTACAGTGTAGAAATATATGACAGGCAAACACTGTTACAGGGATCTCTGTGTTAAAAAAGACACCAAGAAAAAATGTCTCCAGTCTCCTCAAGTGGGATGAATCCTGGCATGAGATAGAGAATGGTCCATTGTAACTCTTGCTCACATTCAAGTTCAAGGATGTGCCATATTTGTTACCACACAACTTTCCAGGAAACAAAATATGGGACAAAAAGGAGTCATTTACTGCTGAGTGATTTCAGGAGGTTTACTGTTAAATGTCCATTTCTTTACAAGAGAAGTAAGTTCATAGGTCAAGGACAGCCACCTAGATGTCCTGTGATCACCCAACTTTTTTGTGCTGTGACACTAATGTGATTATGGCTTGTATTCAGCAGATAGATAGATTGTTATTGAGGCACAGCTATGAAATAGATCTCCCCATGGTTTTGCAGCTAGAACTATCAGACATTGGGAAATGTTAAGCTTAATAAAAGCTAGAAAGATTTTAGACAAGAAATTATTTTATTTTACTAAGAGAAAAGTGGGGGCATTGATAGCAGTACATTATGGATGTAGTCTACCTTGTGTCCATAGTGAATATGCATATTATTCCGGGAGGGGTGAGAGTGGGGGGGTCGGCATGTGCGGGGTCTCCTAGTCTGCACACAGGGGCGGGGGGGGAGTGCTCGCAGGGAGGGGGGACCGGGGGGCGGACACAGATTCTCAGCCTGGGGGGGGGATCAGACACAAAGAGGCTGCGGAGAATCCGGTCAGAGCTACCCCAGTGTCCGGTGCGGGGGGGTTCCGTGATCCGGTTGGGGGTCTCGGTTTCCGGGATTGAGGAACAGATTGGATAGCGCGGCAACACACCGGGAACCTGCACCGGAGCTCCTAAAACCATCGGCCCGCGCAGCGCGCACCCGCGGAGGGCAAGGGGAGGAGCTTCGCGGGTACGCGCACCCAGGTGACATCACCCCGAACCCCCAATATATTATCGGGGACCCTGCATAGATCCCCTTAATAAATCTTCTGCTGGTCGTTTATAGCCAGGCCTCAATATACCAATTGCACTTCCCGACATTCACTGTCTTTCCCGCCCCCAAATGCCTCTGCTCCCCTAGACATTTACAGCCCTCACTTAATTGAGATCCCAGACCTGGAGGACATACTTGAACACTATTTTGCACTCCTTACCTTATGTTGTAGGTATAACCCCCCCCCCCCCCCAAATAAATGTGTGCCCATTTTTAACTGACAGGTGATCCTTGTGTGGTGTCCCTTGCCATGATAGGGTTAACTGATCATGGAAACTTGAAGTAACAAAAAAATGTTCTGTCACTATGGCCATCACATAGGTTGAAAGTTTCTTTATATAGACTATGGAATATTTCATTATCTCATACTTCTTCAATATATGGCTTGACATATATTATATATGACAGTGGTTCATATCCTATGGCTGTTTTTAGCAGCTATCTGCTGCACCACACAGGATTCTTAACTCTTTTTGGAGCTGTAAAGAAAATATAAGGGTATAAACTTTAGGCTCATAAAGATGAATAAGGGTGTTTGGTCTCATGTGATAGCTAATATATATAAATGCACTTCAATATTTCTGTATAATTTTATGTTTCTGTCTCTTTAGAGAACTGTTTAAATCACCTTATTGCATTAGTTTTTATATCCTCTTTTAGGTCTAGAATTGCATTCCTTTTGATCCACATCCTGCTTAAGATGGAGCGTTTGGCGGAGGGCTGTGGGCCATCATGCTTCACCTATCAGGTGCGTCAGCACAGCTCTGATGTTCTCAATCAACTCAACCAGCAACGCAAGAGCGGTGGGCGCTTTTGTGATGTGGTTCTACGTGTCGGAGAGGATAGTTTTCCTGCCCACCGTGCTGTTTTAGCTGCCTGCAGTCAGTACTTTGAGTCTGTTCTTGGAGAAACAGAGGGGCCAAGTCCACGAGAGCTTGAGATGCACACGATCAGTTCCAAGGTTTTTGGGGACATTTTGGACTTTGCATATACTGCTCGCATCATTATCCGACTGGAGAGTTTTCCAGAGTTAATGACTGCTGCCAAGTTTTTGTTAATGCGTTCAGTTATTGATATTTGCCAAGAGGTCATTAAGCAGTCCAATGTCCAAATCTTGGTTCCCCCTACACGACCAGAACTCATGCTTTTTCGATCCGGGGCATCTGATCTTGGCTTTCCATTGGACATGACTAATGGGACTGTTATGAGTGGCTCAGGTATTGCAGGGTCCTTGGGGGATGATGAAGAAGATTCTGTTCGTCCAGGTCCAGCAGTGCCAAGTCAAGCTTCTCTTCTAGCACTGGGTGGTTCATCACAAATTCTTCCATCTCAGTACCAAGTGGGAGCACAAGTGGGACTCGGAAGTAAAAGAGGCCGTGGCAGGCCAAGAAAGCCCAGTGTTCTAGACTCTGTATTATTTGGAGCAGTAGGTGGTTTGCGGGATGGAGGGGTACTTCCTTGTGGACTTTGTGATAAAGTCTTTACAGATCCTATACGACTACGCCAGCATGAAGCGCAGCATGGAGTTACCAGCTTGCAGCTGGGATATGTAGACTTACAAGCACCTCGTATTGGGGAGAATGGGCTAACCCAGGAGGAAACAGGGACCCCTAGAAAAAGAAACCGAGCAAGAAAACAGGTTGCTTGTGATTTGTGTGGGAAGATTTTTCGAGATGTGTACCATCTGAATAGACACAAGCTGTCTCACTCTGGAGAGAAGCCATATTCTTGCCCTGTATGTGGACTACGGTTCAAACGTAAAGACCGAATGTCCTACCATGTACGCTCACATGATGGCTCAGTTGGGAAGCCCTACATATGTCAGAGTTGTGGAAAGGGATTCTCTAGGTGAGTTCACCCAACAAGGTTTCTGGGGAATGTTTACACTTTGAGACATAGTTATCAATGGTTTTACATCCATCTAAAGGTAAAACGCAATGGGGTAATATATATTAAGACTGGCATTTCCTATGGTGATGCAAGATTCACCTGAATTATTAAGAAGCTTCAACCAGTCTTAATCTATTCCCTTACAGGAACTAGACACACCAGAATTATTAATAATAGTATGGTGGAGGTTATGTGCCCCAGAACTCAAATATATGCCAGTCAGGGACTGGCATAGATTCCTGGTTTAGCTCATTTCAGTTTTCTAGTGCAACCTGTAATAAATCTGAGAAACCAAAGGCAACCCTGGCCCACTTAGGTTTCCGCCCCGCTCCACCCACTTAAAAAGTGGCGAGCGAGGTGCAGGAGATGAGATGTGCATTGTGCTCCTAATATGCGCCAAGTTGAGGTACAGTTTTAGACACTTTTTGGCAAAGGAGTAGTAGTAAATGTGGGTCAGTGCCCACATTCCTGCTGAAATAAATTCTGTGTGGGACAATCCCATTAGAAAACAAAGGTAGGCAATGAGACAGGTAAGAGGTGTTTATGACACAAATTCCATCCCAAAATCTAAGATAAAAATGCTGTGTGGACATACTGTAAAACAATTTAGTTATACAACTATAACAAAAATAAAAGTAAAACATTTGCTGTACAATGAAACCTCTGTGAGATGACCACCCAAAACTGTGTTAAAAAGTGGTCTTTTCAAAGAAAATGTTCAGTATGCATAATACATGGTAGAACTAAAAATTTATCACAGAAAATCTGGTCTGGATAATGAGGTGGTCTCCTCAAAGAAGTGGTCTTTTGTAGAGGTTTTACTGCAGAATTATGTACTGATAATTGGTGCACAATGTACAGTAGCAGTGTACAGAAGTGTGTACATGGTTCAGATTAAAGGTTTCAGAAGGAAGGAGGGGGTGAAGTGGGTAGTGGGCAGAGTTTTATTAAAATTTACACAAAGTACATTACATTCTGGTCATTCATCCCAACTAAGTCTCACCCATTGCACTGTGCACTTTGCACTGCTTACGGAGCTGTGTGAAGTGTCCACATTGTATCGCATTTGTTTAACCTTGAAATGCTTTTTAAAAAGTACACATATGTGTAATATTTGCTTTTGCAATGTATATGTATCTTTGATCTATATACTATAGCTAGTGGTAAACGATACAATAGTGAAACCATATGAAAATGACAGGTTCTATATTGTTGCTATATTTTATATTGACACATGATTACATGTCTACATTGTAACTAATCCTCATCTGTGTGCATATCTGCCTGCACTTGTAATGGAAGTTGTTTGCATGCAAAACACTGTCAGCTCCCCACACCCCCCTATTTTAATTTGCCCATGGGACGCCATCTCAGAACGTGTGCACCAAGGGCCCCCCACCCAAATGGTGGATTGCAGACTGCATGCACTGATTGGTCAGAATAAGATAGGGAGGGGTGCCAGAAGAACTACAAAGACACGCTCTCCTCCCCAACAGGAAAATGTGGTCTGTACCCTCCTCCGTGCAAAGGACAGAGGGACACAGAAAGATAGGGGAGGGTGTTACAGAGAGGCTGCAACTATCACTGAGTATGTGTGGGTGGATGAGAGAGAAGCAGCAGAGACATACCCATACACACAGCTTTTTACAGATAATAATGTTGGGAAAATCAATTGGCAAAGCTTCTCAATTAGTTTTTTGGTAAATTGTTGTAGAAATGTCTGGGACTAAATTTAGTTCCATTCATGTGAATGGGATTATGTTTGTACTATATGTATGAATTTTTGCCAGTCCTATTTAAATGAATAGAAGAATTGCGGATATTTCTGTAACAAATCTGCAACATGTGAATGTACGCTTATTTTATGCTGGGCTTGATCTAAAAGTCGTATCTTTTTAATATCATCTTTTTCAGTGTTGTATTGTCATAACAAGTGTCAATGACAAGTATGGCCTCCTATCCTATTTATCTACTGTGATCCACTGCACTGTACAGGGGTGGTCAATTATTAACTTCATGCAAAGCTCCAAAAAGCAATAACCACATGTGTCACTGGCTAGGGCTACATATTCTGTAGCTTCTTGTGGTAGTGGTGATAGATGTCTTTAGATTTTATATGATATAAATTGACTGTGAGTACACTTGCTGTCAAAATTATTCAACACCCAGGTTTATGCGCAAAATTTAATAACTCTCAGTTATTTGGAAAAAAAAAACAGTCAAACAAGAACAATTTAACCCCTTCCCGACATCCGCTGTAATAGTACAGCAGATGCTGGGTCTTTAAAGATGGCGGCCGCCATAGCCCGGGCATTGCAAGCCAGGACCCCCTCCCCCACCCCACAAAGTTAAAAAAAGAGCTGTATCTTTTTAACTTAGCAGGCCGGCTTCCGCGCGGCAAAATCGCTAGAGCTGACCTGTTCCTATGACAGCCGGGAGCCTTCTGAAGGAAGTGATATTACTATTGAGACAGCCTCAATAAACTTATAAAAATATTTTTCACGTATGATGAACGCCATAGCCAAAAATCAAAAGTGCCGAACTGCCATTTATTTACTGTTTCACCTCTGAGAAAAATTTGAATAAAGAGTGATCAAAGCAATAGACATTCCCCAAAATGACATAACTAAAAAGAACACCTGGCCCCGTACGGGTATGGTGACTTTACGAAAAAAAAATGTATGCAAAATTTAGAATTTTTTTTAAGGGGTTAAAATGTAAATAAAACTATATAAATTTGGTATTCAAAACATAAAATACAGGTGACATGTCATTTTGGCTGCATAGTGAACACCGTAAAAACGAAGCCCGTAAGAAAGTCGCACAAATGCACCTTTTCTCCAGTTTTACCCCATTCTCAATTTTTACAGCTTCCCAGTACATTGTGCAGAATAATAAATGGTATAAGTGGTTTCTCCAAATTCAGTGCAAACTGCCACTTTCAATGACTATCCACCATGTGCCATCCATGCCATCTTACGACAGCCTATGCACAGGGCCATTTTAATACATTAGGAGGCCCTGTTCAAACTTTTTGTAAGTAGGTGCCCCCCCCCCCCCCACATATTTTAATTTCCGCAACCCCTAGCCTTTTCATAAGGCTCTCTGCCCACTCTAACACCACAAACAAAAAAACAAAGAATACTCACCTGAACTGTGGGACTGTCCTGCTTGATTCACAGCGGCTGAGGGGGCCCTCGCAACCATAGGGCCTGGGGCGGATGTGTTCATGTGCATGTGCATTACTGTGCCACTGAAACCTCAGTACCTGCTCCTACCAATTCTTTCTGCAAGTCTTTTGCAGTCACTTAAAGGGATTGTCCAGGCAAAAATGGACAACCCTTTTAAACTTTTAAATCAGCCGGGGAGATTGAAAAAAATAAAACAATGCATACTCACCTGTCTTTGTTGCTCCGATGTCCTCCCGGCTTGTCCCAGTTCTTCTGCTCCGGTGGCTTCTCCCGGGTCTCTTCTGGAGTTACACTGAAGGAAGAGGACCCATGATGTCACAGTGACATCACATGCCATCGCTGATTGGCCTCAGTGGTCAAGTGACCCATTCAGCAGAAGAACCGGGAGGAGACATTGAAACATTGGGGACAGGTGAGTATAAATTTTTTAATTTTTTTTCAATGCCCCCGGCTGATTTAAAAGTTAAAAGGGTTGTCCATTTTTGCCTGGACAACCCCTTTAAAGGTTTCTCCCTACTTGCCTAGTTGGTAATCTGGTGGCAGCTTCAGCTTCACTGGGTAGCCAGTGTTCCTTCAACTTTGAACTTGCAAACGTTTCTTCCATCTGTATTCTCTAAGGACATTAAGTGCCTTTACTATCTTTTTGTATCCTTTTGGAGTCTTGGAGTCCAAACATGCAATGAAACATCACACTTAACAAAGCTCTAGCTGGAAAAGCAGTGAAAAATGGAAGTGTTTTTGATGCATTTCTTAGCTGTGATTCCCCACGTGTGGGCCTTAGCCTTAATAGGGGTTATTTATGAAGCTTTTTGAACTGTATTATAGCGGAGATTGTTCTTTTTTTTTTACTTGCTTTATTTATCATGCATTTACAAATTTTTACCAAATGTTTTGCTGGCCTTGCCACTATTGAATTTTGTCGGTCAAAGTAGTGTGAAAGAGTGCTTAAATGGAGTGAGGTTTCTCACCGTATTTATTACTTAAAGAGGACCTTTCATGTCTTCAGGTACATGTAGTTTTATATACCGCTAGAAAGCCGACAGGGTGCTGAATTCAGCGTCCTGTTGGCTTTCCCATTATGAGCCCCGAGGCTGGAGATATCGGTGCCGTTAGTTTTCTGTCCATCATCAGAAGGGCGTTTCTGACAGTCTAGCTGACTGTACTCGCCCATAGCTCTGTACTGGGGGGCGTTCGTCACAGCTCAGCGTCATCGCTGGGGGTAAGGAATGCCCCCCCCCGACTGTACTTGTCCATAGCCCTGTACTGTCAGAGAGGGTGTTCCTTAACGCCCAGCGAGACTGTCAGGAACACCCTTCTGAAGTTGGGCAGAAAACTAACGGCACCAATATCTCTAGCCCCGGGGCACATAACTGGAAAAGCCGACAGTGCGCTGAATTCAACACACTATTGCTTTCTATCGGTATATAAAACCACATGTGCCTGAGGACATGAAAGGCCCTCTTTAAAGGGGTTGTCCGGGATAAAACGATCTTGCTACACTAAGCTCCCGCCGCCTAACTTCTAACTTACTTACTTTACTAAAAATGTATAATTACCCAGATCACATGACCGCCCCAGGCACATTTTCTGATTTTCCGGTGATGTTTCCAGTTTCCAGAAACGGAATGTCACCAATACCACCCCCCACCCCCACCCCATCATAATTACCTATCTTCATGTCCGGATCTTCTGGGCACAAAACGTCACTTCCTTCAGGGGGACTCACTCCTCCTCTGCTGGCCTCCCACGCCTGCGTAACAGAGCCGGGATGCCAAAAGACTCTATTGCGTAGCTCTATTACGCAGGCGCCAGCAGACCTGAAGAGGAGAAGGAGCCAGCCTCCCACACCTGTACAATAGAGCCGGCAGAAGCCAAGAGAAGAAGGAGCCTGCGGCACAGAAGAAAGTAGTCTGAGTTAGTTAGTTAGGAAGGGCTAGTAGTGGGTGGGCTAGCTAGGGAAAGAGGGAGAGGGTGTGAGAGAGGGAGGGAGCGAGTGGGGGATCTGAGTGAAGAGCTATGCATCATGGTAGTTGTAGGATAAAAGAACAGGACGCTACCCATGTTAACAAATGCAGAGGATGCGGGGAGCTCCCAGAGAAACCCAGAAATCACTCAAAACAAAAAGTATTTGGGTATACTTATTAACCTATAAGTAGCACTAACAGACCTTTTTTAAAAATATATTTTTTTTGCTCGGAAAACCCCTTTAAGCTTTTCTAAAAAAGGTGTAAATGCACTCCAGTACATGGGCACCATAAAAAAGTCTGTCATGTCAGACATCACTGGAATCAGAATTCCATGTGGTGAATTTCATACAAGATTTATAAAGCAAGAGCTCAAAAATAACTAACTCATTTTGTGTAACATTTTACAAGGATCACTTCACCACTTTTGCTTTTTGTTGGGAAAAGGAGGTGTGGCCCTGCACTTTATTTATGAAGTATTTGTGCCTTTTTTTCCCAGATATTCTCCTGCTATCCCAACTTTTGCTGGGGGATGTGGCCAAAATGAAGATCTCTTTCACGCTGTATTTATGACTTGCATCTTTTTAAAAAGGGCCAAAAAAAAGGCGCAAATGCACTCCAGCGCATGGGTACCCTAAAAAAAGGGGTAAATTGCACATAGTTTATAAAAGCGCATCTAAACTAACACAACATTTAACAAGTATGTGCACCTACATCATAAATAGATGTCACAGTAAAACTAGTCTAAAAAAAGACACATAAAAAATGTGAAAAATATGGCCAAATAAGGGGCAGATGATAAATATCCCTCGCTTTGTCACCCCCTTTATAACTGCCTCCAGGTACTTAGTGTGTATCCTCCTTTATAACTACATCTAGGTTCATAGTGCGTCATCCTCCTTATAACTACATCCAGGTACATAGTGTGTCACCCCCTTATAACTACATACAGGTACATAATGTGGCATATCCCTTATAACTACATCCGTGTACATAGTGTATCACTTCCCTTTTAACTACATCCAGATACATAGTGTTTCACCCCTCTTATTACTACATCCAGTTACATAGTGTGTCACTCCCCTTATAATTACATCCGTGTACATGGTGTGTCATCCCCCTTATAACTACATCCAGGTATATAGTGTGTCACATCCTTTATAACTACATCCGTGTACATGGTGTGTCATCCCCCTTATAACTACATCCAGGTACACAGTGTGTCACATCCCTTATAACTACATCCATGTACATGGTGTGTCACCTCCTTATAACTACATCTGTGTACACAGTGTGTCACCCCCCTTATAACTATCTCCAGGTACATAGTGTGTCACCCCCCTTATAACTATATCCAGGTACATAGTGTGTCACCCCCCCCCCCCCTTATAACTACATCCATGTACATGGTGTATCACCTCCTTATAACTACATCTGTGTACACAGTGTGTCACCCCCCTTATAACTATCTCCAGGTACATAGTGTGTCACCCCCCTTATAACTATATCCAGGTACATAGTGTGTCAACCCCCCCCCCCCCCTTATAAATACATCCAGGTGCATGGTGTGTCATCCCCTTATAACTACTTGTGTGTACATAGTGTGTCACCCCCCTCATAACTATATCTGTGTACATAGTGTGTCACCCCTTTATAACTATATCCAGGTACATAGTGTGTCACATCCCTTATAACTACATCCAGGTACGTAGTGTTTCATCCCCCTTATTACTACATCCAGTTACGTAGTGTGTCACCCCCCTTATAAGTACATCCAAGTACATAGTGCGTCACCCCCCTTATAACTACATCCAGGTACTTAGTGTGTCTCATCCCTTATAACTACATCTGTGTACATGGTATGTCATCCCCCTTATAACTACATCCAGGTACATATTGTGTCACATTCCTTATAACTACATCCGCGTACATAGTGTTTCACATCCCTTATAACTACATCCGTGTACATAGTGTTTCATATCCCTTATAACTACATCCAGATACATAGTGTGTCACCCCCTTATAACTACATCCAGGTACATAATGTGTTACATCCCTTATAACTACATCTGTGTACATAGTGTGCCATCCCCCTTATAACTACATCCGTGTAAATAGTGTGTCATCCCCTTATAACTACATCCTGGTACATAATGTGTCACATCCCTTATAACTACATCCAGGTACATGGTGTGTCACCCCCGTATAACTACATCTGGGTACATAGTGTGCCATCCCCCTTAGAACTATATCCATGTACATAGTGTATCACCCCCATTATAACTACATCCGTGTACATGATGTGTCACCCCCCTTATAACTAAATCTGTGTACATGGTGTGACACCAACCTTATAACTACATCCAGGTGTATGGTGTGTCACATCCCTTATAACTACATCCAGATACGTAGTGTTTCACATCTCTTATAACTATATCCGTGTACATGATATGTCATCCCCCTTATAACTACATCCGTGTACATGGTGTGACACCCTCGTTATAACTACATCCATGTGCATGGTGTGTCTCCCCTCTTATAACTACATCCAGGTGCATGGTGTGTCACATCCCTTATAACTACATCCAGGTACATGGTGTGTCACCCCCCCCTTATAACTACATCTGGGTACATAGTGTATCACCCCCCTTATAACTATATCCATGTACATAGTGTATCACCCCCATTATAACTACATCCGTGTACATGGTGTGTCACCCCCCTTATAACTAAATCCGTGTACATGGTGTGACACCACCCTTATAACTACATTCGTATACATGGTGTGTCACCCCTCTTATAACTACATCCAGGTGCATGGTGTGTCACATCCCTTATAACTATATCCATATACATAGTGTATCACCCCCATTATAACTACATCCGTGTACATGGTGTGACACCACCCTTATAACTACATCCAGGTACATGGTGTGTCACCCCCGTATAACTACATCTGGGTACATAGTGTGTCATCCCCCTTAGAACTATATCCATGTACATAGTGTATCACCCCAATTATAACTACATCCGTGTACATGATGTGTCACCCCCCTTATAACTAAATCTGTGTACATGGTGTGACACCAACCTTATAACTACATCCAGGTGTATGGTGTGTCACATCCCTTATAACTACATCCAGGTACGTAGTGTTTCACATCTCTTATAACTATATCCGTGTACATGATATGTCATCCCCCTTATAACTACATCCGTGTACATGGTGTGACACCCCCCTTATAACTACATCCATGTGCATGGTGTGTCTCCCCTCTTATAACTACATCCAGGTGCATGGTGTGTCACATCCCTTATATCTACATCCAGGTAAATGGTGTGTCTCCCCCCCCCCCCTTATAACTACATCTGGGTACATAGTGTATCACCCCCCTTATAACTATATCCATGTACATAGTGTATCACCCCCATTATAACTACATCCGTGTACATGGTGTGTCACCCCCCTTATAACTAAATCCGTGTACATGGTGTGACACCACCCTTATAACTACATTCGTATACATGGTGTGTCACCCCTCTTATAACTACATCCAGGTGCATGGTGTGTCACATCCCTTATAACTATATCCATGTACATAGTGTATCACCCCCATTATAACTACATTCGTGTACATGGTGTGACACCACCCTTATAACTACATCCGTGTACATGGTGTGTCTCCCCCTCTTTTAACTACATCCAGGTGCATGGTGTGTCACATCCCTTATAACTACATCCAGGTACATGGTGTGTCACCCCCCCTTATAACTACATCTGGGTACATAGTGTATCACCCCCCTTATAACTATATCCATGTACATAGTGTATCACCCCCATTATAACTACATCCGTGTACATGGTGTGTCACCCCCCTTATAACTAAATCCGTGTACATGGTGTGACACCACCCTTATAACTACATTTGTGTACATGGTGTGTCACCCCTCTTATAACTACATCCAGGTGCACGGTGTGTCACATCCCTTATAACTACATCCAGGTACATAGTGCTTCACATCTCTTATAACTAAATCCGTGTACATGATATGTCATCCCCCTTATAACTACATCCGTGTACATGGTGTGACACCCCCCTTATAACTACATCCGTGTACATGGTGTGTCACCCCTTTTATAACTACATCCAGGTACATAGTGTTTCACATCCCTTATAACTATATCCGTGTACATGATGTGTCTTCCCCCTTATAATTACATCTAGGTACATGGTGTGACACCTCTCTTATAACTACACCCAGGTACCTAGTGTGTCACCCCATTATAACTACATCCAGGTACATAGCGTGTCACCCCCCTTATAACTACCTCCAGGTACATGGTGTGTCACCTCTCTTATAACTACACCCAGGTACCTAGTGTGTCACCCCATTATAACTACATCCAGGTACATAGCGTGTCACCCCCCTTATAACTACCTCCAGGTACATAGTGTCTCAACACTGCCCCCATACTTATAACTGCTTCCAGGTACATAGTGGGGGTTATTTATCATCTGCCCCTTTTTTGGCCATATTTTTCGGAGGTGCGTCTTTTATTTACACTAGTTTTACTGTGGCGTCTATTGCGGTTAGGTGTAGATGCACCTCCTAGTTAAATGTTGTGCATTTGTTAGTTTAAATGCACTTTTAGATGTGTGCACTTTCTTTGTTTAAAAAGCCGCAATTGCCCCTTTTTTATGCTGTCTGACCTGACGGGCTATTTTACACTGCCTATGTACTGGAGTGCTTTTGTGGGTTTTTTTTGCCCCATTTTAAAAAGGTGCAAGTCATACATACAGCGTGAAAAGGATCTCCCATTTTGGCCACATTCCCTGCAAAAATTGCGAGGATAACATCTGGAAAAAAAGGCAGAAATACTTCATAAATAAAATGCAGGGCAAAAAAAGACCACAAAAAGGCGCAATTTACGCGAAAAAAAAAAGACGCAAGTAGCTTAATAAATGTGCCCCAGTGTGTCACCCTTCATATAACTGCAACCAGGTACATAGTATGTCACCACTGAGAAATGAAAACCAGTGGCGGGGACTGAATGTGGATATAGAAAAAATTAGTAACTGTTAATGCAAGTAGAAAGGGCATGTACATTAGCACCCATAGGCCTTATTCGCATGCGCATGTGCCGACATCAGTTCCTTTTCCACAGACCTACGATCTTATATGTACATAGGAATACCAAACATGTTTCTTTACTTTATTTTGTTTATATTATGTGTTTTTTAAATTAGGACTACTGTAGAACCTGGAATCTGCTGATCCCCAGTGAAATGTTCTGCAATACATTGTATTGCAGCACATCACACATAGGCTCCCTATATGCAATAGGGATAAGCACGCAGTCTCCTAGCTGCCACTGCAACCCCTTGGGCCCTGCAATCTAATCACGGGGGGTCTGAGGGGTGTCGAGGGGACAATCTTTCCCCCGAACCACCCAGATCCCATGATCGATATTGATCACGGTATCTGAGAGGTTAAGCCGCCAGAGTCTGACTTTGGTGGCTAGTTCCAGGTCTCGGTATTACACAGTCGAGTCGTGCCTTCATTACACGGAAGTCATGCCACCAGCACAGCTCCTGTGTCCGCACACGAAAACGCCATACTATTATGTTGCAAAGCTTTAATTATACGCTCAGTGCGACGTAATAGTACAGTGCAGAGCGGGAAGGGGTTAATTTGCAAGATGTTTGAAAGAGAATTTGCGGCAAAAGTTATTTGTATTCATAAACACATCATGAGGTGACAGAAAAGGAATATGTCTAACCTGGCATATTCCAATGTTATATATTAATAAATGTTGATGTAATTTTTGCTGCTGGAGGTTTTCTTTAGAATGAAACATTATCTTATTCCTTAGGCCTGGAAAATGTGCCCTCATAAGGCCACAAAGATACATAGAATTTAAAGGGAGTCTGTCAGCACCAAAAACTTTATTAAACCAGCCGGAATAGCCGCTTAATTTTGACAAAAATCTGCTTTTAATTCTTATACAAATGAGCTAAGAGTGCATAGGTTAGTGTTCTGGGGCGACTGAGCATACGGAAAGATCTTCCTCTTGCTCAGGAGGAGGTGGGGGAAAGCTCCGATTACATTAGTGTTGCTGGGAGGGATATTGAGTGAGAGGAAGATCTTGCTGTGGTACGGAACCGCCAGGTACTTAGACTGGTTTAATATTGATTTTAGAGCTGACAGACTCCCTTTAATGTGATCATCCATTCACTTCTGTATCTGGCTAAAATAGTAACTAGAGACACTCTTATAATAATCATTCGCCATGTTATTCTGACATTTAAGTCTGTGTGTTATACTTTCCTTTACAGGCCGGACCATCTGAATGGACATATAAAACAAGTTCATACATCAGAGAGGCCACACAAGTGTGAGGTATGGAGAGCAGAAGGATGCTAGCGACAACTGGAGTGAACCTTTATTGTTCATGTAGTCCTTGACACGTATATCCTGGCCCCACAATATTTCTTGTCCTCCCTGACCGATAAGTTAAATAAGAAGTTGCATTCCTTCCGGACATAGAGTAGTTAATGACTCTTTCACATATACCGGTGAGATTTCTGTGGTTTGTTGGTAAGAACATTAAAATACCATGTGTCATGGTTTGTGCCGTTATGATTCTAAGTTCTAAGTAAGAATACAGTCACAGGAATAGCTCAATGTCCATATTTAGGGATCTTTAGGGATAGTGCAAATATATCACCTCGCCCAGAACAGTCTCTATGTACTATTACTTGAAAAGCTTTATAGTTTGATATAGATGTCATGCCATTCAAGTATTGTTACCTGGCAGGGAGTGTGCATGTATTAAGGTTTGGCATGGCCTGCTAAATCAGTCCTCATATACATATTGAACTAGTAAAAGACAAAGATTTTGGTCAGATATACCTTCATCATGCAATGAACCAGAGATTTATCATAGTCCATAAATATCATCCGTAAGTATCAATATCCTCCCCCACAAAATATATACAGTGATTTTTTCTTGATGCTGTGTTTTTGGGCCACCCCTTTTTTCCCAACCCCCACCCTTTTTTGAGTCACAGGAAGTAATACCACAAATAGGAACTGAATTATCCAATGAAATTCATACCTAACTCGGGGGCCCCCCAGCCTCCGGCAAAGTGTGCTGTATTGTTGCCGTGCACAGGCACCCTCCGCCGCAGGGCGCGCTCTGGGGGGCGGGGCCTTGACTGTTCTCACCACTCTCCTGCCTCTGATATCGGCCGCCACTCGGGCAACAAGAACGCCCGTGGTCTCCATTCCACAGTCCTCACAGTGGAAACGATAGGTAAACCAAGACAACGTACCCCCCGAACAACAGTGAACAACGTTCAGATCATTGAGAGTGTGAGGAGCCCGGAGCCACCTCAGAGGAGATCAAAAGGAGAACAACTTGCAGGCCACCAAACCTTCTCATGATGGATACACCGGCTATGAAGTCAAACCAGTGAGGTTACAAACCAATTTGTGCTCAGTAAGGCAGTAAAAGTAGTTAGGAGTATCCAAATCAATAAAATGATAAGGGACCCAAATTTGCGCGGGGAAAATTGGGGGTTAGGGTATATAAAACATTTTGGGGTAGAAAAAAAAACCCCTCTCAAACCTAAAAATAAGGGGGCCATCAGTTATTAGATAAATAAAAAAAAAAGGGGGTGGCGAAAACCCAAATAAAATGAAAAAAAAAAAAGAAGAAGGGGAGGGGGGGGGCTCATCTTTTGAGGGGAGGGGAGGAGTAAGTATTGTTGGGGGGGGGGGGGGGGGGGGGGGTGGGGGGGGGGGGGGGGGGGGCTGCGCCCTCATACTCCCTATAAACCTATAAAAGAATACATATGAGACAAAGTTAGATGTATGCATAATAGCATGTTGGATAATAATAATAAGCTAAGTACAAAGAAGAATAGGCAAAAACTGCACTATAATAGTTGAAGCTGTGCAGAAATATGGCACTGAAATGTATAAAGAGTATTTGGTATGTTAAACATGCAGTGCCTTGCAAAAGTATTCATACCCCTTGAACCTTTTCACATTTTGTCACCTTACAACCACAAACTTAAATGTATTTTATTGAGATTTTCAGTGATAACCAACACAAAGTAGCAGATAATTGTGAAGTGGAAGGAAAATGATACATGATTTTCAAAATTTTAATCAAATAAAAATATGAAAAGTGTGACGTAAAAAGTATTCAGCCCCCCTATATCAATACTTTGTAGAGCCACCTTTCGCTGTAATTACAACTGCAAGTCTTTTGGGTTATGTCTCTACCAGCTTTGCACATCTAGAGACTGAGATTTTTGCCCATTTTTCTTTGCAAAATAGCTCAAGCTCAGCCAGATTGGATGGAGAGCGCCTGTAAACAGCAATTTTCATGTCTTGCCACAGATGCTCAATGGGATTTAGGTCTGGACTTTGACTAGGCCATTCTAACGCATGAATATTCTTTGATCTAACCCATTCCACTGTAGCTCTGGCTGTATGTTTAGGGTCATTGTCTTGTTGGAAGATGAATCTCCTTCCCAGTCTTTTGCAGCCTCCAACGGGTTTTCTTCCAGGATTGCCCTTTATTTAGCTCCATCCATCTTCCCATCAACTCTGAACAGCTTCCCTGTCCCTGCTGAAGAAAAGCATCCCCCCAGCATGATGCTGCCACCACCATGTTTCACAGTGGGGATGGTGTGTTCAGGGTGATGAGCAGTGTTACTTTTCTACCACACATAGCACTTTGCATTTAGGCCAAAAAGTTCAACTTTGATCTCATCTGACCAGAGCACCTTCTTCCACATGTTTTCTGTGTCCCCTATATGGCTTGTGGCAAACTGCAAATGGCACTTCTTATGTCTTTCTTTTAACAATGGTTTTCTTCTTGCCACTCTTCCATAGAGGCCAGATTTGTGTTGTGCACGACTTATAGTTGTCCTGTGGAAAGATTCTCCCACCTGAGATGTGGATTTCTGCAGCTCCTCCAGAGTGACCATGGGCCTCTTGGCTGCTTCTCTGACCAGTGCTCTTCTTGCTCAATCTGTCAGTTTAGGTGGATGGCCATGTCTTGGCAGGGTTGCAGTTGTAGAATACTTTTTCCATTTTTGGATGATGGATTGAGATGCTCAACGCTTGGGATATGTTTTATAACCTAACCCAACTTTAAAATTGTCCACAACTTTATCTCTGACCTGTCTGGTGAGTTCCTTGGTTTTCATGATGCTGTTTGTTCACTAGTGTTCGCTAACAAAACACTGAGGTCTTCACAGAGCAGGTGTATTAATACTGAGACTAAATTACACACAGCTGGACTCTATTAACTAATTAAGTGACTTCTGAAGGCAATTGTGTGCGCTGGATTTTATTTAGGGGTATCAGAGTACAGGGGGCTGAATACTTTTGCACTTCACACTTTTCAGATTTTTATTTCATTAAAATTTTGAAAACCATGTATCATTTCCTTCCACTTCACAATTATCTGCTACTTTGTGTTGGTCTGTCACTTAAAATCTCAATAAAATACATTTAAGTATGTGGTTGTAAGGTGACAAAATGTGAAAAAGTTCAAAGGGTATGAATACTTTTCAAGCCACTGTACATATAGTAAAAGTAAGCAACATAGTATATTTGGAAAAAGACAAGTTTGTGGGGCCTGCAGTATGACCCCTGGTCTTATTTAGATAAGCCTATTGACTCTTTAACAGGTTAGAGAGGCATTCCATATACTAGGCCCCTCTAAACTATACAGCAAGGAACCTGAGAGCAGATTATGGCATCCTGTATCTGTTTTATTGTATTGTTATATGGCTTAAGGGAGTTTTGATATGAAGTAATCCCTAATGTATTGTTCTAAATGGTTCCTAACCAGACAATTGTGTTTATGCGAAGAAGGCAACAAAACTCCATATGTGAATAAAAATGGACTGTTTATGATATTATACATATGTATAGTACATAGATACACTCCTAAAAAAACATGTAATCTCCGTTTCAGACGTGTAATGCCTCCTTTGCTACACGGGACCGACTGCGCTCACACCTGGCATGTCATGAGGATAAAGTTCCATGTCAGGTGTGTGGGAAATACTTAAGAGCTGCTTATATGGCCGATCACCTGAAGAAACACAGCGAAGGACCTAGCAACTTCTGCACCATTTGTAACCGAGGTAACTAGAGGGGTATAGCAGTATTTCATGTCAGGAAATTTCTCATATGTGGAAGTCTTTTTATGTATCTCATGTTTTACTGTTCATTGTTAAAACAGACATCCTTAAGTTTGCATGAAGAGTTGCAAGGATTGGTTAAGGGTTAATATGTGTGTCTTTTCCAGGGCATGTCCATATTGTAAGGCGAGCTTTACTATGGCTTAAATGTAGAAAATCTCATATACAGGACCTAACATTTGCCTTTTTATTAGTTTTTGTGTCAGAAAAACTTGTAGAGAAAATTTTAGTAATGTTCCTAAAAAATGGTCCTTCTGTGTGTCATAATGTGGTTTTCCTATAAAAATACATCAATGGCCTATTCCTAGTCCAGAACTGTCACTGACTTGTAGATCAGTTTCAGGACCAGGTACAGAATAACCACTGTGCCATCCTTAGGTGCTGAGGATGGGACCCCCACCAAATTATACATTGATAGGTCATGAATATATTTTCATGGAAATCCTTTTATAGACTTTCTGGATTCATGTAAATAAATCTTAACAAAATGCTGCGGAAAAGACTGTAGTGGAAACTCATTGCATTTTTTTTTTGCAACATTTTTCATTGTGATCTCGCAGAGTTTACCTCTGCGGACTTTCTGCATCCATTATACCTATATGTAAAACGCCAGCGTTTCCACAGGTATAAAGGACCTTTTCTGCTGCTGATTTTTTTCTGCAATGTGTGGATGGAATTAGCCAGAATCCCATCCACTTTGCAGGCACTGTTAAAAGTATAGTTTTTTTACCGCTGCCTTTTTGCAGTTTAAGGTGTTGATGACCTAACCTAAGGCTGTCTATATACAGTACATCAGACTTTAGACTGCTGAAGTGGCAGATTGATCGTTCTTACATAAACCTACGAATGTTTGTACCATACAGTTTGGTTACACCCAAATTGGTTGGGTTGGATTTTTTCAGCCATCTGTTGGCAAAGCAGTTTCTTCCTATCAAACAAGGCGCGTTATCAGCACATGATCAGGACAAGCATTCAAGAATGTTTCTATTCTCTGATAGCAAGCAGAGATTTTGTTTTACTAAAATGAAGCGGACGCGTGATTCGCTGCCAGTATGAAGCAAAGTTATTTTTGGCCACAAGATCTGAAAAGGCAAAAGTAAAGTAGATATGGCAGGAAAAGAAATAACAAAAAGAAATCAAACTACATGAATGGTTTCTTTAAGAAACTTCCACTGCTTTTATATATACTAATATTCTTAAAGCCTACCATTTTCTGGTGCTGTATCTGTTGTGCCTAGAATGCGATTGGATTAGAACAATGTAGGGAATCCTCTTCTGAAAGTTTTATTTGGGAAAAGTTTCCCTACTTTGCTGTCACAGGGTCCAATCTCATCGGAGTCACACAGTGCCATGTTTTTCTTTTAACGAATATATCAAAGTAATAAGTTAAAGAGAACCTTTCACCATCTCCACCAACTCCAACTCTTTGAATCCTTCAATAGCCACTGCTCCACTGATTCCAGAACAGTTGAAGTTTTCTCTCTAGCCTGCACTGCTCTTGAGCAATTGGCACTGTTTCAGTATGTAATGTGCTAATTAGGCTCTCTATTGTCAGGTCCATGTCCAGAAAGTCCATGACCGCCCACTTGAAAGTATAGAGACTAATTAGGATACTGGGTAATGAAACTACCAGCAACTATTGCTCAGAAACTGTAGGGACTAGAGAAAAAATTACAATTGTGTTGGAATTGGTGGGGCGGTGAAAGGTCCTCTTTAAAAAACTGACAAGCATGAATTTTTTTTGACACTACTTTTATTTCCATCTAGCCGTGCAGATAACATATTGCATTCTAAACGATGCGCATTCATTTCTGAGATACTTGAGTAATCTTCATATCTTGATGTTGTAAGCAGTTGGAGGTCTGTCTGTGGCAGCATCTTACCTGCTTTTATCTTGTCTAGGTTTCTCCTCTGCCTCATACTTAAAAGTCCATGTAAAAACACATCATGGCGCCCTCCTCAGCGCGGGCCCTCACCCGCCGGAGTCCGTCCCAAACGGTACAGCGCTGTTCCACTGTGTCCGGACCTGTGGCGTGAAAGGCAAGCGTTGCACAGCCGGCTGTCCGTGCAGAGGGGGGCGCATCCGTGAGCTAGAATGGGTTGTTAGATATTGCGTTTTTTGCCAGTTGTGGTTGCATACACTAAGACTAATAAAGCATGGACCAATAATGCATACAGATATTACCACTATGTACAGAGTGATAACTATGGCTTTATTCACACTAGTTTCATGTTTTTATTACCCCTGACAAACAGAATAGTTTAATCAGATATGCTGATGGATCCATTTCAAGAGGAATCACTCATATGTATCATTGATTTTGTCGATACATAAGCTACGATGCCAGTGTGAACAGAGCCTTAGACCACACAAGTTTAGCAGTAATATATAAGATATAATAGGGGGTAACCTTTGTCGATAAGGATGTAAACATTAAAAGCTAAAAAGAGAAAAGTAAGCCTCTCCATCTAAAGTACAAGCCTGCATGGATGTAACAATGATATGCAGATGGAACCAGTTCACGGCAGAATAGAAGACCAGCCAAGTCTGTGGACTGCTTTTCTGGTTTTATTAAAGAGGACCTTTCACGTCCTCATGTATATGCTGTTTTACATACCGCTAGAAAGCAGACAGCGCGCTGAATTCAGAAGGGCGTTTCTGCCAGTCTAGCTGCGCTGTGAGGAACGCCCTCCCTGACAGTATTCCTCCATAGCGCTGTATTGAGGGGGCGTTCCTCACAGCTCACCGTCATCACTCGGCTATAAGGAATGCCCCCTCTGACTGTACAGGCTATGGAGGAGTACTGTCAGGGAGGGCGTTCCTCACAGCGCAGCTAGACTGGCAGAAATGCCCTTCTGATGATGGGGCACAGAACTACCGGCACCGATAGCTCCAGCCCCGGGCCACATAATGGGAAAGCAGACAGCGCACTAAATTCAACGTGCTGTCTGCTTTCTAGCGGTATGTAAAACAGCATATACATGAGGACGTGAAAGGTCCTCTTTAAATAGAGTGGAATCATAGTGAAAAGTTCTACAACATTCTTATAGACTCTTAAAGCCAGTTTATGATCAGTCGCACATTTTATAGAAAATGTTTAATAGATATTGCTGAATTCAGATTACTGGGAGATACAGTGGGTACGGAAAGTATTCAGACCCCTTTAAATTTTTCACTCTTTGTTTCATTGCAGCCATTTGCTAAAAGCAAAAAAGTTCATTTTATTTCTCATTAATGTACACTCAGCACCCCATCTTGACAGAAAAAAAAACAGAAATTTAGATATTTTTGCAAATTTATTAAAAAAGAAAAACTGAAATATCACATGGTCATAAGTATTGAGACCTTTTGCTCACTATTGAGTAGAAGCCCCTTCCTTTTGAGCTAGTACAGCCATGAGTCTTCTTGGGAATGATGCAACAAGTTTTTCACATCTGGATTTGGGGATCCTCTGCCATTCTTCCTTGCAGATCCTCTCCAGTTCCGTCAGGTTGGATGGTGAACGTTGGTGGACAGCCATTTTCAGGTCTCTCCAGAGATGCTCAATTGGGTTGAGGTCAGGGCTCTGGCTGGGCCAGTCAAGAATGGTCACAGAGTTGTTCCGAAGCCACTCCTTTGTTATTTTAGTTGTGTGCTTAGGGTCATTGTCTTGTTGGAAGGTGAACCTTCGGCCCAGTCTGAGGTCCAGAGCACTCTGGAAGAAGTTTTCTTCCAGGATATCTCTGTACTTGGCCGCATTCATCTTTCCTTCAATTGTAACCAGTCGGCCTGTCCCTGCAGCTGAAAAACACCCCCATAGCATGATGCTGCCACCACCATGTTTCACTGTTGGGATTATATTGGGCAGGTGATGAGCAGTGCCTGGTTTTCTCCACACATACTGCTTAGAATTAATGCCAAAAAGTTCAATCTTCGTCTCATCAGACCAGAGAATCTTATTTCTCATAGTCTGGGAGTCCTTCATATGTTTTTTGGCAAACTCTATGCGGGCTTTCATATGTCTTGCACTGAGGAGAGGCTTCCTTCGGGCCACTCTGCCATAAAGCCCCGACTGGTGGAGGGCTGCAGTTGATAGTTGACTTTGTAGAACTTTCTCTCATCTCCCTACTGCATCTCTGGAGCTCAGCCACAGTGATCTTTGGGTTCTTCTTTACCTCTCTCACCAAGGCTCTTCTCCCATGATTGCTCAGTTTGGCTGGATGGCCAGGTCTAGGAAGAGTTCTGGTCGTCCCAAACTTCTTCCATTTAAGGATTATGGAGGCCACTGTGCTCTTAGGAGTGCTGCAGAATTTCTTTTGTAACCTTGGCCAGATCTGTGCCTTGCCATAATTCTGTCTCTGAGCTCCTTGGGCAGTTCCTTTGACCTCATGATTCTCATTCGCTCTGACATGCACTGTGAGCTGTGAGGTCTTATATAGACAGGTGTGTGCCTTTCCTAATCAAGTCCAATCAGTTTAATTAAACACAGCTGGACTCCAATGAAGGAGTAGAACCATCTCAAGGAGGATCAGAAGGAAATGGACAGCATGTGAGTTAAATATGAGTGTCACAGCAAAGAGTCTGAATACTTATGACCATGTGATATTTCAGTTTTTCTTTTTTAATAAATTTGCAAAAATATCTACATTTTGTTTTTTTTTTCTGTCAAGATGGTAACAACCTTCAGGAACATGTTTAGAGCATAGGTAAATGAAGAAAACTTAGAAACTGTGAATATGGGGTGCTTGTGGGTAAAGTTCTGGCGGTAACAAATAAAAAATGCACTTGTGAATTGCATGAGAGTGGAAGCTGTTAAAGGTTTTAGAGAGTGAAGCATAAGATAAAAACAGGTACTGATGTGGGTATAAATGGATGTTGGATGTTGGAGCTAAAAAGAGGGTTAGTAGATATGTACAGGCTCGTAGTAAACCTGTAATAATAAAATGTGCACTGACGTGTAAAGCATATGTTGTGTTTCAATTCCTCCCTATTTTCAAGATCTCGATCTACTGTCAATGACTAAAACCCCACACATACCCAGCCCTGCTCACGGAGAAGGATACATTTCTATCCAGTCTAGACAATCCTCTGTAAGGCTAGGTTCACATCTGCGTTGGAGTCTCCGTAGAACGGAGAGCCAAACCCTAGTGAACCTAGCATCAGCAACAGTATACATTTCTCTCCTGTATTTCTCCTACATTTCAATGTACAACACAGATGAGCCTAGAGAGTTCTGTAGTTTAGCTCACAGACCATTGCCTACACTGGATATAGTTGTATACACTTTTCAGAAGAGTGCAGGACTAGGCCTGTATGAGTCTCTGGATGTAAACTGGAATGTATGCATTTACTGAAAATACTAAGGAACTGAAACACAAGAGTATATTAGAAAGTTGTCTAACACCTATATATATCCAGTAAACTTTTCATAAAACTGAAAAATCCCTTTAGGGTACATTCACACGGGATGGGTCTGTAGCTGATTTTTCATTGCAGCAAATTAGTCATGGGTTTGCCTAAATTCCACCTCAGCATAAACTGTTTGGCTTTTGCAGTGGAATCCATAGCATCTATACAGGCATACTGTACATTCCATCGTATGCATAAAAGTGTGCAAAGCCACAGTGTAAATTAACTTGTTGCAGCTTGAAGATTTGCACCGTAATTCAGTTTACAATTCATTTTTTTCACAGAATATGAATAAGATTTGTTAAAATCGTATCTACTTTGCTGCTATTGTACAGCGCATCAGATTTTCTGTCCAAAGTACCACAGCGAAAAATGCACTGTGGACTTTTCCAATATTTAATAAAATACAAACACTCTGAGTTTACTTCTTTAATTACAAACCGACCCATACAATTTTTCAGTGTGAACATTTATGGCATGTTCACAGGATATCCTATAAATGTCTGAGAGATGCAGATTCCAGCTCAGGGAACCTCATTTATGTGAAGAGCAAGGGTGCAGGAACCACATGGTGAAGTCAAAGCCAGTTTCTGCATCCAGGCAGGAAATGGAGAGCTAGCCGCATATGTGCACAGCTGACTCCTTTCACTTAAAGAGGACCTTTCTCGTCCTCATAGATGTGCGGTATTATATATGGCTAGAAAGCCTTAAGAGCATTGGTGCTGGAGATATTGGTGACGTTAATTTCAGCACCAATATCTCCCCACTGTCAGAAGGGCGGGTCTTACAGCACAGCCTCATCGCTGGGCTGTAAGGAATGTCCCCCCGACAGTACAAGTCTATAGAAGAGTACAGTCATGGGGTGTTTCTCACAACCCAGTGATGACACTGAGCTCCAAGGCCTGTCCTTCTGACAGTGGGGAGATATTGGTGCTGAAATTAACGGGACCGATTTCTCCAGCATCGGGGCTCGTACTGGGAAAGCTCCTTAGCGGTATATAATACCGCACATCTATGAAGACGTGAAAGCTTCTCTTTAAATGATAGTTAAATAAATCACACAGAATGGCTGTTTCCATAAACTGAATAAAAGTAAATGAAGAGAGGTCAGTAAATGCATGGCCACCTTCTTCATTCATTCTCCACCTGGATGCAACAGCCAGGATTGTTTGGGGACCTCTGTTTTTTGTAGGACCTGTATCTATCAGACACTTATGGCACATCCTGTGGCTATGCCATAGATATCCAAGTTGGGAATCCCCCTTGATTAGCATATTAAGAAATCTTAATGATTTAGTACTGGGCTCTGTACCACATTTTTTTTGTATTTTGCATATGGCTCTGAGACACTGCAATTCAGCTCTGACATTCATTATATGTCATATACAGTAGCTAAAAGACAGTCATTGCACGTCGTATACAGTAGATAAAAGATATAGTCTTAGGGAATAAAAACATATTTCAGCATATAGACAGATGTCCTGTAGTTGGCTTTACAGAGGATATTCCATTAAAATAAAATAAAATGTTAAGCCCTTTTCACTGCTTTTTCTTATATTGCAGAGGGGGAGAAATGTCAACATGGTGAACAGGAGAGTTCTGACTCATATGGTGACCTTTCTGATGGAAGTGACCTAAAATCACCAGAGAAACTGAATTCTAATGGAGCATACCCAACGTTTGACTTGGTGATACCCAAGAAGATAGAGACGGAATCCGAGAAACGGTATCCCTGTTCAGAATGTGGCAGCTTCTTTCGTTCAAAGGCCTATCTTAATAAACACATCCAGAAAGTGCATGCCAGGCCGCTTGGAGCATCCCTTGGTGATTTAGGGTCAACTTTGGGCCCTGCACTTGGTCCTGCCTTGGGTCCCACATTGGGCCCAGCCCTTGGGCCTTCTCTTGGTGCATCTCTTGGACCAGCTTTAGGGTCTGCACTTGCATCTCCCTTCTCTCCGCAACAAAACATGTCCCTATTAGAGTCATTTGGTTTTCAAATTGTACAGTCCGCTTTTGCTTCTTCCCTTGTGGAACCTGAGGTAGAACAGCAGGGAATAGGTGGTGAAGGGAAATAAAAGAGATATTACTTAACAAATGAGAAAAAATGTAGTGCCTAATTCATGTGAAAAGCATAACTGTGCATGAGCCCCCCAAAAAGCACTACAAAAGTCTACAGGAACTAATGACCTATGAATGGTGTAGGCTGAGGTCCAGAGAAGTGCCCGATAAAACCACCATAACAAGAAAGATGAGCACTTAGCATTTCTCCAACATTATCATCTTTACACTGATCTCAGAACTGTACAATGCCACATGAACTGGTGGGCTCTCATGGCATGGGGCACAATGACAAATTTCTATGTGAATGTTTTGTACTCTCCTGGAAACTGAATGCACAAAGCTGGACACATTGTAATAAAGAGATTCACATGTGATTCCTTCCCGAATATCTGTTGTGCTTCTACATGTACATTGTGTGGTTGAAATTAATGTCTTATTAAGATATTGTATTGCTACTGAAGGGGCCATTAGTGCTATGACCTAAACACCCCAAACCCATTTTTGATTCAACATCTACTGTACACCCTTATCCTCTAGCTATTTGGAAGAGTGGAGGTTTGACCCCCTGGGTTCCCAAATGATCACCAGAACTGTGCTGTTCTTCCAGTCTTAAAGTAGTTTTCTCAAGTTATACAATTTTGCAATATACTTTTTGAATCAATTCCTCACAGTTTTCTAGATCTCTGCTTGCTGTCAGTCATTGTTTACTTCAGTGAATAAAAATCAGTCCATGGTCATGTGATTTATACACAGGTGAACAGCTCATTGCAGTCACACATAGTGCTCAGAGCTCTGTCTTGTAACAACCATACTCCTGTGTGTCATTACATAAGCCTGGACTGTCCATCACCTGACCATGGACTGCAAGCAGAGAGCTAAAAAATTATGAGGAATTGATACAGAAAGTACACTGGAAAATTTTGTGTCTTTTCATTATGCAAACAATAACATCTATTTGTCAAAACTGTACAACCCCTTTAATGTAAGCCAGCATGTATGGATCATAAAGGGAGAGTACAGGGCAGTATAGGCAAGGACTCCTATCATCATAGATAACTATTATGCTAGGAGTCTCATTCCTGACATACTGTTCATACCAGTAAATCCGGCCAACACATAGACCGTGTTTCATAGGCATTTCATGGACATCCCATAGATTTCTATGTCACCTATGTAATGATTAATTTTCCCCCTCTCCCATGTCAGCACCCAAGGAGAGAGGAGGATCTGCCTCCAAGGACAGTAAACCTATAAATCTTTTCAGACCTCATCGTGGCTTCAGTGTGGTTTCCTGTCCTTGGAGGTAGGAGACCTATGCAGAGCATTCGGCTCTAGTTTTTTACCGTTTTGGACCTAAGCTGATGGAGGTAGTCTAGTCCATAAAAGTACCTTGTAGCATCAGTCTCCTGGCCGGAGCAGCTACCTGGTGTGTTCTTTTTCCCCCTCCATATTCCCAATAGAGAGGGACCTTGAAACCTTCCTTCCTGGACGGCCTCCTAGAGCACCCACGCACGGCTCTGGTTCTGGCTCTACCCCACAGGTTGTTCCTTTCTGCCTCAGGTCAGCTTGAGTGCAGTAAGGGTTTTTTCCTTTCCTCCTGTATTCGGCTGAATAGGTTGAGGGGGAAGTTTTTTACTGCCGGGAGTTGGTTACGGGGTGGAAGAGATGCGAGCATACCGCTTCCCCGGATGTATCAACAGTGACGCCGGAAGTAATGGTGCTAGTGGGAAAGAAAACAGAAAAAGCGCACCCTGTGCAGAACCTGTTAGTTCTCACTATTTAGAGCCCAAGTCCCCTTTCCCCTTGGGTTTGGGGCTCACCTTGTGTGGTTGTGATAAGTCACAACTACTGGAAGATCGTTAGGTTATTAGATGAAGGCTGCTTCCCCTCATAACTCCTTGGGACTCTTCTGGACTCCCAAGTATAGGCAATGAGAAAAGGAATTTCCAAAGCAACAAGTGCAAGGATATTTGGTACAGCTAGGGATAGCGCACCTCACCGATAGTCAAATTAGTCCATGTGAGGGACAAACTATACATGACCAATCGGATATAAAGAATTGGTTTATTTTAAAATAATATATAAGTAAAAATACAAAGGATAAAAATGTAGTAAGATAATGCGTTTTGGGGTAAATACCCCTTTTTCAAATCCAATGTACCCGGAAGTAATGGGTCACGTGTCGGGAAGTGACGTGCAGAAGTATCGGAGATGAATGACTCCCGGAAGTAATGGGTCCATGTGCTGGAGCGGCCGTCTGACCTCCCTGGAAGGAGGGGTTTACTCCAGCAATATCACCGAAAAATGAGGAAGCATCTGCCGACTTAAAGGGGTGGGGAAGGTCTCGTCCCGACCTTCGCCTCTCATGTGGAAGGTGGGGAGGGTGTGCTTGCATACCTAATCACAAAGCCAGCTAATCAGTCTCCTATTCAAGTACCCCGGGGGCTGCTCCACCCTTCTGGCTGTTGGTATTCTTGGCGGCTACCATGTCAGAAAAGACCAGAAGTGAGGCAACCAAAATATCAGATACCCCCCCCCCCCCCTCCACACCACAACAGTATGGAGACTGACAGTGTTCTGCTTCCTCTGGCTTTAAGAACTGTAAGTGGATCGTCTTGACTAAAATAATGTTTATTATTACCTTCCTCAGGGGATGTTGGAATTAAGAAAACATCTAAAAGAGGTCCTCCTAGAGAAAGGGAGAGGGAATGTAACCTATGTAGGAAGAAGTTATCCCACGATTTCCCTTAGAAGCTTTGCCGTAATTGTGTACAAAAGATAGCTTCTGAAGAATCTCCTCCCCTGTTAGACGAAATGAGGTCCTTGATTAAATCAGTGGTGCACAGCTCTATAGCCGCCAAAAGGGGTTCTAAATTTCCATCCACTTCCTGACACCTTTATCAAATTTTGATTCCGATTTAGAGGAGGGATTCATCTTGGAGCAAGAGGAAGGCTTTGAGATTAATTCTGCTGACAATTCCTCTTCTGAAGAAAATAAACCGCTATTTCCCTTGGAAGACACAGAATAGTTACTTAAGGCTACTAGAGCCACCATGAACCTGGAGCACTCTATGACTGCCTAGGTCAGTCAAGAGAAAATATCCCTTTGCTGAGGAGGATATGGCTTCTTGGGATATATCACCTAAACTAGATATGTTTCTATCTAAGGTTTCTAGAAAGAGTACCTTGCTGTTTAAAGACATGGGTTCATTAAAAGACTCCATGGATAAAAAACCAGACGGTTTTCTTAAGAACACCAGGGATGTAGCTGCGGCTTCCTTTAAACCTAGCATAGCTGCTACCTACATGGCAAGGACCTTCCTGCTATGGTTTGATTAAATGGAATCTCAGGTAAAGAGCAAGACTCCTATGGAGGAGATTCTATTCTCCATCCCCACACTTAGAAGAGCCACAAAGTTTTGCAGGTGCTTTTGCTGATGCAGTCAGACTTTCAGCCAGAGCTTCTACTTCATCTAATTCTACTAGAAGGGATATCTGGCTTAAAAAGAGGTCTGGGGACTTGGCACCCAAAAATAGGTTATGTATCCTCCTATGTGAAGGAGAATACCTTTTTGGGACAAACCTTGATGACCTATTGGCCAAAGCGGCCAATAAAAAAAAAAATTATCCCCCAGCCTATTTCTAAATCTACAAGGTTTTTTTCATAGGCCCAGAGAACAAGGGAAGGGGGATAATAAGAAACAAGGGAAATGGAGATTATCCAAAGAGAAGGCTAAGGAGTTACTCAAGGTTCCAAGGAGCCCACTAAAAGCAACCCTCCCAATGACGCCAAGGATCAGGTGGGGGGAAGGTTATCAAATATTGATCAGGCCTGGACTGCTATCTGCAACAGCCCGTGGGCCCTCGGGGTTATTTTCGAAGGTTTGAAGTTGGAGTTTCATTCCTTCCCCCCATCCAGATTCATGGTGATATTCTAAAGCTCTGGGGAAAAAGCTCTTACCATTTTAAGAGAGGTAAAGCAGCTTCGGAATGTGAATGTAACTGCTCTGGTTTCTCTAGAAGAAAAAGATCAGGGGTTTTATTCAAATTTGATTCTAGTGCTCAAAACCAACAGATCATGGAGGATCATCATAAATTTGAAACCCCTCAACAAATTCCTAGTTTATCGAAAGTTCAAGTTGGAGACGATACGAAGACTACAGTGGTGTCAATCAACCTGAAAGACGCATACTACCATGTACCAATCCACAAAGGATCAAAAATTCCTGAAATTTGCAGTAAGAGTAAATGCAAGAGTTTTCCAGTTCTGGGCACTCCCATTCAGTATCTCCATGGCTCTGAGGACCTTTACAAAGATAGAAATGGCAGCTCACATAAGGGAAAGAAAGATCATATTTATCCTGTACCACGACGACTTCCTAGTAGTGGGCCATTCTCAGGAATCCCTTGCTGGCCAGACAAGCTCTGTCATTTCCATCTTACAAAAACTAGGGTGGAAATTGAATTTCGAAAAGTCAGCTCTCACTCCAAAGAAAGTAAGGGAGTTTCCGGGGAAGCTTTTCTCTTCCAAGGAAATAGGTTCTGGCTGTGTCTCACATGGCTCATGCGCTGTCACAGAACCTGAGGGTCTCTCTAAGCTCAGCAACATCAACTTTGGGTCTTGACAGCGTGTATTCCAGCAGTGGCCTGGGCTTAGATTCAAACCAGGACACTACAAATGGACCATTTGACAGGTGGGACAGAATCCCCTTTTTCTTGGACAGAAAATTCCTTTTATCCCAAAGATTTGCACAGTCTTTAGTCTGGTGGACCAGGGAGAAACACCTGAACAGAGGTGTGTTAGATGGTTTCTCCTAGATCCAGTCCTGGTAACTACAGATGCCAGTCCATGAGGATGGAGAGGTCATGTTCTTAGACTTTATTGTCAGGGCCAGTGGTGCCAGGATGAGTTGGACCTATCCTCAAATGTGAAGGAAGTTTTAGCAGTCAAAAAGGTTTTGATAGCATTCCTTCTCCAGCTGAGAGGAAAGAAGGGTATTCTCAGACAGTACCACAGTAGTATCACACATAAATAGGGGAGAAGGCACTTGTATGGGGACACAAGTAACTGCATGCTTTTCTAATTGCAACAAGCTGAGCATTTCAGCTGTAAGATAATTGCCATCAAACTGAAAAACTTTTGTTTACAGGAAAAGTTAAAATGTGCTACACAAAAAGCATGCAGTTATTGATTAAAAAATTACTGTCACCCAGGCTTAGGCTAAGGCCCCACATAGCAAAACTGGGCTTAAAAAGGCTGCCTCTTGGGTCATCAAGGCCTGCTTTTCCTGGGCCAAACAGCTTCAGTCAAACCTCCCTGATGCAGTTTCCCTCCAGGACCTCCAGCTGCTCGTCTCTGAGATCCTGAACGCTTCCAAATGACTGGAGATACCTCCCAGATCTGCCAACGCAGTGGTTATCCACCATACTGTTTGGATTTGTTGTGGAATACTGAACCCGCCTCCAAGAAGGCGAACACAGCCCTTCTCCCTTTCCCGAATTTTTGTTAAAGACGTCGATAAGCTTATCCCTGAGGCCTCGGGGGAATAAGCTTATTTCAAATCCAGGCCTCCCTGGCAGTTCTGCACCAAGTCGTCCAGGCCTTCCTCTTCCCCTCGGCATGAAGTTTTTTCTCCTCTCTGGGCATCTCTAGTGGTGGGACGTCTGGGTCTTGGGCCTGTGAGGCAGTGTCGTCCGGCTACTCAAGCTTTCGCTGGAGTCTCTTTACCTTCCCTACGTCGGACAATCCAGACTGTCTCCAATCTCCAGCAGCAGGGAGTCAGCGTTCCCGCTTCAGAGCATATCCTGGGTTACTATTCCTACCTGTTCTCCATTCCCAAGAAGGATGGCTTCCTTCATCCCATCATGGACCTGAAAGGGCTCAACAGGTTCGTCCATGTCTGCAAGTTCCGCTGTAGTCTATGCAGTCTGTGGTGGCATCCCTGGAGATGGGCGAACTCTTTGTCCATCTACATCATCGCGCTGTGCCGTCAGCGGTTTCTTCATTTTGTGGTGGATCCTTGACCTTTCCAGTTGTCACTCTCCCCTTCAGGCTGGCCTCTGCCCTCTGGGTTTTTTTCCTCAGTGATAGCATCTCTCATGGCCATCCTCCGCGCCAGAGGTGTTGCCGTGTTTCCAGACTTGGACGACCTCCTGGTGAAGCCCCTCCAGGTCAGACAATCTGACCAGCTTGTGGCTCACCTTGGTCCTTCTTCGCCGGTTCTGCTGGCTCATCAATGAGGATGTCTCGTGCCCTCTAAGCACATGGAATCCGGGACATGATCCTCTACTCGCCCTAGGGTGTGATTCTCCTCCCGGAGGCCAAGTTCCTGAGGTCCGATGTGTCCCACCTTCGGAGGTTCTCTCCTTGCTCCCTTCATTCACTTACTCTGTCGTCCTCTCCACTTGTCGATTCCGGCCTACTGGGACAAATCTCTGGACAGCCTCATCTACCTGGTTCTCTTTCCTCCTTGGTTCGCCGAGAGATTTTTTAGTGTATCTCCTCCCCAGGAATTGCTCAAGGGAAGTCCTTCTTCCCCTCTGTTGGTAGGTGATTCCCACTGACGCCAGTCTCCCCAGCTGGGGAGGGTCCTCGATGCTTTGTCTGTTCAGGGCCTGTGGTCCAGGGCCGATTCCTCCCTCCGGTTCAACCTTCTGGAACCCAGGGCTATCTTATTTGCCCTTTCTCCTTGGACCTCTCTTCTCCAAGGACATCTGGTCACAGTCCAGTCTGACCTCTCCTCCATGGTCTCCTACTTGAACCCCCAGCGGGGCTCCAGGGGCCGTGCGGCCTTAGTAGAAGCCTCACAATCTCTTCCTTGGGTGGAGCGCATCGTTCCAGCTCTTTCGGTGGTCAACCTTTTTTCTGGCATGGACCACTGGGTGGCAGACTGCTTGAGTCGAGAAAATATTGCTCGAGGGTCACTTTATCAGCAGATCTTCCTTCAACTGTGCTCCCACTGTGGCATGACCTTTTTTCACCTCTGCCGGAACCACAAGGCTAAATTGCCAGGTCTCTGGATCCTCGAACCATCACCGCTGGCGCCCTTGTGAGTTTGGTTTTTCGCTTCCTCTTCTCCCTTGGGTCCTCCAAAGTCTCAAGACCAAGGGAGTTCAAACTATCCTGGTGGCACCAGATTGGCCCTGTCGGGCCTGGTACGTGGATCTCATGTTCCTGTTAGTGGATGCTGCTTGGCATCTTCCTCTGCTGGTCGATCTTCTGTCTCAAGGACCACTGTTCCACTCCACCTTGACTCAGCTGCGTTCACGGCGTGGCTGTTGAATCCGAGGTTTGAGGCCTCGTGGTTTTTTTGGAATTTGTTATCCTAACATACTCAAGGCCCGGAAATTCCAGATAGCTTAGATCTGCCATCAAACATGGAAGGCTTACGTCCTTCGTTGGGAGAGTAACGATTCTCATCGGATCTTCCCCAGTCTGGTCTGGATGAAGGTCTTAGTCTTTTTCCTTTTTAAAGACTTTCCTACTGGAGTGCCACTCTGTGCTCCTTTGGAACCCTTGGATCCATGGGATCTTAACCTCGTCTTTTAGGTGCTTCAGGTTCCCCCCTTTGAGCCTTTGATGTTCATTTTTTTGCCTTCTGTCCTGGTAGATCGAGTTTCTGGTGGCCATTACCTCCATCCGCAGGGGTCCCGAATTGGCTGCCCTTTTTTCGGCAGCCTCCCTTTCTAGTCCTCCACAAAGATAAGGTTTTCCTCCGTCTGCCACAGTCTTTTTTTCTTAGGATGGTTTTCCTGCTTCCACATCGAGGACTTGGTCTTGCCCTCTTTCTGCTCAGTCCCCAGGCATCCATGTGAGTGCTTGCTCTTCCCTGCCCGATTGTTGCCCAGGCGATTTGCGTGTATTCTGTCCCTCACAGATCCTTTCTGTTGTTTGGACGCTTTGCTCCTTTTCCCTGAGTGCCCTTGCAAGGGCTTGCCTGCTTCCAGAACTCCCATCTTCTGATGGCTTTGGTCTGAGATTAGGGAGACCTATCGGTTTAAGGGTAGGGCTCTGCCTTCCCATGTGACGGCTCTCTCCTCTAGAGCTGTTGGAGTTCCCTGGGCCTCCGGCATCAAGCTTCTGCTTCCCAGGTCTGTAAGTATCCCACTGGGCCTCCATCCTCTTTCTCTAAGTTTCACCACATCCATTCTGTGGCTTCTGCCGATGCCAGTTTGGGTTTGTTAGTTTCTGGAAGCGGTTGAGCGTTAAGGGTTTGCATGGCTGTTGTTGTTCCCACCCTCTGGGACATTCCATGGTGCTGTGTCCCCCAGTGAAATAAGCGAGAAAATGGGATTTTTGTACTCACTGTAAAATACTTTTCTCGTTGTTTTCACTGGGGGACACAGATCCCACCCTTGTTTTTCAGTGTTCCTGCCCGAACTGTGTTGGTTCCTTTTCGGGTTCAGGCATTGTTGGTGGTTGTTGTTTCCATGTTCCTTTGTTTCTCTCTCCTACTGCTACGGTATAAACTAATTCATGCACAGTGGCTGTGGCAGGGTATAGCCTGGAGGCGGAGCCAACAGTTTTCATTTCCCTAGTGTCTGTCTCCTAGTGACCAGGTTTATACCCATGGTGTTGTGTCCCCCAGTGAATACAACGAAAAAAGGATTTTACCGTGAGTACAAAAATCCCATTTTCCCATGATGTATCTCCCTTCTCACTCCTCCAATAAAATAAATGGTAATAAATCACTACCACATCTGAAGACACATGATGCTGTGATGTTTCCTTTGCAAGCTCACTCCCCCCCCCCCCGCGTGAGCAACAAACAGAGAGTGAGAGAAGGCCGATGCATCATGGGAAATGTATTTTTTCACAGATCCACTGCATGTAAATAACAGTGATAAAATAAATCCAAGCAAAGTCTGCACAATGGGAACAGTGAGTATTTAGCACTGCAGTGGATGTATTTGCAGATCATTTTTGGATGCTGTAATACCCCTTCCCACTTTGCGTCAAACACAGCGTTTTTTCCTGCTGTGGAAATGCAGCAGAAAAAAACACTGTGTTTTACAGTACCAGCAAAATGAATGAGATTCTATCAAATCTATAGAGAACCTGCTCATGTTTCAATAAGGGAAAAAAAAAACAAAGAGAGAAATGCTGCAGAAAAAAAATGCGTTTTTTCCTTAGCCTTGCAGAATTTCTTTTTCGTTTTCTTACCCTATTAAATCTATACAGAAAATGCTTGAGATTACTCAACTAAAATGAACATGCCGCAATGTTAATTCCAACCACAAAGCTCAGCTTTTCTGCAGCTTATTTTTCCTACATACATTAAAGATGATCTCATTCAATTTGCTGGTACTGTAAAATGCAGATTTTTTTTTTCTACTGCGTTTCCACAAGGCAGAAACTTAATGAAACTTAATGTGTAACGGCAGCCTAAGGCTGGGTTCACACAATGCTTTTTATTTTTTTTAAATCAATTACTGCATGATTTTATAGTTGTAGTAATGAAAAGCACATTTTACTTGAATTAAAGTTGAAAAGCACATTTTTCTATGCCAGTAAAACAGAGGGCACAGGTTAGCTTATGGCTGAAATGCCTTTCAAAATGTGCTAGGCATTAGTGCAATAAAAAAATGAAGTTCTTATTAAAAATGCACTGTATGAACACAGCCTTAGGCTGACTGTCCTTACATGTTCAATTTTTGCTTTAGGTATATTGATACATTTTTGAAGCCAAAACCAGGTGTGGTTGATAAAGGGAAAGAAAGGATACGCTGCCTCTTTTTTTTTTTTTTTTTTTTTTTTAAGGCTGGGTTTACACAGTGTTTTTTTAATTCAAGAACTGCATGTAGTTTGCATTACTGCAATTACAGTAATGAGTACAGCATGTTACTATGCATTTCACCTGTATGCTAGCGACCATTAAACTGAAAATCTCTATTTACTGACATAGTAGAAATGTGCTAATCATAACTGCATTAAAATTAAAAACTGCATTTGCAAAAAAGCACTTTGTGAACCCAGCCGTAATCAATTCCTGGCTTTATATTCAAAACTGCATCAGACCTGATGCAGTAACTTAACGTGTAAGGGACACCCTTAGGGTATATTTGTACAGAGGTTTGTAAGTAAAGCATGGTGGCTCAGTGGTTAGCACTACAGCCTTGTAGCAATGGAGTTCTGGGTTCGAATCCTGCCAGAGACAACATCTGCAAGGAGTTTGTATGTTCTCCCTGTGTTTGTGTGGGTTTCCTCCCACACTCCAAAGACATACTGATAGGGAATGTAGATTGTGAGCCCTATATGGGACAGTGACAGTCAATGTCTGTAAAACGCTGCGGAATATGATGGCGCTATACAAGTAAGCATAATAAATAAGTAAAGAGTAGCACATTTTACATCAAACATCAGTAGTGCATAGACCATAAGTAGGGTGCTATTGCACAGCACCTTACACCAATAAATATGACTACCACTGATCAAAACTGCAAAATACGTTTCAAAAATGCATGTATTAGTGCAAGTAGAAACGCAGATGCGTATGAGCACCCTTACCTTGCCAGTAAATCAGAAGATTTTAATTTGATAGACACAAATTTACAGCTGTGGCGACCCTGGGGTCTTGAAAGCACTGGTGGTGACATCCCACTGAGTACTGGCACATTTTCACACACTTCCCTTTTACATGTTTGAGCACTTACCTAAGAGTAGGTATTATGAAGAATTTTTATAAATCCAGCTGGATGACTGGGCAGTTATCATGGGGCACATACACGCTGAATTATTTTTAGTGATTTTTACTTGGTGTTACAGGATTGAGGGATATGATGTCCTCTCAGACCCTTCTGAGGTCTAGCGGGAGTAGCTGTGTGGTCATCATGTCACAGGGGATGGCGAGGTCACTGGGGTGAGAGCCTGTGTGTAGCTTAGCTTCTGTGATGGTCCTTTTTAACATCAACCATTGACTGGCAGATGATTTTACATGGGAGACAGACAAATAAAGGAGGGATAAGGCTAGTTGCAGACAACCGTGTGTATTTTGCGGTCAGCAAACTAGTAATTAGTCTTCAGTTTTTGCGGACAGAGTGTCTTCAGTGTGTGTTCAGTGTTTCTTCAGCATCAGTGAAGTATGTCCGCAAAAACTGACAGTGTCTTCAGTGTGTCATCCGAGTTTGCGGATCCACCATAAAAAAAACAGAAGACATCTAATGATATCCCTAGCTTGTCCGCAAAAACGGACGGCACACTGATGACACACTGAGTACATCAGTGTGCCATCCTAGGATTTTAGTCTCCCATAGGCGAGTCTGTTCCGCAAAAACTGAACAGAATAGGACATGGCAGCACGGTGGCTCAGTGGTTAGCACTGCAGCCTTGCAACACTGTAGTCCTGGGTTTGAATCCTGCCAAGGACAACATCTGCAAGGAGTTTGTATGTTCTCCCTGTGTTTGCGTGGGTTTCCTCTGGTTTCCTCCCACACTCCAAAGACATACTAATAGGGAACGTAGATTGTGAGCCCTATATGGGACAGTGACTGTCAATGTCTGTAAAGCGCTACAGAATATGACTGCGCTATATAAGTAAGCATAATAAATAAATAGACATGTTCTATCTGACACAGTGTGGAATCATGGCTCTCACACTGATCAGTGAAAAACATGGTCATATGTATGTGCCCATAGAAATGAATGGGTCAGTGTGCAATCCGCAAAAAACAACGATAGCCCACGGTTGCCTACAAGGGGGGGAGAGCTACTTTAGGCTAAGGCCCCACGTTGTGGAAACTCAGCTTTTTTTTTTTTGAGCCAAAGCCAAGAATGGCTGCAAAAGGAATGGGAAATATATATGAAGTACTTATATTTCTACATTTTGCTCAATCCACTCCTGGCTTTGGCTCAAAAAAAAGCAACCAAATCTGCAACAAAAAAAGCTGCATTTCTGCAACATGGGGCTTCAGCCTTAATGTGTCTGGAACAAATTTGCAATGTCTTTTTTTTTTTGCAGCCTCTGAGGATTTTTCAATAGTGGGGACATAAGGGTAAATTCAGACACAAGTATATCAGGGGTCGGCAACCTCTGGCACACGTGCCACCCTTGGCACGTGAGGCATATTTCCCTGGCACGGCAGCGGACTCCTCACCCAGCAGTTTCGATCGGACCAAACACGGCCGAAACTAAACTTCTATTATTATACTGTGGGGTCTCTTCAGACCCCCGAGTATAATAAGCGGAGCCCCCGGGAGGTGATGAAACATAAAAAACAATGTTACTCACCATTCCACGCTCCGCAGCAGCTGCGTACTCTTCAGGCGCTTCTGCCTGAAGTCAGCTGACAGGGCCTCAGGTGTCACGTCTGCGTCTGACGTCATTACGCACAATGACGCGACGTGACCCCTGAGACTCAATGAGCGGTCGCTGACTACAGGCAGAAGCGCCCGAAGATACAGAGCGGCTGTGGAGCGTGGAATGGTGAGTAACATTGTTTTCTTATGTTTCATCACCTCTCTTTGCCCTCCACTTATTATACTCTGTGGTCTGAAGAGACCCCACAGTATAATAATAGCTAGTGAGTGGCACAAATTGGAATATTGTAAAAGTTAGAATATTATACCGTGTGCAGGGGCTACTATGGAGGATAACACAGTGTGCTGGGGCCACTATGGGACATAATACCGTGTGCAGGGGCCACTATAGAGCATAATACCGTGTGCAGAGGCCACTATGGGACATATACTGTGTGCAGGGGCCACTATGGAGCATAGTACCGTGTGCAGGGGCCACTATGGAGCATAATACCGTGTGTAGGGGCCGCTATGGAGCATAATACCGTGTGCAGAGGCAGCTATGGGACATATACCGTGTGCAGGGGCCGCTATGGGACAAATACTGTGTGCAGGGGCCGCTATGGGACATAATACCGTTGCAGGGGCCGCTATGGGACAAATACTGTGTGTAGAGGCAGCTATGAGACATATACCATGTGCAGAGGCCGCTATGGGACATATACTATGTTGCAGGGGCCGCTATGGGACATATACTATGTTGCAGGGGCCGCTATGGGACAAATACCGTGTGCAGAGGCCGCTATGGGACATAATACCGTGTGCAGGGACCGCTATGGGACAAATACTGTGTGCAGAGGCAGCTATGGGCATAATACCGTGTGCAGAGGCAGCTATGGGACATATACCGTGTGCAGAGGCCGCTATGGGACATATACCATGTTGCAGGGGCCGCTATGGGACATAATGCCGTGTGCAGGGACCACTATGGGACATTATTCTGTATAACGGTGTGTTTTCTATATTAAGGATGTGTTTTTGCACAGAAAACTCAGGCTTTGTTTTGGGTTTCTTTTGTGCAAAAATGCACCAGTTTTACATCGAATGAAAAAGTTCCAGTGGCCTAAGAATATAGCTGCATCCAGAAACATAGTGTGATATCACCATAAGGATTCCGCCATACGGTACTCCTGGACACATTTACCACTAATTGGGGGCTGCACATGGACTTTCATTGCTTCTAATCAGAAAGTAGAGGAGCGTCCCAGGAAATAGCAGTAAACGCATGCAAACTAAAGCATCTGGTGGCAGCACTTCTGTGTTATGGTTTGTGGTATATGACTTTAGTTTAGAGGTCATCAGACTTACAATTATTGACCGGCACTCTGAGTACCTCATCTTTGATTTTTTTATTAAAATCGGCACGCCGAACAAAAAAGGTTGCCTACCCCTGCAGTATATCATTGCAGAAATGTATACTTACTTTACCATTCATCTGAATAAAGTTTGCAGAAAGGCATGTGCATGCTGCAGAAACAAACCCATTCTGATGAATGGAATTAAAAGGGTGTTCCAGTACCTACTTTGAACCCCTGAAGAGGCTTGAAATAAACACTGTGTACACACTTCTCTGTTTAGCCAGAGATCCAGCGGAGAATCTCTGTTTAGGTATGTTCACATGGAGAAAAATAAAGAGGAATGTGAGGTGGATATCCTCCTTGGATTCCTCTTCATTTTCTGCCCTCTGGCTGTCCACAGTACAATGCTGATGCAACTTTTCACCGTTAGTTAAACCCAGATAAATGGGCCTAATCGGCGGGAGGCCTGAGTCGTGGAATCTGCAGCAAGATTGAGTAGGGCAATTATTTTTTTCAAGCATCCTGCTGAAATCTGCTGCTGGTTTTGGGGCAGAGTCCGTCCCAAAATCAGTGGCTAATTCTGCTGTGTGAACGTATCCTTTGGGCTCATGGTTGACATTTTGCCCACATGTTCACGAAGAACAGGGATCTCTGGCCAAACGAAGAGATGAGTATACATGGTTTGTATACACCTCTATTGCCAGTATATACACATATAGTAAATGCCAACAGGGGGTGTCACTTCAAGTTGCCATGTCTTCGGTTTTAAACCAACTAGGAAAGTGCTTCTCGAGTCTCAGCATATAAAAAGCTATTCACATGCCCCATACACTTTCATGTAAACATTACCTGGAGCCACGGTGGCTCAGAGCAACTGATCTATGGGGGTGCCAGGTGTCAGACCATCATATGGATGACCTAACAATAATAACCCCTTTAAAGCTTTAGTAATATGTGACTGACCCCATTTTAGGTCAATGAGACTCCTTGAAAACAATCAGTTTTCGCTGACAAAAGCTATAACACTAGTGTGATCAGAGCCCAGAGACATTTATCTTGGGCTGTGCGCCTTTATAAGTCTCTGTTCTCACTTCCTTTGGAGGCCCTGCCATTGTTGATGGCAAGTTAATGGGTGCAGTATTACACTATGCACACTGAAATTGATTCTCGGCTGTATGTTTCATAGGTCTAACAAAATATGTATCAGACAATTACTATGGTTTTACGTGACTAAGTATTCATAAGGAAAATATAGGAGAGTCAAACCTATTATAGGACATATTAAAAATATATCTTTAGTAATACTATTAAAAATAGTAATAGTATTAATAAAGATATATTTTTAATACATCCTATAATAGGTTTGACTCTCCTATATTTTCCTTATGTTTCATAGGTCTGTTTTTTTTTTCACAGATACATTAACCTCAACTGGGTCTGCGAAAACAGCATGTGTCCTATTTATTCACAAATCACGGACACCAAGCGGCTGATAGAGTCTATGGCCATGGCCAAATTTAACACGTGACAGATCCAGTGCTCTGTTTTTCTGCAGTTCTGGCAGTAAACAATAATGCCAAAAACTGCAGAAATGTGAACAGAGCCTAACAAATATTTTACTAGCTATTGATCTATGTGCCCCATGTCTTGTATGTATAGCTGTAAAGCCTCTGGAAAACAGAACACATTTCATAACTGCAGCTGCCTTGAGCTGAACTACACTGAGCATGCGCAACAAACCTGTCCAAACCAGCTCCAGCTGACTGCTATGCCAACGTAGTGCCCTCACCCCCGGTCAGGCGGTGGAACAGAACATACTGTGCAGATGAAGGCCATATGTGACGACAAACAGCATGTCGTGCGGCTTTTACAGCAATGTCGAGACATAAATGCATATGAAGCGTTATGGGACACTGCAGGATGTGACACAGTGTGTTATAAAAACCGCAGTGTCTAACCGTGTACCCTGATTTCTAGTAGCACAAAGCCGCCACTGAGCTTGGTGCTCGGGTGAGGACTGCTGTGAATGCATACAGTGTTATTTTACAGCAGGCATACATGGCGGATACATAGTACACATGTGTGTGTGTGAGTGAGTGAGTGCAGCTCCCGCCTCCTCCTTCTTCCCCCGCCCGCACTGCAGACGTTTCCGGCTCCAGAGCCTCCCTGTGATGTGATGTGCTGTGATGTGATGTGAGGAGGAGGAGGAGCCGGGGCTGCTGTGAAAAACAACTCAGAACAACAGCACTGACAGCGAGAACACAGCCACAACATGGTGCTCGTCCAGCTCCTCATCCTGCTTCTGGGCTGCCAGCTGACCTGCGGGACACCAGGTACTTACCGGCCAGCACGCAGTAGCCATGTAGTGTGGGGGCAGCAGGCTGTATCGGGCGCCCATTACATGTTCAGTCTATGTGTCTGTACATGTATGTTTATATGTATGACTGAACTGGCTGCAGCCATGTATGTATGAATGGTTTCACCAGCTGCACTGCTGCCCAGGTATATGCCAGGGACGTGCTCACTGCTGGCGCAGCGAGTTCTAGTCATTGCATAGGCGCCCCATTTATTTGCACCTCTTTAACCCTCTCTCCCCTGCATGGCTACATGATCACATGACCTTGTTTTTCTGTAAGGTTTGGAAGGTGGGGAGAAGATGTGGCCCCCGCCCATGTAGAAACTAGAAGAGTGATTGGGTCTGCTTGTCTCCGAGCTCCTGCTATACTTTCTATTGGTGGAGGAGTTAAAAGTAGCTCGTAAAGAGCCTTCATGTCACATTGAACCCCTGACCACAGATTTCCTGTATGTGTATGTCAGGGGTCTACTCTCTAATGTACACTTGCTGTTGGAATTGTTCCCATGCACACAGTATGAGAGAGCTGAGCCGCAGCCTGCTGGGTTCTTTAGTGCATATTCCTCAGATTCTCCCGTATAACCATCTGCAGTATGTAGGTGCTGTTTATAGCAGTCTGTACCCTATGGGGCAGGAGACATCCTTTCTATAAAAGCAGGGGTCAGGAAAGCTGGAGTGCCACTAGTCACTGATCCCTAAGCTAGAGGACAGGATAGAGAACCGACCTAGAAATCCACAATCTAGCACTAGCTCCCACAGACATGCTCAGATTGACTCCTTGTCAGGGCACCGATAATGGCCTCAACACATCCACTCTTTCCAAGAAGACATACTTCTTACATACTTGTGACCTGAGACAGATTAAGTGGTTATCCACAGTCCCTAAAAAATAAACCTTAAAATATCTGTGACCTAAAATGCTGCTTTACCTTATTTCACTCTTGAATTTCAGAAGTTGTGCTATATAACATGTAAATTGTAATATAAGAAACAGATGAACATTTCTGTACTCTCCTATCTTGGTCAGTCCTATACAAGAGAATGGATTGGTGGCCATTCACGTACACTACCACGCCATTCACAAACTAATGCCTTAAAGGGATACCTTGCAGATCATTGAGGGTCACAGCAGTTTGACCCCTACCAATTAGGGGAACAGGATAGACACAACACTCCATTTATTTCAGTGGGAGCACTGGAGATAGCTGAATACCGCACTTCAGGGAAAAGTGGCTGGGGGCTGCCTTAGCTTGCTAGAGCTATAGTCTCCACTATAGATTCTCAGGCAACGCACTTCTCCCCTCATCTACATACAAATAAAACTTTCATGAAAATAGGGTTCTAAAGCTGAGAGGCATATTTAGAAACTGTAGAATCATCTCTATAAGGTACTGGGATTAGGTTTATAATAAATAACACTTTTTTTTTACTTATCTTGTGTGTCTTATTAACTTGTCTGCTAAACCAATTCTGTTATTTCTTATAGCTCCTACAAAGGATCATAATATACCAGGACAAACTGCAACACTGCAGCCTTCAGAGACGCCAGAAGAATCAGCAACTCTCGAGCCAGACAGTTTCCAGGAGCCAGAGAAAGTCAATGTGGTCCAGCCTATAATCAGCATCAGCGAGAGAGTCCAAGTCAAGCCCCGTGACAAGAAGGATCTAGGGACATTAGGTGAGGTAACACTGGACTGCAAGGAACACTTTATAGGCAGAACTACTTAAAAGAAAAAAAAATGGAGTGTAGAAAAATTTTTGTTTTGTTGTTGACCAGTTCTGTCAATTTGTTGCAGGTTATGTCCTGGGAATTCTGATGGTCGTGATCATCATAGCCATTGGCAGTGGCATTATTGTTGGATACGTCTACAAAAGGTCAGCAACTAACTTTTTTTCATCTCTTTAACCCACCCATTATGGACCTTTTGATCTCTATATATAGGCATCAGTACTCTAACTTCCATATGGTTTTCTTTTAGGGGCAGAGATCTAAAGAAAAAGCATGACCAAGAAATTGAAGACAGGCGGCTTCAGCGGATCAATCTTCCATTATCTGCATTCTCAAACCCTACTTGTGACATAGTAGATGAGAACACAATTGAAGTGTCAGCCAGTCACACTCCAATACAGGTTCAGGAAGGTACTGTCCCCCTAATGGACAGTGCAGGAACCCCAGGAGCATGAAAAGATAGTTTTGCAATGTTGGATGAGGATTGATGATTCTGTTCAGCTTGGAGATGGCAGTTTCAAATGTGTCATACATGTCATCGTGTGCACTGGGCTGACGGACTGTGACAGGAGAATTGTATTCCTATACCACTGTTTCCTCTGGGGAGAAAAAGGGACATGGAATCTTCTGTATCTGCTAACCATCTACAGATCACCATGATATGGTTACTCTTTTGATTCTGAGGCCAAGAAATCCTTAAACTGATTGGTCAGTTTACCATTTCGTCATGAATTTCTGGGGGTTGTATGCACAATTCAATGGTGTAACTTTGGCTGCCTGTGGCAGCTTTTCTTTCAGTTATGCATTTAAGTCTCATAGACTCCAAAGAAAAAAAAAAGCCAGTGAGATTAAGCTATTATTCATAATGAAAGCTGATGACAAATCTGCACATTGATGTCAAGCTCTGGCTGGTAACTCCTCCAGTCCTATTTTCTTCCAGTAGAGTTACCAGATACTGCTTGCTTACTGGTTAACCTGAGGATCCTTCCTGTATTAATGTGCTGCTGAGGTTTTTAAAAGGACAGAAATGGATGTACAAACTGTAAGAAATTTGTTTATTAACTTTTTTTTTTTTGTACATGTGTCTTGTTTCTATATAAAATAAAAAAAAAAAAAAACAGGCTGTGCCTGGCAGTCAAATCAGCCTGTTATAAATCCAGTGGAGACGTCTCATGATCAGCAAAGTGAACATTACAGTAAGGTTTATTTGCAGCTTTTAATATAACATACCTGCATATTGCCTTTAAGACTGATCTATTAATCCCTCCTACACACAGTAGATAAATGACCTCATAATTCATAACATAAGCAATAGTTGAGCCTGACAATGTGCTCTTAATATCAACTGCAGTATGAGCTATGAATGACTTGACACAGATGAGATGTTGTGCCCATATATACAGTCTGAAAATATATCCACAGTACTGAGCAGCCATGCTGACTGCTCTTCCATTTTTTTTTTTTACGATCTTTCAAGTTCTCCAGACTGAAAAGAAAACTTGGTCAAGCCCACAGATTACAGCGGGATTGGCTGATTACCTGCACCCCCTCCCCCAGGTAAACATACATGTATGAGCACCATTACTATACCATACCTATACTATATCCAAAGTGCAGAAACAATTCAACCTCTCTGCTATCTTATGGAGATGCACTGCCCCAAAATATAAAAAAAAAAAAAACCTGCAACTTCTAACTTTCCCAGCTGTTATGACTACAACACCTAGTACTGCATAATATTTGCAGACCTCTGCTATAAAGATAAAAGTGGAGTTTTTATACTAGTGGTTATACAAATATATACAACTCCAAGCATTAAATCCATATGCACTACAGCAGTCCCTCACATTACAATATCAATTGGCTCTGAGATGACCATTGTAAATCATAACCACTGTTACTTGAGATCATGACTCTGGAAGACTAGTAATGGGTTCTAAAGATCCTAAATGCCACCACAAAATAATAAAGGTTTAAAAAAAAAAAAAAAAATTATATAGAAGATCCTTACACATGAAAATTGAGAAGCGCTGTTCTTCTGGTATCAGGAGCTTCTTCAGGGACTAGAAAAATATACACAGCAAGGAGAACTTGCTGACGCCATCTACACCAGTTTCCTGGCACAGATGGGTGTGCATCTTTGGCACACAGCCTTTCCTTGCACCATTCTGTGCCACAAAAGGGCACTAACACAGGAAGAGGATGCCTTGGCCCAACATACTTACTATAACTGGCATATATTTGAAATCTGGTGCACAGAATAGTGTCTGAATTATCAAAGAGACCAGAGCCTCTTAATAATTCAGGCACATATCGCACCAGCCAGGAATTAATAAATTCCCTGAAAAATAACAGAGGCACGCTGGAGTAGTGTCCAAAGAAGCATCTCATCCTGACACAGGTAAAGTAGTACAGAACATGTAGTACTCAAAACTAGAGCGGTGCAAGTCTTCAGCATGTGCTTCACTAATACAAGGGTTTTGCCAGTGAAATGGCCATTCCCCCCACCCCAGCTCAGCATTGTATATTGAGTCCAGTTTCAAGTAGCAATGGTCCAGAAATTACCTTTGTATGTTGAAAATATTGTATCCTGAGGTCATTGTATCTTGAGGGACCACTGTATTAATCTGATGGATAGATCTGTGGTAAGAAAACCACTATTTACAGACTGTAGCAGCCACGTACCCTATCTATTGCTATATCACTACATTTAGATCACAACAGCATTGTATTCTAACCATGATTTTTCTTACCACATTATTTATACTAGAAAAACTGGAAAAATACTCTGACCAGCTGCCAGTGAAAGTTGGAAGCAAGTCGAAAATCAAGCACAGCACTTGCAAGAAACTAATGAATTCCCTTGGTGCTTAGGAGCGCACCATACACAATAGCAAACACATTGAGGATTAGAAATATGCAGTCTAAAAAATACAGATATAAACATTGCAATTCCAGTTTTCATTTTAAAAAAAATCCAGCAGTTATACAATAAAGTGGTTACAAATCACATTAGTTTCCAAAATAGGAATTAACATCTGCTTGAATAAATATGTAACAATCTTCCAGCTACTATGTTTCTGCAGGAAGAGGATGACCTATTCAAGTTTTTATTTTATGGGTAACAATGCTCCGTGTATATATAGGTTAGGGTGACCTGAATCAAATGGCATTTCCCCCTTATGAATTGATGCCTGTGTTGCTGAGATATCTTGGCAATGGCGGCAGACTCACAAGGGCAAAACACTGATAAAGGTGACCCAAACCTCTGTGAGGCTGGGTTCTGCTGATAGAATCCCTTTAACAAATGTTAGGAGCTGAAATATATAACCTATCTAGCCCAAGGCATGCTGTGGTTCTGAGAACATATCTACAGTTGTGGCAAAACTATTTGAGACTGACACAAATTTTGGTTTTCATAAAGTAGGCATTTCATAAATTCTTAAACTTTTATTGACAAATACATTGAGTTTATATGGGGAGTTTTATTTTTATGGACCCGAAATTTAAATGTTTTGTTCACTCAGCCACATAGTTATCACTTTTGCCTTGTGATGTGGTGCTCCATCATGCTGGAAAAAGCATTGTTCATCACCAAGTTGCTCATGGATGTTTGGGAGAAGTTGCTCTTTCAGGATGTTTAGATACCATTCTTCATGGCAGTGTTCTTAGGCAAAATTGTGTGACTGATCCCAATCCCTTGGGTGAAAATACCATACTTGAATACTGTTACGACGCTTTACTGTTGGCAAGACACAACCTTTTCTTCTCCAGACAATTCTTCCAGAAGCCACCTCAAGCAAAAAAAATCACAATGACAGACCCTGTAGGAAGTACAGAGGACCCTGCAGAGGACTGGGGGAAAGTTACTTTCTCTGATGAAGCTCCATTCAGACTGTTTGGGTGATCTAGAAGAAGGGGGGAGCACTACCGTATGTTCTTTGTCTTGTCAACAGTAAAGCATCCTGGTTCATTCATGTGCGGGGTTGCTTTGTATCCAAGGGAGTGGGCTCACTCACAATTTTACCTAAAAGCATTGCCATGAATAAAGAATGGTATCTAAATATCCTCTAAAAGCTACTTCCCCCAACCATCCAGGAGCAATTTGGTGAGGAACAGAATTTTTTTTCTAGCATGTTAGAGCACCATGTCACAAGGCAAAAGTGATAACCAAGTGGCTTGGTAAACAAAACACTGACATTTTGGATCCAAGATCAAGAAACTCCCCAGATCTCAATCCCATTTAGAATCGGTGATCTATCCTCAAAAAGCAGGTGGGCAAATAAAAAGATAGAAATTGTGAAAACTCTAGGCACTGTATAAGGAAGAATGGGCCATCATAAGTCAGGATTTGGCCCAGAAGCCGATATTCAGCATGGCAGGTCAAATTGCAGAAGTCTTGAAAAATAAGGTTCAACACTGTAAATATTGAGTGTTTCCATAAACAATGTATAAGTCAAAGGTGTAAACTTATGAAACGTTTACTTCAGTAACCATAGAAACATCTGACTAAAAGTTCTAAATACACTGAAGCGGCAAACTTTGTGAAAATCTAAATTTTAGTCAGTCAGTCTCAAAACTTTTGGCCATGGCTATGTGCTGGCATCTTGGAAAACCCCTGAGATATCCTTATTTTGAAGGCCTCATGCATTTGACCTTTCACAGGTCCATGTATATTATATAAATTTGTGACTTAACCACATACCACATTACAGAGATATTCTCCCCTTTATCTAGGGGAGCATACAATGCCTCACGGAGGCACCATACTGTGGTATATGTTCTGAAACTCTTTGCGTTGCCAGAAGGGACCATGCCCGCAGCAGTGCTCTGAGCATGGACCATAAAGGTCATTAAAGGGTAATCCCATCTTAAGCATTCATAGAATATGTCAAATGTCTGATTGGTGCAGTTCCCAGAAGTGACTGATCACCCTAAATTTTCAGTTCCACCCTTCATACAACTAAATGGAGAAACAGCCATGCTTCCCTATACATTGACGTCTCTGTAAATTACATAGAGCTGCTTGAATGTATGGAGAGTCTGACAACCAGACCACTGTAGACAGGGGAACAAAAGTGGACCCCACTGGTCAGGCATTTATGCCTATGGATATGCCATAAATGCCTAAGATGGAAATACCACATTAAGGGCTGCAGAAATGTGCACATGGCTTTGGATTCTAAGCTTCACACTCATGACATGCCTCTTGATTTAGTTATCAACATGGTTCCATAAAGTTATCTTCTGAGGTCACTGGCTATTTACTGGAGACGATGGTTTTTGCATCAGACCATATTGCAGCCTCAAGTTGTGCTCATTAACCTCTAGCTCAGAGGGCAAAGGGATTGCCAGCTCCCCCAAGAACAGAGATATAGCTGTAAGGGTATCATGTAGATATGGAAAGTCTGGCCTATGGAGAGAAAAAAAAAAAAAAAAATATGACAATTGTTGTAGAATGAAAAGGCATTAAAAAGTAATGATCATGGAGAAACTCCTCTCAGAAGGAAAAAAAAAAATGTAACTGAAAAGGGTAGAAAAGGGACTGCTTACCTTAGGTCAGGCTCAAGTTGACAACAGGATGTTGCAAGGGGGAAAAAACCAGAGGGACAATCCTCTGAAACAAATTTCTCCCAGAACAGACGGACATTCAAGCCATAGTCAATGGTACGTGGTAGGCAATCTGGATCAGCATATACTTGTCCGATAATCTAGAAAACCAAACTGTACATTTAACCCGGTGTTCCTTCCTCTAAGTGAGGTTAACCAATATACACTGATGAGCAAAAGGGTAACAAGGTTTGGAACTTGTCTCTTTCAGGCTCCATATCTCACCATCCACTACAGCTTCGAATGTGAGACTACCATCATTTTATAGACAATCATCTTGGCTATCTCATACATAAATTTGACTTGCAACTATTTATGATATGATTAGTTATGCAGATTTTTGTCATGTAACTGCATTGTTATTGAACTGAGAGACCTTGTGATGAGACGACTTGTTGACTCCGATATTTTTCCTGGACGTCCACCTCTTGGCTTTTGAATAGATGGATGGACTTCATTTCGTATTCTTCCAACTGCCACGGCACTCACATGATGCAGTTTAGCAATTTTATTAGCCGAGAGAACGCTATCGATGTGTTGGATGATGCGGTTTCTCTTTCCTTGGAAAACCTTCTTCATGGCTGATCCCTGATTTGAACCAGTGACCTTTCACTTGGGAATTAACCTAATAACACACTGAGCTATTAGGGAATGTGAGAGCTGGTTGTAATTTGTAGGATACAAGAAGAAAAAGATTTTTTCCACCAACAGGAGCAAAACAGTAATAATGCAGTTACATGACAAGAATCTGCATAACTAACCATATGCTAAATAGCTGCAAGTCAAATTTATGTATGATATAGCCAAGATGATTTGTCTATAAAATTATGGCAGTCTCACGTTTGAAGCTGTAGTGGACAGAGAGATATGGAGCCTGAAAGTCAAGAGATCAAAACGTTGTCATCCTTTTGCTCAGTGTACAACTTAACATTACCTCCAATTATTAAACAACTTTTCATAAATTAATAGTACAAGTGAATATTAGAAACTCTAATTTGTCTTCTTATATCTAAATGAAAAATGTTTCCTTCTCCATTTATCAAGTTACTTTCTTCTACCCTCCCATCAGTCTGCTATCTATAATAGAACCTGTATCCAGAGTGGAGACGGTCAAGCCTCACACACAGACTTGAGACTAGAGTTGCCACTAACATAGAAGTCTATAGAGAGGAGAAGGAAGAAGGAAGCTGCTGGAATGAGTGAGGAAGAGATGCAGGCACACACTGCTGTAAAGCACTACTATGCTATCAAAAAGTATGATAAACTTTCTACCACTGTAGAAAGTTTAAGGCAATAAAACACTAGACAACACAGGGTAAGTACAGAAACCTGGACAATATATGGCATCCAGTGGCACAGGAGCTTGAAGAATGGGAATTTAAAGGAAACCTGCCACCATAAAAAAAGCTGTGTAAGCTGCAGGCAGCATGTTATAGAGCAGGAGCTGAGCAGATTATATATTACACTAGGTTCGAGTTTCCGTACTTCAGCTCCACTTGGGGACCCAAAAAACAGAAATCCTAGCCACACAAAAAGTGGTTACCTGCAGAAACCCGTGGACCCCATAGACTATAATAGGTTCCACTAGGTTTTCGCCTAAAGTAGGCAGAGAGAAAAGTCCTGCTTGCAGAACTTTTCTCTCTGCATATTTTAGGTGGAATGGGGGACGGAGTCCCCGTACGCTACTGTGACTGCAGCTTTACTCCCATAAACAGTGCAGTACTCCAATGATTCCAGTGAAGATGATTAGGTTTAATTGCTCATGTGTAGCAATGGATCAATCCAAATAATGGTATTTTTATGTGCGATGTAAAATATACATACAGATATACAGTTTTACAGGAAAACATTTATTATAACTTGTCATTTATTGATTTGTATATTTCCTCTATACTTAGAAACAGTCAATTAGTCATGGGGGAAGTCTTATCAGGGATAAGGAGGGTTGTCCATCACCTAGATCCACCACCATAACTAGATAATATTTTCTCACAAATCTATAAGGTAGTCTGTTTATTTCATGCTAAACTACAGAATACTATCTGCAGATACAACTGCATTTCCATGGTGATCAGTGTTATTCAAGCAATTTTAGGCTTCCTTTTTAGTGCTGCATTTTTTTGGAGTTTGTACAAAAAAAAAAAAGTCATGAAATCCATTAATTTTATTACAAGCTTTTTGGTCACATTTTTGTGATTTTTTTTTAGGCATTTTTCCTATAGAGAAGTGTATAAAAAAAAAAGAAAATCACAAAAACCTACAGCACGAAGCGAGATAGGGAGATGAGATTTCTACAAATTTCATCCAGATGCTGTGACTAAAACCCGCAGTACAAAGAGGCCTGTGCTGCAGGTTTTAAAACTATATATGTCAATTACTGTTGCAAAATTTGAAATACAGAGAGTGGCTTTCAAGGGAACAAGCTTTTGATCATCAATGGGAGCTAAGCTGCAATAAATTATACAGGGCACGGAGCCATCTGCTTCTGGCTCCATTCACTGTATAGTACAGGGATTCCTGAACAGCTGATCAGTGCATGGACTCCCCACCAGTCACAAATTTAGTAAAAAACCCTTTAAAGACTAAGGGCCCCACGCAGCGTGTTTTTTTTTTTTTTTTTTTTTTTTTTTACACAGGAAGTCTGCAGAGTTTTCCTCTGCGGACTTTCTACTTCCTTTATACCTATACGGAAAACATGAGCGTTGCCGTAGGTATAAATGACATGCCTCGATTTGCAAAAATACTCACGCTTTGAAATCACAGCATTTCCACAGCATTTTTTTTTCTGCAATGTGTCGATGGGATTAGCCACAATCCCATCCACTTGGCAGGTAGTATAAAACTCAGTGTTTTCACAACGTGGGGTTCTGGCCTAAAAGATTATTCAATTTCAGCAAATCACTTCAAAGACAGCAGTAACTGCTTACAAGTCTTAACCAGTAGGGCAGGACTGATGGAAACAGGTGAGCAGTGCTGCTTTATGCCATTTCTGTAACTCCCGTAGAGGTGAATGGGAACTACTGAAACAGTGTAGCTTGGCTGTGCTACACAGTTTCCCTAGCTCTATTCTATTCTAGTCACCTATATGGGAGTTACAGAAATCATGTAGAGAAGCACTGCCCATTTCTGTAAGTCCCATCTTGTCCAGGTTAGATTTTTGTACCCATTTTAGTTATAGTCTTCTTACCTCACACAAGACAATCCCAAATGAAAACACGTCCACCTTCTCATCATACTGTTTACCTAGGATTGAATATTAAAGAGTAAGATTCAAATTGTGTTTCCTTCCTTCTAATACACATATAGTTTTAATTTCCCATTACCATTTAACATTTCTGGGGCCATCCAATACGGGTTGCCCACCACAGTATAACGTTTCCGGCGGTCACTCTTCCGTAAGGTTCTTTTTTTTGTGGGTGGCTTTTCCGGTTGGGGTCTGGGTTTCTCTTCCACAATAAGCCTGGAAAGCCCAAAATCTGCAACCACCACAGTTCCATCCTACAATAAACAGCACAAGAGAGACCAAGGGTTTGAACAAGAGAGACCAAAGGAAACTTCTTTTTTTTTTTTTTTAAAGCAAAAAACAGCAGCATTACCAGTTTGATGAGACAGTTGTGAGAGTTGAGGTCTCTATGGATGATACTCATAGAGTGAAGATATGCCTAAAAATAAAAAAACATTGATGTTTAAAGGGGAATCTAAAAGTAATGCCATATCATTAGGATGTGTGATGTCTTCACGATCTCTGGGATCCACTGATCCTGAAAAAAGAAGTGACTATAGCACTTCATCCCTTTGGAGTTTTTGTATACACAGCAGTGCACTGGCCACCCACTGTGGAGTAAACTGCAGCACCATATCCCTGCACAATCAAGTCGCCGGAAGCACCTCAATCAAAGCTGAAGAGTTGCAGCTATAAATCAGAGCTGCGGCCCCTTTGTGGGGCTCCAGGAGGTCGACTTCTGTCAATGATCTAGTGAGAGCATAACTTTAAAACACATCATAAAACGACAGCAGCAGAGGTAAAACTTACCATGCCACAAGCAATGTCCTTAGAAAATGACACCTTTTGCTGCCAAGGACAGGTGTCCTAAACAAGAGAGGATGGAAGGCAGGAAACAAAAAGTTTGTACTAATTATTCATAAGCGCTAAACAAAGTATTTGTATTAAAATCATAAGTCAGTGCATGAATATGATTCTAGAAAGGCCTTCCCTACTCTCTATTTCTCACCCCTCTTAGGAAATCCTTTAAGGTTCCACATTCTATAAATTCAGTCAGCAGGTTCAGCCTTCGATCCTTATAGAGAACCCCAATAAAACGAAGCACATTGGGATGATCCAGGGACCGCATGACCTTTACCTGTGAGACATAGAAGATAACATTTTAACTGGTATTCTAGCACGACAAACGTAAAAGCGTTTCCCCATGAACATAACTCTTAATTTTCTACAAATTAAATATGGTTAAACATTTTTGCAAATATAAATGTAAAAATTTGCAGTGTTTTTTTTAAAGATTTTTTCCTCCCCATCTTAGTGGCAACAGTCTTTTGACTTGATCAGTTGACAATCAATAGGAACAATAGTGCAGGAACTTTCTATGGTCTGGCACTTGTCAAACTCATGATTTCCTTGTTGTGGCCAGGTTATAGTCTCATGCATGTAGTGTCCTTGTCTGTTAACCTGTCCATAATAAGGAAATTATGGCTGCATTTCTGAGAAGAGTCAGACCATCGATCTTAGTGTCACTACTAAAGATAAAGATGTTTAGAGAAAATCTTTAAACTATGCAAAATTTTCAACTATTTAGATTTGGAAAAGTGTTTAACTTTTAATAGTCTTTCAAATAGTTATTGGTTTTACAAATTTAAATAGGCTTATGTTCATGGGAACACTCCATTAAAAACAGATATACCGTCCCGCCTTTTCCTCCATCTCTGTGCGGCTGCGAAGACTCTTATAGCACGTAATTGGAGGTCGGTGTCCCCGCCTTCAGGGCCGGATTTACTTGGCAGAATGAAGGATATTTGCACCCTTGAACACCTGACGGCGAACATTAATAACACTGTGGAGGCGTTCCAGTCTATCTGGTCGCAATGGGATACGTATTGCATTCTTCGGGGTCTTTAGGTTGCTGACAGGTCATCTACTCCTCTCCCTTTCGGTATTATTCCCTCTTGTTTTTTCCCTACTTGTCTGTCTCCCCCGTTTTTTCCCTTTTTTTTCCTCTCTCTCTCTCTTTCTTTCTTTGTTTTTCTCCTTGTTGCATTTTATTGTATTTGCCTGATTATTGTTCCTTGTTAATTGATGGGGGGGGGGTAGCAATTATTTCTCTCTTGCTTATCTTTCGACTAAAGTCTTGCTACCTCCTGTCCTTTTATCAAAATGTTAATAAAAATTACAGTTTATAAAACAAAAAAAAAAAAAAACAAAACATATAAATGTAATACGGGTCATATTGATAACAGACGATTGGTAAGATACAAGTTTCTAAGAAACCTACCTCTGTAAGGAATGTTTTTTGTGTCTGTTCATCAAACTGTATTAACTCTTTCATAACCATCACTTTCCCAGTGGCTCTGTGTATGACCTGTGGACACAAAAAGTGCACAGACTTGCATGAAAGATGTATCTGAATGATGTGGAATATACTTTGCAGGAACAAATTCTCTTTAAACTGACCTTTAAGGCACGGCCAAAGAAACCTTTTCCCAGTTCTTCACCATGAAGAAGTTCACAAGGTCGAAAGATTTGCTGAGGTCCACCTACTGCACAGCGAAGGGACTCTGACCGAGAAACACAACGAACGTCTTTAGGAGAACAGGGTCCAGAGGATCGAGTGTTACTATTGCTACGCCTGAATAAGCAGTAGAACAGAAATTTGTGTCAAAACCCTAGTGAACACATAATTACATATTTGAGGCCCAATGAAATATAATATTCAGTGACATGGTGGAGCAAAAATTAACAGAGCTGAAGACATCAATATAATTAGAGAATTAGACGAGTCAGATTGAAATAATTGAATTAAAGGTTTCTAAACCAATGGAAGCAACACTAAAATCTGGTAATCTAAGCAGGGCTGAGATAATGCAATAAAGCTATTAAAGTGTGAGTGAAGTCTAACCGGATGGAGCCACGCTTGGCATTGCTTTCAGAGATGCCCTTTCCGTCACGTGGGTGCAAGGAGGGAGATTTCGGGAGAGCTCTAGTCACAGGGAAAGTCAGTGGGGGGTTGTGCTCAACCAGAAGCTGCAGTGTTTGGTCTGTGCAATTAAGCAAATTATCAGCCTGAGGAAAGTGTGAAGGAAGGAGACAACAATAAGTCAATAGAAAAATCACCTTAACAACTCAATAATATATTATTGACCATATAAACACATTCGCCTTCATCTTCACAACAGGAAATGAAAAACCTCTTACCTCATTTGGTGGTATAGTACAGACAGAAGAGCCATTAATTTCCAAGATGTGATCTCCTGGGTGCAGCAAGTTAGGGGCTTCAGTTGTCACCCTGTAAGAAAGACACGTTTCAAATGTAAAAGCATCCAAACTGCACCAACAGCTTTCTCAAAGGGAAAGAGAACTATCACTAGTCACATTTAGAGGGTTACCTTTAATACATGGCACTAGTGGATACTGTAGTTCTCTTTCCCAGTGAGAGCTATTAGGATATTTTTTCTCATGAAGCATTGACAATAGTTCTCCATACCAACTCATCCCTTTAAGGACTGCTAGTACCTCCCCAAATGAAAGGAACCACACTCTGCACTAATGAGGGGCAGTCCACTGATGTAAAAGTGGCTTGTCTACTATCCTTAGTCATGTTACAAGGCTTGTTAAAGAGTTGAACACTGACCAATAGGGAGATACCCCCGAAAGGCAGTACTAGCAAGATAGTCCTCTTTGCCTCTGAGCAAGACATTTTAATTTCTATTTCAGATGAAGCATCACCAAAAAGTCACTATACCAAATGATCTACAGGAGAGCCAATACCTTTCTATAACTGTAATACTAAAAATACCAAATAACTCATCATAACCAAATGTGGTGGAGATGTGACCTAAACTTACTGTGTGACCTTCATGTTGTCCACTGACACAGAGAAGCCTCTACTGCCTCCGGAATGAGGAGGTAGCCGTAAAAGGGTTAGTGTGTGAGGATGCTGTTGTTTAGTGGATTCATTGCAGAGCCCCTCAAACTGTGGTCGTAGAAGAAGCAGCTTGTGACACAGGCCACTGGAAGAAGAAAATCAGAATTCAACATAATGTACATTAAAGATAATAGTATGTGATGGCAAACTATGATTAAGAGGCAGTCTGATTTACCAACAATATACTATATCTTATGCATCTCAAATGTTTGAAAGATTGCCAAATCAGGTAAAAATAAGAAACCAAAAGAGACACCAGCAAAACTTTGATGTATTCAAATTAAACCAAAAAAATAGAAAAATCACCTAAAACAGAATTTTATGTGGATACTAGGGTAACAAAATGGTAAAAACACTGGTTAAGGTAGCACAGCATGCATTTTATTTCTTCATTCCATAAAGTAAAGGTCTGAAAATTTCCTTAGAGGGTTCTCACCAAAATAGAGTTGTGCTCTCCACCAAGCTGAACGACTCCCCATCCTCAATCACAGCATGGCATCCAGAGCATGAGAAGCATTCAGGATGGAATTTGTACTGGGAAACCACCTGAAAGACAGCGGAAATACATAAGGACCACAAAGAGAACAAACTGCTTATGATACATGAACAGGCAGATTACCCTCCCTATATCTTTCTAAGAAAAATGTTTGTTGAGATCTGCAGTTCACCGTAATACTCTAAAGAAACAACAAGGGGGAAATACGGCAGAGGGCGTGCCCAAATTCATGACAAGACGCATACCTGATCATGAATTAGCCACATCCTCCACAAGCCATTCGTCTCAACTCCCTGCTGTCAGAAAAGTGGATTAAATTAAAGGGGTTGTCTGGGATAACTATAAATCCCTACACTAAACACCCTCCCCCCCACCTACTTTCTAAATTACATAATTCAGCAAAAATGTATAGTTACCCATATCTCTGGGGTGGTCATGTGACTGCCCCAGGGACATTTTCTGATCCGTTTCCGGAATGTCAATAGTATTCCCCCCCCCCCCCCCATCACACTTACCTCTCTTCCTTCCAGACTTCCTCCCGCCGGGAACAGCTCCGCCTCCTTCTGTGACGTCTTCCCACACATGCGTAAAAGAGCCAGAGTCCCGGCTTTGCGCTGTAACCAACACTCCATCTCTATGGCGCAAGCGTGGGAGCCCGAAGGAGCCGCCCACGCCTGCGAGGTAGAGATGGAGTGAAGGATACAGCACAGTGCCAGGACTGCTGCTCAGGCGATGGCAGAATTAAGGAAGAGGAGAAGCCGCAGAAGGAAGTCTGGACAGGAAGAACACAGGCAAGTATAATGGGGTAGGGGGTGGGCTGAGTTAGATGGGAAGGGCTAGTAGTGGGTGGGTTAGCTATGGAGACAGGAAGGTGGAGGAGTGAGAGGGAGATAGTTTGAGAGCCTACAACTACCATGATGCATTGCATTAGCTAAGGCAGCAGGAAGCTACACAATGTAAACAAATGCAGAAGATGCTAGACGCTCCCAGAGAAAACCACAAATCAGTCAAAACGCTGCTAAAGACATTTGGGTACACTTATTAACCCATTAATAGCACTAACAGACTTTAAAAAAAATAAAATAAAATAATTTTTTGCTCGGAAAATCTAGTGTGGCCAATGGTCCTAGCCACACCCTAGCCACTTTGTAAAAACCGGTGAGGGTTGTGAAAAAATAAAAAAAGCACTTATGGCTATTTTAGTTGCTAGTGACTCAAAAACCGCTGGATTGCAACTTTTTTTTTTTAAAATGAAAGTGTGTCACAGATTATTAGTAAATCTGCTCTGATAAACCTCATGTAAACAAATATGGTAATGAAAAAGGCTGACTGGTTTATATGGAGTTTCATTTTTTTTTTTGCAGGTTTACACACATGGGATTTTCTTACAAATTACTTCATAAGAAACAATGGCGCTAAAAAGAAATGGGAACAATTAATAGACATATGACTACATTCATAAAAAAGAATATTTTCACATTAAACATATAAAAATATTAAGTTTGTCTATTGCAGCAAAGTGTCAGTGCATGAATGCTGAAGAATTATAATGGAAAGCAGATAATTTTATTGTAATCTCCAAAAACCTATTTGCACAAAGGGGATTTTATTTTCCTTTAGATATTAGCATGTCTATTCACAGAATTGGATAACACTGAAGGTAAGCCACAGAAGAAGCAGCATGCCTGAAATAAAGTAGAACAGTAACTGGCTACAAATCAAATGCACTAAGAGGCTGCAGGTTTTTTGTTTTTTTGGGGGTTTTTTTTTTAAACACGCATGTTGTCACACTTATGTATCACAAAGAACATCTGTTGTTGACCTGTAGAATAACTGTGCTAAGTTCTGTTCCCTCTGTTGTCAGGGCTTCTGTTTTAAAGGGAACCACAATGGATATGACAGATCATTTTTGGCTTCTGTTTTACAGGAGCCATGATGAACACAGATTGACAGATTGTGTACCCTGTCAAAGCCCCGTGACCTGTTACTCTGTGTCTGATTTTCATTCTTTTATTGGACAGAATAGTGCAGAGTATTATACAATTTTAAACTCATTTTATTGAAAATTGCGTACCAAACACAAAAAAAACAAAAAACAAAACAAAAACACAATACAAGTAACAGTTCGCACACAAGAAACAATCAGATGTATAAGCACACAAAATGCCACATTACCACCTCAGTTAGTCCACAGTCCACCCACCATATGGACAGCACAAGGTAGACCCATCAAACAGGCTTAATAAAAGAGGATAGATATGCTGAAATAATAATTTGATTATCGATAAGCAGAAACATGCACTCTGCAACTCAATGACATCAGCAAGAACACATCACAGAATGATGAGAGGTTGTGGATATTCCAGGTGTCTCCCTGCCCCTCACGGCGTAAGTGAATGTATGGCGGTTCGCAGTGAGGGAGCAGTGTACTGGGTTACAAAAGAACTGCACCATGCCGTATGAAACATCTGAGGGCAGCCCCTCCCTTTATATACAATCAGATTAAAGGGGAGACAGAATTATGAGCTTCCTCCACTGAGATACTTATGGGGGTCTTGAAGTCATCCATCTCAGTGCGATAGCTTTCCTGGCATAGAATAAAGACTCCCGCAGGAAGACTAACATGGTGCCGCCACAGCTTCTCATCTAATATGCCAAAGAGGCATACCTCTGGGGTGAATGGTATAGGCATATCCAGAACTTCCGCCAGGAGATCCACGACCTCTTTCCAGAAACCCTGTATGATCGTACAAACCCAAATCATGTGCCAGAAGTCCGACTGCAGACAAGGACACCTGAGGCAACCTGGATGGGGCAGTTGTACCATTTTATATACAGTCATGGCCAAAAGTTTTGAGAATGACACAAATATTATATTTTCACATGATCTGCTGCCCTCTGGTTTTTATGTGTGTTTGTCAGATGTTTTTATCACATACAGAAATATAATTGCATTCATATTATGAGTAACAGAAGCTTATATTGACAGTTAGAATGAGTTAATGCAGCAAGTCAATATTTGCAGTGTTGACCCTTCTTCTTCAGGACCTCTGCAATTCTCCCTGGCATGCTCTCAATCAACTTCTGGACCAAATCCTGACTGATAGCAGTCCATTCTTGCAGAATCAATGCTTTAATTTTGTCTGAATTTGTTGGTTTTTGTTTGTCCACCCGTCTCTTGATGATTGACCACAAGTTCTCAATGGGATTAAGATCTGGGGAGTTTCCAGGCCATGGACCCAAAATCTCTATGTTTTGTTCCCTGAGCCATTTAGTTATCACCTTTGCTTTATGGCAAGGTGCTCCATCATGCTGGAAAAGGCATTGTTGAGCGCCAAACTGCTCTTGGAAGGTTGGGAGAAGTTGCTCTTGGAGGACATTCTGGTACCATTCTTTATTCATGGCTGTGTTTTTAGGCAAGACTGTGAGAGAGCCGATTCCCTTGGCTGAGAAGCAACCCCACACATGAATGGTTTCAGGATGCTTTACAGTTGGCATGAGACAAGGCTGGTGGTAGCGCTCACCTCTTCTTCTCCGAATAAGCTGTTTTCCAGATGTTCCAAACAATCGAAAAGGGGATTCATCAGAGAAAATGACTTTACCCCAGTCCTCAGCAGTCCACTCCCTGTTCCTTTTGCAGAATATCAGTCTGTCCCTGATGTTTTTTCTGGAGAGAAGTGGCTTCTTTGCTGCCCTCCTTGAGACCAGGCCTTGCTCCAAGAGTTTCCGCCTCACAGTGCGTGCAGATGCACTCACACCTGCCTGCTGCCATTCCTCAGCAAGCTCTGCACTGCTGGTAGCCCGATCCCGCAGCTGAAACACTTTTAAGAGATGGTCCTGCCACTTGCTGGTCTTTCTTGGGCGCCCTGGAGCCTTTTTGGCACCAATGGAACCTCTCTCCTTGAAGTTCTTGATGATGCGATAGATTGTTGACTGAGGTGCAATCTTTCTAGCTGCAATACTCTTCCCAGTTAGGCCATTTTTGTGCAGTGCAATGATGACTGCACGTGTTTCTTTAGAGATAACCATGGTTAACAGAAGAGAAACAATGATGGCAAGCACCAGCCTCCTTTTAAAGTGTCCAGTGGTGTCATTCTTACTTAATCATGACAGATTGATCTCCAGCCCTGTCCTCATCAACACCCACACCTGTGTTAATGGAGCAATCACTGAAACGATGTTAGGTGGTCCTTTTAAGGCAGGGCTGCAATGATGTTGAAATGTGTTTTGGGGGATAAAGTTCATTTTCTAGGCAAATATTGACTTTGCAAGTAATTGCTGTTAAGCTGATCACTCTTTATAACATTCTGGAGTATATGCAAATTGCCATTAGAAAAACTGAAGCAGTAGACTTTGTAAAAATTAATATTTGTATCATTCTCAAAACTTTTGGCCATGACTGTAGACGGGAGGGAGTCAAGTAGCATTGGTGCAAAATGTAAGTCTGAATTAGTCTGTTATTAGCTGAGGGTGACACATACTGAGGAGATTGCATCACAATGGGGTCTCCGCAGGTACATCAGAGTATGCAGCCACTTTCTTTGCCTGACGCCAAACCTGTCCTGCCACAGTATGAATGGGCAACAATTTCCCCCAAAACAGGTTCGGATGTTCCAATACCGGCCACAAAATACGCAGACCAAGGTGGTGAGCCAGGTGTGCCTCAGGCCCCAGAGAGGGATCCTGGGAGAGCCATGGTTTTATAAAACAGAGCTGTCCCGAGTATCATACAATTTTATCCCTTAAAAAGAAAAAAAAATTGAAAACCCAACTGACTTATTATAAGTCAATAGAAAGGGTCCGTGGCCACTTTTTACCCCTGCATAGCTTGGTTAATATTTTGTTTCAGTATTGGTGCAAATCTTTCAGTTATACTTTTTTTTCTATGTTAACGTTCATTTCCTATATTTGGATAGAGTGATGCAAGATATTGACCAGAATATAGACTTATGTAAGTCATTTGTGTCTACCGTTTCCCTGTATAAAATTATAGAAGGACCAATACAGGAGCCACCAGAAGGGTAACCCAGGTCAAGGTATAAAAAGCATTCCAAAGTAAAGAGGGTAAAGCATCCCAATGAAATTCATTACTCAGAACGTGTTACAGCGTCACTATGCTTTAGTACACAGTGCTGAGCTTTGCAGACACTGTAGCATGTTGGCATAGTTCATAATTTTATTTGGCTGCTGCACTGACTTCACTTTGCAGTGATGTTTCGAAGGAAAATAGCTAAACAAACCCACTAGTTCCATGACATACAGGACATCAGATGTCAGCTTCCTATTAATATGATTTGGGAAGGGGAGAGGCATAATGTGCAAAACTCCACTTGCACTTAAATTTTTAGGCCTATCATTAGGATAGGTCATAAATATCACATCGGTAGGAAACTGACAGCAGGCCCTGCTCGGATCAGCTACACTGGCGGTAGACAACTACTTTTAAAGGGCATATTCCCACCTACAAAGACATGAAATATATTATGAATTATAGAAATAAGATCAAGTGGAGGTAGTAGGGTTTACCATGGCGGGTCCTGTTAGCCGCAGTTTGCAGCTCACACATTGCTCAGGTTGTAAAGTCCAGGGATCCACAGGAGAGAGTCCAGTTGAGTCAGACTTCCTGTAACATAAAAGAAAAACATGCAATGAATAAAGACTCCCTTAGAGACTGCCAACCATTGTTCCACTGTTCCGTCCAAGATCTGCAAGCATTCAGTTATTTGGCAAGGTTTACTTCATGAAAGATAGTAAAACAAATATCTTCACATGTGATACACTAGAAGAAAATACACACAGACTGACATTGGTCAGAATTAATGCAATATTACATGCAGAGTACACAAATACTGAGGAATAATGTGAGTACTTTTAGCATAGATTTTCTTTAGCTTTCATCATTTATTGGCAGAGTGGTTAGATTGTGTAACTTAGCATTGCTGACACAGACAAGAACGAACAAATGCAGATCACACCTGCACCTTCCTGCCCTTACCGTCAAGAAAATTTCTGATAAAATCTTTTAGTGCTTTAACAGGATTTCCTTTTTCTTACTCTTTGGACCATTAAAGGAGTTTTTACATGGTAGACACTTATACTGGGGTGCTGGGAAATCGCAAAAGGGGATTGGCAATTTCCCTATGTGAATGAAGTGATGGTATACAGGTTTGGCCATTGCATGATTCGCTTCTATAGGACTGGCAGACATTATTATTATTATAATAATAATAATCATCATCATCCTTTAATAGTCCCACCATCATAGTCCTACAGTAGAGAGTTGAGTGGTGGCCACACGATTACCACTGCTCTATTCACGTGAGACACTTGGGTGCACTTGCAGGCTTCTGCTCTCATTGTTGGGGACCTCATGAGATTGCTGGAAATCCCAACAGTTGGATCTATAATGGTCAGACACTGTGGACAGGGAATAACTAAGGCTGAGAAAACGCAGCTTTATTTGTTGCAGATTTTGTTGCGGTTTTTTGAGCCAAAGCCAAGAATGGCTACAAAAGGAATGGAAAATATATAGGAAGTACTTATACTTCTCCCTTCTGCTCAATCCACTCCTGGCTTTGACTCAAAAAAACGCAGCAAAATCTGCAACAAAACAAAGCTGCGTTTCTGCAACGTGGGGCCTCAGCCTTAGGCTAAGGCCTAATGTAGCAGGCAGCAGCAAAAAAGCAATGCGGGAAAAACACATTGCATTTTTTTTCCCCACAGAAAGTCTGAAGAGGTTTCCTCCATGGACTTTCTGTTTCAATTATACCTATAGGAAAACTGCCGGCGTTTCCATAGGTATAAATTGACATTGCGATTTTCAAAAACGTGAGCGTTCTTGAAAACGCAGATTTTCCACTGCACACTTCACAAAACATGGGGACCTGGCCTTAAAAGGATAACTATGTAACAATAGATTACAATTTTCTGGATTAAATCAGCACATATGAAAATGGAGAATCTTGCTCACCTTCTAGCAGCCCGTACTCACCCTGTTCCTGCAGACTCTCAGAAACTTAATGCCTTAAGGACAATGTTTCTGCTGTTATTTATTCCACATGATTAACAGTATTAAAAAATTCCAAGTCTCTCATCACCAAAAAAAATTAATAAAAGAGATAGAAAAGCACTATACTACTTGCTCTGCGCAACATAGTAGTAGTAATGCATAGAGCAGGGAGGGGTTAATGACTCCAAAGACAGGAAAAAATGCAGGCGTTGTTGCATAACAGTTAAGGCTACATTCAGATGACCGAGGGGAAAAATGCCCATGAAAAACGTCTATTGTTCACGGCAGTCTTGCACCTGAGGGGCAGTCATTTTCCATGGATCCCCCATACATTTGAGTGCATGGAGGAAACTGTGAAAGCAGCCAAAAATGGAACATGACCTATAATTTGACAGTCTGTATCAACAGACTGTCAAAATAAATGTCATGTGAATAGTCCCCATTCACTGACACTGAATTTAATGCTGCCACATGACACCTGTTGAAAAAAAAAAAAACCCACATCACACGGCCAGGACCTTTCACGTCCTCATGTATATGCTGTTTTACATACCACTAGAAAGCCGAAAGCGCGCTGAATTCAACGCACTGCCGGCTTTCCCATTATGTGCCCCGGGGCTGGAGATATCAGCGGTCGTAGTTTCACCGTTCACCGTCAGAAGGGCGTTCCTGACAGTCTAGCTGCACTGTAAGGAACGCCCCCTCTCTCTGTACTCGCCCATAGCGCTGTACTGTCAGAGGGGGCGTACCTTACAGCCCTATGATGATTCTGAGCTGTGAGGAACGCCCCCCCAGTACAAGTCTATGGGCGAGTACAGTCAGGGAGGGCGTTCCTCACAGACCAGCTAGACTGTCAGGAACGCCCTTCTGACGTTGAACAATGAAACTACGACAGCCGATATCTCCAGCCCCGGGGCACATACCGGGAAAGCCGGCAGTGCGTTGAATTCAGCGCACTGTCGGCTTTCTAGCGGTATGTAAAACAGCATGTGCATGAGGACATGAAAAGTCCTCTTTAATCGCTGTCATGATAATGTAGCCTAAGAGGGGAGCCGAAGTGAAAAAACATCTCTCATACTGTTGGCAATAGCACTAGAATCAAAGCAGAAATAGCCCACCCACTCAAATGGATATGCTTTTTTTAAAAAGCAATTTTCTATATGTTCAGTCATACAGTGGCCATGCCTACAGACTGTCAGGTCACCATTACAGCCAGTGATTGGATCACAAGCATATGAGTGCTGCAGCCAGGGAAGGCGTTTCGACAAAGTGCAGAGTAATGGGACAGCATTGCTAATAGAGCTGCAGGACACGCATTTTTTTCTCTTCTTCTTCTTCCATTTTTAAACAGCATTCTGAGCCATTTTACATACAATTTTGTTTGGATAGAATACAGTTTTAAAAAGGCTTCTGTGTGTCGATATTGCTGATACAGACTTGCTATTGTGCCCCCTGGTGCTCTTTTTGTTCCCTTGCAGAACATCTAACTAATCTTTCCAGTGCCTATGGACACACACGTTGTGTAGCTCAGACAGAATATTCAGATCTTCTTGTAGTGTACTGAATTTACTTTGTTGCCAACACAAATGTACAAGTGTCTTTTTTTTCCCTCTAGCATTGAACACGTTCGAGAGATGTTCTGAAGGGAATGAAACTAATACTAAGGGGTGCCAAAATATAAAGCTTTTTGGAAAGACCTTTTATTTTAAGGATTTGTCAGAAAACTTACTGTGAGGCACTTTCTTCCATCTGGGCATCCTGGGAGATTGTATTGTTATTGGTAAGAGTTTGTCCTGCAAGTAAAAGCACAAGTCTATTTAGTGGTCGAAATATCAACTAGCACAGCATTCAGAAGCTAAATCTGAGAATACCACTTATGTATGCTACATCTTCAACCAGACTATATATGTATTTGTATAAGGCAGGACGTCTAGTCTTCAGTGGTTAACCCTTTCATTACCAGAGGTTTTCAGATTTTTAATTTTTTTTTTTAATCTCCTCTCTGGCTGCCAGGGCAATTTTCACAGTTTTGAGAAGAACAAATAAAACCTAAATTGCAACGTTAAAAATAAATAAATAAATAAATAATCATACTAAACGCCCCATACCTATATATTTTCTGAAAGTAGAGACTAGGTACTATATACGAACAGGCACCTTAAAGCAATTTTGATTTAAAGTGTATGTTTTATATATATATATATATATATATATAAAAAAAAAAATTTTTATAAATTTATATTAGTTGCTAAAAGTAGAAACCAAACAAAAAGTTATATTCATCACATCTCCTAAAAATACGGAGTTCAATATGTGCAGAGTTCCTTCATATCGCTAAGGCCTACACCTGCATGCACATATCTTCCTAAAATTACGAGAACTAGAAGGAAAAAAACCTGCTTTGAAGCTGGAAATGTTAAAAAAAAAAAAAAAAAAAAAAAAAAGTATCATCCTATAAAATGTAGGGCTTACACACCGTGAAAAGCAAGTGCACCCCTAAACCCTATAAGTTTCTTGAAACTAGACAACCTGAAGCTTACATGTAGTACATATATTTGCATTCATACATTCTCACACAAAACACATAAAATAATAGATCAAGGTGTAGACAATTTATATATACCGCAAACATCAACTACAAGTGCTTGAAATCTCAAAAACCCTGATACAGAAGACAAGCAGTATTTTACTGTCATTCACTAATATGTTAATCTATACTGCACATAGCAAACTGACTGGGATTCCAAAATCTAACTTTTTTTTGAGATTGCACGGCATACAGTATATATAAAAAACAACTTAACCACTTCCGGACTGCCCATAGACTATATAAGTCCGGGCGTTCCCTCTCTTGTTCTGCAAGGATGTACCAATACGTCCTTGCAGTTTTAAGCAGGGAACCTGGAGCTCCCCTAGAGAAGGCAGGGATGGTTTAATACCTTACCTGCCATCCCGATCACTGGGTATCAGAGACTGTCAGAGCTCCTGGGTCCTAGAAGACCCAGTTCAGCTCAGCAGTAACGGGCAGGAGGATGTATTCCTCCTGGAACTAAATGTATCAAAAAGACACAGTGCTCAGTTGCTCATAATGACCTTATGGGGACACAATGTAAAAATAAATAAATAGAAAAAAAAAAATAAAAAAATTTAAGTAAAATAATTAAATACACCAATAACGCCCTCATCACAGTTTCTAGCCTCACTCCCGACAACACAATCCAAAATAAAAATTACCAGAACGGGGAGGAAAAACTGCAGCCTACAATAGAAGTGTCGTTATTTTGCAATGCATTGCACTTGCACTTTATACCACAGAACTTCATAACCTTTTGTAACTTTCATAATACACATAAAAAAAGCCCCACATGACAGATGTAACAGAGTCAAAATGGTAATTTCTTTTGCACATTACAATAAACGTGTAAATCATATACCCAACATAACAAGGTGAGCAGCCTTACAAGCCGCTGCAGCACAGCTTTACTGAGCACAAAAGGGCCCTCGCGCAAACAAAGAAAGATGCGCTGTGTAACATGGCACCGGGAAGGTCATTTAAAAAAAATATATATATATATTAGCCCAAAAGGCACAGCATTTTAAAGGGACAAAGGGAACCATTTGGCATTGAAGTACAAAGGAAGTGTTAATTCTCTAGTTTTTTGTTATGTATTTTTAACAGCAGGAAAACATTTTCTTGTCGTTTTTACTGAAACCCCTCCTCGAAAGAATAATATAGCTAAAATCTACAGCACATATGAACATTCCCAAAGGCCACAATGTTATGTATATGTCTTGACATGCTTATGTAGCCAGTGGAGTACACTGGATTACGTCCAAGGGAGTAACAGGCATGAATGCGTGTATACATAGGCATATGCCAACAGACATGAATGCATTGGCTAGATACAGCCTCATAATAAAGCACATAATTCATGCTACCACAATATACAGATAAAATAATGCCATCATATGTATACACTGCTATATAGAGCTTAAGCACAGTGCTATTGCTCTCAAAATATAATTATAATATAAAGAGGTGTCTCTGCCATTCATCCTGTAGGTTACAAAGGTAGCCCTTGCACTCACCAGGTAACGATTTTGAAAAACTGGCCTGGTTATAATCCAGTATTCAGATACAGTTGAATGAGTTACACTGTGCCCTACAAAGGGAAGTTTTAAAGGGAGTCTACCACCTCCTACAAGCACATACAACTGGCACCACCATGTTATAGAGAACATTATAGTGGTAAACAGCATATTTTGTTCCGTAAGTCACTTTTGTAGATTTGAAGACAGAACTTTGAAGTCTTAAGCAAATTAGGCAGTTGGTGCACTGGGGGCGGGCCTTCAGCTCCTCAAGCACTGGTCTTGCCACTCAGACACCTGCCATCTCCTGCCTGTGCCACGTTGTGTAGTGAGAGTTCATCCTCACCCATCCTATTTGAGCAGCGAGAGCTGTTTTCCAGGGACTGAAACCCCCAAGCCCAGGTCACCAACTGCTTTATTTGTATAAGACTCTTTGTGCAAATCCACAAAAGTGACAGTACATTATGAGCCCAGTATTTGTATATATGCAATATCCAGACATCCCCTCCCCATCAGATCTATGGTTTTATTACCAACTAGATCATTCTGTGTATACAGTGGGCAGGCAGTGGTGGAAAGTTAGATATCCTCCCATCAAGCTTTTATATACTATAATACACTTACGTTTGCAATTCTGCTCTTATCTTCCACACCATGCAATTAGCCATAGGGTCTTCATGATGGAGACATGGTGGAGTATTGTAACAGAATATTGCAATATGCACAGTGTAAACAAGTCGCACCCCTTGTGGTGGAAATAGTCCTTCAGATTTTTATAAGCATGTGAGTATGTGTGTTGGTGGGAATGTTAGACTAGTATACCGTAATAATGAACTAGGCAACCAATGTTTCAGCTAGCTGTATTCCAAACATGGACATTTACAACATATCAACAGGATGCAAGTCCCCTCCACATTTGTTCTCCTCCTGTAGATCCCATTCTAGAACCCTCATCCATCTCCAGAGGTGAGACCTGCATATTTATGGCAAATCCACAGGATGTGTCATAATGTGGGGATACCCCTTAAATAGCCAATTAAAAAGTTTCTGAAAGCTACCCAAGGAGTGTGGATCTTATAGGTCTCAGTGGTTAGTACTGTTGCATTGCAGTGCTGGGGGCCTGGGTTAAAATCCAACCAAGAGCAACAGCTACATGAAGTTTATATATTCTCCCCGTGTTTGCGTGTATTTCCTCCAACATACTAAAAAAGTAGTTAGCTAAATTGGCTTCTCATAAAACAAACAACCCAGGGTGTGGGGGATGAGCGCCTGTAATACTCCCCTGCTCCTCAACACTCCTTACACTTTAAGTGCTTTGTGTAAGAAAAGTACATTGCACTGGGGATCAGAGATCCTGGTAAAACATAATAAAACCAATATGGTATCGCTGTAATCGTGATGACCCCCCAGACATAGTTACCATGTCATTTTTTTTACGTAGAGTCAACGCCGTAAAATGCAAGGAATTTTGATAGAATTGTGGGGTTTTTTTTTATGGACCCCTCAAAAAATGTTAATAGAAGCTAATAAAAATATATGTACCCCAAAATGGTGCCAAATGAAAGAACAAATCGACACGCAAAGTTAAGTCAACAAAAAAAAAAAAAAAAAAAAAAAAAAAGAAGAAGAGAAGAGTTCTGAATTTTGGAAGGTAGGAAAGGAAAATATGAAAAAAGTCCCACTAGTTGGTGTCAAGGGCTCTACTATTCTGGATCTCAATCTATTCTTCAGGGATGAATGCAAGCTATTTATTAAGCTATAATCTGAATTGAACAGGAATAGGGGAGTATATCAGATAACAAAAGCAGAAAACAGATACGTCTTTCCCTGGTGAACAGCCCTATTTCTCATGTCTAACAGGTAGGAGCCATACACAAAAAGTCTACAACCAAAGCACAACTCTACAAAGTAAAGAAGTAAAGCCACCCAAAACTGCTATAGAAATAAAGTGGTGGTCTTTTTTTTTTGGGGGGGGGAAATCTCAGAGAAGATGGGTAACATGGAAAACTGAAAATCCATCAAAGAAAATGTGGTCTGGGTAAAAGGGTGGTCTACTCAAATAAGTAGTTTTTGGAGAGGTCTCACTGTATAATAAATGTTCTCTTCAGACACAAACAACAGCATTAAAGGGGTTTTCTGGGCAAAAGTGCTATTAATAAGTGCACCCAAATATCTTTAGCAGTGTTTTGATTTCTGGGTTTATCTGGGAGCTCCTGGCATCCTCTGCATTTGTTTACATGGGTAGCTTCTTGCTCTCTTTTCCTACAACTACCATGATGCATTGCTCTTCACTCAGATCCCCCTCCCTGTTTCCCTAGCTAGACCGTGGACTACTAGCCCTACCTAACTCAGCCCACCCCCCTCACCCCATCATACTTACCTGTCTTCCTGCCCTGGAGAACACTTTCTTCTGTGCCACCGGCTCCTTCTCCTCTTGACTTCTGCTGGCGCCTGCACAAAAGATCCGGGGTGTCGGCACTCTGGCTCTATTGCACAGGCAGAAGTGAAGGAAGTGATGTTTCGTGTCCAGAAGATCAGGACATGAAGACAGGTAAGTATAATGGGGTGGGTAGTATTGGAAAATGAGAAAATATGCCTGGGACGGTGTAGTGATAAGAGCCCCAGATATGTATTTCTTGTACTACTACTACTCCCACACATTGTGTGGTTCCTGTCTGTTATCAGCCATTTTGTCACAGGCTTGAGGAATGCAGTAGTTCCAATCTGTAATCAACGACACTTTGAAGCCCAATTATAGCTCCATTTGCATGACTTTGTTACACTCATTGTCACAGCAGGGGGGGGCACTCAGGACCCAGACGTCATGGAGCCAACTGCCCTAACAAAAGGATTATGGTTTTAATGACAATATCTGCCCTGGGGAACCTCTTACAGTCGCCCTGCCAAGGCGCATGTTCAAAGCCGGGAAAAAAAAAAAAAAAAGGTCCAGACACTGATCTCCTTATCCAAAGGGAATTGGGGTGTCATTCTTAGTGTCTATACGATGGGGATCTCACCACGAACCCTATCATACCTCTTGCCTGACCCTATGGTCATCGGGTGGGGAGATACGATGAAATATGGTTCTGGGAATTCCAGGAAGGAGGGAGGGGCTCCCCCTCCTAGTGACATCACTTAGGGAGGAGACCAGTTGAGTTAAATGTTCTCAGACCAGGAAAAGAGGGGTCTTTGTTATCCTGGAGAAGATGTGACCGCATGTAGGTGACACATGCTCTGTAACTTGCTTAAGGAAGAACCCTGAGGCCTGCCACAGGGAGGCCCAGAGAAACTGACTACATACTTGCTTTGGTATTTTCCTATCTTTTATTTCCCATTTTATTTGCTGTGCTGTATTTTGCTTTTACCCATATTTGCTTGATAATTGATATGTATTTCTGTACATGTTAGTGCTTAGTACAGACCCATTGGGGTTAATATATAAAATTTATAAAAGCTCGTTTCATATTATCCTCTGAACCCGGTCTGCTCACGGTGTGTGAGTGGGAGGTAAAGAAGGTTGATCGCAGGTGTGTCAGGTAGATTGCCAAGGTGATATTCTTCACAGGCACTCACATGACTGCCCTAGCAATCTGGGAAAATATAAATTTTTTCTAAAGCAAGTAAGTTAGAAGTTAGGCGGGGGAGGGTGTTTAATCATCATTTTATCCCAGACAACCCCTTTAACTTTGTCTTGTGCAGTATCTACACGTTGATGTGTTTTATATTTTATTATAACGGATAGTGAGCCGTTTTAGTGGTTTATATGTCTAATACTTGTGTCAATAATAGCGTTTATTGGAGTTCTGAGGCCCGAGAAGGCTGGATATACAAAGCAAAGTATACAAATATACATGAAATTTCTGTTTTTACGTGATTTAAATTTAAAATTTCACTAAGACAAAGAACATTGTTCTTGACGGAAAATAGAATGAACAAAAAGCCAGCACACACCTAGTTTAGCATTTCTGAAGCTGCGGTAACTTACAGCGAGTTTCTCCAGCAGTTAGATGGTAGGACTCATGCAAATGAACCTCAGCTGTGGAGAAGTTGGGGCCAGTTTCAGGTGGATTTGGAGTCAGGGGGTGTTGAGTTACCGGCTTCAGCTTCAAAATAAATTATACGATTACTTGTTATCGTATAATTAAATGGGTTATATTGATGGCCTATCCTGATAACTCGAGAAAGATCCCTACAAGGTTCAATATGGGTATGCCTTTGGCTCCATTAAAGAACTTCCATTCCTTCTTTGCTATCCAGCTATAAACATTAAACACACTGTCTAATATTAAATAGTGTAAACTCAGACGAGACAGGCTAGAAGTGTGCCAGATTTATCACAGAGGCTAAAGCTAGATGATACATCTGGCGCATCTTTAGACTGACCAGGCTAAGTTTATACCACCTATTAACTGGCTTAGTTTCCAAAACTAAAAATTTTTTTTGCGCATGATAATGCATCTCAAGTTCCGCCCTTTCCAATAAGCCTCCCACTTATCAGACAAGGCACAGAAATCTTCTAAAAACTATTAAATATAGTGCAAGGCACTTATGCCAGTTTTTGGTACACCAGAACTCTGGCACATTTTCATCAGTAAATCTGCCCCGATGTATTTTTGTTCAAACTTTATTGACTTCTATGGGAAACTTACAGAAATAAGTCAATGCAACGGTTGTCTGTATTATAGTAACATACATGAAGTATGCTAATATGAATAAGCCTTAATATTTCATAGCTACAACACATTGGACATAGCTGATTATGTAATACTAAGATACAATAGCATGTACTGACACTTGTTCTAAATAACACAGAACATGCCAGGTTATAATTGCCCCTTGGAGCACGTTTCACTGTCATTCTTGGAACACTGCCCAGTTACACTCCTTGTCTTAGCTTCACTTTACAAGACTTATACAAAGTGAAATTCCATGTGGTTTCCTTGTAAGTAGATCACATGCGCTGGTTATGAAAAACAGATCCATATACCTGTAGAGCCTGGCAGGACAGGACAGATCTCTTTACCAGCTGTCCAAGCAGAAAATTTAGACCAACCTGGACAATAGTGCACCGATGTCTTAGAGGGGGATGAATAGTCTGCCACAAGTATAAAAGTTTAAGGCTAAGTCTCCACAAAGCAAGTCGCAGCAAAAAATGATGCAGAAAGACATTACAAAAGTTTTTTTTGAAGTTTTTGTTGAGTTTTTCTCTACTTTTTTTTTTTTTTTTAATTCCCATATTCAAAATCTAGGAAAAACACATGCAATTCTCCAACCCCAGTTAAAGTGAATGCTCTGCCATTTTCAGAAACGCATTTGTGAAAACACTGCATTTCTTCAGCTTTTTTTTTTTACCCTGCAATGTGTGGATAACATTAGCAAAAGCTTATTCGCTTTGCTGGTACTATAAAATGCAGATTTATTTTCTGCAGCGTCTCTGATATGTTGGGCCTTTGCCTAAGGGGCTTTCTGCCCATGAAACAGTCTGAGCTGACTGTATTTTCCAGACTGCCCATGGGCAGGTCAGTGGAACTTAAGGTATCAAATGACTGAAGCACTACTATACTGAGCTTCATGTCAGTTCAATTTCTGGATTCTGTATTACAAATCTGGAGCAAACTACAGCACAATACATATACATGGGGTTTTTAAAAAAAAAACAAACCCATTTACGTGTAAGAGCTTTTCTGCTTGGAACAACACGCATGTTGTGGATCATCAAGACCTCGGCATGCTTATTCTGTTGAAGTGGATTGCTCCCCTTCAGGATATAGAGATGAAATTGTAAGTCGACAGCACAAACTATATGTAATACCTGCAGATTTCAGTGTGGAATCACCAAAGATCTGCAGCAGTATATTTCCGCACGTACTTCTATACCCTAGAAACTGCCCAGTAAAGACATCAATAAATAGATTGATATATGTCTAATGTAGCCCGGACCCCCGTGTAGAGACCAGATTTTAACAAATAAGAGTCTGAAGTATGTACTAAAGAACTGTAGATCTCACCCAATTGAGGTTGAGAAAGTTAAAATGTATCTAATCTTTCAAACAACTTTTGATTTTCTGCCAGGATAAGTCTCATTCATAAGTATTGTTTATTAACCGATTTTGTCTGCCTTCTATGAAATCCTGTGTAGGAATCCACTTTGCCTGCTTCTCAATTGCCAGCAGAAACATGTACACTAATTCTCCCTGAGAAAAGGTTCCCGCGCTCATGTACTCTATAATGCAGGGAAACTGAGGCTGGCAGGGGGGTTTGTATCACGAGCATTATAAAACGTAGGCGAGATTCTCCTTAGCTTTCATAGGACATCAAGATCGCAGATCTATTATTTCTGGTGATCTCACCAGCTTAGAACACAGTCAGGCTAGGTGTAGTTATATGCTGTTCTACATTTTATAATGCTATTACTATATATATTTATATACTACTATATAAAAGATAACTGTCTGAAGTGACCCCCTCCTCAACCTCAGCTTTCCTGCATTATAAAAGTCTACACCACTGTACCAATGAGAAGGTACCAAGTTCTGCCAGCAACAGTGGATTTCAGCATAGCATTTAACAGAACAAAGACAACATTCTTAAATAAGTTATATTAAAAATTTTATAAATGACACAAAAGCTGACAGAAAGCGGCGGTATTTAGGTACATTTTTAAACAACTATTGTCGGCTTTAAAGGGGATTCCTTATCAATTAAAATATTATTAAGATATACTCATATTGATGACCTATCATAAGATCAGTAGTGGTCTGACAACCAGGACCCCCACCGATCAGCTGTTTGAAGAGACTGCAGTGTTCAGACAAGCCCGGTGGCCTCTTCACTACTTACCAAGGACAGCGCTGTATACTCTATAATGGCTGTACAGTCATGGCCAAAAGTTTTGAGAATAATACAAATATTAATTTTTACAAAGTCTACTGCTTTAGTTTTTCTAATGGCAATTTGCATATACTCCAGAATGTTATAAAGAGTGATCAGCTTAACAGCAATTACTTGCAAAGTCAATATTTGCCTAGAAAATGAACTTTATCCCCCAAAACACATTTCAACATCATTGCAGCCCTGCCTTAAAAGGACCACCTAACATCGTTTCAGTGATTGCTCCATTAACACAGGTGTGGGTGTTGATGAGGACAGGGCTGGAGATCAATCTGTCATGATTAAGTAAGAATGACACCACTGGACACTTTAAAAGGAGGCTGGCGCTTGCCATCATTGTTTCTCTTCTGTTAACCATGGTTATCTCTAAAGAAACACGTGCAGTCATCATTGCACTGCACAAAAATGACCTAACTGGGAAGAGTATTGCAGCTAGAAAGATTGCACCTCAGTCAACAATCTATCGCATCATCAAGAACTTCAAGGAGAGAGGTTCCATTGGTGCCAAAAAGGCTCCAGGGCGCCCAAGAAAGACCAGCAAGAGGCAGGACCGTCTCTTAAAAGTGTTTCAGCTGCGGGATCGGGCTATCAGCAGCGCAGAACTTGCTGAGGAATGGCAGCAGGCAGGTGTGAGTGCATCTGCACGCACTGTGAGGCGGAGACTCTTGGAGCAAGGCCTGGTCTCAAGGAGGGCAGCAAAGAAGCCACTTCTCTCCAGAAAAAACATCAGGGACAGACTGATATTCTGCAAAAGGTACAGGGAGTGGACTGCTGAGGACTGGGGTAAAGTCATTTTCTCTGATGAATCCCCTTTTCGATTGTTTGGAACATCTGGAAAACAGCTTATTCGGAGAAGAAGAGGTGAGCGCTACCACCAGTCTTGTCTCATGCCAACTGTAAAGCATCCTGAAACCATTCATGTGTGGGGTTGCTTCTCAGCCAAGGGAATCGGCTCTCTCACAGTCTTGCCTAAAAACACAGCCATGAATAAAGAATGGTACCAGAATGTCCTCCAAGAGCAACTTCTCCCAACCGTCCAAGAGCAGTTTGGCGCTCAACAATGCCTTTTCCAGCATGATGGAGCACCTTGCCATAAAGCAAAGGTGATAACTAAATGGCTCAGGGAACAAAACATAGAGATTTTGGGTCCATGGCCTGGAAACTCCCCAGATCTTAATCCCATTGAGAACTTGTGGTCAATCATCAAGAGACGGGTGGACAAACAAAAACCAACAAATTCAGACAAAATTAAAGCATTGATTCTGCAAGAATGGACTGCTATCAGTCAGGATTTGGTCCAGAAGTTGATTGAGAGCATGCCAGGGAGAATTGCAGAGGTCCTGAAGAAGAAGGGTCAACACTGCAAATGTTGACTTGCTGCATTAGCTCATTCTAACTGTCAATATAAGCTTCTGTTACTCATAATATGAATGCAATTATATTTCTGTATGTGATAAAAACATCTGACAAACACACATAAAAACCAGAGGGCAGCAGATCATGTGAAAATATAATATTTGTGTCATTCTCAAAACTTTTGGCCATGACTGTACTTGGTATTCACTTGAATAGGACTAAGCTGCAAACAGGCTATGGGGTAGATACACGACACCTTTACATGAGGTGTTATTGTCATTTCGAACAGGTGATCTTTAGGGGTCCAGGTGTTGGACCCCCACCAGCCTAATACTACTGACATAGCCTAAGGATCTAAGTTTAGTGAAATACAAAAATGGAAGGTTGGGGTTTTACGATTCTAATATGAACACTAACATTTGGAGGAATACAGAGGCAAATACAAGGATTCCATGGTCACGTAGCATAGCTTAAGCTTGCACAGACCCGTAATATGGCTGTAAAAGTAAAGCTTTATGCTCAGAGGTAATTTCATAAAAAGCCAGTCTCAAAAAAATACCAGCAGTTCATAACTACATTGGGTTTCCGTTCTTCGGGTCTGCTAGGGGGCCTGAAATATGGAAACCCAATCCGCAAAAGCAGTTTCCGCCTGAAAAATGCGGAGCGCAAAGTCCTGCTTGAGGCTAAGGCCCCACGTTACGGAAACGCAGCTTTTTTTGTAGCAGATTTTGTTGCGGTTTTTTGAGCCAAAGCCAGGAGTGGAATGAGCAGAAGGTAGAAGTATAAGAGCTTCATATATAGTTCCCATTCCTTTTGTAGACATTTTTGACTTTGGCTCAAAAACCGCAACAAAAAAAAAGCTGTTTCCGTAACATCAGGCCCCAGACTGAAGGATTTTTCTCTCCGCATTTTTCAGGCAGAATAGGGGACGGAGTCCCCAGTCAACGAACACAGGTGTGACTGTAGCCTTAACCAGCTAAAGCTAGAAAAGTACAATACAAATTCACACAAAAACAGAGGTATGTATGCAACTGTATAGACATACCAAAGCATACATCTGGACACATGTTCAATTCACCAAACGGTTGAAACAATCAAAATCTCAAAATGACGTTAACCTTTCCTAACACATTCAATCCATTCTGAGCTTCGCCTAACGTTTCAGAGTGAGTAAAAATGGCCGTAATAATGGACCCTGCTGTCTTTTCCTGATTCCACAAAAGTGGAGCCTTAGGCTAAAACAGAGCGGACACCACCATGGAATGTACCAGCAGGTGGCGCTGCAATAAAGTCCAAACTAACCTCAGGATTTCCACTTTGTTCCTGAAAAATAGGATGTATAACAAGAGTCCAAGCAATAGTGGAGATCAAACACTACGCCACAACACGACAGTCACCAAAAAGTCAAAAATTTACCCCAAAACCCTCAACAAAGTACGTGCAGACTCTATGTTACAAATACAAGTATATATGAATTAGTGGATGAAACATACTAAGTTTGGAAACCTGGCAGCCCTAAAGATGAAAGGAGGAGAAAGCTAATATGGCAGCTAATAGGCTTCTCCAGATGAGAGCACATACAGTGATCATAAGACGCACACATTTCTGGACTTCCTGTTAATAATGACTGCAGTTAGCCTCCTCACGTCCTGAAATGGATGGGGGCAATAGTCCACACCCCACAGCAGAGCCGATGACAGAAGTGTTATGTATGCTGAAGTGTAAAGCCATTCTCAAGCACTACCAGGTGAGAATGACAAAGTAAAATGATGTGAAGTGAGTTGGAGGCAATGCTGTGCCGAGCAAGGGCTGTACAAAGAGCAGCAGCAGCCATAGCATTGTATGTCACAAGTTCCTGTGAGGATGCTGTCATTCCCTCCACACCTACCGACCGCTCCGCTCTCCTCCGGCCGCTCCCGCCTCATACACACACCGTCGGTGACATCACCCGGTGACATCACAGTATGGCTACCGATGAGGCTCAAGCCGTACCTGTTCCTCAGGCACCTCCTGCTCGTCTGAGTCCCATATCTACGGCCCGCCTCCTTTACTAACTCCTCGCCAGTTCCTGCCCATGGATAGGGCGTCTCTGGCTGGTCAGCTTTGTGCTAATCCAGACAGGCGGTACAGTCATGTCTGCACCTGTATGAACAGTGTCTATAACTTTCGTCTGTCTCTTGCCTTGTTGGTTTCATGACTTAGTGATTGAAGGCTACCTGAATATTTGTAGTGCAACAGCTCTGTCTGACTATATCGGTTCAATCTTGTATGCATTCAATATGTGAAATTCTAAACATCTGTGAAGCATGCCTATGCAATTCCAGGAAGAATTTGGACTTGCACTTTCTTTCGGGTGTGTTTACACGTTCAGGTTTTCAGAGGCAGTTTTTGAAGTTAAACCCAGGAGTGGAGTTCAAAAAAAGAGAAGTAATACCAGTGTCCTGTTCACTCCCTTTATAATCCAGTGCATCCAAAGCTGGTTTTGGCTTCAAAAACTGCATCTGAAAACCTGAAAGTGTAAACGTACCATTAGGATATGGTGACATTGGCCCAGATTTACTATTGTCCTTTTAACTAGACTGTGGCACAGCTTGGCTCATCTAATTTGAATTAAAATATATCCAAGTTTCTGGATATGTGTCTGTAGTTTTGCAGGAAAAAGGCTTAAAGGGGTTGTCCAGGCTAAAATTTGATTTTTTAATTAGGCTGGAGGAAATGAAAAATATTTCTAAAAAAATACCACAATCACCTGTCCCCAGGGCTCCAGTGCCTCCCAGCACAATCCAGCCCAGCGGAAGTCCCTGCTGCATGTGACTGCAGAGGCCAATCAGCGGCCTCAGTGGAAGAGACCCAGGACGTCAAAGCCGGCGAGGACTTCCGCAAAAGACGACAGCTGAACAGCAGAACCGGACTGCACTGAGAGGACACCAGAGCACTGTGGACAGGTGAGTATGTTTTTTATTTTTTATCATTTTTTTTTCACCTCCCCGAACCTAATTAAAAATAAAATTTTAGCCTGAACAACCTCTTGAAATGAGCCAAAAAATGTGTCCTAAGATTCTGGGCCCCACCTCTGCGAACGTTCTGTCCAAAGCGCTGTGGGAAGAATTGCAATGCGTTGCCGCCACGGTTTTTCCCGCAGCACTTTTTGCTGCAGGACGCCGTGTGGGGCCTTAGCCTAAAATGAATAGCAAGATAACTTATTTAGGTAGAAAACACCTCAAAATCTGCTCCCAAAAATCCAGTGTGAAAATACCCAGCTTCTTTCATATAGAGTTTTTCTGTAGGTTTTACTTGGCCTTTAAAAAATGCCATGAATTTCATGCATTTTTAGGGCTGGTTTCATATACGCAAATGAAAAACACAATTAAAAACACATGGGGAAACTATTTGTGCAGACAGTCTAAAGAATATTGTGTGTAAATTTTTATGCATGGATTTTTTTTAGGCATTTTTTTTTTAAGAACTTCAGTGAAGCCCATAGGAAAACGCTTAAAAAAATAAATAAACCATATCTAGAGCATGCTGCATTTTGAAGAAAAACAACCACACAAAAAACATAAGTTTGTAGTGCATTTATGTTTCACTGTTGGCTTACAGTAGGTTGACACCTGCGTTCGTAGCTTTTTTTTTTTTGGTTGCAGATTTTGTTGTGGTTTTTTGAGCCAAAGCCAAGAATGGTTACAAAAGAAATGGGAAATATATAGTAATCACTTATACTTCTACCTTCTGCTCAATCCACCCCTGGCTTTGGCTTAAAAAAACGCAGCAAAATCTGCAACAAAAAAAGCTGCATTTCCGCAATGTGGGGCTTTAGCCTAAAAAGCAGTTACCTGTGGAAATCCGTAAACCCCATAGACTATAATGGGGTCCGCTGGGTTTCCGCTTTCTCTCCGCATATTTTAAGCAAAATAGGGAACAGAGTCCCCGAACAGTCACATAATGCAGGTGTGACCATAGCCTTATAGCAATCATCTAGTTCTAGCTTGGGGAATAGTTCTCCCATTCATTTCAGTGGGAGTTAAGCCACGTGGCATAAACGCCGCAGTTTGCCATCACGGCAAGGTGAATGGGATGCTAGAGAATCCCATCCACACCTTGCGAAATAAAATGTGCTGCAGACACACTGCAGTTTCCAAAATCGTAGTATTTTTGAAAATCGCAGCATTAATTTTAGCTGCAAAGAAAAACAGAAGAAAATCTCAAAGAAAAACACTACAGAAAAAAATGGAGCATGTTTTTGCAGCAATTTGGAGAGTGGGGCCTCAGTCAAAGGGTGTTTTGTTTTGTTTTTTTTGAAAAGGCCGCAAAAGTATTGTGTGTGCAGGATGCCTTAGGGTGGGTTCACACCTGCGTTCCAGTCTGTCCGTTGCCAATCCAGTGAAAATCTCGGCGAACGGGATTGGCATCGGATACAGACCGGTCAGCGACGCATTGGTTAAAAACCCATTCATTTGAATGGGTTTTTAAAGCAATGCGCGGGTGTCAGATTGCACCCTCTGCGCTACGAATCCTTTTTTTTTTCGTCGGAAACAAAGTTGGACAGGCAGGACTTCGTGTCCGACGAAAAAAAAAACGGCTTCGCAGCGCAGAGGGTGCAATCGGACACCCGCGCATTGCTTTAAAAACCCATTCAAATGAATGGGTTTTTAACCAATGCGTCGCTGACCGGTCTGTATCTGATGCCAATCCCTTTCACCGAGATTTTCACTGGATTGGCAACGGACAGACTGGAACGCAGGTGTGAACCCACCCTAACTTTGACTTTAGCAGACTATAGCTAGCACTATATACACTTTTTTTTTTTTCAATTCAAAATTTATACTCGCCAGAGGTTCTTTGAACGAAGTAATAAGTCTCACACCCTCCTGGCAAGAACCCTCAGGGATCATCAGGCCTCCTCCACGCCACACTCTGTCCGTGACTCCACGGGTACCCTTCAACACCACCCTGACGCTCTGGCGCTGGCGTTCCACTCTTACTATTCTAAGCTGTATAACTTACCCCCCCCCCCCGCGAGCACTACCCCCGGGGGGGATGACTCAACACTGCTAGAAGACTATTTAAAGGATTGTTGTCTCCCACGCCTGCCTCCTGAGGCCTTGACTTCCCTAAACACTACCATCACCAGGGAGGAACTAGAGGGGGTCCTGAGGGACCTCCCAAATGGGAAAGCCCCGGGCCCAGATGGGTTCACTTACAATTATTATAAGGTTTTCCAGGGTGAACTTTCTGCTCATCTATTGTCCCTCTTCAATTCCTTCCTCTTAGACTCCCCCATACCCCCGACTATGCTCTCTTCACTGCTCACATTGGTCCCTAAACCGGGTAAGGACTTGCAGGACTGTGCTAATTATCGACCGATTGCTTTGCTGAACGCGGACCTGAAACTCTTTACCAAACTCCTAGCCAATAGGTTAAATGCTTGGCTCCCTCTGCTTGTCCATAAGGACCAGGTGGGATTCATCCCCTGTCGTCAGGGTGGTGACAACACCAGGAGAACTGTGGATTTGGTGGAGGTGGCCAATCATTATTCTACCCCGGCCCTTCTCTTGAGTCTGGACGCTGAAAACGCTTTCGACCGCATAGATTGGTCGTTTATGCATGCTACGCTTAAGGCGTTTGGGCTCACGGGACCTTTCCTCACAGCTATCCAGGCCCTCTACTCCCTACGCACAGCAGCAATCAAGCTTCCCCATGCATCCTCGCCCTTCTTCCCTATTCGAAATGGCACTAGGCAGGGTTGCCCCCTGTCTCCCATCATATTTGCCCTCTGCATTGAACCGCTGGCAGCCAAGATTAGGCGAAACCCTAATATCAAGGGGATCATGGTCCAGGATAAGGAATTTAAGGTCTCTCTTTTCGCAGATGATGTACTCCTCACTCTCACCTCCCCTCATACTACCCTTCCAAACTTGTTGCGCTTGCTGGAGACCTATAGCGATCTCTCAGGATACAAGGTGAACCCTGCAAAGACTGAGGCACTCCCACTCAACATTCCACAGGACCTTCTCCTTCTCCTCCGCAGTAATTACGATTTCCAGTGGCGGGAGTCCTCTATCCGCTACCTGGGAGTCCATATATCCACCTCCTACGCGACCCTCTATTCGGCAAACTACCCGCGGTTGTTTCGTGAGTTAAGAGCCCTATTGGACAAATGGCAACCCTTACCCATCTCCCTTTTAGGGAGAATTGCCGCGGTCAAGATGACTCTCCTTCCGAAGCTACTGTATTTTTTCGAGACACTCCCGGTTGCGATTCCACGGGGAGAATTACGGAACCTGCAGAAAGCTATTTTTCAGTTTATCTGGCAGGCAAAACGACACAGAATACCCAGATCTGTTATGCTGGCGGATAGGGGGTCTGGGGGTATGGCCGTCCCACATCTTCTACATTACTATTGGGCGTCCCACTTGCGCCATATCCCACTTTGGGCGGCTATGCCAGCATATACTAGATGGGTGCAGATAGAGAAGCTCTGGCTGGCTCCCATGCACCCTAACGCGCTTCTGTGGGTTGGCTCTCCCCCCCGCTCCCCCTGCCTCGTACCTGCTGGGCCCTATTCGGTTTACTATATCTATTTGGTCTGCCTGTCGTACTAGATTCTCCCTGATGTCCCAGCACTCATCTATGGTCTCCATATTATACAACCCCCTTCTCCCGGAAAGCCTGACCTCTGCCATGACTAAGGTGTGGTCTAAAGCTGGTCTTTACCGGATTGCGGACATGGTTGATCCTGGAACCTTGGAACTCAGGTCCTTTGCCTACCTTATAGCTAACCAAAACCTGCCAGGTACTGAATGGTTCCATTATTTACAGGTGGTTCACTTTGTCCGCTCCCTCCATGGGTCCCTTAAAGTGTCACTGCCCACAGCTTTTGAAAAGATTTGCCGTGCAGGTACGTCCACTAGGGGCCTTATATCCTCTATTTACCAACTTCTTACCTCACAAACTACAGGCTCCCCAGTTACCCATCGCTATATGCTTAAATGGGAGGAGGCGGTGGGTAGACCCATCTCCCAGGAACAGTGGCGGATTGTATGGTCTCGGGCCCAGAAATCATCTCAGTGCATTACATTTCGGGAAGCGCAGTATAAGTTGTTGATGCATTGGTATCATACCCCGGCTCTCCTCCATGCTTTAAATCCATTGGTTCCCCCATGGTGCTGGCGCTGTGGAGCTGCGGTGGGTACCCTGCACCACATCTTTTGGACGTGCCCTCTCATCCTGGGTTTCTGGAGGGAGGTCAGGACTTTGGCGACTGCTCTCTTTTTGCAAGAGGTCCCTCTTGACCCTCTGGTCTATCTCCTGAACCTTCCCCACAGGCACCTGAGCAATAAGTCATCCAGGCTTTTCTTGCACCTTTGTACTGCAGCTAAAATTCTCATAGCTAGAAACTGGAAGAAAGTGAGTCCCCCATCTGGTCTTGAACTTGTGGCTAGAGTGAAGGATGTGAGGAGTCTTGAATGCCTGACCGCAGGCCTAAACAACTCACAGGAGGCCTTTAGGGCTATCTGGGCGCCTTGGGATATGTATTGTACATCACAGGGTCTCTGATCTCTAGTCCTCTTCTCCCCTCCCCTCCTTTCCTCTGCTTCTACCCTTGTCTTCTTAAGCCCTTCATCCCTCCCCTCCCTTGTTTACTGTCTAATTTGAATGCATATTGCTTAAGGGAGAAGAGGCGAATAGCCTCTACCTACCTCATTGTTTTCTGCTTGTTTGATCTTTTTTTCTCTTTATACCATGTTAATGAAAAATTTTTTTCAATAAAATAAAAAAAAAAAAAAAAAAAAAAAAAAAAGAAAAGCATTTAAATGGTTATTGTTGACTACTGTGATAAGATATCACGCTGCAGTAGTTTAACCAGTTCAGGTTAACTCTGCTGCATCTGTCTGGCCCCTGAGTTAGCAGGTAGTCTCTTACTGCTAGAGGGAAGGGTTCTTCTACCGCTAGATCCTGTAGAAGACGGACATCCCCTCTTTGGGCAGAAGGGGGCCACAAAAATCACTTGAAGGTTCTCCTTCTGAATTTTCTATAGAGCCCTTGAGATCTATGTGAGTGGTGGAAAGGCATAACCTAGTTTTAAGTTCCAGGTTTGTACTAGAGCATACACCGACTGTAGGTTTTTCTGCTCTGCTTAGAGAGAAGAATATTATATATACTATTATTTTTTTCTTGATGCAAACAAATCTATGTCTGGATGTCCCCATTTTTTCAGTGGAGAGAGCAAAACACTTTAGGGATCATTCTCCTAGATCTAAGTAATTCTTGCTGAGAAAGTCCGCTACTGTATTTTCTTTGCCTTTCAGATGCACCGCTGTAATGGACATTGGCTTCCGCCCAGCAAAATATTTTTGAGACAGGGACTGTAGCAACCTGTGCTTTGTGCCTCCCTGATGGCGGAGAAAGACTACCACAGTAGAGTTGTCTGAGTAAATTTTCACGTGCTGATGATTGGCAAGAAGGTGCTGAAATCTTTGGAGTGTCTCCCATACTGTCCTCAATTCTTTGTAACTGGAATATAGTGATTTTACGTTGGGGAGGAGGGGGGGGGAATGGAGTGGATTGGACTTTTGCTCCCCACCCCCACTGACTTACATAAGTGGTAACAGAGACATAGCTAGGGGTTCATCACTGGGGGAGGGCGAACATGTCCAAGTGGGCCCCCAACTTGGACTTGTTCGTATACCGATACTATCAGTATATACGGTGAGCGTATAGTGTTATATAGCGGCTCTACACAGGGCTCTGCAGACGATTTAGGTGAATACAGTGCAGTAACATTTAGTAACTTACCAGTGACGTCTCTGACCAATCCTTCACATTTCCCATCTCTTTCATCTGAACCGCCATGACCACTTCTTCCAGTCTCTGTAAAGTTTGCAACACAGACATCTTTGGCTCCTCACTTTTCCAGGCACCTGACCCACATTGTCCTCACCTACACAAAGCCCCCATTCTGCTGCTACCCCAATTATAAAATATATGATATAACCCCCCATAATGAATAATACCCCCAAGTGTATCTTTAAGTTAATAACTTCCCTGTGCACCCCTTTAAATAAAAAGGAAAAAAAAAAAATTATTGGGGTTCCAATAACCTGGACCCCCAGGATCAGCTGTTTGAATGAACCGTGGTACCTGTGTAAGCGCCGTGACCCCTTCTCTGTTTACATATTGTCATTCATCTCATAGCAGCCATGTAATGTAACTACAGTCTCGTCCTATACACGTCTATGTGACAAGGCTGGAATTACATCACACGGTCACTATAAACAAACAGCGTGTGATATAAACAGGCGCAATAGCCCCTTTATACAGCTGGTCAGTGGGATATCACTTATCTCTTATTGATGTTTTATTCTGAGGATAGACCATCAATAAAAATGAGCTGGAAAACTCCTTAAAGAGGACCTTTCACGTCGTCATGTATATGCTGTTTTACATACTGCTAGAAAGCAGACAGCATGCTGAATTCAGCGCCCTGCCGGCTTTCCCGGTATGTGCCCCGGGGCTGGAAATATCAGCGGTCTTAGTTTCATGGTTTACTGTCAGAAGGGCGTTCCTGACAGTCTAGCTACGCTGTGAGGAACGCCCTCTCTGAGTTCTCATTCATAGACTTGTACTCAGGGGGCATTCCTTACAACTCAGCGTCATAGCCGAGCAGTAAGGAACGCCCCCTCTGACAGTACAGCACTATGGGCGAGTACAGAGAGGGGGCGTTCCTTATAGCCCAGTGATGACGCTGAGCTGTGAGGAACGCCCCCTGAGTACAAGTCTATGAACAAGAACTGTCAGCGCAGCTAGACTGTCAGGAACGCCCTTCCGACAGTAAACTGTGAAACTAAGACCGCCGATATCTCCAGCCCCGGGGCACATACCGGGAAAGCCGGCAGTGTGCTGAATTCAGCACGCTGTTGGCTTTCTAGCAGTATGTAAAACAGCATATACATGAGGACGTGAAAGGTCCTCTTTAAGACTAAGGCCCCACGTAGTGTCCTGCAGCAAAAAAGCTGCGGGAAAAACCGCAGCGGCGACGCATCGCGATTTTTCCTGCAGCACTTTGCAGAGGAAACCTCTGCGAACTTTCTGTGCAGACTTTCTGCTTCAATTATATCTACAGGAAAACCGCCAGCATTTCCGTAGGTATAATTGACATGCTGTGATTTCCAAAACTGCGTCCGTTTTGGAAATCGCAGCGTATCTGCTGCGCGTATTTTACTGCAAAGTGGGGATGTGGGCCACATGTGGTGAAAACCCACAGAAACAAACCCGGCATTTTACATCTAGCAAATCCCATCCACACACATTGTGGAAAAATACATGCAGCAGATGCAGTGCGATTTCCAAAACGGTTGCGGTTTTGGAAATTGCAGCATGTCAATTATACCTACAGAAACACTGGCGGTTTTCCGTATAGGTGTATTGAAATAAGAAAGTCCACAGGGGAAACCTCTGCGGACCTTCTGTGAAAAGTGCTGCGAGAAAAACCACAATGTTACCGCTGCGGTTTTTTCTGCAGCTCTTTTTTCCTGCAGCCCACTATGTGGGGCCTTAGTCTTATTAAAACCCAAGTGCCACCTTAAATTAATTGACCCTCATATTATGCCCCCGATTCCCCCTGACATAAATACTGCACCTCTAATGGCTCCTTATATTAATGACCACCCCCTTATGTTCATAATGCCTCCTAATATAAATGATGCCCCCTAATGGCCCCTTATATAAATAACCTCCCCCTTGTATTAATACCTCCTAATAACCCTTATATAAATGACCCCCCATCGTCATAACGATAATGCCCCCTAATGAATCCTCCCTTGTAGTTATATTTTCCCCTCCTAACCACCCCTTATACTATTAATATACCCACAACTAAGCTAAAAAAAAACAAAAGTCATACTCACCTGTGGTGATGATGAATGGAGCCACCAGCGATTCCTCCCTGTCCACTCACAGGACGTCTGTGTCTGAGCGCAGGCGGCGCAATGTTGTGACATCATCGCACCGCCCGTGCTGAGAAGCAGACATTGTGGTCTCGGCATCTTGTAAACCACAAGCCTGTATTAGCTTGCGGTTTACAATACTGTTAAGTTGCAGGTTACGTTTTAACTAGATCGGTGTCTGCAGACACTGATCTAGTTATAAATAAAGGATGTATTAATGGTGGGCCCCCAAAAATTCAGTGGGCCTGGGGCAGCCGCCCCCTCTGCCTGCCTCCCCACCCTCCACCCCCCGCTAGCTACGCCTATGTAATCATGATGATCGGTTCTGGATACCAGGGACCCCCCTTGCTCAGTTTTTGATCTTGAACCCACCAAATTAAAGATCGTTAAACTAGGTAGAGAAGAAACATCTTGTCCAGTGCAAACTGAGACCTGTCCCGTAACTTTAGGATCTGGTATTGTAAGAGTGGGTTCACATTTGCAGCAGCACTCCATCTGCCACGAATCCAACGTAAATGTCAGAAAACTGGATAGGGAAAGGTTAGTGACGCTTTGCTTAAACCCATTCACTTGAATGGGTTTTTAAAGAAATGCACGGTTGTGCGCTTACACCCTCTGCACTACAAAGCCGTTTTTTTTTTTTCGTCAGACAAAGTCCTGCATGTCCAACTTTGTTTCAGACGAGAAAAACGGTCTTCGCGGCGCAGAGGGCGTAAGCACACACCCGCGCCTTGCTTTAAAAACCCATTCAAGTGAATGGGTTTTTAAGCAAAGCATTGCAAACCTTTCCCTATCCAGTTTTCCGACATTTTAGGTCGGATTCGCGGCGGACTGAGTGCCGCCGCAAGTGTGAATCCACCCTAAGGTGTGTGAATGAAACTGACTCCAGGGCACAGCTGGAATACATGCAGTCTTGGAATTGACTTTGCCTCCCTGACTGAGCAAAAGGGGTTTTTTTTGTTTTTTTCTTTGGAAAGGTTATAATTTTTTTTCCCTGATTTGATTTCTTCTCCAGGGAAAGAAAGGTCATTTACATGTCTAATTTTAGGACTGTTTTTTTTTTTTTTTAGTGCTCGGACTGAGGTCAGATTTCTCCGTATTGAAAATCCAGCCCAGATACTGGAGCAAATTTATTGTTAAAATAATTAGATTTTTTAAAAATTAGAGATGAGGAGTCCTAAAAGGAGTTGTACAGGCAAACAAGCCAGGGGTCATTGGGGGGAAAAAAATAAAAATATTCACACTCACCTCTCCACAGTGCTCCAGTGCCTCCCTGCATGGTCCAGTCTTCTCGATCCCGTGCTGACGTGTGACAGTCACACGTGACCACTGAGGTCAATCAGCAGCCTCAGTGAAAGGCTTGCGATGTCACGGGTCTCTTTCTGAGGTCGCTGATTGGCCTCAGCGGTTATGTGAACACTGAGGCCAAATCAGCAGAAGGGATCCATGACGTCACAGCCAGTAAACAGTTTCACTTTGAGAAGATGCCGGAGCAGAAGGACCGGAATGCGCCAGGACGACACTGGAGCACCAAGACAAGTGACAATTCCCCCCCCCACCCCACCACCAGTTGTCCAGGCATTAAAGAGGTTGACCAGGCTTTTTTTTTTTTTTTTTTTAACCCCCTTCCCAACATCCACCGTAATAGTACGGCAGATGTTGGGTGTTTAAAGATGGCAGCCGCTCGGGAGTCGTGCGGCCGCCATAGCCGCTGAATCTCTGCTGGTTTATACAGCAGAGACCTAGCGCTAATGCCCGCACTGATTGCAGGCATTAACCACTCTGTCAAAGCTGACAGGTGTGCCATTTTGCAAGCTCCAAGGCCTGTCTTTCATTAGTTTCTAATGAAGGCTACATTATGTAAATAAATGCAAAAAAAAAATAAAAAATTCAAATCACCCCCTTTTCCTAGAACACATAAATGTACTTAAATACTGTGAAACACATAAGGTATCTCTGTGTCCGAAAACTCCCAATCTACAAATCTATAAAAAAAAAAAAAAAAATTCCCGGGAAAAGTGCCAAACCGCCTTTTTTTTTTTTTTCACTGTTTTGTCTGATAAAAATTTGAATAGAGTGATCAAAGCAATAGCAATTCCCCAAAATGGTATAACTAAAAAGTACACCTAGTTCTGCCGCAAAAAAAAGACTCCCTATGCAACCCCGTACACTGAAGTATATATAAAAAAAAAAAAAAAAAAAAGTTTTCAGAATATGGCAACTTTTAGAAAATTTTTTTTGCAGGTTTGGATTTTTGTTAAGGGGTTAAAATGTAAATAAAACCATATAAATTTGGTATCCCCGGAATCGTACCGAAACAGAATACAGGTGACATGTTATTTTGGCTGCACAGTGAACGTCGTAAAAACAAAGCCCGTAAGAAAGTTGCACAAATGCAATTTTTCTTCAAATCCACCCCATTCTGAATTTTTTTTTCCAGCTTCCCAGTACATTGTACAGAATAACTAATGGTAGCATCACAAAGGAAAACTTGTCTTGCAAACATTAGGATCTCATATGGCTCTGAGGGCGGAAAAAAGAGAGTCAAAAAGAAAATCGAAAAATTCCTCCGGCAGGAAGGGGTTAAATTAGGATGTCGTCTAAGTAAGGGATCGTGTGAAATTTTTTTTTTTTTTGTACCTGAGAGGCTGCCACTTACACCATTTTTGTAAATAATCTTGAGGCTGTGTATATGCCACAAACTGGAAAGGTCTTATTTCGCCTTGGAATGGTAGAACAGATCTAAGAAATGTGTGGTGAGCTGACGATATTAGGATATGGAAATAGGCATCTTTTAGGCCTATTGTGACCATCACCACATCTTTCTAAATTCATGGAAAGGTAGTTTTTAAAGTCATCTTGAAGTATTTGTACTTTATGAATTTGTTGAGGTACTTTAGATTTATAATGGTACGATATGTACCGTTGGGCTTCTGTACCAGAAAGACAGGAAGAGTGCCCTAGACCTAACTCTGGTGCTGGAATTGGCACTACTGCACACAGAGATAGTAGATTCCATACATCATCCTCCATTTTTTTTTATTTTTTTTTAGTAGGGGAGGGTGCAACACTTAAGTAGCCTTCTCATTGTTTTCAGAATCCAAGAATTCAGAGGTTTTTTTTTTTTTTTTTCCATTGACCTCATTGAGTCAATGTTTTGGGGGATTGATTAGGATTGAGAAGGAAGTCTCTACCTCTTCCCCTTTCGGGTAACTGCTTCCCCACTTCACCCTTTTTAGGGAAAGCAAAAGGGGTGAAAATTCCGTGTAGACTTAAAGGGATTTCCTGAAAAAAGACCTTTATTTGCTGCCTTTTCAAGCAGTTTATCCAAATCTTACACAAACACGAGTTTTCCTTCAAAAGGAAGATCACATAACTTCACCTTAGACTTATCTCTCTGGGTCCAGTATTTAAGCCAAAAAGCACATCTTGCAGACTTGGATAAAACTGCTGATCTCGCTGCAAAGCGTACAGACTCCGCCGAGGCATCAGCTAAGGTGGCAGTGGCCATTTTAAGCATAGGAATAGAGGCTAATATTTGATCTCTAGAAGTTTTTCCCTCTAAATGACCTTCCAACTGATAGAGCCAGGCATATGAGGATCTAGCTACGTTAGTAGCTGCAATGCTTGGTTTCAGCAGAGCTGCAGTGGCTTCACAGGTCTAAGGATTCCATTAGCTTTACTATCCATTGGATGATAGAGCTGAGAAACACTCAAATGGAAGTGCTTTTTTTTTTTACTACCTTAGAGATCTGTACATCAATTTTAGAGACATCCTCCTAGAACTCAGTGTCATCAGAAGCAAACTGGAATCTCAAACTCTTTTGGAATGGAGAGTTTTTTCAGGATTATTCCACTCTACCTTGATCATGTTAAAGTCCTTCCTGTTCACAAAAATATTCTTACTTTTTTTATGTGGAACAAGCCCTGCAAACATAATATCTTGTAAGGAGAGAGACTCCCTATGGTCTGCTTTAGACACCGAGGGAATGTCACCTTAAAAAAAAAAAAAAAAAAACAAAAAAACACACCACCCCATCTCTGACTCAGAAGATAATAATTTGCGTCTTTTAGAAGGAGGTTGCGTTTCCAATTGAGGAAAAGTAAAAGCCGCCATTGAAGTCTGAACTTTGTTTATTCAAGGATCTTATCGTCCGAAAGAGATTTTTCCTCATGCACAATCTCATTAGCGCATGAACTGCAGAGTTTTGTTTTTTTTAGCGCATATGGCACATTTTTTAATTTTTGGCTTCACTGGAGGCATTTTCTCCCTATAGTAAAAGTATTACATATAAAATGAGGGGAAAAAAAAGTGAACATTTAGTAAACGATCCCCCAAAGGAGGCGATGTACTCACAGAAGCAGGTACTGAAGCTAATTCCATAGACTTACAGGAAGCTGGACACCCAGCAGAAGACATAGTGAAACCATGACAGAAGAGTGTCTTACCTTAGATACCTTTAATGTTTGAATTTGGCACCAAAGAGAGGAGCCCCGCCCGCCCCACATGGAACATAGAGGGAGTAGAAACAACACTCCAGCCTATGCAGAAGTATGTAGCCAGCCCTTTTCAAGTTTCCCAGTCTGTAAAATTCGCGTCACACATGCCAATGCCGGAACCTGCACACCACGGGGGGAGGGGGGGAGGGAAAATCATGCTAACACCATCAGAGAAGGACTCTCTGCGACCCGTTTCCATTCAGGGATTCCATCCCCCATTCCACTTGAAAAATGCAAAGAGAAGAGTCCTGCAAGCAGAAACCCGGTGGACCCCATTATAGTCTATGGGTCCATTGGTAACCCGAAAACGGCAACCCGAGCGCATGTGTGATCCTAGCATTAGAGAGATTCTTCTTTCCTTATCAGGAGGTTTGCCTCCTTCCCCGGGCAGATGAACTTTCACTCTCAAAGACCCTGCTATCTATATTTTTATATATATATATATATATATATATATATATATATATATATATATATATATATACACACACACACACACACATATACATATACACACACACCTCAATACCCTGCATGTCTTGGCTGGGGGGAGGTTGGGAGGCACATAAATACAAAGTGAAAGTGGATAAAAATCTGCCAGAAAAAAAAACAAAGTGGTCATTCAATGGATGGGCAAAAAGAACAAGTTTCTGCACCTCCCACACCACTTTAATGAAAGTGGAGGTGGCATGGGAGCTGCACTACATTTAATATCACTTACACCAGCACAGGTGCACAGCCCAGTCAAGGAGCTGTTCAGTTGTGTGCCTCCTCATAAGTGAAGCAGGTGTTTTGGAGGTTATGAAGACTGGCATTCAATACAGCAGTCTTCATAAATATCTCCCCATCAGTTATAAAGAGGACCTTTCACGTCCTCATGTATATGTTGTTTTACTTAACGCTGGAAAGCAAACAACGCGCTGAATTCAGTGCGCTGTCTGCTTTCCCGTTATGTGGCCCGGGGCAGGAGCTATCAGTGCCGGTAGTTCTGTGCCCCATCGTCAGAAGGGAGTTTCTGACAGTGTAGCTGCGCTGTGAGGAACGCCCTCCCTGACAGTATTCCTCCATAACACTGTACTGAGGGGGCGTTCCTCACAGCTCAGCGTCATCACTGGGCTATAAGGAACGCCCCCTCTGACTGTACAGGCTATGGAGGAGTACTGTCAGGGAGGGCGTTCCTCACAGCGCAGCTAGACTGGCAGAAATGCCCTTCTGATGATGGGGCACAGAACTACCGGCACCAATAGCTCCAGCCCTGGGCCACATAACGGGAAAGCAGACAGGGCACTGAATTCAGCGTGCTGTCTGCTTTCTAGCGGTATGTAAAACAGCATATACATGAGGACGTGAAAGGTCCTCCAAGACAAAACAAAAAAAAAAAAAAAACCTGACTAGGATATACATTTTTGTGTTTAGGTAATGTACAATGAACAATGCCACTTTCAAGATGTGCAACTGTTCTGTGAATAGAGTAAGCAGTTTACTAAACCTTGTGCAACTTTTTTTGGTATGTGCAGAGCTAGCTGATCACTGGAGATTTCTACAGCCATAGCCACTGTCATCATACACACTGCAATCATGTAAAGTGTGTGTAACATTTTTAGAAAAGTCTATATTGAAATCTCCATCAAAACTTGCATATAGCTCAAAGATTTCACTGTGGTCTTCAGAAAACTTCATAGAAGTTAGCTCATTCCAGAAGAAAGTGTTGAAGAATCAGCTGTGAAAAATTAAACCTAGCCAGAACAATTAACCCTTTTAAGAATAATCCCGATTTATGTTCTGTTTCAACTATAAACAGATCTGGGAATAATGATAAAGAGAAAATAACTGTTAGATCTGTGAGGGTACAAAACAGGAGGACCCGCACAAATAGAACCTATTTGAATGGAGAAGTAGTTGCACATATGTGCTGCCATTTCTAAGACATCCAGGAGTCCCAAAGAACTGACCAGACCAGCAGGTGTAACTGCAGCTCCATTCATATAGAGGGATTTGGGACCTCCACCTATCCTGAGTGTGAAGGTCCCAGTAGTCAGACTCCTATCAAGCATTTATTCCCCATTTAGTGGATAGGGAATATTTTATTAGTGGGATAACCCCTATAATCATTCCACAGCATTGAAAAGCATACGCAGCATAATAAAAGGACTACAAAAATACCAGAATGTATCTTAAAATTAACATTTAATCCCAGTGAATTATTAAAATCTCATAAAATTGAGGAATCAACACCCTTGAACCCCAAAGCACAATAAGAGTATATACAGACTGCAAGGCATCCTCCATTGGAGCTCAGGGGCAGATCTTGGAGCATGCATTTGGATAAAAATTCTTCACTTTTCATCCAGAGTGTTAACTCATAGAATTCTTATCAGTCTTATTGCCCCTGAATCTCAATCACTCTCTTTTCCACCTCTTACTTTGCAGCATATATTATGTGTTGCACCGCATCTTGCCCAGAAATGGTTTTGCTGCCATTTTCCAGTATGCAATGTACTCTTGAATATTTGCTTTTAATATCCTGAGGGCCCTTTTCACTCAGTGTCCATTTTTCCTTTGCTTTGTGTCAGACACGTATTCTGATTTGCACATGTTCATTATTGTCAGCTTTTTGCCTTCAAAGTGATTGTGGTTCCTCTAGCACAGTATATTTATGCCATTTGTCTGTGACAGTACTCCTCCATAGCCTTTAATACTTTTGTGTTTTTTTTCTCCCTTGTCTAACAGCCCTCTCACAATCTAAAGAATGGTGACTAGAGAGTAGCACTTTAGAGGCCAGGGAAGGATACAGGGCAAAGTTCAGGGTAAAATATCACAGGAATTGGGATAATATCCATGAATGACATTCAGTCCTTACTGCCATCCACAGAGTTAGTGATGATCTTCAAGCGATCAGCAGCCAAAACATTATTACCAAGGCAACAAAGAGGAAGAGACGAGATAGGAACTGCTCATCCACATACTGAGGAGTTCCAGGGACAGCTGCAAAACATGTTAAGAGAATAGAATAAGAAACACTATTCAGAAATTACCCAAAGTAAGGGGTAAACTACTTTAGACTAAGGCTCCACATTATGGAAACGCAGCATTTTTTGTTGCAGATATTGCTGTTTTGTTTTTTTTTGAGCCAAAGTCAAAAGAGACTACAAAAGGAATGGGAAATATAGGAAGTTCTTATACTTGTACCTTCTGCACAATCCACTCCTGGCTTTGGCTCAAAAAAAAAAGCCTTAGCCTCAGCCTTAAAGCAGATCTGTCAGACTGTTCTACCCCATGTAGGGGGGTAAACTACTTTAACCAAGAAATTGTAGTTTAGTATTTGCATCATCATTTAAAGGGAATGTCCAAAACCGACACCAGGGCTCCACACTGATGATATTGTGCTAAAACCAGTTAAGTGCTGCACTCTTAAAACTCTCCCATTCACCTTCATGGGAACCGAGCTGTAATAATGGTGCTTGGCCACTCCACAGTGTACAGACCAGCTGAATCTTTGTCACAGATCCCAATTTAAACAAACTATCCTTAGGATATGTCATTGTCAGTTTTTGAGAACCCCTTTAGGGATGGAGCTAGGTCCATGGCAACTGATACCATTTTTTTAACCCTTTCCCGCTGCAGCCATTTTTTTTTTTTTTTTTTTCAAAAAATGTTTTACTCCCCACCTTCCAAAAACCACTTAATTTTCTGTTTACAGAGTGTATGAGGGCTTAACTTTAGTGAGACATATTGTACTTTGTAATGGTACCATTTAATATTCCATACCATTACATATTCCAAAGCTGTTAAAGAAATAAGTAAATTCAGAATGGGTTAAAACTGGAGAAAAACAACAAAAACACTATCTGTGCAACTTTCCTACAGACTTTGTTTTTATGGTGTTCACTGTGCAGCCAAAGTGACATAAAAAAGTAGTTCTCTTCACCATTCTATGTTTGTTCAGCAGTAAATTGGTTGCGAGCCTAGTCAGAGTACATTTGTAGAAGGGATTCTACAGTTTCCAAATATATTCCTGTTTTGCTTTGGAACCCCTTTGTCATGTAAATTTATGTTTTATTCATAGACAAGTGAGGAGAAAGTGCTTTGACTAAGAATCTAGAGCAGAGACTGAAGTCTGGACAAGTCAAAACACATTCCCAAAGCACTTTATTTCATTTTTATATGAATAAAACTGATGTACATGAAAATATGGCTCCAGAGCTAAATAACAGAGGTATATTTAGAAACTGTAAGGTCACTTCTACAAGGTACTGGGATTAGGTTTATAACCAATTTACTGGTGATAGACTCCCTTTAAAATGGTTACAATATAATAGCCACAAAGTGATCAACTAGTATTCTCTGCAAAAGTGCACAGTTTAATGTACATCGTGCATTGTATTAAGGGAACAATTAAAATGTCACATGTACATGGCACAAACCTTCACAAGAGGGGTTTTTTTTTTTTGTATCTTGTGCTGCACTATAAAAGGCAAACAAAAATTGGTGGAGTGCTTCACTAAAGTCCAACAAGTGGCTTATCCTGCGAACGACAATCTTTTACACATTGTTTTAGTAGGCAGCAAAGTAGAATGTAGAGAGATCATACCTGGTGGAGGGCGACCATCATTGATGTTAAATGCTGTGGCGAACATTCCAAATGGAAATGCTCCAATGCCAAAGGACATCTGAAAGCCTCCATCTCCAAAACCAAACCCTTGAAACCCCTTGGGGGAAAAAAAAAATAAAAATATATATATAAAACTCTAAAGTTCAAGAAGGCTAGCTAGGAGTGCAAGTGGACTTCACATGTAAAGAACGTCTCATCACTCAGGCACATTGTTATCCCTGGTAGGGCTGAAGTGAATTAGAGCCCCAACAACAACAACAACCACACACAACACACCCACAATAAGAAACACCATTAGGCATTCAGCATCATATTCTATGTAATCTGTAATTTAAAACCCAATTACAGGTGTGCAAGGATTCGGCATTGATCTACTGAGCAATCCTACAGGCTAAAAAGCCAATAGAAATCTGATACGGTCTCTCAGTGCACAGAAGGGACAAATCAGAGCATGAACGGTTATCAGCAGAAAATGCTACAACCAGAGAGAGTATGTATGCAGTCTTTTCCTTACAGGAGAAGTCATAACATATACACAGCAGATTGACATAAGGAATGCTATTTAAAGATTAGAAGTGAATCCCAAAAACTCAGACAATTAAGTATTAGGCTAAGGCCCCACGTATCAAACCGCTGCCAAAAAGCATTGTGGAAAAATACTGCAACAGAAACATTACTTTTCTTCTGCAGCGCTTTTCACAGAAAGTCCACAGAGTTTTCCTCTGGGCTTTCTGCGCCTATTATAAGGAAAACTACAGTGTTTCCTTAGATATAACTGAGACACTGCGGATTTGTTTTCAGCCAGAATCATATCCACTTTGCAGGTAGTGTAAAATGCAATGTGGGGCCCCAGCCTTAAATAGTTTCATATGCCATTCTTAAAAGGGGTTGTACAGGAATCAAGAACATGGCTGCTTGCTTCCTCTCAGGAAATGACCTCATGCTTGTTGTCACATGGCAAAAAAAAAAAAAAAAAAAAAAATGACGGAGCTGCCGCATTGGCATGTGACCAACGGAAATTATATTACGTCCTGAGAAGAAGAAAGCAGCTATGTTTTTGAAGTCTGGCACAACCTCTTTAAAGGGAGTCTGCCAAGCATATTCAACTGTCACCACTGTGTTGCAGAGCACATTACAGTGATAAACATACCTTTATAATATATGGCACTTTTGTAGATTGAGAACTATATTAAGTGTAACGCAAATAAGATAACTGGTGCACTGAGGGCAGGCTCTCCGCTTCCTGGAGCATTCCTCTGGCCACACAGACCGCTACCATCTTCTGCCTGTGCCACACTATGCAGTGAAAATTGATCCTCTTGTTATGACAACAGTGATCCTATCTGATCAGAAAGAGCAGTGCTCCCAGGGCTGAAGTCCCTCTCCACATTCTAACATCTGGTGGTAGCAGTTAAATATGTTGGGCTGAGACATCCCCATCTGTTCCACACACAGTAGCAGAAAGTGGCGAGAGAGAGGCAGAACGGGAGATAGTCACGTTTTTAAACACAAGAAAAGGCCTTGTGCCAAATCACCCATCTGTACCAAAGTAGTGACGTAGATTAAATAAATTCCCTCCTATCTATAGTGACCAACAAGGAGGCCAGAGGAACAATAAAGCCTCTCTTAAAAGGGCACTAAACTTTCGAATATCTTGATTTTCTGGTAGCATGTGTGTCAATGATACATTTTGTAATATATACTTTAACTCCTTGTGAAATTCTGCTTTTCTTTATTCCATTCCCTTGCTTCTCTATTGAGAGCTTTACAGTTCTATCTGTATTTCAAGATATATTTTCAATATTTCAAGATAGATTTAGATTGAGTACTGACATCCAGACAAATCAAAGGTCTCCTAGAGTGCACAGCTCTGCTGGGCATTGCACTGCTTACTTGCTATAGTTTTAGATCTGGGTACTGTGGTGGTGTCCCATAAGCTTGACTGGGACACCACTGCAGTACCCATAACCACTGATACTAAAAATATAGTGAGTGAGCAGAGCAGTGTACCCAACATATAAACAGTGCCGGGAGCTGCGCACACTAGTAAAGAGCTAATCTGACCCCCACCAGTCTAAAATTAAGAGGCCCATCTTAGTGTGTAACTGTGTTCTTAACTAGTGAAACTGAAGTTGGAAAAGTCATCACCAAGGTACTGTGGTTTACATATATACCAGACAATGGATTGGCTTATGAAAAAGCAGGAAGTGGCCAATCGCAACTCTAGAAGCAAAAAGTGAATGCCAGGAAGTGCTGTGTGGCCTGTGTCATCTTGTTATTGTTAATTAGATTCTCTCATGGGAAGCTCGTTATGTGTTAACTAACAATTCCCAGGAGACAATACAGAATTACAGATTAGAAGCAATCGTTTCATCATGTGACACAACGTACAACCCTTTAAACCTTCACCCTTAACTCACCCCTCTGTTCTCTGGCTCTGGCCGCTGCCCTTGAGGCCGTGGGGGAGTTTTTTCCCTAAAGGAAAGATTGTATAAGATTAATTAATCTGCAATACCAGATAGTAAAGAACAGAAACACTGTTTCAGCTTATATAAAAATACAGGTAATTGGCACTTACCGAGGGTCTTCTTGACCCGTGCTTCCTCTTCCATACAAAGGTATTACTTTATCACGGCTAATTCCAGCTTTACACACTGGACACACCTGACGATTTGGTCGAGTTTCTAACCACTGAAGACAAGACAGATGTTTAGTAAATCCTTTAACCATTGACTTACACAAGGGGAGAGCATGGAAGAACAAAAAACACACGCCAACACCCCCTTCCAAAAAAGGCCAGGTATACAAAAAATACCATATGTTTCAGATTATAAAACACACTTTTTGAACCCCCCCCAAAATTTAGGGGAAAAATGTGGGGTCTTCTAGTCCAAATGTGGGTGTTGGGGGGGGGGGGGGGGTGGCAGAATCTCCCTACTCCTGCCACCACTGGTTTCCCGCAGCAGGGCTTCCTCCAGCAGCAGGAATGGGGCGATGCCGGGTCTGTAAAGATGGTGGCCGCTCTGCTGCAGAGCGGTTGCCATAGCTACTGGGTCTCTGCTCTAATGTACAGCAGAGACCCAGAGCTAATGCCTGCGATCAGAGTCTACTCTGATCGCGGGCATTACTACTTCAAAGCCCCCCGCACCTAAAGTGAGAGTAGCCCCCGGGGCCGGTCCCCACCTTCCCTGCACCTTTGAAGTTGCAAGCTGACTCCCGCACGGCAAGATAGCGGGAGCTGACCTGTTCCTGTGACAGCCAGGAGACTACTGAGCCTATGACCAGCCTCAATAGTAATGTACAGAATCTCCCATAGACTACAATACAGTTGTATTGCAGTCTATGGGACTTGCAATCAAATGATTGCAAGTTCAAGCACCCTAAGGCAAGAGACTAAAAATTAAAAAAAAAAAAAAAAAAAAAAAATATATATATATAAAAGTTCAAAATCATCCCCTTTCCCCAGAATACATATAAAAGTAGAAAGTTACTGTGAAACACACATTAGATATCCCTGTGTCTGAAAATGCCCGGTCTACAAACTTATAAAAATTTTTTTCCTGTACGGTGAACGTCATAGCGGTTAAAAAAAAAAAAAAAAAAAAAAAAGCCGAATTGCCTTTTTTTGGTTTTTTATTTTCACTGTTTCACCTTTGATTTGAATAAAAGGTGATCTAAGCAATAGACATTCCCCAAAAAACATCTGGCTCTGCAAAAAGGGATGCCCTATGCCTCCCCATACAGAAGAAGGGCCACCTGTCAATGTGGCCTTGCCGCTGTTGCAAAACTACAGCTCCCATATATTAAATATTTTGCCATTTTTTGCTTCAAAACTTTTTTTTCCCCCCTATTTTCCTCTAAAATCTAGGTGCGTCTTATAGTCCGAAAAATACGGGAAGTATAATTAAAGATATTACATAAAGTCGTTGGCATGACTGTAAGGGCAGCTCATAGGAGCTCATAAGTATTTCTAGATTTCACTTTGCCTGGGGAAAAAAACAAAACAAAACAAAACACAAAACAAACACACCATACCCACATAAGTTTACACTTTTGCCCTATACCTCTCATAACATCATGCTACTGAACCCTCGTCCTGTCCTTTTGTCCACCCTTACCCCTAATCTACATCCCTGAGAAACACCAGTCAGGATATAAAAAAAAAAAAAAAAAAAAAAAAAAAAAAGCATAAAACTTACTTGATGCAAACATGGCCAGCTAAAAAGATAAAAGAAGATTGTTATATGATAGTAAGTTTAGGATGACCAACAGTCATTCATCTTTATGTACATGATCTCTCAGCTTATAAGACATATAGGACACAAAGTGAAGAATAATCATTGAATATGGCATATATATATGCAATTGGTTACTTACCAGAAGAGATGGCCACACAAGCTTATCACTGCATCCTTGGCTGTGTCCAGGCAAATGTTGCACTCAAACGTACTGTCCTGGCTGCCCCCCTCGCCATTGCTACTTCCACTTGCTCCACCAGGGCCTGAGTTTTCTGTAGATGCTGATGTGGCTGGACCTGCACTTGCCATCTTAACCAGGGCACCAGAGGAATGAAATAACTAACCCAAGATAGTGGACCTATCAGACACAAGAGGAAGTAATGAAGGCAACTATACATGTATAGCAAGATTACACCAATCTTAAAAGTCAGGCAAACTTACCAAATATGTAGTTGATCAGTGCTACGTTTGTCTGTCCTTGCTGCTAGTTGTGTCACTCAGTGTTGGAGGAATAAGATATTATGCTATACGTGTGTGTGTTGCTTTTTCACTCTGTTACATCATGTCCCCAAAGAATAAAATGATGACAGGAGAAAAAAAAAAAAAAAAAAAAAAAAAAAGTGTGGAGTGACACACACAATAGAAGAAATTAGTCTTGAGAAAGGGGAAAGAAATAAAAGAATGGGGAGGGCTTAAAGAGACAGTAATTAAACCAGAGAAATCTGAGAATGCTAGAGAGACCAACAATAAACCCTCTCACCTGTCTGGACCGCCTCTGTGTGCACAGGTAACCCAGCTAATCCCTTGTCCAAGGGGACTGCCTTCACAGCTGTCATGCAATTACATAGACAGCAATAGGAAGTCAAGTGCATGCACTGTCACAACTTTCAAGTAAAATGTCAGCACTCAGGTGTCACTACTGTACAGATTACAAATAAAGCATACAAAACCTGTTCTGCGGGAACAAAGCCCAGAATGGTGAGCAGTGTAAGGCCAGGGCCCTATGTTTCGAAAATGCAGCATTTTACTCTAGCTGCAAAGTGGATGGGATTCTGGCTAATCCCATTCACACATTGCAGAAGGAAAATAAATAAATAAATAAAAAGTTGCTTTTTTGTAAATCGCAGCATGTCAATTATACCTACAGAAATGCTGGCATTTTTACGTATAGGTATAAGAGGCAGAAAGTCTGCAGAGGAAACCTCTGCAGCCTGTCTGAAAAAAAGCGTAATGCGTTTCCGCAGCGATTTGCTGGGCTAAAATAATTTTTTTTTTGCTGCAGGGCTGGACTGCCCTGGAGCACTGGGGACAGGATAGTATTTATTTCCCTGCCAGAGTTTGCACCTACTTTATAACTAGGTGCACGCCTCATCATAAGTTAGGCACATCCTCCTGGGTCCATGTAACTAAACAAAAATTAGCAAAGATTTCTATCATTTATGACAGAAAATTGTTGTAAATAAATTTGATGGGACAGATTGCCCCAACACCCCCCCAACTTGAGCCAAGTGGCATGCAGGACACAAGACTTCTGAAGTTGCAATTTTTTGTGTAAAGATTGTTTGATGCACAAGTCATGATAAATCAGCCCCAAAACGTGACTTGATTGTAATGTCTGAATAAGCAGCAAGTCACAGGCTGGAGCTTTCCTGCATTAAAATGATACAATAAAATAATGTTTGGAATATCAATGGTGGCATCAATAGAAGTGACCAGTTATAATGGCCACTGTCCTGACTAAATGGGAACGGATTGTTTCTCACACAGGGTAGAAGTACTCTTTAGCATAACTAAACTTGACTTTCTGACAACATTTGTGTCAATATATTTTGTAATTTACTTACAAAACAAATTGTGGCTTTCTGTGAAATACACTAAGGCTGTGTGCAGTGTCAGTGGGCTAGCCATGTTTTTCCACACTGACCCGATATACACACGTATTTACACATTCTGGTGTGTGGGACCATGAACAAAACTTAGGACAGGTCCTATTCCTGTCCGTTTTTCAGACAGTGTTCACTGGCCCCAATGAATGGGACTGCTCAATCATGGCCCAGCGACACACACATGGTAGTGTTCACGTCGCCTAAGGGACAGAATGCAAGAGTCTTAGCATCATATATAACTATAATTATGCTACAAGGCCTTCTCCAGCATAATATACAGTCTGGTAAATCTGGCTCACACACAGAAGGAGTCTCCTATCAAGACTTTGTGTGAAACCAGCATTAGCCTTACTAGACTACTGAATAAAGGGCTTTGATCGTCGGGTGTGTTGTGCATTTTACTATTTACATGGGGAGGGGGGCCACAGAAAGAAAATTTATATCAAACTATTGACAGTACCTTTCACTCTGTTGCAGCTCAATTTTCATTAAAAAAAAAAAAACCCACAAAGGATTTTATTCCTATGAAAATTAGCTAAAAAGGACTTCAGGGGCATTTCTTCTCCTGCCAGGGCTTTGCTCTGAATCACCAATAACTGCAGAGAAAGCTTGACAAAGTGGAAGAAGTCACTCAAATGAAAGAAGGGGGGGGGGGTGGATTTAAGGGTGACTATCTACAGGAGAGAGTGAAGTCCCAGCAGATGAAGAAATTCTATTAAGGCCCTTCTCTGCTAATCTGCATAAGAAAATCCTGACTTTCATGAAAATTGAGCTGCAGACATGTTTAGAAAGTGTAGAAGCAGCCCTACAAGATGCAGTTATTAGTTTGATACTGATTTTCCTGTCAACCAGGGGTAAACCTAGCCTCTCTGCTGCATGAAAAAAAAAAAAAAAAAAACCAAGCCCAGCCACCTTTTGTTGTATGATAGAGCCCCCTAACTAAAGTTGTAGAACACCCCTCCTCCCCCATTTGGCCCCCACAGTCTATGACCCTTTTTTTTGTCCCCTACACAATAATACAATAAACAGCGGCCAATTGAAAATTAATGTGTCCCCTGCTGCCAACAGACTTCCTTTAGAAGTAGTCTAGCATCACCAAATTCACTTCACAAAAAAAAAAAAAAAAAAATTTACTTTGCTGGGACTGTAATATGATGTGTTTTATCCTGCAATGTGTGGTCTCAATCTCTTATATGTTGTTGTAGAGCAAGATAACACGTTCACTATGCCACTAACCAGCACAAGTGGTTTAGAAGGGATTTTAGTGGTGGAAGTGGATTTTAGAGTCCACTTAAGATAACTTTCTTATTAAAGGAACATCCATTAAAGGAGATAAACTTTTGATATCAGACCAAAATATTTTACTAAATTCATTTGCTTTTGTGGAGTTGGCTAAAAGACTATGGCATGTATCAATGTTATATTACACAGATTTATTTTTAAGCTACTGCACCTTGCAAACGTAGACCTGATAATACTTGCTGAACCCAGGAGACCTCCACAAGAGATGTATTACAAAAATAACTAAGATATGATCTAGATGTGCTGCCAGACCCAAATCCTTGTATTTTGAGATACACAACTGTAAAGTAGTATCTAACTGCTTTATTGAATTAGTTGATACGACTCATATGAGGAAAATTATTAACTAAAGCTGCGTTCACACTATCGTTGGTGACCGTCAGTAGTGTCCGTTGCTATTGTCAGTTACAAGATTTTAGCATCGGACACTAGCTGAACCGTCAGAAATCCGTTAAAATTTCCATTCATTTCAATGGATTTTTATATTATGTCCGTTTACACCAAATCCGTCAGAAGTCAGTTTTTTTTTTTCGGACAAAAAATCCTACATGCAGGACTTTTTGTGCGTTTGACGGACAGCAAGTGTCCATTATTTTTTTTTTAACATTGAAGTCTATGGGTAACGGACAGTAACTGATATTTTATGTCCGTTTTTTCTCCTGCGCATGCTCAGAAAGGAGAAAAAAAAAAAAAAATGGAGTGTTAAAAAACTGACACTGATGCTAATGTGTTCGTTTTTTAACTGAACCATTAATTGGATCCGTTAAAAAAAAAAAAAATCAGACACTAACATCAGTTAGTGTCCGTTATAGTTTTTTTTTTTTTTTTTTAACAACACACACCTGGTGGGGCATAGATCACATAATATCCTATAGGGAATTATGCTGTATAAATTACATGAAACTAAGCAATGCAATTTTATTTGGTTATGACGTAGCCTTGGTTGTCCCAAGGCTAAGACAAGACTTTGAAAGTCACTGAGCATTCTTCAATGCCTGGAGGAGTTCTCACTGTGGGCAAAGTCTTCATCCCCCAAGGCTGTGAACTGCGGTTATAGAGACAGCACCACTGCTGAGCATCTACAGTTCCAAAGAAACCCCACCCTATGGACCTCAACGACTACAGACCTGTAGCACTGACATCCCACCTGATGAAGATCTTGGAGAGATTGGTTCTCACACATCTCCGCCCTCTAGTGAGCCCCGCTATGGACCCCCTCCAGTTTGCTTATCGGCCGGGCATTGGGGTAGATGATGCCATCATCCATCTTCTGCACAGGGCTCTGTCTCACCTGGAGAAACCAGGGAACACAGTGAGAATAATGTTCTTTGACTTCTCCAGTGCTTTTAACACCATACAGCCCAGGTTATTGAGGGACAAGCTGGGCCTTGCTGGAGTGGACCACCACCTCTCCAACTGGATCCTAGAGTACCTCACAAATCGACCTCAATACGTGAGAGCCCGAGACTGTGTGTCAGGTACCGTGATCTGTAATACGGGGGCACCTCAGGGTACGGTTCTCACCCCTTTCCTCTTCACACTGTACACTGCAGATTTTAGGTGCAACTCATCCAGCTGCTACCTACAGAAGTATTCTGACGACTCTGCAATAGTGGGTCTCATCACAGATGATGATGACAGGGAGTACAGAGAACTGAACCAGGATTTTGTGGACTGGTGCCACCGGAACCACCTGAAGATTAACGCGGGGAAGACCAAGGAGATGGTGGTGGACTTCCGCAAAGGCAGATGCCCTCCAAATCCAGTGGACGGGCATCGAGAGTGTGAACACCTATAAGTACCTGGGTTTGCTCCTTAATAATAAGCTGGACTGGGCAGATCATATGGAGGCCCTGTACAGGAAGGGCCACAGCAGGCTCTACCTGCTTAGGAAACTGAGAGCCTTTGGAATCCGGGGGGCACTTCTTAGAACTTTCTTCAACTCGGTAGTGGCATCAGCCATCTTCTTTGGAGTGGCCTGCTGGGGGAGCAGTATATCAACCAGGGACAGAAATAAACTTGACAAGCTGATTAGAAGGGCCAGCTCTGTCCTGGGGAGCCCACTGGACCCAGTGCAGGTGGTGGGTGACAGAAGGATACTGTCCGTGGTGAGCTCCATGCAGAAGAAGAAGTCCCATCCCATGCATGAGACTGTGATTGCGCTGGGCAGTACTGTCAGTGACCGACTGCTCCACCCTAGGTGTGAGAAGGAGCGCTATCGGAAGTCTTTCCTCCCCACCGCGGTTAGGCTGTACAACCAACACCGACCTAAGCGGAGATCATTACACACAGAGAACTGAAATATCTCTCTGCCTGTTAAATCCACCCCCCCACCCCCCTCCTCTGCTACGCCCTATCTGTCTGTCTGCTATTAATGTAATGCCTCTCACCTTGGAACACTCCTGTACATGTTGTATTTGTATTTGTATCTGCTTATCTTTGCTGCTGTAAACACACTGAATTTCCCCATTGTGGGACTATTATTGAAACATCTGACAGTTCTTAGCTTATTCACTGCACTTTATCAGGTACACTTCCTGACAGGCAGATGAATGAGAAGAGCAAGAGGAATACTTTATGCAGCATGGTAGCTTGTATACAAAGACCAGCAGATTATTATAATTGGAAATAGCTTTTTTTGCATTTTAGAGCAATTTTTATTTTATTTTTTTAAAGAATAAGGTTAGACAGAAAATTAGCTTTTACTAACTATTACAATCATGTTATTATAATGAAATAAATGATATATATTACTGGAAGTGTATAGGCAGCTAGTGTAAGAAGCCTGCAGCTGACTAACTTCTGTGCAATATGGCAGTGATGCAACACTCACACTCCATACAAGTCAATGGATAAGCTGCATGGTTACATAATACTTCACTGACTCTCTATGGGAGGGAGAGGAATCAAAAGTGATTCCAGCTGTCCTGCAGCAGAAGCTTTAGAAAAAGCCAGCTGCTGCGGAGACCCTGGGGACTGCAGCTCTCCAGCAGTTTTCTACTGCAGTGCTTGCTGAGACTTATAGTGCCACAAGGGGGAGAAGGGACTGCCAGACTCTACGAACTCAGAAGAGCTGGTACATAAGCAGGAACAGCGGATCTTGTTAAGCGGATTAGCCCAAAACAAACCATTCGCTGCATTGGCCCTGCTACTTGGGATCCACGTGGGAAGGGGCACTCGGTCCACCGGACAGGCTGCTGGGCAGTGTTCACATCTATAAATGTCAGATTGTTTGGAGCCATATGTATGACAAGGAAGTTTCTTACTGCTCACCTCCGATAAGTCGAGATCCACCATCACCAAGCGTCACCTGGAGGCCGTCCCTTATATACGTCACTGCCGGGGCACGATCCGAGGAACAGCAGAGATGTTGTACGGCGAGCACACGTGATACAAGATGGCGGCGCACAGGAGCACAGGGCAGGAGGTTGAGGCTGACAGTAGTAGCAGTGGTGAAGATCTGGAGCGGCTCCGAGAGGCGACCTGGGAACCTCCTGGTGAGACATCGCCTATTCCTGCACAGGAGAGCTTCTGTACATAGTAGCTGAAGACATGGAAGTCTCTACTGAAATATGTGCATGTGTTCTGCCTCCTCAGACAGCACAACACTGTGATAATAAAGTTGTGGCACTAGCTGCTTTTATTGTGCAACAGGGGTAGTCCCCATGCACACAGACAAATACAGATGGGAAAATCTGGAATATATATATATATTGCCTGGGTCAAACTCAGTCTGGGAAATGTGGACAGTATACAGTCCAGCTGGTATTTGCCTGTGTGCATGGGGCCTTAGGGGAACTCAACTGATTTTGGCACCTTACACAATATACTAGGGTATGCCCTGCCTCTGACTTTCCCACCAACCAACAGCCAGCAGTGTCCCCACTGATCCATCTTTACCACCAATAATGGTTGCCAAGGTATTCAATAGATGATATCTTCTCTGTTGTATGACACCAGAAATACATTTCTACGTTTTATAATGCCAGAGATATGTGTCTGAAGTGACCCTCCCCCCCCCCCCCCTCATTTTTCTTCGTTACACACAGGCCCATACACTGTACACAGTGAGGAGCAGGATAAAGCTCTCAATAGAAAAACTAGGGGAAGAGTAATAAAAAAAAAATACAGGATATCACAGAAAGGAACCAAAAATTGTTAATAAAGTATGTTACAAAATGAATTAAAGGGGTTGTCCAGGATATACAGCTTTTAGCAAGGAGGCTGAAAAAAACAAAACAAAAACATTCTCATCTGTTCACGGTGCTCCAGCGTCTCCCACCACAGTCTGGTCCTGCTGCTCCTGGACCGTGTTCCAGCAGAAGTTCTTGTTGCACATATGTGAGCGATATCCCGGTTCCTTTCTTTCCACAAGAACTGTTGCTGGAAGAAGGATCGGGTGCCGCTAGACCGCAAGAGTATATTTTTTTTGGTTTTTTTTTACCTTCCCTGGATGCCTTGTGGAAAATTTTATATCCTGGACAACCTCTTTAACCTTTCCTGTCATACACTGTAATAGTACTGCAGATGCGTCACAGATGTTGGGTCTCCACTGTATTACACAATCAAGACCCGGTGCCAATGCCCTTGAGCATTAAATGGGTTGTTAGAGGCTAATTTTATATGGCCTATCCTCAGCCCCCGGCCGGATCATCTGTACAGAGCACCTGGAGTGAGATCTTGGGGGTGGCGATGAGCATTGCGGAGTATTGGATTAGAGATTGGGGTCTAAAAATAAAAGTAAAAAACAATATAAAAATTTTAAATCATACTCCTTTCTTTATAAAAATAATGTAAAACACATACACGAGGTATTGCTGCATCCAAAAATGCCTGATCTGCAAACATATAAAAATGTTTTTCCCATACTGTAAACGCTGTAGCAGCAAAAAAAAAAAAAAAAAAAAATCAAGAGCCAAACCTGCGTTTTTGTGCTGTTTTACCTCCCATAAAAAATTTTAATGAAAAATGGTCAAAACATCAGAAATTCCCCAAACTGGTATAAATAAAAAGTACATCTGGTCCTGCAAAAAAAAAAGACGCCTGATGCAGCCCTATATACAGAAATATAAAAAGACAAAAACACACAAACACAGTTTTTCTCTAATTCCATCCCATTCTGAATTTTTTTTTTCAATCTTCCGAGTACATTGGACAGAGTACTAAATGGAACCATTAAAATGTACAATTTGTCTTGCAAAAATGAAGCCCACATACGGCTCTGTGAACGGAAAAATAAGAAAGTTGTGGCTTTTAGAAGGCGGGGAGTAAAAAACTAAAATAAAAAAATGGCTGCAGCGGAAAGGGGTTAACGAATGCTGACAAAAAAAATAAAATGACATGACATATAATCAGGCAGATTCAATGTTTCATGGTTCAGTGAGCTGAAATTTATTTTTGTTTTTTGACTAATTGAGATTACAGGTAAACGTTCTATAGAAACAGTCATGTAAAAGTATTGATTAATCACATATGAAACATAGGGGCTGAGACAAAATCATGGTACACATAACCACGTATTCACATCCTACCATCTTTACCTTAAGGGGTTTTCCCGGCAAAAAAATTTTTTTTTTTTAGAAAAGGTCTGTTAGTGGTTAATAAGTGCTCCCAAATACCTTTAGCAGTGTTTTGAGTTATTTCTGGGTTTCTCTGGGAATTCCTGGCATCCTATGCATTTGTTTACATGGTGTAGCTACCACATTACGTCCCTCTAGCCTCCCCTTCCTCTCTTACTCTTACACCCCCCTCCCTGGCTATCCCGCCCACTACTAGCCCTTCCCAACTAACTCAGCCTACCCATCCACCCCATCATACTTACATGTCTTTCTCTCTGGGAATGGCTCCTCCTTTTCTTTCACTCTCCTGGCTGTGCGCAGACTGGAGATGTATGTGCAGTAGAGATGGCACCTCTGACGGTGCGTGCACAGACTGGAAGTGCCTCTGATGCCTGTGCAGTAGAAATGGAGTGCCATCTCTACTGCACATATGCCAGAGGAACCTCCGGACTGCGCAAGCAGAGTCAAAGAAGAGGAGGAGCCGTTCCCAGAGAGGAAGACACCTAAGTATGATGAGGGTGGGAAGTATTGGTGGAAATGGAACACCACCAGATTATCAGAAAGTATGCCTGGAGTAATTATACATTTATACGATCGAGGTAATTATGCTTTTTTTTTTTTTTTTTTTCAAACTAAGTAAATTAGAATTTAGGCGGGGGATGGGGGTTTAGTTTAGGGGTTAATTTTTATTTTATCCCGGACAACCCCTTTAATTTGCTTCATGTTCTGTTAAAGTGCCAATACAAAGAGTTTTCTTTTGTACCTCCTTTTATGTTGCAGGTTCAGTGAAAAAAGTTCATTGTCCTGGAAATTCTGCTTCTCCTGCTGTTCCAAGTTTACGGTATGTAAGCTACATTATCTTGACCGAACTTTGCCACAGTCCTCTAAATGTTGCATTGTTTGTAGGGTTCGGCCAGATGGCCATGAACATGATGGGAATGAACTACAAACTACCCCAGAATTCCGGACTCATGTCGCCAAGAAGCTTTCTGCCATGCTTGACAGGTAAGCAAAAGAACTCTGTATGTGAGGGTTTTGTTTTTACATATTACGTGTGATGATGGTCTGGTGTTAATAAGCGCCAATTGACAAAATGTCATGTCAATCAGCGCTTTTTACTGTTTACATGGAACAATTATCGGCAATAAATGAGGGTAATTGTGGTGCCTGATTTGCTGCTTAGGCTCTGTACTGTCAGGTGATCAGTGTCAAGCAGGAGCAGGCAAGAGGGTGTGATTTAGAGCTGTGGACAGTGTCAGAGCTCAGAATTACACACCTCCGCTTGATACGTCCTCCTGACAGTACAGCGCCTGAATAGCATATCGGGCACCAAAACTAACAGCACTTATTGTTCAGGAACAGTGGGGGCTACACTATGCTGGAATCAGTAGAGTAGTGCATATTAAATGATGCAAAGAGCTAGCCAAGGCAGAGGTGGTAAAATGTATCATAAGTGTTGCCTGTGTTTTTTTAGCTACATCAGAGAAATTCCTGGAAGTAACAGCGTGATTCAGAAGTGTACAACAGCATCAGATTCTGGAGATGAAGGTAAATAACATAAGGATACATCATAGTCATATCTACATCTGAATATAGGTTATGCTTTCCTGCTTTCACTTATTAGCAGTTTCAGCTTTAATAGTTCTGCTAGTGACACTTGGGCTCTAGTCACATGACAGTGATGCAAAACAGACATGCATAAGCAACATTTTTCACATGGGGCATCCGTTTTCACTGATCCTTAATAAACTTGAGTCTATTGAGGGGTCCATGCAGACATCAATTCCAATACAGGGTTAAAGGAGATTATTGGTATTGATAAATGGGAAATTACCTGTAGGTGGTTCTGTGAAAACATCAGAACACAAAGTGCTATGCAATCTTCAACTGTTAGACTCAAGATCCTTAAACTCTCTCCTTTGACCTGTAATTTCAAACAGTGATATTTCAGCAACAACTTCTATTAAGCCAGGGCCCCACATTTTGAAAACGCAGCATTTTGGCTGCAGCGGAATTGCAGTGGCAAAAAACAGTGTTTTACAATACCTGCAAAGCAGATAGGATTCTGTCTAATCCCATCCACACACTGAAGAAAAGCTGCATTCTCAAAAACGTCCACATTTTTGAAAATCTCAGCATGTCAATTATACTTACAGAAACGCTGGCATTTTCCGTACAGGTATAATAGGGGCAGAAAGTCCGCAGAGGTAAACTGTGTAGACTTTTTGTTAAAAATGCTGCAGAAAAAAAACTGTGATGCGGGATCCGCAGCATTTTTTGGCTGAGGCTCACGATGTTGGGCCTTAGCCTTCAGGGGAGTCTGTCACCAGAACCCAGCCCTTCAGATAGATAGGTTAGGACCACCTCAATCAAATTGTGTTTTGATATTCATGACCTATGCTTAGGAAATTAATTTCATATTGATGGGGAATAGATCATCAATATCAGATCTGTGGAGATGCTGAGTATTGGACCCTCACCCAATTAATGTTAATGACCTATCCTATGTATTACCCAGCAAACAAAAAGTTATAAAAATGCTGGGGGACTCGAACTCAAACTTGGTAACAGGTTTTCCTTAATACTCTAAAATCTAAATGGCTGGATGTTGCTGGGTTGCACAGGAGGAGCTTCTGTAACGACAACCCCTTCTATAAGGACCTTTAACCCTTTCACGCAAAATCACGTACATGTATGGAGAGGGCTCAGGAGCTGAGCCCTCTCCATACACGGTGGATGCCGGCTGTATGACATAGCCAGGACCCGCCGCTAACAGCTGTGATCAGTGCCGACACCGATTGCAGCTGTTAACACTTTACATGCAGCAGTCAAACACTACCTCGGCATCTAAATTGTGCATGCGCCTATTAAAGGCTCCCAGGCTTGTCATTACATCAGTTCTAGAAGTGAATGGATTGAACAATACACTGCAATACTTTAGTCCCTAGGGGGTCTGAAAATAAAAGTAAACGAAAAACTAAAAAGTTTTTTAAAGTATAAAAAAAAACACAAAAGTTTAAATAACACCCCTTTCCCTAGATCTCATATAAAAATAAATAAACAAAAGTAAACATAACACTTTAGATATCCCTGTGCTCATAAATGTCCAAACTATTAAAATATTTATCCCAAACGATGAACGGCTTACCAGGGAAGAAAATCAAAATGGACAAATGACTGTTTTTTCAACTTTTTGCCTCCTGCAAAATTGTATCAAGAAAAACGACAACTTGTCCCGCTAAAAACGACAACTTACCCAGTTCCATACACATATATATAAAAAAGTTACAGGTGTCACCATATGGCGACACAAATTTTTTATTCTTTTTTTTTCTATTTTGCAAAGCTTTTAATTTTTTATAAGGTATCAAAACATTACAAACACTATACCAAGGGTAGGCAACCTTTTTTGTTCGGCGTGCCGATTTTAATTAAAAAATCGAAGCTGAGGTACTCGGAGTGCCGGTCAATAATTGTAAGTCTGACGACCCCTAAACTAAAGTCATATACCACAAACCATAACACAGAAGTGCTGCCACCAGATGCTTTAGGACACATGCGTTTACTGCTATTTCCTGGGACACTCCTGTACTTTCCGATTAGAAGCAATGAAAGTACCTGTGCAGCCCCCAATTAGTAGTAAATGTGTCCAGGAGCACCGTATGGCGGCACCTTATGGTGAATACACACTATGTATCTGGATGCAGATATAGTCTTAGGCCACTGGAACTTTTACTTCAATGTAAAACTGTGTTCACATTGTGCATTTTTGCACAAAAAAAATGCCTGTGTTTTCTGTGCAAAAACACATCCTTAATGCATAAAACACACCGTTATACAGAATAATGTCCCATAGTGACCCCTGCACAAGGTATTATATCCCATAACGGTCCCATAGCGGTCCCCGCACACGGTATTAGGTCCCATAGCGGTCCCCGCACACGGTATTAGGTCCCATAGCGGTCCCCGCACACAGTATTAGGTCCTATAGCGGTCCCTGCACACGGTATTAGGTCCCATAGCGGCCCCAGCACACGGTATTATGTCACATAGCGGCCCCAGCACACTGTATTAGGTCCCATAGCGGTCCCCGCACACGGTATTAGGTCCCAATCGACCCCCGAGTATAATAAGTGCAGGACCAATAAAGAGGACAAACATAAAAAAAACAATGAACTCACCATTCCACGCTCCGCAGCCGCTCTGTTCTCTTCGGCGCTTCTGCCGCTGATTGGGTCTCTGGGGTCACGTCGCGTAATGACGTATGCGTAATGACACCAGACGTGACCCCTATCAGCTGTCAGAAGTGACGGCAGATCGCACATCCGCCGCGTAGCGCAGGGAGCAAGGTGAGTATCATTGTTTTTTATGTTTCTTCACTTCTAAGTCTCCGCTTATTATACTGGGGGTCTGAAGAGACCCCACAGTGTAATAATAGCAGTTTCGTTTCGGCCGTGTTTCGGCCGATCGAAGCTGCTGGGTGAGGACTCCGCTGCCGTGCCAGGGAAATAAGCCCCACGTGCCACTCTTGGCACGCGTGCCAGGAGTTGCCGACCCCTGCACTATACAAATTTGGTATCGCTGTGATTGTACTGACCCGCAGAGTACAGGTAACGTCATTTTTACCACGTATTGAATGCCGTAAAATTGAACCCATAAGAAATTGGCGCAAATGCATTTTTTTTTTTTTCCAATTCCAACTCATTTTTAATTTTTTTCCAGCTTCCCAGTACATTGTACAGGATATTGAATGGTGCCATTACAAAGTACAATTTGTTTTGCAAACAATAAGCCATTATGTGACTCTGTGAATTAAAAAATTATGGCTCTTGGAATGGGAGGAGGGAAAAATGCAAATGCAAAAACGAAAATTGAGATATAAACTAATCACAGAACCTTGTTGGTCTGTCAGCACAGTTTATAATGATGTATTTCTTATTCATGATCGCTGCTCCATTTTTGTAAAAATCGTCCTTTTATCCATATGAAGATGAGCAGAAAAGGGCTTTAGGGACATTGCTTTCCATCAAATAAACACTTGAGGTTTTTTCAAAAACCACGTCAAAAATCTGCGTAGAAAAAATTAGCTAGAGGAAAAAACTGCTACTGACTCCCATTGAAATGAATGGGAGGTGTTTTTTGAGGCGGATTCCGCCTCAAAATCAGCCTGCAAAAAGCTCCATGTGAACATACCCTTACTGTACTGTGCATGTCTGGTGTTTTGTTTGTTTTTAGTACAATGAGTTGTATTTTTCTATTGCACCATTTTGGGAAACATTTAGCTTATTGGTTAAATTTTATTAACTCTTTCTTGGTGGAATGGAAAAAAAGTCAGTTTCCCCATTGTTTTTTTACATTAGAAATTTTACATGGTGCACTTGGCGTCATAAAATAGCATGTACTGTGGAAATACCAAATTTATATAGGTTTTTATGTTATATGTTTGCACTATAAAATCACTTGTTTTCCAAAAATAAATTTAGTATCACCGTAGTGTCACTATTTTTTTGCATTGCAATTTGTGCGTTCACCTTAAGGCTGGGAAATTACTCAAAAAATAACCAAAATCTAAAGTCTTCTCGATTAATTATTGTGAACGTGCTCACATTGATTATTTCAATTGTTATGCATCCATTCCATTCTATCTGTCACTGTCCACTGTCATTGGCTAACGTATATGTCACTGTCTGCTATCCAGTCAGGATTGCTGAAATGTGAATAGCCAAGACCAAAATTCAGTGGCATAGCATGCCATATAACAGGGTGTGGCATGTAAAAAGGGGAACGTCCTAAAATAACTTTTCATTAATTGTAATCAAAGTAAATGTTCAATTAAGCCTGATTTTCATTTGGGTCATAAACGCTCAGCCCTAGTTCATCTTGTGGGTGTTATATGTTATAGTATGGCTTGTTACAGACACATCCATTACAAATATGGAAAAAGAGCTATTTCTGTTTTTTTTGTTTTTGTTTTTTTTTTTGTGAGGACCGTTCCCACAAGTACAGACTTGTGTAGGCTTGAACACAGATCAAAACATGGTGCAACGTTTCGGTCTACTCATGACCTTCTTCTGGCTAGATCTGGATCAGGGAGACACCAAGCATAAGTGGTTTATGTATGTACAGCACTCAGTTATTGTTGGTCTCTGTTATCAGCAAACTGTATATACAATATACATATATACAGCGATATATGCTACTTCTCCTATGAGCTATGCCCTCTGTGCATTGACACAGTACACTTATGATGTGGCCAACAGTGGGAAATATTAAAAATTATTTTGCAAATTTTAATATTTCCTGAAATGTGGAGAAAATAAAAATAGCAAATGAATAAACAGTAAGTTACATGAAAGAATAAAGGTGTTTTGTTTTTTTTTGTTTTTTTTTTTTGATAACCCATTCCCATAAGACTACTGTAACCAGTTAATTTCAATATATACCCTTGAATCACCTTCCAGCAACACCTTACATGTTTAAAAGTGTTGCCAAACAAATCAGTTGCAAATAATCCCTAGAAAATTATGCCAACCACTGGTATAGAGCTGAGAACGACAAATCATCAGCGTCCTCTGTCTGGTTGAGCCCCTGTAGAATGAAGTAGTAGTGCACTGCTGAGGGTCAAGACTCCAGCTTGAGTGAAATCAGGTTCTCATCCAAACAGGATCAAGTTCAGGTTTGTAGGTCTCTAGTAATGTGTGGACTCTTCAGGCTAGGAGAAAGTCTCAATAATATGTGCAGTTTTCTTCACAAGGACCCAGGTATTGTTTCTTTCGCGCTTAACAATCTGTAAATGAATCAAAAAGAAAAAACATCAGCACAACAGTCTCAAGTCTTAACAGAATGAGTATCTTCTTAGATTTTCTAATCATGTTCCAGTCTTAGGCCAAATTGCTTAAAGGTGTTGGCCACTTTCAGACCAATTTTGAGAAGCAAATGTTGTTTCTATACTTTTTGTATCAATTCCTCACAGTTTTCTAGATCTCTGCTTGCCGTCATTCATTCTTTTTACTTCCAATGTATAAAACTCAGTTGATGGTCATGTGATCTACAGCCCATGGTCATGTGATGGACATACAGGTACACAGCTCATTACCAGGCAGATGTCTGATTACTGTGCTGTGACTATAACTAGTTCTGCACCTGTGTGTCCATCACATGACCATGGACTGTAGATCACATGACCATCAACTGAGTTTTATACATTGGAAGTAAAAATTATGAATGACGGCAAGCAGAGATCTAGAAAGCTGTGAGGAATTAATACAGAAAGTATGTTGAAAAATTGTTGCTGTTTGTATAATGAAAAAGTTCTACATTTGTCTCTCAATATTGGTCTGTAAGTGGATAACCCATTTAAATGACATATCTATGCCTCTGAGCGCTGTGTATACAGAGGTCAGGAAGGCATCGGCAGTAATAAACCATCTCATCCTTCTCTGTGGGGATAGCTGGCTTCCTTGCCCTGCAGCTGCATGGAGATCACTTTAACAGTCCAGCAGGTCAGCAAGCAACTCATCTATTGCATGATGTTTTAACCCCTTAACGCAAAATGATGTACCGGTACATCATGGAAAGGAGTACCTAACCGCAAAATGACATGCCGTTACGTCATTTTAATATCACCCGCTCAAAAGCTTGGGGGCATGATGCTTATTCTGCAGCCTGGGACCTCTTCCATGGTCCCGGGTCTGTAATCTTCTCCCTGGGTTTTCTGATCCTGTCTGCAGGACCATCTATGCAGGCCTGTTAGCCTGCATAAGCATGGGCTGACAGCCGGTATACACTCAAATACTTCTGTATTGGAGTGTATAACACTGAACCAGTGATCAAAATATCGCTGGTTCATGTCCAATATTAAAAGAAATCAAATATATAAAAAAAAAAAAAAAAATTTGCAAGTATCAAAAAATAAATAAAAATCACCAATCAAATGCCCCTTTTCCCTTATACAGTATAAAAACACACAATACAGTATAAAACTCCACATATTTGGTATCGCCGAGTCCGTAACAAACTGCACAATAAAATTAAACCATTAGTTAACCCGCACGGTAAACGTCGGGGGAAAAAAAAAAGGAATTAAAAACGCTAGAAGTAACAATTTTTGAACAAAAAAGTGATAAAGTCATATGTAGCCCTACATGGTACCAATAAAAAGTAGAGCTTTTCCCGCAAAAAATAAGCGCTCAACCAGTTGCATCAATAGAAAAATAAAAATGTTATGCCTCTCAGAAGATGGCAATGGAAAAATAGATTTTTTTTTCCACAAATGGATTTTTATTCAGCAAAATTAGAAACGCATAAAAAAACTATATACATTTGGTATCTCTGTAATCATACTGACCCATAGAATAAAGGTAACATATTATTTACAGTGCTGGCCAAAAGTATTGGCACCCCTGCAATTCTGTCAGATAATACTCAATTTCTTCCAGAAAATGATTGCAATCACAAATGCTTTGGTAATAATATCTTCATTTATTTTGCTTGCAATGAAAAAACACAAAAGAGAATGAAAAAAAAAAGTCAAATCATTGATCATTTTACACAAAACTCCAAAAATGGGCCGGACAAAAGTATTGGCACCCTCAGCTTAATACTTGGTAGCACAACCTTTAGACAAAATAACTGCGAACAACCGCTTCCGGTAACCATCAATGAGTTTCTTACAATGCTCTGCTGGAATTTTAGACCATTCTTCTTTGGCAAATTTCTCCAGGTCCCTGAGATTTGAAGGGTGCCTTCTCCAAACTGCCATTTTGAGATCTCTCCACAGATGTTCTATGGGATTCAGGTCTGGACTCATTGCTGGCCACTTTAGAAGTCTCCAGTGCTTTCTCTCAAACCATTTTCTAGTGCTTTTTGAAGTGTGTTTTGGGTCATTGTCCTGCTGGAAGACCCATGACCTCTGAGGGAGACCCAGCTTTCTCACACTGGGCCCTACATTATGCTGCAAAATTTGTTGGTAGTCTTCAGACTTCATAATGCCATGCACACGGTCAAGCAGTCCAGTGCCAGAGGCAGCAAAGCAACTCCAAAACATCAGGGAACCTCCGCCATGTTTGACTGTAGGGACCGTGTTCTTTTCTTTGAAGGCCTCTTTTTTTTTTCCTGTAAACTCTATGTTGATGCCTTTTCCCAAAAAGCTCTACTTTTGTCTCATCTGACCAGAGAACATTCTTCCAAAAAGTTTTTGGCTTTCTCAGGTAAGTTTTGGCAAACTCCAGCCTGGCTTTTTTTATGTCTCTGGGTCAGAAGTGGGGTCTTCCTGGGTATCCTACCATAGAGTCCCTTTTCATTCAGACGCTGACGGATAGTACGGGTTGACACTGTTGTACCCTCGGACTGCAGGGCAGCTAGAACTTGTTTGGATGTTAGTCGAGGTTCTTTAGCCACCATCCACACAATCTTTCGTTGAAATCTCTTGTCAATTTTTCTTTTCCGTCCACATCTAGGGAGGTTAGCCACAGTGCCATGGGCTTTAAACTTCTTGATGACACTGCGCACGGTAGACACAGGAACATTCAGGTCTTTGGAGATGGACTTGTAGCCTTGAGATTGCTCATGCTTCCTCACAATTTTGCTTCTCAAGTCCTCAGACAGTTCTTTGGTCTTCTTTCTTTTCTCCATGCTCAATGTGGTACACACAAAGACACAGGACAGAGGTTGAGTCAACTTTAATCCATTTCAACTGGCTGCAAGTGTGATTTAGTTATTGCCACCACCTGTTATGTGCCACAGGTAAGTAACAGGTGCTGTTAATTACACAAATTAGAGAAGCATCACATGATTTTTCAAAGGGTGCCAATACTTTTGTCCACCCCCTTTTTTATGTTTGGTTTGGAATTATATCCAATTTGGCTTTTTGACAATTCTTTTTGTGGTTTTCCATTGAAGACAAATTAAATGAAGATATTATTACCAAAGCATTTGTGATTGCAATCATTTTCTGGAAGAAATTGAGTATTATCTGACAGAATTGCAGGGGTGCCAATACTTTTGGCCAGCACTGTATGTTATATGGCGAAGGGCAAAAAACGTTAAATGTTAAAAAGCAATGCTAGAATTGATTTATTTATTTATTTTTAAATCCACCTACAAAGAGTTAATAAAATTTGTTAATAAACTATAGACACCCCAAAATGGTGTCATTAGGAAATGCATCTCATTCCGCAAAAAACAAGCTGTTACATCACCAGAAAATTTTTTTTAAAAATTATAGCTTGTATAATGTGATGACCAAAAAAAAAAAAATCACCAAATCATTAGAACATAACTGGCTGCGGCAGGAAGGAAATGTATAATCTGTGCAAGCGTATATCAGGGTATACCCCAGACTTAGAGTTTGCAATGGAAAAGACACCAGAAGTGACCCCCCCCCCCTTCCCCCCATCATAGGAGCTTCTGGGGATATAGTAGGGAATCGGGTGTTCCCAATTGACTCTGCACAGCTTACGTATTCACTTTTCATCATCCGCTGTGCATTCACGTCTAGAATACTAAAGCTCACTACACCCCTTGATAAATTCCTTGAGGGGTGCAGTTTTCAAATTGGGGTCACTCCCTAGGGGATTCCACTTTACTGGTACTTCAGAGGCACTGCAAATATGACATGGTGTCCAGATACCAAACATCTGCGCTCCAAAAGCCACATAGCGCTCCTTCCCTTCTGCGCCCTGCTGTGTGCCAAAACTGCAGTTTATGCCCACATGTACAACACTGGTGTACCCAGGATAACATACTTAATGTCATATGTGGATATAAACTGCTGTTTGGGCACAGCCAGGCACAGAAGGGAAGGAATGTTTATTTTGGTTTTTGGAGAACAGATTTGGACAGTTTGGTTTTTGGACGCCATGACACTTTTGCAGGGCCCCTGAAATGCCAGTGACATGTTACCCCATTTTGGAAACAACACCCCTGAAGGAATTTATCCAGTGAGCATTTTTAACCCTCAAACGTTGCATTAATTTATCTTCCAGACATGCATGCGCAGCTGATGGTGAAAGGAGAAAATGGCAATTTTTCCAGAAATACGTCATTTCAGTGTGTAGTATGTTGTGCCCAGCTTTGTATCAGAGATGAACGCTCCAAAAAGTGTTGTCCCCGGGATACCCACTTACCAGTTTTTGAAGTGTGTCTCTGCTGACACAAGCTGGGCACAACATATCGAGAACTGGAATGGCGTATCCATGGAAAAATTGCAATTTTCACTTTTCATTATCAGCTGTGCATTCATTTCTGGAAATTAAATGTATGCAACACTCAAGGGTTAAAAATGCTTGCTATGCCACTTAAATGGTGTCGTTTCCAGAGTGGGGTCACATGTCTGCAGATTCCACTTTACTAGCAATTCGGGGGCTCTGCAAAAGTGGCATGACATCCAAAAACCAAACTATACTCCTAAAACCAAAATAGTGCTCCTCCCTTCTGTGCCCAAACAGCAGTTTATACACACATATGACATTAAGTACATGATCCTGGGTACACCAGTGTCATATTATATGGGCATAAGCTGCTATTTGGGCACACAGCAGGGCACACATGTGAATGAGCCCTATGTGTTTTTGGACCGTTAATTTAGATTGTTGGTTTTTGGACGCCATGTAACGTTTGCAGATACCCTAAAATTGCACTTCAAAATGGGGTCACTTCTTGGGGAATTCCAATTTACTGGCACCTCCAATGCTCTGCAAAAACATGGCGTCCAGAAAGTCCCTCTAAATCTATACCCCAAAAGCTAAAAAACGCAGTGCTCCTTCCCTTCTGCATCCTGCTGTGTGTCCAAGCAGCAGTTTATGCCCACATATACAACTTCATTGTAACCAGGATAACCCACTTAATAGTTTTAGGAGTGTGTGTCTCTAATGACACAAAGTGGGCACAACATGCTGGGCACTGAAATGGCACATTTCTTAAAAAATTAAAATTTTCACTTTCTACATTCATTTTTCGGAAGCACTATTGGGCTCAAAATGATAATATTCCTTGAATGGTGTCGTTTCTAAAATGGAGTTACTTTTAAGGGTTTTGCATTGTACTGGTACTTTAGGGGCTCTGCAAACGGGAGATGGTACCAGAAAACTATTCCAGCAAAATCTGCCCACCAAATAGCTCTCTTTCTATTTTGAGCTCCACCATGTACTCATACAACATTTTATGACCACATATGGGGTATTCCTGTGTTCAGGAAAAATTGTGTAACAAACTGTGGGGTGCTTTTTCTTCTTTAACCCCTTGTAAAAATGAAAAATTTGGGTCTAAATGGACAGTTTATTGTAAAAAAAAAAAAAATAATAATAATTTTTAATTTTCATGTCCCAGTGCTAATAAAATCTGTAAAACAGCTGTGGGGTCAAAATGCTCACTATACCCCTTTAGAAATTCCTTGGAGAATTTTGGGGGGTTTTCATTTTATGAGTACTCTAGAGGCTCTGTAAATGAGACATGACACCTGAAAACCATTCCAGCAAAATCTGCTTTTCAGATGCCCAGTGTCGCTCCTTCCCTTCTATGCGCTGCCGTGTGTTCAAACATCAGTTTACATCCACTCGGGAGAAATTGCATAACAAACTGTGAGATGCATTTTCTCCTTTAACCCCTAGTTAATGTGTTAATTTTAGGGCTAAATGAATGTATTAAAAATTAAATGTCTAAATTATGGGGGTTTCTAATATTATAGGCTTTTAAAATCCCCTGCAGAACTGATGTGGTCCCTAACAAATGGGTTTGGGAAATTTTCTTCTAAATCTGGAAAAATCACTGTTACACTTTATAATGTCCAAAATAAATTAAAGGGCGATTAAAAAATTATGCTCATATAAAGCAGAGATATGGTTGATAATATTTATTAACATATTTGGGTGGTATGACTATCTGTCTGAAACGCAGAGCATTTCACATTTTGAAATCTGCAAATTTCTCCAGATTTCCATCAAATTTCCTATTTATTTATGAATAAACGCATACAATATTGATCAATATTTACCACTTACATGAAGCACAATGTGTCACGAAAAAACTATCTCAAAATCACTTGTGTAGGTTATAGCGTCTCAAACTTATTGCCATATAACATAACATGTCAATTTTGAAAAATGAGGACTGGTCATTAAGGTACTTTTAGGCCCAGTCCTTAAGGGGTTAAAGTAGTAAGTTTCTTCACAAATAACAAATGTAAGGTAGTTGGTGCACCAACTTCTATAATGGCAGTCTCAAGTTCTTACAATATAATGTGGTTTTGCTATGACTATGAAAATTGCAGAGAAATAACCACAGAGTCTTGGCCAAAAGGTTTGAGACTGACACCAAGTTTGGCTTGGCTCTCGCAAAGTTTGCTGCTTCAGTGCTTTTAGATCTTTTAGTTAGATGTTTCTATGGTTACTGACATACAATTCTATGCACCTCATCAGTTTTTAAACTTTTATTGGCAAATACATCAAATTTATACAAAGACTTTTGCCATTCATCCTGGCATGCTTGATATCAGATCCTGGGCCAAATCCCGACTGATGACAACCCATTCTTCCTTATTCAGTTCCAGGAGTTTATCACAATTTCTGTGTGTTTATTTGCCCACCCGCTTTTTGAGGATAGACCACAGGTTCTAAATGGGATGGAGATCTGGGGAGTTTCCTGGCCATGGACTCAAAATTTCAATGTTGTGTCCACCAAGCCATTTGGTTATTGGTTATAACTTTTGCCTTGTGATGTGGTGCTCCATCATGCTGGAAGAAGCATTGTTCTTCACCAAGTTGCTCTTGGATGGTTGGGGGAAGTTGCCCTTGTTACCATTCTTTATTCATGGCAGTAATCTTAGACAAAATTTTGAGTGAGCACACTCCCTTGGATGAAAAGCAGGATGGTCTCAGGACCTACTGGAGGGGTAGTGGGAGAGGTGGTTTCTGCCCAGGAACCAGTGGGACTCTGGTATATGACACCAGAGGGTATAGGCAGAGGGATAGTCAGAAACAGGCCAACATTCATTGGCAGGCAGTAGATAAGCAAGTTCAAGACAAGCCAATGGATCAAGGCGGGCAGCTCAGGTTAAGTAGTCTAGGACAGGCTGAGGTCATAGATGGATAGGCAGCAGCGCAGAATCATGATCCAAAGATAATCGAAGAACCCTTACAGAATCAGAAACAGCAGATTCAATATTGCTTGGGCATGGTTCAGAAGGCTGAGAAGACTAATATAGTTTGAAGGGAATACACAGAAGCAGGGAGTGTCAGAAACAGCATAGTGTGAACTGGAGGCAAGCCTGTGACTGTGTTTGTTAGGAGAGAGAGAGAATGACTGGGTGCAAACCATTACAATAAGGGTCATTTGTATTAACCTGAGTATTAACCATTCTTTGATATGGTTTTCTGGTTCTGGAGATTCCGGAGATGGACTAGAGATTGTATATCGCGTTTTATTTTAATGGCTGTGGAATCTGTAGGCCAAACCACCAACTCTGGCTTTATTTTTCCACAGCCCAACTCCTATTACTCCTTCATAAATTGGTATCCATTGTCAGAGAAGCGGTAAAGCATCTGTAAATCCCCCAAAAGCTATTTGCTCCTATGAAAGTAAATATATAACAAACTGCATCAAATAATATTAGTAATAATTTTTTAATTAATCATTTTATTTTGAGGTGGCAGTCGGTAACTTTTTTTTTTTTTTTTTTAAATCTAGAAAAACCCAAATTATGTTCAGCCAACACGACTAAATTCTTAGCCCAGATCCCCCTCTAGGTCATGTTATTTATTAAAATAGATTCTAGAAACCAATAGAAATAGAAATTGTAGATTAAAGAGGACCTTTCATGTCCTTATGCACATGCGGTTTTATATACTGCTAGAAAGCCGACAGTGCGCTGAATTCAGTGCACTGTCGGCTTTCCTGTTATGTACCCCGGAGCTGGAGATATCGGTGCCGTTAGTTTAATGTCAGCTGTAAACTGATCTCTGCCCTCTGTCAGAAGGGCGTTCCTGACAGTCTAGCTGGGCTATGAGGAACGCCCTCCCTGACAGAGAAGGCGTTCCTTATCGCTCAGCGATAACGCTAAGCTGTGAGGAATGCCGCCCAGTACAAGTCTATGGACGAGTACTGTCGGAGGGGGGGGGGGGATTCCTTACAGCCCAGCTAGACTGTCAGGAACGCCCTTCTGACAGTGGGCAGAGATCAGATTACAGCTGACATTAAACAAACTGCTTGCAATGTAAACATTGAAAGGGTTCGCACAGCCCCTTCAAGCAGCTGATCAGTGGGGGGGGGGGGGGCACAGCTGCCACCTGGGATATTAAAAGGGTTGTCTGCTTTATAATTTTTTTATTTTTTTTTTTTGATTTGTCTACGTGATAGGAAATTCCAGGTAACCCCTGTGTCTTCACTGTACAATGTTATAGTCCTGTGTAATGCATCCATGAAGTAAGACTAAACACTCCCCATCCTCATGTGCCTCTTGACATTCAGTAAGCACTAATATAACTGGACATCCATCAAATGTGGGTTGATTTTTATATCCATATATATATATATATAACATTACTGCCTATCTGTGGTGTGTTTTTTTTGTTTTTGTTTTTTTGTTTTTTTTTAAATAAAGTTAAAGTGATGTAGAGTTAAAAAAGAAATCGCAAAGACAGGAGATGGGGAAGAATTTTGGAGCTGTTTCTGCGTACACACTTACAGACATGTTGAGATGCTACTATAGCAATACTGTATATGTTCTACCCCTCAAACTACTGTTCTCCTGTGATATACCAGGACAGTGGCGACTGAATACCAAGGTCACATGACATGTCTGGTGGGTCACATGATCATTCATCTTTAGTACATTGATGAACATCTGTTGGCTTTACTCCCTATTCTCTTTAAATGGTTTCTCTGATTTATATGTTGATAATGAGTGAGTTGTCCATATTACAAAAACCACTTTCATTTAACCTATTGGGCTGATCTTTGGTCATAGTGCAGATCCTCTGTGGTGGAGCTGCAGAGAAACTGAACAGTTGCCGACTGGTTTTCTCACATATCCCATCTGATCTCTGGGAGTCCCAGCTGGGGGAGATGCATTGATCGGCTTATTATCAAGTGTCCCTTCTGATAAGTCAGGATTGCACTGTAGTAATCGACAAGTCTACCTTTTGATAAGATTTTTCTTATTGAGGCCAGGCCATCAGTCTTCGTTTATTTTCACTGCGTTTTATGTGATGTATTTATACAGTGCCTTCCTAGATATGTGTTATGTCATTTTAAGTGATATTGGACTTCTTTTTTTTTTTATTCTCATATTTAAGACTTTCGGCTGTTAACTACATCAGTTCCTGGTACTTCAGGAAAAATATCACCTCCCCCAGCTTTGAAACGCAGAGTGGCATCTTCTACCAGGTGAGATGTATTGCAGAATCAGAGGAGTGTGGCAATGCTGAACTAACTGCAGATGTCAAAATTTTTGTTCTCCCTTCAATTATGGGCTACATACAGTAGTATTTGTGAAGAAAATATGGAAACTTGAGTAGCTGAAAATTGCATTATACAATATACTACTTATGCTGTACATATGCTACAAACTAATAATATTGTACAAAAACTTCAGCATCAAAAAAAGCTCATTCTGGTATTTTAGATGATTGATACTTGTATGACCAGCAATGGGCAGTTGACATGAACAGCACAGGCTGTGGTTTACAAAGGACAGAAGGGGAATGGCAGGTAAATAAAACTTTGATGGCATGTTTTTCTCAAACAAAAGCTACATTTTTAGTATTAACTCAGAGTTACTTGAAAATTGTTTAAAGACGACCTGTGACCACTCTTAACATACCATGAAATTCTAGCATTCCCATAATCTATTAATTCTGGTGCATCATCCTATAAATCTATGAATACATTGGGCTATATTCACATGACTGGGTTGCTCAGCTGGTTGTTGGATCGCCCTCTCATGATTCACCCATAGAGGTGAATGGGATTATGCAAAAAAAAGGATCTCACACAGATTCGTGAAAAACATTAACCAAAAATCAGTTCTGCTGTGTGAATATAACATTAGAGGGGTGTGCTTCTACACAGTCGACCACTATCGGCACAATTGGACAATATCAGAGTGCACATGCCATTTACATCCAGTTGTCAAATTATTCATATATTTTTAGTAGGAATATCAGAGGAAATGTACAACAAAGAGCTAAGAGAAGATGCTTCAGAATTGTTATATTTTAGGGAAAATAATTATTTACTAAAATAGAGATGTTATAAATGGTGACAGGTCCTTTTTAAAATTGTAGTGTTTTGTCCTGGTGCAGAAAATCAATGATCCAACTTGTGTGCAAAGAAGTTTAGCCAGTTGTCCACTGTGTGAATAATTAGGACATCATCAATGTATCATATCCGGTGTCACAAAATCTATGGAACAAGTCTTATATTTATTTATTGTTCGGTTTGTTATAAAGTGCAGCATACATCGTGTGACGCTATATAAATAGTAATATATATACATCAAATAATCTTCCACAGTTAAGTGATTTGTGATGGATACATGTACCCACCAAGATCTATGTAGATGTCTTATCAGAGGGATTGTATGACAGCCTACGAAAGGAATGTTGCCGTTAGAAGTTCATAATTATAAGTTAAGTACTGTACAATGGGCTGTTCCTAAAAAATATTTATATATGCATGCAGTCAGCATCCATGCATAAATTTGTTTCATGGCCTTAAAATCTAGGACCATAATTACTATCAGGAGGGGCTTTCTGTAAGTCAGGCTAAGGCCCCACGTGGCATCCCTCATCAAAAAAAAAAGCGCTGCGGGAGAAACCACTGCGGGATCGCATCGCGGTTCTTCCCGCAGCGCTTTAGACAGAAAGTTTGCAGCGTTTTCCTCTGCGGACTCTCTGTTTCAATTATACCTATGGGGAAACCACCGACGTTTCCGTGGGTATAATTGACATGCTGCGATTTCCAAAACCGTGCCGGTTTTAGAAATGGGCGCGTGTCCACAGCGCGTTTTTTTTCCGCAAAGTGGGAAGGGGATTCACTAGAATCCCATCCACTTTGCTCTGACTGTAAAACGCCGCAATATTTACCGCGGCGCTTCCGCCGCGGGCGAATCGCGGTGTTCACGTCACGTGGGGCTTTAGCCTCAAGCAACTTTTAATTCCGGAAGAAAAGCCATAATCACTCTAATGTATAAGTCCCCTGAGCAGAATGCCATGTTGCAGTCAAGAGTCATCCTGTGGCTTCATTTTCCATTCCAGATTAATTGTTCTTTAAGCTTTTTTATCTACTGGTTGTCTAATAAATAACACAGTAAATATAATGGCTCACTATATTTCTTCATTTTTGCCTAGCAGTGAGGATAGTGAAGAGGAGGAACAGAGAAGGTGCCGTGAAGCAGCTGTGTCAGGTTTAGATATTCTTAGACACAGTGCATTACAGGTATCCCCAGTGGAGATGATGGATACATGCAGTAATAACCCACCTAAAAAGAAGAAAAAAAAGAAGGCAAGGAAGGAAAGAGGGCTGAGAAATGATACTGAAAGGGATGACCAGAACATGGAGCCGAAATGTGAAATGAATGGGTTAAAGAAGAAGAAAAAGAAAGAAAGAGCACTGAGTGATGAGACTCAATCAGATGACCAGAAATTTCATTCAGGGTCTGAAAAAGAATCTAAAAAGAATAAGGTTCATTCAGATTGTCATAAGAAGTCAGAAATTGTAAAGGATGGACCTAAAAAGAAGGAAATAGAATTTAGTAATGAGACTCCATTAGATCACAGCATAAATCCAGTGTGTGGAAAAAGTGGGACAAAACAGAAGAAAAAGAAGGTGGTTGTGGAAAGCTGTAATCAATGTGACTGATGTGTAGCTCTCTTTGGTGAATGATCAATGACTTATCCAGGCAAATACTGTGTGTTTCATAAACACAAATCTTATTTTCTTATTGATAAAAGTTCATCAGAATCGGTAAAGTCTTCAGTGGTTTCAGCTGTTTGTGAAGTTTTCTGTCCACGCAATAGAGTAGGTACACATTAGTCATTCTACACAAGATTATTCTGTCCAGATGAAGAAGATAATCTTCGTAGACTGTATTCTTGCAACCGGTCTGACACTGACTGTTCAGCTCTTGCACATCCTTCATTTCTCATGAGTCCAAGGAATGTACTGGCAGGTAGAGCTGTGGTTGCAGGTCTTCTACTGAGAGGAAGATGCCATTTGTGTAGATATATAATTGTCTATGTTGTGTGAAGGGGATAGGAGGTGGCTGTGACTGTCTGGAGTACTGGAATTCTGGTAGTGTACCAAACTTGCTGAAGACACTGTATGAAGAAAGAGTTTAAAAAAAAAAAAGAGAGTGATCAGAGCATGAGCCTTTAGTCTAATATATTTTGTATTATTCATTATATGGCTTTTCATTAACAGTAAAATCTTGTTTATTAATGTGGTATGTGGTTTTGTTCTATTAATATAACCATAATAATATGGATGGCATAATATTGTTAATAATATTGTTGTGATGTTGCAGTTGGCATAAAACAACTGTAGCACACATTTGTCTCTTTGCACTGTCAAGTCTGTGAGGCTGGATAGTGGAAAAACTAATAACTTTTTGGGTTCACGCCTGCTTCAAAAACTGCATGTGTGATTCTGACCTTAAAACCCTTTGCAGAAATTCTCTTTGCCAATAATTGGCTTGTATAAGTAAGGTCATCTTTCCATTATATGTTCTTTATATGACCCACACCTTTCTTAAATAGAAAAACTGCATCAGGGAAATACACAATTTTACATATTCTCAATCTGCTGACAAATAAAGAAACCCTTGTTTGTCGGCTGTTTGCATTGTTTATCCAAAATTAAAAGTGTTCAGGTGCCAGCAGCACATCACCTTGTGTACACAGAGATGTGCTGAAGACATACAATAAACTGTATGGGAGAGGAACAGTTACAGCAGCGATCGTTTCTCCTCCCATGTAGTTTGCACTGGACTATATAAAAGACTGATGGAAATGAGTGCCAATCAACATGCATGGTCCGATCAGCATGCTTCCATTCTTGCATATTAATCTATGTAAATGGGCCCTGAATGAAAAGGTTCTTTAGGCTCAAGTCCCCTTTGCGGAAATGCAGCGGAAAAAAACGCGTTTTACAGTACCAGCAAAGTGAATGAGATTCTGGATAATCCCATATACACATTGCTAAAAAAAAAAAAAAGCAGAAAAACAGCGCTTCGCTTTCAAAAAACACAGCATGTCAGTTATTCCTGCGGAAACTCTTGCATTTTCCCTATAGGTTTAATAAGGGAAGAAAATCCGCTAAGAAAAACTTGGCAAAAATGTTGAGGAAAAAAACGCGATGCTTTTCCACTGTGTTTTTTTTCCGCTGCGTTTAACTAATGAAAAACTCATCTTGGCACAGTCAGAAAGTACTGGCAAAGTCATATAGTGTGCCTTATTTATCTTCTAATATTTTTTCCCAGCATCAGGGATTTATCCTGGATTGGACTAGTGTATTGTCATGGGCGCCGGCAACCTTTTGACCATGTAGCTCTCTAGTAGTGTAGTGGTTGTCTTAGATGCATATTGACGCACAGTATTCTACTATGCACTGATATTAAAATTATGCCTGCTCTACCCTGAGTTACTCTGTAATATACTTACCTTGTTTGGCTGCATTTTTTTATCATAATTACCTGTCTGGAAGTGACTTGTGTACACTCTTGCCGCACAGACGGTGCTGGTTAGGCAGCACCCGTTTACAGTGTGATCAGTGTGAATATCCCTGTTCAGTCACGGGATTCCCACTTTGTTTGCAGGGCTCCTAAGATTTAATGGACCCCCCCCACTGAGACTACAGTTAGTATGACTAACTATAATGACTGTTATAAGTATATGTTCGGAGATTCCGTTCCCCTGTCCGCATAGTAACCGCTTTCTTATGCAGATTAGGTTTGCGTTCGAGGGGTCCCCAAGCGGACCCCCCGAACGGAAACCCGAACGCAGGTGTCAGCCGGGCCTTAACCAATACACAAGGATGTTTTTGCAAACCCTCTTTAAAGGTACAGGGGGCCCCAACCACCTTCCTCATCCCTCTGAGCCAGAGCTTGGGGGGATCCCATCTACTTCCTGACTTCCATGCTGGTTGCCTCACACAGTATCCCCTAAGTCTAGGGAGCCAGGGATGAAGATCGTGATTGATACAGCCTCCATTCTACATCAGACCTCTATGAGGGATTTACTATGATCCTGTGACAAGGCAAATGCAGAAAGTGATCACTCAATGACATAAAAAAATAAAGATTATTTGAAGATGTGTAAAAAGGTGTGTGCCGTGTTATGGCTTGAACACGGAATTTTTAAAATTCCTTGTACTGTTCCTAGCCATTGGTGCACGCGTGTGTGCCATCACATAGTGGGATCCCATCCTAATGAGTTCAGATACCTCAGGGTCACCACTCCAGAGACACATCTGCAACTTAGCCTCATGACTTAATGTGTGTACTTCAAACTGTTTCTTTACTCATAGATTGCTCCTTACTGGTTGGACTTGGGGAGAGTCTGTGGCTGGAAGTGAGATGCAGGATGTTGGTGTCCTGACTCTGAAGCTGAGAATTCTGGGAATCTCCCTGTGCACTAGAATGCAGAGAATGGATCTGTGGAAAGAAGAACATTCCCATATATTTATGAAATATAATAAATAACAATCATGGATGCCCTGGAAGATCATTCACACACAACTTCCAGAAGGAAGGAGAGTTTTGATCATATGTGTTAGGGAATTGATATTTATACAGTCCCCTATATTACGGGATGCATTTGTATGTACAACAAATGACGGCTGTACTATGTGGACTGTTACCTGTTTGCTGGGGGTCAGACTGGTTAATGTTCCCAGGTTAGAAGTGTCAGTGATGACCATTGTTTGTGGAAAGAAGCTAGCAGAAGCATACTGTGCAACATCAGGTTTATGGCCATAGAGAGCTGTAGAAATAAAAGTGTCATTGAGAAAATCTGCATTTATCCAATATTACTTATTTTCTTGATACTTGCATTTCACATTTAATATCTGTTCTGGAGTGTCATTTGTCATGAGTCTTCATTGTGTTTTCATCTGTTATTCCTACTGCATGTTTATGAATAAAAAACTGGGTGTTACTGTTACCCATGTCAAAGGAGTTTGTCCCAATACAGTCTGGCACTGATTGGACATTATCAGACTGTATATGGACACATCTTAAATGGTGCTACCCAGTACTTTACTTGTAAAATTCTAGAAGGAATAACTAGAACACATACCTCCCAACTTTCAAAGTACAGAAAGAGGGACAGAATGTCAAATTTAGCTCCACCCACGTCTACGTTGACTCTGCCCATTCTCAGCCATTTTTCTGTGTGCCCCCACATAGAAAATGCTCCTACAGTCACCCTAATATTATATGCCCCCACATTATAATGTTCCCTTCTATTGCCCCACAGTATGAAGTCCCTCTCCTAGTGCCCCAGTTTAAACTGGGGGAAACTAGAGGGGGACATTAAACTGGGGCAGCTGGAGGGTGACATTAAACCGTAGGGGTAACTGGAGGGTTATATTAAACTGGGGGCAACTAGAGGCGGATATGTCCCCCTCCAGCTACTCCCACGGTTTAATGTCCTCTTCCAGTTGCCCCAAGTTTAATGTCCCCCTCCAGCTTCCCCCAATTAATTTTTTTTTTCAATTCAAATTTTATTGATTTTCACAAATAGAACAACATAAACCAAAACAGACCATAAATGCAACCATGCAAGCGCTGCCGGACTAGAAAAAAAAAAAAAGGGGGTGGAGTAAACAGGAGGAAATAGGGGAGCCAAGTGGTTCAAGCCCGGGATGGGCGCTCAGAGCCAAGAAGTGTCTGATACTCTCCAGAACGTTTGAATTAGCTGCCCCCAATTTAATGCCCTCCTTCCATCTCCCCCCAGTTTCATGTCCCCCCCTTCATTTGTCCCTAGTTCAATGTCCCCCCTTCAACTGCCCCTTGTTTTATGCCGCCCCTTCATCTGCCACCAGTTTAATGTTCCCCCTCCATTTGCCCCCAAAGTTTAACATAATAAAAACACAGATACTCACCTTTCCTCGGTTGCTCTGTCTGCAGTCTCTTCTCCCGGAGTGTTCAGGGAGCTGCAGATGCGATGTGAGTGATGTCATCACATCGCGCCTATAGCTCCCGGGCCAGAGCACACAGGGGGCACAGTGGTGAGGCAGGAGCTGTCTGCAGATGGCTCCTGCTTCATAATTGTATTCAACTTATTTGTGTCCAGAGGACGCAGATGAGTTGAAACCGGGACATACCTCCCACTGACCGGGACAGTTGGGAGGTATGAGAACAGAACAATATAGAGTAGAAATAAAATATGATTCCGAATTGTTCTTTCATGGGGAATACATATATTTATTAAATGGCTATGTCAAGACCTCTTTAAACCTAAGTAGTCTCTTACCATGTGGAGACTGGAGCTGAGCCATTGTGGCCATGAATGGATTCTGTGTCATATGACCTTGGACCTGTTGTACTATTGGCTGCTGGTGAGAAGGATGAATTTGTTGAGAGAACTGAACAGGCTGCAAGGTGGTCAAACTGCTACCAACACTGTTTATCACAGGGACACTCTGAGATTGTGATGTAAGACCTGAAACATAAAGTTAACATGGAGTAAAAAGCTGTTACAATGTATCACAAGTCTGCATATTCCCTATATTTTCAACTTCATCCATAAAATGCATTTAAAAATTACAGTGGGAAACTCCAAGTTTAATGTCGACAATAGGTATGGCTATCAGTTGATCATTTCAGTTGATCAAATTTCCTTCTGCTAAGTGTCTAGAAATGGTGTTGGTGTAAAATATATCTATTTTACCCCCCTTTCCAAGCTGAAGGACAGCTACGCTGGCCAAATGTAAAAAATAATAATGTTTATCCTAATTCTTACCCATATGTGACCTATGGGGTATATCAGGAGAACGCCCGGTTTCTTATAAAACCTGGAAATTTATTGTAGACTTCATGAACTTAGATATGGGAAAATAGATGAGCGATAGATGTATCAGTCAATGGTCGAGCTTCTAGCTTAGTTGCAGTTGTCATGTTGATAGGTCAGGGACTCCACCTAGCTCTCTGTGTATGCATGTGTGCATTGCCTACAGTATAAGGGTGATCCCCACCACATGTGTCTGCCACTCATTTATGCCAATAGTGTACATGTGTCTTAGGAACTTAGATTTTCCTGTCACTATATAGCTTTTACCCATGACACATCCTCGTTTACCAAGACAGAAATGGATGTCAACAGTATATATTTAACTGTTTGTGTCCCTTTCACATGAATATTGCAACTTGTGATATTTAACAGCAGACCAAGGCATGGATGTTTAAAGAAGGTGCCAACTGTGTCTGGATGGTGGACAACGAAACTGGAAGCTACTTGTGCTTGGGGGATTAAATAATCTTCTCTTCTGGTGGTCTGTATGGGCCCTCGGGAGTCTGATCACTGTGTGTGTGCCCTCAAGTAACCACTGCTCCCAACAGGTTCTAACAGCCGGGTCAGAGCAGCCCAGAAGGCAAGCAATTTGTCGAAATGATCTTCCTGCTTCTCCGAATTCAGTGATTTGCCCCCCTCTCAAAGTCTGTCAACTAAGAAAAATGTCTTTCAGTGCATTGTGGAGCCATGTCCAGCAGTCAACAATCTCTCACCAAGTAGTACACTACCCAAAGTAGCATCTGAGAGCCTTTTTATACGGCAGTAGGGGATGCATTTTTACGTCACCTTGTGGCAAGACCCAGTGTCTCATCACACCACGCCCGTAACTATTTATATATCTGTCTATGACATAACTGCATGCTGAACTGCAGCAGTCTTGACATTGCTGTCTGGTTGCGAGTATTTTTAATGTCGATGAGTGTACTTCTTTTAAATATAATATGTTAAAAGGTTTACTTACCTATAACTAAAGTTGAGGGGCCAGAATTGCTAAATGCTGGTGCGAGTGTTGCTTCTGTGCCAATTGTCATGACACTGGGGAGTGAAGCCATAATGAGATTTTGTGCTTGGCTTAGAGTATGCTGCCCATGGTCCAGGCTATGCAGAGCAGTTAGTGTGCTGACAGGTGGAAGGGAGCCTCCGGCTGTTGGAATCAACTTGTCACTGCTCATGAGACTGTGGCTATGCTCTATAACAGATGGCGAAAGGCTGCTTTGGCTAGTCACCATGGAGGTCCCTCGGTCAGTGCCAGAGTCTTGGGAATAACGAAGACCTGTTTACAGATAAATAATATAGCAGTATGTAACGTAATAACCCGTTATAACTTTTTTGAGACATAGATGTGCTTATTACCTGTTGTTTTGGCTGTAGGAAGATCATGGGATGGCAGAGGTGGTGCAGAGGTCTGTTGGCCATTGTATGTGTCCATTGCAAGCTTGTGTCGAAATGCTTCTTCTTTGCGTCGGTTTGCAAACCAGTTGTACACTCGCACTTCTGTCACCAGATTAGAGCCGAGGCCTTGAGCTTGTGATGGGGACACCCCTCTCTGTAGACACTCTGCCCTTGAAGTTAACATAAGAAAATTAATAAAGGCTATTAGTAGGTATAAATTGTATAAATATGAAGGATGTTATATGGTAAATGCAGAATATTCACCCTGCCTTAGCCATGAAAGGAGACCTATATACTTTGATATTTGTCATTGCAAAATATGCATTTAGAAATAAACTATACATCAGGGGTAGGCAACCTTCAGCACTCCAGCTGTTGTAAAACTACAACTCCCAGCATTCATACTTGCTCAGCTGTGCTTGGAACTCCCATGGAAGTGAATGGAGCATGTTGGGAGTTGTAGTTTCACAGCAGCTGGAGTGCCGAAGGTTGCTGCTATACTTCATATATTACATGATATATTAATAAAGACGATATTTGTTTCTACTTTTTGTTTTGCGTTTGTTTTTTTTGTATGTGATTTTTGGTATCAAATACAATATAGCATTTTAAGCTTCCATAAGCCCCTTTGTTTAGGTGTATGTTTTTCACCAGACACAGATGAGCTCTTTCATTTCTCTTATGTCTACACTCTTAACTTCTTTTATTTTGCTTATAACCATTTCTGCTGACATTCTTTACCTGTTGCATTCTTCAACAAGTGCTTCACGTTCTTCTTTGCTGGGATTCTTCTGTCGTTCATAAGCTTGGAACAGGATGTGTTGTGAAGCTGGACCCCATTTGAAACGGTTCCTTCTCATTTTCTTATTTGGTACTTCTTCACAAGACATGTCATCTGACATCATTGTTTGGCCTGCATGTGTGAACTCTGTCATTAAAAAACATATATTAGAGCACCCTATATCTTTTTCAACATCAGGTTTCTTAGGTATTTAGTCATACTCACGCCTTGCAATCTCTCGCTGTTTACCGACATACCAGGTATACAGAGCTGCTCGCTTTTGAGTTTTCATGGGTGTACCCTTGTTGAGATGCTGGGATAAATGCGACTGGTTGAGTCCTGTGGTGTCCACCACTTCTCTCTGAGGAATATTGTGCTGCTGTAAGTAAGATTTGACCAGTTTGGCTACATGCCAGGGGTCTTCCCTAGAAGTTGAAAAACATCCAGTTAACTATATAAAGAGTATTGAAGAGCACAAACTGATCATTATGTTGGAAAAGTTAGCTGCTCCCTACTCCAGGCATCTCAGCAGAGAGCCCAAGAAGCTAGTTTGGCATCCCAGTTTGAGTGATTGACACAGTTTATATAACCAGCCATGCAGGAGTTTTAGCACTTTTGGAAGATTTTTTGAAGAAGCAACAGAACCCTTATTATTTTGAACTCACTGCATTATTTGAGTACAGGTCAGTAGACTTGAAGTCGTTCTGAAACTCACAGAATTATAAATTACTGAGATGCTGAGTTTGATTCATAAAAGCCACAGTTGGTTTAGGAAATGCATCTGTTACAGAAACCATGTTTCCCTGTGTTTGGGCAGAACTAAATCAAGTTTTTATGCAAAATAGATTTTTAAGAACATTTGGAGATGTTTGTTTAATCTTCCATGTCACTATCTAGGTATATAAAAATAATTAAAGAAAATAATGCAACTTTCAGACTCTTAACTGAGCTTAATGGTAGGTTATGATTTCCTGCTCTGTAGTGATCACTTTCAGCAGTCATCACAGGCAGGACTACTATGAAAAATAAAACTTAGTATTGATAATTTAAATTGCATAGACATCAATTAACATCTCCTGCCTTTTTGTTTTTCCATGTGGCTGCTGTAAAGTACCCCTCTAAATACTGTTAGCAGCCCAGGTCCGTTTCTTTAGCAAAAAGGAATGTTTTAATTTGTTAAAAAAAAAATAAAAGGTGGGTTTATGTACATATGAGACTGTAGAAGTTAACTGAGCTCTGTACTTTTCTGTATCTCCAGCAGTCCTATAGAAATTAATGGTTCTCATGATCAATGGGGGTCTCGGAGGTTGAATAGGAAATATGTTTCATTTGTGGGAAAACCCCTTAAAGCTAAAGCCCCACACTGCGGAAACACAGCGGGTTTTTTTGCAGTTTTTTGAGCCAAAGTCATCAGTGGATTTAAAAGATTTGAAACATTTAAGTCCTTTTATATTTTCCTTTCCTTTTCAAGCCACTCCTGCATTTGGCTATAAAAATGCAGCAAAAACTGTTTCCGCAACATATTGCCTTAGCCCTGGCCATGTTGTAGAAAAGCTGCTTTTTTTTGTTGCAGATTTTACTGCATTTTTTTTAGCCAGACCCAGGAGTAGCTACAGAATAAATCTGCAACAACAACAAAAACAGTTTTTCTGCAACGTGGGTCCTTAGCCTAAAGGGGAACTGTCACCAAGTACAATATGCTAAATGACATACATCGTTTCATTGCTGCTGTGCGAATGATCAATATGACGCTGGTAGGTTATATGTAATTTAGCTCTTATTAACCAAGTGGGTGGGAACCTTTTGTTTTCCACTTGAATGAGGTGAATAAGAGCTAGTTTACATATAACCTTCCAGGGGTCATAACTTTTGAACAGGTAGACAGATTTAAACATAAAAACACCAACTTGTTCAGGGACACTTTAAAAATGAAATGAAGTATTGCTGTAGCATTTTACGCTTGATGGCAGACTTGCCAGACAAAGACAAGAGTGGCACAGTTTAAAAATATATTTAAAAAGGACCTGTAACCCGTTGTACATGTCTTATTTTAGTAAATACATGTATTCCTCATTAAATAATTCTGGAGCATGTTTTTTTCACTCCCCCAGCTGGTTACACCAAGGTGTCAATGTATTCATAAACTATTATTGGGACTAACAGAGGAATGGTACAACCCAGTGTTATTAGATCCAGAATCGTTTAATAGGAAAACAAATCAGGAATGCTGATGAGTCCTCTTTTAATATATTTACAAATGTAGTTTAAAAGGTTTGTCCAGGAAATACAGATTTTTTTTTCCTGGATGCCAAGGAAAGTAAAAAAAACAAAAAAAAACATACTCAACCTGTCCCCTGCGCCACATGTCCCAGGCCACTGTTTGGTCCAGCAGCGCCTCGGGGCTTGTTCCTGCGGAAGTCTTCGCCGCACAAGACCACTGAGGCCAATCAGTGGCCTCCATGGCCTAAGGAAAGCACCTGCGACATCCTAGGTGCTTTTCTTAGCCCACTTATTGGCCTCAGTGGTCACGTGGGGCAACGAAGTCCGCTGGAACAAGCCCCAAAGTGCCTGGGACACGGAGAGCAGGGGACAGGTGGGTATGTTTTTTTGTTTTTTTTTTCACTTTCCCCCGGCCTCCAGGAAAAAAATAGCATTTCCTGGACAACCCCTTTAGGTTGATAAAAAAAAAAAAAACTTCTGAATGAGAATATTTTATAAAATATTTCAGATTCTTATGTAAAGGGGTATTCCAGTTACTGCAATTTATTCCCTCTTCACAGTTTGTTGGAGGCCCAGCTTCTAGCACTTCCACCCATCATAAGTGTCTTCCCATGTAGCCTGCGCAAAAGGACTGGCATGTTGCTCATGCATGCTGCCACTCTCTTCAGTTCATTTGGTCTCCCAGTGATAGCTGAGTTCTGTTCTTGCCTTTTTTTCAGCCCCATAACACAACAGTGAACTCAAAATCAGCATGCATGTAAGACCGACACTCCATTCATATGGCGCACATGGGATTCCCACTGATCAGTATTCACTGTCCTTTGGGGATAACATTTAGTAGCTGTGGTAATTGTGGATTTCTCTGTTATAAAATGAAACAACTATCCAATTATTCTTTTGCTGCTGACAGTATGAGTATATATTCATCAATCTACTCTCCACTATTTTTTATTATTATTATTATTACTGGTTTTATTTGTTATTGTGATGCTAATTTATTTCTCACCTTGTCCTCTGCTATATCTTATATAGAATGTAGTTATCATCTACGTATATCCACTTAACACTCTGTGCTGTAAATGTACAGCGAAAAGCAAAGGTCCTTAGCACTCAGGGGTAATGATATGCTGCTATGACAACCTGGGGTCAGATCAAAATTCCCAGGTCTGCCATCTTTACTTGTCTATCAGGTCCTGCCCAAGACAGGACCTGATTGGCTGGTTAAAAGCTAACAGCTAGAATATACTGCAGTACATTAGTACTGCAATGTATTGTGTCAGGGATCAGAGGATCCCCATGGTCTAGTCCCTTAATGAAAAAAAAAAAGTAAAAAAAAAAAAAATTTTAATAAGCACAAAATCCAGTTATAAACATTTCCACTTGTTTATTGTGTAAACAAATAAAAAAATAATGCATTTTTAGTATATCCGCATATATAACAACCCTTACTATAAAAATAACGCATTATTTATCCAATGAGGTGCATGTCATGAAAATAAAGCTATATGTCAGAAATGCTGGTTTTTTTTTTCATTATGCTGCGCAAATTTTTTTTTATAAAACATGGTCTAAAACTCATACGACAATGTGAATGGTATCAAGAAATAGTACAGCTCATCTCACCAACAAGCCTTCAATCAACTCTATTGATGGAAAAATAAAAAAGTAATGGCTCTCAGAACATGGCAATGCAAAACAATTTTTTTTTCCCGAAAAGTCTTCACTTTGTGCAAGATGAGTAAAACACCAAAAAACCCCTATATGTTTGGTACTTTACTCATACTGACCCATAGAATAAGAATATGTTGCTTATGCACTACAGTAAATGGTGCAAATTTTGTAATGTAAAAATGGTATGAGAATTAGTGTTTTGTTCCCATACCTCTCAAAAATGGTTAATAAATTTAAGTTTATAAATTATGAGCACTACCAGAAGGTGACATTGAAAAATAAAACATATCCTGCAAAATACAAGCCCTCAAACAGCTACATTGGCATAAAAAAGATATGGCTTTCAAAATTTTGCCAATGTACTCATGTTACATTAATAGAACTGCTATTATACTTTTTTTATTGCCAGCTTTCTTATTATGAACTATGAGTCTCCTTTCCATTCCTGAGCTGTACCATCTAACCCCCACTCTGACCCTCCAAATTCTAGAGTGTCTTCAGTGTGGACCAGAAATCAGTTTTACTATGCCTTCCTATGAGATGCATGGTGAGTGTCTCATAGGAATACATAAAGACTGACTTCAGGTCCACAATAAAGATGCTGTAGGATTCTGAGAGTCAGAGTTCTGGTCACATGATACTGCTGAGAAATGGAACAGAGACTCATAATTTGTTTTTAGTGTCATACAACCTAGTAAAACCTAATGACTAGGCAAATGTTTACCAGCCTTGGCTTAGAAAAGACTGTGTTGATGTGTTTCTGAACATGTACAGTACAGACCAAAAGTTTGGACACACCTTCTCATTCCAAGAGTTTTCTGTATTTTCATGACTATAAAAATTGTAGATTCACACTGAAGGCATCAAAACTATGAATTAACACATGTGGAATTATATACTTAACAAAAAAGTCTGAAACAACTGAAAATATGTCTTATATTCTAGGTTCTTCAAAGTAGCCACCTTTTGCTTTGATTACTGCTTTGCAAACTCTTGGCATTCTCTTGATGAGCTTCAAGAGGTAGTCGCCTGAAATGGTTTTCACTTCACAGGTGTGCCCTGTCAGGTTTAATAAGTGGGATTTCTTGCCTTATAAATGGGGTTGGGACCATCAGTTGTGTTGTTCAGAAGTCAGGTGGATACACAGCTGATAGTCCTACTGAATGGAGTGTTAGAATTTGTATTATGGCAAGAACAAAGCAGCTAAGTAAAGAAAAACGAGAGGCCATCATTACTTTAAGAAATGAAGGTCAGTCAGTCCGAAAAATTGGAAAAACTTTGAAAGTGTCCCCAAGTGCAGTGGCCAAAACCATCAAGCGCTACAAAGAAACTGGCTCACATGAGGACCTCCCCATGAAAGGAAGACCAAGAATCACCTCTGCTGCGGAGGATAAGTTCATCCGAGTCACCAGCCTCAGAAATCGCAGGTTAACAGCAGCTCAGATTAGAGACCAGGTCAATGCCACACAGAGTTCTAGCAGCAGACACATCTCTACAACAACTGTTAAGAGGAGACTGTGTGCAGCAGGCCTTCATGGTAAAATAGCTGCTAGGAAACCACTGCTAAGGACAGGCAACAAGCAGAAGAGACTTGTTTGGGCTAAAGAACACAAGGAATGGACATTAGACCTGTGGAAATCTGTGCTTTGGTCTGATGAGTCCAAATTTGAGATCTTTGGTTCCAACCACCGTGTCTTTGTGCGATGCAGAAAAGGTGAACGAATGGACTCTACATGCCTGGTTCCCACCATGAAGCATGGAGGAGGAGGTGTGATGGTGTGGGGGTGCTTTGCTGGTGACACTGTTGGGGATTTATTCAAAATTGAAGGAATACTGAACCAGCATGGTTACCACAGCATCTTGCAGTGGCATGCTATTCCATCTGGTTTGCGTTTCGTTGGACCATCATTTATTTTTCAACAGGACAATGACCCCAAATACACCTCCAGACTGTGTAAGGGCTATTTGACCAAGAAGGAGAGTGATGGGGTGCTACGCCAGATGACCTGGCCTCCACAGTCACCAGACCTGAACCCAATCGAGATGGTTTGGGGTGAGCTGGACCGCAGAGTGAAGGCAAAAGGGCCAACAAGTGCTAAGCATCTCTGGGAACTCCTTCAAGACTGTTGGAAGACCATTTCAGGTGACTACCTCTTGAAACTCATCAAGAGAATGCCAAGAGTGTGCAAAGCAGTAATCAAAGCAAAAGGTGGCTACTGAAGAACCTAGAATATAAGACATATTTTCAGTTGTTTCAGACTTTTTTGTTAAGTATATAATTCCACATGTGTTAATTCATAGTTTTGATGTCTTCAGTGTGAATCTACAATTTTTATAGTCATGAAAATACAGAAAACTCTTGGAATGAGAAGGTGTGTCCAAACTTTTGGTCTGTACTGTATATTGTGATATTTTTAACAGTTGTATGGTAATCAATAAATGAACCCTGGCACCTATGTGGCGCTAAAAGGGTTAAGAGTTATCAAGAAAAACATGGCTATAAAAGAAAAATAGAGGGTAGGGCAACCTTTGGATTAGAGCTACAGTTAACACAATATAGTTATTGCTGAAGACTTGTTCTTGTAAAGCTTTTGTCTGAATCAGTAATTCTGTATCTCTAGAAGGAATACAACTTCTCACTAGGGATTGTGTTACCAGGATTTCATTAGAATTTGCACTGTAATTTCATTTCACTTTTATGCTATGTGTTATTTGTCAAATACACAAAATAAATTGGTAGAAAGAAAAAAGAAAAGAATATTTCACCACAATATTCAAGGCTACTTTACTGTAAGAGCAGTAAGAATATGGATTTCTTTTCTGCCACTGCATGTTGTCATGGTTAATTGATTGAAAGATTTCAAAGGGGATCTGGATGCCATACTTGAAAAAAAAAATAATATTCAAGATTTAATCATCATAAATGGGGACTGAGGTTACAGTATAGTGGAAGTACTTTTGGGTTCCAGTGACCACCAATGCTTATGGTTTGACATAAAAACAGTACCCTACACAAAAGGATTACACTTTAGAAAAACTAATTTCAAGGAAATAGAAGAATGTCTAAAAAGTGAGTTAAAAGGGTGGATTAAAACAGCAGGAGTGTGTGCCCAATGGATACTGTTAAAGGGGGCCATTTTAAAGGCAACTAAATTGTATGTCAGGCAGACTAGCAAAAGTAAAAAGAGAAATAGGCCACTATGGTTTACTAGGGAAATATGTAATACAGTAAAAGAAAGGAAGGGAGCAAATAAGAGGTATAAAGAAACCAGAAGTGTCTGTATAAAATTAGACAGAAGGATGCCAAACATTATTAATGCTGCTAAAGCAGCACAAGAAGAAGAAATGGCTAAGAATATCAAGAATGGGGATAAAATCTTCTTCAGGTATATTCGTAATAGAAAGAAGAAAGACTAAGATTAGAAATGGGGAAAAGCCCCATAATGATCGGGATAAGGCTGTCGCTGACCATTTCAATAGTAACTTTAGTTTAGTTACTTAACATGGCTGACATGTTAACCCTAAAAGGACACAGGGTAGTTTGTACGTTAATGCTCGACGATTTTTTTTAAGTGAGGGCTTATTCCTTGCTTGTCGAGTTGCTTGTACTTTCATTTGGCACTGTATCGGGGTCCATACTGTATAATGTTTTAAAAAGCTTTTATTAACAGTTTTTTGGGGCCCATGTGAAAAGACCCCCAATTCTATCATAAATTTTAGCATTTTGTTTTTATGGCGTTCACTCTGCATTAAAAATGACATGGCAACTTTGTCCAGTGGGTCATTATGATTACAACTATACCATACTTGTATTGCTTTTATCATGTTTTACAGCTTTTACAAATAAACGTCACTTTTTGAAAATGAAAACTTGTGGGACAAGTTGTACTTTTTATTGGTGTGCATGACTTTTTAATCACTTTTTATTGCTAATTTTTGGGGAAAGCTTGGTGACCAAAATACATTATTTTGCACATTGCGGTATGTATTTTTCACAACGTTCACCATAAATAAATAAAGCTTTTTTTGGATAGTGGGGGCTTATGTGCAGGGATACCTAACATATTTGTTTATTTTTTGTTCACGTTATGTGTTTTTTAAATGTAAAGGTGTTTTTTTTAATCTTTTTATAATTATTTATTTAAAACTTTTTGAACTTTTTTTTTTTCCACTGTCCCTCAGGGGGACTTCAAACTAGGATCTCTGATCCCCAGTGCAATCAATGTACAGCAATACATAGTATTGCAGCACATTGCATGTAGGTTCCCTATGAATTGACTTACTACTCTGTGATGTCTCATTTTGTACTGTATGTACTTAAATCCTACAAATTGTAAAGTGCTGTGGAATATGTTGGCACTATATAAATAAAATGTATTATTATTATCTATAACAGGGAAGGGCAATCAGGAGACTGCTGCTCGACCTCCTGGCTGCTATGGCAACCCCACGGACCCTACAATCTTATTGTGGGGGATCCCAGTAGTGGTGGGGTGGCAATCTTGCCCCTGGCTTCCTGGATGCCGTGATCACTATTGAACATGGCTTCCAGGGGGTTAATCCGCCGGAGTCGGAGTATCTTCTGACTCTGATGAGTAGTTCCGGGACTCGGCTGTGTTAAACGCTGCCGGAGGTAATGCTGCGGGCACAGATTCTGTGCTCATGGCATTACAGTGCTGTACTATTACAGCGCTGAGCGTTAACTATACGCTCAGCGCGACGTAATAGTATGGCACAGAGCAGGAAGTGGTCAAAGGTACAAATAAGCTTCAGGAGGAAAGTGTTTTTATTGAAAATAAACACAATAACAAGATCGCTGGTTCAAATCCCCTATTGGGGAAAAATTGTAAAAAAAAGTTCCAATGTTTTAATAAATTAATAAACAAAGCCCCCAAAATGCCTATTTTCCCAATATAAAATGTTTTATTATGTAAAAAATAATAATAAAAAACCTGTACATATTTGGCATCACCGCGTCTGTAAAAACTCATACAACAAAACTTAAACATTATTTAACATGCGAAGTGAATGTCATAAAAAAAGCAGGAATAATAATTTTTTTTGCCATATGGCCTCACAAAATATACAATAAAAAGTTATCAAAAAGTAATATGAAACCAAAAACCAACAAAAAAAACACATCTCGTACCACATAAAATGGCTTGATGTGGAACCCCCAGGTGTCAAGTATGCAAATTTGCCAAGAGATCTACCAGTTTTGCAAATTCATATGGATCCAAATCATATAATATTAAGAATTTTATCAGCTGTAATTCCAAATACGTTATTTATCTGATTTCTTCTACATCTTGCAATTTACATTATGTGGGATGTATAATTCGCTTACTGACAACCCGTATCTCGGAGCATTTGTCTGATTGTAATAATGACAATCTTTCCAAAACCTCTGATACATTTTATTACTTGTTATACAGGGAGTACTATCTTTTTTCAATTTGTTGCTATAGAAAAAATAAGCAAGCCATTACGTGGAGGGGACTGGAGGAGAAAGTTACTCAGGAGAGAAGCCTTCTGGATATTCGAGTTGGCAACTCGCAATCCAGCAGGTTTAAACTTGAGATCTGACCTGTCTTATTTCTATTACCGTGTTTCTCCTAAAATAAGACCTACCCCGAAAATAAGCCCTGGCTAGATTTTCCAGGTTTTTTGGAGAAGGCTTAAAATATTAGCCCTACTCCAAAAATAAGCCCTAGCTAGTTTAACCCCTTTCCGACATCTGCCGTGCGATTACGGCAGATGCCGGGTCCTTAAAGATGGCGGCTGCTCTGCTGCAGAGCGGCTACCATAGCTACTGTACTCGGTCTCCGCTGTAATGTACAGCGGAGTCCCGAGTTAATGCCCACGATCAGGGTCTACTCTGATCGCAGGCATTATTGAGCGTGAACCCCCCTCCAAAGTATTACAACTGCCTGAGGCCGGTCTGTGACCCCCCAACCCCAAAGTAACAAACCTGTACCTGAGGCAGGTCCCCAGCGCCACAGCTACTGTTCCGGGTCTCCTCTAATGTACAGCAGAGACCTGGAGTTAATGCCCGTGATCAGAGTCTACTCTGATCGTGGGCATTGTTGAATGTGACCCCCCCCCCCCTCCCAAAGTATTACAAGTGCCCCGGGCCAGTCCGTGACCCCCCCAACCCACCCCCCAAAGCAGAACAACGCACCCCCAAAAGCAGTACCTTTCTAGTTGCAGGCTGGCTCCTTCGCAGGAGCAGACCTGTTCCTTTGACAGCTGGGAGCATTATGAAGGCTCCCAGGCCTGTCATAGGAATATTACTATTGAGTCTGGTCTATGACAAGCCGCAATAGTAATGTGGAGAATCTCCCATAGACTGCAATACGTTTTATTGCAGCCTATGGGACGATTGCAGATTCAAGCCCCCTAGGGGTAATTAATAGTTAAAAAATAAAAAAAAAAAAAACAATAAAAGTTCAAGTCCCCCCACTTTCATTAGAATACATATAAAACTAAAAAATTACTGTGAAACACATACACATGAGGTATCTCTGTGTCCAAAAACACCCGGTCTACAAAGTTATAAAAATATTTTTCCTGTATGGTGAATACCGTAGTGGGGGGGAAAAAAAAAATCAAAAGTGCAGAACCGCTGTTTTTTCGCTGTTTCACCTCTAATAAAAATTGAAATAAAAAGTGATCAAATGTGTGACTGTTGTTCATGGAAAAAATTAAGACCTACCCTGAAAATAAGCCCTAGCTCTTTTTTTTGGAGAAAAAATAATATAAGACCCTGTCTAATTTTTGGAGAAACACGGTAAGTGTTCCTCTTCATTGTGATCTTTAGTCAAACATTTTTCTGGTTCAATATGTTTGAATTTGCTGGGTTCACATAAGTCACATGACATTCTGTCAGGTGTCTGTGTGACCTTCCAGCTTCTCCATACATCTCCATTCAAGCGGTATGTTTATGGATCAAACTAACTTTTGGTATGGATACTCTGGCATTATTGACTGTGGGGGATTTGGAGCGTGATCTTTCATCTTCACAGTTTATGAAGGTAGGTTATAAATATTTTCCTTTATTTTCCTGTATTCTGCAATATTCATTATTGTTCTATTTTATTTTTTTATTTAATAGGGTACTTAATGATCAGTTCTGATGCAACTTTTGTAGTCTAATGTTTTATTATTTTGGATTATCAGATGCACCTTGTTTTAGATTCTTTTCACAGGATTAGAATAATTTTTGTTCTCATCTGTATCCTTGCCTTATGTAGATCGTGCTGGATTATGTACTTTTCTGTCTGTATCGATTAATTATATATGTACTCATACGCATCACTATACAGTACAGTATATCATTCATCATTTGTTTTATGTTTTATGGCTTCTTCATGTATTGTTTTATTGTTGCCTTATATACATGTGCTATGATGGTTTGGTTTTTGTTTTTGTCTGACATGAGTTTAGTTGGTGTTTGTGATCAGATCTAAAGGAGTTAAAGGGGTTGGCCATGTTCAGACCAATATTGAGAGACAAATGTTATTGTTTGTATAATAAAAAGTTGTACTATTTTCCAATGTTCTTTCTGTATCAGTTCCTCACAGTTTTCTAGATCTCTGCTTGCTGTCATTCATTCTGCTTACTTCTAGTGGATAAAATTCTGAGCATGGTCATGTGATGTACAGTCCATAGTCATGTGATGGATACACAGGTGCACTGCTCATTATAGTCATAGCACTGTAGTCAGACATCTGCCTGGTAATGAGCTGTGCACCTGTGTGTCCATCACATGATTATGGACTGTACATCACATGACCATGGACAGAATTTTAGGACTTTATGCTATGACTACGGTGACTACGCCTCGAAACATGTAAGTTAAGTTATATGCATTGTTTTTCCTCCAACTTTTATATTTTTTTCTACATCAATTAAAAGTTACGTTTTACTTATTTTTCCCGTGCTGGATATATATATTTTTTTATTTGCTATACACATCCCTCAACCTAAGGGCATTTTTCCTTTGCATCAGAATATCAGATACTGATCTCCACCTGTGACCTTGGATATGTGAGTGGGCCGTGCTCTATTCATTTTTCTTAGTTTCACAAAAAATAAACCCTGGCAACAGAAAAATATTATTTTTTTTATTTATTATGCTTATTTATATAGCACCATCATATTCCGCAGCGCTTTTACAGACATTGTCAATCACTGTCCCATATAAGGCTCACAATCTACATTCCCTATCAGTATGTCTTTGGAGTGTGGGAGGAAACCGGAGTACCCGGAAGAAACCCACACAAACACGGGGGAGAACATACAAACTCCTTGCAGATGTTGTCCCTGGCAGGATTTGAACCCAGGACTCCAGTGCTGCAAGGCTGCAGTGCTAACCACTGAACCACCGTGCTGCCTGAAATAAAAATGTTATGCCCCTCAGAAGATGGCAATGGCAAAGCAATTGATTTTTTTTCCCTAAATAGAATTTTATTCTATAAAATTAGTAACACATAAAAAACCCAACATAAATTAGGTATTGCCATAATCATAACAATCCACAGCATATAATATTATAATAATAATATATTTTATTTTATTTGCTTTTTTTTAAAATCCCACACAGAAAGAGTTAATAAAATTTAGTCAATTTATAGGCACCCTAAAACGGTGTCATTAAAAATGCACCATATCTCGCAAAAAAGCAAGCCCTCATATGGCTACACCACCAGAAAATAAAAAAGTGTATAACTTGTACAATGCAATGACAAAAAGAAAAATTTCTGCACCTTTAGGACAAAACTGGCTTCAGCAGAAAAGAAAATGTGTAAGCCATGCGAGTGTACATCAGGATACACCCTATGGTTAGAGTTTACAAGAGAAAAGACACCAGAACTGACCCAGCAGAATTACCCCCACCCCTCCACACCCAGTTATAAGAGCTAGTGGAAAAATAGCGTTGGATTTGGTGTACTCAGTGTACTCCACACAGCTTACATAGTCACTTCTGGGAAACTAATGCTCATTATACCCTTTGATTAATTCCTTAAGGGATGTAGTTTTCATAATGGGTCACTTTCTGGGGGATTCCACTTTACTGTCACTTTACTGATAATCCAAAAAGATCACTATACGCCTTCAGAAATTCTTTGAGGAGTGTAGTTTCTAAAATAGGGGGTCCATTGTTATTTATTTTGCCTCAGACGTTCAGCAATTGCACATCAAATTGGCCTCAAATTGCATGGTCCTTTTTAACTTCTGAGCCCAGTCGTATTTCTAGGTAAAAGATTAGGGCCACAAGCTGGGCATAACATATCCGGCACTGAAATGGCATATATCTGAGAAAATCACAATTTTAATTTTACACCATCTGCTGCGGATTTCTTTTTGGAAAGCATCTCTGGGGTCAAATGACCACTATACCCTTTGAGGGGTGCAGTTTCCAAAATGAAGTCATTTCTTGGTATTCTCCACTGCATTAGCACCTTGGGGGAAATTGTGTCTTGGCACCTGAAAATTATTCTGCCTTCCAAAAGTTCAATTGTAAAAATTAAAGGAACATTTTATAGATAAGGCTGTAATGTTGCTATTTTCACAGCACAATTCTGTAAAAGACCCGTAAGGTCAAAATACTCACTATAACCCTTGGCAAATTCCTTGAGGGGCCTAGTTTCCAAAATGGGGTCACTTTTGGATAGGGGATTTCTACTCTTATGGCACCTCAGGGCCTATGCAAATGAGATGTGGTACCTGAAAACTATTCCAATAAAATCTGCCATCCAAAAGTCAAATAGTGCTCTTTCTGTTCCTAGCCCTGCCATGTGCCCTGACAGCAGTATACCAACACATATGGGGTATTTCCGTACTTAGTAAAAATTGTGTAATGAACTGTGAGTTGCTTTTTCTTTTATTACCCTATGTGAAGATGAAAAATGTGGGGCTAAAGCAACATTTTATTGGAAAAAAATACATTTTTCATTTTCACATCTCAATGGTAATAAATTATTTGAAAAACCAGTAGGGTAAAAATGCTCACTATACCCATTGATAAATTCCTTGAGTGGTCTAATTTCCATAATAGGGGGTTAGTTTCCACTGTTTTGGCACCTAAGTGCTTCAGCAAATACGGCATGACACCTGAAACTGATCACAGCAAAATCAGCCCTCCAAAATCGTCCCTCCTTCGGTTTTGCATCCTGCCGTGTACCCATACAGTGGGGAAAAAAAAGTATTTAGTCAGCTACCAATTGTGCAAGTTCTCCCACTTAAAAAGATGATAGAGGCCTGTAATTGACATCATAGGTAGACCTCAACTAAGAGAGACAAAATGAGAAAACATATCTAGAAAATCACATTGTCTGATTTTTTAAGAATTTATTTGCAAATTATGGTGGAAAATAAGTATTTGGTAACCTAAAAACAAGCAAGATTTCTGGCTCTCACAGACCTGTAACTTCTTCTTTAAGAGGCTCCTCTGTCCTCCACTCATTACCTGTAGTAATGGCACCTGTTTGACATTGTTATCAGTATAAAAGACACCTGTCCACAACCTCAAACAGTCACACTCCAAACTCCACTATGGTGAAGACCAAAGAGATGTGGAAGGACACCAGAAACAACATTGAAGACCTGCACCAGGCTGGGAAGACTGAATCTGCAATAGGCAAGCAGCTTGTTGTGAAGAAATCAACTGTGGGTGTAATAATTAGAAAATGGAAGACATACAAGACCACTGATAATCTCCCTCGATGAGGGGTCCACGCAGGATCTCATCCCGTGGGGTCAAAATGATCACAAGAATGGTGAGCAAAAATTCCAGAACCACACGTGGGGACCTAGTGAATGACCTGCAGAAAGCTGGGACTAACGTAACAAAGGCTACCGTCAGTAACACACTACGTCGCCAGGGACTCAGATCCTGCAGTGCCAGACGTGTCCCCCTGCTTAAGCCAGTACATATCCGGGCCCGTCTGAAGTTTGCCATCCATTTACATAAAGTGAATGTTAAAAAAAAAAGATCAGTTTCTGTCCTTTTTTTTTGTTTAACCTAGACTCTATATAATCAAATGACCAATGATTTGCATCTGATTTTTGCATCCATTAAATGGATTTGGTAAACAGATGTAAGAGATTGTATGTGAGTGTACCCTTAGGCTGTAGAATAATGATTTTCAATATTGCATGTTTCCACATTTACGGAAATGCAGAACAAAGAATATGTACAGGCCTAAGGACATTTCTGCATCTTGCACCATTCACAGGTAGGTGGGACATTAAACCATGATTTACACACATACTCAGAAATATAGGAAATGTGATGTCCTATATAGGATAGATGTTAAGCTGAACATGGCCATTCTATTCAGTGTAGTTGGAAACAGGTAATCAAAATTTAGATATTTGCTAATGCCACCAATAATTTTATAGTATGTGGGGCATCTGATGTAGTGTATTTTCAATAATGGTATTTGTTTTTGATGTGTCAGCTCAGAGCTGTAGCTAGATTTCACCTGGAGCAAAGTGTTCCTTACTCACTAAGTCACTTACTCTGTATCTAAATACATAAAAGTCACTTGTTGGTGGCCCCTTGATAACCATGTCCCAGTTTCCCCCCACAGCTATGCCCCCTAGCCAGTTTACCATGTGGTCCTGACTATAAGAGAAGTGTGTATTGCATGCTGAATGGTCAACCATGTAATAAATGAATGGGTCTCTTCTTCTTACTGCTGAATCCCACATGTCTTACTAGGGTTTATGGACAGGTATTGTTTTGTGACATGTGACAATCCCATGTAAAGAAAAATGGCATAATGTGTAGTGTATGGGCTTGTTCTCTTATTCTTGCCCCTGCAGGGATCCATTACTGTTTGTATATAATGGAAGGGAACATTTCGTTTTAAAGTGCATGTAAGAACAACGAGCACATATAAAAAAGGCAGTATACGCCTATCTGAAATACTAATTAACACATTAAAATTTGATTGTATACATGATATATTACCAGTAAATTTTTCTTTTGCAAAGGTGCATTACGTGCTGAAAGTGTGTCTATACACACCTGAGCACACAAAGCAAACCCTCCCCCAGCGCCAAATGGTGCTTCTCTTAGCTACTGATACCAGCTTATCTGAGCGCAAAGTCCAACCTGACGGTAAACAATAACTGCTATGTACTGGGAACAGGGAGCTACATTTACTGTATACCAAGGGGCCATCTGTGCCCCATAGGGTCTTTTACAAAACAAGCATATATGTGCCCTGTACTTAATAATATTATGGCATAGTTAATCTTTAGATTTACTTTTGCATATTCTATATCATAAGCCATAAACAAAACTCTGATTTACAGTCCCTTCACAGTAATGATTATCTCCACTGTGATCATCAGGAATAGCCATCTTGTGCAGCACAACATGTACAGTGTCTTGCTTGGAGTTAGTGTTGAATGGGACCTGCTAGAAATGTACAAACACCTCTCTGGGTACAGGTGATACCCCACAGCCCCATATTCTATCTTTAAAGGTCATTTCTAAGGGCGTTTTCACCTCCCTTTTGTTCCGTGAACAATAAGTAACCCAGTTAGTTAGTTATCAACTCAGAGGAAACAAGAGGCTGGTTGATAATTTATAGCACCTTAACCAATTTAAATGGAAAGTTCATATGAAGAGATTTCTATCTGAGTAGACCCAAAACAGGCAGACACTGTCTCTCAGTTCATTCTTTAGGTTACACATGGCTGGAGCACAGTATCTTGCTGCTAAGCTAACCAGAGAGTAGATCATATTCTAGAACTGGACTGAACCTGGAATTGCAATGTGGACATGGTTACAGGTAAGATTGATTGGGCATCCCAATATATACTTAGTCAGGGCTGCTACTGGGTATAGGGGATTTCTCAACACAGTCTTCAGGAAAGGTTTGTCATTAACATTAGATGTTAAAAACTGTGACCTTAATAAACCAGATTAGGGAAGGAATTTAGTCAACTGTATCTGCCCAGCTGAATGGTTTGCCCTATACAGGCAGTCAAGCAGAACAGTTTTGTTGAGCTGTCCGCAGCAGCACTATCGCTGTCATCTCAGTTCAAAGTAGCATTAGAGCGGTTAATCATCAGAGTTAATCATCACAAAAGGCAGAGGCCATTTGGTTTATAAGTGCACAAATTATGGAGGGCCTAGATAATTAGTAACCAGATCAGGCCCCCTGAGCCCCATTGATTAGGAGAACCCACATCACCCTGAGGAGATTCAGAGCAGGACCCACAGCAACATAGGCAGAAGGAGTAGGACCTCAATTAGGGGGTAAGAAAGATCAGCATCACCAAAGAAGAGACAATACTCAATTGGGAAAATGGATCCAAAAGACTCACAAAAGAGGACTTTACAAAATATAAACATCTGGAACCCTGGTATCCTAATACGTGGAGTTGGGAGACTGAACCAATACAAGATATCTAAATTGAGAGAGAAAAACTATTTTGAGGCTACATATTTCCTGGGAAAAATAATTGGACTTGAACACATATTGCCAGAGATTAAGGTTCAGGATCAAGAGAGATTGTGGTTTATACATGTCATCTTGAACAAAGGGAATAATGGAGTGATGGTCTGCAAGCTTTGCCTTAGATTGTCTTTCCCATGTACATATTGGAGATTCTCGTATTCTGCATGCAAGTGTCCACATTCGTGGTGTTACTATTTAAACATTTACAATTTGCAACAACATTTTTTTATACTTAATAAATAAATGCAGAATAAGGTGCCTGGAATAGGAAAACAGTCTGTGAAGAAAAGTATGGAGAATAAGGTATTAAGTGTAGGACAGTGTAATAGAGTACAAAGATCTTACTGGAGCAGACGTTCCACCACGGCCTTCTGATGAGCAGCTTCTTCTGGGCTCAGTCTTTCCAAATCCTTAATAACTGGAGGTGTGAAATCACCCCCATCTTCGGAACTGTCGTCTTCTGACATATGAGGCTCCCCTAGCCCATTGGGAAGTTGTACACAGTGCTCTCCATCTTCCAAACTACTCATATCATCCAGGGGATCTCTGGGATATTGATAATTGTTGCCATCATTCAGAGCCTTCATAATAGTCTCCTTAGTGACACCTGACTCCAGCAATGCCTTTAGTAGCTCCTGCTGCAAGTAAGTAAGTTGAGACGCCATCCTCAATGTTACCTGCTAACATCTCACCATCCTGCGGTTGCAATAGGGATCAGCAGGCGGGAGCCCATGCTCTACCCACCTTCTGTCTCCTCCTCCCCCCAAAAATACTTGCTTTGCGGCCACAACCAGCAAGTGGTCACCCCCCGGACTGTCTTCACTGAGACATAGCAGATAAGGGACCCTTGTCACTCTCTGTTTACATCAGAGCAGTGTAAATCCTCCAAGGTTCATATTTATCCCTGCGCTTCACAAGTTACTGAACTTTGGACCCCAACTCTGCACAAAGTGCATGTGTGAGAGAGGGGGGAGTGAAAGGGAAGAGCAAGTAAGAGGAAATAAAGAAATGAGAGTAGGAAAGACTAAAAATCAGAGAGAAAAACAGGAGACATTCAAATACGATACAAGAAAGCAGATAAGGGTATAGAGATTATAAATAGCTGATACTAGGTTATGGTGGGTGTCATAAAACCGTTAATTTTTTTTAGCTTACGATTCAAACAAATCAACCTATAACTTAAAACAAAGTTTCTCAGTGTTTATAAGCCACAGACCCCTTACTGAAATACATAAAATCCCCCCAAGTCTATGGTCATACACTGCCCTGCTCATTTAAAGCACAGCATGAGGACACTGAGAGTATCCCCTAAAGACATGGCGTAAATCTCTGGGGTACATAAACCACAGGTTTGAAATTTTGGTCCACTACATGGCGCCATGTAACTGTCTTTACCATATTTTGTATGCAGTATAGTATTAATAAATGACTGCTTTTCATTTCACATTTTTAAAAAACGTAAGAAAAGATATATATATATATGAATATAAAATATTTAAAAAAAAATGGCCATAAGAAGAAAACTGTTATCTATGATCATTCTAGGGGCCTTCACACAGCACAGATTTGGTTAGGCTTTTGGTTTTTACTCTATTTAGAAATGGATTCTAAAAGTATAATAGAAAGTTGTATACCTTTGTTGATCTAATCCTGCTTTCAGTTTAAGTGAAACAAATGCAAATACCACACCAGCACTGTATGAACAAGGCCTAAAAGATTAAAATTATAGTGTATGAGTGTTTGCTATTGGTTGCTGCATGTTGACAATGTTAATAAATTGTGTTTTGGGGACACAACTGTGATACAGCTTCAGCAGGTGTATTATTGGTAGCAGAATTACTTTTCATCCAAACTACACTGTAAAAAAGTTATTATCACTTAAATTTAGATTGTACGCTCTTAAGGGTGGACTACTCTTTTGTCTCACTGTTCCTTATTTATCTGTATATTATTTTTACTGCTACTCCAAAATGTAAAGTGATGTGGTCCATGTTGGTTCTAAATGAATAAAGACTTGTTACAACAATGTGCTTCCATTTATAGATCACTTATTCACAGAATGTAGTACATAGTTAATATTCACAGAATGTAGTACATAGTTAATATTCACAGAATGTAGTGCATAGTTAATGCGCACTAGCAGATCACTAACAGTTTAGGGGTTAACTCAGCACAGGTGTCAGTCGCCTTCTGGTGCAGTGTAAGGCAGTTCCTGTTAGCAGGTTCACAGACTTCATTAATATATCCCAGCAAGGTCAATAGAACCATAAACAAAAGCTGTAGATACAAACCTAAGAACCGTCTAGATTTTAAGCCCTGCACCAGTTTTGTCAGCCTTGTAATCTGAATGTGTGATTTCTTGTACATAAGAAAAAGAAAATTTGTGATCTATAATATAAAAAGTGAAATCTTGACTAAGCCTACATTTGCACAAATGTCATAATCGGCAGCGTTAAATTGGCTGCATTAAAATCCATTCATGTGAATGGGGACTATGCACATGATCAATTTTAATAGACCATCAAAAAAAAAGTTCATGTTCCATTTTTGTCTGTTTTCACAGATACCTCAATCCACTTAAATGTATAAATTATCTGTGAAAATGTGCGCCCCTCGGGTGCAAAACAGCATGTACATTTTTCAAGGCTTTTTTGCATAACGTTCATGTGAACCCAGTCTAAAGGCAGAGCCACTTTAACAATAGGGCAAACTGTGCATCTGCATCGGGCCCTATGGAAGTGGGGGCCCTCTCAGCAGGATCAAGCAGGACACTCCCACATCTTAGGTGCTGTCCCACTGTTCCAGGCAGCAGGTAGCAGTTTCAACTTAATCTGCGTCCTTAGATGCACATAGAATTGAATACAGATCCATGCTCCACTATTCAGGCTTCGGTTAATAATGTCTTCTGCAGGGAGACGTGATAAGCCTGTAGACAATTCCTTGGGAATGGTAGATAGAGGAGTGCAACTTAGATTTTTTTTTTTTATTTGTATGTAATATATATTGATGGTATCTGAGGGGGCGGGGGCATTATGTGGGGGCTGAGGAAACATTAAATTATGCGTGGGGGCCCACTTAAACTGGGCCTACTAATGCATTAAAACAGCCCTGCTGAAAGGTGGCCATAAACTTATCCATTGTTAAACAAGATGATAAGCAATCTACTAATATATAGATTTTTATCAATCACTTAGAAAGCCATCATAAACATTCCAATTCACTTTAGCTACATTTTAACTACTGATTTTATGTATGTATTTCTGTATAACTGACATTACTTGTCTAATCTGTAAATCACAATCACTCATATATAATATTCAACTAATATTTAATTAAAAGTTTTTTTCTGGCAAACTTTTGATGATGGACCCAGAGGTTCCGGCCTCATCCCAATCACCGGATCTTTTGATCGGAAGCAGCACTACGACCCCTGAGTTCCTTGGATGAGTTATAGATCTGTTAAAATGTTCAAACAGATTTAATATTTCTGATCATTATTAATGTTTTAATTAGACAATCATAACATTTTCATTGTCAACCTTATAACCTGGAATTATTGCCTAGCAGTTTGGTGACAGACAGTATAGTAAACCACAAGATTTTAATAAGAACACGGAGTGGAGAAGATACCTGGTAGAGCGAACAAATCAAAAGTACAGCCTATATGTGCCATAAAGCACTCAGCACTGTGTCCTAGGGAGTCTGATAGGGAATGTATCGTGTGAACTAACTAATATGTTAGGAACACAACTCATGAAAGTCTAGTTTAATCAGATCCATATGGCTGAGCACAGCAGTTTATCTATGGTAGCTTAATGGTACAGACTCATGCTGAATGTGTATGAGAGCACTGGAATGCAGTACAACAAGATCAATCATATTTAGCACAGATCTGGGGGCAGCAAGACTGGACCTCTGGACTAACTAAATTTTATCACAAAAAAACTGGTGAGTTCTATGGACTATGTCTAGGCAATACAATATGAGTTTATTGTTATTAACATCATAATCATTATGTTAGTATTTGCTGGACTGTTTTGTGTTTTTCTACTTTGCTTTTCCAGTAATAGGAACTAAAAAGCAAGTGGTGGTGTGTCAGTGAGTGAGCCTGCTGGAACTGCGGTGCTGTATCACTCACTGTCTAACTCCTCCCACTTGCTTAATTTCTAATCTTTGACAGAAATGTAAACTAATTTTGAGCACATTTTGAGCAGATTGTTGATCAACTATCCATAACTACCTGTTAGAAATCAGCAGAAGTTCCCTCCCCTTACACTAGTTTCAGTGTTGCTATGCAACTATCTGACAGTCAGACTGTTGTTTGCAGCTATTCTTGAGTAGACTGTTTAGGGAAGAGTTCCAGACTGTTAAGGGAAGAGTTCCAGACTGCCTAGACTTCTTCAAAATCACAAGGGCTCAACAGCTCTATTCCAGTTATAGCATAGTTTTCATGGTTTATTCTGGCACCTTGAGCATTGTCTATATCTGCTTGATGTGTTTTACTTTTATCTATCACAAGGCATTATGGGAAAGGAGCTGGGGAGCTCATGCGCCCTCTATTGGATGTAACAGATCCTCAATTTGCTTTTGACTCACCGAGCCTTGAGACAGCAAAAGGGATCTTACTTTTATCTAGTCTGAGGCTTGTAGTCCCTCTTTGTTGTTCCTTGTTGCGTCTGCTTGTCTTACTTCAGTTCTCCTCTGCTAGTTATATTCAGTATCTGTTGTGTTTGTCTGTTTGTTATCATCATTTGTCTGCTCCATTACCACTGCTACCATGCTCATCTGTTATCTTCATCCATGTAGTTCTCCATCTGATGTACAATACAGACCAAAAGTTTGGACACACCTTCTCATTGCAAGAGTTTTCTGTATTTTCATGACTATAAAAATTGTAGATTCACACTGAAGGCATTAAAACTATGAATTAACACATGTTGAATTATATACTTAACAAAAAAGTGTGAAACAGCTGAAAATATGTCTTATATTCTAGGTTCTTCAAAGCAGCCACCTTTTGCTTTGATTACTGCTTTGCACACTCTTGACATTCCCTTGATGAGCTTCAAGAGGTAGTCACCTGAAATGGTTTTCACTTCACAGGTGTGCCCTGTCAGGTTTAATAAGTGGGATTTCTTGCCTTATAAATGGGGTTGGGACCATCAGTTGTGTTGTTCAGAAGTCAGGTGGATACACAGCTGATAGTCCTACTGAATGGAGTGTTAGAATTTGTATTATGGCAAGAAAAAAGCAGCTAAGTAAATAAAAACGAGTGGCCATCATTACTTTAAGATAAGAAGGTCAGCCAGTCCGAAAAATTGGGAAAACTTTGAAAGTGTCCCCATGTGCAGTGGCCAAAACCATCAAGCGCTACAAAGAAACTGGCTCACATGAGGACCGCCCCAGGAAAGGAAGACCAAGAGTCACCTCTGCTGCGGAGGATAAGTTCATCCGAGTCACCAGCCTCAGAAATCGCAGGTTAACAGCAGCTCAGATTAGAGACCAGGTCAATGCCACGCAGAGTTCTAGCAGCAGACACATCTCTACAACAACTGTTAAGAGGAGACTGTGTGCAGCAGGCCTTCATGGTAAAATAGCTGCTAGGAAACCACTGCTAAGGACAGACAACAAGCAGAAGAGACTTGTTTGGGCTAAAGAACACAAGGAATGGACATTAGACCTGTGGAAATCTGTGCTTTGGTCTGATGAGTCCAAATTTGAGATCTTTGGTTCCAACCACCGTGTCTTTGTGCGACGCAGAAAAGGTGAATGTATGGACTCTACATGCCTGGTTCCCACCGTGAAGCATGGAGGAGGAGGTGTGATGGTGTGGGGGTGCTTTGCTGGTGACACTGTTGAGGATTTATTCAAAATTGAAGGAATACTGAACCAGCATGGTTACCACAGCATCTTGCAGCGGCATGCTATTCCATCCGGTTTGCATTTAGTTGGACCATCATTTATTTTTCAACAGGTCAATGACCCCAAACACACCTCCAGACTGTGTAAGGGCTATTTGACCAAGAAGGAGAGTGATGGGGTGCTACGCCAGATGACCTGGCCTCCACAGTCACCAGACCTGAACCCAATCGAGATGGTTTGGGGTGAGCTGGACCGCAGAGTGAAGGCAAAAGGGCCAACAAGTGCTAAGCATCTCTGGGAACTCCTTCAAGACTGTTGGAAGACCATTTCAGGTGACTACCTCTTGAAGCTCATCAAGAGAATGCCAAGAGTGTGCAAAGCAGTAATCAAAGCAAAAGGTGGCTACTGAAGAACCTAGAATATAAGACATATTTTCAGTTGTTTCACACTTTTTTGTTAAGTATATAATTCCACATGTGTTAATTCATAGTTTTGATGCCTTCAGTGTGAATCTACAATTTTTATAGTCATGAAAATACAGAAAACTCTTGGAATGAGAAGGTGTGTCCAAACTTTTGGTCTGTACTGTAGAGTTCCCATTTCCTTGCATTACCTGTTAAATGCGGAGCTTCATATATTTCTTTTTGAAACTCTCTGGCTGTTACACCATTCACACCTATTTAAGTCTTAGAGATATTTGAGTACTAAGAGACATTGTTAGTACCTAGTAAAGGTGATTGCTCTAGATGAACTCACTTCTGATGTCTAGTGTCTATTTCAAGATTGTCTCTATTACCTATGTGTAAATGAGGCCCAACAAAGAACGTACATAAAGTCTTTATTTTAGTGACAATTCATCACACTGGAAGCAATTTTATATTGTGCTACTAAAACCACCTGTGCAGCATAACCCAAAATACTTTAAGAAAAAGTTGATGGGCAACATGTCCAAAAAAATAAGGATTTACTGATATCAGCACAATACAAGATGATTTAGAGGTTTTACATTTTTGCCTGAAAAGAAACAATAAAAAAAAACAACAAGCAAAACATTTTGTTGACATATGCTTTTAGTGTCACCTATGAAATATGATGATGGTAAAAATAAACAAAAAAAAAACATAAAAAGTAGTGTCCTAGAACATACAGGGTGAGCATATTCAACCTTTGTAGTCCAGATTTATAGGTTCGACAAATTGCATTTTGATGGTTTACACTTCCTGAGAAAGTGACAAAACACCAAGTAGAAATAATTAGAGGTCCTAATTTACAGCACAGGATTAGCTAGATGTAGTCTAATACATAAATATTGTATAATACATAGTATATAAATAGTCATGTTTTATCAGGAAGGATTCAGAAAGAGTTAAAAAAAAAAACCTAGAGACCTACATATTGGAATTCAGGATCAATACAAATAATGTTTGATACTATGTGACATTGACTTGGTGCTTTTCAAACACACTATTATTTCGTACAGATATTTTCCCACTTTATAAGGCTAAGACCAATAACGCAGCTAAAATTAACATGCTGCGGAAAGAACCGCAGCAGAAACGCATCATGTTTTTTTTTCCGCAGAATTTCTCATTGTATTATTGCTGAGTTTTTCTCAGAGGAGTTTCTTCTCTTATTAAACCTATAAGGAAAACACTGGAGTTTCCTCTGGTATAATTTACTTGCTGCGTTTTTCAAAAAAGCGGCTGTTTTTCAAAACGCAGCTTTTTCGCAGTGGATTTTTTTCTGCAATGTGTGGCTGGGATTAGCCAGAATCCCATTTACTTTCCATGTTAATTTTAGCTACAGAAATGCAAGCGTTTTCCCTATATAGTTGATAGGATAAGAAAAAATGCAGAGGAAAAACTTAGCAAAAACTAATTGAAAAACGCTGCCCGAAAAAAAGGGAACACATTTTTTCTGCTGTGTTTTGCTACGTTGGGCTTTAGCGGAAAAAAATGCTGCATTTTACAGCACCTGCAAAATGAATGGGATTCTGGCTAATCTCATCCACACACTGTAGAAAAAAAAATCCAGTGCGGAAAAGCTGCATTTTCAAAAATTCCTGCGTTTTTGAAAGTCGCAGCATGTCAATTATAACTGGGGAAATGCTAGCGTTTTCCCTATAGGTATAATATGGGCAGAAAGTCTGCAGAGAAAAACTCTGTGAAAATGCAATGAAAAATGCTGCGGAAGAAAACGTGATGTGTTTCTGCGGTGTTTTTTTCCGCTATGTTTCGCTATGTGGGGCCTTAGTCTGAGAGTACTTTGTGTATAGGTTTTTCAGGTTCATAAATATGTCAAAAAGTTAGACGAAACTTCACCATGCCTAATGTCTGTGAAAACGGCTGTGGGTGTCTATGCAAGTGCCATTTTTGTAAGGGCCATCACAGGGCCATTTAGAACCCATGATTTTCACATGCCATTATCTATGTCCCAAAAACAGACCATCAAAAAATTGGCCATTTGAATATACACATTGAGTTCAATGCGATGTCAAAACGATCATGTGATGGCTGTTGCAAAAATGGCCGTCACACGCAGGGGCGCACCTCTAATGAGGTGAAGTGAGGCGGCCACCTCAGACGGCACTATCCGTCACTGTCTGGGGGGGCGGCATTTTTTACTGTTTATTTACCGTAAACCAGCCCAGGACAGGCCGCTTTAAAAAAAAAAAAAAAAAATAGTAACAAATAGTAATCCCAGCAGGTAACGGCCTATTTACTTACCTACACTCGTGCCTGCTCGTGGCGGCTGTGAGCAGGAGCGGGGATCGGTATGTGAGGCCGCGGACCTCAAATACTACTATTATTATACTCTGGGGTCTCAGACCCCAGAGTATAATTATTGGAGGCCCAGGGGAGGTGAGGGAACATAAAAACCATTGTTACTCACCTCGCCTGGGATCCGGTGTTATTCCCAGCAGACTTTGGCCCTGTGGTGACGTCATCAGGTCACGACGATGGCCTGATCATGTGATGTCTGTGCGCAATTAAACAGGGCCGAAAGCTGCAGGGAGTGCACCGGAGCCCAGGTAAGTAACACTGGTTTTTATATGTTTGTCACCACCTGGGTCTCCGATCATTATAGTCTGGGGTCTGAAAAGACCCCAGAGTATAATAATAGTTCATGGGTGGGCCACTATGGGGCATAATACTGTGTACAGGGGCCACTATGGGGCATAATACCGTGTGCAGGGGCCACTGTGGAGCATAATACTGTGTGCAGGGGCTGCTATGTAGCATAATACAGTGTGCAGGGGCCGCTATGTAGCATAATACAGTGTGCAGGGGCCGCTGCGGGGCATAATACCGTGTGCAGGGGCCACTATGGGGCATAATACCGTGTGCAGTGGCCACTATGGGGCATAATACTGTATGCAGGGGACACTATGGGGCATAATACCGTGTGCAGGGGCCACTATGGGGCATAATACCGTGTGCAGGGGCCGCTATGTAGCATAATACAGTGTGCAGGGGCCGCTGCGGGGCATAATACCGTGTGCAGGGGCCGCTGCGGGGCATAATACCATGTGCAGGGGCCGCTGCGGGGCATAATACCGTGTGCAGGGGCCGCTGCAGGGCATAATACCGTGTGCAGGGGCCGCTGCAGGGCATAATACCTTGTGCAGGGACCGCTGCGGGACATAATACCTTGTGCAGGGGCCGCTGCGGGGCATAATACCGTGTGCAGTGGTCGCTGCGGGGCATAATTCCGTGTGCAGGGGCCGCTGCGGGCCATAATACCGTGTGCAGGGGCCGCTGCGGGCCATAATACTGTGTAATACTGTGTGCAGGGGCTGCTGTGGAACATTATAGTGTGTGTTAATGTGGCGTTATAGACAGGGGCTGTCTGTTTATAGTGACCGTGTCATGTAATTACAGCCGTGTCACATAGACATAGTGTATCGGACGAGGCTGTAGTTACATGACATGGCCGCTATCAGATGAATGACACTATGTAAACAGAGAAGCGCTCATGGCGCTTACACAGGTACCATTCAAACAGCTAATCAGTAGGGGTCCTGGGTTTTTGAGCCACACTGATTAGTTTACTAATGACCTGGAAATCCTTTTAATTAGTTAACACCTGGGGCATTATTAATAAGGCACACTATTTATACAGGGGACACAGACATTATTAATATAAAGATGCGCTTGGGGTATTATTCATTATGGGGGGTTATATCATATATTTTATAATTGGGGTAGCAGCAGGATGGGTGTGCAGGTGAGGACAATGTGGGTTGGATGCTTGGAAAAGTGAGGAGCCAAAGATGTCTGTGTTGCAAACTTTACAGAGACAAGTCACAGCTGGAAGAAGTGGTCATGGCGGTCCAAAGGGAAGAGAAGGGAAATGTGACCGATTAGTCAGAGACATCACCTGTAAATCGCAAAATGTTACTGCCCTGTATTCACCTAAATGATAGAGGATAAATACCTGATTGATGGGGGTCAGTCTGCTGAGACCCCCACTGAGCCTGAGAATTGGGTTTTTATTCCCCACTGGGTGGGAATACAGCCTGACCGCAGCCAGGCTGAATATAGGTGTGTCGCTTGGTGGATGGACAAACCCGTGTGGCTCTCATTCACTTCAATGGGAGTGCCAAAGATAGCCGAAGTCCAATACTCAGCTATGTGCGGCGCTCCTATTATAGAGAATGGGGGCCACGTGGGCTCGTCCATCCACCAAGCAGAAGATGTGTGAAGTTACTTTCATCGTTAATGCCGTGTTGTTGATCTGATACTGAAGTAATGCAGAAAGAAGAATTCTTAAAAACTGTTTTATAACTTTGTATATTGTGTATATTGTGCGACGATAACAGTGTGTGAAGCTAGTAGCATGGAAACTCAATTTTTTATTTTTTTTTTTTTTTTGGGGGGGGGGGCGTCTTTCTATAGTTCGCCTCAGGCAGCAAAGAGGCTAGGTTCACCACTGGTCACACGGCTGTTTATCATGGTCGTGTGAATAAACCCCATGAACTGAACTGCAAAATATTTCTTTAAGGACTTTTTCACACAGAGTCGTGGATAAATAGTGTCAGCTGAACATGTGTTCATATGACAGATACACAATAAGGACAAAAGTATGGGACACCTGTACAGTACACCTACTGAAGCTTTTATGGCATCCCATTCAAAATCCATACACATAATAGAGTTGGTCCTAAGCTAAAACAACTACTGCTCTTATGGGAAGTCATTCTATAAGATTTTGGAGAGTGTCTGTAGGAATTTTTGTCCATTCATGACATCCAAGAGCATTTGTGATGTCAAACACTGATGTTGGACCTGGCACATAATCTACATTCTAGATCATCTCAAAACTGTTGGATGGGGTTGAGGTCAGGACTTTGTGTGGGACAGTCAAGTTCTTCCACACCAAATTCATCCAAAAATGCCAATATGGACATTGCTTTGTGCACTGGAGCACAGTCATGCTGGAATAGTATCTTCCCCAATTGTCCAAAATGTCTTGCTATGCTGGGGCATTAAGGTTTCACTTCATTGAAAGTAAAGGCCTAGGCCAACCCCTGAAAAACAACCCCATAGCATTATACTTCCTTCTCCAAACTTTACAGTTGGCACATTGCAGTCAGAATGGTGATCTTTTCCTGGCATTTGCCATACCCAAACTCATCCATCAGGCTACCAGATGAAGAACATGCTTCCACTGCTCTATGGCACATTAGCGACCTGCTGTGGTTCCCAAGCACTTCCACTTTTAAATAACACCATTCACAGTTAATCGTGGAATATCTAAAAGGGAAGAAATTTCAGAAACTGACTTAGTGGCATCCTATTTCAGTGCCACTCTCGAATTCAGTTAGAACTTAACAAACAATTTGTCACAAATGTTTGTAAAGGCAGACTGCAGGCTAGGTGGTAGATTTTATATATCGTGCCAATGGGACTGTATTAAACACCGAAATTCAGTGATTTACGCCACTTTCACATGGTCAGAATTGTAAGGCAAGTATCAGTATTTGTAAGCAAAACCAGGAGTATAACATACACAGAGTAAAACTATAATGGAAAGATTTGTATCTATTCTGAGTTTTGAAACCACTCCTGATTCTGGTTTACAAATAATGACGCAGAATACTGACCAAATACTGACAATGTGAAAGTTGCATGTTTTATTTATTGAGGTCAGTAGTACAGAGCATATTGTCACATTTGGCCATAACGCAACCCACACAATTACATAGGGCCCTGCAGCAGTGGGTTGTGTTATGTCCTACTACTACAGGTAGTAGCCATTATATTACTCACCCATCCTAGCTCCTGTCTGGGACCCATCCCACTTCGACCTCCAAGGGCACCATCATGTACTGATGTTGTTCAGTGTCTGGACGTAGTGTATGGCACTCCCTGAGTAAAATGGAAAAATCCAACAAATAAAGGCCTAATGTGGAGAGCTATGCACTATATGGGGCCAGTAAAGGGAGAAATGTACCATGTGGGGGCCATAAAAAGGGACAAAGTATTATGTGAGGGCCATAAAAGGGGCAATATACTATATGGGGCCCAGTTAAATGGACAATATATTGTGTAGAGGCCAATAGAGGGGGATTTTTTGACCTGCAAATGAGTGGGTAGTTTCGGTAAAGTGAGCTTATGCCCTAAAAATTTTTAATAGGAGGCCCACAGGCATAATTTTGCTTTGGTGCCCTAAAAATGATAAGTATGCCCCTGCATATTATGAATACAGTTTGCAGTGAACATATAATATATATATATATATATATATGTGTGTGTGTTTATATGTATAGAGAGATAGATAGATTGAACATACATTGAGTAAAGACACTTTACAATTTATCAGCACCCTATAACTTTATTTCTATAATGTAAGTGCTGCTATTTATAGTTTTGTTTCATTTGCAAATAGTATTTTGTGCTACATCTGCTAGGAGATTACACGGTGCATCTGTTTCCATTTCTATAAAAGATTATTATTCTTTACTTATTATGCTGGGCTCTACTTACAGACATAAAATACATACATTATGGAAAATGTAGCCAAAAGCAAATCACACTAGCTAGATATATCTTAATCCAAGGAGTACAGACAGAATATAAACGTCTTTATTATCCATCACGGGAGAAGTCTGTTTATTGCTGGCTGAAGGGGGGCATTTGGGGTTTGTATCGCCTGGAAATCCCTCCCTGAGCCATTTATGAGTGAAAGGATAGCATTCTTTTTGCTGCCACTAGTGGGAGCTTCATGTACATAGATTTGTTAAAGAGGTCAATAGGGGCTGTAGAAAACCTAGTGAGCTCACCTAGTGGTGGCAACTATATTTGTCAGTCACCCGTGTGATTCTGCGCTCTAGCCCTTATACGATTATATTATTACATTAGTCAGCAGAGAACTTTGGAACTACAGAAACAGGTATGTCAATTGTGGGGAACCGCTCAGGTAGATTGGTAGCAGTGCAGGAAACAGGGACACAGAGGCTGGATCACACTCAGGTGTTTATTTAGATTCAGGTGCATAACAGGTTTGCCTTTACAAAGGCACAAACAAAAACAAAACCTAATACAGAAACAGACCCTATCTATACAAGAGTCTGGCTGCCAGACTCTCGCTCTGGTTACTACAGATGGGTGGCACAAAGTTACCTTGATGCAGGTTCAGATACACAGGTCAGTTTTCCTCAGTGTAGTGCCATACCTCCTAGCTCTGACACACAGCCTATATCAGGCCTTAATAAGTCAGGTGACCTCCCTGATGTGGGCTTCTACCACACACCCTTTATCTGCCTGGCTGGAACATACCTGTTCTTCCAAACCACACCCTTCACTTTCTCACATACCCTCCCCCCTCAGTTCTGACCCCTCGGGGCGAATTCCAGACATTAAACAATGAGTCCGGGACAAGGCATCCGGATTGCCTTGCAGTTTTCCGGCTCTGTGCTCCACCGAAAAACTAAAGTTTTGAAGGGACAAGAACCACCTAGTGAACCTTGCATTCTTGTCCTTGGATCCCCTCATCCAAGTGAGGGGTGAGTGGTCGGTCACTAGACGGAACTGCCTCCCCAGCAAGTAGTACCTCAGGGCCTCTAACGCACATTTTATCGCCAGACACTCTTTCTCTACTATGCTGTAGTTTTTCTCTGCTGGTGTGAGTTTCCTGCTCAGATAGGTAACTGGATGCTCTTCTCCATTCACCTCCTGAGACAGGACAGCTCCCAGCCCTACATCTGATGCGTCTGTCTGTACCACAAACTCTCTGCTGAAGTCAGGTGTAATGAGGACAGGAGATCTACACAAGGCCACCTTTAACGCCTGAAAAGCACATTCGGCCTTGTCATTCCACTGTACCATAACGGACCTTTTACCCTTTAGAAGGTCCGTCAGGGGAGCAGACACTGTGGTAAAGTTGGGTATAAAGCGTCTGTAATACCCAACAATGCCCAGGAATGACCTAACTTGTTTGGTGATCACAGGTCGAGGCCATTTCTGGATAGCGTCGACCTTGTTGACCTGGGGTTTGATTATACTGCAGCCGATCACATATCCCAAATAGCATGTTTCCTCCATCCCCAAAGCACACTTCTTGGGGTGAGCGGTCAGGCCAGCTGCTCTCAAAGAATTCACTACCGCTTGTACCTTGGGCAAGTGACTCTCCCAGTCATTGCTGAAAATTATGATGTCATCCAGATATCCCGAAGCGTATCTTCTATGAGGTTTTAACACTATGTCCATTAACCGCTGGAATGTGGCTGGGGCCCCGTGGAGCCTGAACGGTAACAAGATAGTGAAAAGTCCCTCAGGGGTGATAAAGGCAGTTTTTTCTTTGGCGCTATCCGTTAGGGGTACCTGTCAGTATCCTTTAGTGAGATCAAGCGTAGTGAAGTACCAGGCCCCTCCCAGTCTCTCAATAAGTTCGTCTACCCGTGGCATCAAATTTAGATACCTCATTCAGTTTCGTGAAATCGCAGCAGAAACGCAACGTCCCATCTGGCTTGGGAACTAGGACAATTGGACTGGCCCATTCACTTTTGGACTCCTCAATGACACGTAATTTTAACATTTTTTGCACTTCCTCCAAAATGGCTTGTCGACGAGCCTCGGGGATCCGGTACGGTCTCGACCGTACTTTTACCTGGGGCTCGGTAACAATATCATGTTTGATTATGGCGTATACCCGGGTAGCTCGGAGAACACGTCTGTATTCCTTGCTACAAACTCTCTGGATTGTTGCTGCTGGCTTTTCGTGAGGGACTCTGCTATTGTTACCCCTACTGCTTCCTCTGTAGTCCTAACCGCAGCCTCTGGGGATAGTACAGGAGGCAGTTTAGCCAGAGATCTTTCCGTAAGCAGACTCTCTCAGTCTTTCCACGCCTTTAACAGGTTTACATGATAAATCTGCTCTGGTTTTCTCCTACCGGGCTGACGAACCTTGTAGTTCACTTCCCCTATTTTCTCCTCCACCTCATAGGGTCCTTGCCATTTGGCAAGGCACTTACTCTCCACTGTGGGAATGAGTACGAGTACTCGGTTACTGGGTTTAAAGGTTCTTACCTTTGCCAACCTATTGTAAACCCGGCTTTGAGTCTTTTGGGTCTCCTCCAGATGCTCTCTAACTATGGGCATAAAGGCCGCCACCCTGTCCTGCATACCAACGATGTGTTCAATAACACTTTTGTGGGGGGTGGGCTCTTGCTCCCATGTTTCTCTGGCAATGTCCAATAGACCCCTAGGATGTCTGCCGTAGACCAAGTCAAAAGGGGAAAACCCAGTGGAAGATTGTGGTACCTCACGGATGGCAATCATCAAATACGGTAACAAAACATCCCAGTCCTTTCCATCCTTGTTTACCACCTTTTTTAACATACTTTTTAGGGTTTTGTTAAACCGTTCTACTAACCCGTCTGTCTGGGGGTGGTAAACAGATGTATGTAACTGTTTGATATTAAAAAGTTTACATAGTTCCCTGGTGACTTTAGACATTAACAGGGTACCCTGATCCGTGAGGATCTCCTTGGGTAGACCCACTTGGCAAAACATGGCGAACAATTCTTTAGCAATCAACTTCGCCGATGTGTGCCGTAGTGGGATGGCTTCAGGATATCGGGTAGTATAGTCCATGACTACCAAAATATGCTGATGCCCCCCAGAGGACTTAACTAAAGGACCCACCATGTACATGGCAATCCTTTTAAAGGGCACCTCAATAATGGGCAGAGGTACCAGGGGGCTTTGAAAATGTGCCTTGGGTGTGCCTTGGGGGCATGCAACTGACACTCCGGACATGTTTCACAATACACGTTATCTTCATGATATACCCCCAGCCAATAAAAACGCTGCAATATGCAGTCCAGTGTTTTTGTGGCACCTAGGTGTCCCCCTAGCACATGTTTATGTGCTAATTCCAGCACCGTCCGGCGATAAGGCTGGGGTACGAGTAACTGCTCTAAAGTCTCACCTCGCACCCTGTCAACTCGGTATAACAACTCCTGGTTGACAGCCATGTGGGGGAACACCTCATCAGCGCCTGGGCACTGAGACACACCATTAATAACAATAACATTCTCCCAGGCCCTTTTCAGAGTGGGGTCCTGGAGTTGTGCAGAACCAAAGTTATCGTGGGACACCTTCAAGTCCAACATCTGAGGTTCGGTACCAGCCTCCTCAGCTTCACCTGCCATTACCTCTAGGGGAAACACAGAGTTACCATTTTCTCCTAAAATGGTCACCCCTATGGCAGGAACCCTAGAATCCCGGTCATTGGGTTCAGGCTCCAGGACCTGACCAGACAATACTTGTGGTATTACTGGGGGTGTGTTCTCTGAACTTTGCTTTCCCTACCACAGAGTCTAAAACAGGGGAAAGTTCCGTCCCAGAATGAGGTCATGGGGTAAGTTCTGGACAACCCCTACCTCGTGTCAGCTCTCCCCACAGGGGGTCTGGATGGCAACAATCACAGTCGGGTAGTCTCTTATATCACTATGTATGCACAGGACCCCAACTGTGCGTCCGGTGACAGTCTCGAGGTCGACAAAAGACCCATTAACGAAGGTCACCCGACTGCCAGAGTCCAGTAGTGCCACCACTGGGCACCCAGCCACAGTCACTTGACATACAGTAGGTGGCGCCCATCAGCAGTGTACGAGGTGGCAGCATCATAGGCTGGGGCAGCGTAGAGAGACACCCTCTGACCCACGCTGCAGTCCATGGGCTCCAAGGCACAGGGACAATTAGCTGCAATACGGCCCAGCTCGTGGCAATCCCAGCAGATGACCGTCTCTCTCCTCCTCCTCCTCCCCTGTAGCACTATCTTATCCTGGGGAGCTCGAGGAATGTTGGCCCTCCGGGCCTTGGGGACTTGTGGGATATGGGAGGGCTCCTTCCTGAGGGACTGTGTAGTCCAGTAGCGTTCCACCAACCCCACCAATTCATTGGCGATAGTTGGGTCTCCATGCCCCACCCACTGCTGGATCTTACCCGGTAAAGCTCTCAGGTACCGGTCTATGACGACCCGCTCCACCATCTAGGCTGGGGTCAACGTCTCCGGCTGGAGCCACTTACGGACAAGCTGTACAAGGTGGTGCATTTGTGACCTCGGTGGTAACGTCTCCTGGTATTCCCAATTGTGGACTCATTGAGCCTGAACGTGCTGGTCCACACCCAGTCGGGCCAGGATCTTCACCTTCACCCGCTGGTAGTCACATGCATCCCGTTCACTCAGGTCAAAATAGGCTTGCTGCGGCTCGGCGACTAGAAAAGGTGCCAACACCTCGGCCCAGAGGTGTCGTGGAAGCCTCTCTCGGTTGGCCACTCTTTCAAACCCAGTCAGATAGGCCTCTATGTCGTCCTCTGGCGTCATCTTGGTCAACGCTTTACGGACCTCTTTCCTGACGTCCCGCTCTGGCTTTGGTGGGTTGACCTTTTGCTGAGCAGCCAGCAATATTGACATCTGCTTGGCCAGAAGTCGGTTGGTCTCCTGTTGCGCCGCATTAGCCTGTATCAGCTGCTTCACAACCTCCTCCATGGCTGTGGCTCTTTCTTTCAGTGCCGTCAGCTACAGGATACGCAGCCCGTGTATATCTCACTGCACTTATGCCCGCATCCAAAGCACCATATGTGGGGAACCGCTCAGGTAGATGCTTGGTAGCAGTGCAGGAAACAGGGACACAGAGGCTGGATCACACTCAAGTCAGGTGTTTATTTAGATTCAGGTGCATAACAGGTTTGCCTTTACAAAGGCACAGACAAAAACAAAACCTTCTCGGCTGAGAAATAACTAATACAGAAACAGACCCTATCTATACAGGAGTCTGGCTGCCAGACTCTCGCTCTGGTTACTACAGACGGGTGGCACAGAGTTACCTTGATGCAGGTTCAGATACACAGGTCAGTTTTCCTCAGTGTAGTGCCACACCTCCTAGCTCTGACACTCAGCCTATATCAGGCCTTAGTCAGTCAGGTGACCTCCCTGCTGTGGGCTTCTACCACACACCCTTTAACTGCCTGGCTGGAACATACCTGTTCTTCCAAACCACACCCTTCACTTTCTCACACAATGTAAATGTGTCATTTTTAGTTTCAAAGGTATTTATTGAAATACAGCAACAATAAAACAGCAGTGCAAAACAGTTGCAAATGAAACAGTTCAAAGTGAGAATAGATCATACAGCGCACAGTATTTAAACCGGGTAACCAATCGAAAATAAGGAATCCTGAAGAAGAATAGGAATAAAAATGTAATTAACCAATAACAAACATATAGGGGAGAAAAAAAGGGGTATACAGCGCTACAGTGTACAGGTCAGGGGGGAGGGGTTTCTGCCAAGGGGCAAAAACGTATCACTCAACCACGTCAAAAAATTAAAGCGGAGACAGTATGACAGGCCTGGGATATTGGATCTATTAATCCAGGGAGACCATATCCTGTCTAAATGTGGATGGGTATCAGTAATAGTGGCGTTAATCTTTTTGTACATGATCATGTAAACAGTTGATAGTTATAAACTTGTTTTTTTTTCCAATTGGAAGCAATATGAATTTGTGCTGCCATTAAGGTATATTGGAGTAATTTTTATTGTGCATATCTGATGGTGGATGGTTTCAGGCCAAGGCCGAGTAGGAAAACTGGGTCAGTTAGGGGGACTGACTGTCCCAAGAGTCATTGCACTATCCTATGGATGGACGTCCAAAAGCGTCGGGCTAAGGGGCAAGTCCACCAGATATGGAGGGTGTCGCCTGAAGCGACACAGCCCCAAAAACAAAGAGGTGAAACTGTAGGGTAAAAACTATGTAATCTAGAGAGAACCAAGTAGGTTTTATGAACAATTTTTAAGGAGGAATGATCTGCCAAGTGCCCTTGCTAATGAACGTGCAGCACTCTGTCCGTTGGGCTGGGGATAGGGTGGTCTCCAGGTCCTGTTCCCAGGCTGTCATATAATTCAGTTTGAAGTCTGAGGGTGGGGCTTTCAGCAGAGATACATTATTTCAAAGCCTGTGGGAATGATCTCGGGGCTGTGTGGGGTAAATGAACATAAAAAGTGAAAGACCTGGTTAGCCCTAAAGACCGGCGGGATATGTGTATGAATGAAGTAGTTCTTGGTGAAGACCCGTCGGTCACAGAGGAAATCGTTAAGACAAAGCGAGGGGCGAAATGTACGTTGGGGATCAAGGTGGAAGTTGCGGTGTTTATCTGATAGCTATATATCTGGAAGCTATTTTTGTGATATTATATGTATTTAAAGTGTTTTTCCCTTTGGTATGTGGCACAATTATACTGTATTTATTTTGGCCTACTAATTGCTCTGTATTCAGAGTTATAGGATATTGCATATGGGGCCACATACAAATGGGATCTGTATCCATGCATTGTGAGAGTGTGAACCTAGAGGGCGCTGGAGAGCGACCCAAAAATAGGATTGAAAAGGTCCTCGACCACACCCATACCAGGGGCTTCACTCCAGAGGCAGTGCACACAGCAGGAGAGTGCTGCTGGTAACCTGCAGGGAGCAGGTGGATGGTGGACCAGTTAGAGACAGACAGGTGGTCTGTCCCAAGAGGACTGGATTCCACAAACGGACTTGGTTAAGCTCAGTGTAAGCCAGACTGCTGAGGAGAAATCTCAGCAAAGCATCTTGCCACAGAAGTTAGTCAGGGTGCAAGAAGTGAGGTATTGCCGTGTGTGGGCTAGGCTGTTTTGTTATTTTTTGTTCCTGTTATCACTTACAAGCTGAATAAAGCCATTTCTTTTGGATTGCCATTTCCTTATATGCTGTTTATTTGGCACCCAGCGCCACAAACACCTCTGTAACGTCCAGGAAGCTGTTACCTTTGAAGCTAAACAACCCCCATTTGTCACAGCATGTATATAATAACTGTTGCTTGGATGTAATTGACATATACAGTATAACACAGATTATGTACTGGATTTAAGGGAGTTGTCCAGGCAAAATTGGACAACCCCTTTAACTTTTAAATGAAGTGGGGCATTAAAATTTTTTTTTTTTTTTTTTAATGCCCCCGGCTGATTTAAAAGTTAAAGGGGTTGTCCAATTTTGCCTGGACAACCCCTTTAAGGTATTAAATTATATACATATGGAATAATTTTGAGATATGAATTGGTTGATATGCATATGATGAACACAATTTTATGCATTCTGAATAAAAATCTTATGAGATGCTATCTGGATGATGCTGTGACCTCTACCTCTTTTGATGTTTTTATGTGGTTTTAATGTTTCCTTTTTTTGATAAATAAATTGTGATGCAAATAAAATTTACTGTGGTCAATTATTTTGTTTGATATATAAAGTATGCATTCCAGATAGGTTTATATGAAATCGTAAAGAAGCTTGAACCTGGGGCGTCTCCACCAAGTGAACACCTCGGGGCATAGGCCAGGAGGGAAAAGAGGGTTAAGCAGTGGGAGTAGTGGTGGCACTGGGCTTTGTAACTTAAAAGTAAAGCGGACTCTCTTCCACATCCTCAATATACAGTTGGTTACTGGGATCGGGTGGGAGGTCAATTGCGGGTACCATAGAAGAGCCTGTAGTGAAACAGACGCAACAAAGGACGACTCTAAGGCTACCCACTGCAGGCAATCTATCTCATTATATATAGCACACATTTGTGAGAGGTTAGCAGCAATATAATATTTGTAAAGATTGGGAACCGACAGTGAAAGTGAAAACACAGAACGCAGACAAGACAAACAACAACAAGAAAGGGAGCCAAGTAAGCTAGCCAAGGGGTCGGTAACAGTCGAGCAATGCAGTCAGGGTCGGACTGGCCCACCGGGGCACCGGTGAATCCCCCCGGCCCCGACTATTAGTACTCATTTTGCCAATGCAAAGGTCAAGGGTCTGATTGGGACGGTCAGGGGCCCGACCGGCTCCTGACCATCCCGATCGGGCCCCTGACCAATGGACAGTGGCGTAACGATCGTGACCAGAGGGGTGTGGGGCCCGCGGCCAGCTGCAAATGGCCGGGGCCCCGGACTATCATGATAGTGGTCGGGGAAGGCCTGGTTCCCTGACCGCTATACCTATTGTTAATGGAAAGGGGCCGGCCCCTTTCCATTAGATGCCAGCCCAGGGGAAGTGACAAAAAAAAATAAAAAATACTCACCTGGCTGTCCTGGACTCAACATCGTCTCCGGCACTTTTCCGGTCTCACTGCAGGGGCCTGTGATTAGGCCCCAGCGGTGACATGGAGCGCGCTAGCGTAATGACGTCATTGCGTCCCACGTGACCGCTGAGGTGCAATCACAGGCCCCAGCGGTGACGTCTGGGACACAGGACGTGGAGACCAGGGGACCAAGGAAGATGGTAAAGACAGCAGGACGGAGCGAGGATACCCCGGAGAGGTAAGACAAGGTGAGTATAAGTGTTTGTTATTTTTAAACACTTCTCCTGGACCTGTACTTATTATATTCTGGGGTCTGAGGAGACCCCAGAGTATAATAATAGCACCGGCTCTGGGGGGTGGGGGGGCCACTGTGGAGCACCTAATAGTGTGTGTGGGTCACGTTGGGCATATAATACAGTGTGGGGGCCACTCAGGGCATATAATACTGTGTGGGAGCCACTGTGGGCATATAATACTGTGTGGGGGCCACTGTGGGCATATAATACAGTGTGGGAGCCACTGTGGGCATATAATACTGTGTGGGGGCCACTCAGGGCATATAATACTGTGTGGGAGCCACTGTGGGCATATAATACTGTGTGGGGGCCACTGTGGGCATATAATACTGGGTGGGGGCCACTGAGGGCATATAATACTGTGTGGGAGACACTGTAAGCATATAATGCTGTGTGGGGGCCACTGTGAGCATATAATGCTGTGTTGGGGCCACTGCGGAGCATATAATGCTGTGTTGGGGCCACTGCGGAGCATATAATGCTGTGTTGGGGCCACTGCGGAGCATATAATGCTGTGTTGAGGCCACTGCGGAGCATATAATGCTGTGTTGGGGCCACTGCGGAGCATATTATACTGCCCAAGTATTGTTTACATGCTGGGTGCTGCGCTGCTCATTCACCATGTTCTTGACAACTGCGGTTGTGGGTACTAAAGCTGTATCTCTTTCAAGTATCAGAGATGTCGCTGCAGCACCCATAACCGTCACTATCAAGAATTTACTCTAGGGAGGGGGTAGGGGGGATCCTGATGGGCAGCCAATGGAACCAATCCAGTTGCAGCTTGTTGCAACTGACGTACTGATGCTGTGCGCGGCGGCGGGTTTCTGCATAGGAGCCCAGACCAGCAGTGTAAAAGGTAAGTACAACTTAACCACGCAAACAAAAAAACAACTTTGCCCCCAAATCTTTCAACTTCACTGACCACTCTGATAACTACAACCCCTAACAACTCCAGATGCTCTGGGTCTGTTGAGAGTTGTAATTCCCCCCCCCCCACCCCAGCTAATTTCTCACTGTATTGTTATGCTGGTGCCTGCTCTAGGGCTCCAGCATAACAATACCTAAGTCGCAGAAACTCCAATACTGCTATAAGGGAGACCAGTGAAGGGGCCACTGTATAGGCCTATATACATTAATATTCCTCCCTGTACAGTGGCCCCTTCACTGGTCCCCTATACTGTATGGGGACCATTGATGGGGTCATTGGAGGGGCAGTGATGGAGGCCAATAGCCTGGGGGACATTAAAGGGGTTGTGCAGGATAACATTTTTTTTTTAATTACACTGGGGCAGGTAAAAAAAAAAAAACAACAAACTTTCTCTCCTGTCCCCAGTGTCTCCCAGCGCGGTTCGGCCTGCAGCTCTGTTTTATTCCAGCGCAAGTTCCCCCTGCACATGACTACCTGTGACGTCACATGACCCCTGAAGCCAATCAGCGGCCTAAAGGAAGGGACCTGGGACGTCACAGCCAGTGAGGACTTCCGACAAAAGAAGACAGCGGAGCAGCAGGACCGGACCGTGCTCGGACTTGCTGACACCGGAGCACCGGGGACAGGTGAGTATGTTTAGTATGTTTTTGTTTTTTTGGGGGGGGGGATTAACTTCTCCCGGACTAATTATAAAAAAGACAAAAATTATACTGGACAACCTCTTTAAAGTGTGGCTCATTAGGGGGGTATATTAAAGGGGTTGTCCAGGCATAATTTGTTATGGTTTATCCTCAGGATAGGCCATAGATATCTTATCTGTACGGGGCTGACCCCAGACCGATCACCTGTACGGAGCCACTTCTGGTGCCTGTCCTGTACACAATACGGGGCCAGAAGTAGAAAGCTCTGTCCACTGTGTATTAGCCGGGCACCTTCACTGCATCTCAGCACTTATTGAAGTCAGTAGGAACTGAGCTGCAGTGAAGGCGCCGGGAAACTAAACAGCGGATGGATCTTTCTGCTTCCGGCCCTGTGTTGTGTACAGAACGGGTGCCGGAAGTGGCTACGAACAGCTGATAGGGCCGTGTGTCAGCCCCATACTGATCAGGTAGTTATGGCCTATCCTGACCATAGGCCATAAAAAAGGTAACTCTGGACAACCCCTTTAATATGCCCCACACAGTTTAATGTCCCCTCCACAGGATGTTAGCCCCCATCACTACTCCCACACAATATAATGGCTCCATCACTTTTCCCCATACAGTATGGGGGACCAGTGAAGTGGCCACCGTATGGGGGGACCAGTGAAGTGGCCATAAAAAAATTTGGCCCAGACAACCCCTTAAAAGAGGTTGTCCATAAACTAGAGCGACCACTGTGGCGGCCACCAGGGAGGTGTAAAAATAAAAAAAAAAATTCAAAAAAAAGCATACTCGCCTGTCCCCAGCACCCCATTGTTCCCTGCCTCTATCTGTTCGGTCTCATGGTGGCCCCTCATTTCTGGAAATCCTGTACCTAATTGGTCTTAGCGGTCACATGAGGTGCAGGACTCCCAGCAAGGAGTCGCCGGCATGAGACTGAAAGGACACTGGCAGTGGACAACGGAACGCCAGGGACAGGTGAGTATGATTTTTTATTTTTTTATTTTACACCTCCCGCAAGGGACATGGGTTGCGCCAATTCCTGGACAACCTCTTCAAAGGATTTATCCATATTTTTAATATTGATGGCCTGTCCTTAAGATAGGCCAGCAATATTACATCTGCGATGATACAACAGCCAGGACCTCTGTAGATCAGCTTTTACAGGACAGTGCGGCTACAGGTAACAATTCTAAGAGCCATGCTGTTCACTTGCCATACAGAGTGTAGCAGTGGGTTTAGGTAGTGCAATGGTGCACATGGTATGGTGGGTGAGCAACATGGCTCCCAACATGTTATTACCTTTTGCCGCCCTGTCTCGGTACCGCTGATCTGCAGGGGTCCTGATGGTGGGCCCCTAGAAGCAATTCCACTGGTGGGCCCTAGACATCCCAGTCCGACACTGAATGCAGTACAGAATCAAAATCCAAGAGAATAGTCAAATCAAAGCCAGAGGTCAGGAATAAGAATACAGGTAACAAAACAGCAAGGAGCAATAGCCAGTACGCACGAGGCAATAGCAAGTGCCAATGTGAATGTGAGCAAACAATAAATAGGAAGGAAGAACCCGCCCCAGACTTGATAGGACGATAGGCTGTCAATCACACAGGTAAGGCTAAGAATAACTATTTGAGGAGCAGAAAGAAACAAGGTGCAGGGGACAGGTGTGGCTGAAATTCAATTACATAGTAGTAGTAATAGGACAGTGTTCAGACTGAGCAACAAGAACCTTAAGCAAAGAATCAAACTGAACACGCCTCCTCCGCCACAGCATGCAAGCGGAGGGTGGCACAAAGACCCGAACAGGCAGAGACGTTACAAGGTGTTACGTTTAAGTCCTGATAGGCGCGCAAATTGTGATCAGTGGTTTTGTGATAGTAAGTAACATATCATCCACAAAGAGATTAGTTTTATATTCATGGTTCCCAATCCGCACACCCGCTATGTTGGGATGGGATTGAATGACAACTGCTAGAGGCTCCATAGCAAGGGCAAACAATGCGGGAGATAAAGCACAGCCTTGTCGTGTGCCACAACCAATCATGATGGGCAGCGGGGTGTCTGTCTGGAGTTTCAAATAGGCTATGGGGGTCACAGTAAAGTGCTCAAAGAGCTCTTTGGAACTGTTCAGTTATACCCATGAACCTCAAAACATGAGCAAGGTAGCTCCGGGATAAGCTATTAAAAGCCTTTTCAATAACTAAGGCTAATAGAGAGATAGGCTCATGATGATGATTGACCCAATGAATAATATTACAAAGTTTTCTTACGTTATCTGAGGCCTGCTACCTGGGATAAAACCCACTTGGTCAGAGTGTATCAAGGACAGAAGGAGACCATTTAGCCTTGAGGCCAGGATGGAGGAACGTAGGTTGATGTCTAAATTTAAAGAGGACCTTTCATGTCCTCTGGCACCTGCGGTTTTACATTGGAATTATATACCGCTGTGAATTATGCACACTGTCAGCTTGGACAGTACACGCCTGGGTGCCGGAGATATTGGTGCCATTAGCACCGTCGGAAGGGCGGGCCTTAATGCTTAGCATCATCGCTGGGCGTTAAGGAACACCCCCTTAGGGCAGAAGGGGAGCAGAGGTGGCTGTGAGCAGGAATGGGGATCGATAAGTAAATAGGGCCTATTAAAAAAAAAAAAAAAAAAAAAGCAGCAGGGGCCCACCAGGCCCCCTAAGGTCGAGGGCCACATGGCGAGAGTTACTACAGCGGTACTTACACCACTTCCTAGGCACCACAGCAGGAACTGGCATGTTGCAGCTTTAGCAGGGAGTGGAGCGCTCAGATATCACTCCAGGAGTGTCAACTAAGAGTGCAATACAGTATAAAAGTAATAAATCCAAAATATGGGATGATAAAATGGGATGATAATTTAAATACACTGGGAAAACAGCAGTACACTGTAGCCAGCTCAGGAGGGTTCCCAAAGTCAGCAGGCTCATTTGTGTTTTTTTAGAAAGGAGTACAGTCCTCAGGAGAGACAGGAAAGCACTAGGGTACCTTAAGGCAATCAGGCTGGGAAACAATCGACAGCTGACGATTGTGCAGGAGAGTGCAGGACCCAGGCACAGAGTGGAGGAGTGCCACAGAAATACTCGTGTCAGGGTAGTGACCCAGCTCCAGGAAGACAGACCGCTCCGGGAGGACAGTCATCAGGAAGATTGGGTCGCACTGCAGCAGTAGAGGTAAGATGGTGGCCGCACCACGTGTAGGAGCAGTGCACTGGACTGCAGGTGCTTGCAAGCTTTCAAACCCCGGCGGGTCAAGCCCGTGGGGGCAGAGAAGAATATACTGGTGGTGGCAGAGGGGGAACCCAGGTACAAACCCCCAAATTCTGAAGCCGATATGAAGCCAGAGCTGATGTGGGACACATCTGACAGTCTACAGTGTGAGGCCACGCCCTCGTAAATGTGCCGTTTATATGGTATACATGCTATAAAATTTATGGCAGAATGTGTCTACACTGTGGCATGGCATCAGTTTAAGAATGCACTGGGTGGCTACTGCAAATATGTCGTTTTTTGTTTTCTTAGTGTGACACTTGGGGTTACTTTAGCATCAAAGGTAGGAGCTTTTGGGACTTTACAGAGGTGTTTGTGGTGCTGAGGGCCATTTAAACATCATAGCATCCAGTGGCAATCCAAAAAGAATTGGCTTTATTCAGCTTGTAAATTATATCTTATCCTAAGCACAGGGCACTGTCTCATTTCTTGGACCCTGAATACCTTGTAAGGGCTACATCTGAGGGCATAAATTTATTGAGGTCCTGCCTCAGCAGTCTGGCCCACACTGAGATCAACCTAGTTCCTTCTGAATGTCAGTCCTTTTAGAATAGACCACCTGTCTGTCTCCAATTGGTCCACAGTCTACCTGGGCATGAATAGCACTTTCCTGCTGTGAGCTCTCTCTGGAGTTGGGTCCCCAATGATGGGTGTGGTCAAGGTCTTTAGCAACCCCGTTTTTTGGTCACTCTCCAGTGTCCTCTAGTTTCACACCCTCACATTGATAATAATAACTTTATTTATATAATGCCACAATACAAATCACATTAGATAATGTAGAAGCAAAAATACAGTAAGTACTACTTACTACTACTTACTGTATTACTTCTATATTTATAGAACTACCATGTTAATGTGGTGTATATTAGGACATGGGATTTTAATAAGTAACATGAAAGTGTAATCCTGCAAGCGAATAAAAATAATTTATGTGATGAATCACTTCCTTTATAAACCCAGCTGATTCAATCTTCCTAATCTATGGTATATCATATGGAAATATGAGCAACATCTTCATTTAGTATTACTATAGATTCCTGTAAAAGAATTTTGAATACTGCAAATATATCATCCTAAACTTTTAAGCTTAGTCACATCCAGCCCACACATTCTTGCATGCCATGCACCTATGTGCCATGTCCTCCCAGAGTTTGTGCATTCTTGCTTGAAGTTTACTTCATACAGAATAAATATTTTCTGCAGCTTCTCTAAATGGTATATATAACTTCCTCCAGTCCCTTTCTAACCAGGAAATCTTTCTTACATTTTTTGGGGAATTTATTAAGACTGGCATCTCCTACTCCAGTTTTAAATTAGTTTTCTGGCTCCAAATTGCGTTTTCATACTGATGACCTATATACAGGATACGTCATCAGCAGAGGTGTAGGTAGTGGGGGAGGGGCAGAGGGGGCAGCTGCCCCGGGCCCACTGACTCTGTGGGGCCCACCCCAGGACCACCATTAATACATCCTTTATTTCTAACTAGATCGGTGTCTGCAGACACGGATCTAGTTAAAACATATCCTGCAAATTAACAGTATTGTAAACCACAAGCCAATACAGGCCTGCTTTTTACAAGACCCCGAGACCACAGACGGATGTCTGCTTCTCAGCACAGGCAGCGCAATGACGTCACAACATTGCGCCACCTGTGCTTAGACATAGACGTCCTGTGCGTGGACAGGGAGGAAGTGGTGGCTCCATTCATAAGGATCGCAGGTAGGTGAGTATGACTTTTTTTTTTGTTTTTTTAGCGCAGTTGTGGTTAGGGGAAATATAACTATAAAGGGAGGGGGGAATTATGACAATGGGGGGTCATTTATATAAGGGTTATTAGGGGGTATTATGAATACAAGGGGAGAAGTTATTTATATAAGGGGCCATTAGGAGGCATCATTTATATTAGGAGGCATTATGAATATAACGGGGGTAGTCATTGATATAAGGGGTCATTAGAGGTGCAGTATTTATGTCAGGGGGAATCAGGGGCATAATATGAGGGGGGAATTAAATTAATTAAAATGGCACTTGGGCTTTATTAAGACTAAGGCCCCACGTACTGGGCTACAGCATAAAAGCACTGCAGGAAAAACAGCGGCGGTAACATTGTGGTTTTTCCTGCAGCGCTTTTCACAGAAGGTCCGCAGAGGTTTCCCCTGTGGACTCTCTGTTTTCAATACACCTATATGGAAACCGCCAGTGTTTCCATAGGTATAATTGACATGCTGCAATTTCCAAAACTGCAACATTTTTGGAAATTGCAGTGCGTCTGCTACACGTATTTTTCCGCAATGTGTGGATGGGATTTGCTACGTTTTTTTTTCAGTGGGTTTTCGCCACAAGGGGCCCCCATCCCATTCCCACTTTGCAGTAAAATATGCGCAGCGGATAAACCTCTGCGAACTTTCTGTGCAAAGTGGTGCAGGAAGAACCGCGATGTGTCGCCGCCGCGGTTTTTCTCGCAGCTCTTTTTTGCTGTTGGACGCCACATGGGGCCTTAGCCTTAAAGGGGTATTCCCACGAACATAACCATTTTTAAATTTGTAGATAATTAAAAGTTAAACATTTTTGCAAGTATAAGTAATTAAACATTTTGCAGAGTTTTAAACATTTTCTCTAAATATCTTGTCACAGTTTTGTTGTCTTGATCGGTTACCAATGGATATGGCGATGAATGCAGGATCTTTCTAAGGTCAGAAAATCAGCAATGGTTTCCTTATCGTGGCTGGGATATCTTCTCATACATGTAGTGTCCCTGCCTGATAACCCAGCTACAATAAGAAAATCATGGCTGGGTTTTTGACAAGTCCCAGACCATATAAAGTTTCTGCATTTGTGGTCGTATCCATTGGCAACCAATCAAGACAACACTAAGATAGTTAGAGAAAATCTTTAAAACTGCAGAATTTTTAACTACTTATATTTGCAAAAATGTTTAACTTTTAATTATCTACAAATATAGATATGATTATGATCATGGGAATACACCTTTAAGGCGTTTTCCAGCTAATTTTTATTGATGATCTATCCTCAGAATAAGAGATAAGTGATTCCCCACTGACCAGCTTTTTTAAAGGGCCATAGTGCCTGTTTATATCACACGCTGTCTGTTAACTAGTGTTAGTGACCTCACACTAAGTTTAACCAGTCCTTTTGGAACAGACCACCTGTCCGTCTCCAGCTGGTTCCACAGTCCACCTGCTCCCTGCAGGTCACCAGCAGCACTCTCCTGCTGTGTGCGCCGCAAAGCGGTTTTTTTCGTCGGAAACAAATTCAGACATGCAAGACTTTGTGTCCAACGAAAAAAAACGGCTTCGTGGCGCAGAGAGTGTAAGCACACACTGGCGCATTGCTTTAAAAACCCATAGAAGTGAATGGGTTTTTAAGCAAAGTGTCACAAACCTTTCTCTATCCAGTCCCTATCCAGTTTTCCGACATTTAGATCGGTTTCGTGGCGGACAGCGTGTTGGCGCAAGTGTGAACCAAACCTTACACATTTCATAGCATAAAACCAAAAATCCCTGCTTACAATTTGTTATTTGGCAAATCCATGTCAAATTACTAGTGAGCAAATAGTCAGGTGATTATGATTTGTGATTTGCCAGTATTCCTTTAGTCCAACCTTCTTTCCCCGCATGCGTAAGCCATTCTTCTTCCCCAGAAGTAGCCATCTTTGATGAGGGCACGGTAGGAATTTGCTACTTTCTTTTCTCCACCTATACCCATATAGACATTTCAAGTCGTTTATATCACAATGGCTCCCTTAACAAGACAGCAGGAGTTTTTTAGACCTGTATACGTTTTCTCCTGTTTTTGTGGTGAGATAGTGGGAAAGTCAGGAGTCTCCGTGCGATTTTATATTATCATAGACGCTCAATATACACTGACTCCAGATTGTCCGGATACCAACTTGATTTTGTATTACCTTGGTGGGATTCCACATAATTTCCAGGTAGGATGAAACATGGTTCTGATGCCTTATTGTTATTGTGTGATAAACTTGGACTATGATTAAGGTGTTTTCATATATTTATTTATTTATGTACAGTGGGGAAAAAAAGTATTTAGTCAGCCACCAATTGTGCAAGTTCTCCCACTTAAAAAGATGAGAGAGGCCTGTAATTGACATCATAGGTAGACCTCAACTATGAGAGACAAAATGAGAAAACAAATCCAGAAAATCACATTGTCTGATTTTTAAAGAATTTATTTGCAAATTATGGTGGAAAATAAGTATTTGGTCACCTACAAACAAGCAAGATTTCTGGCTCTCACAGACCTGTAACTTCTTCTTTAAGAGGCTCCTCTGTCCTCCACTCATTACCTGTAGTAATGGCACCTGTTTGACATTGTTATCAGTATAAAAGACACCTGTCCACAACCTCAAACATTCACACTCCAAACTCCACTATGGTGAAGACCAAAGAGCTGTGGAAGGACACCAGAAACAAAATTGTAGACCTGCACCAGGCTGGGAAGACTGAATCTGCAATAGCCAAGCAGCTTGGTGTGAAGAAATCAACTGTGGGAGCAATAATTAGAAAATGGAAGACATACAAGACCACTATAATCTCCCTCCGTCAGGGGCTCCACGCAAGATCTCACCCCGTGGGGTCAAAATGATCACAAGAACGGTGAGCAAAAATTCCAGAACCACACGGGGGGGACCTAGTGAATGACCTGCAGAAAGCTGGGACTAACGTAACAAAGGCTACCGTCAGTAACACACTACGCCGCCAGGGACTCAGATTCTGCAGTGCCAGACGTGTCCCCCTGCTTAAGCCAGTACATATCCGGGCCCGTCTGAAGTTTGCTAGAGAGCATTTGTATGTTCCAGAAGAGTATTGGAAGAATGTCATAATCAGATGAAACCAAAGTAAAACTGTTTGGTAGAAACACAACTCGTCGTGTTTGGAGGAGAGGGAATGCTGAGTTGCATCCAAAGAACACCATACCTACTGTGAAGCATGGGGGTGGCAACATTATGCTTTGGGGCTGTTTCTCTGCAAAGGGACCAGGACGACTGATCCTTGTACACGAAAGAATGAATGGGGCCATGTATCATGAGATTTTGAGTGCAAACCTCCTTCCATCAGCAAGGGCATTGAAGATGAAACGTGGCTGGGTCTTTCAGCATGACAATGATCCCAAGCACACCACCAGGGCAACGAAGGAGTGGCTTCATAAGAAGCATTTCAAGGTCCTGGAGTGGCCTAGCCAGTCTCCAGATCTCAACCCCATAGAAAACCTTTGGAGGGAGTTGAAAATCCGTGTTGCTCAGCGACAGCCCCAAAACATCACTGCTCTAGAGGAGATCTGCATGGATGAATGGGCCAACATACCAGCAACAGTGTGTGCCAACCTTGTGAAGACTTACAGAAAATGTTTGACCTCTGTCATTGCCAACAAAGGATATATAACAAAGTATTGAGATGAACTTTTGCTATTGACCAAATACTTATTTTCCACCATAATTTGCAAATAAATTAAAAAATCAGGCAATGTGATTTTCTAGATATGTTTTCTCATTTTGTCTCTCATAGTTGAGATCTACCTATGATGTCAATTACAGGCCTCTCTCATCTTTTTAAGTGGGAGAACTTGCACAATTGGTGGCTGACTAAATACTTTTTTTTCCCCACTGTATGCCCAAATATTGAATGCTATCCTTCCTCCAATCAAAATTGTATGTGGACTGTAAAGAGCTCAGCATGGAAGAGGGAACATTAAATGGAAGGGCCTGTGATTTTGATAAGTTCAATTTATAATAAGACAGCTGACCAAAAGTCTGAATAATACCCATAAGGCGTGGGAGAGACACCCCCGGGTTAGTTAACGTAAGAAGAATGTCGTCAGCATATAACGATATAAGATGGACTCTATCTTTTACAGTGACGCCTTGTACATTGGGATCTAATCTTAGATGTTGGGCCAATGGCTCCATGGAGTGGACAAAGATCAAGGGTGACAACGGGCACCCCTGTCTAGTCCCATTAGTAATTGTGAAAGGGTCCGTCAACGTACCATTTCTAAAAATTTTTGCAGAGGGTGCTGAGTAGAGCGCCTCTATGGCCCCCAAAATCATTCTGGAAAATCCCATAGTCCTAAGAGCCGAGAAGGCATACGACCAGCAAATGTGGTCAAATGCCTTCTCGGCATACAATGCAAGCAGCATCGCCCCCACACCTTCGGAACCGACACGATGAACCAAATTCTAGACCCGCCTGGTATTTTCGTAGACTTGACGCCCCTTAACAAATCCTACTTGGTCGTAGTTTATTAAGCTCGGGAGGCAATCAGCTAGGCGTGTCGCAATTAGTTTAGCATATATCTTTAGATCGGAGTTTAACAAAGAAATGGGTGTAATATTTTGGGGCGAGGTTGGGGCCTTACCAGGTTTGAAAAAAGTAACCACCAATGCCTCTTGATTTTCCTGAGGAAATGCTTTAGACTCCACCTCAGTCTTCAAAAAGGACAACAACGGGTCCAGCAGAATCTGAGAAAATGTTTTATAATATTCATTGGTAAGGCCATCCGGACCTGGAGATTTACATGAGGGCAACGACTTAATGATTGTGGACAATTCCAAAGCAGTTATAGGAGCATTTAAGGACGCTAGTTGATCCTCAGTAAGCCGAGGCATATGGGCCGATGTTAAAAATAAATCAATATCTGCCTGGGAGGGGTGGGTCACCAAAGAATCGTCTGCAATATTATAAAGATCCACATAAAAGGATCTAAATGCATCCGCTATACCTTTAGGGTCATAAATTTTATGTGTTCCGTCCTTACTATGGAGGAACGGGATCCTGTATTTAGCATGTCTCTGTTTAAGTTTAGAGGCTAGCAGCTTCCCTGCTTTGTTGGATTGAGAATAATAGGTAGCTCTCACCCGCTTTAGATTCTTTTCGTATTTATGTAACAAGCAGGTAGCAAGTTGTCGGCGTAGCTCTACCAGTTTAACTGTATTTGAGGGTATAGAGGACTTTTTGTTGCCAATATCTAAGATTTTTATTTGACGGAGAAGCCGGTCCATCTCTGCTAATATAGTTTTCTTTTCAACGTGACCAAGGCGTATAAAGGTACCCCTAATGAATGCCTTATGGGAGTTCCACAATACTTCAGGGCTAGATATCGATGGAGTGTTAACCTGAAAAAAATTCCCTCAGATCACTCTCTAGAATTGCCTTATATTTCGGGTGTGATATTTTTCCGAGATGAGAAGCGTAACTGCCGCGTGGTCAGACCATGTTATTTGTGAAATGGTGGATTGCATAACAAGAGGGAGAGTACATTGGTCCACTAAAAATAGGTCAATACGAGAGTAGCTATTATATGCGGCCGAGAAAAAAGTGTAGTCTCGCTCAGTGCTATGCAGTATCCGCCAAGCGTCAAACAAATTATGACGCCACAGAGCCTGTGAGAAAGAAGGGAGTTGCTGTGAGAGGCCAGATGTGGTATCTACCAAAGGATTGGGCGCTACATTAAAGTCTCCCATCAACAGTAAGCAACCCTGCTTCCTTTTTTCAATCGCTTTCACAAGTCTTCCAAAAAATGCTACCTGTCTTTTATTAGGGGCATAAACCGACACCAACGTGTACATGACATTGTTGAGGAGACACACCAATATAACGAAGCGTCCCCCAGGGTCTGTGTACTGGGTTAGTAGTTGAAACGCCACTGAGTCTCTGATCCTGATCAGCACTCCCCTACGTTTGGAGGAGTAATGAGTGTGGAACATATGAGGATATGATGGATGTTTAACGCGGGTGGCATCCTTCTTCAAAAGGTGTGTCTCCTGTACTGCTAGTATATCACAACCCTGAATCTGAACCTCACCCCACAAATTAGCTCGTTTTTGAGGGGTATTCAAACCCCTAACATTCATAGACATAATCTTAAGAACCATACTGTAACTCTAAAAGAGCTATGAAAATCACCACATATAGACTTATAACCATAGAAATAATACTTAAGTATAGAGCAGGGGTCGGTAACCCCTGGCACGCGTACCAATAGTGGCACGCGAGGCTTATTTCACTGGCAAGGCAGCGGAGTCCTCACCCAGCAGATTCGATTGGACCAAACACGGCCGAAACGAAACTGCTATTATTATACTGTGGGGTCTCTTCAGACCCCAAGTATAATAAGCGGAGGCTCAGGAGAAGTGATGAAACATAAAAAACAATGATACTCACCTTGCTCCGTGTGCGTCGCAGTGGCTGTGAGATCAGCAGGCGCTTCCGACAGCTGACAGGGCCTCAGAGGTCACGTCTGCGTCTGACGTCATTACGCATAATGACACGACGTGACCCCAGAGACTCAATCTGCGGTCGCTGACTACAGGTAGAAGCGCCTTAGAGAACACAGCGGCTGCGGAGCGTGTAATAGTGAGTACATTGTTTTTTTATGTTTGTCACCTCTCTTGATCCTGCACTTATTATACTCGGGGGTCTGAAGAGACCCCACAGTATAATAATAGCAGTTTCGTGTGCAGGGACCGCTATGGGACCTAATACCGTGTGCAGGGACTGCTATGGTACCTAATACCGTGTGCAGGGGCCACTATGGGACCTAATACCGTGTGCAGGGACCGCTATGTGACATAATACCGTGTGCAGGGACCGCAATGGGACCTAATACCGTGTGCAGGGACCGCTATATGACATAATACTGTGTGCAGGGGCCACTATGTGACATAATACGGTGTGCAGAGGCTGTTATGGGACCTAATACTATGTGCAGGGGCCGCTATGTGACATAATACTGGGTGCAGGGGCCACTATGTGACATAATACGGTGTGCAGAGGCTGTTATGGGATATAATACCGTGTGCGGGGGCCGCTATGTGACATAATACCATGTGCAGGGTTCACTATGTGACATAATACCGTGTGCAGGGGCCACTATGTGACATAATACTGAGTGCAGAGGCTGTTATGGGATATAATACCTTGTGCAGGGGCCGCTATGGGACATAATACCGTGTGCAGGGGCCGCTATGGGACATTATTCTGTATAACGGTGTGTTTTCTGCATTAAGAATGTGTTTTTGCACAGAAAACACAGGCATTTTTTTTTTTTGTGCAAAAATGCACCATGTGAACGCAGTTTTACATTGAAGTAAAAGTTCCAGTGGCCTAAGACTATATCTGCATCCAGATACATAGTGTGTCACCACCCTGAGGGTGCTGCCATACGGTGCTCCTGGACACATTTACCACTAATTGGGGGCTGCACATGGACTTTCATTGCTTCTAATCGGAAAGTACAGGAGCGTCCCAGGAAATAGCAGTAAATGCATGTGTCCTAAAGCATCTTGTGGCAGCACTTCTGTGTTATGGTTTGTGGTATATGACTTTAGTTTAGTGGTCGTCAGACTTACAATTATTGACCGGCACTCCGAGTACCTCATCTTTGATTTTTTTATTAAAATCGGCACACCGAACAAAAAAGGTTGCCTACCCCTGGTATAGAGGTATAAGATTGCTCCATGCCAAAAAGCCGATTCGACCAAGGTGCCAGAACCTGTAAAAAATGAAATCAGCCAAACCATAGAACTCAAGAACGGTCAAGCCTAAAAGAACAAATAACATAGTACAGCGGATCAGCAGCTGTTGTGATCTCGGGGGGATAAGTTTAGCAGTAGCAGACATAGGAAGTTCCTAGGGAAAAAGGAGAAAGAGCCTTCAGCGTTTGGCTCCTGTGGCTGGAAATCTTCGGGTTTTCACTGGATGCCAACCGTCATACAGGTGGCCAGGCGGTTTCGCACGTGGGAGATCGACAATGGGAATGTTCCATTTGTTTAACAATTGTTTTCCCTCTTATAATTTCCTGATCACATGGGTAAGATTATCTTGGGTTATCATCACTCGGACTGGGAATCCCCACTTGTACAGGATACTATGTTGATGAAGTGCTGCCATAATGGGGACTAGCTTCTGTCGTAGTTGTAAAGTTGCAGCAGACAAATCTGAGAAAATGGAGATCTTGTGAAATGGTTCAGGGAAACGGTCTAATTTACGAGATGCTAATGACACCAACTCTTTAGTGCGAAAAAAGTGAATTCTAACCAGGACATCTCTTGGAATTGATTTGTCCAAATGTGAGGGTCTGGGGACTCTGTGTGCTCTGTCGATATTATATTATAGTTAAGTCTATAGAATGATGGTCAGGCAGTAAGGCACGCATCAGACCCTGAAGGAAAGTGGGCAGTTCTCCCCTAGCAACCGTCTCCAGAATTCCCCTGAATTTCAAGTTATTCCTTCTGGATCGATCTTCCAAATCAGCTATTTTAGCTTTCAAAAAGGTCAAATCATATTCCACATCATAATGGGCATCTATAAGGTCATTATGGGATGTAGCAAATTCCGCCATCTTAGATTCTATATGTACAGTGCGACTTTTCAGATCTTGAATATCTCGCTCAAGTGGTGTGATCATAAGATACAGCTTTCAGTGATTTACAGAAGGCTGTCAACATAACTTTCATAACTTTCAGAGAACAGTAAGTTCTCTGATGCCGGTATATCAGCAAAAAAGTCGACACAAGGTATTTTAGAGTGTGTGTCATGTCTCACCTCTCCTTCTGAGACTGCAGCACGCTCCACCCCCCATTACAAGTGTTTTACATTGTAAGCAGGGATTGTTGGTTTTATGCTCTGATTAAGGGGAGCTTGTCCTTGAAACGTGTAAGCAAGCTTGTCTCTGCTTAACATGGGAGGTGTTCCTCTGCCTTTAAGCTTCTTCTTTTTGCTATGTTTATCAAATTAAAAGTTAAGTTTTATTAAAATGCCTGACTGAACTGATTGCTGGATTATGTCTACTACCTGTTGAGGTAGGAGGTGGATTTAAGATTATGCAGCTAAAATGCAGTCACTGATCATAGCAAACCCCTAAGGGATCCAAGCATTGCACATTCACATTACCTGTCATAATTCAAAACCCACTTTTCATTATATTTTTTATATAGTAAAGTATATTTTTATATGACAATCTGATAAGGAAATATAATGTATTAGGTCCTAACATGTTTCATTGGTAATAAGTATTTGTAACATATATTGTAACATATATTTGTAAAAGATAATAGCCACAAGCAGTGAAAACACTGCTAGCACGAGCATCCTAAAGCCTTTTCAGTGTGTAGCTCTAGTTCTGCTGCAGGTCCATAGAGTATAGCGGAGAGGACATGCGACTGCGACAATATTAACCACTTCCAGCCGCAGGCATTTTTTTATTTTCTATTTTCATTTTTGACTCCCTGCCTTCTAAACTCCATAACTTTTTATTTTTCCATTCACAGAGCCATATGAGGGCTTAAAGAGGTTTTCCGGGCAAAAAAACTAAAAAAAAAAAAAATGTTTGTTAGTCTATTAATGGGTTAATAAGTGCACCCAAATACCTTTAGCAGTGTTTTGAGTGATTTCTGGGTCTCTCTGGGAGCTCCTGGTATCCTCTGCATTTTTTTTTTACATGGGTAGCTTCCTGCTCTCTTATCCTACAATTACCATGATGCATTGCTCTTCACTCAGATCCCCCTCCCTCTCTCATACCCCCTCCCTGTTTCCCTAGCTAGCCTGCAGACTACTAGCCCTACCTAACTAACTCAGCCCACACCCCCACCCCATCATACTTACCTGTGTGTCTGTCCTGGAGATCACTTTCTTCTGTGCCACCGGCTCCTTCTCTTCTCTTGACTTCTGCCGACACATGTGCAATAGAGCCGGAGTGCTGGCACTCCAGTTCTATTGCGCAGGCACAGGCAGAAGTGAAGGAAGTGAAGGAAGTGCCCATAAGATCCGGACATGAAGACAGGTAAGTATGATGGGGTGGGGGTGGGGGGTAGTATTGGTGATGTTCCGTTTCCAGAAACGGGGAAACGGAACATCACTGGAAAATCAGAAAATGTCCCTGGGGTGGTCACATGACCGCCCCGGCAATCTGTGCAAATACACATTTTTTATAAAGTAAGTAAATTAGAAGTTAGGCGAGGGGAGGGTGTTTAGTTTAGTATTAAAGTATCACTTTATCCCGGACAACCTGTAAGAGACAGCCAATGTTGTCTTAAGCTTCATTTGTCTGTATAAACTGTTAATGTTGAATGTATTTCTGTGATTCTTTTCCTTTAAGACAGCAGCCATTGTAATTGTGACATGATGCTGGAGTGGGACCTTTTATGTCAGCCTGCCTGTTCTGCAGACAGAGTGTGAGCAGAGAAGCAGGAAGTGACGAGACAGAGAGCAGCAGCCATCTTGGCAAGTGTTGTATTGAACTGGTGTGGAGATTTTTCTGTACAGCTAAGCTGTATCTTGGTCCAGAGACAAACAGAGTGTAAAGAGACAACAGGACTAGTGAGTCCACGTGAAAGGAACTGTGCTCAGTGGCTGATCAGTGAGACTGACATTGTGACTGTGTATATGGATACCACAGATAGAGACTCGCAGTGCTGTTGATGTACTGGACGGCACCTGCTAAATCCCGGCTTACATCCCAGCTCAGTGTATGGATTCGGCAGGACTGTCAGTGTGCTGAGTGGAATCTGCTGTTGGATTACATTGCATTCAGTTGGTTTCCCTGTCTGTTAAAGAGGACTTCATTTCTCCCAAGATCCTGATAACCGTGAGGAGAGGACGCTTCACTATAAAAGAAAGGACCGACTTTGGGCCCCACCGCGCGCTTCTACGGACTGTAAGCGGTCCACCTGGACCACTGGGGAAAAGGGGGTGCACCCAAATGTGAAGTCAGGGTCAGTTAGGGATAGTTTTGAGTATATTGTTCATTCAGTGTCCATACTGCAGAAGTGGACAGAGTAAAAGTAGAAACCATTGCAGAATTTGCCTTGAAATTGTTCATGCTGTATTGTATATTTTGCTTGTCTTTAGCCCTGTCATTTTACCTTTAACTAGCCTTTATTAACTTATAGTAAATATATTTTTTTTTTCTTGAACTACCGCGTGTGCGTTCATTTCTGGTTGCGGAGTCCAAACCACCTGCCTTGCTCTCGGTTCACAAATTGGCGTAGTCGGCAGGATCCGCTTACCAGAATGGACGGTGACGCACCCGTTCGGGAGAATGGTGCTGGAGGAAGAATGCCAGCAGGGGCTATAATGAGTCAGTTAGCTAAATTTGATGGCAATAATATGTCAGTGAGTATGTGGGTGGAACAGATACGAATGATACAGCGAATGTACCAGACCACACCAGAAGTACTAGTAGAGCTAGCAATATTGACATTACAAGGGGATGCTAAGACCACGGTGATACTGAGGCCATTTGAACAAAGGCAGACATTTGAGCAAGTAGTCCAGATTCTAGAAACCATCTATGGAGAAACTGCATTGCTGGGGTCTCTGCAGGCTCGGTTCTTCCAGAGGGTACAACAGGAGAATGAAAGCCTTCCCCAATATGCAAATGCCCTACAAGAACTGCTCCGAGATATTCAAGGGAAGGAAAGAGGGGGCTCGCCAGCCTTCTGTAACCCTGATCGGACTCTCCGTGACCAGTTTGTCCTGGGGATACGTGACGGCAGTTTAACTGTGACTATGCAGGATTTTATACGACGAGAGACTGATGCTAAATTCCATGATGTACAGGTAGAGGCCATCTCCCGTGCCAATAGTATGGTCCCGAGGCCGCAGACCGCAGTTGGAGTTACTTTGTCACAGGGGGCTAGTTCTGGCTCAGAGACAGTAGAAAAAGGGACGGTTAAAGAAATTCTCACAGTAATACAGAAACTGCAAGAACAAATGGAACACTTGCACACTCGTTGTGATGAGCAGTCTATGAAAATTGCAGACTTCCAGAAGACTGGAGATGAAAGGGTGAGCCATCCACACCCAGCAAGTCAGAATCACCCACCACCCCGCTGGAGGGGTGAGGATAGGACCTACCGAAGGGGTCCAAATCATTTAGTGCAGTGCTCAGGAGAAATCGAAGGGGCTTACCGAAGGGGCCCAAACAGATGGCCAGAACGACGGGGGATACGCTGCTGGGAGTGTGGACGGATGGGCCACGTTGCTGCTAGATGTCCAGAGCAGCGACAAACTTATGAGAGACCGCCGTTAAACTGAAGTCCCCTGCTGCTGAAGGGCGTGTAGTAGGGGAGACTGACAAGGAGACTATGTGGGGAGAATGCCCTGATGATGACCTGATCGCTGCAAGTCCTGTCATACAGGTGGAAATGGAGGGTATTCCGGTTACCGGGATGATTGACACGGGTTCCCAAGTAACGACCTTCAGTAGAGACTGTTATGAACGGTACTTCCGGCAACATGTGAAATATGATCCCCATACATTCGTACGAGTGGTCGCAGCTAACCAGTTACCAGTTCCGGTCGTGGGAGTGGCCTGGATGAATGTCCGGGTATGTGGCCAAGATCTAGGTAGGAAAGGCATTGTGGTGGTACAGGAGTCACATGAAGTAAAGGTCCCTGTCATTTTGGGGATGAATGTGTTAAAAGAATTAGATCAGATCCTCTTTGAAAAGAAAGGTCACGGTTATTGGAAAGAAACCACCACCCATCGGCCTACTCAAACAGCTTTCCAGCGGCTGATCCGGACATGTGGCTTACAGAAAAGTTCAGATGCACAGCGTCCTCTGGCTCGAATTTCAGTTCCTTTGCATACAAAAGTTACACTGCCACCCAGTCGGGAGACAATAGTGTCCATGCCCGTAGGCACCTGTCGGAAACTAGAGGGCATAGCTGTGTTGGTAGAACCACTGCAGGCAGCCGAAGGAGGTGTTGATCCGCTAGTGGCCCGTTCCTTGGCAATAGTTCGCAATGGAAGAGTACCACTTCGATGTGTAAACACTCAGGACCAGAGTGTGGACCTGACCCCAGGGAGGCTGCTGGCTAACATCTATGTGACTCCGGAGGAAGTAAGAAAAGTAACTCCAATGCAGCTGAAGCCGACTGAAAGGGATGAGTGGACCGTAACTGTGTCCATGGGAGAAGATGAGGAACCCACCTCTGAATGGAATGGCTGTGCAATTCGAGAACAGATGAAGATGGATGTAAGTTCATGTTCTCTGGAATGGGTGCAGAAGGTAGATGAGCTGTTGTGGGAGAACCAAGCCACCTTTGCACGGTATGCTGAAGATTTTGGATGTACCACAGGGATCTACCATGAGATTCCCACAGGAGACACCCCTCCAATTAGAGAGCGCTACCGACAAATTCCTCCACAGTTGTATCAGGAAGTGAAAGAACTGTTAGCTAAGATGCTACAGGGTGGGATCATCCAAGAAAGCCAGAGTCCCTGGGCGGCTCCTGTGGTGTTAGTAAGAAAAAAAGATGGGTCCATCCGATTTTGCGTAGACTATCGGAAGTTAAACGCTTGCACCGTACGAGATTCCTACCCCTTGCCACGGATTGAGGAGTCCCTCTCAGCGCTAGGGAGAGCCCGGTACTTCTCCTCACTAGATCTGGCTAGTGTGTATTGGCAGGTGCCGATGGCCACAAAAGACAAGGAGAAGACGGCATTCATCTTGCCCATGGGACTATACGAATTTAACCGGATGCCCTTCGGGTTGACAAATGCACCCGGAACGTTTCAGCGGTTGATGGAGAAATGTCTCGGTGACTTCAACTTTGAGTTCACTCTCATCTACTTGGATGACATTATAGTGTATTCTGCGACCTTTGAAGACCATCTCCACCAGTTGGGGCAAGTATTTCGAAGATTGCGGGAACATGGGCTCAAATTGAAACCCAGTAAATGTCGGTTGTTCCAATCTGAAATTGATTACTTGGGTCACCGCGTATCAGGAGAAGGGGTGAGACCATCAAGAGACAAGATAGCGGCTGTTCAAGATTGGCCGATACCGACTACCCTGCGAGAAGTGAGGGCGTTCCTTGGAGTAGCCGGTTACTATCGACGGTTTATTAAGGATTTCGCCAAGGTAGCAGCACCACTTAATGCTCTCCTACGAGGCACATCCGGTGGTCCAAAGAACCGGTCCGTGAAGTGGGGACCTGAACAGGAACAAGCCTTCCAGGCATTGAAGGATGCACTGACAACAGCCCCAATCTTGGCATATGCTGATTACCACTTGCCGTTCCAGCTATATACAGATGCAAGCCTGTATGGTCTTGGAGCAGTGCTTTCCCAGCTTCAGGATGGCCAGGAGAGGGTCATAGCGTACGGCAGCCGGTCTTTGAGAGATTCTGAAAGAAACCCCGAGAATTATAGTTCATTTAAATTGGAGCTGTTGGCACTGGTATGGGCCATGACCGAGAAATTCTCTGAATATTTGACCGGTGCTGAAGTTTTAGTACTGACTGACAACAACCCACTAGCTCACCTGGAAAATGCCAAGCTCGGGGCGTTAGAGCAGAGGTGGATAGCCCGAATGTCTACATTCAATTACCGCATTAAGTATCGGTCCAAGACAGAGAACCAGAATGCTGACGGACTTTCTAGGGTAACTGCCCAGACCCCCACAGAAGACGTGGATCATGAGTTGGAGCATGTGGAGGTGCCCGATTTCAGCAGATTTTCACAGGCCTTGACCGCCACTAATCAGTTTGAGATGGAGGGGACTGAAATGGCTCCTTTCTTTGGTCCCTCACGACAGGAATGGGCACAGATACAACAGACCCATGAGGGGCTGGCGCAGATGATCAAGTGTGTTGAGAAAGGCCAGAAGCCCTGTAGAGAGGAAAGAGAACGACTGACACGTGAGATATTATCTGTTTTGAGTCAGTGGGAAAAGTTGGAGATGAAAAATGGAGTGCTATGCCGAAAGGTCTATTTACCTTCTGAGATCGACATTCGATACCAAATTGTGGTGCCTAGTGAACTGGCTCGCTCCTTGGCAGTTGAGGCTCATAATAAGAATGGACATTTTGGTCATGAGAAGACCTTTCGTTGGTTACAGCGACTGATTTACTGCCCTGGTCTTCGTCAAATGGTCGAAGAAGTATGCCGCAGCTGTCGAACTTGTGAGATCCATAAGGCAATAGAACAGAGAGCTCCCCTGCAAACCATCGTGACCCAGGAACCTTTAGAAATCGTCATGATAGACTATCTAATGGTGGGCCCATCCAATAGCGGACACCAGTATTGCCTCGTAATGGTGGATCACTTCACCAAATTTGCGGTGGTAACCGCCACCAAGGACCAGACAGCTGAGTCAGCAGCTCGTGCTCTGTGCCAAGATTTCATTCGAGTATATGGGTGCCCCCAACGCATCCACTCCGACCAGGGCGCCTGCTTTGAGGGACACGTAATGAAAGAAGTTCAACGTATCTACGGGATAAAGAAGTCGCACACGACTCCATACCACCCTCAGGGAAATGGGGCCTGTGAAAGATTCAACAGAACTCTGCTACAGATGCTGCGGACTCTGGAGGAAGACAAGAAGTTACAGTGGCCTCAGTTCTTGTCTGAAATGGTGTGGGCCTATAACAATCAGGTCCATTCTACAACGGGGTACTCTCCTTATACACTTCTCTTTGGGCGGTCTGGGCGAAGTATAGGAGAATTACAGTTGAATGATGTGGATGGGTTCCCTCCGAGGGATCCAACCTCTTGGGTGCGGGCGCATCGGCAGAGACTTGAGACGATCCATCGATTGGTGCGGCAGCGCCTGCAAGAACATCCCCATCCTGATAAGACCCCAGTGCAAGAAGCACCATTGCAACCAGGCGACCTGGTGCTAGTTCGTGTCAAGAAACCCCAAGGGAAATTGGAAAGCAGATGGGAGGCTTTGCCGTATCGTGTTGTTGGCCGCAAGTATGCGAATGGGCCAGTGTACCAGGTCCAGAAAGAAGGAACTGATTGTGTTCGAGTACTTCACCGAAATATGTTGCGCCTGTGTCATTCTGAAGGGACAAATCACGATGGGCCTGCCAATGTGAATGAGCTCCCACAGTCAGAGAATGGAGGTGCGGAATGGGCCTCCGACGAGGAGGATGATTGTTGGCCGATCCCTGCTCCTGGGGATGTTCCACCTGTGACTACTGTATCTCCGGCCTGTGCCCCCTCTGGTGCGGAATCCGCTGGTCCTTCTCAGCCCATAGCTGCAGCACCCCATAATATACCACCGGTCCTCAGACGGACCACTAGGCCAAATGCTGGTATTCCCCCTGTTCGGTATGCGCAGGATGAGTTTGTTTGGCCTGCCATACATCGGTATACTACCACCCTGTGCATAAAAGTACAACCCTCTGGATATACAGTCATAGGCAGGGACTGCCAATCTTAAAGTGGGGGGGAATATGTAAGAGACAGCCAATGTTGTCTTAAGCTTCATTTGTCTGTATAAACTGTTAATGTTGAATGTATTTCTGTGATTCTTTTCCTTTAAGACAGCAGCCATTGTAATTGTGACATGATGCTGGAGTGAGACCCCCCCCCCTTTTATGTCAGCCTGCCTGTTCTGCAGACAGAGTGTGAGCAGAGAAGCAGGAAGTGACGAGACAGAGAGCAGCAGCCATCTTGGCAAGTGTTGTATTGAACTGGTGTGGAGATTTTTCTGTACAGCTAAGCTGTATCTTGGTCCAGAGACAAACAGAGTGTAAAGAGACAACAGGACTAGTGAGTCCACGTGAAAGGAACTGTGCTCAGTGGCTGATCAGTGAGACTGACATTGTGACTGTGTATATGGATACCACAGATAGAGACTCGCAGTGCTGTTGATGTACTGGACGGCACCTGCTAAATCCCAGCTTACATCCCAGCTCAGTGTATGGATTCGGCAGGACTGTCAGTGTGCTGAGTGGAATCTGCTGTTGGATTACATTGCATTCAGTTGGTTTCCCTGTCTGTTAAAGAGGACTTCATTTCTCCCAAGATCCTGATAACCGTGAGGAGAGGACGCTTCACTATAAAAGAAAGGACCGACTTTGGGCCCCACCGCGCGCTTCTACGGACTGTAAGCGGTCCACCTGGACCACTGGGGAAAAGGGGGTGCACCCAAATGTGAAGTCAGGGTCAGTTAGGGATAGTTTTGAGTATATTGTTCATTCAGTGTCCATACTGCAGAAGTGGACAGAGTAAAAGTAGAAACCATTGCAGAATTTGCCTTGAAATTGTTCATGCTATATTGTATATTTTGCTTGTCTTTAGCCCTGTCATTTTACCTTTAACTAGCCTTTATTAACTTATAGTAAATATATATTTTTTTTCTTGAACTACCGCGTGTGCGTTCATTTCTGGTTGCGGAGTCCAAACCACCTGCCTTGCTCTCGGTTCACAAACCCCTTTAATGTTTGTAGTACAAATTGTACTTCGTAATGGTACCATTTAATATTCTGTACAATGTACTGGGAAGCTGTAAAAAAAATTCAGAATGGGGTGGACTTGGAGGAAAACTGCATTTGTGCAACTTTCTTACGGGCTTTGCTTTTATGGTGTATACTGTGCAGCCAAAATGACATGTCACCTAAAGACACAGGGATAGGCAAGATGAAGTTCATCAGGTGCAAACACTAATACTTAAAGAAACATAAGCAGGATAAGAACACAGAGGTAGCCAGTAAGTTAGGGTTGCTAAGAGAGGCATTATGCCTGCAAACACAGAGTTTGAAGTTACATTCAGACATTTATATATCTGTCATGATATTCAGGTCCAGATTAATTACACCATAGACTATTCCCAAAATTTGAACCCCTCCTTCACACATGGTCATTATACACCGTGTCCATTCTGTGCTACCATTGACAACCTGCTTTCACCATTCTCTTTGTGAAAGTGATGTGTGTAGGGAAAGATGGTGCAGATACACACCTATTGACAAGGTAAATGGTAACACCCAGATGTCATTTAGGCATTGGCTACACTGAGAATTTTTGTGGTATACAAATATTTACTAAAACAGTCAGGAGAGTGTACTAGTCCTCTATAAATCCTGTGACTCACTGTAGTGTTGGCTATGAGCTATTGGCATCTCTCTGCTGGTGGTTCACAGTTGCCTGTGTCTCTCCTAATCTGCTGCTTCCCTGTTAGTGAGAATCTCCATGGAATGTGTGCACTCTCTGTCTGGTTCTTAACAGGCCAGCACATGCATGTACAAATTTATTCCAGTCCAATCACCTGAGCCAGAGGTGTAGCTAGCAGGAGGCGACGGCCCCAAGCCCACTGACTCTGTGGGGCCCACTCCAGGGACGCCATTAATACTTTCTGTACGTCTATCTAGTTAAAATGCAACCTGCTGCTCTCTTATCTTGTAAACTGCGAGATGATCGCATCTCGACACAGGGGGAGCGATGATGTCATAGCATCGCACCTCCTGCACTGATATGCAGACATCTTATGCGTGGTCACGGCTCATAGAGCACGACTCAAGAAGAGAGAGGAGGAGGCAGACCCGTCCTCATCCATCAAGGGATCGCACACATATGAGAACAACCTTTATTTTTTTCTTTTTAAGTGCATTATGGCTGTAAAGGGGAGGAATATTTTTATAAGGGCTCATTATGGGACATTATGGACATAAGGACTTATTGATGATCTATAGGACAGGTGCCCACTCCTCTGATTGAAGAGGCCATGGCGTCTGTTTACATCGCACTCTGTCTATTTTGTAGTGACCATACGATGTAATTACAGCCTTGTCACCTTGTCACATATATGTATAGGGATCATGGCACTTACACAAGTACATCGGTCCCTTCAATCAGCTGATCATTGGGGGTACCTGGTGTTGGAACCCCACTCATTTTTTTTTCTTGACCTTGAAAACCTCTTTAATTTGGAAACACATGGGGTATTATTATTAAGGGGCAATATTTAAGGGGGTACACAGGGACATTATTAATTTAAAGATGCATTTGGCAGTATTGTTTATTCTGGGGAGGCTATATCAGCAGGATGGGGACTTTGTGTAGGTGAGGACAATGTGGGTCAGTTGCCTGGAAATGTGAGGAACCAAAGATGTTAGTTCTACAAACATTACAGAGACAAGTCACAGCTGGAAGTTGTCATGGCAGTCCAAATGGAAGAGATGAGAAATGTGAACGATTACAGTCAGAAATGTCACCTGTAAGTCCCAACATTGTTCAGTACTATATTTACTTAAATGGTCTTCACAGACTTGTGTAGAGCAGTTACCTACCACTTTATGGTCACCATGTAGTGATAGTATTGGTATACCTGAGCTGGGGGCCCACTTGGACGAGTTTGCCCCCCTGTGCTGAACCCCTATCTACATCTCTGACCTGAGCTTCAGCAGTATTTAAGACACCTTTTCTTGCAGGAATAAGGTTGTTAGGCTGCTAGTGTCATATGAGGATATTTTACTTTTGTGTACTCTGATTACCTGTCCTGACCTCTGCTTGTTTACCCAACAAACCTGACTATTTGCTGGAATAAACTCTGCTTGCCCAGAGCTGAGCTTTTCCACTGACCACATCTCTACCTTTACCTTCAGCGCCTGCCACCATCATCTCTTGACCCGCTTGGGTCAACTGCTACTGAACTGATACTACTCTTAAAGGTAGAACCTAGTGGTTCTCTGTAGTGAATTTCAGATCCCCGGTGGTTATAGGGTGAAAACCAGAGAACCACAGACAATGCTCCCAGGAGTAAACCAAAGTCAAATCAAAGTAGATGACACCTGTGAGTGTCATGTAGCAAGTGTGGACCCACACTTATCTTCTCAATCTGACCTAGACCACAATGGCAACTTCTCCTAATGACAATCGTTGATTGTAATGTCAATCTGTATTCCCTTAGTCCAGACAGCAGCACAATATGGGGTATCTCTGCCCCTGTGTGTTGTTTAGGACAGTGGAACCTTTAATTAGCACCAAATTTAAGGTGCCTCTGTGAAGAATATCGCCTCGCCCAGCCGCCTGGCACGCCTGCGATCAAACTTCTTTCTTAACCTCCCACTCACACACTGTGAGTAGACCGGGTCATAGGATAAAATGAAATGAGCGATATAAATTTTATATGTTTAATAACCCAAGTGGGTCGGTATGAATTAATAGCATATACAGAAATATACAATATTAATATGATCAAGCATAAACATACAAGCAAAAGGGAAATGATACAATACACCAAAATAAAAGGAAATAAAGATTAGAAAAAATACCTGAGCACACAGCTTTGTCCTAGCTGTCTCTCTTCCATGCTCAACACAATAGACTTGTAGTCCGTTTCTCTAGGCCACAGCAGAGTTTTGGGCCTAGGGCGCAAGCTTAAGCAAGTTGCATAAAACAATCCTTCTACATGCTGTCCAGAACTAGGCCCTCAAAGCATTCCTCAGTAGGGCAGGCCCTCTCATCTTCTCCCAGATCAGAGCTCCTTACTGCCTCTTTGCTGAATGACCCCAGAATCCAGGTCTGCCCACAGCATATGGCTAGTGCTCCACCCACCCCTTGCACCCAGGCAGCCCCCCTTCTCCCACCTTTGCAGAACCCTTGGAGAGAAGGGTGAAGTTAAGGCTTGCTATCCCCCATCCCATCTGGCCAGGGATAATAAAAGTGCCTGGCTATAGCAAGCCATCTCCAATGAACACACATAAAACCAGTGAAGCCTATCGTCCAGCAATGTGGACTCCACTAAAGCACCGCATTCCAAGTGGGGGAAGGACTGACCTAAGCAAGTAAAACACACTTCCAAGAAAGATATAAAACTGAGGGTCGGTTCATCACACCTCCCCCTTTTAGAACGTGTCGGGAGGAAGGACGATCCTAAGATCGCCTTCCGCGGACACCTTGGCGGCCTCACCCCGCCGGGTCCTGCGCTGGTCCCTGACCATATTCCTGGCGTACTGATACCCTCTTCCTCTCCTGTCTGAATGGAGACTCTTCTAAGGTTCAGGCTCTGAATTAAGTAGACCTGGCTACCTCCTGCTTGCTCTGGGTCCCTCCCCCGAGTGCTGGCGTCCCTCAGACCCACACTCACAACCCCAGGCCCTTGTGGTTCCGGTGCTGAGACCCCATCCCGGCAGTCTCCGCCCACCTGGCTACCCTCGGCCTGCACTGGGACCTCGTTCTGAGTGCTGGCATCCCGCAGATCCACACTCGCAACCCCAGGCCCTTGTGGTACCGGTGCTGAGACCCCATCCTGGCAGTCTCCGCCCACCTGGCTACCCCCGGCCTGCACTGGGACCTCGTGCTGAGTGCTGGCATCCCGCAGATCCACACTCGCAACCCCAGGCCCTTGTGATACCAGTTTAGAGACCCCTTCCCGGCAGTCTCTCAGGGTCTCTCCCACACTAGCCGCTAGTTGGGATAGTTCTAGGGGATTCTGCACCTCCCCCTTTGCTTCCAAACCTAGGGGCACCTCTGGTTCTGGCACAGGTATGTTTGGACCCTGTCCTCCCTCCCAGACGCCTTGCCCCTTTGGGCCTACACCCTGTTCCTCCTGTACTTGGGTGGGTGATGGTGATACCTTGGGCAAATGACTAAGATTATGCTTCCCCAAACCATCCCTCCATAATACATTGACAGGTAATACATTTGACACACCCCCTTCTTGGGTCCCACCTCCAGCACCCCATGCCGTCTGCACTTGGGCCATGGGCACGACTGGCACACCTTGGATGGCTGTTTCTCCTTCCCAGGACTCTTTCACAAGAGTTAGGGGCCCACGTACACGTCTCCCGTACAAGAGCTCAAAGGGGAAGAACCCCGTTGAGGCTTGCGGCACCTCCCGGTAAGCGAACAGCAGGTGCGGGAGATAAGGCTCCCAGTCGCGCCCGTGGGACTCGACTAACATCCTGAGCATCTGCTTCAGGATGCCATTGAACCGTTCACACAGGCCATTGGTCTGTGGGTGATACGGGCTGGACACCAGATGTTGCACCTCTGTTACCTTACACAGGCCTTGCATCAAGGCAGACATGAACTGGGTACCTTGGTCTGTGAGCATCTCTGTGGGAAATCCAACACGGGAGAAGATGCCTACCAGAGCCTTGGCCACTACATCAGCCCAGGTGGAAGACAGCGCGACAGCTTCCGGGTACCTAGTAGCGTAGTCTACTACCGTTAATATGAAACGTTTCCCGGTGCGGCTGGGAATGGACAGGGGTCCAATGAGATCCACAGCCACCCGCTGGAAAGGTTCGGTTATGATGGGCATAGGTATCATGGGTGCTTTGGAGCCTTGCCCCGCCTTGCCCATCCTCTGACAAGTGTCACATGAACGGCAGTATTTAGCTACATCTGTCCCCATCTTAGGCCAGTAGAATAAGTGGCTGAGGCGAGCCTTGGTCTTAGCGATCCCCAGGTGGCCTGCCAGTGGAATATCATGAGCAATCCGCAACAACTCCACCCGGTAGGGTTGGGGTACCACTAAATGTTTCTCCCTGAGCCGACTTTCTTTTCCCTTTGTGGGGATCGTTTCCTGGTACAACCTCCCTTGCTCCCAGTACACGCGGTCCTTGTCCGACTCCAAGGGAGGTTGATCAGCACGCTCCTTCAATGCATCCAGACTGCGGTCAGCTTGGACAGCGTCCCTGAACTCCTGACTGGACCCAGACAGAAGAGATGTGCATGTCACATACCCGCCGGACTCCTCCGGCTCCAGTGTGGGGAGGTTAGTCATGGCGGTCTCAGTGCCATCTCCGGGTGACAGAGGGAACGGCTCAGGGGTCGGAGCGCCTTCCACCCCTCTAGCACTCTGGCTGTGGGTCACCACCGCAATACCAGCAGTCCGTTCCTCATCCGGATCGGCCCTGAGATCCCCGTGACCCACCTGACCACCTGGCACATTGTCCTCAGTTGGGGTTGCCCCCAGCATCTCAGCAGAGCTACCTTGTAAACCTGCAAGGCAAGAATTAGCAATTACATTGACATTGCATTCATTCATTGATTCACAGTGAACTGCATGGGGGAATGGCTGAGCCAGGGTCACACTGAGGGGGCTCTCATCACCCGCAGATGTGGGCGGGGCTACAGCCAGGTCAGCATTCCACAATGTCTCATTCACATGCTCACTGATTACTTTAGCTGGACGCACAGCAAGGGGAGACAAAAGGCTGACCCCTCCCTCTGCCTGTGTGACAGGCTTCAACACCTCATTAAAATCATCCTTCAGTACAGACATTTTGTCACAGCGAGGTGGGGCTGCTCCCACCCCATACTGGGACACCAAGGGCCCCAAATCTCTTCCCAATAGTACATTGGCAGGCAGATCAGACACTAGCCCCACATCACGCATCCCTTTTCCCGCACCCCAGTCCAAATGGACGCAAGCCATGGGCACAGTTACGCGTTCTTGTCCAATACCCTTCAGGGTCAGAGTTTTTCCAGGGATAATACTGTCCGCAGGGACCAAGTCAGGTTGCAGCAGAGTAATCTGCGCCCCAGTGTCCCGAAATCCCATGACCACTTTACCCCCCACAATGACCTGTTGACTGTTGGCATTGGATTGCAACCCCTCCCTCCCCACCAAGTATACAGATGGGCCAGCTGCCGTGGCTGGGAAAACAGGGGGGTTCTTAGAGCGGTTGGGGCACTCTGCCTTGAAATGTCCTGGCTGGTTACAGGCGTGACATCGCCGGACCTCTCCTTGGGATTTAGAGGGGGTCCCCGGGGCGCCCAGAGTTCTTGGGACAGGGGAAGTAGAGGGGGCACCCGGGACAGAGTTTGTCTTACCCCACTTGGAGACCGCAGGCTGTGGTGAACTCCAACTTTGCCCCTCCTTCCAGCTTGAGGGTCTCTGTAGTGTGGCTCCTCTCTTGATCCCTTGCTCCCTGGTGGACACATAGTCGTCAGCAATCTCTGCAGCATTGTCTGCTGTTGTGGGTTTCCGATCACACACGAACTGGCGGACCTCCAGAGGGCACACCTGGAGAAATTGTTCCTTTATCATAAGATCCCCAATTCCCTCAAACGTGGTGACAGTAAGTCCTTTGATCCACTGCCAGAACGTAACCTGTAAGTGGTGCAGAACATCCGCATAGCTCTCTGTGGGACCCCGCTGGATATTCCGGAACTTTTTGCGGTACACCTCCGGCGTGAGCCGGTATCTCCGGATCAGCGCCGCTTTGATGGTCTCATAGTCCGCGTCCACTGGTAAGCTCGTGGAAACATCCAAGCCTTTTCCCTTCAGCCGGGGAGACAGGTAACGGGCCCATTCTGCCTGGGGAATATGATGCTGCTTACACACCCTCTCAAATCCCCGCAAGAATGAGTCCAAGTCCCCGTTATCTTCCAAGATTGGAAAGTCCTCGGATCGGATCTTTAGTGCTCGGGCTCCTGGAGTTGGTGCAGGGGAAGGTTGCGCCTGCTGGCAAAGTTCCAGCTTTTTTAGCTCAAGCTGATGCTCTCTCTCCGCCCGGCGCTCTGCAGCTTCTCTCTCCGCCCGACGCTCTGCAGCAGCGGCCTCTCTCTCCGCCCGGCGCTCTGCAGCAGCAGCAGCGGCCTCTGTCTCCACCCGGTGCTCTGCAGCTTCTCTCTCTGCCCGGCGCTCTGCAGCTTCTTGGTACTGGTGAATCACCTGCAGACGGGCGCTATAGTCACTGGCGTCTATCTGCTGTAAGGCCATTTGCAAGTATAAGTCCGTTACCCCCACAGAACTGGGGTTATTGGTCCCTCCAGGCACAGTTACCTCTGGGGTCCGGGCACCTGCAGAACCGTCTGGCATGGTGATGTTGTCTGGTGCCAGCCTCTCAGCTTCCATATCTGCCATCTCCTGGAGTTCAGCAGCAACCAAGTCCTGCAGACGTTTGGTTATGCTTCTGGTCCCACCAGCCATCCACTGGAAGCCGTTTCCAAATAAAAGATAGGACAGAAAAAAAGAAGAAGGGAGGGAACAGTACTGTACCAAACTTTCACCGTATTTTAAGCTTGATCTCATACCGCGCTCGTTCCATAGGATTGCCGCAATCCCCAGTGTCTGCGTGATACCACACCCACACACTGTTACCCTAATATCCCACAACGCTGCCACCACTGTGAAGAATATCGCCTCGCCCAGCCGCCTGGCACGCCTGCGATCAAACTTCTTTCTTAACCTCCCACTCACACACTGTGAGTAGACCGGGTCATAGGATAAAATGAAATGAGCGATATAAATTTTATATGTTTAATAACCCAAGTGGGTCGGTATGAATTAATAGCATATACAGAAATATACAATATTAATATGATCAAGCATAAACATACAAGCAAAAGGGAAATGATACAATACACCAAAATAAAAGGAAATAAAGATTAGAAAAAATACCTGAGCACACAGCTTTGTCCTAGCTGTCTCTCTTCCATGCTCAACACAATAGACTTGTAGTCTGTTTCTCTAGGCCACAGCAGAGTTTTGGGCCTAGGGCGCAAGCTTAAGCAAGTTGCATAAAACAATCCTTCTACATGCTGTCCAGAACTAGGCCCTCAAAGCATTCCTCAGTAGGGCAGGCCCTCTCATCTTCTCCCAGATCAGAGCTCCTTACTGCCTCTTTGCTGAATGACCCCAGAATCCAGGTCTGCCCACAGCATATGGCTAGTGCTCCACCCACCCCTTGCACCCAGGCAGCCCCCCTTCTCCCACCTTTGCAGAACCCTTGGAGAGAAGGGTGAAGTTAAGGCTTGCTATCCCCCATCCCATCTGGCCAGGGATAATAAAAGTGCCTGGCTATAGCAAGCCATCTCCAATGAACACACATAAAACCAGTGAAGCCTATCGTCCAGCAATGTGGACTCCACTAAAGCACCGCATTCCAAGTGGGGGAAGGACTGACCTAAGCAAGTAAAACACACTTCCAAGAAAGATATAAAACTGAGGGTCGGTTCATCACAGCCTCCTACTAGCCCTATAAGAGGGCACCTGAGACCTCCCTCCACTGTGTAAATTATAAAGTAACAGGAAACAAGCTTCTAGGGAGGGAAGCCTTGTGCTGCTGTCTGGACTAAGGGAATACAGATTGACATTACAATCAACGATACCCTTACGTCCGACAGCAGCACAATATGGGGAGATAGCAAGTAATTCCCCTAGGGAGGGTTTCCTCGCCTTACAACGTCAAGGACTGTCTGACCAAAGGCAGTTGTCTGGGAACTGCGGACGTCTAAACGATAATGTTTGACAAAGGTCAACTGGGATGACCATGATGCAGCCGCACAAATCTGGTCCAAAGGTAAGGACCGGTACTCAGCCCAAGAAGTCGACACAGCCCTGGTCGAGTGGGCCGTAGAAAAAACTGGAGGGAGTAACTCCTGAATAAGGAAGGAAGACCTAATTGTCTCCTTGATCCATGTGGATAGAGTAGGCTTGGAAGCCTTGAGGCCTTTGTTTTTACCCTGCATATTAATTAGTAGGTTTTCGGCCTTCCTAAACGGTTGAGTGCGGGATAGGTAAATCCGCAGACACCTTACCACATCTAAGGTGTGGAGCTTTTCTTCCTCCTCAGAGGTTGGAGTGGGGAAAAACACTGGTAGCGAAATTAGCTGATTGCTATTATAGCATGAGGGGACCTTAGTGTTAAACCCAGGCAAAAATCTAAGGTGCACCCTATCTGCAAAAAACACAATGTACGGTTCTCTAGAAGAGAGAGTCTGGAGTTCCCCTACTCTTTTGGCAGATGTAATAGCCAACAAAAAAACGGTTTTGTAGGCCAAATATTTTAGCTCCGTAGTCTCCAAGGGTTCAAATGGAGGACCGCACAGGCCTGTAAGGACTACCGCAAGGTCCCACTGGGGAACTGGAGATGATACTGAGGGCTTTAGCCTCATTGCCCCTTTAAGGAACCTTGCAACCAGAGGATCCTGAGACAGACGTCTGTTCAAATGAGCGGAGAGGGCCGCAATCTGCACTTTCAAAGTGGCAGGGGCAAGGCCCTTATCCAAACCGTCCTGAAGAAAATTTAAAATATCAGCCGTTGAAGGTTGTAAATTATTAATACCCTTCTTGGAGCACCACTCCATGAAAATCTTGGCTGTCCTCTGGTAGTTCTTATTGGTAGAGTCTGCTCTTGCAGAAGAAAGGGTCTTCAGGACGGCCTCTGACAGTCCTCTATCCTGCTGTAGGGACTGCTCAACCTCCAGGCTGTCAGGTTGAATCTCCAGAGATCCTGGCACTTCAGAGATCCTTGGGAAACCAGGTTCTGGATGGGGGGAAGCCTCCAATATATCCCTCGACTCATCTCCATGAGTTGGGAAAACCAAGCTCTTTTTGGCCAGAATGGAATGATGGCTATCACAGAGACTTGGTCCTGTCTGATTTTCATCAATACCTTCGGTATTATTGGAATTGGAGGTAAGATGTATGCCAGCCTGGACCTCCAAGGGATGGACAGGGCATCCACTGCCAAGGGATTGTCCTCCTGGTAAAGGGAACAGAACGTCTCCACCTTGGCGTTGAGTCGGGTTGCCATGAGGTCTATTTCTGGAAGACCCCACTTCAGGGTAATCTGATGAAAGACTTCTGGATTGAGTGACCATTCTCCTGATACGGCATGACCCCGACTCAACCGATCCACTACTATGTTCAGGGAGCCATTGATGTGAACTGCGGATAAATGGGTTAGATTTTTCTCTGCCCATGTAAATATCAGATCTGCCTCCCTGAGGAGGGTTGGTGATCTGGTGCCTCCCTGTCTGTTCACGTACAGCACTGTGGTCATGTTGTCTGACCGGATTTTGACTGCTCTTCCCTTGAGAAGAGGCGAGATATACAGCTCTAAGCTCCTTCCAGTTGGACGAGGTCCTTCTTTCTGGAGCGCTCCAGACTCCCTTTATGGAGTTTTCGTCCAAATGGGCTCCCCATCCCGAGAGGGATGCATCTGTAGTCAACAGGGTCCAAGAAGGTTGGACCGTGGACCTTCCGTCTTTCAGGTGCAACCACCACTTGAGGGAAAGACGGGTCCTGGGGGAGAGTCGAATCTTCTTGCTGAGTGTAAGAAGGGAGCGATCCCAAGCCTCTAGTAACTCCTTCTGGAGGGGACGTAAGTGCCACAAAGCCCATGGGACTGCCTCCACTGAGGAAGACATCAAGCCCAGGATTTTCATCAATGTTCTGATGGAGGCTATCGGCTTTTTGAAGAGGTGCTGGACTGCACCAACCAGTTTCTCCTTCCTTGCTGGTGTCAAGGAGACCTGCAGGCGGACTGAATCCAGGAAGTAGCCGAGGAACTTCCTTCGGGTTGAAGGGATCGTTACCGACTTCTCCCAGTTTATAAGCCATCCCAGACTCTGAAACAGGGACACGGCTGTCTGTAGATGCTGGAGCAGAACAGACTCTGACTGGGCTTTTATCAACCAGTCGTCTAGATAAGGCACCACGAATATCCCCTGAAGTCTGAGGGCGGCCGCTATAGGAGCCACTACCTTTGTAAAGGTGTGGGGAGCAGAGGAGATCCCGAAGGGTAGTGCTGTGAACTGAAAATGCTTCGTGTGGCCGGAAACTACTACGGCAATCCTTAGAAACCTTCTGTGTGGAGGATAAATAGGAATATGCAAATAGGCGTCTTTTAGATCCAAAGTCACGAAAACATCGCCTTGGAGGAGAAAAGTGGTGACAGACTTTATGGTTTCCATACGGAAGTGCTTCTTTTTGATGAAGCGGTTGAGGTACCTTAAGTCTATCACCATTCTCCACTTGTCTGCCGGTTTTGGTACCAGGAAGACGGGAGAATAGACACCGGATCCTTCTTCTAGAGAAGGGACTTCCTCCAGAGCTCCCTTGTGAATGTACTCTCGGATGGAGCATTCCAATGTAGTCTGCTGCATTATAGGCAGGCTGCGAGTTAACACAAACCGATCCTGAGGAGGATGGAGGAACTCGATTGCATATCCTTTTTGGATTACGTGCAGGACCCATGGGTCTTGAATTTTTTCCTGCCAGCAGTTGAAAAAATGGGGGAGACGACCCCCGACAGGAATCTCGGCCACAGGAAGACTGCTCCTGATGTCAAAAGCTAGGCTTCTCCTTTTTATCATCAGACTTCGGGAATCTCCGGACGGCGCCTCTAGAGGAATATCTAGAGCCTCTTTGGGACTGCCGTCCACGACGAGGCGGATAGCCTCTATCACGGCCAGAATTAGATCTACCTCTAAAGGCCTGGGGTAAAGTTTTACCCTTCCTATCAGCCAAGCCCTCCAGGATCTCGTCTAGGGCACTGCCAAAGACTCTACCTGGCTCAAAGGGTAATGCGCACAAATTATATTTTGAGGGGAAATCAGCTCTCCAGGGTTTTAACCATAGAGGTCTTCTTGCTGCAGTGGTAAGTGCCAGAGATTTGGCCGCCAGCCTTAATTGATGGTGGGAGGCCTCCGCTAAATATTCAGCTGCCAGGGAAACCGAGCCTAGAAACCCTAGCAGCTCATCTCTGGAGACTCCAGAATCGATGTCCCTCTCGAGATGAACCAGGTCAGTGCGTAATTTGGCTGACACTTCACAAGACGCAACCGCCACAGCGGTCTGGGCCGAGGCAGCTGAATACGCCTTCTTGAGGGTATTGTCGATGCGCCTGTCCATGGCGTCGTGCAAATTTGATCCATCATCTGATGGTACCATAGTGCGGCGGGACAGTTTGGCCACCGCCATATCCACCTTGGGAGGAGGACCCCATTGATCCCATTGAGCAACTGGGAATAAAGCCTTCAACCTCCTAGAAACCACAAGAGGTTTTTCAGGACATTTCCACTCTGAAGACATTAATTTTTGTAATGTCTGGTCCACTTGGAAGACCCTAGGCCCTCTATAGGTGGACGCGGAGGCTTCCCCGTCAACATCACGATCCTTAGACCGGATGGACTTCAGCAGCCGGCTTAATTTTTCGAGTGGGAAGCACGGCCTGCTGGAATCTTCAGTGGAATCGTCAGATGAGAGTGTCTCGTGCACTATCTGATAATCTTCGTCAGCGATGCATACGGAGGACTGTGTCTCAACCCGTGGTTTCTTGGCAATCTGGGCGATGGAAGAACGGATCTCCTTAAGAGACTCCTCCATATAGTCCTTTACCCAGGTGACAACCTCTCTTATAGAAGGTTCTTCTGATGGAGGTCCGCGGCATTGGCGACAGCGGGTAAAATCATAGCCGTCAGGTAAAGGGGTATTGCAATCCAAACACATTAGGTGTTTACGTTTAGAGGACTTTTTCCTCCTAAGCCCCTCGCCGTTACCTGATGTAGAAGATGACATCTGAAACATCAAAAGCCACATGACAATGTAGAATAGAAGATTGCCAAGCATCGCTTACAAGAAGATAAAAAACAAGGGGTACCTTACTTTTTTAAATCGGTCACTTGAAAAAAAGATTCCGTCAGGAAAAACCCAGACACCGCAAACCGCAGCAGAGGAGCTAGTAACCACGAGCTCACCCAGTAAAGGACTGAAGCCCTTTTAAATGTAATACAGCAGCGAGGGGAGGAGCCAAACAAAGAAAATATTCATACAGCGCCAAACAAGGTCAAATGCCATAATGGAACATAGAGGAGCATAAGCCTAAGCCAGAGGCTCCACATACAAGCAGCAAAAAACAAATCTATATTTTGCCATTAAAATTCCAATTTTCAAACTTACCGCACTTTTCCGAGAAAACCGGAAGTAGGCCGCGGTGGTGCGCAAAGGCTTCCTTCCCCGGGGAACACGGGACCGAAAAAAAGGTTCCGGTCGAAGAGGTTCCCCGCTTACTTCCGGGATTGCGCTGCCTGCAGAGCGATGAGCCGGGTAACGCTGCGCTGCGGGGCGGAAAAAGGCCCAAAGGACCGGAGGATCTTAGGAACGTAGGAGAGGACCGAGGTACCCCCAAAAAGGTAAGCCAGGAGCTTTCTTAGGAAAAAAACCCCTAGCAACGGGAGGTCACCAGAGACCTCCGTCCACCTGTCCCACACAGGACAGAAAAAAACACAGTGGAGGGAGGTCTCAGGTGCCCTCTTATAGGGCTAGTAGGAGGCACCTTAAATTTGGTGCTAATTAAAGGTTCCACTGTCCTAAACAACACACAGGGGCAGAGATACCCCATATTGTGCTGCTGTCGGACGTAAGGGGAATATATTTTGCACATGAGACATCTTCAGCCCCTCTGTTCTACAACTATCCCCAACCTCTATAACAACTCTAATATTAAATTTCACCATTGATAACTGCCTTCACAAGTCCACAGGTGAAAATGAGCACATGCCTGTCCATGATTATCTGTATGAGTATGAATGAGCACATGCCCCTTCCTAACTATACAGAAGAAAGCCTACCGCTTACACTCATGAATGACTTAACTCCTTCCTGACATCCACCGTACTATTACGGTGGATGCCGGGTTTTTAAAGATGGCAGCCACTCTGATCGCGGGAAATGCTAAGTGTGAACCCTCCCAAAGTTTGAAAACTGTGCATGGGGCCGGTCCCTATTGGCCCCATACCTTTTCCATTGCAGGCTCCTGTGCGGTGAGATCACGGGACCGACCTGTTCCTATGTCATCCGGGAGCCTTGTGAAGGCTTCCAGGCTTGTCATAGGAATATTACTATTGAGGCTGGTCTACGACCATCTTTAATACTAATGCTGTGAATCTAGTATTGCAGTCTATGGAACTTGCAATCAAACAACTGCCCGCTAGGAGGGCTAATAAAATAGTAAAAAAAAAAAACAATAAAAAAAACTGGTTCAAATCACCCCCCTTTTCCTAGAATACATATAAAACTAAAAAATTACTGTGAAACACATGCACATTGGGCATCCCTGTGTCCAAAAATGCATGGTCTACAAACTTATAAAAATATTTTTCCCGTACGATGAACTCTGTAGCAGGAAAAAAAAATCAAAAGTGCCAAATCGCAGTTTTTTCTGATAAAAAATTGAATAAAAAGTAATCAAAGCAATAGACATTCCCCCCAAATGGTATAACTAAAAAGTATATATGGCCCCGCAATAAAAAGACGCTCTATGCATCCTCATATGCAGAAATATAAAAAAGTTATGGGTGGCAAAATATGGCAACTTTATGAAAAAATATTTTTTGCAAAGTTTCGGATTTTTGTTAAGGGGTTAAAATGTAAATAAAACTATATAAATCTGGTATCCCCGGAATTGTACTGAAACATAGAATACAGGTGACATGTCCTTTTGGCTGCACAGTGAACGGCGTAAAACGAAGCCTGTAAGAAAGTCACACAAAAGCATTTTTTCTCCAATTCCACCCCATTCTGACTTTTTTTTCCAGTTTCCTAGTACATTGTACAGAATATTATATGGTACCATTATGAAGGACAATTTGTCCCGCAAACATTAAGCTGTCATAGGGCTCTGTGGATGGATAAAAAAAAAAAGTCATGGGGTTTGGAAGGTGAGGAGTCAAAAACAAAAATCGAAAATCAAAAAATGCCACCACTGTCTCTCTCAGTCAGAATGACAGTAATGGATACAGATAGTCATAATGATAACAGTCATAGCCAAGCACACCCTCCTCCAGTCAGAGACAAGTTTGTGCTCCTCCCACTCATATAATTAGTAATTTGCTTGTGAACCTTCAACGCTACATGCACAATTTAACTTTCCTGTTGGCACTCTAGTGATCAGGGTCTGCCATCTTTTCTCTGCTGCCTGTCACCAAATGCAAAGAAGAACCATCAGCCACTGTTACCTAAAAGGGGCTGTACAGGATTAAAGTAAGAGAAACAGTACCTCACCAGTCCACATGCTGAATGTGGTATTGAAGGTGAGTCCTATTGATCTCAATGGAGCTAAACTACAATACTAAATACAACTAAAGTTGCCAACTGGATTATTTATTTTTCTGGAAAACATATCAAAATTTCCTATTTGTACAGACTATCCAGGAATATGCAGACAGCAGGTAACCCTGTACATGACCCATAGACAGGGGTGGTGCTTATTGAAAGATGTGTTGTTATACTGGATATACTGGCTGCTGCTGTAAAATGACAAGTGCCATCTATACTGATCTGGTAAAACTTGTGTTGCCTGAAATCTTACCATGATTATACATAACGTGATGAAAGGTTCACAATTACAAAGTCAAGTTTCAGTCAGCCCAGAAGCCTGGCAGTCCCTTATAATAAAGAAACTGCATCAATGTCATGGTCAACGAGCATGTGGAAGTAGACTGTACTTTTTCAAGAAATATCAAGGGTCACACAATCCCAAAGACAGAGTTTCTAAAGTCACCTTAAGGCCGGGGCCCCACGTGGTGTAAATGCCGCAGTTTGCCTGTGGCGGAAACGCCGCAGGACGAAATGTGGCATTTTTAAGTCACTGAGTTGTGGATGGAATTCTAGCGAATCCCATTCCCACACTGCAGTAAATTACGCATACCGGACAGGCTGCGAATTCCAAAACTGTTGCGGTTTTGGAAATGGTAGCATGTCAGTTATACCTACGGAAACACCGGTGGTTTCCCTATAGGCATAATTGAAGCAGAAAGTCTGCAGAGGAAACCTCTGTGAACTTTCTTTGAAAAGCGCTGCAGGGAAAACGGTGATGCGTTGCCGCGTGCTTACTTCTGTATTGCAAGGTGTAATATTGGTGATTAAGTCTCCTAGTGGGAATAAAGAAAAATGAAAAAAAAAAAAAGAGTTTAATAAAATGTCAATATTTAATAAAGATAATATTTAAAAAAGTAAAAAAAAAATCACAAAACATATCACAATTTTCTTCTAACACATAGCTTTATTATGTTAACAATAAAATAATAAACAAACCAGCATATAATTAGTATTGCCACGTCTAAAACAACCTGCACTAAAAAGCTAACATGTTATTTAACCTTTAGGGGGCGTTCACACTACCGTTGGTGACCGTCAGTAGTATCCATTGCTATTGTCCACTACAAGATTTTAGCAACGGACACTAGCTGAACCGTCAAAAATCCGTTAAAATTTCCATTCATTTCAATTGTCAATTCTTGTGTCCGTCAGTGTCCGTTAGTGTCCGTTAATGTCCCGTTTACGCCCAATCCGTCACAAGTCTGTTTTTTTCACAGACAAAAAAATCCTACATGCAGGACTTTTGTGTCCGTTAAAAAAACGGTTTCTTGATGGACGGCAAGTGTCCATTATTTTTTAACATGAAGTCTATGGGTAACGGACTTATAACGGACAGTAACTGATAGCCATCAGTTAATGTCTGTTATTTTGTGTCTGTTTATTCTGCACATGCTCAGAAAGCAGAAACAAAAACAGACAGTATAAAGAAAAACGTACACTAACTGATGCTAATGTATCCGTTCTTTTAACTGATCCATTTTCTTAAGTGAACACCATAAGAAAAATAAATTTAAAAAAAAACACAAAAAGCAGTGGCGTAACTAGGAATGGCTGGGCCCCAAGGCGAACATTTGACATGGGCCCCCCCCCCGAACCACTGCCCCCAATCGCCCCCCTCGGACCGCCCCCTCCAACCCCCCCCCCCCCCCAAAAAAAACGCATTCCTGCGCACACTATTATGTGCCATAGTGGCTCCTGCATACAGTATTATGCCCCATAGTGGCCCCTGCACACAGTATTATGCCCCATAGTGGCCCCTGCACACAGTATCATGCCCCATAGTGGCCCCTGCACACAGTATCATGTCCCATAGTGGCCCCTGCACACAGTATCATGTCCCATAGTGGCCCCTGCACACAGTATCATGCCCCATAGTGGCCCCTGCACACAGTATCATGTCCCATAGTGGCCCCTGCACACAGTATCATGCCCCATAGTGGCCCCTGCACAAAGTATCATTTCCCATAGTGGCCCCTGTACACAGAATTATATCCCATAGTGTCCCCTGCACACACTATTATTCCCCATAGTGGCCCCTGCACCGAGTGTTTTGCCCCATAGTGGCCCCTGCACACAGTATTTTGCCCCATAGTGGCCCCTGCACACACTATTATATGCCCCATAGTGGACCACCCATGAACAATTATTATACTCTGGGGTCTTTTCAGACGTCACCAAACAGGCCGGAAGCCTGGAGAAGTGCAGGAGAGGTAAGTATATTGTTTTTTATGTTCCCTCTACTCCCCTGGGCCTCCGATTATTATAATGATAGCAGTGTTTGTGGGGTTCAGCCCGCGGCCTCACATACCGATCCCCGCTCCTGCTCACAGCCGCCTCCGCAGAATCGGAAGCGCAGGCGGCCGTGAGCGGGACCCCAGGGAATGGTAGTATATAGGGCCTGTTACCTGCTGGGTTTACTCCAGCAGGTAACGGCCTATTAAAAAAAAAAAAAAAAAAAGCATCGGGGGCCCGCGGGGCCCCGTAATGTCCCAGGCCCTGTGGCAGCTGCTACCGCTGCTACCCCGGTAGTTACGCCCCTGACAAAAAGTGATATTTTTATTAATGTTGCCTCCCAATAAAAGGGATAAAAAATTATCAAAATTGAATGCACCTCAAAAGAGAACAGATGAAAACTAAAGCTCATCTCACAAAAAAATATGCCTCTACACATCTTGATCAATTGAAATATTAAAAAGTTATAGTAATGCATAAAACTAAATATTTATTTTATAAAAGTATTTTTATTGTGCAAAAGTAGTAAAACATAAAAACACTTTATAAATTAGGCACTACTGTAATTGTACTGACCCAAAGAATAAAGTTAGCATGTCATTTATATCATATGGGGAGTGATGTAAAAACAAAGCACAAAAAATGTAAGTTTTTTTTTTTTACTGAATTATATGTACTCCATAGTTGTTCCATTTAAAAATACAACTTGTCTCAGCAAAATCAAGGCATCATATGGCCGTGTCAATGGAAAAAAAAAAGTTATGGCTCACAGATGACGGATGAAAAAAGCTAAAAGTATTCCTATTTGTGAAGGCCAAAATAAGTAGTGCCATTGTGTTCAACAGCTGCAGCCGCCAGGGTACCGCAGAGGAACCATTCTCATGCTGGTAGGAAGAGTTAAAAGAAAACAACAGACTGCCCCTCCTCTTCCTCCCATCTCCTTTTATTGCCAGGTCAATAGCACTGCCTGCCTGAGTCCTCAAGCTTCCTATTTACATTCTGATAAGAGACAGCATCTCTGTGTGATGCTGCCACCTGCTGGCCATACTAATTATGTTTCCTCTGAAAATGTAGGGAAAAATAGTGTACTTGTAGTATCATGTTAGCTAAAAAAAAATGATGCAGTATATTTGATACTTTTATGACAAAAAGGCAAAAGTGTAATAGGCATGATAGTTTTATTGGCTAACCAGAAACATTACATTTGCAAGCTTTCAAAGCACAGAGGATTATTCTTCGGGCATTTCCAAATGAATGATTGAGAACACAGCACAACACTGGCAGGATGCCACACAAAGGCAATTCATTCATGAGGTGATATGTTAATGAGATAAGGTAGGGTAATACCACTGAGGCTATAGGGGTGAGGACTTGAGGGGTTGGTAGTCAACTGGAGTCTGATGGCGGGGGGTGAATTGTTTCCATGTAAGGGCTCATAAATCCAGGTGTTAGATTGAGTCCTTTTGTCGATGATCTGAATTTTATCATCAGCTTGAACTCCCAAGTTTTTCTCTCTCTGTCACTCTTGAAGAGACCTTTTAGGATCTTTTCTAGCCCAGAGAAGAGTTTTCCCGCAGGGGTATCCAGTTGAAACTTTATTGTGTGCCTGTGTAAATACATCCTGGCCTACAATTTGTGTTTTGTTTTTCCTATGTAAATTGCTTCATTTGGGCACCTTGTACACAGTATCAGTGTAGGTACCGCGAGTGTACAGTTTGTACAGTGCAGACTAGGCCGTCAATTGCAGAAAGTGGATAACCCCTTTAAGCCTACTAACCCAGGGACACCTTTTCTCCAGACCTCTATACATCTGACATGGAACCACGGGTGGTATTTCTGTCCCTGAGAATAAGAGCTAAGTAAGCAGTAAAGTAGCAAACAATTAAAAAAAAAGACCAAATACATAACACCCTTCAGTTTCAGGATGTGGAATATTTCCTAAGGCCAAGATCCCACTATGACATGTCACAGCTGATAATCGCAGTAGTGCACTCACAGCAGCACGCAGTGACTCTGATGTAAGCTTATAGGGGTGCTTGTGATGACACACACCTGCAAATATGCAATTACAAAAGATCCAACAGTGTTGGATTAGGTAGCCTGTGACAAAAGTCAATGGGTTTTACAATACACTGCAATACATGAGTACTGCAGTATATTCTATGGGTGATAAGACCCCCTAGGTTTCAAGTCCCCTAGTGGGTATAAAATAAAAAAAATAAAAAAAATCTTACATCTTTGTAAGACCTTACAGTCCCCAATGGGTGTATCTTGAAGGTCCGCCTGTTCCAGCGTACCTTTACAGACGTTGCTATGACTGAAACTCCTCCATCTGACCTCTGGTTCTCTTCCCTGTTCTTTCTTAGATGCTAGCACTGTGGTACCCCCTTGCTTATAGATATTGACTCATATCAACCATAATCCTCTTATGATTACCACTTGGAACTCAACCTTTTTATCAGACTGTAATGTACAGGGGATTGTACAAGATCAAAGACTTTTTTGTGGATAGCACCATCAAAATCCTAGATTTATTTTGTCAGCAGGAAAATCAGTATAAAACTGATGACAGTATCTTGTAGGGCTGCTGCTACACTTTTTGAAGATGCCTTTCTTATTTGACATTGCAGCTCCATGAAAATCAGTGATTTATTCTTATGTAAATGAACTGAAAAGGGCTTTAGGAGAGTGTCCTTTCCTGCTGGGGCGTCGCTCTCCACTCTAGGTAATCGTCCCTAACTTCTGCTCAGCTCCTTCCCCCTATTGTTTGAGTGACATTTTCCACTTTGTCTGCTGTTAGGGGCAGTTACCTGGAGCAGACAGCGAAGTCCTGGCAGAAGAAGACACGCCCCTAAAGTTCTTTTCAGCTAATTAGCAATGCAGAATAAGAAAAGTATCTTTGGAAAGTGTACTAGCTGCCCTAAAAGGTACTTTCATTAGTCTGATACCGATTTTCCTGCTGAAATACTCCATTTAAGTATTCACACTCCCTGCCACCCTCTGAGCACTTTAAATATTCTTAGATATGCCACTTCTGAGACACATCATCTCTTTATATTAGGACCTGGCTACTCCTGGAGACAAACTTCCTTATGTGCCAATGGGATGGAGACTTAGGTTGGGAGCTGGAGCTTGCAAAGTGGTGGGAGATGGCATCCTTAACCTCCAAATTATCTATTAACACTTTTTTAGTAGAAGCTGGCTACAAAGTGCTCTTGAGGTGGTCCCAACATGCTTTTCTTGCATGCATCCAGCCGTTTCATACAGTGTGCGAATGAAGAGTCGCTAAAACATGTATGTTTGTTGTGCCTGGTAGTCTATCAATTTTGGAGGGAGGTTTATCAACTTATCCACTTGGTAGTACATGTCTCACCCCAAATGGATGTCCCTATGGCTTCACTAAATGGTCCCTTGCCATCTATATGGGTACATAGTTGTGTACTAATTCAATTTTTATTGACGGCTAAGATCACTATATTAGGGCAGCACGGTGGCTCAGTGGTTAGCACTGCAGCACTGGAGTCCTGGGTTCGAATCCTGCTAAGGACAACATCTGTAAGGAGTTTGCATGGGTTTCCTCCAGGTACTCTGGTTTCCACCCACACTCCATAGACATACTGATAGGGAATATAGATTGTGAGCCCTATATGGGGCAGTAACTGTCAATGTCTGTAAAGTGCTGCGGAATATGATGGCGCTATATAAGTAAGCATAATAAATAAATAAATAATAATAAAGCATGCTATACTCCTACTCCATCACTAGCCCTATTGGCTACGAAAGTTAAATGAATATTAGTGAACCATTTGTTCCACATTCTATCTAACACATTAAACAAATTTGAGAAGGTGAAGAATCTGTCCGCTGTCTTGATCTAGACAGAGATGGAATCCACCCTCTAGCCCTTTTCTTTTCTACTTCTTTCTTGCATTTTCTGTTATGATTCAAACTTAAGTGCCTTTCACAACTGTACGATGCCTTCTTTAGTTACTGATAACTAAATTCTAAATTATAGAAATATATATAAATGTCTGATAGATGTGGGTCCCACCTCTGGGATCTGTACCTCTAAGATGAGCTTCTTCCAGCCTCCATGCTCCACTATTTACCTGACCATGACCTCGCTGTGAACAGGTATGGTCAGGCTTTATGGAAAGGTTTCTGTATCTCCCATAAAAGTGAATGGGAGTTACAGAAACATCATAGCTCATTATTCTACTCGGTTTCCATAACTGCCATTCACTTCTATGAGACTTAAAGAAACAGCATAACTCAAAGCTATGCTGTTTTTGTAAAGCCCAACCATAGCTGGTAGTCTTCACAGCGAGGTCGCAGTCAGGTAAGTAGCAGGGCATGGAGGCTGAGGGGTGGGGTGCTCATTTTAAAGATAAGTGCAGGTCTCTGCCCAGCTCCTCGCACTCTCGTACAAAGTGGCAAGTGGAGTGCTGAAAGTAGTAAATCTTCTGCACAAAAGAGGTCCCTGCATCAAAGATATTCCTCAACTATTCCCATCTATGCGATATCAAATATAAAAAATATTTATCCCATATGGTGAATACCTTAGTGGGGGAGGAAAAAATGGATGAGCCCCTGTCGTTTTACCTTTGCAAATAAAGAATAAATAAAGCTATAAAAAGAGACTAAAAAGATAAAAATGTCAGACCATCCCCAAAATAGTATAAATAAAAACTATATAATGAACCTTGTACAAACAAAATGCTTTAGAAAATTGTGCAAATGCAATGTTTCCACCACATGCTGAATTTCTTTATTTGTTATATATATTAAACCATATATATAGTTTTGTGCTTTCATGTGTATTTTACTGTCCAATATCTGTGGAATTCTATGCAGACACAGGCTCACAGCACAGTGCAGAAATTCTCCCTCCCTCCACTCCTATGATTTATCTATCTGCCTGTTCTACATCTCCTCCTGTTATTCTGCAGTTCTATTGCAAGTGTTACTGCTGTTTTCTAGTAGAAAATGGAGCAATTGCTTTGAATCATGCAATGATGAATAATGTGTCTGTCCCCTAGCTTTCTTTATCACAAAATGACTCTTCTCCACCTTGCAAAGAGCATTTTATTCTGACTGTGACATCACCACTGTAAGGTCTCACCTATCACTTATTTTTGGCTGAGATAGAGATACTGTAAAGTGATGCCAGAATGACACACATGTCCCCTCTGTATTTTCAGTGTGCAATGCATGTCGTGGAAGCCATTTTAGTTTGCCTGAGACAAACCTCAAAGTATTTGGCTTAGTTACAAACCAAACAATTTGGAATATTTGGGTTGAACCTGGCTCATAACGAATCGATTCGCCCATCTTCAGCATTTACTAAATCACACATGTCATGAATGCTGACAAGCGCTCTATCAAACTGTACCCTTTCCTCTCTGTGCTTCCTTCATTGCAAACAGCAACACGCAGAACATAATACATATTGTTATTTGTAACCAGAAATCTACTGTACAGCTTTAACCTTGCACTTTCAGCTTCTACCTAAACCAGCTTGTGTTACATTACATTACAGCTTGTGTTAGAGGCAAATTATCTACGGTTGACTCATATATTATTAGAGAAGGTGTGTATCTATTGATGAGATAATGACATCATATTGTGCTGTGCTACATCAAGGTACAGCCAACTTTACAATATTAAAATAATAAGTTGTACAGTATTACGCGCCAAGGCTAGTATATGACTAAATATAGGAGAGTCACTCACTAATTTTATATGGACGTATAAAAATTCAAATCTTTATTAAATAAACTTAAAAGATACCAAAACACAAACACATTGGGTGCACAATATTAATTAAAAGGCTCTAATCGCCTAAAATTTACATAGAAATTGGAGAGAGATGTGTATAGCATTAATTTCCATGTATATACCAACTTTATATGTATAGCTGTAAAGTAACTACAAACCTACAGCTATATACAGACCTCAGTCTGTCTCATTCTCAACAATTGTAAATTTCAAGGATTGTTATATACCATAAATGTTCCTGCCTCATTAATTATAGCTTTCTGCTCTGGTGTATCAGGATGACTAAACCAGCTTTGGTTTCTATACTGAAGCAGCACAGATGAAGCAGTCACGCTTTGGATTTACAATTGACTAGCACCATAGACAAACCAGTGCTCACGGCAAACTACACATTCATCTACCAGCACTATAATAAACCAATGCTCACACCAAGGTAAATGCTTTTTATCTACCAGCAGTATAGTAAACCAATGCTCACAACAAAATCAACACTATTCTTACGCGTTTCTAATATCAACAAATATTAAATTGTTGGCATCTTCATCAGAAGTAAGTGTTATTTATCTAATCTATAGAACTTCAGTGCAGGTACGGTAAGTATGTTTTCTTAATCATTTTTAGGCTATTCCTTTTCTAACGTATGCTTCCCATTCCCCCATTCCGCACTGATATTAGGCTTTTTCAGAGGTTAGGTACATATGGCGGCCAAACATTAGTGCCAACGGGGGGTGCGGGGAGTGATGTTGGGAAGGGCACAGCCTAAGACAACAATAAGAAAACATATGTACCTAAAAGCAAACCTAAAAAATTGGTATTATAGTTAAATATAGCTATAATATAGCTAATATGTATTGTGGTCAAAACATAATAGAAATCACATTACAAAAGTCTTGTTGAGAAGGCAAAGATGTGTAGGATAGTTATTGGGACATTTCTGTGCCGGATACAATCCTGAAATTATGAGTTACCTATTTATAGTAAAAATAACTAAATGAACTAGAAAGGTTAGGGTCTGAAATTCTAGGATGTTGCAACTTTTAGAGTTTAGACCCTCTGGGGGTTAATTATCATCTACGCTTTTTTCCCCCTTATTTTTACAAATGTGCCTTTTTAGACTTTTTTGTGCACTTCTTTGTAAAATCTTGCACATGTGTTAGTTATTTTGGGTGCACTGTGCGCCTAATTGTTCAAAAAGGCATACTTGCGCAATAAATATTGTGCAAAATTCAACGTATGGAATTGTGATTTTAATGCTGTCTGACATGATAGGCTTTTTAACGCTACCCATGTACTAGAGTGCATTTGTGCCCTTTAACCCCTCCATGCCACAGCCAATTTTTGTTTTTGCATTTACGTTTTTCCCTCCTCCCATTCCAAGAGCCATAATTTTTTCATTTTTCAGTTCACAGAGTCACATAATGGCTTATTGTTTGCGAAATAAATTGTACTTTGTAATGGCACCATTCAATATCTTGTACAATGTACTGGGAAGCTTGAAAAAAATTCTGAATGAGATCGAATTGGAAAAACGCATTTGCGCCAATTTCTTATGGGTTTAATTTTTATGGCATTCACTATGTGGTAAAAATGACATGTTACCTGAATGCTGCAGGTCAGTATGATCACGGCGATACAACATTTATATAGCATTTGTAATGTTTTGATACCTTTTAAAAAATGTAAAACTTTGCAAACATTTTTTGTGTTGCCATATTGTGACACCTGTAACTTTTTTATACAGTGCCTTGCGAAAGTATTCGGCCCCCTTGAACTTTTCAACCTTTTGCCACATTTCAGGCTTCAAACATAAGGATATAAAATTTTAATTTTTTGGTGAAGAATCAACAACAAGTGGGACACAATCATGAAGTGGAACGAAATTTATTGGATATTTTTAACTTTTGTAAAAAATAAAAAACTGAAAAGTGGGGCGTGCCAAATTATTCGGCCCCCTTAAGTTAATACTTTGTAGCGCCACCTTTTGCTGCAATTACAGCTGCAAGTCGTTTGGGGTATGTCTCGATCAGTTTTGCATATCAAGAGACTGAAATTCTTGCCCATTCTTCCTTGGAAAACAGCTCGAGCTCTGTGAGGTTGGATGTAGAGCATTTGTGAACAGCAGTTTTCAGCTCTTTCCACAGATTCTCGATTGGATTAAGGTCTGGACTTTGACTTGGCCATTCTAACACCTGGATACGTTTATTTGTGAACCATTCCATTGTAGATTTTGCTTTATGTTTGGGATCATTGTCTTGGAAGATAAATCTCTGTCCCAGTCTCAGGTCTTTTGCAGACTCCAGCAGGTTTTCTTCCAGAATGGTCCTGTATTTGGCTCCATCCATCTTCCCATCAATTTTAACCATCTTCCCTGTCCCTGCTGAAGAAAAGCAAGCCCAAACCATGATGCTGCCACCACCATGTTTGACAGTGGGGATGGTGTGTTCAGGGTGATGAGCTGTGTTGCTTTTACGCCAAACATATCGTTTTGCATTGTGGCCAAAAAGTTTGATTTTGGTTTCATCTGACCAGAGCACCTTCTTCCACATGTTTGGTGTGTCTCCCAGGTGGCTTGTGGCAGACTTTAAATGAGACTTTTTATGGATATCTTGGAGAAATGGCTTTCTTCTTGCCACTCTTCCATAAAGGCCATATTTGTGCAGTGTACGACTGATTGTTGTCCTATGGACAGACTCTCCCACCTCAGCTGTAGATCTCTGCAGTTCATCCAGAGTGATCATGGGCCTCTTGGCTGCATCTCTGATCAGTCTTCTCCTTGTTTGAGATGAAAGTTTAGAGGGACGGCCGGGTCTTGGTAGATTTGCAGTGGTCTGATACTCCTTCCATTTCAATATGATCGCTTGCACAGTGCTCCTTGGGATGTTTAAAGTTTGGGAAATCTTTTTGTATCCAAATCCAGCTTTAAACTTCTCCATAACAGTATCACGGACCTGCCTGGTGTGTTCCTTGGACTTCATGATGCTCTCTGCGCTTTAAACAGAACCCTGAGACTATCACAGAGCAGGTGCATTTATACGGAGACTTGATTACACACAGGTGGATTATATTTATCATCATCAGTCATTTAGGACAACATTGGATCATTCAGAGATCCTCACTGAACTTCTGGAGTGAGTTTGCTGCACTGAAAGTAAAGGGGCCGAATAATATTGCACGCTCCACATTTCAGTTTTTTATTTTTTACAAAAGTTTAAAATAACCAATAAATTTCGTTCCACTTCACAATTGTGTCCCACTTGTTGATTCTTCACCCAAAAATTTAAATTTTATATCTTTATGTTTGAAGCCTGAAATGTGGCAAAAGGTTCAAAAGTTCAAGGGGGCCGAATACTTTCGCAAGGCACTGTATTTATGTGTATGGAGCTGGGTATGGTGTATTTTTATGCAGGACAAGATGGCGTTTTTATTGATACCATTTTGGGGAAGGTCTAATAAGTCTGATCACTTTTTATTCCATTTTTTATAGAAGGCAAAAGGTTGAAAAAACAGTCATTTGGCGATTTGGATTTTTTCCCTCGCTTACACCATTCACCGTAAGGGATAAATATTTGAATATTTTAATAGTTTGGGCATTTTTGAGCATGGGGATCCCTAAAGTGTTTATGTTTACTTTTGTTAATTTTTATATGTGATCTAGGGAAAGGGGGGGGCGATTTAAAGTTTTATATTTTTTGTGTTTTTTTTATACTTTGAAAACTTTTTTTTCTTTTTCTTTTATTTTCAGACTTCCCTAGGGGCCTTAAACCCTAGGGGGTCTGATTGCTCAATACTAATATATTGCAGTGAATAGTATAATCCTTTGACTTTTATTACACGCTGCCTATGGTGGCGATCAAGTAAAGCTGGCATTTGTCCGCGGCACCTAAAGTGTTAACAGCTAAGATTGGTGTCAGCACTGATTGCAGCTGTTAGTGGTGTGTGCGGCTGTATTATACAGCCGACATCTGCCGTGTATGGAGAAAGCTCAGCTCCTGAGCCCTCTCCATACACCCCTTCACACCTAATCACGTTAAAGGAGCAAGTAATAAATACGGTGAAAAAAGAAACTCCACTTTGGCCATGTTAACTTTCTACGACAAAATTTAAAAGTGGTGAGGGCAGCATAACATCTGGAAAAAAAACTCAAATGCATCACAAATAAAGCGCAGTAGAAAAATCAAGGAATATAGGCGCAAATTACGCCAAATAAAGGCACAAGTGGCCTGATAAATGTGCCCCTCTGTGTTTTAGGCATATGTCCAGTGTCTTTTAGGACAACACTTGTTTTTTACGGCAGTCTTCATCATATTTTTTTTTTTTTTTTTAAATCTAGCTAGAAAATGAAGATACAAGAGCCAGTAGTAGGAATGCTTGAAACCTGTCATATAAATTCAGCAGAAATGAAGTTGAATGTCAATGTCATGCACTTTTTACTGTCACAATTAACATCTAACCCAGACATTTTTGTCAGTTTTAAGAGTCTGTTTCAACAATTTATATTGAATAGAAAAGGAATTGTACAATATAGAACAGTATACTGTCAACATTACAATAAAAGTTATAGTAATAATGTGTATGCACAAAATTTACAAACAATGTAAAATAATTGTATTGATGCATCCTGTTATTTGGCTCATATTTTTTAAAATCTGGATAACTCTTTTAATGTGCACTGCAGCTTGAAGAGAGTCTGTCAGCAGGAAAATTGTAATCACAATACCTTGTAGTGCTCCTTACACACTTTCCAAAGATGCCTTTCTTATTCTACATTGCAGCTCCATTATCGGAAAAATCACTTTTTTATTTATATGTAACTTAGCAAAATATCTTCCCCGTGCTTTGCTCTGTGCTATAGATTTCCTCCCCTAACTGATTCCCAGCTGTCCAGGGGGGAAGTTGTCAATCAAAGGATGGTGGATTTAAGCTGTGCAGCAGTTAGGGAAGGTTATCCACAGCTCAGAGCGAAGTCCGGGGAAGATAAGGCTAGGTTCACATCCGCTGCAGAAACTGATGAAAATCGTTCGGAGAGAAAAGTCCTGCATGGAGGACTTTTCTCTCCGCCGGTTTCAGTATAAAAGTGGCAGAAACCCGACGGACACCCAGCGGACTCCATTATAGTCTATAGTCTACTCTGAACGACAGAGAGCCCAGCGCAGAGGGGAACCTAGCCTAAGAAATGCCCCAAAAGCTCTTTCACCTAATTTGCATATGCATAAAACAGCAAATTTCTCAATTATGAGCTACAATTCTGAATATAGAGATATATTTAGAAAGTGTAAGGAACACTACAAGGTACTGTGACTACTTTGATTATGATTTTAATGATGACAGACTCCCTTTAATAAGTGGAATGGAGCTGAGCTCTAATACCACAAAGTTTGGATAAGTGTGGGACTACGATTAGAAGGAAGCAGCCATGTTGTTGCAATTGTGTTCAGTCCATTAAAGGGAGTCTCCCAGCATTAAATATGTTATAAACCTTATTATAGTATCTTGTAGGGGTGATTCTACAGTTTCCAAATATGCCTCTGTTATTTAGCTTTGGAGCCCCATTTATTTTTACTTAGCTAGATGTTTTATTCATATGCAAATGAGGTGCTTTGGGGTTGTGACTTAGCTTGCTAGGGCTTTGGTCTCAGCTCTATGTTCCTGGGCAAAGCATTTTCTCCCTCATTTGCATATGAATAAATACCAATTTACATGAAAATGGGGCTCCAAAGCTGTAAACTCACCTCTACTGTACAAGGTACTGGAATTAGGTTTATAACCAATTTACTGCTGACAGGCTCCCTTTGTAACAATTAAATTTGGTAAATATGGAAATTCAACTCTGACTGATTGACAGGGTTGTTTGCCCAGGGCTGTATCTAAAACAAAGAAGACCCAATAACAAAAGTTAAAAACTGGTGGGCATATGGTACATACACTTGTCAACTGACTCACCACACCAACAAAATTATTCTGTGAAAATCTGTTTCCTCGTGAAGATTTGGGTTTGGCATACAATTTTGCCATTGGAGCAAGTGAACACCTTAGCTTAAAGTCCTTGCATGATGAGGAATCCTTAGCTCCTTTCTTGTGATCCATCTGTGTCTATATTAAACTTGTATATCTGACTACAGCAGCTGCCTTGTTTCCTGGTACTATGGCCCTTACAAGACCCATGTTTCTCTTTTTTCTTTTTTTTTTTTTATAAATTCTTTATTTTAGATATTATATAGAAATAACAAACAAACAATGATGGCGTGAGCCAAACAAGCGCTTGACCTCAAGGAACGAGGCATACATCAGCTTCAATACATAGTAACATGGTAACATGAAATAGATGTATTAGCACATCAACTGTTGCTAATCAAGGCAGTTATCAGGGGGACGAAAGGAACAAAGAGGGGGGGAGAGCTGGGAGGGGAAGGGAGAAGGAGGGAGAGAAAGAAAGACAGGGAGAGAACAAATGTGGGAACATCAAGTTAACACACAAATGACGGACATGCGAGGACCCCGACCTCACCATGTCGGCAGCGTAAACCCTACATCAAGGTCTACCTGTCAGGTCTCTATAGGCCTGGGATCCCTGAAAGAGAATCCACGGCGTCCAGGCCGCCATGAAGGATTCCCTCTTATCGCGAAGGGATGCCGTGAGATCCTCCATGTACTGGATGTCCTCCACTTTACGAATCCAGTGCAGGAGAGAAGGGGGATTAGACGATTTCTATAGCGCTGGGATACACGCCCCAGCGGCATTGACCATATGTCGTAGGGAGGATTTGCGATAGGTACACAGGGGGTAATCCGAGAGGTGTAGCAGAAAGAAGGCTGGCGTGTAAGGAATGGAAGTTTGGAATATCCGACCTAGCACCCTGTGTACTCCCTCCCAAAAGTCTCTCAATATCGAGCATTCCCAGAAGATATGTAAAAGCGTCCCCTCCTCCGAGCAACAGCGCCAACACACAGGAGAGGAGGACGGGAAGAGTCTGTGTAGCTTAGACGGAACATGGTACCATCTCGTCAGGATTTTATATCCCGCCTCTTGATAACTGCTAGCCATCGAACTCTTGTGGGTAAACTCAAAAATTCCGGAGCACTGTTGGTCAGAGAAGGTCATGGCCAGATCGGCCTCCCATCTGGTTAAGTAGGAGGGTCTGTGGCCCGGAGGAGGGGACACCAGGAGCAGATAGAAATTGGAAAGTGAGTGTCTTAGCAGGCCCCTTCCCATGCAGGACTCCTCGAACCTCGTGAGCTGTCTGTCATACCCCGGGGAGTAACAACTATGGTACACGTCGGGGAATCTTGGGGAGGAAAAGGTAGGGACCGCCCCCTCCCGAAAGTGTGTCTCCTGGATAAAGGCCACCTGGGCCCTCCTACCCCATAAAAGGCGGAGAAGGGATGATCTCTTCTCGGGAGTGTTGAGACCATTAGCGTTGATGGAGGAAAACACCAAAGAGTCCATGGCGAGGGCCGGGGTCCTGCAAAGGGAGAAAACAAAAACAAACAAGCAACACACACAGGACTCACAGAGAGGGAGGGAGGGAGGGAAAGAGAGAGGAAGAAAAAAAGAAAAAAAAAAAAAGGGGGGGGGAAGAAAGCGAGGGGACGAGAGAGTGCAAAGGGAGGGATAAGAAACCAAGAAAGACAACAATTAATTCCGCTCAAGGCTAATCCAAGAGCAGTAAACAGAAAACAGTGGGATAACCCACTTAAGCAGGTTTCAGGAGCACACCGCAGTATGCGCCCAGAGAGCTGCTAAGCTAGACTATCGGGGGAAAAGTAAAAACTCAAATCTGGTTACCACCCTTTCCCCGAGCATGAGAATGGAAAGAGTAATCAATACCTCTCTACTAAGGTGGGAGAGAGAGGGGGGCTAAACCCTTACTAAAAGGTAATCCCAGCCGATCAGACGGGGGGGGGTAACCCCCTGCGAGGGTATGCCTCACAGCTAGGTAGGGGGAGCTAAGGTACAAGAAGCTCAACAACTTAAGTAGGGAAGTGGGGAAGAACTTAGGATAAAGGCCTCCAACCGCCCTCCGTTGGATTGAGAACCCTTATGTATCCCCCAGGGGGAAATAAAGCTAGAGACCCGCAAGGTGCCCCCTCTTACACAAAGCATACCAGATGCCCTGCTCGTCATTAACCAGAAAGTGTGCTAAAGGGGAACACCCTAGGAAAATAGATCACATTTGAAGTTGACCTCCGCCCGACACCCTCCCCTCGAGGTCGTCTCCGAGTCAGGGCAGATGAAGGCGGGCGCCCTCCCAGAGGCACAGGCAGCAGAGGATAGATCAGCCAGTCAGGGAGAGAGAGATCAGGCATATCCAGAAACTTCGCCAGCAAAGTCTCTTGTTCCGGAGAGTGAAGTGCAAAGGAAGCTCCATTGCGACGTATCTGAACATGGAAAGGGTAACCCCATTTATATGTGGCCCCAGAGTCTAGGATGACTTGTAAGGTTGGTTTAAGGATTCTGCGCATGGCTAGTGTACGTCGGGAAACATCCGGTAGTAGGTGCACTTGGGTGTTCATAAATGGGACCGGGCCACCACGCCAGGCCTCCTGGAGAATATCCTCCTTCTCCCTGAAAAAATGGACTCTACAAAGGACATCCCTAGGCTCCGAGGTGTCCTTACGCCTAGGACCCAGCACCCGATGGACTCTGTCAATGGTGATCTCCGTGTCCAAAGGACGAGACAGGACTGTGTTGAAGATCAAGGTCACGGCAGAATGGAGCTCCGAGGGGGGTAGGCTTTCAGGGATACCCCTAAGTTTGACATTATTTCGACGACCTCTATTTTCTTGATCATCGACCTGAAGAAGGATGGATCTGTTGAGGTCTCTTTGGGTAGACTGAAAATTTTCTACGGCAGTGAGGCGTTGGTCCAGTGAAGCAGCCTGCTTTTGTTGAGTAGAGAGTTGTGTAGATAGAGTCTGTAGTTCCGTTTTAAACTCAGACATGATTTTCTCTTGCCTTTCCTCCACTCTGCGGACCATAGCTTCCAAGTCCAACTTAGTAGGCATATTGCTGAGAAGGTTCCAGATATCCGATAATTTAGGACGCTTTCGGCGGTGGGAGGGTGAAGCTGCATCTCTCCCAGAGAAGTCAGATAGGTCAGAGGAGGCTGGAGAGTGAAGGGCTATCGGGGTGCCCGAGAGGTCAGGTCTCAAACCCTCACGCTGGTCTGAGGCGCCAGGGACGACGGTCTCCGACCGTGGGTCTACTGCATTGTGGGATACTCTGGCTGCTCCTGTTGTCAGCAGAATACCGCCCGGAGAGGGCCTGGCTATATATGGATCCATTTCCAGAGGAACATCTGGGGTCTCTACAGGATGTAGTTTATTCTGGGAGGTCATAGACTGAAAGGAAAGTGACCCTGATTGTATTATAGAAGGCATGAGAGAGTGAGACAGTGAGCCTGCACCAGATCCAGCTGGGCCAGGTATTTCATTGAGAGAGGGAGACTGCAGGAGCTCAGGAGTTAACTGTTCCTCGGTGGGAGGTGAGGGTTGAAGCAAGGGAACACTGCTGGGGCCGCCATTTTGGGAGCGGGGGGGGGAGGGGGGACCGGTACTTGCCGGTGAAGCGCTGATTTCCTCTCTGTCGGCGGCTGAGACAGCAGGAGAGGGGATAGCTGCGTGTGAGGCCTCCCCTGGGAGTCTGGAGGGTCCGCTGGGCAATAAAGAGGCGCCGCTGGTGTTACTGAGGCGCTGGAGGCGCGCGCCAGTGCCATTTTGGCTCCCTCCGCCTGAAGGGAGGAAGGTGAGAGCAAGAAACGCGCGATGTGCGGCTCCGTTAGGGAGGAGGAAGTCGTCCCCCTGCGTCCAGGGCATTTCACCATTTCAGGTAAGCCATTCAGGGGCGATTTTATAGTAGTTTTACCCCCTTAATGATAGCTAGAAGCGCTCGGGGTCCGGGAGCTCTGTAGATGTGCGGCTTTGGTGTGACATGTCTAGGCCACGCCCCCACCATGTTTCTCTTTTTTCATGTTAACCTGGAACTTTGATCCTACAATGCTAAATGGTAATGTAACCATCAAGAAGGTTGTAGGCACCTTTCAGAACTACATATCTTGTCAGTTTGATGAGGGATATACAATGTATTGTAAGATATTAGATTCTCATTTTCTCTTTGAGACACTCCCTGTGGCTGTACTTCGATCCGAGTTATGTTCCCTCCAAAGAGCTATTTTTCAATTTATATGTTCCGTGATGCTAGCTGGTAAGACGGAGGGGTTGCTGGCGATGCAGCACGTTCTTCATTATTATTGGGTGGCCCATCTTCAATGCCTCCCATTTTGGGAAGCACCTCAGGCCTATACCAAATGGGTCGAGATTGAGAAGCTCTGGTTGGCACCAACTCATTCCAATGCCTTTTTATTGTCTCGCCGTTCCCCCTCACTTGCTCTCCCTCTGCTAGGGCCTATCTGCTTTACTTGAGCTATCTGGTTGGAGTGTTCTAGGTATTTCCTGCTAGCCTCCCAACGTTCCTCCATGGTTTCTTTTCTCTACAACCCACTCCTCCCAGCGGTGGAGGCTCTCAGATGCTATGGTTCACCCTTGGAGCAGGTTGGGTCTGTTCCATCTCACTGACTTGGTTGATTTTGGAGCTAAGACCCCTTGACTACTTCACCTCTGACCTGCACTTACCCGTCTCATTATAATTAGATTATTCACTTTATGACCACCCTGTTTAGAGCTCAACGGGTCTCCACTCCCACCGCCTTAAAGAGGTTGTGTCGTGCTGGCACGTCTACCAAAGGCCTGATTTCAGGTATTTATAAACTTCTCTCTTCTCTGGAGGGACAGTCTCCCCTTACTCACAGGTACATGGTCAGATGGTCTGAGGCCCTGGATAGGCAGATCTCGCCCGGTCAATGGCAGATTATTAGGTCCCGTGCGGCCAAGTCTTCCACGTGCATAACATTCCGGGAGACCCAGTACAAACTCCTCATACATTGGTGCCACATTCCAGCTCTGCTGCATGCCCTTAACCCCACAATCCCCTCTACCTGCTGGAGGTGTCTATCTGACCTAGGTACCCTATTCCACATTTTGTGGGCTTGCCCTGCTATACGTCCCTTCTGGCTGGAGGTAAAGGTTATTACTGACGCTCTCTTTATCCAAGGTGTCACACTAGACCCTTTTGTTTATTTGCTCAACGTACCCCCTAGGCATCTAGGTAAGAAGACTTCTAGATTATTTCTGTACCTTTGCACGGCCGCCAAGACTCTTATAGCCCGCCATTGGAAGGATGTTCTCCCCCCCCCACAGGTGCTGCACTGGTAGCCTGAATGAAGGATGTGTGCAGCCTGGAATTTCTGACAGCCACCCTCAATAATACTGTAGAGGCATTCCAGGCTGTATGGTCCCACTGGGATATGTATTGCATATTTGAAGTCCTTCTCCCTCCCCCACGTTTCCCCCCCTACCCCTGTTCCTTCTTCTCTTCCCTTTGTATTGTCTGTACCCCTCCCACGGTGTTTTGGATTAACTGTGACTGTGTTCAAATGGTTTACCTACATGTTTACTTATGGTGGCGCTGGCCGCGCTATGTTATTGTTTATTATGTGGTTATCTTTTTTTTTCTCTTGTTTGTACTATTGTTGTTCACTTTTTACTGTTGAAAATTCATAATAAAAATTACTGTATGAACTTACTTCACTGCTTGGACAGCAATTCATACACCAACATATCAATAAACACAGCTGAATTGAAAAGAAAAATGTAACATACTGCAATAAAGTTATAAAAAAATGCTTAACGTTTATATATTTATTGTAGCTTGTTCAGCAGGTCAAGCACAGAATTATCAGATTAGGTTCACACCTACTCCCGGTCTCCGTTCGGGGATTCTATCCCCGAATACGCTTGAAAAATGCAGAGAGAAAAGCGCTGCTTGCATTTTTCAGGCGGAAACCGGGCAGACCCTATTATAGTTTATGGGGTCTGTGGGTTTCTGTGGATAACCGCTTTTTAAGCGGATAGGGTTTCCTTTATCTCGGGTCCCCAAGTGGACCCGAAGAACGGTAACCCAAACACAGGTGTGAACCTAGTGTTACCCAATTGAGATGAGTGCTTGAGTGGAGAAATTAGATAAAAACCCTTGTGTGACCAATCCTCTATGTCATTGCATATCATGGAATCTGTTCTTGGAGCAACTGCCCATAAGATTAGTTCCCAAATATCTGTTTTGTTTTATGTAAAACAAGGCCTATGATTTGTTGCAGCAAAGAACTGCCATCAAATGGGACATTACTGCTGAAGTCAGCCGGGACTTTTAAAGAAAGGTGCAGCCGATGCTGGAAACATAGGACCTGCAAGAATTATATTTTTCAATGTTGCTGCCACTTTGCACCACATAGAGTACTTATAAAAGGAGCTAGACAACCACTTTAAAGGGTGTTTGTCAGGGCCAAAATGCCTCCTAAACCATTATTAGTGCTGTATAGAGACCTTTAATAGGAACAGAAATGTATTTATGCAGGGACAAGCCATTGCAGAGATAACCATCTTATATGAATATGCAAATTAGCCTGCAAGTGCTTTGGGGGCAGGCCTATTATTAGATTTGCATACAAGCAGCTGTGACACAGGTAGGGGCTGAAAATGTCATTCACTGCTAAAGGAGTGACATTGGGCAGTAATTTTAGATGACATCCAAAGCACTTGTGCCTATGTGTAGGCAAATCAGGCTCCAACCCAGTGCAGTTGAGGCTGATGCATATCCATGAAAAGATGATTATCTCTACCTTGCTTCACTAGTTTGTGGACAGAAAAGTTTGTTTCTGCTCCTATTAAAGGGAGTCTATCATTAAAAAAAACACTTTTAAGCTAATGGCACGTTGGAATGGCCTTTAAAAAGGCCATTCTTCTCCTACATTTCATTGTTGTCTTCTCCCAGCCGTTTCTGTAAAAATCAGTTTCCTCAATTTTGGAAATGATCCTCACGGACCACCCGGGGCATTCCTCCGTGGCAGCGAGCATCCATCGCGTCATCGCTTGTCCCCGCCCATTAGTCGGTTGTGGCAACTCCCATCTTGGTCTTCTCTTCTACTTCCTCTGACGCAGAGCGGGACGGCAGCGACTGCGCCTGATGGGCCGCCATTTTCCGGTGGTCCGTACTGCGCCTCTTGTGAAAGACCACTGGAAAATGTCGGTGGTCCAGCACTGCGTCAGAGGAAGTAGAAGAAAGAAGATATAGAGAAGACCAAGATGGGAGTCACCACAACAGACTAATGGGTGGTGACAAGCTATGACGCGATGGGTGCTCGCTGCCACGGAGGAACACCCCAGATGATCCGTGAGGGTCATTTCCATAATTGAAGAAACAGTTTTTTCCAGAAACGGCTGGGAGAAGACAACAATGAAAGGTAGGAGAACAATGGCCTTTTTAAAGGCCATTCCAATGTGCCATTAGCTTAAAAGTGGTTTTTTTAATGATAGATTCCCTTTAAAGGCCCCTATAAAGCATTATTATTGGTTTGGAAGGCATGACAGACGCCCTTTAAAACTCTATTACATGGGGTGATTATCAGCCAAATTATTGGAAGCTACCATTCTACAAAAAGGTAGGTGTGGAAAAATACTGCAAAGTAAGAATGCTTTCAAAAATAGAGATGTTAATAGTATTTTTGATAATTAACAATTTTAAGTGAATGAACAAAAGATTTAAATCAAATCAATATTGAGTGTGATCACCCACTGGAGAAGGAGTCCTAGAAGTGATGATATGGCCCCACAGATCCCTGATCTCAACATCAGTGAGTCTGTCTGGGATTACATGAAGAGACAGAAGGATTTGAGGAAGTTTACATCCACAGAGAAAGTGGATATTTATTATGATATTCAATTCATGACATATACATGATGTAATGGCAACTTTTTAGTGACATTTCGGCCAGGCACAGTCTTCTTCACAGTAGCTATAAGTATCAGTATAAAAGACACCTGTCCACAACCTCAAACAGTCACACTCCAAACTCCACTATGGTGAAGACCAAAGAGCTGTGGAAGGACACCAGAAACAAAATTGTAGACCTGCACCAGGCTGGGAAGACTGAATCTACAATAGGCAAGCAGCTTGGTGTGAAGAAATCAACTGTGGGAGCAATAATTATAAAATGGAAGACATACAAGACCACTGATAATCTCCCTCGATCAGGAGCTCCACACAAGATCTCACCCAATGGGGCCAAAATGATCACAAGAACGGTGAGAAGAAATCCCAGAACCACACGGGGGGGACCTAGTGAATGACCTGCAGAAAGCTGGGACTAACGTAACAAAGACTACCGTAACACACTACGCTGCCAGGGACTCAGATCCTGCAGTGCCAGACGTGTCCCCCTGCTTAAGCCAGTACATATCAGGGCCCGTCTGAAGTTTGCTAGAGAGCATTTGGATGTTCCAGAAGAGTATTGGGAGAATGTCATATGGTCAGATGAAACCAAAGTAGAACAGTTTGGTAGAAACACAACTTGTCGTGTTTGGAGGAGAGGGAATGCTGAGTTGCATCCAAAGAACACCATACCTACTGTGAAGCATGGGGGTGGCAACATCATGCTTTGGGGCTGTTTCTCTGCAAAGGATCAGGATGACTGATCCGTGTACATGAAAGAATGAATGGGGCCATTTATCGTGAGATTTTGAGTGCAAACCTCCTTCCATCAGCAAGGGCATTGAAGATGAAACGTGGCTGGGTCTTTCAGCATGACAATGATCCCAAGCACACCACCAGGGCAACGAAGGAGTGGCTTCGTAAGAAGCATTTCAAGGTCCTGGAGTGGCCTAGCCAGTCTCCAGATCTCAACCCCATAGAAAACCTTTGGAGGGAGTTGAAAGTCCGTATTGCCCAGCGACAGCCCCAAAACATCACTGCTCTAGAGGAGATCTGCATGGAGGAATGGGCCAACATACCAGCAACAGTGTGTGCCAACCTTGTGAAGACTTACAGAAAACGTTTGACCTCTGTCATTGCCAACAAAGGATACAGTGGGAAAAAAAGTATTTAGTCAGCCATCAATTGTGCAAGTTCTCCCACTTAAAAAGATGAGAGAGGCCTGTAATTGACATCATAGGTAGACCTCAACTATGAGAGACAAAATGAGAAAACAAATCCAGAAAATCACATTGTCTGATTTTTTAAGAATTTATTTGCAAATTATGGTGGAAAATAAGTATTTGGTCAAAAACAAAAGTTCATCTCAATACTTTGTTATATATCCTTTGTTGGCAATGACAGAGGTCAAACGTTTTCTGTAAGTCTTCACAAGGTTGGCACACACTGTTGCTGGTATGTTGGCCCATCCCTCCATGCAGATCTCCTCTAGAGCAGTGATGTTTTGGGGCTGTCACTGGTTAACGCGGACTTTCAACTCCCTGCAAAGGTTTTCCATGGGGTTGAGATCAGGAGACTGGCTAGGCCACTCCAGGACCTTGAAATGCTTCTTACAAAGCCACTCCTTCGTTGCCCTGGAGGTGTGCTTGGGATCATGGTCATGTTGAAAGACCCAGCCACGTTTCATCTTCAATGTGCTTGCTGATGGAAGGAGGTTTGCACTCAAAATTTCACGATACATGGCCTCACTCATTCTTTCATGTACAAGGATCAGTCGTCCTGGTCCCTTTGCAGAGAAACAGCCCCAAAGCATGATGTTGCCACCCCCATGCTTCACAGTAGATATGGTGTTCTTTGGATGCAACTCAGCATTCCCTCTCCTCCAAACACGACGAGTTGTGTTTCTACCAAACTGTTCTACTTTGGTTTCATCTGACCATATGACATTCTCTCAATACTCTTCTGGAACATCCACATGCTCTCTAGCAAACTTCAGACGGGCCCTGATATGTACTGGCTTAAGCAGGGGACACGTCTGGCACTGCAGGATCTGAGTCCCTGGCGACGTAGTGTGTTACTGATGGTAGCCTTTGTTACGTTAGTCCCAGCTTTCTGCAGGTCATTCACTAGGTCCCCGTGTGGTTCTGGGATTTTTGCTCACCGTTCTTATGATCATTTTGACCCCATGGGGTGAGATCTTGCAAGGAGCCCCTGATCGAGGGAGATTATCAGTGGTCTTGTATGTCTTCCATTTTCTAATTATTGCTCCCACAGTTGATTTCTTCACACCAAGCTGCTTGCCTATTGCAGATTCAGTCTTCCCAGCCTGGTGCAGGTCTACAATTTTGTTTCTGCTGTCCTTCCACAGCTCTTTGGTCTTCACCATAGTGGAGTTTGGAGTGTAACTGTTTGAGGTTGTGGACAGGTGTCTTTTATACTGATAACAATTTCAAGCAGGTAATGAGTGGAGGATAGAGGAGCCTCTTAAAGAAGAAGTTACAGGTCTATGAGAGCCAGAAATCTTGCTTGTTTGTAGGTGACCAAATACTTATTTTCCACCATAATTTGCAAATAAATTCTTAAAAAATCAGACAATGTGATTTTCTAGATATGTTTTTTCATTTTGTCTCTCATAGTTGAGGTCTACCTATGATGTCAATTACAGGCCTCTCTCATCTTTTTAAGTGGGGGAACTTGCACAATTGGTGGCTGACTAAATACTTTTTTTTTCCCACTGTATATAACAAAGTATTGAGATGAACTTTTGTTATTGACCAAATACTTATTTTCCACCATAATTTGCAAATAAATTCTTAAAAAATCAGACAATGTGATTTTCTACATTTGTTTTTTCATTTTGTCTCTCATAGTTGAGGTCTACCTATGATGACAATTACAGGCCTCTCTCATCTTTTTAAGTGGGAGAACTTGCACAATTGGTGGCTGACTAAATACTTTTTTTCCTCACTGTATACCGTGTGCAGATCCCGCTATAGGATATAATACCGTGTGAAGAGGCCGCTATGGGACATAATACCATGTGCAGGGACCACTATGGGACATTATTCTGTATAACGGTGTGTTTTCTGTATTAAGGATGTGTTTTTGCACAGAAAACTCAGGCAATTTTTTTGTGCAAAAATGCACAATGTGAATGCAGTTTTACATCGAATTAAAAATGCCAGTGGCCTAAGAATATAGATGCATCCAGATACATAGTGTGTTTTCACAATAAAGATGCTACCATACGGTGCTCCTGGACACATACATTTACCACTAATTGGGGGCTGCACATGTACTTTCATTGCTTCTAATCTGAAAGTACAGGTGCCTCCCAGGAAATAGCAGTAAACGCATGTGTCCTAAAGCATCTGGTGGCAGCACTTCTGTGTTATGGTTTGTGGTATATGACTTTAGTTTAGGGGTCGTCAGACTTACAATTATTGTCTGGAACTCCGAGTACCTCATCTTTGATTTTTTAATTAAAATCGGCACGCCAAACAAAAAAGGTTGCCTTCCCCTGCTCTAGATTGTAATCCCTTGCGGGCAGGGCCCTCTATCCCACTGTGCCAGTTGGTCACTGTTAGTATTGTATTCATCTTGTATATTTTGTGTACTGTATGTAAACCCTCAAATGTAAAGTACCATGGAATTAATGGTTCTATATAAATAAACAATAATAATAATAACTCTATGCACACATGTACAGTATATGCGCATACTGCACACATACATATGTGGACACAGCACACATGCGCATTCTGAAAATTTCCTTTCTTTTGTAACACCAGTGCTATGGAGCGGAGAGGATGCAAGTAGCTACACAAATCCTTATTACTACTGAGCAGGGAAACAGTGGGGATGGCAAAGGCCTAAATTAACAAAACTTTCTATTGTACTGACCTGTGCTTTGATGTCTTCTGGACATCTAGAATCCTGCAGATGCTGCAAATGAAAGCAAGCCCTTCCCACGTCTCTCCTTCCTTACTTGACTGCTGTACACAACCATGGAAGCTGCAGATGTGAAGACCAGATTAAGGCTGGATTCACACCAGTGTTCTACTCTGTTCAGGATTTCCATCCCCGAATCCGCTTGAAAAATGCAGAGCAGGACTTTTCTCTCTGCATTTTTCGGGTGGAAACTGGGCGGAAATTTGGCGGACCCATTATAGTCTATGGGGTCTGTGGGTTTCCACGGGTAACCACTTTTTAAGCAGGTTAGGTTTAAGTTATTCGGATCCCCAAGTGGACCCCAAGAATGGAAAGCCGAACGCTAATTTGAACCTAGCATAAGAGAAAGAAGATGGTGTTTCAGAAGTCTGCTGTTGTACAGAGAATGGAAGAGTGAAGAAATCAGGCGATACCTGTTAGAGGCTAACTGAGTATATTTATAAGTAAGCTTTCAGAAGTCTAGCTTCCTTCATCAGACATGGTGTTATACAAGAACTGAAAATTCACAGATTTTTTATATACCCTATACACATGGTCTTCAAAGGATTTTAGATTCCTTAAAAAAAAACTAAAGAAAATGCAATCTAAGTAGAGAAGTTATTTACAACCGGTCAAAAACCAATCTGGAAAGTTGTGGTGCGTGACAGAGGGATCTGTTATCTGTTTGCTATCAGGAGGTGATTTGTGACCCTCACAGTTCATACATAGTGTGACATGAAGCTGGCATGAATATTAAGTGCAAATTGCAGAGTTTTAAATTTTTGCATAAACTTGTACTCCCATTGTTTCCTCTCCTCCTGCGTCTTAAACTGTCCCATTAAAACCACAACCCGCAAATCTTCAATAGAGTGGTTTTCTCCGGAGAAATGTGCGGCCACTGGGAGATCTGTTCTGCTGTTATTAATATTGGATCTGTGTGAATTCATTCGCTAAGTCTCTGCCCTGTTTCCCCCACATAGAGGCCTGTGGTGGGACATTGCACACACATTATGAGGTACACCACATTGGAAGACCTGCAGGAAAATGTCCCCCTAATTCTGTGCACCTGTTGTGACTGTGGGACAGGTACACTGTCAGCGGTGTGGATGTGCCTGCAGGTCATGCACCTTTTTTGTAGGCAAGGTGAGGTGCCATTTTCAGTTGGGGCCTTCAGGGCACTCCGGACAATAATACGTCTCAGGTTTGGTGGTTGTCGAAAGGAAAGGAGAGGGGGGACTGGAAATATGTCTTTGAGTCTGTTGTCCCTATGTAGCACAGGTTGGAGATCCTTGGCAATCCTTCGTAGGATCTCCAGCTGTGGGTTGTAGGTGACAGAGAATGGATCTGCACGTTTACGAGCAGTTTATGTGTTGGTGTATTTTTCATGTTTTTCCTCCCTATATAGAAGTCTATAGGAAAACAAAAGATTGAATACCGCCACTATAACCCACAGCAATAAATTACGTACGTTGGGTTGAAAACCTGCAGTGTAGCTACTGTGCACTGCAGGTTTTTAAAAGCATGTACATGAAATTTGGAGAAATCTTATCTACTATGCTGCTCCTGTATATTGCTGCCCAGTCCAACCCCAGTCTTGGTCTTTCTTTGGTTCATGGCATTTTTTTTCAAAACACCATGCTCTAGGTGTGCCTTTTTATGTCTGGAAAGTGTTCATGTTTTTGTGTGACCAAAAACGCCACCCAAAGGAGCTTGTAAATGACTGTAAATGGATTTCACTGCATTTATTACATACTTGCAAGGAAACACCATTTTTAGACTGGGTGTTTACATACACTCCACACCTTTCACAACCAGTTTCCCACAATTGTTGGCATATATGTTTTCAAAAGCCCAAAAAATCTGACACAAAATGTTTGAAAGTTGCGGCCAGAACTACAAGACAACGTTTTGTAGTGACATGTAGTGCTGTAGTGATCTTAACTATTGAGTGACAACTGCAGTTCACAAGATTGCATGCATTAAAATGGCCTGTAGTTGTAGCTCAATAGTTAAAGGGGTTATGCCACAAAAAGTATTTATCCTCTATCTATAGGATAAATACTCGATCGGTGAGGGTCTTACTTCTGAGACCTCCACCAATCCTGAGAAGGGGTGACCCCCCCATGTCTCTTAGTAGACAGATAAACCCACACTCCCATTCTCTTCATTGGGAGCACCGGATATGCAGTAGCTATCTCCGGTGCTCCCATTGAAGTGCATGTCAGCGCTGTCCACCAAGTGACTGTGGTCAGCAGGGGCGTAAATACCGGGGTAGCAGCGGTAGTGGCTGCCACAGGGCAGGAACATTAGGGGGGCCGGAGCCCTGTGGCAGCCGCTACCGCGAACCCCACAAACACTGCTATCATTATACTCGGGGGTCTTTTCAGACCCTTGAGTATAACGATCGGAGGCCCAGGGGAGGTGAGGGAACATAAAAAATAATGTTACTTACCTCTCCTGCACTCCACAGGCTTCGGGTCTGTTTGTTGACGTCAGCTGACATCATTATGTGTCACGACACCAGCCTGGCTCATGCGAGACCTGGTCCAACATTGAAGATGGTCGAAGTAGTGCATCGGAGCCAGGAGGAGGTAAGTAACATTGTTTTTTTTTGTTTTTATGCTCCCCTGGGTCTCCGATCATTATACCAGAGTAATCTTTCATGGGTGGTCCACTATGGGGCACAATATTGTATGCAGGGGCCACAATGGGGCATGACCACAATGTCTGTAAAGCGCTGCGGAATATGACGGCGCTATATAAGTAAGCATAATAATAATAATAATACTGTGTGCACTATTGGGCATAATACTGTGTGCAGGGGCCACTATGCTGCATAATACTGTGTGCAGGGGCCACTATGGGGCATAATACTGTGTGCAGGGGCCACTATAGGGCATAATACTGTGTGCAGGGGCCACTATGGGGCATAACACTGTGTGCAGGGGCCACTATGGAGAATAACACTGTGTGCAGGGACCACTATGGGGCATAATACTGTGTGCAGGGACCACTATGGGGCATATTACTGTGTTCAGGGTCCACTATGGGGCATAATACTGTATGCAGGGGCCACTATGGGGCATAATACTGTGTGCAGGGGCCACTATGCTGCATAATACTGTGTGCAGAGGCCACTATGGGGCATAACACTGTGTGCAGAGGCCACTATGGGGCATAACACTGTGTGCAAGGGCCACTATGGGGCATAACACTGTGTGCAGGGGCCACTATGGGGCATACTACTGTGTGCAAGGGCCACTATGGGGCATAATACTGTGTGCAGGGGCCACTATGGGGCATAACACTGTGTGCAAGGGCCACTATGGGGCATAACACTGTGTGCAGGGGCCACTATGGGGCATAATACTGTGTGCATGGGCCACTATACTGCATAATACTGTGTGCAGGGGCCACTATGGGGCATAATACTGTGTGCAGGGGCCACTATGGGGCATAATACTGTATGCAGGGGCCACTATGGGGCATAATACTGTGTGCAGGGGCCACTATGGGGCATAATACTGTGTGCAGGGGCCACTATGCTGTATAATACTGTGTACAGGGGCCACTATGGGGCATAAAATTGTGTGCAGGAGCTACTATGGGGCATAATAATAAATTTTATTTATATAGCGCCAACATATTCCGCAGCACTGTACAACTTGTAGGGTTCAAGTACTGACAAAAAAAGATACATTACAAAGAAATATTCAATTCACACACTGGGACTGAGGGCCCTGCTCACAAGAGCTTACAATCTATGAGGTAGAGGGGGTGACACAAGAGGTAGCAGGGGTGGCAACAGACGTAGCATTGCTTGTACAATGGTCAGACAATTTTGTGATAGAGGTTACTGTCATTACACATATATAAAGCTGTATGAGCTGTCACCAGTCGTGTCCTTTAACGTGCAGATGGTGCCTAGACATACAAAGTTAGTCTGATACGGCATCATATCCTGTGAGGTAATGTTGGAGCATAAACAGAGGAGGGTATGTTTTAGGGATTCTAACTACGAAAGTGTTTACATTAGGAGTTGTGATAGGCCTGTCTGAAAAGATGTGTCTTTAGTTTACAATTGAAGCTGTGGAAATTGGGGGTTAATCTGATAGTCCGGGGTAGAGCATTCCAGAGAAGTGGTGCAACTCGAGAGAAGTCTTGTATACGAGCGTGGGAGGTTCTGATAATAGAGGATGTTAGTCTTAGGTCATTGAGTGAACGCAGAGTACGGGTTGGGTGATAGACAGAGATGAGGGAGGAAATGTAATACTGTATGCAGGGGCCACTATGGGGCATAATACTATGTGCAGGGGCCACTATGGCGCATAATAGTGTGTGCAGTAATGCAGTTTGTGCAGGGGGGGGTGTTGGGAGGGACCCCATGTTTAAGTGTTCGCCTTGGCACCCAGCCATTCCTAGTTACGCCACTGGTGGTCAGGCTGAATGTGCAGTGGGGGAGAACTCCCCCTGTTCTGGGGATTGGTGGGGGTCTCCTATGGATAAATACCTTTCGTGGAATAACCCCTTTACAATCAATAGGTAGAGCTACAAAAAGTCACTGTGTAGCCCTTACCTAAAATGTATATAATACGGCAATGGTTATATGGTGACTTTGGCTGCAACTCCCAACCAAAGATTGCCATGTTGCCTTGCGGCTTCTTCACCAGCATAAGTAAATGGAGTTGCTGTGCAACCCTGAGGGTGTTCTGATTTATAGTCACAAAAAGATCAAGCAGTGCTGGATTTTTGTTTGCAACTAGCAGTCACAGGAACTATGGGATCACATGTGAATCCATCACTTACATTAGCAAAGGAGTCACAGGGCGACATGGCGGTCTTTGGTCGGCAGGTAGCCCTAGCCTAAATGCCTGCTGTTTGAAGCATTTGATCACTATTTTGTAACCTTTTCATAACAATGCCACATGCCCCATAAACGTGAAAACACAATACACTCGGTATGCAATTTCATATTTTACTATAGACTTCTAGTTATCATTTGAACGTGATGTTTTAACCATTCAATACTTAATAAAATAAGACGCAGTGTGTGAATTCATCTGTATGGGAGTAAACGTACAGCACCTATGTAGTAAAGAACAGGGATTACAGGTTCCATCAACTTTCCCTATCGGTTCATGAGTTGCCAGTTTGTGGAAGCCGGTGTACACGTCCGTACAGAATAAAGTGCCCACATAAGAGCGCTATCTAATATAACGAGCCCCTACTCGCAGACCCTGTTGTGTTTATTATGATGAGCGCCGCTTCTCTCGACGTGACGTCATGGGAAGGTAGTAAATAACTACGCCCACAAAGAACACGTGACTTAACCTGCCTACGGCGCTTGCGCATACCTTGCAGAGCGTACTGTGGACGCGCTTTGTGCTCGTAACTCCCGAGCGCGCAGCCGCGGCCTCTCCGCCAGTACTAGCCCGGTGCCCGCTGCATGTATATTCTCGTCTGCCATGGGCCTACCCCCTTGGGATAACCGTACCCTTGACAACTGAGCTCGGGCCGACATGTTGTGTGCACAGCCGGAGAGCCGCCGCTGACAAACACTGGGCCGGAGCCCCGACCCCCCTGAGGAGACGCCGCCATGGCCGAGCAGACCTATTCGTGGTGAGAGGGGCCGGTGTGGCGGGGATGTGATGTTGTTCTCTAGCGGATGATGGGGGTGGGCCGCACCGGTTGGGCGGAACGATTTCGACTGAAGGGGCTTTGTTTGGGTCCCGCAGGGTCTGTATACCGGGCGGTCGTGATGGGTAGGATGATTGTGGGAGTACACAGAGGTCGTTGTGGGCCCCGGTAGTCGGTGGTGAATTGTGTGGTGTCCGCGGGCGGATGCGGTGGGAAGGATGGGCTGAGGGTGAGGGTTGTGTGGGGAGGATGGCGTCTGATTCCTCTGTACACTGATCATTGTGCCATTGACTGTACCTGCTGCCTATGGAGCCGCCGTCTTTGTATGCGATGTGCGCTGTGTACAATGAGGCTCTCCATATGTAAACAAAGGTCCTATAGGAGGCCGGGGTGCCAGCTCTCCAGGGGCATGCCTCTGCTTCACCATTGTGTGCCAGCTCTCCAGGTGCATGCCCCATTGTGCTCATTGCTTCCAGCAGTGTAAACTTCTCAGTACTTGGCTCTGCTCTATATTTCACCTTATAGGAATGACTTGATTTTCAATAATCCTTTAACAAAGATATTGCACCCAGCAGCCTCTTCTTTCACGTTCCTACAAGATGGTCAAGTCCCCAGTGCACCACAGGCTACTCCTGGTGGGCTGGAGTGTATGGAGGTCTCACTCCCTCTGGGACACTCTACATATTGGTTACACTCCAGGGCTGTCTGAAGGACTAACTTGGTGAGAAGAGTTCCTTCTGACCACAGAGACTACATAATAATCTAGTAAGAGGAACTGGAACAAAGAAAAGTTTCACAGTTGGTGAAAGACACTTGTTCTTGTGTTTTTTTTTTTCTATTCTAACATGCAGTATATGTTGGAGGAGAATATTTGAAAAGGGCAAATTTAATAATCTTTTCATCTGGAATTGGCAGGATTATTTGCCCAGCATATGATGGTTCTCTTATGATGTAACATAGCTTGGGTTCTGCTTTCTGAAGTTGAGCACCAGTACCGTTGATGCAAATGCAGCTGTGCTGGGTGCTTACTGTGAAACCTGATTCATGGCTGTAGAGTATACATGCATAGCAAGGGGCCTGAAAGTGGCCCAGGCCAGTCATAATCCATGCCTTATCAGGGCAGTTTAGTGTGATTTCCTTGACTTGAATGGCGTTTATTCAGTTCTCCATATTTACTGACCCCACTGTTGTTTTTTTACACTTGCCAAAGTAACTTGAAAGGGCAATACAGCTGACAAGTTGCAGTGAGCAATAGCAAGTACATAATGGAGGAATTGTATACCTTAGGCAATATACATGGTCTTGGAAATATTGCGCATGGTACATCGTACTTCTCAGCATTATGTCAGAATTGGTAAATGGGCCACAATAATGTTCTGACCACTTGGACTTCTCTCTGACAGCATCGGTTGTGATCACAGCGGTCAGGCTCTCATTATTTGGATTTTAATGGTGTATTGTGATGTTGTCAACAGTCTAATGCATGGAGGACACCTGATTCCCTTTTGTGGGGGGAGAAAGGTCTGGTGTGTTGAGCTAACCACACACAGTCGATTACTGTCAACCTGCCATCAAATGTGTATGCCCCCTACCCCCACCAGATGGCAAATGACTGGGAGAGAAGGACCTGGCTGTTGGACTTTTTACATGTCCAACCATTGTGTTCTCTGTGAGACAAGCTGGAACTCAAAGTGTCTGGTAGTGGCTTCCTATCACCATTCCAAACATGTGCATGTATGTTTGGCAGGTTGGGAAGAGTGTACATGCTTATGGCAGGGTCAGATGAGGGCTCTTGGGTGGCGATTGCTAAACCTTCTTTCCACTCAGGACATATCTACTTATCTAGATACATATATATCTACGTACAGCAGCATTTTTTTTTTTTTTTTTGTCACAAAGTGGTTATTTCATGTATACTAGTTTCAGGTGACTCCTATGCCTTATAATTATCCCTTCAATTTTGGTTTAAATAACTTTTGGGCTGGGTAACAAAGTATAGTAGGCGTCAGCATACTGTTACAAGGAGAGTGATGAAACTGGTTGTTCCAACCATAAGTTGGTGGGTGTTTCAACCGTAAATATATTTTTATAGCTCTCCTAATTGTGTTTAAGGCTTTGATAAAAATATGCAGTTTTTTATGCAGTCTTTGCATCAAGTCTTCATATTCATAGTACCACTGAAATGCGTTCACAGAATAGGGTCTGTGTAACATGGATCCCAAGAACACTTGTCTGGGTTCTTAGTTCTTTACCTTTGTCAGCTTATGTTAAAGCTATGACCTTCCAGATTTCTCAGACATCTTCTTAGCAAGACTAGCTGTATGTAGCTCTCGTCTTTTTTAGCGCTGTGTAGCTAGGTAGAGTGGTCACCTATATTGCCCAAAAGCCATTTTAACTCAAATAGCTTTTACCTCTCTCTCATGAGTGCACTAACAGAGAGATGAGGATCCACCTCCAAGAACAGGAAGCCTAAAAATCTCTTCGGACCTCTTCTTGGCCTCAGTGTGGTTCTCATCCATCTGGACCTCTAGACCAGGGTCTACAGCATAAGGCTTGAGCTACACGGAGAGCTTTTCTGCGACTAAAAATCGCTCATGTTTGTGAATGGATTGGCATTGCTACTCTTTGGATCCTGAACTTCTAGTTGTAAAACAGTCTAGCAATGTCCACTCTCTTTGAGGCTAGGAAATGTGGCCAAAATAATGCTTGCTTTTAACAGGTAATTTTATAGTAATTCTTCTAGGACATATAGAGTGGTGGTGTTTTCTTAAGAAAATCTCTTAGGCCATGTTCACACTCTTATATACCCATTTTTAGAACAGTGAGTACCTACACATTAATATATTTTTTTTTTTTTAAGACATGTCCTATGTCTGTTTTTTTTTCTGGCTGACAGAACAATACAAGTTTAAGGCTAGGTTCACACTAGCGCTCTCTCTATGTTCAGGGTTTCCGTCCTCAAACCCACTTAAAAAATGCGGAGAGAAAAGTCCTGCAAACAGAAACCCGGCGGACCCAATTATAGTCTATGGGGTACGCGGGTAACCACTTTTTAAACAAGTTAGCTTTCTGTTTTTCAGGTCCCCAAGTGGACCCGAAGAGCAAAAAGCCGAACACTAGTGTGAACCTAGTGTAAGGGGATAGTTTTCAACTGTCATTTTTTTGGGTGATTTATCAGTTTTATGGATGTTTAGTCTAAGACCCCATATAGAGAAATGAAACAAAAAAAATGTGTTTTCCTCTGTGGGCTTTCTGCCCCCACTATACCTATATGGAAAACGCTGGCGTTTCCGCAGGTATAATTGATATGGTGTGATTTTCAAAAACGCAGGCATTTTTGAAAATGCAACTTTTCCACTGTGAATTTTTATTTTTTTATTTTTTTGCGATGTGTTGATGGAATTAATCAGAATTCTATCCACTTTGCAGGTACTGTAAAATGCAGCGTTTTTGTTTTTTTGCCATGGCATTTCACGGAGCAGGATAGAGCAGGTCCTATCTTGCTCCGTTATTGTAACGGATCGAAAGCCCCCATAGACATGAATGCACTCGGATGTCACTCTGAGTGTCATCTGACTACATTCTGCTGCAAACTTGACCCTATATTGGATGCACATTCAGTTGAGTGCATAGGGTCTTAATGTCTGTTTTGACTGTTGTGCACAAGTCTTTGCACAGATGTATTGAAACATTGAAAATGTAACTCTTTTAAAAGTAGTTTTTTATGGGGGGTTTTTTGGGGGGGGGGGGGTGGGAGGTGATAGTTGAGACAAAAAAGACGCACGTATTGCACATAAAAATTGACTCCAGTGTAATCCAGCTCACAGATTGCTCGTGGACAAAATGCTGTGTGTCTAGTTGGTGGTTCAGTAAAACGGCAGTTCTCTGTATGTTATGCTGACGTTTTGGAGGCAAAATGGGTGGTATGCGGCACTATTACCATCATAAATTGATTGGGACAATTATAGGTCAATGAACAGCGTCGTACAAGACTTCCACCGAGCATCATCTATTATAAACAGGAGCCATGTCTCAAAAATAAATCTATATTGATGTGCTAGCCTTCTAGGTGTTTGCACAGATGTAGCTGAAAATGGAGCAAAGGCTTGCTTCAAAATGTCAAGTCTCAAGTAATTGTCCCAGCCCTTGTTTGTTCCAGGGTGTGATATTTTCTGAAGAAGCCAAAGCCGAATGATGTACGTTTTTTGCTTTCATGTCCCCATGATGATAAGCTGTGAATAGACCAAGCTGTATCTTGTCATCATTAGGTGATCAAGTAAAAGTCAAGTACTTGTTACTCTACTCCTTCAAAACCCTTTGTGTAAGAAAGGTGGGTCCTTTTCATGGGCGTAGTAATCTTTTAACAGAAAATATGAAGGCATGTAATTGGCAGTAAAATAATGTATGTAATATGCTATTATTCACACATTACATTTAATATCTGTAAATTGATTTTCTCCCTGTAGTAAATAAGTTTTTCAAGTGATTCTCTGTAAAATAAGGTTGTTTTTACCATAATCTGTGCTATTTCAGTACTAGGCTTTGTTCACATTTCAGTAAATAAATCGCCATACATGCCTTATGTATGTTAAAAATGTATGTGCGCGTCTGTTTTTACTGACTTTGTTCATCCGTTCTGTCAGATTTAGTTTTTGATGGCATAATGGCATTTGTTATGCGTCCATGTTTACGAGAACATTTAAAAAAAAAAAAAAAAATAATGGATGACTTTCATTGGTCTCTTTTTGGACTTAACCCACTAATCTATTTTTAATGGATTTAACTCAGATGTCAATCTGTTTTACACCCATTAAACGGTTCCATTGACTTCTGTTGGGACTGTGTGTCCATGAAAATGGGAGATGAGCATGTGTTTTTTTTTTTTTTTTTTTTTTTTTTTGTTTTGACCATTTTTGTGCATCAAATAAAAGGACGTGAATTTTCTCACTCCTATTTTTAAGAGCCATATGACAGCCTTTAAAAAAAAAAAAAAAAAAAAATCGCACTTGTTTTTTCATTTTTGTGTGAAAAAGGCCTAAGACTAAGTTCACATCTGCGCATGGCTTTCCATGAGAGCTGGACCACTGAAACAGCGGTCCTCCGTGCCAATTTTTGGCGGTTTCTTGACGCAGGTGTAGATATGAACTTAGCCTTAGACTTTAGTGGGCATGTTTGGTCTGCAAAAAGAACCAAGATTATGGTGGGTGTGTGTGGGGTGTTTTTTTTTTTTTTTTTTTTTTTCCCTTCTCTTCTGGAACAGTTGGAATTTCTTCTATAGCCACTACCTTTTGAGAGCAATCATTTTAGTTTAAGCACCCAATCCAATCATGTGCGAATTAGACTGTCAGGTAATGGGGTCCTTGACTTTTTCAGTCTAGGTCCCACCCACCTGACAGTAGAGAGCATAATTAGCATTTTGCATACAAGACAGAGCACAGTTGAAATTTCATGTCCTTAAATCAGTGGAGCTGCGCCTATTGAAGGCTGCAAAGAACTGGAGTTGGGGAAGGTGAAGGGTCCTGTTTAATTTCTATAGGTCCATGTGCTGTCCATGTCAAACATAGACGGCCCACGGCAGTAAATAAGCCGTTATTGCATATAGAACCTTTTTTGGTCCCAGAAGTTGATGAGTAGTAAATCGTCAGATCTCCTTCCTTTTCATATTTTGTAATACTTAAAATTATACACAAGTGGTGATACTGGTGACATATCTCATCCTGATGGCTTTGATACTGGGTACATGTTTGGGTTTATGCACACAAATGTATTACTTCTGAGTTGCAGGAGTATGGTAACTGAAGACAGTGTTTTAAGAAAAAAAAACAAATCTTAGGAACCATAGGCTAGATCATTGATATGCGATTGGCAATCCGCTGCTCGAAAAGACACTTCTGTTTCACAGGCCATTTGCTGTCACATGACCTGTTTGAGCTCCATTCCATTCAAGTGAATAGGTCGGAGTTGCAGTACCAAGTGCAGCCACTGTGCAGACTGCAAGGCTCAAGTGCTGTATCCTGCTCAAACAGCTGATCGATAGAATGCTTCCAACCAAGTCCCTTCTGGTTTCTATACACCAGGAAACATTGAGGCTAGTACTGTTTGTGGGTGGTTTCCTACCCTGACGGTTCTTAACAATTTTTATAATTTTAAAAACTCTTTACAAAAAGATGCTCTGTGTTTCTACTATTGTGTTTTGTAGATCTGACAGTTATGGTAGTGCCTTGATTTATCAATGAAGATTGTTGTAAGTGGGTTCTAAAAACTCTGTGGCAGTGAGATATTGGTTATGTGGCTTAGACTGGTTTCAGTCACTTTTCTATGGCTTGGTGTTTAATGGCACACGTTGTTGGCTGAAGGGAGAATTAGGCCAGGGCCATGCGGGATGACTGCTTGAATGTTCCTCAGAATATACCCTGCAATCTACTGCAGCAAAAAACACCTGGAATTGTTAAAACCAAAGCTATGGTGTCTTTAAGTAGACTCTGAATTTTCTGTGTTTTAAGTACCCTGCTCTAACGCCTTCAAAAATGGCCAGTTATCTAATGATATGTTCACATCTACGCCACAGTCTATGGAGACTCCTTCGCAGAGGGTCTGTCAGACTCCGTGTGTAACCGCTTTTTATGCGGTCCGTCTATCCGTTGTTTTGGTCCTCCGACAGACAAGATCAGTTAGGCAACGCTCGTGACAAGCCAGTGTAATTCATTAAAAAGCCAATGATTTCCTATGAAAGTAAATATGTAACAAATTATGCATGTAATTATACCGTATTAAAAATTGTATAATGTAATTAAATATAATTTATTTTGAAGCTGAAGACAGTAACTTTTTTTTTCCAACTCCACTCAAGATTGGTCCCAACTGACTGTACAGCCCTGGTTAAAACTCATCCACTATGCTGCTATAGACTAGTGGCTTTAGCTGACTGCAAGTTTGCAGCTGCTAACCTGCTGCAGTTACTGACCTTGTGCTTATAAAGGTGGATATCCATTTTGACGTGGTGTAGAGCGTATGCTGGCTTTACAGCAGTTACTTTTTATATTGTGCCAAAGCGCATCCGAACAACATTATTCATACATGAGTCCATTGTGTACAGATTAGTGTTCAGTTACAGTTTAATCTCTTCAGCTAGCCACAAACAGCCTGAAGCAGTCATTCAACAAGACCATTGTCCAGTTTGGCTGCTTTGACCCGGTCATTTTTAGTTCCAAGTTCCAGTTTTAAAGTTTATTATAGTTTTGACTGATATGCCACAACATATTTGAGCATATAGTGCACAATGGCATGTATGGCATCTGATCTAGAATGTAAAGGAGTTGTCCACTGTGGAAAATCCCTTTTGGTTAGACGGCTCCTCAAAAATAAGCTGTTTAAGGCTGAAACCCCAGGTTGCAGAAACAGTTTTTTTGCAGATTTTGCTGCGGTTTGAGCCAAAGCCAGGAGTGGTTTAAAAAGGACCTTTCATATTCTCATGCACATACGTCTTTATATACCACTATAAAGCAAACAGTGCGCTGAATTCAGCACACTGTCGGCTTTCCCTTTATGTGCCCCGGGGCTGGAGATATCTGCACCGACCTCTGCCCACTGTCAGAAGGGCGTTCCTGACAGTCTAGCTGGGCTATGAGGAACACCCTTCTGGCAGTGGGCAGAGATCAGTACCTAAACTAACGGCACCAACAGCACACTGTCGGCTTTCTAGTGGTATATAAAACTGCATGTGCATGAGGACCTGACAGGTCCTCTTGAAGTATAAGTATAAGAGCTTCCTTATGCTCCAGTCAGTGGCTGTCCATGTAATGCATGGATATGCCAGGTCTTTCTGAAGCAAGTTACTTAATGTATCTGCTCTACACTACAATTTCCTTAGAAGGGTTTTCTGGGCTGCTGGCCATTTTTGATACTGGTGACCTATCCTCAGGATTAGTAAGGGTCTGATCAGCTGTTCCAGACAGCCTCTGGCATCTGAACCCATACCAGGGGATGGAGATGTAAACAGGGCTCTGTGCACAGCATATGGCCCTAATAGTGTACTGCAGCTCCGTTCCTTTTTACTTGACACTTATTCCCTGTTCACAGGAAGCGAGAACCTGGTTGTTCTCCTGAATGCTCCATGGTAATGGGTGTTTGTGCACATGCCTGACCAAAGCTCCATTGCCTTCTATGTAGTTGCTGGAGATCAGTCCTGGTATCCCCAGAAGTGAATGGGAATGGGAGGGGCGACCATGCATGCACACCTGTGCTCCATTCGTATGGAGTATACTGTGGAACTTCTGGGTCCCTTAAGAGTCATTTGTGACACAACCCCTTTGACACAACCCAGTCACTGATAATAGGGCTGTGTAAATGGAGCCTCTAAGACTAATTTCATGTGCTTGTAAAATAAAACTGCACTTTAGCGGAAGCACAATCTGTGTGTGCAAATAGCACTTGTAGTGATGTTTACAATGGACATGGCTCCTATGAGATGTTACCACTGGCTACCTAGATGTCCACCAGTAGGTGAGAAAATCCTGCATGTCGAGGCATACTTGTACAACACCCATGTGTGTGAGTGACTCTGTAGTACATTAGTACGTGGTTGTTCCAAGTCTTGCAGAGTGGGAGCTGCTTTTTTCAGAAGTTTGCTGCTCCAACAAGTGTCTAGTATTTGTTTTTAGAAACTGGTTTAATGTAACTATGCGGGTGGAGGACAAATAGTGACTTAAGAAAAAAAACAAAAAAAGAAACAAAAAACAAACCAGCTTTTCTGGTTGACATTACTTAACTTAAAGGGTTTGAAATAATAGGAATGTTTGTTACTGTACACCCAAAGGTTAATGCCCAATTCTGTGAAAATTCAGCAGTTTTGCTAAGGGTCAATTCTTGAAATCCTTAATAAAATAGTGGTTTGTTGATTGACAATAGTGAAAGTAAGAAAACACTGCTGAACATCCGCAGATAATATGGGTAAATGAAAATGATAAACATAACTTTCCTGTCCAAATTTTACAGCTCTTCCTGGTTGTAGTTCCCGGGACTACTGGTTCCACCAGACCGGAAGGAATGTCAAGTTCATGGCTCAAACAACCACTTGGCCAGTCACTAGTTTCACCAGTTGTATTTTCATACCAGCTTGGCATATGATCAGGATGTGGTGTGAATGGGCCCCTATTTTGTGTGGCCAGCCTTAAACATGATTATCAGTTAAGGACACCCTCCACCCAAGGTGAAAAATGGTTTTGGGTGTAGTTGCAGGAGTGTAATTAAATAAATACATATTACTCATCACCTTTCTAGCCTCCTTTTTTTCTCCTTGGCTGTGAATGACTATTTGTCTAGGCAGCTTGAAATCAAAGCACATGGACATGTGAGATCAGGAAAGCCTTTCTTCAGTCAGGACTGTCAATTTGTCATTGACTGGTCTGCCATAAATTTACAGAAATGTCTTACACCGTGTCTGAAGAAGAGAGCTAGCACTCTCAAAAGCTTACTTGTCAAATATAATCAGCCTCTAAAAGGTATCGCAGAATTTTAAAGATTTTCTCTAACAATCTTAGTGGTGACAGTCTGTTGTCTTGATCGGTTGCCAATGGATACGACCATGTATGCAGAAACTTTCTATGGTCTGAAACTTGTCAGGAACCCGGCCATGATTTTCTTATTGTAGCCGTATTATGGCGATACCATATTCATATTGGTTGTATTGTGTTTTCATATACTTGAGTAAAAAAATGTTCAGCACCAAACTACAAAATAATCCAATGTTATAAAATAAAACTTTTAATCTTCATATAAAAATTCCATTCCCGGGTAAGTAGTCAAAAAACATGCCATACCATTTCCCATTACCAAATGTCATTTATTTTTTCTGTGGCTGTTGTTTTTTTATGTTCTGTATTGGGATGCCATATTGTGATTGCTTTTTTGTTATGAGCTATGTGATTCCCTGTACTATATATTGCAATTCTTCTGTTTTTGTCTATACACAAGGCCTATTGCAAATTTGTTAATGGCAGCTAGGAGGGCATTCATGTAATACAGCACGAAGCGGGAAAGAGGTTAAGGGTCTGGCAGCTTCTTTAATTTTTCCATCTTCATATTTTTTTATTTTTCTGCAACATAGCCATTTGAGGGGTTGTTTTTTGCGAAACAATTTTTAAATAATTTTTTTTTTTAATTTAGCTATAATTGTTCAATTGATGGAGCTGTATAAGGGCATATTTTTACAGGATGCACGGTAGACTTTTTCTGGTATCTTTTTGGGGTACTTGCAACTCTTTGACTTTGGGCAAGATTAACAAAAATGGCAGTTTTGGCATTGTTTAGCTCTTTTACCATGCATGGTAACTTTTGCGGCAATATCAATTTTGTTTTTTTATTAAAAAAACAAACAAACCATAAAAACCTGTGTGAGGCCTGGTTCACATCTACATTTGGGCCCTTCCGTTTCCCTCTCCGCATGAAAAATACGGAGAGAAAAGTCCTTCAAGCAGCACTTTTCTCTCTGCATTTTTCGTGCGGAAACCACACGGACCCAGTTATAGTCTATGGGGTTTGCAGGTTTCCTAAAGTAACTGCTTTTTTTATGCGGATTAGGTTTCCATTTGGGGGGGGTCCCCAAGCGGACTCCCTGAACGGAGACCCATGCGCGGATGTGAACCGGGCCTTAGGGGGAAAATTGTGTTATCAGTAGGGGGGTCCAATCAGCTGGACCACCCACCAATCAGCTTATTCTGTCCATAGGGGCAACTTGTTACTGGAATACCTCTTTAAGTTCATCTTGGTGGGGCTTGCAGAGATCCATGTTTGCTTACACCAGGCAGATGAATGGAACTGATTTTCAGTTGCAGACTTTGATACAATATTCTGCCATGTCTGAAAGCAGGCTTAGTTTTCACCAGTGTTTCCTTTTAAAATGTTAGTTTAATTGGTGTATGTATTTGTGCAGATCCACTGCAAAATCTGCATGTCACACATGTTTGCTTCGGTGTGGATTTTCAGTTTTATCTGCTGTTGGCAGAACATGCCCTTATGAAATCTGAATGGAAGTTCACACCTATTACTCGAAGGGTTTGTGTACACCTCTGTAAATAAATACCAACTGCTATACCATTTTTCCTGTTCTGTCCTATATCATAACTATGTAAATAATAAAAATGCTTTTCACTGGAGAAATCCATTTTGGCCCCCAATGTCTCCTTCCCCCTTTAATGCCAGTGCACAAAAAACAGGGCTTAAGGGTATATAAGTTTTCATCAAAAGTTGAAATATATTCAGGGTCTCCCCACCCATTATTATTGCTGCTGGTTTCTTTTAAAATGGCAAACAAATGGATGAGAAAAGCTCAAGTGTACGTAATATAGGAGATCCAGGGACACTGGACTCCAAATCCAGGTTATGATGCAGCAAAACAGGATGCTGACACAGAAACAAAGAAATCTGAACAGTCAGTAAAGCTGCTTGCTGTCTGGCTGATATCCCATCAGCAATAACACAAGCAGCTGGTCAGAAGTACATAGATGTACATAATGTGGCCCAGATTTACTAATAAGACAGTGCACATGTAGGCAGTCTGAATGCCTAAATCAGATTTATCAGTGGCTGATGCTGGATGACACATCTAGCTTACACTTAGATTGTCTAAGCTTGTACTACCTATTAGTTGGTCTACTTTGAGCCAGAATTTTTTGGCGCACTTATGGCTCATTTAAGCTGCTCTCCCTTTTTCTAAATATCCATACCCGAATGTAGAAAATTTTTATCCCAAACTAGTTGTGCCAGGGAAGTTCCATGTTGATACCAGTGTCTAGCCATAACCACAATAGTAAATCTGTGCCTCTGTGTGAGCAGCAACTAGCTCCAGAATCCTCTGTGCAGTGTACAGGGAAGGCAGAGTGTATGCATATAGGCTGTGAATAGAGACCTGTCCCTCCTTGCCTCACTCACTGTGTTCCTGTCTTGAGCCTGATGGTTACTAAGGACGGAACTTCCTAGTGATTAGGAGTAAGTCGGCAAAGAGGGAGACATTCAGTGACAGGAACTTTAGAGAGATTTTTCAAGCAGAAATCAGACACATTTTGAGCAAAGTTCATCACAGAATTGCATGCTTTATTAAATAAGACTAAGGCTAGGTTCACCTCTTCGCAGGGGTTTAAGGCGTTCGTGTCTGCAGGGGGACCCGAATGACAGAGAGTCCGACCGCTAAAACAATGGTTACCTGCGGACTCCATAGACTAATAGGGTCTATTGGGTGTCCAATGTTTTTATGCTGAAACCTGCAGAGAGAGTTCTCTATGCAGGACTTTTCTCTGATTTTCAGCAGTTTCTGCAGCGGAGTCTCCAATGGAGACTCTGGCACAGATGTGAACCTAGCCTAAGGGTGGGTTCACACCTGCACTTGAGTCCGTCTGCTGCCAATCCAAGAGAAAATCTCGGAAACAGGATAGGCATCGGATACCGACAGGTTATCAACGTAGTGGTTAAAAACCCATTCATTTGAATGGGTTTTTAAAGCAATGCGTGGGTGTGTGCTTACACTCTCTGCACTGCGAAGCCGTTTTTTTTTTCGTCGGACACGAAGTCCTGCATTTCCGACTTGGTTTCCGACGAAAAAAAAGGATTTGCGGCGCACAAGGTGTAAGCGCACACCCGTGCATTGCTTTAAAAACACATTCATACCTGTCGGTATTCGATGCCTATCCTGTTTCCCGAGATTTTCTCTCGGATTGGCAGCGGACTGACTCAAGCGCAGGTGTGGACCCACCCTGAGTTGTATGAAATGTTAGTGACTATGCTGAGTTGTTTGCATGTTAAGTTTTATCATAATGGAAAAATAGTAGCAGCAGTAATACTTATGCCTATTTATTATGTCATAACAGCCTAATTCAATAGTGTATAAGGGTGTAATGAAAGCTTTATAGCTAAGGTACGGAGTTGTAATAGGCATACTGTACAGGTTCATAATCTTTACGGTACCTCCTTTATTCTTCTGTTTGCTTTTCTACCAAATTAGGAAAGAAATGTATTTTTCTGAGATCCCATTCTTCCTTTGTAGAAACATTGCTTCTGGGGTGCCATTTAATTTTCTCCACGCACATGGAGCCTGCAAGTTTGTGTCATTTTGTTTTTGCTCCCTACCTTTGTTGTACATGAGTGACCAGTAAGTAGTTGCTCACATGTTACTTCCTAATTCTGTGCTTGTCTAAAGGCCCATTCATCCGGTCCTAATCAGGAGCGGGATGCTGTGACGGAATGCTGATGCACTGCATTGGCATCGCCGCGGCGAAAATTCCGGCGGCGAAAATGAAGAAAAATCCTCTTAATTTTCCACCGTGTGAACACAGCCTTTGGTGGATGTTATGTCAATAGGAAGACAAAAAAAAAAAACAGAAAAGGCCTTCAGTCATCAGGGCTGTGGAGGCAGAGTTAGTTGTAGAAGCAGTCAATAGAAGTGTACCAACTCAAAATTAAAAATGTAATTTATTATATCTAATAATTTACTAAATTACTATAGTACACTTGATGATGATGCATAAGCCATCTATAAAGGAGTCAAAAGTGTGATTTACTGTCTCCACAGATCTGGTTGCAATGGACTGTTTTGCTCTGTCTATTAAATGGGAAGGAAATATGCATGCCTGTATTAATGTATTTATTTTAGCTGCATGTAGAAGTTGCTGCTGCCCCTAAATTGCTCCCCTTACCCCCTCAATACTGTCCAGGGTTTGCTTAGTTAGTGTTAGATCCTTAGTTGCTGAATTTTTCTACCAATTTTCATGCAGCAGACTCCACATGTGGTGGAAATTTTCTGAACTGATCTATAATGCTCTGTATACAGCTACTGTTGCCTCTGGGGAAGGGGCAGTATTACATCTCTTCCTGGGGGTTGTAAAGGTGATGTCTCATGAGCCTGTTAATTTCAGCCTGTTTGAGTCTGATAACTGAGGTGGTCAGCCAAAGGCAAATGTATCCACTTTAACATATGACTTATTCCCTGTCATGTATGAAGTAGTACTTCAGCACTCCAAGGGTTAAGTTGCAAAAGACTTTATTCAAACATATATATGTACTTGTTCACACAGCACAGTAGATCACATATATCTCCTACAGCAGTGCCCGTACGGATTCTCTGGTATCTTCTAGCACCACTCAGCGATTTGGATAAATTCCTTTAAGAAGAGGGTGCAAATCTTTTAATTTTGACTTCTTCCCTGTGATGAACAGTCCCTGGTCATGTGATGGAGACAGCTGCGCAGCTTGATACACATCATGCATCCCATGAACAGGTGCATGACCGTGGCCCGTCCATCCAATTTTAATCCACTCGATGAATGACAGCAAGCAGCGGTCTAGAAATCTTTTCATTATGCAGACATTAGCATTTATTTGCTGAAACTGGACCTACACCTTTTAAAAGGAATTGGATGTGTTGACAAGATTGACTTGGGTACACTTGTATTACCTCATGTTTTGTGCAAGAGAATTGAAAAGATGGCTTGTCTGCCTGTTTGGGTCATAGATGAACTGCGTCATCTTACAGCCTATGGCCCTACAGTTAGATTGAATCTAGCACCTCTCCCAAGCTTATCTGTCACAATTGTTAAGAACTCTTAACAGTGATAAACATGCCTTTATGTGTCGCGTTTTGTAGATTTTGGCAGCAATTGTTTGTATGTAAATGAGATAGTTGGCACGCTGGAGGCGGTCCTTCGCCCCCCCCCCTGAAGCACTGCTCTTGCCACTAGGACCACTACTATCTCCAGCTTGAGCCTCCCACTGATATAACATCACCCATCCTACTTGAGCAGCAAGTGCAGTACTCTAAGGACTGTCCCAGGTGCTCCAGCGCTATCATTTGTGCTTCAAAGTTACTTTTCTCCAAAAAGTGACATTAATATCAAAGGTATTTTGTTCATTGCTGTAATGTGGTCATAACAGTTGCATATGCTTGGAGGCAGGGGGAGAAAGGTGATGGTAAACTCCCTTTGAGGCTGAGGCCCCACGTTGCAGAAACGCAGCTTTTTTTGTTGTAGTTTTTGCTGCGGTTTTTTGAGCCAAAGCCAGGAGTGGATTGAGCAGAAGGTAGAAGTATAAGAGCTTCCTATATATTTCCCTTTCCTTTTGTATCCATTCTTGGCTTTGACTCAAAAAAAAACGCAGCAAAATCTGCAACAAAAAAAAGCTGCGTTTCTGCAATGTGTGGCCTCAGCCTAAAGGTGTTTTCTGGTCTGAAATATTTGGAGTTCTGTCCTTTAGGATAGATCATCCATGTTTGATTGTTGGGGTTCAGCACCCGCAGATTAGCTGATCGATGCTGCACTGATGCTCTGGTGAATACGGCTTCTGCTATCCCATCAGTCACGTCTCAAGTGAATGTGGCTCAGCAGCAGTACAAAGTGCAGCTACTATATATTATCGCAGTCTGTGCTTGGTAAGTAGTGAAGAGACTACAGTTTTTCAAACCCCCACGTATGAGATAATGCTTATGTATCCTAAGGATACATCACCAATATGTTAGTCTTGTAAAACTACTTTAATTTGCCGGCTGTCCCTCACTCGAAAGTAAAATCACATGAGTCCATTCTCAAGCTGTACATAGTGCCTGCATTTCCAGTTTGTGGCTTTTACATAGATGAATGGTGGTGTTGGACTCTGAATCTCATAATTCTGTAAGAAATTGTGTAGCCCGCTTTAACAGGGCATCATGTCTCTTCTGGTATAATGAGAGCGTTGTGCACAAGTGTTAGTAGCTACACACACACGGACCTGGGGCCTGCCATGTCACAGCAATAGAATGGCTATGGTTAGAGCGTTTTCCATTACATTTCCGCAGACTTCTTGTCCTAGAGGTGATAATTGACTTTTGAAGTGGTTTTGCTGTAGAAGTCAAATTACAAATGCTTTTGTTACGAAGACGGTACCAAAAAAGTGAGACGTTGTCACCATGGCAACCAGATGGGTCACTGTTGTCTTTTTCTTTCCCAATCTGGAGTAGACTGACAATCTAATGGTGTGCATAGGATCTGAAAGACATGGCTGCTTTCTGTTAGAAACAGTGCCACACCTGTCCATAGGTGGCATGTGGAATTGCAGCTCTGCCCCATTCACCTAAATGGAGTTGCAATACCAGGCACCATGGTCATAAATAATTCTTCACTTCAGCCTTAAGAACTGATAATCCACTGATCTAAACATTGAGAAACATTTGAGAAAGTGCTCCTATATTCTCAGTAGCTGTTGGATGAAACACTGGAAAGGTGCAAATGTATTGTTTTGTTATACTACTGCCTTAGCAGTACTGATGCAGAGTACACCAGTGTGAAAGTTTTGAAATACTGTATGGCTAGGTTCACACTTGTGCTGGGCTTTCTGTTATTCGGGTCCGCCAGGTGTCCCGAACGATGGAGTGCCCTTCTGCTGTAACAGCCGTTACCCGCAGACACTGCTGGACTTGTATATAGCCTATAGGGCCCGCTCCGTGCACAACACTCTCCTAGCCTAAGGCATAAGATTTGGTATTGGAGAACGGGAAAAGGCCTCCATACATTAGTACAGATATATCCTAGTATCATGCTACTGTTGTGTGCTCTCATAGTAAACCTGTTCACACAAGTAATTACCTGCCATTGCACAACACAATGGACTACAGTTGTCAATAGCCTGGTGCACACGCTGCACTATTCAACAATATGTGGGGGTTTTTTTGTGTTTTTTTTTTTTTTTTTTTTTTTTGCATGGCTATGTTGTAATGTTTGCATACTGACACGTAATGTAAGAGATATTATCATTTCTTCTAGCTGGTCTATTTCCAAGTACATGTGTTCTTAAGTATATTTGTGTTTTCATTGATACACTTGGAGAACATTAGTATTCATAAATCGCTGTCTGTAATATGTCATGTTTAAATAAAGTATTTACCCTTCAAATCTCTGCTTCTGCATGGACAGATCGGTGATCTCATGCAGAGTTTTATTTGCAATACAACAATGTTGTGTTGTACTGGGACGTGTGTTAACTACATTCAGGAGAAGACTTCGGTTGGCGGTAGTTTGGGGGCCTGTTATGTTGGATGGTATCAGGCTGATGATGAAAATGATACATTCTAAAAATTTGACATAATGCAGAATGCTGTATTCTGATGCCTGTTGAGGCGTCATGACGTTGGCAACACTCTCTGAAGTTGTATTTTGCCCTTCCTGGATTCATTGATGTGCCATAGGCCAGTTATATCCTAACAAACCAGCTCCAGTGACTCCTTATAGCCATTTCAGTGTAGTAGTAAAGGGGTTTACCCGGGAACATAACCATATTTAAATTTGTAGACAATTACAAGTTAAACATTCTTGCAAATATAAATTAAAAAATTTGGCAACGTTTTAAAGACTTTAACTATTTTAGAGGTGACAGTCTTCTTTCTGGGTAGGTTGCTAGTGGATACGACCATGAATGCAGCAACTTTCTATGGTTTGGCATTTGTCAGAAACTGACATGGTTTTGTTATTGTGGATGGATCATCTTCTCATACATGTCCTGTCCTGATCAGATAATCTGACCACAATAAGAAAATTATTGCTGGCTTTCTGACAAGTCCCATATCATAAATAGTTCTTGCACTTATGGTCATATACATTGACAACTGATCAAGACAAAAAATTGTCATTACCAAGATGGTTATAAATAAATAAATATATCTTTCAAACTGCTAATTTTTTTATTTATACTTGCAGAAATGTTTTAACTGTTAATGGTCTACATAATGGAATATGGTTGTTAATGGAAAACCCTTTTGTTGTTTGGTCCCCTTTTTGCTGCATCTGTCTGGATTTACAAACATCATTGTGACTATTCTCATCCTGTGGGTTTTTGGTGGTTTTGTGGGGGTGTATCTTCATATGTTCCCCTTTGAATAAAGAGTTTTCACCACAAACACTTAATCCACATGAAAGAGAACAAAGAGTCCTCTTTGCTCCATTCACTTCTATGGAATTTCTAGCACTTCCATAGAAGTGAATGGAACGGTTGTGACAATGCACACCACCAGTCTGTTAGTACTGTTGGTATATGTTGACCTAAAATACACTACACACAACATAAAAAGGAAAATGTCCTTTAAAACTGCTCTGACCAAATGCCTCTATTCTATTGTCTTAGACTTAGACGGTGTCTAAGGCAAGGTTCACACTACCGTTGGAGTCTGTTATGAAGGTGTCCGTTAAAAAAAAAAAAAAAAGACACATTAGCACCAGTTAGTGTCCGTTTTTTAACACTGTCCGTAGTTTTTTTTTTTTTTTTTTCCTCCTTTCTGAGCATGCGCAGGAAAAAACGGACATAAAATAACAGACAGTAACTGATGGCTATCAGTTACTGTCCGTTACCCATAGACTTCAATGTTAAAAAAAAAAATAATGTACACTTGCTGTCCGTCAAGAATCCGTTTTTTTCAAACGGACAAAAAGTCCTGCATGTAGGATTTTTTGTCCGCGAAAAAAAAATGGACTTCTGACGGATTTGGTGTAAACGTTCACACTATAAAAACCCATTGAAATGAATAGAAATTTTAACGGATTTCTGACGGTTCAGCTAGTGTCCGATGCTAAAGTCTTGTAACGGACAATAGCAACGGACACTACTGAGGGTCACCAACGGTAGTGTGAACGCCCCCTAACATGTGACAGGCAGCCAGTCGCTGGTCATTCAGGGATATCAGTAACTGCAGTGACTGACTGTGGTGTAAATGTGTTGGGGTTGTACATGTTTACACTGCTGTAGATACAAGTACTGGGAGGGCACCATAAAATCATTCATGTGGGAAATTTTTCTCTATTTAAAGACTAAGAATCATTGTTTTATGTTTTATGATATAGGTTAACTATAACATTTTACATTGCTAAGAAACTCTGTAAAGTAAGTGAAATATCTGAGACTCTGTGCTCTGGCCATGTAGGGTGCTTCCCTGTAAGAACAGTTCACATTCCACAGGTTATTTACACCAAAGAAATATCTTGACCCATGTAGCCAGGTAGAAATGCTGAGATTTATGATATGGTACACAGCATTTACATTCACCTTTGAACATAATTTCAGGTTACATACAGGACTAATCTTCAGAAACAGTTGAATAACCTTGTAAATTCTTTTGTGTTGCTTATCTTATACTGGGTTACAGCCTGTATTATAGTTCATCTCTGGATACAGAGATAAGGTGAAATACGTTTACAGTAAATCGTACGAAAAACTGTCTGTCCAACTATATAATAGAAGCTTCTGTGAGTTTGACAAGCTTGTTGACTGTTTCCAATAGCAACCAACAGATGTGTATGCAATCCAACACTTTTCCCAAAACAATAAAGGGGTTGTTTATGGAAAATAAAAGCTCCCTGGTGGCTGGGACAGTCATATGACATGCAATAAAAAATAGTGGCTATACTCAACCATTCTGTTGCATAGTGGCATCTCCAGTTTTCCTGGTTGGGCAGAAGCTGTAGTCAGTGACATCATCCTGCAGTGTCAGTAATAAGGGCTGGCCATGAAAAATGGAACTGTGGCTCTGCAGAGGTGGAGGGGTGTGTGTGTTTTTTTTTTTATTTTGGTTTTTTTTTTCTCTGCCACCAGGAACTCTTATTCCCTAAATAACCCCTTTCCTTGGCATAATTATTGGGTCAATTATCAGTCTCTTCCAATAGTTTTAATCTGGCAAATCTGACCCAATAATCATGCCAATGCTTTGTAAACTCTGAAGTATAGAGCGATCACGCCTTTTATGCAGCATTAACCGGTTAAGGACCGGGCCTAAAAGTGCCTTATGAACCAGGCCTCATTTTTCAAAACTGACATGCCACTTTATATGGCAATAACTTTGAGATGCTATAACTTACACCAGGGATTTTGAATTTTTTTTTTTCATGTTAGTGGTAAACATTGATCAATATTTTTGTATTTGTTTATAAAAAATTAGGAAATCTGAGGGAAATTTGGAAAAAAATTGCAATTTTTAAAATGTGAAAAGCTCTGCTTTTCAGACAGTCATACCACCAAAATACATGAATAAATATTATCTACCGTATCTCTGCTGGATGTTAGAAGGCTTACAAGTGTAACAGCGATTTTCCAGATTTACAAGAAAATTTCCCAAACTCATTTTTTAGGGTCCACTTCAGTTCTGAAGGGGATTATAAAGACCTATATATTAAAAACCCCCATAAATCACCCCATTTTCTAAACTGCACCCCTCAAATAATTCAAAACAGCATTTGAGAAGTTTAACCCTTTAAGCATTTCACAAGAATTAAAACAATATGGAGGTGAAATTTAGACATTTAATTTTTATCCAATACATTCATTTATCCCTCAAATTAACACATTCACAAAGGGTTGAAGGAGAAAATGCATCTGTTTGTTGTGTAATTTCTCCAGAGCACAGAAATACCCCACATGTGGGTGTAAACTGATTTTTGGGCACACGGCAGTGCACGGAAAAAGAGCGACACTTGGCATTTGAAAAGCAGATTTTGCTGGAATAGTTTTCAGGTACCATGTCTCATTTGCAGAGCCCCTAGAGTACCAATACATTGGAAACCACCTAAAAGTGACCATTTTGGAAACTACACCCCTCACAGAATTCATCAAGGGGTATAGTGAGCATTTTGACCCCATAGCCGTTTCACAGATTTTATTAACATTGGGATGTGTAAATGAAAAATTACTAAAACATCACTTTATCCCCAAAGTTTTCATTTTCACAAGGCGTTAAAGGAGAAAAAAACTTCCCACAGTTTTACACAATTGCTCCTAAACCTGGCAATACCCCATATGCGATTGTTATTTGCTGTATGGGTACATGGCGGGGCTCTGAATGGAAAGAGCGCTATTTGAGTTTTGAAGGGCAGATTTTGCTGGAATAGTTTTCGGGTGCCATGTCGCATATGCAGAGCCCCTAGAGTACCAATATAATGGAAACCCCCAAAAGTGACCCTCAAAGAATTTTATCAGGGGGTGTAATAAGTATTAGTATCCCAGATGTGAATGCACAGCGCATGGTGAAGAGTGAATATGTAAGCTGTGCGAAGTACATGGGGAACACAAAATTCCCTACTATATCCCCAGTAGCTCCTATGATTTGGGGGGGTCACTCTGGGGGTCACTTTTAGTTTATTTTCCCTTGTAAGCTCTAAAATTGGAGTGTCCCCTGATAGACAATCGCACAGCTTATATATTCCCTTCCTGCTGCAGCCAGTTGTGTTCTAATGATTTGGTGATTTTTGTCTTCACATTGTACAAGCTATATTTTCTTTATTTTCCTGATGATGTAGCCATATGAGGGCTGATTTTTTGCGGTATGATATGCATTTTTTTAATGACACCATTTTTTTGGGTGTCTATAATTTATTGAATAAATTATATGAACTCTTTCTTGGTGGATTAAAAAAAAAAAATCAATTCTGGAATTGGTTTTTAACTATTAATTTTTTTGCCGTGTGGCTTACAGCGTAAGTAACATGTTACCTTTATTCTGTGGGTCAGTACGATTACGGCAATGCCTCATTTATATTGTTTGTTTGTTTTTTTTGTTTTTTTTTTATGCGTTACTAATTCTGCAGAACAAAAACCCATTTGTGGACATCAATTGTTTTTCCATCTTCTGAGATGCGTAACATTTTTATTTTTCGGTTGACAGACTTGGATTAGGGCTTATTTTTTGCGGGAGGACGTGCTTTTTATTCATATTGTTTTGAGGTACATATAAGTTTTTGATTACTTTTTATAGCATTTTTTTTTTTTTTTTTTTGGTAAGCTAGATAGTCAAAAATCATTACTTCTAGCGTTTTTTTTTTTTTCGACCACTGTGTATGTTAAATATTTCAGTTTTATTGTACAGGTTGTTACGGGCGCGGCGATACCAAATATGTGTTGTTTTTATTCATTTTTAGGGTTTTTGTTTATATAATTCATTTTATATAGGAAAAGGGTTTTTTTTTTTTTTTTGTTTTTTTTTTCTTGTCATATAAGGACACCTGAGCCAGAGATGCTCTGATCCTGGCTCAGTATTATAGACTGCAATACACAGCATACACATGCATTGACATCCCTGGCAGGATCAACCAGGTAGTGGGGGCTTCAGGCAGCCTGGGGTCACTGGGCAGACCCCAGGCTACAAAAAATAGACATCGGCACCCCCTGATCTTGCCGCGGGGTTTGACCTCCGACCAGGGGTTATGGAGCAGGGTGTTAGCTGTCAGTTACAGCTAACACCTGCTTCCGATCCCGCTCACAGTGTCTCTGAAGTGCCGGCCATAAATTTACTATTAGCCGGACTTCAGAGACCAGGACCGCTGGCCGTAAATTTACGGCCGGTGGTCGTCAACCGATTAAAGAAGACCTTTCCTGTCCTCCTGAATATGCGGTTTTATACACCGCTAGAATGCCGACAGTCTGTTGTTGTTATAATAATAATCCTTTAATAGTCCCACCATGGGGAAATTCAGTGTGTTACAGCAGCAAAGATATGCAATGCAAAGATAAGCTATACAGATACAAATACAAATCGTTCCAAGGTAGAGGCATTCCATTGATAGACAGACAGCAAGGTACAGATAAAAAGTAGCAGAGGGGGATATCGCAACAGAAAGATTTCAGTTCTCTCTATGGACTGATCTCCGCTTAGGTCGGTGTTGGTTGTACAGCCTAACCGCAGCGGGAAGGAAAGACTTCCGATAGCGCTCCTTCTCACACTTAGGGTGAAGCAGTCGGTCACTGACAGTACTGGCCAGCTCTATCACGGTCTCATGCATGGGATGGGACCTATTCTCCCGCATGGAGCTCACCACGGACAGTATCCTTCTGTCACCCACCACCTGCACTGGGTCCAGGGGACTCCCAAGGACAGAGCTGGCCCTTCTAATCAGCTTGTCGAGTTTTTCTATCCCTGGTTGATATGCTACTCCCTCGGCAGGCCACTACTGAATTGAAAAAAAGTCCTAAGTGCCCCCTGGACTCCAAAGGCTCTCAGCCTCCTAAATAGGTAGAGCCTGCTGTGGCCCTTCCTGTACTGGACATCCATGTGATCTTACCCAGTCCAGCTTATCACTAAGGAGCACACCCAGGTACTTATAGGTGTTGACAATCTCGATGCCCATCCTCTGGATGTCCACTGGTTTAGGAGGGCATCTGCATTTACGAATCTCCTTTGTCTTCCCAGTGTTAATCCTAAGGTGGTTCTGTTGGCACCAGTCCGCAAAATCCCGCTTCAGTTCTCTGTACTCCCTGTCATCTTCGTCTGTGATGAGGCCTACTATTGCAGAGTCATCAGAATACTTCTGTAGGTAGCAGCTAGATGAGTTGCACCTAAGATCTGCAGTGTACAGTGTGAAGAGGAAAGGGGCAAGAACTGTACCCTGAGGTGCCCCCGTTTTACAGATCACGGTATCTGACATACAGTCCCGGGCTCTCACATACTGAGGTCGCTTTGTGAGGTAGTTTAGGATCCAATTGGAGAGGTGGTGGTCCACTCCAACAAAGGCCAGCTTGTCTCTCAGTAGCCCCAGCTGTATGGTGTTAAAAGCACTGGAGAAAACAAAGAACATTATTCTCACAATGTTCCCTGGTTTCTCCAGGTGAGAGAGAGCCCTTTGCAGAAGTTGGTTGATGGCATCATCCACCCTAATGCCTGGCCGATAAGCAAATTGGAGAGGGTCCATAGCGGCGCTCACTATAGGGTGGAGATGTGAGAACCAGTCTCTCTAAGATCTTCATTAGGTGGGATATCAATGCTACAGGTCTGTAGTCATTAAGGTCCATAGGATGAGGTTTCTTTGGAACCGGTACCACACCCGAAGATTTCCACAGATCAGGTACTAGTTCCAGATTCAGACTCATATTAAACATATATGTAATAATACCACACAGCTGCTCCCCCACAAGTCTTAATTAGCTTTGCACTGATGCGATCTGGTCCTGCAGCTTTCCCAGCTTTTATCTTTTTCAGCTCCCTTCTCACCGGGGCACATGTGAAGGTCAGACTGTGATCAGATAATGACGGATTGCTGGATTAACTGGTCGGGTGGGAAATAGCCGCAGGGGGTGAAGTCAGTGGGGTAGAGGGAACTGAATGACTTGCTGGGAGGAGCTGGTGTGTAATCAAATCTATTAAAGAATAGATTTAGTTCATTAAGCCAATTAACATCTGCTTCTACCTGGGAGACACTGTCTGTGACCAGAAATTGACTTAAGCCCTTTCCAGACTCCGCTTTTGTCTTTTTCTTTTCATTTGCTCTTCAATTTTTCTCTTATAATTGGCTTTTTCCTGCCTTATTGGACGCCTCAGCTCACTTTGTACCTCCCTCAGCCCCTCCTTATCGCTTGCCTTGAATGCCATCTTTTTCTCCTTGAGTAGTGTTTTTATATCGGAATTAATCCATGGTTTGTTGTTGGAGAAACACCTCACTACTTTTGTGGGTACTGTGTTCACACAAAAATTAATGTAGTCCGTTATGCAGTGTGTGGGACCTTCTATGTCTTCTCCATTGGAATCCTGCAGCACTTCCCATGTGGTTGTGTCAAAACAATCCCTCAGAGCCTCATCACTCTCCTCGGACCATATCCTCACTGTGCGGGTGACAGCTGGTTCTCTACGTACAAGTGGCTTGTACACAGGTCGGAGATGCACTAGGTTGTGATCCCGGTATGTGTTTCAGTGGAGGAGATATCGAGGCCATTAGTTTTGGCCCCAATATCTCCCCACTGTGAGAAGGGCGTTCGTTGCTCAGCATCATTGCTGAACTGTGAGGAACGCCCTCCCACGACAGTACTCGTCCATAGCATTGTACTGTCAGACGGCGCGTTCCTTACCGCCCAGCGATGACTCTGAGCTATGAGGAACGCCCTTCTGACAGTGAAAAGGTATCGGATCCGAAATTAACGGCTCCAATCTCTCCAGCGCCGAGGCACATACCGGGAAAACCTACAGTGCGCTGAATTCATCACACTGTCTGCTTTCTAGCAGTATATAAAACCGCATATTCATGAGGACATTGAAGGCCTTCTTTAAAGATGCTAAATTGTTTACGATGGACCATGTGCTGCTGACCAATGAAAACTATGGGGATGAATTGTTCGTTTTTCCCCGTATATTACCAATGATCTGCTGCATGTAAATGTAACAAACTAGTGGACATTGTTTGCCAAAAAACACTTCTAGGAAGTTCTGTTCATGAAATATTCAGGGTATGGGTGAATGAGGGCATCTTTCAGCTGTCTGGCATAAAGACACGATGCTGATGTTACTCTTTTAGAAAACATATAATTTTCTCTAGTGGTAGACTTGTGTAGCAGAGAGCATATAAAATTATGCAAAAACAGAGTTTAGAGTTCTCTCGATTCTTTGCTTTCCCTTCCCAGGCACTCAATTGTCAGCACTGGCAGCTCCGTGCTTCTTTTACAGGTCCTGGATGCACAATACAGCTGAGGGCTTGTCAGTTGCATGCCGCTTGTGAAGAGGCTACACTGGAGACCTTACCTCAAACAGGATACTGTTTTATTATAGTCATCCAGCCCCCATAGCACAGGTAAATTACCTGTGAAATCAGGGGAGGAGGGAAGGAGTGGAGCCACCTGGGGGTTGGGGATGGTTCTGATCACATGACCCAGGGGTAGGGCTGGGCTATTGAAAATTAACTGAAACTGATCGTGTACCAGGATGACTGATGTGATTTTGTTCGGTGGTTGTTATAATATTTACAGTCTCATTTGTACCGAACAGAGTGTGATAAGCGGAGGTGGGGAAACTTAGCTTTCCCTGATATCAGCCAGAAGTGCCAAAGACAACAGGGAGGAACACTGTTCTTCCTCACTTTCCCTGGCCCTTCGCTTATTATACTCTGAGGTCTGAAGAGACCCTAAATAGTAGTTTCGGTCCCATTGAAACTGCTTGGCAAACCTCGCAAGACGAATCTCGCGGGATTTGCACAACGCTTAAAATGTAAAATGGGTGTGGCTAAAAAGGGGTGTAGCCTAAATAATTACCAGTAATTGTAATCAAGGTAAAATGCCTGTTTAATAGCGATTTTGATTTAGGTCATAATCTTTCAGCCCTACCAAGGGGTCAGAACCAGACCATGAGCTCTGGGTCCATCATCAAGAATCCCTGGACAACCTCTATAGGTGTCTATACTGGATGTTCCCTTTTAAAGCCTTGCACTGCTGTGGGGTGTTCTTACCCTTGAGATATGCTTTTTCCAAAAACCATTTAGGGGCAGATGTTTCATACACCAGTCTTAGTGAATACTTGGAGTGAAATGCTCTAAATTTATTAAGAGCTGCTCCCTATGAGCTTTGCAACTGTAATTGTGCTGTAGTTTCTGATACAAACGTTTGTAAATCTGTCCAGTGGTGAAGATGCCCTTCACAGTTAACACCTTCCCCCCCCCCCCTCACTATTTTTGAAAAGTAGTGAGGAGGAAAAAATGTTCAGATTGTGCAGATTTATTTATATATATATATATATATATATATATATATATATATACACACACACATTATATATACATACACACTACCGTTCAAAAGTTTAGGGTCACTTTGAAATTTCCTTATTTTTGAAAGAAAAGCACAGTTTTTTTTCAATGAAGATAACATTAAATGAATCAGAAATACACTCTATACATTGTTAATGTGGTAAATGACTATTCTAGCTGCAAACGTCTGGTTTTTAATGCAATATCTACATAGGTGTATAGAGGCCCATTTCCAGCAACCATCACTCCAGTGTTCTAATGGTACATTGTGTTTGCTAACTGTGAAAGAAGGCTAATGGATGTTTTGAAAACCCTTGTGCAAGTATGTTGGCACAGCTGAAAACAGTTTTGCTGGTTAGAGAAGCTATAAAACTGACCTTCTTTTGAGCTAGTTGAGAATCTGGAGCATTACATTTGTTGGTTCGATTAAACTCTCAAAATGGCCAGAAAAAGAGAACTTTCATGTGAAACTCGACAATCTATTCTTGTTCTTAAAAATGAAGGCTATTCCATGCGAGAAATTGCCAAGAAACTGAAGATTTCCTACAACGGTGTGTACTGCTCCCTTCAGAGGACAGCACAAACAGGCTCTAACCAGAGTAGAAAGAGAAGTGGGAGGCCCCGCTGCACAACTGAGCAACAAGACAAGTACATTAGAGTCTCTAGTTTGAGAAATCGACGCCTCACAGGTCCTCAACTGGCAGCTTCATTAAATAGTACCCGCAAAACGCCAGTGTGAACGTCTACAGTGAAGAGGCTACTCAGGGATGCTGGCCTTCAGGGCAGAGCGGCCAAGAAAAAGCCATATCTGAGACTGGCTAATAAAAGGAAAAGATTAATATGGGCAAAAGAACACAGACATTGGACAGAGGAAGATTGGAAAAAAGTGTCATGGACAGGCGAATCGCAGTTTGAGGTGTTTGGATCACACAGAAGAACATTTGTGAGACGCAGAACAACTGAAAAGATGCTGGAAGAGTGCCTGACGCCATCTGTCAAGCATGGTGGAGGTAATGTGATGGTCTGGGGTTGCTTTGGTGCTGGTAAAGTGGGAGATTTGTACAAGGTAAAAGGGATTTTGAATAAGGAAGGCTATCACTCCATTTTGCAACGCCATGCCATACCCTGTGGACAGCGCTTGATTGAAGCCAATTTCATCCTACAACAGGACAATGACCCAAAGCACACCTTCAAATTATGCAAGAACTATTTAGGGAAGAAGCAGGCAGCTGGTATTCTATCTGTAATGGAGTGGCCAGCGCAGTCGCCAGATCTCAACCCCATTGAGCTGTTGTGGGAGCAGCTTGACCATATGGTTCCCTAAAAAGTGCCCATCAAGCCAATCCAACTTGTGGGAGGGGTTTCTGGAAGCATGGGGTGAAATTTCTCCAGATTACCTCAGCAAATTAACAGCTAGAATGCCAAAGGTCTGCAGTGCTGGAATTGCTGCAAATGGAGCATTCTTTGACGAAAGCAAAGTTTGAAGGAGAAAATTATTAATATATATAATATATGCACCATACTTCGACTCTTACTCTTACACTGCCACATGTACTTGTCTCTTTGCTTTGTTTGCCAACTTTCTAAAAAGTGGGGCTGACGTTTAGTGGAAGGGTACTGGACCTTCTACATTCTGGCAAATTTACTATAAATTACATCAAATTATAAATTATATATAAATTATAGCTCAAATTCACTCCAGCTCCTAGCTGGCGTAGGTTAGAGTTTCTGGTGCATGTAGGGCATGGGCCGGACTGGTGTTATTAAACACTTGACTGGTTTCCCTCCAATGTTCCATCCCTATATCACATATGGAAAAGCTAAAGCGGTTATTAGGGTTTCCTGCAGTCACACCAGAAATTTCCAGTTGCGAGCGGGCTTGGGCTTCAAACCAGTTTTACCTTCTGACATTTTATTTAATTTTGTCTCTTTAAAAAAAAAAAAAAAAACGGTGGAAGGTTCAAGCAAAGCCTAATGTGAGGTTTTGCTTGAGGCACAAGTTGACACTTAAGATTATCTTTAACCTTGTTGCCAAGAACTCCTACCTTGTAGAGCAGACCACATGATAAAGGAGTTTTCCAGTTTCATGTTTGAGCTAATTTGTTTTCCTATTAATCAGCCTGTCATTGTAAAGCATGTTGAGCTCTGTGGGGAACAGATTGTATAACTTGTCATTTATTTATCTTTTGGTTATTCTATGCTTATAAACAGGCATTTAATCATATAGATTGTGCGGTCAGTGACTGACATTCAGGGATAGCAATCGCTCACTGATAGGATTGCCCTCATGACTAGACTATGAAGTATGCAAAAGGAAATGGCTGAGACCTCCTGGTAGGCCTGTCCTCGTGATGAGACACGTGCATATAGAGAGAGCTGTCACTCACTGATGGGACCACCCCCATGACTAGTTGATTGTTACAAAGCATAGAAAGAACAAAGATATAGTGTGTTTTAAGAGAAGGTTCAGTATAACTTGTATTTTATTCATTTATATCTATCTGCTCTAAAACACGCTACCTGCAGATTGGATTTTTTTTTTCATGATGGCCGGTTCTCTTGTTAGTGTCTAAATCATTTTCACCAGGCATAGTGTCTAAATCATTTTCACAGATATACAGTATATTAAAGGGGTTTTCCCATCTGTGCAGGCTATCACCTTTCCACTAGATAGGGTATAACTTGCCCATCAGTGGGGGTCTAACTACTGAAACGTCTTCATCCATTCTGAATTGACTGGTGGTCAGGTAGCTTGCATCGCTCCATTCATTTCAGTGCTGAAGGTAGCTAAAGTCTATTCACAAAGGGTGCCGTAATAATCGTATCCTTATAATTTTTCTTAATTCTGCCTTTCCTGTGTTATTCCTCCTGGAATTGGTTATAGGGACCATTCACCTTGTTTGGTATCTATACATAGTTTGCTACTAAGTTCCCAATATCCTATTGAAAAGTGGAAATGCCCAGTTGTCAATTTATTCATTATATATAATGAAAATCAGAGGCAAGGCAGAGTTCTTAAAAAGGATTTACGACTGCAAATATTTAGCAAGACAGGCTTGCCTGGGTAGTCGCTTGGCCTTCCTGTATCATTTGTTCTCACTGGCATTGTAGTTTCAGGAAAGAGCTTTTTCTTCCCTGATCTTTAGTAACAATTGCCGTGTTCCATTCACATGTGGTGTAGGTTGGGGTGACCTGCCGAAGGTTTTATGGATGACTGGATTATTAAAGAGCTGTTGTTTGCTCCTGTAGATGATGCAGAATAATACTCTAGAATGGATATTTTTGGATTAGAAAGAAAGGGCTCCTTTTCTTAGTCAAAGCTTAATTCCAGAATGACTGTTGGTGAAGCTAAATGTTCTGGCTACTGTAAATCTCAGATTAATGTGATGTCTGCCCAGTACACTAGATATTAGACTATGGGTGGGCTACGATCATTTCTATACCAGTCTCTGCATTGGGTACAGACACATCTTTGTAACATGCCTCATTCCATCTGAAATTGTCTGAATTATCAGTTAAGTTTTGGGTGAAATTTTCGAATTTGATGCCTTTTCATTTATTGAAGCAGTTTTGACTTGGGTTCCTTGCTGAGGGTCAGACCTATCGCACAGGTGGTTGCTCATCATATGCAATGCTCTGTCAATAGATGTTAAACAAAATTTCCTCTGCCTCTACATGTGCCTTTTCACGTGCTGGAAGCGTATTCCTATTAACCTTATATGAGAGAGCATTTGTGGTGAGCCAGAATTCCCACCTGCAGCCATGTCATGTCAGCCTGGCTTTGTTTGCTGCAGTCCCTTTGCCTTGGACAAGTGGGTGCTAATAGGCAGCTGAGTGTGTGTGTGTGGTGCTCATTGTGTGCCCCTGGGTGACAAGCTCTAGCTGATCTCGGTGTGTCTGTAGAAGGTGACTGCAGTGGGAGCACTGACTGTTATGGGGTGGAGAGGAGAATGTGCTCATTGTCTAGCCCTGACAAGAGTGCTCTGTGTTTTGGCCTGGCATTTCTACAGCCTCTCTGTGGTGGAAACCCCTGCCTGTGTGACAGACACAAATAGACTAAGACTGCAAACCAGTTATTAAGATCCCTCTGGCCTGTGTTGGGAGTTCAGAGACAGGGTTGGGTGGTGCTTTTGTCTTGGAACTGCAGACGTAGTCTGCATAGCATGTATGTGGGTGGAAGCAGTAATCTATCGTCATCCAGCCATCATACGGACCTTTTTTTTTTATTACGTTAATATATACTGTAGTGCTCCCTTCTCTCTAAAGTGCTAAATATCTGGAGGGCAGCACATGCCTTACTGTATGTGTAACAGAAGGTGTATTCAACAGGGTTTAGTCTGCACGTGTTGGTTATTCACAGTGGATGGAGGCATTCTGTGAAGTGAGAATATGTTCATGACAGCAGTCTGTTAATGTAACAGTGGAGACAGGAGGTATAGTGTGGCTCGTGCCTCTCTGTTGTAAAGTCTCCCATTTTTATCTTTCTATTGATTGTGAGATTGGTGAAAAATGTATCAAGGCTAAATTAGTCGCTTCCCCTACCCTCTGTTGCAGCTAGGAGGGAATTTTGGTGCAGAAATGGCCGTTATCATACATTGTGGTCCAGAGACTGGGGTGAGATATGATGATCTCCCCCTACTGTATAATGCAGTTGCAGCTGATGCAGATCCTTCGCAGCATTGAGATTTGGTTTTACAACAAGCTAACACAGGTCCTTCTAAAGAGGACCTGTCATCTCTCCTGACATGCCCGATTTAAGAATCCCCAAAATAGAGCAACTCTGGAGCATCTTTTCTTATAACTGATTTGTGCTGTTCCTCTGTTACTAAAACTAGAAATTTATGACTAAATTAAGAACTGGGTGTCACCAGGTGATGGGGTGTTCCATCTTAGGCATACTATCGCAGATCTCTGCTTTTACTTGCGTTACTCGTCCTTTTTTCATTGGTGTAGAAGAAGCAGCACATACACTAACCCAAGTAAAAACAGCATGTGTAATAGCACCCTTATACTCTCCAGGCAGTGCCGCATGCCACACTGTATAGGGAACCCCTTTTTGACAAAGAAATGTATAAATGGACATCTTGTCGTTTCCATTCCCTAAGTGGTATAGCAGAGGATTGGCACAATATAGTGGAATGTCATCTTTTCTTAGATCTCTATTGTTTCATGAGAAATAACGGTATTTACTAAAATAAAAATGTCACAAATCCTCTTAAAAGCTACAAAACCCCTGAAATTTTGATTCAGTTTTTATAGTAGTATAATAAATAACTACCTTCCTTACTCGCTGGTCACTCCAGTGCCGATGAACGAGTGGTCCTTCGCGGTTTTTGTATGTTTTTCCTGCAGTGAGGATGCGCAGTGCTTACATCGGGCTGCTGTAGCCAGTCTGATGGAGCGGCAATACTCAAATTGCAGAGGAATAATTTATCAGTTTCCCTTTGCCACAAAAGTGTAGTAAAATAGTTGTAAACTGGCTGACTATTGAATATCACTTGAGGCTATAATAGTTGCATGTGGCTTTTTTTGCGCTGGCACTTTCTTTTACACCAGAAGAATTGCGTAAATGTTACTCTATGGCAATCACAGATTATTTCCTTGGCACAAGGATACTGAACAGAAGAAACTAATTCAGTCTCATTGTAAATTAAGAGCACACTCCTCTGGCGCCAGGGACGTAAAGACTAGCATAAAATACGCCAGGCTTTATGAATCCCCCCAATGTTTCTAATGATCTGCAGATTATTTCTGTTCATTTACTATTGGTTTGTGAATAGTTGACACTGAACCTTTTTCTTCTTTCTACAGGGCTTACTCCTTGGTGGATTCCAGTCAAGTCTCCACGTTCCTTATTTCTATCCTACTCATAGTTTATGGCAGCTTCAGGTTTGTTATGACCAGTTTCTCTGTATAAATAAATGTGATGTATTTTGTGTCCTAAAAGGTGGTTATTTTCTCACAGTATCTCATAGCTGACAGGTCTATAAAATGTGATGAGTAGCTTCTAATGAACTTTAGAGCCATTTGCCACAAAATGTGTGATGATATTTTTGAGAAGTTTACAATATCTGACCTACTTCTTGTGGGTATGGCAAATATGTTTAAAGCATACCTGCACCTTTGACAATAGAAATGCTATTGGTTAAGATATTAAAGGGAACCTATCATCTGTAGGGTAGCATGAAATTGACTGACTCCCTCATTACAGTGAACCATGTTTTAGACTAGCTGCACACAACCGAGTTTCACCCATGAAACTCAGTCCATGTGTTAGCCCGATTTACTGGCTTGAAGTTCATGCTGTGAGCGGGACTCTTAGCAGTATAGTTATATATGATGCTAGGAGTCCCTGCCTCTCAACGACATACTGTTCCGTACTGTAATTGATGCGGGACCGTAAGTTTCTGGGAGGCAAGGACTCCTACCATCGAAGATAAGATGCTAGTAGTCCCGCTTCCAGCATTAAGTTAAAGTCTGCAAGTCTAGCTAACACACGGACCGAGTTTCACAAGTGTACAGCTAGCCTTACTCAGACATGCTGCAGTGTTTGAGAGAAGATGGCTATAAAAACACTTAGGACACACAGGAGGTGGTGCCCTCTGGGCAATTTCTCTTCGGCCTCTCCCCTCTGGGTTCCACGTGATGGACAGGACTCTTGCTATTTTCTTATGACACTAAAGGGAATTTTTAGATGTGGTTAGGCGTCTTAAAATGTATTTATTTTTTTTTATAAATATGGCAGCTTTATGGTGAAACTATGGAAGTAAAGACATGACCTGTTTATAGCTTATGCTGTTGTGCGTGTTTTTTTTCCACATCTATTTAGAAATTGAACATCTTTTTAGAAATGGTTTTGCTCTTCCTTTCTAGGTCTCTTAACATGGACTTTGAAAATCAAGATAAAGAGAAGGACAGCAGTAGCTCTCCAGGAGCATTTAGTGGGAACAGCACCAATAATAGTAAGACCTGACTTCAGCTTGTGTCCCCTGTGTAATCCTGTGTTTTGTTTTTTTTTTGTTTTTTGTTTTTTTTGTAGCTGCCTACTTTTAATTAATTCTAGTGTCTTCTACAGTGGTACTTTTACACAAATCTCTAACTTTAGGGTGAAATCTCCTTTATGTAAAAGCAATGCCCTAACAAAGTGCTGCAAGTCCGTCTCCTGTAGGGAGGGAAACCCCACATGTATCACTATTTATTTTTTTTCACAAAAACTCAGATTACACAGTGTATAGTGAAAGGGTTTTCTATTGAGTATTTTGATTTAAAAATAGAAGGGGTCTTTTGATCTTGAGATTTATCATTAGCATTTTTTTTTTTTTTGTATTTTTTTGATATTCACAATATGGGATTCTCCAACCTGGTTAATGGATGTTGATTAATTTTGCTCTATAGGGCAGTAGTTGGCTAGGTCATCATACTTTGTATGTTCTATAGTCTTTTAGTCTTGTATGGACTTTAAGGGGTTTTTTGTTTTTGTTTTTTTTTAGTTATATCCGCCAATAAAAGAAAAAAAAATACTTTGAGCATATATCTCTAAATATTTGTGTAATTTCTGCTTTAGATTGTGTGTACTTCCTTTTTTTCTCTGGCATGTCCTTTTAATTCAAATGCTAGTTTTGCATTTGATGGCTTTTGTCATACTTGCTGTCTGGTATGACACCTGTTCCTGCACTTCTCACAATGTTAAACCCTTTTTTTGCCAGTGCAGCTGAGTATCTATTTATTTATGGACAATAGTAATCTCTGTTCCAAGTGAATAGAAATAAATAGGATAGAGCACTTGAGATATATCCCAGAACACTTTGTGCACCAGGTGCAGTCATGGCCAAAAGTTTTGAGACTGACACACATTTTGATTTTCACACAGTCTGCTGCTTCAGTAACCATAGAGCATCCAATTAAAAGATCTAAACCTACTGAAGTACAATTCTAAGCATTTCATAAGTTTACACTTTTGACACATCAAGTCTATTGAAAGACTCAATATTTACAGTGTATTTTTCAAGACTTCTGCCATTTGTCTTGCCATGCTGGATATTAGCTTCTGGGCCAAATCCTGACTGATGACAGCCTATTCATAGATTGGAGTTTATCACAATTTTTGTTTGTCCACTTGCTCTTTGAGAATTGACCATAGGTTATCAATGGGATCGATATCTGGGCAATTTCCTGGCCATGGACCCAAAATGTCAATATCTTGTTTACTGAGCCGCTTAGAGCACAATGTCACAAGGCAAAAGTGATAACTGTCTTGCTAGAAAAAGCATTGCTCATACCCCAGATTGCTCCTGGATGGTGGTTGAGAAATTGCTATTAAAGCATGGTCTCTTCAGACCCCAGAGTATAATTACCAGGGATGGGGGAACATATTAAAAATAAAAAATAAAACTGTACTTGCCTCTCCTGGTTGCTTGCTGCTCAAGGTCCTCAGGACTGCCAAAGTCAGGGACTGCTGAATCCTGTGATTGGGTCTCATCGGTATGTGGCATTGTGACAGACGCAAGCATGACCGATGTGACTTGTAATTGGGCCTCAGCAGTCCCTGATGTAATTCAGAAACCCATAAGAAGATTAATCCCAGTGTTGGAGCCCAGGGGAGGGGAGTTATATAATGTTTGCTGACCTTCCATGGGCCCCCGATAATTATACTCTCAGTATAGTAGTAGTCCCTATTTGGACTTGTTCGTTCCGAGCGAAAATGCAGGCAAAGGCTTGAAAATGATATAATAACCGAACAAGATAACGGATTCATCACATTGGTTATCTGGATTTTGTTGTTGGGCAAACTTGAGTGGTCCCACTCCTTTGGGTGAAAAGAAACCTCACACATGAATGGTCTTAAAACCCTTTACTGTTGGCATGCACAATGCCTCATTGGTATCGCTTACTTTTTCTTCTCTGGACAATCCTTCATTTAGATGTCCCAAACAGGCAAAAGGAGCTTCATCAGAGAAAATAACTTTACCCCAGTCCTCGGCAGTCCAGTCCCTGTACTTCTTGCAGAATGTGAGTCTGTCCTTGATGGTTTTTCATGGAGAGAATTGGCTTCTGAAAGAATGATGGCGCCATTTTTACCTTTGAGCCACATGATTGCCCTACTTTACGGCTGTAGACACAAATGAGTAATGTTTACTCAAGCTTGCAAAATTTAGTAATTTGTCTATAGTTATCTAATGACCTGCTTAAAGGTGTTTCCCACTAATACTCTAATATTGGTCTAAATTTAAATGTTATGAGAACACTGGTTTCCAAGTGCTCTCGAATGCCTCATTATGAGTGTGCAACAGTAGTGTGCATGCTTGGCCATCTTTTCTGTTCTCTTATTAATGGGAATATCCCTTTAACCCCTTAAGGACCCAGCCCAAAAGTGCGTTAAGGACCAGGCCTCGTTTTTCAAAACTGACATGTCATTTTATATGGCAATAACTTTGAGACGTCTTAACTTAACCCCTTTAGGTCTGAGCCCAAAAGTGCGTTAAAGACCAGGCCTCATTTTTCAAAACTGACATATGTCACTTTATATTGCAATAACTTTAAGACGCTTTAACTTGCACAAGTGATTTTGAGACTGTTTTTTCGTGAGACATTGTACTTCATGTTAGTGGTAAACATTGATCAATATTTTTGTATTTATTTATAAAAAAAAAAAATAATAGGAAATTTGATGGAAATTTTGAAAAAAATTCGCAATTTTCAAAATGTGAAATGCTCTGCTTTTCAACCAGATAGTCATACCACCCAAATAAGTTAATAAATGTTATCTTTTTTTTTTTTTATATGTCCCACTAGGACACGTGTATTGCAGTCTATACAGGAATTCAGCCTATGTAGACATAGGCTGATTTCCAGAGGTCCCGGCAGGATCAACCAGGTAGTGGGGGCTTCAGGCAGCCTGGGGTCACTGGCCAGACCCCGGGCTGCATATTATAGATATCGGCACCCCCCCCATCTTGCCGCGGGGGGTGCCGGGGGCGGCAACATGGCGGAACCCCTTGGTTAAGGAGGTTAAGGAGCAGGGTGTTAGCTGTCAGTTACAGCTGACACCCTCTCCCGATGCCGTCCGCGGCACTCAGTGCCGTTAGCAAACACTTAAAATGCCGCGGTCGCTATTGACCGCAGCATCTTAAGGGTTAAACAGTGGGGATCGGTGTTATCACCGGAGCCTGGCTATCAAATACAGCCGGGCTCCCGCGGTGATCGCACGAGCTCTGCTTCTGAGCCCGCTCGATCACCGTCACGTACCTGTACGTGGGGATGCGGTAACTAACCACATTCTCACATGTACGTGAGAATGCGTGAAGGGGTTAAACAAGTGATTTTGAGATTATTTTTTTGTGACACATTGTGCTTCATGTTAGTGGTAAACACTAATGAATATCTTTGTATTTATTTATAAAAAAAAAAATAAGAAATTTGAAGGAAATTTGGGTAAAAAAAAATCGCAATTTTCAAAATGTGAAATTCTCTGCTTTTCAGACAGTCATTCCACCCAAATGCATTAATACATATTATCTACCATATCTCTGCTATATATCGGCATCATCTTTTAATCGTTCTGTAATTTATTTTGGATGTTAGAAGAATTACAAGTGTAACAGCGACTTTGCAGATTTACAAAATTTCCCAAACTAATTTTTTAGGGACCACTTCAGTTCTGAAGAGGATTATAAAGGCCTATATATTAGAAACCACCATGAATCACCCCATTTTCAAAACTGCACCCCTCAAATAATTCAAAACAGCATTTGGGAAGTTTAACCCTTTAAGCATTTCACTGGAATTAAAACAATATGGAGGTGAAATTTAGACAATTTTTTTTTCCACTAATTCCTTAATTTAGCCCTAAAATTAACATTCACAAAGGGTTAAAGGAGAAAATGCATCTCACAGTTTATGCAATTTCTCCCGAGCACGGAAATACCCCACATGTGGCTGTAAACTGATATTTGGGTGAATGGCAGCGCACGGAAGGGAAGGAGTGACGCTGGACGTCTGAAAAGCAGATTTTGCTGGAATAGTTTTCAGGTGCCATGTCTCATTTGCAGAGCCCCTAGAGTACCAATACAAAGGAAACCCCCAAAAATTTACCCCGTTTTGGAAACTACACCCCTCACAGAATTCATCAATGGGTATAGTGAGCATTTTGACCTTACAGCTGTTTCACAGATTTTTATAACACTGGGATGTATAAATGAAAAATTACTAAAATGTCACTTTATCCCCAAAATTTTCTTTCGCAAGGGGTTAAAGGAGAAAAAGCACCCCACAGTTTGCAAAACAATTGCTCCTGAACACGGCAATACCCCATATGTGGTTGTAATCTGCTGTATGGGTACATGGTGGGGATCAGAATGGAAAGAGAGCTATTTGGCTTTTGAAGGTTGGATTTTGCTGGAATAGTTTTCAGGTACCATGTCGCATTTGCAGAGCCCCTAGAGTACCAATACAGTGGAAACCCCCTAAAAGCGACCCCATTTTGGAAACTACACCCCTCACAGAGCATATCAAGGGGTATAGTGAGCATTTTGACGCTACAGTTGATTAACAGATTTTATTAACATTGGGACCTTAAAATGAAAAATTACTTTTTTTTCCAATAAACTGTCAATTTAGCCCCAAAGTTTTCATTTTCACAAGAGGACAAAGGAGAAAAAGCTCCCCAAAGTTCATTACACAATTTCTCCTGAACACAGAAATGCTCCATATGTGGTTGTAAACTGCTGTATGGGCACATGGTGGGGCTCAAAATGGAAAGAGCGCTATTTAGCTTTTGGAGGGCAGATTTTGCTGGAATAGTTTTCAGGTGCCATGTCGCATTTGCAGAGCCCCTAAAGTACCAGTACAATGGAAACCCGCTAAAAGTGACCCCATTTTGGAAACTACACCCCTCATAGAATTTATCTAGGTGTATAATGAGCATTTTGACCTCACAGCTGTTTCAGAGATTTTATTGACTTTGGGACGTAAGAATGAAAAATTACTTTTTCCAATAAACCGTCCATTTAGCGACATTTTAAATTTTTGCAAGTAGTTAAGAAAAAACACCCCACAGTTTCTTACACAATTTCTTCTGAACACAGAAATGCCCCATATGTGATTATAATCTGCTGTTTGGGTACATGGTGAGGCTCAGAATGGAAAGGGCGCTATTTGGCTTTAGGAGGGCAGATGTGGCTGGAATAGTTTTTGAGTGCCATGTCGCATTTGCAGAGCCCCTAAAGTACCAATACAATGGAAACCTCTCAAAAGTAGCCCCATTTTAGAAACTACACCATTCAAGGAATGTATCAAGGGGTATTATCATTTTGAGCCTAAAAATGCTTCCCAAAAATTAATGTACAAAGTGAAAATTAAAGTTTTTAAAGAAATATCCAATTTCAGTGCCTAATACGTTGCGGCCACTTTGTGGCATCAGAGACATGCACTCCTAAAACTATTAAGTGGGCTATCCCGGGGACAAAAAAATTAAATATGTGGGTGTAAAGTGCTGCTTGGAAACACAGCAGGGCACAGAAGGGAAGGAGCACTGTGTTTTTTTAGCTTTTGAAGTATAGATTTAGAGGGACTTTCTGGTCGCCATGTTATTTTTGCAGAGCCCTGGAGGTGCCAGTAAACTGGAATTCCCCAAGACGTGACCCCCATTTTGTAGGGCCAATTTTAGGGTCTCTGTAAATGTGACACGGTTTCCAAAAAACAACAATCTAAATATGCGCTCCAAAAGCACATAGCGCTCCTTCACATCTGCGCCCTGCTGTGTGCCAAATGGCAGTTTATGCCCACATGTATGACACTGGTGTACCCAGGATAACGTACTTAATGTCATATGTGGTTATTAACTACTGTTTGGGCACAGCCGGACACAGAAGGGAAAGAGCGCGATTTTGGTTTTTGGCTTTTTTTTTGCGGGACAATCTGTGCTTTTTATTGGTACAGTTTTGGGGTAGATATGACTGTTTGATTACTTTTTATGGTATATTTTGTAAGGTGAGATGGCGAAAAATCATTACTTCCAGCGTTTTTTTCCCGTTTTTGTTTTTTTTTCCCCCGACGTTCACAGTGTACGTTAAATATGGTTCTCAGTTTTATTGTACAGGTGGTTACGGACGCGGCGATACCAAATATGTATTGTTTTTATTAATTTTTAGGTTTTTGTTTTTTTTATATGATGTCGGTCATGTTTGACCGTAGCATCCAAGGGGTTAAAGCCTCTGATCGGAACTCAGTTCCAACAGGAGATTATGGAGCAGGGTGTTAGCTGTCAGTTACAGCTAACACCCGGTTCCGATGCCGCCCGCTCAGATAGTGAGCGGCCGGCCTCAAGCGTAGTATTACGTCCTGGTGCGTGAAGTACCTAGTGCCCAGGACGTAATAGTACGTCCAAGGTCGTTAAGGGGTTACTAAAGCTCTGCTGTCAATCGCAGCCCTCTAAATGGTTGAATTTGTGCTTCAGTGAGATGTACATACTCTGAGACATTGTGTTAAGACCCCAACCTAGGGCCATAGAAGTAGGTTTGTTTATTTGTGTTGTGGGATAAGCTATGGGATCAAATAAATGAGACTATTATAATTTCTAATTCATCAGCGGTGTAGAGCTACACGGGTGTGTCAAAATAAACTCTCAATATTGTCCTTTGCTTGATAGCCAAGTAAAATATGATAAAACAATGTCACTTTGTTCAGTCTTGTGCAATTTTACTTCTAAAGAAGTAGACACACTTTCTTACCTGCAGCTTTGTGAGCTTCTTGTAATGTAACATTATCTACCTTTTGCAAATATACCATTACTATGCTCTACATGTATACTCTACACCTCAACAAGCAATGAAATGCTTTCCTTTTCTGAAGGAAAATTGGTTGGTTATGATAGTACAGTTCAGATGTTCTAGCCAAGCAAACATTTAGGAATAGTTGAACTTCTTCCACAGATTGTGAATCATCTTGACTGTCACAAACTTCTATCTTCTCCAGGTATCCAGACTATCGACTCTACTCAGGCTTTGTTCCTTCCTATTGGAGCCTCGGTGTCTCTTCTGGTCATGTTCTTCTTCTTTGACTCTGTTCAAGTGGTGTTCACTATTTGCACTGCAGGTGAGTATATTTTTTCTTGTCCTGATTACACGTAAGATAGTTATCTGCAGACCTTTGCAAGATCCAGCTAAATCTGGTGAGATCTCTAAGTCTGCCAAAGATCTGCAGAGAAATATGTTGTGTGTAGCCAGCTTAAGAATTACACTGAGTTTATAAAGAAAGAAACTAATGTCCAGTTTCTCTTTCAGTTCTTGCAACAATAGCATTTGCATTTCTCTTGCTCCCTATGTGCCAGTATTTAACCAGGCCCTGCTCTCCGCAGAATAAGTAAGTATGCATTGATGTATTGTGGAGAATGGAATCTCTAATGCACAGATGCAAAGTTTTTTTTTATTTTATTTTTAATGAGGGATCATAAATACATGACAGAATGTTTAACCTGTAGGATCAGGCTCAATATGGAACATCAGTTTTAAGCAATATCATTTTTGTCCAGCCTCCAAATATACAGTCCCTGACAGAAGTTCTGTCGCTTATCCATGTTGTGGAATCAAAAGCTTATAACCTGACTTTAAATTCATCCATTGGTTTTAGAAATGACTCATATGAAAGCTGAAACCCTCCCAAATGATTTTTTGGTTAAGAAAATAAATTGGCTTCACTGCTGAAATATTCATCATTTAATGAACACAGAAAGGTCAGAGTTTGGCAAGACAAAAGTTCTAAAACCAATGGATAAATTTAAAGTCAGGTTATAAGCTTTTGATTCCACAACATGGATAAGAGACAGAACTTCTGTCAGGGACGGTAAGAATGTCGAATTCCTTTACTACACATCTGGTTAGGGGAGGCTATCTTGCTTAAATATTAGGATATTACAGTATGCACCATACCCCTAGGAGAACAGTAGTAGGTACAGACTAAGGCTAGGTTCACACCTGCGTCCTGTCTCCGCTCGGTGATTCCGTTCCCCATTCTGCTTTAAAAATGCAAGCAGGACTTTTCTCTCCACATTTTTCCACCCATAGTCTATGGGGTCTGCAGGTTTTCGCAGGTAACCGCTTTAAGCGGATTAGGTTTATGTTCGTGGGTTCCCCAAGCGGACCCCACAGTTGGAAACCCGAATGCAGGTGTGAACCTAGTGTAAAAGATAATCCACTCTTTAGCTTATGGTCAGCGCTCCGATAAAATAGTGGCACTTCATGGTAGAATTCAGTGTCCAATATAGTAGAAACCATAGCATTCAGCTCCTTTGAAGATAAGATGATATTTCTTAACTTCAAAGTTGACTGCAGTAAACACAGCAACTCTTTTCACAGCCATTTTGGACCTTGTTCATATATATACAAATTTTTGCTGAATACTCAAGATCAGTATTTAATGCAAGGGGCTTTATAACTTGTAATCAAATAACATTCACATTTGTGGGTTTTGTTTTTTTTTTTTTTCAGGATTTCTTTTGGATGCTGTGGCCGTTTTACAGTGGCAGAGCTGCTATCGTTTTCTCTATCTGTAATGCTAGTTCTTATTTGGGTACTGACAGGCCACTGGTTACTCATGGATGGTGAGTTTCTTTATTTTCTTTCTCAGTGGTTTATTTTGGATGGTTAAGGATCATGTCACACGGCTGTATATGGGCCATGACTTATGGTTCATGTGGCGCCTGTGTTTCCCAGCCCAAGGTTCCTTTGAACTGAGGTTAAAACTGACTTATGGTGTTATAAGTGTCAAACTACCATGGCTTTACTGTCCTGCACTCACAGCATAACTGGAGGGCACTAGAGCTGCAGTAGTTTTCGTACCGTGGCTCTGTGATTGGACCAGGAAATGTTGCCAACACATGGACCATAGTTCAGTTTGAATACAGCTGTGTGAAAGGACCCAAAGTGAAGCGGAGATCCAGGAGAACCATATACGTTTTAAGAACCTTGAATTACTTGCACTTTTAGCTGTAAAACCATTTCTTCCCTGCCACTGTACAATATTTTGTAGTTGGATAGAGCACATTACCACGGTTGTAACATATTGCATGAATTTTCCTTTTTGAACAACCCATTACTTTGTTTCTCTTTCTAGCCCTTGCAATGGGACTCTGTGTGGCAATGATTGCCTTTGTCCGCCTGCCCAGCCTGAAGGTTTCCTGTCTCTTACTTTCAGGGTTGCTCATATATGATGTGTTTTGGGTAAGCAGAATTGTTCATTTCAAAAGCATTTGTCTGTTTCAGAATAAATGTAATATGTAGAATGACACCATTTGGTACAATTATTTAATCTATTCTGCAGTTATTGAATGTATATGGCATTAGTTATTTCTAAATAACAGATGTCAAGAATGGCGTGTGTGTGTGTGTGTGTGTGTGTGTATATATATATATATATATATATATATATATATATATATATATATATATATATATATAGATATATATAGGATATAGAGAGATATACACACACATATATATATATATATATATATATATATATATATATATATATACATACATACATACATACATACATACATACATACATACATGTGTGTATGTGTAGAGATATATAAATAAAATAGGGGTGGCTCCTATGTACTTTATAAGGCACTTGAGCATGGCAAAGTTGTACACAACATTCAGCTCACTAGGCAGACATTCAGTTTATTTTGTTTTGTTAGTGTATCCATACCATTTGTATTGTACTGACCCTGACAGGGCAGTAGCATTTAACTCACCTGTTTAAGCTAGCCAGGTAGTTCTCTGATGACTCAGAGAAGAAATGTACATAGGGACTAATAGGGCTTGTTTTTGAGGACTAGCTGTGGACTGCCCTTGTTAGGGCAAGAGCTCTTATTGGGGTGTAGTGAATACAAGCAGGGTGTTAATAGGGTAAGTGGTGACTGGACATCTGGCATCCTGAATTACCCATTCCCTGCAGCAATTTGGTAAGACTGTTCTTTACTTGATTTCATAATGTATGTCAATTTTTGTAAATATCTTGGTCTGCTGTTAGTTCACTTGGATGCGTTATTTCTGTAGCAACAAAGCTTGTGTACATTGAGACACTTTCAGGTTGGACACAGGATTTATACCTCAACCTTTTCACTTAAAATGGCTGTCATAAGAATATAATCTGACACCCATTTGTTTGTATTGTTGGATGTATACATTTTTCTTGGCTTGCCATTTTTAGCAGATTGCTTTAGTGCATATCTATTAAATGTTATATTTTAATTATCCTTACTTATTTATGTTAATGTTGATGATTATGGCTTACAGCCAAGGAAAACCCAAAAGTCATTATCTCAGAAAATTTGAATAATTAACCCAAAACAGCTGCAAAGGCTTCCTAAGTGTTAAAAAGGTCCCTTAGTCTGGTCAGTAGGTGACACAATCATGGGGAAGACTGCTGACTTGACAGATGTCCAGAAGGCAGTCACTGGCACACTCCACAAGGAGGGTAAGCCACAAAAGGTCATTGCTAAAGAAGCTGGCTGTTCAGAGTGCTGTCTCAAAGCATATTAATGGAAAGTTGAGTGGAAGAAAGTGTGGTAGAAAAAGTTGCACAAGCAACCGGGATAACCACAGCCTTGATAGGATTGTTAAGAAAAGGCCGTTCAAAAATTGGGGTAAGAGTCACAAGGAGTGGACTGCTGCTGGAGTCGGTACTTCAAGAGCCACCACACACAGACGTATCCAGGACATGGGCTACAAGTGTCGCATTCCATTTGTCAAGCCACTCATGACCAATAGACAACGTCAGAAGCGTCTTACCTGGGCCAAGGAGAGAAGATGCAGTCATTAATACAAAAGGAGCCCCGACCAAGTATTGAGTGCATTTACTGTACATACTTCATTTGGCCAACATTTCTGTGTTAAAAATTTTTTTTACAGTTGGTCTTATATAATCTAATTTTCTGAGATAATGAATTTCGGGTTTTCTTTGGCTGTAAGCCATAATCATCAACATTAACGTAAATAAACACTTGAAAAAGTTCAATCTGTTTGTAATGACTCAATATAATTTTTTTCAATTGAATTACTATAAAAAAAAATAAAAAAATAGTATACATGTCACTTGTGATACATGCACTCTTCCTATGCAGCACAAGAATCATTGCTTTTAAATCCAACATGAAAACGGTTTAAGAAATAAAGACTGTGCTGTGATTGGTTGAGCAGTAAAGTGTGTTTTTGTTTTTTTGTTTTTTGGTTTTTTTTTGTCCCCCCCCCCCCCTTCCTTTATTAGGCAACTTTCTTAAATATCTTTCCAACATAAGAATTTTCCCACGAAAAGGTTTCTTTGAGAACATGGAAGCATTTGTTTTAATTTTTTTTTTTTTTTAGGGGGGGTCTCATGGAGAAAAAAATAATGGAAAGCAAAATAAACCATCCATACAAATTCTGTGTCTAATCCTACTTTTCTGCTCCGTCTGCAGGTCTTCTTTTCTGCCTATATATTTAACAGCAATGTTATGGTCAAGGTAGCAACCCAACCTGCTGACAATCCTCTGGATGTCTTATCAAGGAAGCTTCATCTTGGCCCTAATGTTGGGCGAGACGTACCTCGGCTATCACTGCCAGGGAAACTGGTATTCCCCAGGTAAAGTTCTCTAGTTGAGAAATGTTTTGTAGATCTAGCAATGTCTGTACAAAATTAGACTGCTGCTGTTTGAGCATTCTTAGAAAAGCTTGCTATTTTTGTACACAGTTCTACAGGAAGTCACTTTTCCATGCTTGGGATAGGGGACATTGTAATGCCAGGACTGCTTCTCTGCTTTGTTCTGCGGTATGACAACTACAAGAAGCAAGCGACCACTGATTCTTGTAGTGCACAGGGACCTGCCAACATTTCTGGTCGCATGCAGAAGGTCTCCTACTTCCATTGCACACTTATTGGGTACTTTGTGGGTAAGTAACCAGCATCTGTTACGAACTTTTAGATCTGTAGTGCATTTACATTATTTTTATATTCATTTCTAATATCTATTCCACAGAATGTATAGATATTTATCATTCCTCATGCTTTATGTACTGAATGGAGCTTATCCTCCGGAGTACCGCCCTGGTCTTGGGATGGGAGATGCTCTTTAAGTGTTTAATTTTGCTGCTGTTACATTACAGGACTGTTAACGGCGACAGTGGCTTCACGCATTCACAGGGCTGCGCAGCCTGCTTTGCTCTATTTGGTTCCCTTTACTTTATTACCGCTCCTCACCATGGCCTATTTAAAGGTAAGTTGTATTCTTCTTCCTCAGTTCTGTCGTCTTAATCACATGACTTCAAACTGCCAGTGTCACATTTTTTTTTAGTTTTGGGGGAAGTAGGTATCTATGTATTGGGGTCACAGGTGTTTCCTGTTAATGTATTATTGTTGTATGGCCCTAGAGTGGATTAGATTTACAGAAGATGTAAATGCTCTGTACAGTGTTGCATAGAATTACACTTGACTTTAAAGCAATTACAAACCCTTTTCTCACGCATAGGGTGACCTGCGCAGAATGTGGTCAGAACCGTTCCACGCTAAGGCCAGTAGCTCTCGCTTCCTTGAGGTATGATGGGAACAGGAATCCAAGCCAAACCTGGCAGAAATATTTTTTTGGTTTCTCTCTTATCTTGAAAAACTCATTGTAAATGGACACAGCTACAACTGGTGGACCTCAAAGGAATACATTTTTGTGTAATATGATGGAAGAAAAAAAAAAAACTTTCTAGAGACTTCTCCGCAGGGTCCTTATCTCTGAAACACGCCCTCAGCAGTGGATTATATTCCTGATGGAACATCACAGTTTAGACTAAATATATATAAAAAGAACTGGGATCCAGTGGATCCATATGGATTGTATATCTCGGATTTCTTCAAGGTCTGGCCTAATTGTGGCTCTATGTAGCATGTGACTTTAAAGGCCTCTGAGCTACGGACTATATTGGCTCTGTGAAACCTGTGGGACCAGACCCATGAGGAGCAGTGCAGCCCTCTAACCAGCTCTCCTTCCTGTTCATTGTTTTTTTTTTTTTTGTTTTGTTTTTTTGTTTTTCTGTTTTTGGTTTTTTTTTTTGGTTTTTTTTTTTGTTAAATATCTTCTGTGGTGTGAAGTGACTTTTTAGATCTCAGCCAGTGTGTGAGTTACTCAAAGTATATACATAGTCTGTCGTATTTAATTCCATTTCACCCTTCTCCCAATTCATGTTGCAGAGGGCAAGTCTAAGAAGATATATTTTCTATGGATAGTTTAAATATTCACAGAATAAGGTCAGGTCAGGCCTGCCGTGTTCTGTCGCATGTCCTGCACTTTCATCTTTGGCTTTATATGACTAATCCATCCCAGCAAAGTGAAGCCTCGGTTCCAATCCAGTGTATTGTGTGCTCGTTCTGATGTACTCATGGGCTGTTTAGTGACTGTATTTGGTTCTGATCAATGTAGTGACCTAGGGCAGATGAAATGTTCCAAACCTTTGTCTTCATTTGTGCGCAGCCTTTTTAGCGGTTCCCTTGGACTCTTGCATGTCAAACTTGCTGCGCTCATCGCTCCCTCCATAATAATGTTATCTCCCTGTAAATACATATTTTCTTTTTTCTATTGTTTTTTGTATTTTCATTTTGTTGTATTTCTGATCTTTCCATGTGACTACCCTCACTCATGAAAAAAAAAAAAAACTAAAGAAAAATACTCCTACAATTATGGTGCTTTGTCTGCCTCAACTACTGTTTCTTCAACAGTATGCTACTGCTGGATGAGCTTGGACAGTTTGGCTGGAAAATCGTGACTCTGTGGAACATCATGCACAATTTTATTCTTGGTAAACTGGATGTACTAGGGCAATTTAAAGAAACTCTAAACTTATAAATGAAAGATACAGGTAAACAGTGCAGGTGTGGTGTGCATTTGAGACATAGCCAGCAGTGGAACTCCCAGCAATCGCCCATTTCCCCAGCCTGCTCTATCCATGTACTTAAAATGACTTGCATCTGGGCCGGCTGGTTTTGACAGAAGGTCATATTATCAGCTCCTGACTTCCTCCTCCTTCCTCTGTCTCCCTGTTCTGTTCTATGATGTACATTGAAAGTCTGACTTAACAGCTAGGTCAGTACTGACTTGAGGGGCGCGCAGTTCATTTGAAACCATTATCCTGTGTGTCTAATGATGTGCCCCCTCTTATTCTGTCTTTGAGTGTGTTGCAGAGTCAAAAGTTTGCTATGGGGCTGTCTTTGCTAGTTATGCCCCTGGCCCATTGTCTATTCAGACCACACCTGTAGTAATTTATTGATCTGTGTTTTGTTTTTTTGTTTTTTTTTGGTCAATAAGTGGGCGGAAGTAGCTGTATCTACTGAGGATTATTCATACTGTTTGTACATAATGATGATAGGGCATTTTTTTTTAAAGTTCCAATATAAATTGAAGAATTACTGCCGTAATATTGCGGTTGGAAGCTGCAGTGAATATTTAACGGAATCTGTCCGCACAAAATTAAGATATAAACTAATCCCAGTAACTTGTAGGGCTGTCAGCACAGTTTCCAATGATGTTTCTTATTCAGGACTGCTCCTCCATTCTTGTAAAAGTGGTCCTTTTATCCCTATGCAAATGGGCTGTAGGGGTGTTGTTTTCCATCAATGGGCTTTACTATCTGCTGCTGCTCAGTGCCACTAACTGTACTGTGCATGTCTGATGATGACACACTCCCTCCATCTGAAGCCAGCTTCCTTCACTTCCAGGTGCAGTGTGATATCATCAGACAGCCCTACTAGGTACTCTTGTTAGCTTATATCTCAATTTTGTGCTGACTCCCTTTAACCCATTCACGCAAAGTCATGTACGTGATTAGGCATGAAGGAGCGTATGGAGAGGGCTCAGGAGCTGAGCCATGTCAATACAGCCAGCATCCGCTTTGTGTAATGCATCCAGCACCTGCCGCTAACGGTTGCAGTTGGTGCCGACACCAACCACAGCTCTTAACACTTTAGACGTGACCGTGGCATATAAAATGTGCAGGCGCCGCCACCCTCTGGAATGTCATCAGAGGGCAGCGATCTGGCTTGGCATTACAGTAGTTGTCATATACTGTAATAGTCAATGAATTTTACTATACACTGCAATACATCACAGTAGTATTGCAGTGAATAGTATGAATGATCAGACCCCTTAGGGTTCCAGGTCCCTAAGGGGACTGAAAATAAAAGTTAAAAGTTCAAATCACCCCCCGCCCTTCCCTAGATCACATATAAAAATAAACAAAAGTAAACCTTTTAACTTTCAGTTTCCTCGTGCTCAAAAATGCGCAAACTATTAAAATATAAAAATATTTATCCCATACGGTGACTGTCATTTGGCCATTTTGATTTTTTTCGTCGCTAAGATGTTTTTTTTCAACACTTTGCCTCCTATAAAAAAAGGAATAAAAAGAGATCAAACCATGAGACTTTCCCCAAAATGTTATCAATAAAAAGTCATCGTCCCGTATAAAAAGACACCATACCCAGCTCCATACACATAAGTATGAAAAAGTTACAGGTGTCACAATATGGCGATTCAAATTTTTTATTTTTTTTATTTTGCATAGTTTTTAAGAGGTACCAAAACATTAAAAATATCGCCGTGATCGTACTGACCCACAGAATTACAGCTAACATGTCATTTTTACCACATAGTGAATGCCAATTTCTTAAACCCTTAAGAAATTGGCACAAATGCGTTTTTTGATTTTTATTTATTTTTTTTCTTTCCAATTCCAACTCATTCTGAATTTTATTCTAGCTTTCCAGTACAATGCTCAGGATATTGAACTGAAAAATGAAAAATTTATGGCTCTTGGAATGTGGTGAGGGAAAACGGAAATGCAAAAATGTAATTTGGCTCAGTCCTGAAGGGGTTAAAGGGGTGGTTCTCTTGGAATAGGCCTAAAAATATAAATTAAAAATGTCAGGTGGTACTTTTTTAATTTTTTTTTTTTTTTTTTTTTTTTTTCTTTGCCAATTCAAACAGAACCCCATTTAACCCCTTCCTCTACATCTGCTGAGACCTGGTGCTAATGCCTGCGATCAGTGCTCAGGTGTGGCAATCTGTTGTCATGACAGCTGGGAGCCTATTGAAGGCTCCCAGCTGTGTGTGTGTATATATAATATGTATATATACACACTCACACACGGACAAAATTGTTGGTACCCCTCGTTTAATGAAAGAAACCCACAATGGTCACAGAAATAACTTGAATCTGACAAAAGTAATTTGCCAGACTACATGTTGAAAAGCCACAAAGCTTCTAAGAGAATGTCCTATGGACAGATGAGACCAAAATCGAAACTTTTGTCAAGGCACATCAGCTCTATGTTCAGACGGAAAAATGAAGCATATCTTGAAAAGAACACTGTCCCTACTGTGAAACATGTAGGAGGCTCTGTTATGTTCTGGGGCTGCTTTCCTGTATCTGGCACAGGGTGTCTTGAATCTGTGCAGGGAACAATGAAATCTCAAGACTAGCAAGGGATTCTAGAGAGAAATGTGCTGCCCAGTGTCAGAAAGCTTGGTCTCAGTCGCAGGTCATGGGTCTTGCAACAGGATAATAACCCAAAACACACAGCTAAAAACTTCCAAGAATGGGTAAGAGGAAAACATTGGACTATTCTGAAGTGGCCTTCTATGAGCCCTGACCTAAATCCTATTGAGCATCTTTGGAAGGAGCTAAAACATGCCATCTGGAAAAGGCACCCTTCAAACCCAAGACAACTGGAGCAGTTTGCCCATGAGGAGTGGCCAAAATACCTGTTGAGAGGTGCAGAAGTCTCATTGACAGTTACAGGAATCGTTTGATTGCAGTGATTGCCTCAAAAGGTTGTGCAACAAAATATTAAGTTAAGGGTACCATCATTTCTGTCCAGGCCTGTTTCATGAGTTTTTCTTTTTTTACAAAAAAAATTCTGTTGAAGCATGGTTGAAAAGCAATGTCTGACTTTCATTTGTTCATTTTCATAGAATTTTTATATATTACTTTTGTCAGATTCAAGTTATTTCTGTGACCATTGTGGGTTTTTCTTTAATTAAACGAGGGGTACCAACAATTTTGTGTGTGTGTGTGTGTATATATATATATATATATATATATATATATATATATATATATACAGTCATGGCCAAAAGTTTTGAGAATGACACAAATATTATATTTTCACATGATCTGCTGCCCTCTGGTTTTTATGTGTGTTTGTCAGATGTTTTTATCACATACAGAAATATAATTGCATTCATATTATGAGTAACAGAAGCTTATATTGACAGTTAGAATGAGTTAATGCAGCAAGTCAATATTTGCAGTGTTGACCCTTCTTCTTCAGGACCTCTGCAATTCTCCCTGGCATGCTCTCAATCAACTTCTGGACCAAATCCTGACTGATAGCAGTCCATTCTTGCAGAATCAATGCTTTAATTTTGTCTGAATTTGTTGGTTTTTGTTTGTCCACCCGTCTCTTGATGATTGACCACAAGTTCTCAATGGGATTAAGATCTGGGGAGTTTCCAGGCCATGGACCCAAAATCTCTATGTTTTGTTCCCTGAGCCATTTAGTTATCACCTTTGCTTTATAGCAAGGTGCTCCATCATGCTGGAAAAGGCATTGTTGAGCGCCAAACTGCTCTTGGACGGTTGGGAGAAGTTGCTCTTGGAGGACATTCTGGTACCATTCTTTATTCATGGCTGTGTTTTTAGGCAAGACTGTGAGAGAGCCGATTCCCTTGGCTGAGAAGCAACCCCACACATGAATGGTTTCAGGATGCTTTACAGTTGGCATGAGACAAGACTGGTGGTAGCGCTCACCTCTTCTTCTCCGAATAAGCTGTTTTCCAGATGTTCCAAACAATCGAAAAGGGGATTAATCAGAGAAAATGACTTTACCCCAGTCCTCAGCAGTCCACTCCCTGTACCTTTTGCAGAATATCAGTCTGTCCCTGATGTTTTTTCTGGAGAGAAGTGGCTTCTTTGCTGCCCTCCTTGAGACCAGGCCTTGCTCCAAGAGTCTCCGCCTCACGGTGCGTGCAGATGCACTCACACCTACCTGCTGCCATTCCTCAGCAAGCTCTGCACTGCTGGTAGCCCGATCCCGCAGCTTAAACACTTTTAAGAGACGGTCCTGCCGCTTGCTGGTCTTTCTTGGGCGCCCTGGAGCCTTTTTGGCACCAATGGAACCTCTCTCCTTGAAGTTCTTGATGATGCGATAGATTGTTGACTGAGGTGCAATCTTTCTAGCTGCAATACTCTTCCCAGTTAGGTCATTTTTGTGCAGTGCAATGATGACTGCACGTGTTTCTTTAGAGATAACCATGGTTAACAGAAGAGAAACAATGATGGCAAGCACCAGCCTCCTTTTAAAGTGTCCAGTGGTGTCATTCTTACTTAATCATGACAGATTGATCTCCAGCCCTGTCCTCATCAACACCCACACCTGTGTTAATAGAGCAATCACTGAAACGATGTTAGGTGGTCCTTTTAAGGCAGGGCTGCAATGATGTTGAAATGTGTTTTGGGGGATAAAGTTCATTTTCTAGGCAAATATTGACTTTGCAAGTAATTGCTGTTAAGCTGATCACTCTTTATAACATTCTGGAGTATATGCAAATTGCCATTAGAAAAACTGAAGCAGTAGACTTTGTAAAAATTAATATTTGTATCATTCTCAAAACTTTTGGCCATGACTTTATATTATTTTTATATATATATATATATATATATATAGATATAGATATATATAGTGTGTGTGTGTAATTTATTATTTTCTGTGTATGTAATAGAGAGTACTTAAATACTGTGAAACACATACACATTAAGTATCCCTGTGTCTGAAAGCACCCGGCCTACAAACTTATAAAAATGTTTTTCCCATACGGTGAACACTGGTAGCAGGGAAAAAAAAATCAAAAGTGCCAAACCATGGTTTTTCGCTGTTTCGTCTCTGATAAAAATTTGAATATAAAGTGATCAAAGCAATAGACCAAAATGATATAGCTAAAAAGTACACCTGGCCACACACACAAAAAAAAAAAAAGAAAAAGTTCTCTGCGTTCCTGTACAGGGGAAAAAAAAAAAAGTGTTACAGGTGTCAGAATATGGTGACTGTAAGGAAAAAATGGTATTTCAAAGTACTTGAATATCTATGTGGTATCCCTGAAATTTTACCAAAACATAGCCCCTTCCCACTGGTGACATTTTTTGTTTGCAGGACAAGTTTTTTTTTATTTTTTTCATACCACCATTTATTATTCTGTACAATGTACTGGGAGACTGGAAAAAAAATTCAGAATGGGGTGGATTTGAAGAAAAAGCGCATTTGTGCGACTTTCTTACGTGCTTCGTTTTTACAGTGTTCGCTCTGCAGCCAAAATGACATGTCACCTGTATCCTATGTTTTGGTACGATTCCAGGGATACCAAATTTATATAGTTTTTATTTACATTTAACAAAAATTCAAAACTGCAAAAAAAAAAATAAAATAATATATAAATATATTTATACAGTACAGACCAAAAGTTTGGACACACCTTCTCATTCCAAGAGTTTTCTGTATTTTCATAACTATAAAAATTGTAGCTTCACACTGAAGGCATCAAAACTATGAATTAACACATGTGGAATTATATCCTTAACAAAAAAGTGTGATTCAACTGAAAATATGTCTTATATTCTAGGTTCTTCAAAGTAGCCACCTTTTGCTTTGATTACTGCTTTGCACACTCTTGGCATTCTCTTGATGAGCTTCAAGAGGTAGTCACCTGAAATGGTTTTCACTTCACAGGTGTGCCCTGTCAGGTTTAATAAGTGGGATTTCTTGCCTTATAAATGGTGTTGTGACCATCAGTTGTGTTGTTCAGAAGTCAGGTGGATACACAGCTGATAGTCCTACTGAATGGAGCGTTAGAATTTGTATTATGGCAAGAAAAAAGCAGCTAAGTAAAGAAAAACGAGTGGCCATCATTACTTTTAAGAAATGAAGGTCAGTCAGTCCGAAAAATTGGGAAAACTTTGAAAGTGTCCCCAAGTGCAGCGGTCAAAACCATCAAGCGCTACAAAGAAACTGGCTCACATGAGGACCGCCCCAGGAAAGGAAGACCAAGAGTCACCTCTGCTGCGGAGGATAAGTTCATCCGAGTCACCAGCCTCAGAAATCGCAGGTTAACAGCAGCTCAGATTAGAGACCAGGTCAATGCCACACAGAGTTCTAGCAGCAGACACTTCTCTACAACAACTGTTAAGAGGAGACTGTGTGCAGCAGGCCTTCATGGTAAAATAGCTGCTAGGAAACCACTGCTAAGGACAGGCAACAAGCAGAAGAGACTTGTTTGGGCTAAAGAACACAAGGAATGGACATTAGACCTGTGGAAATCTGTGCTTTGGTCTGATGAGTCCAAATTTGAGATCTTTGGTTCCAACCACTGTGTCTTTGTGCGACGCAGAAAAGGTGAATGAATGGACTCTACATGCCTGGTTCCCACCGTGAAGCATGGAGGAGGAGGTGTGATGGTGTGGGGGTGCTTTGCTGGTGACACTGTTGGGGATTTATTCAAAATTGAAGGACTACTGAACCAGCATGGTTACCACAGCATCTTGCAGCGGCATGCTATTCCATCCGGTTTGCGTTTAGTTGGACCATCATTTATTTTTCAACAGGACAATGACCCCAAACACACCTCCAGACTGTGTAAGGGCTATTTGACCAAGAAGGAGAGTGATGGGGTGCTACGCCAGATGACCTGGCTTCCACAGTCACCAGACCTGAACCCAATCGAGATGGTTTGGGGTGAGCTGGACCGCAGAGTGAAGGCAAAAGGGCCAACAAGTGCTAAGCATCTCTGGGAACTCCTTCAAGACTGTTGGAAGACCATTTCAGGTGACTACCTCTTGAAGCTCATTAAGAGAATGCCAAGAGTGTGCAAAGCAGTAATCAAAGCAAAAGGTGGCTACTTTCAAGAACCTAGAATATAAGACATTTTCATTTGTTTCACACTTTAAGTTTTTGGTTTTTTTTTAAAGTCGCCATATTCTGACACCCGTAACTTTTTTTTTTTTTTATACTTCTGTGTACGGGGATGCATAGGGTGTCTTTTTTGGCGGGACCAGGTGTACTTTAGTTATTCCATTTTGGAGAATTACTATTCTATTACTTTCCTCACTTTTTATTTACATTTTTATCAGAGGCAAAACAGTGGGAAAAAAAACCAGCGGTTTGGCACTCTTGGTTTTTTTTTTTGGTTTTTTTTTGCTAATGCATTGCAAAAAAAAGGTGCTTCTATTACAGGCTATAGGCGGCTGCAGCCTGCAATAGAAGTGCTGTTTTTTTTTTGTTTTTTTTTTGCAATGCATTAGTGATCAGACCACCTGGGGTTCAAGAACCCTAGGGGGTCTAATAAATGCAAAAAAAAAAAAAAATTTTCAAATCACCCCCCTTTCCCTAGAACACATATAAAAGTACTTAAATACTATCCCTGCAATAGAAGTTAATGAAAGACATTCCTGGGGAGCCTTCACAAGGCTCCCAGCTGTCATAGCAATGGGACTCTGGCCCAGCGGTTGCTCCGGGTGCCGGCAATCCCCAGCAAAATGGTGGCGCCCGCGCCGCCGGTAACATGGCGTCTCGGTCAGCTTTGACCGAGGCGCCAGAGGGGTTAATGTCCACGATCATTGCTGGCACTAGCGCCGCTTCCCTGTTGTATAATTCAGCGCATTGTTGGCTTTCTAGCGGTATATAATACCACATATGCATGAGGACATGAAAGGTCCTCTTTAATAATAGATCCTCCTTATTAATAATAGTTCCCCTAGATTTATGAATAATCGATCCTCCTTATAAATAAATATATATAAATTAGGGGAGCGATTTATAAGGAGGAACTATTAGGCTGTGTTCACACAGAGTTTTTTGGCAGAGGATTTTGACGCGAAATGCGCCTCAAAATCCGACCTGAAAAAACGCCTCCCATTCATTTCAATGGGAGTCAGTAGCGGTTTTTTTTCGCTAGTGGAAAAAAAAAGTGACATGACCTATCTTCAGGCAGATTCCGCCTGGAAAAACCAATAGGAGGTGGAAAAACCATGTTGCGGTTTTTTAAAGCGCAGTTCCTAGACCCACCACAAAAGGATGTAAACTACATCCTACATCCGCGTCCAAAAACCACATCAGGTCAAAAAACACGTCTAAAAACCATTTCCTAATTCCAGAAGCTGATTTTTTTTTTTTTTCTTCTGCCTGTAAAAAAACTCCGTGTGAACATACCCTTAATCATAAATGAGGGGGGCTAATAGTTCCCCTAGCTTTAACAATAGATCCCCCTTATAAATAATGTTTATCCAGGAGTTATGAAAACTAATCCCTGTTCATCATAAATGTGCCCCCCTTATCAGTAATTGCGCGTTTTTATTTTTCAGAAAATAATAAAACGTTTACTCTCCTTGCCACGATCCCCCGATGAGTCCTGACGCTGAAGTGTTTACCTGCTATTGAGCAGGGTCTGGCACAGGGGGAGCAATGTAGTGGTGTCATCGCGCCCCGTCTTCTACAGTGAAGAAAATAAGTATTTGATCCATTGCTGATGTTGTAAGTTTGCCCACTGACAAAGACATGAACAGTCTATAATTTTAAGTGTAGGTTAATTTTAACAGTGAGAGAGAGAATATAAAAAATAAAATCCAGAAAATCACATTGTATAAATTTTATAAATTTCTTTGCATTTTGCAGAGAGAAATAAGTATTTGATCCTTCTGGCAAACAAGACTTAATAATTGGTGGCAAATCCCTTGTTGGCAAACACAGCAGTCAGACGTTTTTTGGAGTTGTTGATGAGGTTTGCGCACATGTCAGGAGGAATTTTGGTCCACTCCTCTTTGCAGATCATCTCTAAATCATTAAGATTTTGAGGCTGTCGCTTGGCAACCCGGAGCTTCAGCTCCCTCCATAAGTTTTCTATGGGATTAAGATATGGAGACTGGCTAGGCAGCGACTCTGAGATGGAACAGCCCATAAGGAATCCTACCAAAAAATCTACCTGGACCCCACGCCATGGAGTTAATGCAGCACTGGATAAATATATTGACTGTTTCAGAAGCAAAGTAAAATCAGAAATCCTAGAGAAACAAAAGAAACAGGCGCATAACCTAACCCTGCAGGAACAGAAGGCTATTACATCACTGAAAGAAAATCAGGATATAATAATAAAACCAGCTGACAAAGGGGGCGCAATAGTCATAATGAACACCTCAGACTATATCCAGGAAGCAAACAGGCAACTGTCAAATCCCATCCATTACTCCAAACTTGGAAGTGATCCCACAGAGGCCTATATGAAAGAACTAAAGAGTATGATCAAGGAGTTTCCAGTCCAGATCCAGAATCAGGTAAAAGGACTTATCCCCCAAGATCCCAGGCCGGGCTGCTTCTATATGCTCCCAAAGATACACAAAGATGGCAACCCTGGGAGGCCTATCATTTCTGGCATTGGGACACTGACAGAAAACATCTCAGGTTGGATGGAAAATCTCCTAAAACCCCTTGTCAGGGATACTCCAAGCTATATCCAGGACACCATTGACCTTCTTAACAAACTGAATGCCCTGGGCCCTCTACCTGAGGGTACCATTTTGGCCACCATGGATGTGGAATCCCTGTATACTAACATTCCCCACAAGGATGGAGTTGCAGCATGTCGGGTACACCTGGCAAAACAAAACCTCCCAACAGAACCAGTAACGCATCTCATACAATTCATCCTTAGCCACAACCATTTTACCTTTGGAGAGGATCTATATCTACAGCGAATGGGAACTTCAATGGGGACCAGATGTGCACCCCAATATGCAAATCTCTTTATGGCAGAAATGGAAGGAACATATTTATCAACATGCGCCACCAAACCTATGATTTACCTTCGTTATATCGATGATATCCTTGTCATCTGGACTGCAGGTGAGGAGGCCCTACTTCAATTCCATAATGACTTCAATGACTTTCACCCGACCATCAACCTTAAACTTAGCTATTCAGGGAGTGAAATTCACTTTCTGGATACCACAATATACATTAAAGACCACCGGCTACTCACATCATTATACCACAAACCCACAGACAGAACGGCCTACCTGAGAAACGACAGCTTCCACCCCAAGCACACAAGACAATCTATAATCTACAGCCAGGCTATACGATACAATCGTATTTGCTCCGACAAAACAGACCTGGACAAGCACCTCCTGGATCTGAGGATGAAATTTCTCAGATTGGGATAGAAACCAAAAGTGACAGACAACCAATTAAACAAAGCAGCAGCCATTAACAGAGACAGTCTGCTCACATATAGAGAGACCCAGAAAGAAGCCCGAGTGCCCCTAGTTGTCACAACCCACAGCTGGAGATCCTACGAAGGATTGCCAAGGAGCTCCAACCTGTACTACATAGGGACAACAGACTCAAGGACATATTTCCAGTCCCCCCTCTCCTCTCCTTTCGACAACCACCAAACCTGAGGCGTATTATTGTCCGGAGTGCCCTGAAGGCCCCAACTGAAAATGGCACCTCACCTTGCCTACATAAAAGGTGCATGACCTGCAAGCACATCCACACCGCTGACAGTGTACCTATCCCAAAGTCACAACAGGTGCACAGAATTAGGGGGACATTTTCCTGCAGGTCTTCCAATGTGGTGTACCTCATAATGTGTGTGCAATGTCCCACCACAGGCCTTTATGTGGGGGAAACAGGGCAGAGACTCAGTCAACGAATGAACTCACACAGATCCACCATTAATAACAGCAGAACCGATCTCCCAGTGGCCGCGCATTTCTCCGGAGAAAACCACTCTATTGAAGATTTGCGGGTTGTGGTTTTAATGAGACATTTTAAGACACAGGAGAAAAGAAAAGAAATGGAGTACAAATTTATGCAAAAATTTCAAATTCTGCAATTTGGACTTAATATTCATGCCAGCTTCATGTCACACTATGTTTGAACCATGAACTGAACTCAATATTCATGCCAGCTTCAAATCACACTATGTGTGACCTGTGAGGGTCACAAATCACCTCCTGATAGCAAACAGATAACAGCAAGAATTACTGATCCCTCCGTCACGCACCACAAGTTTCCAGACTGTTTTTTTTGACCTGTTGTAAATAACTTATCTACTTAGATTGCAATTTTTTTTAAGGACTCTAAAATGCTTTGAAAACCATGTGTATAAAAATCTGTTAATTTTCAGTTCTTGTATCACACCATGTCTGATGAAGGGAGCGAGTATTCCTGAAAGCTTACTTATAAATATACTCAGTTAGCCTCTAAAAGGTATCGCCTGATTTCTTCACTCTTCCACTACTTTCAATGGCTAACACGGTACAACATTATACTACTATGCCACTCCATGACCTTTAATGTGCTTCTTTTTGAGCAACTCCTTTCTTGCCTTGGCTTTCTTGCTTGTTTTGGGTCATTGTCCTGCTGATAGACCCAGCCACAACCCATTTTTAATGTCCTGGCAGAGGGAAGGAGCTTGTCACTCAGGGTTTTACAGTACATGGCTCCATCCATTCTCCCATTGATGCTGTGAAGTAGTCCTGTGCCCATAGCAGAGAAACACGCCCAAAACATAATGTTTCCACCTCCATGCTTGACAGTGGGGATGGTGTTCTTTGGGTCATAGGCAGCATTTCTCTTCCTCCAAACACGGCGAGTTGAGTTAATGCCAAAGAGATCAATTTTTGTCTCATCTGACCACAGCACCTTCTCCCATTCACTGACAGAATCATCCAAGTGTTCATTGGCAAACTTCAGACAGGCCTGCACATGGGCCTTCTTGAGCAGGGGACCTTGCGGGCACTGCAGGATTTTAATCCATTACGGCATAATGTCTTACCAATGGTTTTCTTGGTGACTCTGGTCCCAGCTGCCTTGAGATCATTAACAAGGTCCACCCGTGTAGTTTTTAGGCTGATCTCTCACCTTTCTCATGATCAAGGATACCCCACGAGGTGAGATTTTATATGGAGCCCCAAATCGATGCCGATTGACAGTCATTTTGTATTTCTTCCATTTTCTTACTATTGCACCAACAGTTGACTCCTCACCTTGTCTTACTTATGGTTTTGTAGCCCATTCCAGCCTTGTGCAGATCTATGATCTTGTCCCTGACATCCTTAGAAAGCTCTTTGGTCTTGTCCATGTTGTAGAGGTTAGAGTCTGACTGATTAATTGAGTCTGTGGACAGGAGTCTTATACAGGTGACAATATAAGAGAACTGTCTTTAATGCAGATAACAAGTTGATTAGGAGCGTCTAACTGGTCTGTAGGAGCCAGAACTCTTAATGGTTGGTTGGGATCAAATACTTATTTCTCTCTGCAAAATGCAAATAAATTTATAACATTTATACAATGTGATTTTCTGGATTTTATTTTTGATATTCTATCTCTCACAGTTAAAATTAACTTACCCTTAAAATTATAGACTGTTCATGTCTGTGTCAGTGGGCAAACTTACAAAATCAGCAAGGGATCAAATACTTATTTCCTTCACTGTATGTACTGTAGTCATCTATGTCAAAGCAGGGACTTTTTTTTTTTTTGTTTCAATAATTTTTATTCAAAATTTTTCAAAGAATAAGGACAAAACAGCATTGACATACAGTGCAATACACATTTGACATACAATATATTGTATTTCTTTGAAACTCATTCTGTAACCTGTACATCAATTAAATAGATAAGAAAGATAACTTATAGAATGAACAGTAACAGTAACATTTAGGCACATTCATAGGGCTACTATGACCAAATTAGGGGAAATTTCTCTGTGTACGACCTTCCTTTAGTCGCGGGGTTTATGCTCATGTACACAATAGGTAGCATACAACCCTCTGGTTACAACTTAAGTCCCTCCAACAGCGAATCGAGAGTTGACCCATGCATCCCAAATCTTCTCAAAGCGATGAAAGGAATTGTTTCCCATTGCAATCACCCTTTCATAGGAGTATGTGTTATGTATGGCTGAGACCAGAGCCGACACTGGTGGAGGGACCACCGTCTTCCATCTCTGTACCAACATTAATTTAGCTATGGTCAAAATTTTACAGATGAGTTGTTTGTGCTTGTTCAGCTCTCCGGGAATTCCAAGTAATAGGATGGCCATAGGTGCGGTATAGGAGAATTGGAGATTAAACAGCTCCGAGAGCAAGTCAAAGACCTTATCCCAGTAATCCCGAATCATGGGGCAATTTCCCAGAATGTGGAGAAGTGTTCCTCTGCCCCCACATCCTCTCCAACAACTCCCAGACACAGAGGGGTATGCTAACTGTAAAGTAGACGGGGTCCTGTACCATCGTAAAATAATTTTTGTGGCCGTCTCTATGTGAGTGCTGCATTTTAGAGACAGATGGATCAGTCTAAATGTTTGCTGCCATTCAGCTGGGGCAATGGCTATCCCTAAATCTCTCTCCCAGCAACGAAATGGGGTAGACCGGGTGAAAGTCGAGATTTCATCCCTTTTGTCATATAAAAATCGTAGTCCCCTCATACTAGTCGATAGCCAAGTGAAAAGGGAGTTATTATGGGGTATTGTCGTCGCAGGATGTTTCGACACGAAGTGCCATATTTGAAAATATTTAAGGAAATCACCAACATGAATTTCGTATTGCCGTTGTAAATCTGCAAACGGTATAAGGTGATTAGAGTCAGAGTATAATTGAGAAACCTGCGTGATCCCCCTCGATTCCCAATCGGAGACCTCCAAATCGTCAATTACCCAGGCCATCAATGATAAGGGCATTTCAGTAATAAGAGAGTGTTTCGTAGGGTTAGCTTTCTTATGAAGTAGTTTCCATGCCGTTAGTGAGGCACACATGACTGGGGAGAAGGACTTAGGGGCCGGGACATTCCAAAACGGCAACCACAGTGCATCTTCCAGTTTTAGAGGGGACACAAACGCCTGCTCTACGTGCAGCCATGGAACTGAGGTATCCATTGACTTCCACCTTGCGCATTGGGTGACCAACGTTGCTATATAATAGTTCCTCACTACAGGTACCCCCAGTCCTCCCGCCTCCCGTTGCTTAAATAGAAAACTTTTATTTATTCTAGGTCTGTTTCCATTCCATATATATCTTGAAATCACCCTTTGTGCCGTTTCAAAGAAGGAAACAGGGAGGGGTATTGGAAGCGTGCGGAACAAGTATAATAGTCTAGGCAATAGCAACATCTTAAAAGCTGCTACCCGCCCTATCCATGAAACATCTGTCTTTGACATTTTCTCTGTCTCTTCTTGTAGTATTTTTAACATTGGGATATAGTTACTTTTATAGAAGGTCCCTGGGGACGCCGTCATCTGTGTCCCCAAGTATTGAACACTGTCCTCCCTCCAGTCAAAGTTATAAGTCGATCGCAAATGTTGAAGCATAGGTGAGGGAACATTCAGAGGTAGTGCCTGCGATTTGGCCATGTTTAGCTTATAGAATGATAATTGCCCGAAATTATTTATAGTTTCCATAAGGCGAGGGATAGAGGTTTGCGGTTTAGACAGAGTGAGAATAATATCATCAGCGTAGAGTGATATAAGATGAGTTTTGTTCTTTATTTCAATGCCTCCCACTCCCGGATCCATTCTAAGTACCTGAGCTAGTGGTTCCATAGAAAGAACAAATATCAGGGGCGACAGGGGGTATCCCTGTCTGGTCCCATTCATTATCAGAAAAGGATCCGACACTACTCCATTAGTGAATACTCTTGCGGATGGTGCAGAGTACAGCGCCCCAATCGCTCTTAAGATAGCTCCAGAGCATCCCATATTTCTAAGCACCGAGAAGGCATACGACCAGCAAATGTGATCAAACGCCTTCTCTGCATCCAATGCGAGGATCACCGCCTCTTCCCTCCTAGAGTCAATGTGATGTATGAGGTTTAAGATACGTCTAGTGTTGTCATATGACTGCCTCCCTTTAACAAACCCCACCTGATCCTGATTTATCAAACTTGGGAGACATGTTGCCAATCTGCTTGCTATAAGTTTGGCATACATCTTTAAGTCTGTGTTCAATAGTGATATGGGTCGGAAGTTTTGGGGGTTGGTGGCAGGTTTGCCAGGCTTTGGCAGCGTAACTACCAGGGCTTCTTGATTCTCTTTTGGAATATTGCCAGAATCAACCACGGCCGTCAAAAATGACAACAGTGGATTTATCAGGACTGGGGAGAAACACTTATAATATTCATTAGTGAGGCCATCAGGGCCTGGAGATTTACGAGACGGCAATGACTTAATTGTGGATAACAACTCTGCTGAAGTGATGGGTGCATTCAAGGAATCCAGCTGCGACTCAGTGAGTGCCGGTAGCTGAGCAGTTCTAAGGAATTGTTCAATATCGTAATTTGTTGGGGGGACTATAGAGGGATCAGCTGCTAAGTTATAGAGGCCTTCATAAAAAGTCCTAAAGGCGTCGGCGATGCCATTTGGGTCATAAATTTTATATGTTCCGTCTTTACTATGAATAAATGGGATTCTAGATTTTGCATGTCTTTGTTTAAGCTTAGATGCTAGGAGTTTGCCTGCTTTATTAGACTGAGAGTAGTACGTAGCTCTAACCCTCTTCCGGTTTTTCTCATACTTATGCAGTAGGCAAGCGGACAACTGATGGCGTAATGTCATCAGTTTCGCTGCATTTGAGGGGGAAGGAGATTGCTTGTTACTGGTGTCAATAGTTTTTATTTGATGAAGCAGTCGATCTATTTCTGCCATTCTATTTTTCTTTTCAATATGCCCCAGGCGAATAAATGTTCCTCTAATAAAAGCCTTGTGAGATTTCCACAGTATGTCAGGGCCAGAAGCAGAAGGGGCATTAATCTGAAAGAATTCCCTCAGATCACTTTCTAACGTTGCTTTAAGTTTTGGCTGTGACATTAAAAATTCATTACACCTCCACACATATGATTTTGCGCATTCATATTTTTCTGCTATGGACATGGTTATCGCTGCGTGGTCTGACCATGTTATTTGTGAAATCTCTGACTTCTTAACAAGGGAAAGGCTAGACTGCTTTATTAGGAATAAATCTATCCGTGAGTAACTATTATGCACGGTAGAATAATACGTATAGTCTTTTTCGGTATTATGGAGAATGCGCCAGACGTCAAATAAGTTGTGGCTCCAAATAGCTTGTGAGAAAGAGGGGTGACGAGTTGACATGCCAGGCGTGGTATCCACCAGCGGGTCTGGAGCCATATTGAAGTCTCCCATTAATATCAGACATCCCTGCTTTCTCTTTTCTACTGCTCTTACAAGTCTCCCCAGAAATGCCACCTGTCTCCTATTAGGGGCGTAAACTGACACCAGTGTGTAAGTGACATTATTAAGAACACATACTATTATTATAAATCGCCCCCCCGGGGTCAGCATATTGAGACAATAGTTGAAACGCTACTGAGTCTCTAATCCCAATCAATGTACCTCTACTCTTTGCGGAATGGTGAGCATGGAACACATGTGGGTATGTTGGGTGATGAACACGGTTAGCGTCCGCCCTTAAAAGGTGTGTCTCTTGTATTGCAAGAATGTCGCAGCTTTGAGCTCGGGCCTCACGCCATAAGCTGGCTCTTTTTTGAGGGGAGTTCAAACCCCTGACATTCATGGATACAATTTTAAGTACCATAGCATACGTTTATAAATACTGTAAGAATCTTACCCCTACCATGTACACCAGAAGATGGTAATATTCTCCTGAAGCAAAGTTGTCTCCGCCCTGTGTAGTCGTGTCGCCCATTGTGCCAGAACCAGAAAGGAAAAAAAAACATACAAATTACAAAACCAATGGGTAAACCATCGGAACAAAACCAAGAAAGAAAAAAGAAAGAATATGGTACAGCGGACCAGCGGCTGTCGTAATATTGGGGGGATAAGTTCAACAACAGTGGACATACGAAATCCAAGATAAGGTGAGTCTCTAGCTGCGTAGCCCTTTATGTGGACGTCTTTGGGTCTTCGCTTGGCGCCAGCCATCAGACGCAGCACCAGGTGGTTGTTTGAGGGGTGGATCCACAATCGGAATGTTCCATTTAGTTAGCAAACTTTTTCCTTCCTCCAGATTTTTAATGACGTGAACCATATTATCTCGGGAAATGATCACGCGGACCGGGAATCCCCATTTATACAAAATGTGATGCTTGCGTAACGCTGTGGTAATAGGGATGAATTGTCGCCTTACTTGCAACGTCGCAGCTGATAGGTCCGAGTAAATGGATATCTTGTGATATGGTTCAGGTAAGCGGTCCGCCTTTCTAGAGGTCGACAGGACCAGCTCCTTAGTGCAATAGAAATGAATTTTTGCCAGAACATCTCTAGGTATGGCCTCGTCGAGATGGGATGGTCTGGGAACTCTATGAGCTCTATCAATAGTCAAATCCATCGCCGTGAGGTTTGGTAGTAACGCTCGTATCATGTCCTGAAGGAATGCAGATAAATTACTCGGAGACACCGACTCTGGAATCCCTCTAAATTTTAGATTATTCCTTCTAGAGCGATCCTCCAAGTCAGCCAGCTTAGCTTTCAAGAAAGACACATCCTTCTCCACCTCATAGTGAGCATCTATAAGCGCATTGTGTGATGTCGCAAATTCCGCCATTTTAGACTCAACATGAACAGTGCGGCTTTTCAGCTCTTGAAGGTCTCTATCTAGCGGTTTAACCATGAGAGACATGTCAGTTGTCAGAGACCTACAGAAGGCCATGAGCATATTTTTCATGGAGGCCTCAGTAAGTAAATTCTCTGTCGCTGGGATATCTGCAAAAAAATCAGTAGATATGGGAATAGACTGTGCATTGCTGCTCACCTCCTCCTCTTCCTCCTGGGAGTCGATTTCTTGGAGCCTGGGTCTTTGCCTGACCGGACTAGCGGTATGGGATTGAGGTGTCTCCAGGCTGGGTTCAGCTATAGGCCCTGAAGCGCTCTTTTGTGCAGGCCCGAGATTGATGTAGGCCCCGGCCCGCCGGGGAGAAGGCCTAGGCTTCTCCGGGTCCGCACCGTCCAGCAGTTGCGGGATAGACGGTGCCGACAGCGCTCTCTTTTGAGCGGAGAGCGCAAGCGACTCCTCCGGAGGATCTCGAGGAGGAGTCGAGGCCCTAGAAGCCGCATCCGAACGCGGGCCCCATTTTGGATCTCCTCTCCCCCTTGGGGGAAATAAAAGTCTGATATCTTCTGCGGTTTCACCGCTGATTTCCTTTTCCGTGGCATCCCTTAAGGTAGGATACCTTTATGCCTCCTAAACTGCTGTTGTTAGCCCACTATCTTGTCGCTGTATAGGTCGCTGTGCGAGACTCACGCCGAGAGCTTCACAGCTACGCGGCCATTCCGTTCCACGGCTAGGCTCCGCCCAAAGCAGGGACTTTACCGCTCTCTGCTCTAGCATAGATGGTCACAGTATCAGCATGCATAGCATGCCAATATACTTGTCAATAAGGCTTCCCCCGATCCGGGTCATCAAACCAAACGTCAGACGAGACAGGGGCCCTGGGCATTTGCCCAGTTTAAACTAACGCCAGCCCTGCCTGCACCTTTTGCTTGGAGGAGGACTCCTAGCAGTATAGTTTATGCTTTCCAGCGACATACTGTCCTGTACGAATTATAGTGTGGGACAGTATGTTGCTGGGAGGCAGTGGGACAGTATGTTGCTGGGAGGCAGGGACTCCTAGCAGCATAGATAAGTATACTTCTAGGAATCCCTTTCCTGACATAATGTACAGTGCAGTAGATCTGGCCAATGCAGAGTTTCACGGCTCAAACTCTCTTGTGTGATTGCGCCCTTAAAGTATAATTTTATGTTTGAGCCTATAAATATTGCACAAAACAAATATCCAGTGTGTGGCTACAGTGACCAGTATAACAATGTTGGGAAAGCGCACGTTGAATGACAGGAAACTTTGGCTATAATCCGTACAGACTTGTCAAAACTGGATAACTGGAAGATGGTAAAAAAGGTTGCTTAAACACTTCAGTACTGGGCCAATTTCTCTGGTTCAGGACTAGACACATTTTTTTTTATTTTTTTCGTATGTGCTGTTTTGATGGCAATAACATTATTCAACAAATTTTTGCGATTATTTTTTTTAGTTTTGCAAGTATTACTAAAAACGTATTAACATAGTTTTTCATCTCAGTTACAGTAATTTTTATTTTGTGTTGGGGTTAGAATCTGATGTGGGCGTGGTATTGGTGTATTTTATTTTTTTAATTTTTACTTTCATTTTTACTTTTCTATTTTTATTTTTTTTATATTTTGTTCCCATAAGGTCATTATAGACCTTTGGGGGCATCTGAACCTTTTTTTTTTTTTTTTTTTTTTTTTTTGGTGAGGGAGACTCAGAGGTCAGAGGGGGAGCCTCATCATGGTGGCTCCCATAGCTATGTATACAGCGCTTATTGAGCGCTGTGTACACAGCGATCGGGAAGGCCAGGACTGTAATAAACTGTCCCTGCCTTCTCTAGAGGAGCTCTGGCGGTAACTGCAACAGTCTTTAGGTGGTTGGTTCTGAATTCCATTCTTCAAGAGTCCTCTCTAGGGATTTTTGCTTGCTAAATCTTCATTATTGTGCTGCTGGTACGATGTAAGGGAAGCATCAATTTCTAACATTAAAGGGAGTCTGTCAGCAGAATATCGTAATCAAAGTAATCCTAGTATTCTGTAGTGCTCATTACACACTTTCCAAATATGCATTTGTTAGCATTGCATCTACATTATTGAGAAAGTCACTGTTTTATTCATATTCAAATTAGGTGAAAGGTCTTGTGGTGTTTCCTGTCTTCCTTGGGCTTCACTCTGCACTATAGATAACATTCCTCAACTGCCATCCAGCTCCACCCACCATCCTTTGATAGACTGCTGTTCCTCAGAGAGAGCTGGGTGCAGTAAGGGGGAGGGTAATCTTCTGCACAGAGTTGGGGAAGATGAGAAATGCCCCAAAAGCCTTAGGGAGAGAGAAGGAATGATAAACAAGCACAGACACAAGCTACTACAGGTGTCTAGCATGTTTTCAGCAGGTCTCAGCAGAAAAGATTATTATTGATAATAATAATAATAATAGTCCTTTAATAGTCCCACAGTGGGGAAATTCAGTGTGTTACAGCAGCAAAGATAAGATAAGCAGATACAAATACAAATACAACATGTACAGGAATGTTCCAAGGTGAGAGGCATTACATTAATAGCAGACAGACAGATAGGAAGTAGCAGGGGGGGGGGGGGGATTTAACAGGCAGAGAGATATTTCAGTTCTCTGCATGTAATGATCTCCGCTTAGGTCGTTGTTGGTTGTACAGCCTAACCGCGGTGGGGAGGAAAGACTTCCGATAGTGCTCCTTCTCACACCTAGGGTGGAGCAGTCGGTCACTGACAGTACTGCCCAGCACAATCACAGTCTCATGCATGGGATGGGAGTTATTCTCCCGCATGGAGCTCACCACGGACAGTATCCTTCTGTCACCCACCACCTGCACTGGGTCCAGTGGGCTCCCCAGGACAGAGCTGGCCCTTCTAATCAGCTTGTCAAGTTTATTTCTGTCCCTGGTTGATATACTGCTCCCCCAGCAGGCCACTCCAAAGAAGATGGCTGATGCCACTACCGAGTTGAAGAAAGTCCTAAGAAGTGCCCCCCGGATTCCAAAGGCTCTCAGCTTCCTAAGCAGGTAGAGCCTGCTGTGGCCCTTCCTGTACAGGGCCTCCATATGATCTGCCCAGTCCAGCTTATTATTAAGGAGCAGACCCAGGTACTTATAGGTGTTCACAATCTCGATGCCCATCCCCAGGATGTCCACTGGTTTTGGAGGGCATCTGCCTTTACGGAAGTCCACCACCATCTCCTTGGTCTTCCCCGCGTTAATCTTCAGGTGGTTCCGGTGGCACCAGTCCACAAAAAACCGGTTCAGTTCTCTGTACTCCTTGTCATCATCGTCTGTGATGAGGCCTACTATTGCAGAGTCGTCAGAATACTTCTGTAGGTAGCAGCTGGATGAGTTGCACCTAAAATCAGCAGTGTACAGTGTGAAGAGGAAAGGGGCAAGAACCGTACCCTGAGGTGCCCCCGTATTACAGATCACGGTACCTGACACACAGTCTTGGGCTCTCACGTATTGAGGTCGATTTGTGAGGTAGTCTAGGATCCAGTTGGAGAGGTGGTGGTCCACTCCAGCAAGGCCCAGCTTGTCTCTCATTAACCTGGGCTGTATGGTGTTAAAAGCACTGGAGAAATCAAAGAACATTATTCTCACCATGTTCCCTGGTTTTTCCAGGTGAGACAGAGCCCTGTGCAGAAGGTGGATGATGGCATCATCTACCCCAATGCCTGGTCGATAAGCAAACTGGAGAGGGTCCATAGCGGGGCTCACTAGAGGGCGAAGATGTGTGAGAACCAATCTCTCTAAGATCTTCATCAAGTGGGATGTCAGTGCTACAGGTCTGTAGTCGTTGAGGTCCATAGGGTGAGGTTTCTTTGGAACTGGTACCACACAAGAAGATTTCCATAATTCAGGGACTTGATGTGACTAATACTCTATTACTAATATACTAATACTAATTCTCTTTTCTCATTTACTCCTCCATATCCCCCCTCCATAGATGTCTGTGAAGCCCAGCTTTATAGTCAGTGTAGATGGATATCTCAGTGAATGGAGCAGTTTAGCAGGCAGGAAAGGAGCTGATAACATGAGAAAATGTATTCTAAGTTTCCTATTTCTTGCTTATTTCATTGGGGGACACAGCACCATGGATATAGACCTGACACTAGGAATAGCAAAAGATGTCGGCTCTGCCTCTGGGCTATACCCTCTTCACAGACACTAGGCTAAACAGTTTTAGCCTAGTGTCTGTAGGAGACAGACACGGGCTGACTAAGGTCTTTCTGTCTTGCATGGTTTTTCAGATGCACGGGAATTTTCAGTGTGTACACCACATTAGTTGTATCCCCCTGCCGACGCAATGCGTTGCAAAGAGTGCATCGGATCAGTCACCCAGTCCCCACTTGCCACATTGGCTGGAACAGCGGTGACGCCATTACCTTGTGCGAGGTCCACCAAAGAGGTGACCCTGTGGCGCCTGAAGATGGCAGATAAGGTGAGTATAAGAGTCACCCTTGCAAGGGTGTCTGGTCAGAGTCCAGACAGACAACTCCACTGCAGTCGCCTACTTGAACCATCGGGGGGGGGGGCATCAGGAGCCGTGTAGACTTGCAAGAAGCCCCCCGCTCTCTTCTTTGGGTCGACCGTCATGCTCCAGGTCTATCAGTGGTCCAAATTGCAGGTGTGGATAATTGGGTGGCAGACTTCCTAAGCCGAGAAATGCTCGACTGGGGCGGGTGGTCACTTCATCGTAAGATCTTCCTGCAGCTGTGCTCTCGGTGGGGCATGCCTGAACCACAGTCTCCCAGGTCCCTCGAGCCATCGCCACTGACGTTCTCGTGTTTCCTGGGTCGGATTTCCAGCTTCTGTACCTGTTCCCTCCTCTTCTCCCTCTGGTTCTCAAGAAAGCAAGACTGAGGTAGTTCCAGCCATTTTGGTGGCTCCAGATTGGCCCTGCTGGGCCTGGTATGTGGACCTCATGTTCCTGCTGGTGGATGCTCTTTGGCTTCCTCTTCTGCAAGTCGACCTTACCTCAGCTGTGTTTCACGGTGTGGATGTTGAAGCCGAGGTTCTGAGGTGTCGTGGTTTTTTTGAAGCCTGTTATCCAGACTATATCAAGGCCTGAAAACCCCAGTCAGCTAAGATCTATCATCGCACGTGAAGGGCCTATGTTAGGTGGTGTGAGAATAGAGACTTTCATCCGCTCTCCTTTTCTCTTTCCACAAGAGGCAGTGGTGCAAAGATAAATATTAAAAAGATGCAATTACAGCTCAACTGGTGTCTCTCCTCCATACACCACTATACATGGACGGTTTGATCTTCCTTACCTTTTTTTGGGATTTTGTATCTACTGAACAAGTATTTTCTGGTTTACATATGCCTGTATATCGCAGTCCTTATGGAGCTCTAATTCCATCTTATATTTATTGCACAACTGCCCCTATGGAACTTTGAGTATGTATCAGCTTTGGCCAATGCTACCTAATATTTGACAACGTACTTGTGGAGAATAACACCATATATGTGCTTATCAAGGGAACAAGATAAATTCTAATATGTGTTTTGTGTAAACAAAAATAAACAATTTATTATGAGATATATGTGTACAGGGATATATATTTCTAGGTATTTTGGTGTTTACTGTATCTCACCCTATTTGTGTCACTTTACTATATTTGAACATGGATTGATCTGACTTAGGGTATGTTCACACTGAGTTTTTTGCAGGCTGAAAAAATCAGCTTCAGGAATTAGGAAATGGTTTTTGGACGCGTTTTTGACCTGACGCGGATGTAGGATGTAGTTTACACCCCTTTTGAGGTGGGCCTAGGAACTCCACTTCAAAAAACCGCGTCACAGTTTTGGACGCGGTTTTGCAAAGACTGCGTCAAAAACCGTGTTGTGTTTTTTCCACCTTCCCATTGAATTCCATTGGTTTTTCCAGGCAGAATCCGCCTGAAGATAGGTCATGTCGCTTTTTTTTTTTTCTGCTAGCGGAAAAAAAAAAGCTAGAGGAAAAAAACGCTACTGACTACCATTGAAATGAACGGGAAGCGTTTTTTCAGGCGGATTCCACGTCAAAATCTGCTGCCAAAAATTTCCGTGTGAACACAGCCTTATTATCCCCTGATGATTGGTCTTTGGAAAAAAGCATAGGGATGCTTCAACTGTTTTTAATATCACCCAAGGGACTGGGCAGAGACAGTATTGGTACCATACTGTCTGCACCGATATTTCTAGTCTCCTAGAGAATGAGGGTTTTTGTTCTTTCTTGGTGAATTTGTGGGATTAGTTTTTGGCCTTTTATGACTAAACTATTAAAAGGTATATTTTATTAAGCGTTAACTACCCTATGTAGTATAAGAGATTTAGATCTCTCCTGTGAAAAAATTTGAATTGTGAAGTCATCTCAATGATTTGAAAGCCACATTGAAAAAAAAAAAAATTTCTCCTTTCTTTCCACAAGCAGATCAGTTGCAGACATCATGCAGCGGACCTGACACATGTAGTTTTAGCTTTAACCCTTTCTTGACATTGGGAATATAAGGGCCACCATAAGCCTGGCAACAATACCCATACTGATCGCAGGCATTAAAACCCCTGATGCCTCGATCAGCTTTGACACTGCCATTTTGGAGTGGATGGATGGCCCCTGGAACGAGTTTTGGGGCTGGCAATCCATTGCCACGACAACTGTGATCCTATTGAAGGGTCCCAGGCTTTGTCTGTAATATAAGCGCTATGATTTCACAATGCATTGTATTAGTCATTAGGCCCCCTGAGGTTCAAGATTTTGTTTATACTTTTTTTTTTTTTTAATTAAATAAAAATTCAAATCACCCCCTTTCCTTAGAACACATATAAAAGTACTTAAATAAATGGAAATGTACACATTAGGTATCCCTGTGTTCGAAAATGCCAGGTCTACAAACTTATAAAAATATTTTTCTCATATAGTGAACACTGTAGTGGAGCAAAAAAAAAATTTCATAGAGTCGAACACCGTTTTTTCGCTGTTTCATCTCTTATGAAAATTTGCATAAAAAACAATCCAAGCGATAGACATTCCCCAAATTGGTATAAATAAAAAGTACATCTGGGTCTGCAAAAAAAAAAGACGCCTTATCCATCCCTGTACATGAAAATATCATAGTTACTGGTTTCACAAAACGCGACTCCAAGAATTTTTTTTTAAATTAATTAATTAATTAATTAATTTTTTTTAAAAGGGTGTTAAAATGTGAAAAAAGACTATATAAATTTGGTCCAAATAGAAGAAATGAAAGGCGGCACTCACCATCCATAAAAAGGTTTCTTTATTATGCAATATCTTTCAGCATGGCCACACAATGAATAGTCGGGAGAATAAACAGGCAACAGCCGTTTCGCGTGCTGTCGCGCAAATCCAGTTTTTATCCAATTCCACCCCATTCTGAATTTTTCCCAGATTCCCATTACACTATACAGAATATTAAATGGTATCACTATGAAGTCCTGCCACAATTAAACCCTTGTACGGCTCTGTGAATGACAAATTTTAAACATTATGGCTTTTGGAAGACAGAGTCAAAAAACGAAAGTCGAAAAATGCCTGTAGCAGGAAGGCATTAAAGAGATGCTCCAACGGTTTTTATTTTTTTTAAGCTATGCAAGGTAGTCAATGTACATTCAAAATCTGTTGAAGCTGTCTCCCATGTCTTTTACTGCAAAACACTGCAGCACTAATACAAAAATTGACCTTCCAGGACCTTACGTTCTAAGGATATTGTCACCAAAGGCCCTTATAAACCTGCATCAACTGCTGCTAATTACCAGCTGGGGAAGGTAATGGGGGGCATGGTGACCTGACTGTGAAAGAGGGGCTGTAGGGAGCAGATTATGTGAGAAGCAGAGGAGCAAGTTGGCATTCTGAGTGCTAGGCAGAAGAACAGGGGTGGGACTCTGATGAATCTCAGGGTGCAATGCAGTTCTCTGCTACAGCAGAGAAAGACCTGTTCACACAGCAATCCATGAAAGAGGCAGAGATTTCTTATTTTAATCTATTTTTCCTTAGTCTTAACAGTAGCACAACAATGTGGGTATTTCTTCCCCGTGATAGTTGGAGGGCAGATGAAATATTTAATTAATTCAAATACCAATTTGAATAATCCTCCCACCCCCAGACTATAAAGGGGGGAAAAGACCCCACCCCCAAACCATGTACTTATAGAGTAAAGACAATTAAATAAATATAAGATAAGTAAAAGATAAATAATCTGCTGTTAGGACTAAGGGAAAACAGATTAACATAAAAAAACTCCTACTTTCCTTATGTCCTACCAGCAATACAACAATGGGGTGAGTGCCCTTGGCAAACAGTTTAAGGCTAGGGCCCTACGTGGCATAAATGCCGCAGTTTGAAGAATGCCATCCACATCTTGCAAAAAAATACTCACTGTGGACATGCTGCGATTTCCAAAACTGTTGCAATTTTGGAAATCGCAGCATGTCAATTATGCCTAAGGAAACTCTGGTGGTTCCCCTATAGGAATAATTGAAACAGAAAGTCTGCAGAGGTAAGCTCTGTGGATTTTCTGTGAAAAGTGCTGCAGGAAAAACCACAATGCATTGCCGACGTGGTTTTTCCCATAGCGTTTTTTTTTTTTTTTTTGTTTGTTTTTTTTTTTGTTGCTACGGGATGCTACGTGGGACCTTAGCCTAAAACTGAATACCCAAAGGCCATTGACTCTGAGCTTCTCAAAGTAGTGTTTGACAAAGGTATTGTGGGAGATCCACGGTGCTGCTACACAAATCTGATCTATAGAAATTTTGATTCCCCTTACGTCCGACAGCAGCACAATATGGGGTATCTCTGCCCCTGCGTGTTGTTTAGGACAGTGGAACCTTTAATTAGCACCAAATTTAAGGTGCCTCCTACTAGCCCTATAAGAGGGCACCTGAGACCTCCCTCCACTGTGTTTTTTTCTGTCCTGTGTGGGACAGGTGGACGGAGGTCTCTGGTGACCTCCCATTGCTAGGGTTTTTTTTCCTAAAAAAGCTCCTGGCTTACCTTTTGGGGGTACCTCGGTCCTTTCCTACGTTCCTAAGATCCTCCGGTCCTTCGGGCCTTTTTCGCCCCGCAGCGCAGCGTTACCCGGCTCATCGCTCTGCAGGCAGCGCGATCCCGGAAGTAAGCGGGGAACCTCTTCGGCCGGAACCTTTTTTCGGTCCCGTGTTCCCCGGGGAAGGAAGCCTTTGCGCACCACCGGGGCCTACTTCCGGTTTTCTCGGAAAAGTGCGGTAAGTTTGAAAATTGGAATTTTAATGGCAAAATATAGATTTGTTTTTTGCTGCTTGTATGTGGAGCCTCTGGCTTAGGCTTATGCTCCTCTATGTTCCATTATGGCATTTGACCTTGTTTGGCGCTGTATGAATATTTTCTTTGTTTGGCTCCTCCCCTCGCTGCTGTATTACATTTAAAAGGGCTTCAGTACTTTACTGGGTGAGCTCGTGGTTACTAGCTCCTCTGCTGCGGTTTGCGGTGTCTGGGTTTTTCCTGACGGGATCTTTTTTTCAAGTGACCGATTTAAAAAAGTAAGGTACCCCTTGGTTTTTTTCTTCTTGTAAGCGATGCTTGGCAATCTTCTATTCTACATTGTCATGTGGCTTTTGATGTTTCAGATGTCATCTTCTGCATCAGGTAATGGCGATGGGCTTAGGAGGAAAAAGTCCTCTAAACGTAAACACCTAATGTGTTTGGATTGCAATACCCCTTTACCTGACGGCTATGATTTTACCCGCTGTCGCCAATGCCGCGGACCTCCGTCAGAAGAACCTTCTATAAGAGAGGTTGTCACCTGGGTAAAGGACTATATGGAGGAGTCTCTTAAGGAGATCCGTTCTTCCATAGCCCAGATTGCCAAGAAACCGCGGGTTGAGACACAGTCCTCCCTACGCATCGCTGACGAAGATTATCAGATAGTGGACGAGACACTCTCATCTGACGATTCCACTGAAGATTCCAGCAGGCCGTGCTTCCCACTCGAAAAATTAAGCCGGCTGCTGAAGTCCATCCGGTCTAAGGATCGTGATGTTGACGGAGAAGCCTCCACGTCCACCTATAGAGAGCCTAGGGTCTTCCAAGTGGACGAGACATTACAAAGATTAATGTCTTCAGAGTGGAAATGTCCTGAAAAACCTCTTGTGGTTTCTAGGAGGTTCAAGGCTTTATTCCCAGTTGCTCAATGGGATCAATGGGGTCCTCCTCCCAAGGTGGATATGGCGGTGGCCAAACTGTCACACCGCACTATGGTACCATCAGATGATGGATCAAATTTGCACGACGCCATGGACAGGCGCATCGACAATACCCTCAAGAAGGCGTATTCAGCTGCCTCGGCCCAGACCGCTGTGGCGGTTGCGTCTTGTGAAGTGTCAGCCAAATTACGCACTGACCTGGTTCATCTCGAGAGGGACATCGATTCTGGAGTCTCCAGAGATGAGCTGCTAGGGTTTCTAGGCTCGGTTTCCCTGGCAGCTGAATATTTAGCGGAGGCCTCCCACCATCAATTAAGGCTGGCGGCCAAATCTCTGGCACTTACCACTGCAGCACGAAGACCTCTATGGTTAAAACCCTGGAGAGCTGATTTCCCCTCAAAATATAATTTGTGCGCATTACCCTTTGAGCCAGGTAGAGTCTTTGGCAGTGCCCTAGACGAGATCCTGGAGGGCTTGGCTGATAGGAAGGGTAAAACTTTACCCCAGGCCTTTAGAGGTAGATCTAATTCTGGCCGTGATAGAGGCTATCCGCCTCGTCGTGGACGGCAGTCCCAAAGAGGCTCTAGATATTCCTCTAGAGGCGCCGTCCGGAGATTCCCGAAGTCTGATGATAAAAAGGAGAAGCCTAGTTTTTGACATCAGGAGCAGTCTTCCTGTGGCCGAGATTCCTGTCGGGGGTCGTCTCCCCCATTTTTTCAACTGCTGGCAGGAAAAAATTCAAGACCCATGGGTCCTGCAGGTAATCCAAAAAGGATATGCAATCGAGTTCCTCCATCCTCCTCAGGATCGGTTTGTGTTAAGTCGCAGCCTGCCTATAATGCAGCAGACTACATTGGAATGCTCCATCCAAGAGTACATTCACAAGGGAGCCCTGGAGGAAGTCCCTTCTCTAGAAGAAGGATCCGGTGTCTATTCTCCCGTCTTCCTGGTACCAAAACCGGCAGACAAGTGGAGAATGGTGATAGACTTAAGGTACCTCAACCGCTTCATCAAAAAGAAGCACTTCCGTATGGAAACCATAAAGTCTGTCACCACTTTTCTCCTCCAAGGCGATGTTTTCGTGACTTTGGATCTAAAAGACGCCTATTTGCATATTCCTATTTATCCTCCACACAGAAGGTTTCTAAGGATTGCCGTAGTAGTTTCCGGCCACACGAAGCATTTTCAGTTCACAGCACTACCCTTCGGGATCTCCTCTGCTCCCCACACCTTTACAAAGGTAGTGGCTCCTATAGCGGCCGCCCTCAGACTTCAGGGGATATTCGTGGTGCCTTATCTAGACGACTGGTTGATAAAAGCCCAGTCAGAGTCTGTTCTGCTCCAGCATCTACAGACAGCCGTGTCCCTGTTTCAGAGTCTGGGATGGCTTATAAACTGGGAGAAGTCGGTAACGATCCCTTCAACCCGAAGGAAGTTCCTCGGCTACTTCCTGGATTCAGTCCGCCTGCAGGTCTCCTTGACACCAGCAAGGAAGGAGAAACTGGTCGGTGCAGTCCGGCACCTCTTCAAAAAGCCGATAGCCTCCATCAGAACATTGATGAAGATCCTGGGCTTGATGTCTTCCTCAGTGGAGGCAGTCCCATGGGCTTTGTGGCACTTACGTCCCCTCCAGAAGGAGTTACTAGAGGCTTGGGATCGCTCTCTTCTTACACTCAGCAAGAAGATTCGACTCTCCCCCAGGACCCGTCTTTCCCTCAAGTGGTGGTTGCACCTGAAAGACGGAAGGTCCACGGTCCAACCTTCTTGGACCCTGTTGACTACAGATGCATCCCTCTCGGGATGGGGAGCCCATTTGGACGAAAACTCCATAAAGGGAGTCTGGAGCGCTCCAGAAAGAAGGACCTTGTCCAACTGGAAGGAGCTCAGAGCTGTATATCGTGCCTTATTCCATTTCTCGCCTCTTCTCAAGGGAAGAGCAGTCAAAATCCGGTCAGGCAACATGACCACAGTGCTGTACGTGAACAGACAGGGAGGCACCAGATCACCAACCCTCCTCAGGGAGGCAGATCTGATATTTACATGGGCAGAGAAAAATCTAACCCATTTATCCGCAGTTCACATCAACGGCTCCCTGAACATAGTAGCGGATCGGTTGAGTCGGGGGTCATGCCGTATCAGGAGAATGGTCACTCAATCCAGAAGTCTTTCATCAGATTACCCTGAAGTGGGGTCTTCCAGAAATAGACCTCATGGCAACCCGACTCAACGCCAAGGTGGAGACGTTCTGTTCCCTTTACCAGGAGGACAATCCCTTGGCAGTGGATGCCCTGTCCATCCCTTGGAGGTCCAGGCTGGCATACATCTTCCCTCCAATTCCAATAATACCGAAGGTATTGATGAAAATCAGACAGGACCAAGTCTCTGTGATAGCCATCATTCCATTCTGGCCAAAAAGAGCTTGGTTTTCCCAACTCATGGAGATGAGTCGAGGGATATATTGGAGGCTTCCCCCATCCAGAACCTGTTTCCCAAGGATCTCTGAAGTGCCAGGATCTCTGGAGATTCAACCTGACAGCCTGGAGGTTGAGCAGTCCCTACAGCAGGATAGAGGACTGTCAGAGGCTGTCCTGAGGACCCTTTATTCTGCAAGAGCAGACTCTACCAATAAGAACTACCAGAGGACAGCCAAGATTTTCATGGAGTGGTGCTCCAAGAAGGGTATTAATAATCTACAACCTTCAACGGCTGATATTTTAAATTTCCTTCAGGACGGTTTGGATAAGGGCCTTGCCCCTGCCACTTTGAAAGTGCAGATTGCGGCCCTCTCCGCTCATTTGAACAGACATCTGTCTCAGGATCCTCTGGTTGCAAGGTTCCTTAAAGGGGCAATGAGGCTAAAGCCCTCAGTATCATCTCCAGTTCCCCAGTGGGACCTTGCGGTAGTCCTTACAGGCCTGTGCGGTCCTCCATTGGAACCCTTGGAGACTACGGAGCTAAAATATTTGGCATACAAACCGTTTTTTTGTTGGCTATTACATCTGCCAAAAGAGATGGGGAACTCCAGGCTCTCTCTTCTAGAGAACCGTACATTGTGTTTTTTGCAGATAGGGTGCACCTTAGATTTTTGCCTGGGTTTAACCCTAAGGTCCCCTCATGCTATAATAGCAATCAGCTAATTTCGCTACCAGTGTTTTTCCCCACTCCAACCTCTGAGGAGGAAGAAAAGCTCCACACCTTAGATGTGGTAAGGTGTCTGCGGATTTACCTATCCCGCACTCAACCGTTTAGGAAGGCCGAAAACCTACTAATTAATATGCAGGGTAAAAACAAAGGCCTCAAGGCTTCCAAGCCTACTCTATCCACATGGATCAAGGAGACAATTAGGTCTTCCTTCCTTATTCAGGAGTTATTCCCTCCAGTTTTTTCTACGGCCCACTCGACCAGGGCTGTGTCGACTTCTTGGGCTGAGTACCGGTCCTTACCTTTGGACCAGATTTGTGCGGCTGCATCATGGTCATCCCAGTTGACCTTTGTCAAACATTATCGTTTAGACGTCCGCAGTTCCCAGACAACTGCCTTTGGTCAGACAGTCCTTGACGTTGTAAGGCGAGGAAACCCTCCCTAGGGGAATTACTTGCTATCTCCCCATATTGTGCTGCTGTCGGACGTAAGGGGAATCGTTGATTGTAATGTCAATCTGTATTCCCTTAGTCCAGACAGCAGCACAAGGCTTCCCTCCCTAGAAGCTTGTTTCCTTTTACTTTATAATTTACACAGTGGAGGGAGGTCTCAGGAGCCCTCTTATAGGGCTAGTAGGAGGCACCTTAAATTTGGTGCTAATTAAAGGTTCCACTGTCCTAAACAACACACAGGGGCAGAGATACCCCATATTGTGCTGCTGTCTGGACTAAGGGAATACAGATTGACATTACAATCAACGATTTCTTTCTGCCCATGAGGTGGAGATGGATCTCGTAGAATGTGCCCTGATGAATCCGTAATCCACCTCGCTAGAGTGGGCTTAGATGCCTTTATGCCCTTTATGACTTCCAGAAAAGTTTTTTGACCTCCTAAATGATCATTAACCTACTAAATGATCTGGATCTGTTTAGGTATGGCTGTTCTTATGCATCTGGCAATGTCTAGGAAGTGTAACTTGGCCTCCTCTGAAGTTCTACAGGACAGAAAAAACACTGTTTGGGGTGGGGTCTTTTTCCCCCTTTATAGTTGAGGGGAATTATTTTAAATTGGTATTTAAATTAATTAAACATTTCAACTGTCCTACCAGTATCACAGGGGCAGAAATACCTCCATTGTTGTGCTGCTGGTAGGACATTAGGGGGAAAAAAAAAAGTTACACTGTGACCATGTGACTTATTGAAGAAGGTGAAATGAGGGTAAGGAAAGACACTGAGTAGACTATTATTATTATTATAAGAAAAAAAAATCTATAGATTGTTCATTTAAGTTTAACTATGACCACACGGTTCACAGTTGTATTTTGATCTGGTCATTAATTAGCCTAAGGCTAAGGCCCCACGTAGCAAGTTGCTGCCAAAAAACCTTTGGAAAAGACTGCAGTGGAAGCGTATTGCGTTTTTTTCCGCAGCATTTTTCACAGAAAGTCCGCAGAGTTTTCCTATTACACATATACGGAAAATGCCAGCGTTTCCATAGGTATAATTGACATGCTGCGACTTTCAAAAACGCAAGTGTTTTTGAAATAGCAGCTTTTCCTCTGCAGAATTTTTTCTGCAATTAGCCAGAATCCCATCCACTTTGCAGGTAATGTAAAACAAAGCAATTTCCGCCATGGCGTTCGCGCCGTGGCCATAGTGCTGTGTTTTCGCAATGTGGAGCCTTGGCCTAAAAGATTGTTAAGAAGGAGAGAGAGAAGGGCTGGAAAATGAGCAGTCAGTCTGATGAATTAGATAATGAACTGCATCCAACAGCCTGTATCGTAGTGTTTATACATGCAAGCTGTAGAAGCCAAACAAAGCAACATTATTAATTAAGCCCAAAATATATAGGTCATAAGAAAGGTCACGCAGTCTTCTCTTTTGTGAGTAATCCCCTTTAAGCCAACCGTGAATCTGATGTGCTGAGTAGGATTTTAGCAATAAACTAGGTGTATATTTTCAGAAAATGTATGGGTCAGTAGTATATTTTTTTCTTTTATTTGTATATACCAAAGGTTACACAACTAGTCAGTCAAATGTGAACAGAGCCTAATATTTATTATGCTTACTTATATGGCACCTTTATATTCTGCAGCACTTTACAGATATTGTCAACCTTGTCACATATAGGGCTCACAATTAAAATTCCATAGGAGTATGTCTGTGGCGTGTGGATGGAAACTAGAGTACCCCGAGGAAACTGGCGCAAACATGATATATACATTTTTAAATTAAAGGGAGTCTGCCATCAGGAAAATTGGTATCAAACTAATGACATTACTTTGTAGAGCTGCTTCTACACTTTCCAAACATGCCTTTCTTATTCTGCATTGCAGCTCCATTTTCATGAAAATCTGGATTTTATTATTCAAATTAGATGAAAAGGACTTTAGGGGTGTTTCTTCTCTCCTGGTCAGGGCTTTGCTCTCAGCACTAAATAACTGCTTGTAACTACAGACAAAGTAGGAGATGTCACTCATGCAATGGGGCAGAGCTTGGCAGCAGTTAGGTGTGATTATCTAGTACCATAGAAAGTGAACCCCCAGCAAGAGAAGAAATGCCACTAAAGCCCTTTTCAGCTAATCTGCATAAGAATAAAATAATGATTTTCATGAAAATAGACCTGCAATACAGAATAAGAAAGGCATCTGTGGAAAGTGTAGAAGCAGCTCTACAAGGTACTGTTAATCTGATAACAGTTTTCATGCTGACAGACTCTTTTTAAAGAGGATCTTTTGTGAACTCATAGATGTGCAGTATTACATACCGCTAGAAAGTCGACAGTGCGCTGAATTCAGTATGCGCTGAAGACATAGGTGCCATTAATTTTGGCACCGATATCTCTCCATTGTCAGAAGGGCGGGCCTTACAGCCAAACGTCATCACTGAGCAGTGAGGAACCCTCCACCTCCGACCGTACTGTTCCATTTCTTGCCTGTCTCAGGCCAAGATCTTGCACTCTTATTTTGCCTGCAGACCTCACATAGAATACAAAGTATCACCATGATGTGTCTCATATTCATATAGAGAGATTTCCCTTTCACTTCGTTATTACCACAGCATCATTGAGACCTTTCATGAATGATGTTTTTGTTTTTTCTTTTTTAAGACATTTGGAAATAAATTGCTCTTTTAGTTTTGGAGTCTATTTTCCAGTGTTGGTTCCAGGCTTTGCTGCCAGCAGCCAAAATTTTGCTACACTAGGTTTGGAAAATAATGTAGTCTGAAATCTGATCAGACATCTTGTGCGAGATTGGCTATTGCACATACAACACCAAAGTGTCTCCAGTTGAAATATTCTCTTTCACTGCCAGGATAATGTTCACAATTTTCTGAACACAAAACTTTGAATTATAACATAACCTAACATTAAAATTAAAAAAAAACAAAACAAAACATTTTTTGACAATAGATACAGTGCCTTGCGAAAGTATTCGACCCCCTTGAACTTTTCAACCTTTTGCCACATTTCAGGCTTCAAACAAAGATATAAAATTTAAATTTTTTGGTGAAGAATCAACAACAAGTGGGACACAATCGTGAAGTGGAACGAAATTTATTGGTTATTTTAAACTTTTGTAAAAAATAAAAAACTGAAAAGTGGGGCGTGCAATATTATTCGGCCCCTTTACTTTCAGTGCAGCAAACTCACTCCAGAAGTTCAGTGAGAATCTCTGAATGATCCAATGTTGTCCTAAATGACTGATGATGATAAATATAATCCACCTGTGTGTAATCAAGTCTCCATATAAATGCACCTGCTCTGTGATAGTCTCAGGGTTCTGTTTAAAGCACAGAGAGCATCATGAAGACCAAGGAACACACCAGGCAGGTCCGTGATACTGTTGTGGAGAAGTTTAAAGCCGGATTTGGATACAAAAAGATTTCCCAAACTTTAAACATCCCAAGGAGCACTGTGCAAGCGATCATATTGAAATGGAAGGAGTATCAGACCACTGCAAATCTACCAAGACCCGGCCGTCCCTCTAAACTTTCATCTCAAACAAGGAGAAGACTGATCAGAAATGCAACCAAGAGGCCCATGATCACTCTGGATGAACTGCAGAGATCTACAGCTGAGGTGGGAGAGTCTGTCCATAGGACAACAATCAGTCGTACACTGCACAAATATGGCCTTTATGGAAGAGTGGCAAGAAGAAAGCCATTTCTCAAAGATATCCATAAAAAGTCTCGTTTAAAGTTTGCTACAAGCCAAACATGTGGAAGAAGGTGCTCTGGTCAGATGAAACCAAAATCGAACTTTTTGGCCACAATGCAAAACGATATGTTTGGCGTAAAAGCAACACAGCTCATCACCCTGAACACACCATCCCCACTGTCAAACATGGTGGTGTCAGCATCATGGTTTGGGCCTGCTTTTCTTCAGCAGGGACAGGGAAGATAGTTAAAATTGATAGGAAGATGGATGGAGCCAAATACAGGACCATTCTGGAAGAAAACCTGTTGGAGTCTGCAAAAGACCTGAGACAGGGATGGAGATTTATCTTCCAACAAGACAATGATCCCAAACATAAAGCAAAATCTACAATAGAATGGTTCACAAATAAACGTATCCAGGTGTTAGAATGGCCAAGTCAAAGTCCAGACCTGAATCCAATCGAGAATCTGTGGAAAGAGCTGAAAACTGCTGTTCACAAACGCTCTCCATCCAACCTCACTGAGCTCGAGCTGTTTTCCAAGGAAGAATTGGCAAGAATTTCAGTCTCTCGATGTGCAAAACTGATAGAGACATACCCCAAGCGACTTGCAGCTGTAATTGCAGCAAAAGGTGGCACTACAAAGTATTAACTTAAGGGGGCCGAATAATTTGGCACGCCCAACTTTTCAATTTTTTATTTTTTACAAAAGTTTAAAATATCCAATAAATTTCGTTCCACTTCACGATTGTGTCCCACTTGTTGATTCTTCACCAAAAAAAATTAAAATTTTATATCCTTATGTTTGAAGCCTGAAATGTGGCAAAAGGTTGAAAAGTTCAAGGGGGCCGAATACTTTCGCAAGGCACTGTATACTTGGCACTTTATAATCATGTCTACGATTAAATAGTAATATGTTGTAAAAAGTCAAAGGTTTGTGGCTGAAAGAACCCAAGCAGTGTCCTCTACAGGCTGTACATGGGAGAGCTGACTGTAACAGTCTGTGATTTGGCTTCCTGATGTTAATTGCATATCTTGTTAAGGCTGGATGCAGGGAAGCCCCCAGTACACACGCTACGTACAGCCATAGGGTGCCAATAGCCCACTGGAGGCCAATACACACATTATGGGTTTTCCTAAGATGGAATATGTTAATACACCACTAAAAATAGTTATAGTATAGTAGACTACAATATTCCATGCTACAGAGTGCAGTAATAAAAATGCATATACTGCCTTATTGGAGAGAAAGAAACAAAAAATAAATAAGTCACTATTTGACAAATATGCAAGGTTTCATGATGAATCTGTTCCTTTGTGACATCACAACACTTTGTCCTTATAGGGGCAGGCAGAGATATAAAAAGTAGCCAGAAACCCTGGACAGAGCATTCTAATTTAGAGGACAAGACCCCAGCAGCAGTAGCTGCTTATATGCTGTATGTATATATACAGATGTGGCAGAGGTAACCAGAACTTATGCAATTGGATCAACTACCGAAGACCATAAAATCAATGAAAAGTCTTTGCAAAAACGGTCTTATGTAATAAGATATTACGCTGCACCAGTTTAACCAATTGCAGATGTGTGGGTTAACTCTGCTATGTGTGTGTTTTTATATATATATATATATATATATATATATAATACATATATATATAATTTAATGTATTAAAAAAATAATAATTTATTTAATCACTGCTCTACATTATAGCTCAGTGACCCTGCAGCCCTGGCTCTAGGGGGCCTGGAAAAGACAGTGCTGATGTTCACATGGGGACAATGTGTATAAGAAGTACTTACAGGCCAGCAGCAGCACACAGGTTCTTATGTAGGCCCCTCCTCAGTAGTATATATACAGTCATGACTAGGACTGTGTATATTGTATTGTTGCCAGAATCTGCAGCGCACATATGTGTGCAAATGACTGTGCTACATGGATTATTCAGCAGGATACATCCCAACCTATACTTTACCAGATATCTCACAACTTGCTATGAATATAGCTTTTTTTGTCAAATGATTCCTGCATCCAAAATAATGCAATGAAGAATTTAGCCCGGTATTGTTTTGAAAGTAACAGATTCTGGGGTTATTTAGTTATGAAAATTATTAGCCCATAGGCAGGGGATGGCTCAATATAGCAAACTGGGCAGTACTTTGCTTTTGAATCCCCTGCCGGTATTTGTTGTGTGGGCTGCAGAAGTAACATCAAGTCACCACTACAGCTCATCACCAGCCTTGGTTTTATATATAGGCAGGGGATGTCTTGAAATTATAAATTTATCACAAAACGAGATAATCTCTTTAAGGGCAAGGACACATGGACTAAAATTTTGCTAAATGCAGGATAAAATTGAGTGTCTGAGTGAGTTATCTGCATTTTTTGATCATTCAACACAGACTGTGTTCACATCTACTTTTGGCTCTCCGTGTGAAATCAGTTTTTGAAACAGTCTCAAAATCCTCAAAAACTGATTTCGAACAGTTCGTTTTAAAACCCATTGATTTCAATGGGTTGTAAAAATAATTCACAGGTGTGCGTTTGGCGCATTTCCATCTGGTATCCGCTCTTTGGGTGGAGAAAAAAAAACAAGTCAGACTTGCAGACTTTTTCTCCGTCCAAAAAATAAGGATAACAGACAGACAGCAACAAATCAGTTTTTTTCTTTAACATTGAGGTCTAAGGTGGACACAGATAACCAGTGGATAGTAATCAGTTTGTGTCTGTTTTGCAATCAGTTTTTCTCTCTGCGCATGTTAAGAATGAAGAATGGGAGAAAAAAAAAAAAAATCAATTTGTCAAAAACGGACAGTTTTTTGGACGGACACCCATTGACTAATCTGTCTAAAAAGACAGATTTGGGTATCCGCTGTGTAACCATTTGGGATCCTTTTTGGACCTAACCATTTATTTTTAAAGGTTTGGCAGCGGATGGATACCAGATGCAAGTGTGAACCTAACTTAAAAAGCTATAATTTTGACTTTCAAATACTGATGTAAAACAGTGTCGTGTGAAGTGGCCCACCGTTCATACTAGAAATGTATGCTGAACTGATTCTGGGCAATTCTGAAACATGTAGTTCACCACACTACTCACAACTGGAAAAAAATATTTTTATTAAAATCTAATAGCATCTGTAAAGTGTATGCTGAAAGGACAATTTTGACATATATTTGGCTCATAGAAACCTGAGAGGATGTTACAGGATACTTAGGTAGCAAAACCTATGCTCCACATAACCGATAAATACATATTATGTGTGTAACTGGAGGCTTAACTTACGTAAAGTTGTGTGTTTATGCTCTGGTGGATCAGACATCATAAATATATATGATCTTCAGTCTATTATACTACTATATGGGGACATGTGCAGCCATTATAGTTACTGAGTAGTGTCCTATAGTGTTATATTTATGGCCAACCTAATCATATAAATCAAAGTGACTTTATTAACATGTAATAGTGAACAGTTTTCCCAACGTAGTGCGATTACTATGGCAGGGAATTCTTGTCTCAGTACTATCCCGGTAATAAACCATTGCAGTGTACAGTCTAATTCACTGAAAGTAATGACAGATGATGATGATGATGATGAATGATATGATATGGACTTTTGTCCCAGACTTAAGGCATTTGGTTAGTTTTTCTTTTCTTCTGTTGATCTAATGCTGATATTCCTTAAGCAGTTGGTTGGCTATTACTAGTCTTTGGATCTCACTGGTGCCTTCATAGATTTCTGTGATTCGTGCATCTCTATAATGACGTTCAGCAGGCATCTCTGTCACATACCCCATGCCACCAAGAATCTGAATGGCCTGGAAAGATCAGCAAGTACAAAATCAGTGGAAAGTCCCCAACACATGAAAACCCCAAAGCAATTTTCTTTTTTTTTTTTTTAACAAGACAATAATATAATTTAGAACTGGTAAGTGTGTCAGTGGTGGCTTGTGACAGCTCTAGGGCACCTAGTAGTCATTCCTGAGCCCGCTGTTGCAATTTGGAAGCTTTTCGATCACACTTATTATTGGGCTCCTAGTGCCATAACTAATAAGATTCATTCCTTTGAAGCAGGCCTATATAAACTGAATGGCAGTCTCATGTAATCAGCCAATGACTGCTCCTCTAATGATGGCTGTGGTAGAAAACACAAAAAAATCCTCATGCAATATCAGTCTATATTTTATACTGTGTACCAAATATATCCCAATGACATAGCCTATAAATGTAGTGTAAAAATGATATAGACCTTTAGCTTTTGCATATTAAGCTTTCCTCAAGACAGAATATCTGGTTCTAGAAAACAGTTTATCTTTATAGCCTCCAGTAGTCAGAAGCTCTTACACATACCTGGTGTGATATCTTTGTAGCGGCCTCAGATGCTGCTAGTTTTGCCATTGCAGCTTCCTAATAAAAGAAAATATATGTTACAACAAGGCAGGGTATCCTAACATGTTGTACTTACTACAGGGTGGAGGACATCTTACCTTGGTAAAAGGCTTTTTGTTATCCTTCAGCATTGCTGCTCTCCAGGTCAGAAGCCTTGCACTCTCCAGTGCTAGAGCCATGTCTGCCAGCTTAAACTGACAGGTGGAGATTGATTTAAAAAATAGACAAAACAAGCTAACAGCACTAAAGATGATAAAGCAAGCATCTCTTTAGGTTTTATACCTGGATAGCTTGCAGTTTGGTAATTGGTGCACCAAATGCAATCCTCTTCTCTGCATAGTCCACAGCACAGTCCAGAGCGGCCTGAGCAATACCAAGGGCCTGCGATGCAATGCCAATCCTACCAGCATCTAAAGTTTGCTGAAAACAAAGAATACATTTCAAAAAGATCTAATATATATACAAGCTGATACACAAAGAATACAGAAGACCGTTTACCATAGCAATTTTAAAGCCCATTCCAGACTGTCCTAGTAGATTCTCACGCGGTATGCGGCAATCTTCAAAAATCAAGTTGGCAGTGGAAGAAGCCCGGATTCCCAATTTATCTTCTTTCTTTCCAAGAGAAAGGCCTGGAGTTGGCATCTCAACCAAAAAAGCACTAATACCCTGTAAAAGTAAAAACAGAAGCCTTACTGCATGTATTTTATACAGTATTGCCAGATATACCCACTCTCATAAGCAGATATGAAAGTTATTAAAGGGTTATTTCCAACTCCAGTGGATATGTCATAAATGTCTGATAGATGTGGTCACCTCTACTCTCATTGGATGAAGCAGCCGAATCACCAGGTGGTATGGAAACACCCATTAGCTGTGGGGCCCTCATCTATTGAAGATGTATGGCATATCATCTGAATGTCCTGACCTGGGTATACCCCCTGTGTGCCAAAAAGTGCATATGCAGGTTTCTTACCAACAGAACCTCATTGTTATAGCCATCTCTTGTAAGTGGTCTGTCTTTTTTAAGACTACATTTGTAGTTTCAGAAATGTGTTGTAAGAATCTTGATGGTCTAAAAAGTATTAAAGGTCTGTATGTTGCGACAGCAGCATCACTTCAAATGATAAACATGAGAAAAGACATCCACACATAGAGGTACAGTATGTAAGATTTTTATTCTTAAAAATGACCTTTCAACACCTCCAACAACTCAGTTCTTTACATCCTTCAATATGCGCTGCTCCACTGATTCTGGCACAGCTGGAATTTTTTATCTAGTCCCTACAATTCTCATGCAATCATTACTATTAGTTTCCTTTTGCTCTACTGTCAGGTGGGCGGTCACTATCTTCCTTCTCCATTCCAGGTCCACCCAGCTGACAGTAGGGAGCATAATTTTGCTGAAACTAACAGTAATGCTTGCATGGGAATAGTCACGGCTAGAGAAAAAATTCCAAATGTGCCAAAACAGTGGAGGATGCAGGGCTGTGGAGTTGATAGGCCAAACCACCAACTCCAGCTTCAACTCTATTTTCCACAGCCTGACTACTTCGTAAATGGCTGACAGCCATGGTAAGTCAGAAGCAGTAAATATCCAATTTATTAAAAGCTAGTGATTGAATTCATATATAATAATAGAACATAAAAAAATTGTGTAATATAATTAAAAATAATCATTTTATTTTGAAGCAGGAAACTTTTTTTCTGACTCACACTCCACCCAAAATTGGTCTAGACTCCACAAGGAAGCAAAAAGTTGGAGATGGTAGAGGTGGTGAAAACTCCTCTAAGTTCAACTATAAGTTTAGATTGTGATCCCTACTACTTGTGACAGTAAGTAATGACAATGAAGCAGATAAATTAATATATATGCACCAGAATTCTGTTGTAATTTGCGCCAAAAAATTGGCTTATATGCTTTAAACCTCATTTTCTATGTGTTTTAGACACTTTCTAACAGTTTATGCGCTCATATGGCATGTGGGTAGGGCTTGTTGAAAAGGGGGCATGGTGTAATATGCTAAACTGTAAGCCAGAAACTGCACCACAATTTCAGCCACTGTGCCATATTTTGTTGGAGACTAAGCAAATTAATAAGTGCTCCAAATTTTCAAACAGCATCAGACATCTTGGAAAAGCTGAAGTAGTTTAAGAATGCCTAGTCTAACTTTGCACTGTCTAAAATCTAGACAGTTTTAGTTTATCTGCCCCAATGTCTGTAAAACGATGCAGAATATGTTGGCGCTATATAAGCATAAGAAGTAAATGAATAATAAGTGAATATAAACAACATATTTTTGCAGATTTTATGAGAAGAAATTTCAACCTACCACATCGTAAAAAAATAAAAAAGGAAATCAAGGTGTAATATTATTAGCAAACAACATCTGAAATGGGAAAAGTTGTGAGTGCATCACTCACCTTGTGTTTCATGGACTTATCTGTTGTAGCAAAGACGACAGCTGCAGAGGCTTCCCATGCGTTTGTAATCCAGGATTTTGTTCCATTTAGAACCCACTCTTCTCCATCCAAACTGGCAACTGTACTTGCTGCCCCTGCATCACTGCCATTTCCTAAAAATAACCACATTGGTAATTTCTCTGCAAAGCACAATTACTACCAACTCACCACCAGTCACTAAAAAATGTAGGATGTCTTCTATGTGCATACATTTCCATATTCAGTTATTTATGTTTATGATTACATTTCCCCAAGGCAGAAATACAGATAACTATTGGACAGGGCTCCTTTTCAGAAGCAGTACGGCCTTTACTGTAGGTGGTTAAAAGGGTTTTCTGGGCAAAAAATTATTTTTCAAAAAGGTCTGTTAGTGCTATGAATAGGTTAATAAGTGCAACCAAATACCTTTAAACAGTGTTTTGAGTGATTTCTGGGTTTCTCTGTGAGCTCCTGGCACCTTCTGCATTTATTTACATGGGTAGCTTTCTGTTCTGTTTTCCTACAACCACCATGATGCCTTGCACTTCACTCAGAGCTGTCTCCCTCCCGCTCCCTTTCTCACTCACACCCCCCTCCTTGTTTCCCTAGCTAGCCCGCCCACGACTAGCCCTTCCTAACTAACTCAATCCCCCCCGCCCCATCATACTTACCTGTCTTTCCGGCAGAATATTCTCGGCACGGAACTTCACTTGTTCTGGGCACACCTGCGCAATAGAGCCGGAGTGACGGCATGCGCAGACGTCAAAAAGAATAGGTGCTGACCGCTTAGAACAAGTGACATCCTGTGCCCAGAAGATCCAGACAGGAAGACAGGTAAGGGGGGGGCTTAGATTAGAAAGATTGTTTTATTCCGGATAACCCCTTTAAAGTTGGACATATTGGGGAAGGTTAAGTAATACTATCTGAAAGTTAGAGTAGACAGTCTTAAACTTCACCAGTCTATGGGCGGTCAAGAAGTGGTTAATTATTTGCATAAGAATAAAACAATGATTTTCATGAAAATGGAGCTGCAATGCAGAATAAGACATCTTTAGAAAGTGTAGCAGAAGCCCCACAAGGTACTGTCACTAGTTTGATACTGAATTTCCTGGTGAGAGACTAGTCTAGTTTAAACTAGTCTAACTTTACATCTCCTTTTAGCTGGCTTAGTTTATGCAAAAAACAAAAAAAACAAAATTTGGAACATTTTTGGTGCATAGTGGTGCAATTTAGGCTATGCCTCCTTCACACACAGCCATCCCTCTTTGTAGTGAAAGTATCTAAAAGGTATCTAAAAGTACCTAAAACACTTAAACACTTAGATAAATATGGCACAAGGCATGTTATACACAAATTACACCACAAGTCTTTGTCATGCAAGCAACTGTACAAAACAGCTTGAAAGCACCAGACTTGGACATGTGTGTACTGTGTGTTGTCTACTGGACAGTTCTTAGGAATAAATGAAGTTGCACAACAGTCTTGCATTTATATCCATACAAGTGGAAGAAATTAACTTCCATTTGGGTTTTATGATAGCTAGTATCAACATATGACATTTGACTGCTGCTGAGCTCTTGCTACTCAATTTTTGAGTGGTAACTTTTAGGGCTCATGCACACAGTTGTACTATGGCTCAGCTTTGTACGCAGCAATAGCAGGGCTTCCATAGAGGTCTATGAGGGCACAACTGAACTGACGTACACCTCTGATTCCATACTGGGGTTATTTGTGTTGTATTTCAAATAAACACAGTATGCATTCATATCTGCAGAAATAAGAAATGTGGCTTTGAAAACCCCATTCTGGTATAAATAATGTAAACTGTTTCAGATTTTCAGTGCAGCATCTACAACATGCTACAACTTATGCCTCAACTTAACCCTCAAAGGTCATGTAAACAGCAGAGCTGATGAAGCGTGCTAAAATATCATCTCTTTATGTATCTGGCAGAATGAACCACTAATGAAACCATAGGTACTGTATTATACATCTGTATGCAGTTATGACAACAGTTTAAGATGTTCAGTGTGTCTACATTGTATCAGTACATTGTAACGGACCATCCTTTTGAAGGAGTAAAGCTTTACATCACTATAGTCACGAAAACCATATACTCTATGATCCTCAATAGGCCACATTCATACATGAAGAAGCTGAGCAATATGGGGGGAAAATGTAGGTTTTAGAGCTGTTTAGCCAGCCATTCACTCTTCAAGGGCCTACGGATGTAAAAGAGAGCAGTTCACGGTTCCAGACCATGTCTCTCCACTTCTGAAGGCACCAGAACAGATAACTATTGACCTGTTAGGGGAACCAAACTAGACAACCCCCCATAAAGTATACAAAATGTGAAGTTTGCAGATGCTGAACTGTTGTTATCATTTACACACATGCATGAAAATATAACAAGAAAAAAAAAAAAAAAAAAATATGTAAAACCCTTCCTTATAGAGGACTGTTCACGACCTATGCTAAGTCCAGCTCTTTGCATCAGTTATTAGGTGCTGCTCCACTGATTCTGGCACAGTTGGAATCTTTTCTCTAGCCGCCACCATTCCCGAGCACTGAGTGCTGTTAGTTTTGGTGCCTGATATTCTATTTAGATTGTAAACTCTCACAAGCAGGGCTCTCATTCCTATCATTTCATACGTTAATTCTTTGTTACATTGCACTGTCAAATACTGTCTGTTCATGTACCCTTTGACTTGTAAAGTGCTGAGGAATATGTTGGCGCCAGATAAATAAAATAATAATAATAATAATACAATAATGCATTTAATTTATATAGCACCAACATATTCCGCGCCACTTTACAAAATGTAGGGTTCAAGTACAGACAAAAAGATACATTACAGAGAAATAGTCAAGAGCTTACAATCTTTAATTTGTGCTTGAACATGTAGAAATTGGGGGTTAATCTGATAGTCCGGGATAGAGCATTCCAGAGAAGTGGTGCAACGCAGGAGAAATCTTGTATACGGGAGGGGGAGGTTCTGATAATAGAGGATGTTATTCTTACGTCATTGAGTGAACAGAGAGCACGGGTTGGGCGATAGACAGAGATGAGAGAGGAAATGTAGGGAAGTGCAGAATTACGGAGAGCCTTGTGGATGAGGGTGATAAGTTTATATTGTATTCTGTATTGAATAGGCAGCCAATGTAGTGACTGACGCAGACCGGAGGCATCGCTGTAGCGTTAAGACTGATAGATGAACCTGGCTGCTGCATTCAGAATAGATTGTAGAGGGGAGAGTTTAGTAAGGGGAAGACCAATTAGAAGGGAGTTACAGTAGCCAAGGCGAGAGTGAATAAGGGGGCGAATAAGGGTTTTTAATGTCTCTGTGGTAAGGAAAGGGCGGATTCTGGAGATGTTTTTGAGGTGGAGATGACATGAGCGTGCAAGTGATTGACTCAGACCTTTCCTTCACCCCCTCATATCCAAACATAACCCCGAGGCAGCAGGCATACTGCCTAGGAGATGTGGTAAGGGCGGAGACTGCAATGAAGATATCAGGGATAGGTCTATTAGATGGTGGAAACAGCAGTAGTTCCGTCTTTGAGAGATTCAGTTTCAGATAAAGTTAAGACATGATATTTGAGACAGCAGAGAGACAGTCACTGGTGTTCTGTATTAGTGCAGGGGTGATGTCACGAGATGACGTATATAATTGGGTGTCATCAATAGCCAAATCTAGTGATGGTTTGTCCAATAGGAGCTGTGTAATGAGAGAAGAGCAGGGGGCCTAGGACCGAGTCCTGAGGAACCCTAACGGCAAGGGGAAGAGACAGAGCCTGCAAATGATACACTGAAAGTGCGATCTGAGAGATAAGAGGAGAACCAAGAGAGCGCGGTGTCTGTGAGGCCGATAGAGGAGGAGTTGATGGTCAACAGTGTCAAATGCTTCTGAGATATCCAGAAGAATAAGAAGAGAATAGTCAACATTAGATTTAGCCGTCAGGAGATCATTGGAGACTTTTGTGAGGACTGTTTCAGTAGAGTGCAGAAGCCAGATTGTAAGGGGTCAAGAAGAGAGATAGCGGAAAGATAACGAATTAAACAAGAATAAACCAAGCGTTCCACGATTTTGGAGATGGAGGGGAGGTTAGAGACAGGTCGATAGTTAGCAGCACAGGACGGGTCAAGGGAGGATTTCTTCAATAGCGGGGTTATGACAGCATGTTTAAAAGAGGATGGAAAAATTCCAGGAGAGAGAGAAGGGTTAAATATTTTAGTAAGGTAAGTGGTGACAGCAGGCGACAGAGACTGGAGAAGGTGTGAGGGGAAAGGGTCACTACTGCAGGTCGTAGGGCGAGAAGAAGAAAGGAGCTGAGAGACTTCCTCTTCTGTAACAGGTTCAAAAGATGAGAATGAACAGGATGAAGTGCGGTAGGTGAGGGGATCAATGCCACCTGGGGATTGGGCAGCTATTTCCTGACGGATCTTAACAATTTTATCATGGAAATAGGTGGCCAGGTCCTCTGCACTGAGGTCTGTGAATGGCGCCTGCACCTTGGGAGTGATTAAGGAGTGAAAAGTTTCAAAGAGCCTTGTATGGTTACAGGAGAGATGAGAGGTGAAGGGCAGATCTATAGCTTTTGAGCATAAACTTGAAGTGGAGGAAGTCTGCAGGTGTACGTGATTTTCTCCACAGACGTTCAGCACACCTAGAGCACCGCTGATAAATTTATTATTATTATTTAGGCTTTATACTGTCTGGTGGGCAGTGTCAGGCAGGAGAAGACAAGGGGTGTGATTCTGAGCTCTGAAACTGTACATCTCAGACTGGAGCTCTGAATCACACTCCTTTCCTCCCTGAAGCCTCCCACCTGATTGTACAGAACCTAAATAATAAATAACTTTATCTAGCACCAACATATTCTGCAGCATATCAGGCATCAATTTATTACTCCACTGATTACTCGGGAATGGTGGGGATTAGAGAAAAAATTCCAACTGTGCAGGAATCAGTGGAGTGGCGCCTATTAATAGATGGTGATTAACTGGAGTTGTTAGGGGTGGTGAAAGGTCCTCTTTAAAGGGGTTGTCTAGGAATAGTAATTGTACTTGCATGCGTTTTTTTTGTTTTTCTTTTCTTTAAACCACAGAACCTGGGATGGTTCTGACCCTGGGTCTCATGACTGAAAATGGCATGGGTCACTCTGCCTCCTCCCCTTTCCACAGGTATCTACTAAAGTCAGCCCCCACAGCACAGGTAACTAGGAGTAAAAATGGGAGAGAAGGAAGGAGGAGCAGCGATCAGGGAAGAGGGCTGGTTAGAGGTCTTAAAACTTAGGTATTTTTTCCTCTTCATGCTTCTCTGCGCATGCTCAGAATAAAGGGGGGGAGAAAATAAAAATGGATTTGTCAAAAATGGACAACCATTGACTAGCCTGTCAAAAAAGACAGTCTATGGTAAGCGCTGTGTAACCGATTGTGACAGGTTTTTTGTTTTTTTTTGACAAATAAGTTTTGTTTTATTTTTTTTTAATATGGATTTGCAACGGGTGGATATTAGGCACAGGTGTGAACCTAGCTTTATACATGGATCTAAGTTCTTTGTTTTCTCCTCCATTTATGTGCTCTCATGTTCTCTGTCTGGTTGGTCTTATTTAAAAAAAAAAAAAAAAAAAAATCAGATATTAAAAATGAGACACTGAACACTAGTGAAAATGAGCCCTTATTACACTCGTAATTCACAAACCTGGTTCACTGAGTGCAAAGCAGCCAACCTTGTCCCCACTACAAAAGGGAGTAATCCATTTCTTTTTCTGTTCTTCAGTGGCGTTTTTGAGGACTGGCCCTAAATAAAGTGACTACAAAAAGAGAAAAGAAAATAATGAAAACAATTAGAACAGGTAATCCAATTGTTAAATGGTTAATACAATGCCTTACAAAGAGGTATTATATTAAATAAGTCAAAATGATATTGTCATGTTTGTTTTTTCTCTAGGATGAAAAGGTGAAAATATATATGCTCCACTAACCTTGTCCCAATTTCAGGATCTTCAGAATTAATAAGAGAATTTATGTGCATAGGGATTGTATTTTGCATTTTTTTTTTTAATTAGTGCCGCCATCAGTTGTCACTCTTGGCGACTGTATGACTACTTTTATTTGGGTACATTTCTACAGAAAAAATGGTAGATGCACAAGTAACAAGGGATATTAACTACACTGATGCACCCTGCAATAAATGCATATACTAAAGCCATCAATATGGTAAATGTATTTATTCATCTGTCCCTAAATATATCTGGACATGGACGAGTCATGGAATCTGATTCACTAGAACAAAGGTCATACACTCTTCTATTATTATTGTAGCTAGTTACGATAAATGTAAAATCTTTCTGTTCTCACGTTGTTGACACTCATGACGACTCCAGTGGATGCACAGCCACGGCTGATTTCTTCCAACGCGATAGAATAGGCCAAGTAGTCAAGCCCTGCTCCACCTAGGTCTTCTGGAATTTCCACTGACAATAGTCCCATCTGTCCCATCTTCTGGACCTGGAGGCAGGAGTTAAATGAACCAGAGTGAGTTAGTTCCCAATACAGCTGATTTTAAGAGAATTAGATGACAAATAATATGGCTGCCATTACAATTCCCACAGTGGCTTCTATCACATTAGTGAATTATGCGGACATACAGGAATGGCGTATGTATCACTGAATAATAAAGATCTGAAGGAGTTTGAAAAAGCTGCGTGGTAATCTCCATGACAGCTTTAACAGTGGTGGCCGTACACATTAATTTAGACAGATCCAGCTGTCATTCTAATGTGTGTGTGGAATATTATGATAAGCCACTGTAAGAAATGTCTGGTCATCCCCACACTGAGATCAGGATTTATTGGGTGAGTGAGGAAGACAGCCATCAGGCAAATAATCCTTCAGATAACAAGCCTCCTGACTCTCAGCCAATGGAGATTCTGAGGGGGAAAGAAGGATCGAACATGTTGGACTTCAAATTGTTAGAAATCTTAAATGGGTTGTCAGGGGACCACTTACCTGGTGATGCTTTAGATGGACCCTCAGGTATTGTGATCAGAGGCAGCGTTCACCTCCCTGGGTCACTCCACCCACTCCTAATTACCTGTGAGTGCGCCCCAGGGAGCTGAACGCTGCCTCTGCTCTCATGACCCTGGGGTTGAGAAGTCGCAGGAACCCCCGGGTCCATCAAAAGCATCCTTGTTGGATTATTTCCCTCTCCTCATGGAAATAAACATATGTTTTGGCCATGCCGGATGTGTACGTATGTGGGGGAGTTGTGAGAAATAGCTGTGAGCTGAACAACTTTTAGGCTGGATTTACACTAGATATCTGACCAGTCAAACTAATTTCACTATCTGTAATGCTTTATTCACATGAGTGAAAAACGGATGTGACTTTTTTTTTTTTTGACAGACAGAAAAAAAAACAGTCCTTTAAAAAGACTGACAAGTTCAATATTTGACAGCCACACGGCCTCCACTGCAATCATTGGGCTGGGCAATTATAACCTAAATTAAAATGGCAATTGACGGGCATTTTACCTCAATTACAATTAATGATGATTATTTAGGTCAGGCATTTTTTAAACCATGCCCTTTTTACAGTGTGAGTATGTGTTGGGCAAACCTCACGAGATTCGTCTCACAAGGTTCGCCAGATGATTTTGTTCATATTAAACATGGCCGAACTTAAACTGCCATTATACTCTGGGGTCTCTTCAGACCTCAGAGTATAAGGAGTGGAGGCCAGGGTCCGTGATCAGAGTTACTCATCTGAGCTCCGACACGGCTCCCTGTTCTCTTCGGCACTTCTGACTAATGTCAATGTCTGTAAAGCGCTGGGGAATATGATGGCGCTATATAAGTATGCATAATAAAATGTCAGGGATCGCTGAAGTCTGTGATTGGGCCTCAGAGTATAATAATGGCAGTTCTGATTCAGGCATGTTCGGTCTGAACAAAACTGCAGGTAGAACCTTGCAAATATTGTAATAACGGACATGAACAAAATTATGTCAGTTATCCTTGTTGAAATTTGGTTTTGGTTATTTTTCAATTAAATCACTCATCCCTCAGGGCACCGATGAGTTGAAGACAATGATGAAGCAGGAGTTGTCTGCTCCCTGTTTCACCATATATCCCATCTCTGCTCCAGGAGCTGCAGGTGTGATGTGATGACGTCACTCACATCATGTCTGCAGCTCCCTGAAGACTCCGGACAAGAGACAGCAGGGGAGCGAGGGTTTTTTTTTTTTTTTTAATGTTAGGTAGTAGAGGGACATAATGTTGTGGAACGGAAATTAAACAGGTGGCAACTGGAGGGAGACATTAAACTGTGGGGACATGGGGGCAGATGGATGATATATTATAATGTGAGAACATACCAGGTTAGGGTGACTTTAGGGGTATTAAAATAAATGAATGGGCGGAGTGGAAGTGGGTGGGGAAAAGTTTGCCACGGCGCGCAGGGCACATTCTATCCCTCTTTCTGTCCTTTGAAACTTGGGAGGTCACTCCCACTAGGGAGGCATTATACTGTATGAGGGCCACTAAGGGGAATTATACCATGTGGGGGCCATTATAATTGGTGCAGGTCAGGTATTACCACTAATGAAACCTCTGCACTGGGTCCTCCAATGTGTTAAAATTGCCCTGCTGCATATATATTAGTAAGGAAGCTTATCCAGTGCAGCTTCATTTAATTCTGTAATAATGGAAGTCTATGGGTGGTGGGTGTCTCTGTACTGCCTCCAATGCCCAGTGTATAGGTTAAATGGAGGCCATAAACACGAGTTATTTTTCAGAAGATGTTAACAGAATTGAGTAGAAAAAAATCCAGTGCTTGTAACTGTCGGATGCACTGGCACTTGTAGAACACCAGCTGGGAGGCGGGACCGTGACACAAACTGTACAGGAAAGGACGATGAGTGGGTGAAAGGGCAGGAGCGAGTGCGGGAGGGTCAGCCCTGGCACTGCTGTCACACCTGTTCCCTTGGGTACCGGTGTTCTCGGTCCAACTGGGCAGCTATGGGCACCAGCTCTCTCTCGGCGAACTCTCTGCATGTGTCCCGCAGCATGCGGTGAGTGTCCGGTAACTCAACCGTCTGATACACCGTGTGCAAGCACCGGGGAGCTGTGGAGACAACACAAAGAGGTCAGCTGCTGGCCAAAGGTCACAGCATGCTCACTAGCCATGCCCTCAGCTCACCTATGTGCGTCGGCCTCCATGACCGGCACAAGACGGTAATTCCCCGTAACATGTCTGTCCCACTGTCCTTTCACCCCCTGAAGAGCCGCGGCTGAAGTCGTAACCAGGCTCCGCCCCTCAGTCACTCACGTCCCCAAGACGTAAAGCCGTCACGTGATCATTGTAAATTCAAGGTCAGGTGACTCGACTTCTAGGCGGATTATTGGCTCTTGTCTCACAGGCAGATCCATAATAAACATACAAAGCCTTGTTATTAGTTTCTCAAAAGTACTTTATTATTTCTTACAGAAAAATACAAGTAAGTTGTGAATGATGGGAAGTGTTACCCTCAAGGTAAGAACAGTACAGAGTGACAGTGTTACCACATAGAACTCTCCTTTAAATAGTTACATAAACTTAGTAATGCTTCACCTTCAAAGGCACAGTAACTTCTACAATTATTTGCTAGCACTTGCACACGTGGAAGTGGCTAAAACAATTGAGCAAGTAAACTTTGTCTACTGTGTGATATCCAAAGCTGTTAAAGTTGTACCCTTTCAGCAAACCAAACCCCTTTCCTGCCAAATATGCATAATAAATGCACAGCCTGTAGGCCATTGTACTTATACAAACTAAGACAGAATTCCTTTAGTTTAGCATATCTGCCCTACAATGTATAGTTCAGCAACAAGCCTCTAGAAGTACATAACCCCCATCAATTATGCTCAGTGGAAAGAATCTGAATATGGAAAACTTCAGGCCATTATGTATGCTAGCACCTTTCCAGAGTCACCCCTTTCAATGTCATACTTGACCTTGGAGAAGTCAGCTAGGTCACAGAGAGACCCATTGCATCCACCACATCTCAACAAGACAGGGTAATGACATGGCAGAAAACAGCAATGTGTAGATTAAAAAGCCCATGTGACAAAACATTTTTTTACGTTACACAAAATGAAAAATACATAAAGCGTTTCAGAAATAAACATACAAAAAAGGAATCTGTTCCAAAGTCAGAAATACAATTTTAGACAAACATTAAACCTAATTGTTTACAGCATATGGACATAATCCAGTAGATTCCAGAATAAGCAGCATAACAACCCCCCCCCAGGCTGGAGAGACATCTAGTTTTTCGTGCTGAGTTTGTTGCAGTTTCCTGAACAAGAGTTTTAAGTGGCTACAAAAGGAATGGGATGTGTGTATATAATTTATTGCTCACTTCTGTTAAATCCACCCCTGGAACCACAGCAAAATGTGCACAAAAAAAACCAAACAAAAAAAAAAAAAACAAACACACGCACACAACACAATGGGCAAATTGATTAAGACTGGAGTTTCCTATGTCAGTCTTAATTAATGTGCATCTTGCACCAGCGAAGGAATTCAGAGGCCTTGTAATAATTCATGAGCAGCAGGGAGGTCCCTGCTGTTTTTTTTTCACTGTGTTTCTGCAACATGTGACCTTTGCCCAAAATGAGCTTCCAGAGAGTAAAAAATTAAGCATATTATTAGTGGGGACTAGGTCCCAATTCTAGTCTATGCCAGGTATGAACTGGTGTAGATTTCCATTCTAACTCACGCCAGGAAACTAGTGTGAGTTTTATTAAATCAGCCAGGCCAGGGCGTCCCCGCCTTGATCCCCACTGTATAACACCCACATTCACAGAATGTGGCTGGCGAGGCACGGATGGGGGCTTAAGGCGTAAAAAACGGCCTTTTGTCAGATGCGCATCACAATATGATCCAGCTACACACGAAACCTGGTGTAGAGGTAATAATGAATTCGCACCAATATGTAAAGCACAATCAGCCAAATTTGGCCTATCAATTACCATTTTTCGCAAACTCGATTCTTTTTCTAACCTGCTCCTCCAACCAGTTTAGTTGGATATGTTGATGGCGGGACTATTCGTATGACCAGTCCTACCACAATGGTCAACTTTTACCCCATGTGTATGGCCAGCATTAGAATGAAGGGGTTCTGCTGTATATATAGGCTTTAGAATAGTACCCGTTAATAACATCATGGCAGTGTTTTTTTCCAACATGTTTTATCTCCCCACACCCACCTGTAATGGGCATCAAGGAAGTAGCAGTTCGGATAATCATCTTACTCAGCACTTTCTTCACATAGTACAACTGGTTCTGTTCCTTTAGCTCTACATATGATACAGTGTTTGCAGTGTGGAATGGATAGATCTTTCTATAAGCCTAATAAACTCACATTGAAGTAAATTTCTGTACACAAGCCACTCAGACAGTTACAGCGCACACTTCTGAGGAATGGAATTGAGGATGATACTTCAAGAACTGCTCAGTAAGATTATCTGTATTGCTATTTACCTGATGCCCATTACTAACAGGAGAACATACATGTTTGTGCTGGAATGTCCCTTTAAAAGCGCTTAATATTCCTAAATACATTGACAAGGCCTGCTATGGACTCAGAATAGCCATCTACCCATTACAATTCTTAGCCCGTCTAAGTTTTTATGGAAGATATTGATCTGTTCTCTCCTCCAATCTCTCACTCAATGGCACCTGGTATTTGGGTATTAAATTATTGCTTCTGGCTTCATTGGACAATACAAAAATATAATTTAAAATGGAATAAAGCTTTCCAACAACTTTTGATTTTCTGGATCAATGGCTTCTCACTGGAGTACCAGCTCTAATAAAGCAGAGAAACTGAATTATGGGACGGGCCACTTTAAAACAGTTCTATGTTTTATAGTGGTCAAGATATAACAGTGCTTTTGATGGAAGATGAATGAGGGCATTTTCCAAGACTGCCCTTTCATCTGTATTAATTCCAGAGATCTCATCTCAAAAACAGTGAAGATTGGCTGATTTCACGGAAAGGAACCAAAATATTAATTTATTAGTGTCACAAATGCTGCCAGAAAATCAAAGACTGTTCAAAGGTTTATCTATAAACTCTATTGATGACAACAAAAACAATGAGATTACGGAAATAGGTCCTTTAGCGAATCTCTATTCAAGGAAAAGGGGCCATTTTCACACAATGTTAAGTCAACCAAGTATTACATTATGTAGACTAAGAGGGAAATGTTACAGATATTCACTTATGTCTTTGATGAGAACACATTGTTAAAAATATAAAATGGACCACACAGGAAACAAGATTTTTATTTTTTTTTTTACATTTTACCAAACACTTTTGGATTTCATATATAAAAATGTTATACTGCTCTGTACATTTTATGAAGATATATCTACTCCTTAACACAGCAAACAGGGGGTTATAGTATTGCAAGAACCAAGAATCAAATTATGCAAACCTTTTTTTCTGAAGATTTCCTATATGTAACAGTAACTGTATTCTCGTCCCTCACAGCTCAAAAGGCTGTATATACCTGCTGATAAAAGGAGGATCACACTGATATTACAAAAATAAATAAATATCTTTTGTACAAAGTCTTCAGTTTTGTATTACAGCACTTTATAAAAGGGGAGAAAAAAAAAAAAAAAAAAAGACATTGCTCCATGATGTGTCAAGCACAGGATTGACCTCAAATCCTCTGCTTTTGTCAAGGAATGGTGTATCTCAAAATAGATCAGTCCGAGGAAGCAGATCCTGTTACTGGCCACCATTGTAGGCATAATCTGCTTTATTATGCATGACGAGCTTGTTATCCACAAAGTAGAAACTATCAGATCTGGTCTCATATGGGTTATCAATCATCAAGCGAACTGTGAGTAGAAAAAAAAAAATAAAAAAATATACATAGTTATTTACACTGACCAAAAAAAAAAAAAAAAAACCTACTAGGGCTTTTACAGGCTTTTGAATATGCCATACTGTGAAACTTGTTTTTTGCATTTCTATTTGGTCACCTACAGTATGGGTGGATCTACTATTATACCCATAATGTATTGTGACAACAATTTTGTATTATGTAGGCCTGGAACATACACCAACATCTTTGGGGTGAGCAAAGCCAGGATCCCATCTACACATTGCGGGAAAACACACTGCGATTTCCAAAACAGTCGTGGTTTTGGAAATCACAGTATAGCAATTATACCTACGGAAACACAGATGGTTTCCCTATAGGTATAACTGAAGCAGAAAGCTCTGCGGAAAAAGACGTGATGCATTGCTACCGTGGTTTTTCCTGCAGAGCTTTTTTGTGGGGCCTTAGCCTAAAGAGGTATTCCCATCTCATTCACAGTTTTGGAAATCGCAGCATATCAATTATACCTACGGAAACGCCGGCAGTTTCCCTATAGGTATAACAAGCAGAAAGTCCGCAAAGGAAACCTCTATGTACTTTCTCTGAAAAGCGATGCAGCCAGCTTCATGGGGCCTTAGCCTCAAAGCATGTTAAGAACACTTTTACATATGTTCTAGTGTAGTTTGCAAGCCCTCAGAAGTTCTGTAATTTAATGGAGAGCTGCAATTCAGGATTGGTATAAAATTATTTATGCATTATATCTTTGATATAGGTGGTCAATATGCGATCAGTAGGGATCTGATTTACAGGACCCCTAACGTGGTGACCGCTGTGTCCACTTCACTTAATACCAACTCAGCCCCATTCACTTGAATGAAACTGGGCTGCTGCTTTACCATGTGACTGTTAATGTGATGTCATCGGCACAAGGAAGCAACAGCTTTAAACAGCTGATCAGCATGGGTCCCGGGTGTTGGACACCCACAATCACATAATGATGATCTATCCTAAGTCCGAAAACAGATTTAACTTTGCATGCTTTTTTTCTGGCTAACATGGTAATACCATTGTGCTTGCAAGCTAATGAACCCTTCAGAATTTTCTCTCTCTGCATAAATGTGATCTAAAATTTGTCTAAGCCGATATGTAGGACTAAATCAACAATCACTGGACATGTTCAGATGCAGTTATTGGTGCACAAGGGGGTCACATCACATACTGAAACGTTCACAAACTTTTTCCATTCACAGATATGTGATTTTGGATCATTGTCTTCCATAAATAAATGACCAAGTCAAATATTTGAGTTGTTTCAATTAACTCTATTTTTAGGACTTGTATAAAAATCTGATGTAGTTTTAGTTCAATTTCATGTGCAAATGTAGACATTACCGAAGGCTTCAATAACTTTCAAGCACCACTATACACTTTTTTCTAGTACGAAATCTTCAGCAATACAAATAAATATTATGCCGGCATAAAGGTCACAATGTTGAAAAAAAAAAACAAAAAAAAAAAACAAAAGACGTCTGATACTTATTAATACATCATATTTTTCCTTGCTTTTATAGGCAGCTGCAGACGACATGACATGTCCAACAACAAAGCTATTATTAATGTGCAGGCATATTTTCAGATTATACTGTCCTTCTACCATATTCTTCTCTTTCAGGCACCCAATTGGTCAAGAGTGTGGTGCTCTGCCGCCTCAACACCCACAACATTTACAAGTCAAGCAGAATCTTAAAATACGCATGCCACAGCCCACTGCTGTTTATGCTTGTCTTTGTGACCCATGCTCTGACGTTGTGGAGTCTGGTGGACAACCAAACAGTATTCTAAGATGGTCTAGATGTAATTCCCGTGTGGCTGGATCTAGATGTCAACGTTTGCAAAACCCGCAGCGCAAGACGCTTTTCATTGTAGGTTTTTAAAGGCATAGTATTTGTTTGAAATCTCATCCACCAGGGGCTAACCTGCTACAAACTTGCCATGTGTGTCCCCAGCTTTAGAGTGAAGGCTGGGTTCAAATGTGATGGATTTTCAGGACATCTGCAGTGGATGCTCAACCTACTGAACACACACATAGTTCTGGACTGCAGATTTCAATTAATCACTAATCTGAGGCAGATACTACAACATCATCCATGTGAAAAAATGTATTCTACCTCCACCTCTAGAGCCTAAGGGTTTAGATATTAATTAATTTATTTATAAAATACTGATGCTGAGCGCTGCTCCAAACATACAGACAGAAGGGAAGGAGCAGAGAAAATCTCCCTGCTTATCCACCTGCCACATAGCTTTAGAGCAGGAGCTTTGTATACTGATTTCATTATTAAAATATATTAAATATAAAAAATACTTACTAAGTTCTTCTGAAAGTTGTGGAAATTCATACATGTGTTCACATGTGTTACTGCTGTTTGGAATGCAAAAACCAAAGTCAAAATCAAAGCTTTTAAGGATGCGATCACGGAAATAATGCCTTTCAATCATTCGGAAGCTCTTCACTGGTTTATCGCCTACGGTGAACTCCACACTTTGAGAAGAAAACAAAACATTCAGTAAAAGTTGCAGATGGTATTTCTACAGCACAGGGTTAATTTCTCATTACCGACTGGCTGTAATGGTCATGTTCTACTGACATGACCGAGCATGTGGGACCTAATAGTCCGATCCGTGGAGAAAAAAAAAAAAAAAAAAAAATGCTCTACTTTTTTTTTCTCCCCCACACATAGCCCAGTGACAAGTGTCAACCGCTTTTTACCTGGAAGTGCTTCTGTGAAAACCATCCTAAGGCTGTATGAACACATCGTGGTGCATGAACGGCCACAGTGGAGATGAAACTCACTGCATCATATCAAGTCACAATGAGTGAGCAACCAAACAGATTACTACACTAAGGAACTGACAAAGCTGTAAGTTCCGTACTGTAGAGATCCAGCTGTTTGGGAACTCACCATGACGCAGTAAGTGCCACTTCACATGACTGTGTTCCATGTGCAGATCACGTTTCCTGGACTGAACAGAGCTGTGTTAGATGGAACTTACTCCATGATAGTGAGCTCCCAAACGGCCAGTTTGCTACACTATTAAACTGATATAAAGCTATTACTTCAGTACTGTAGTGATCTGGCTATTCAGGAGATCACTCACTATGATGTAAAGGTACGCTTAACACAAGTGTGTTCACTCCAGGAAATCTTACACACGGAGCGCATTTCCTCGAAGGAATATGGTCATGTACATACGGCCTAAGGATTGCCTAAAGTCTGTTCACAATAGATGGCAACATGTTCTAATAAGATGCCAGAAGCATAGACACAAGTTGGCTGCTAAACTGTAAGTGATTAGATTCAAATTCACACCAACTTTATCTTTAGCTGGCCCAGTCTCGAGTGTCTTAAACTACACCATAAATATAGGACGATTACAAAAGCAAAAGGAATGGACAGACAGAGTGTCTAAACTCTGCCAAAAGGTAAGAGGATGATTTCTGACTACAGTATACTAAAATAGGTCACTGATCATAACTGTGCACTAATGGATCAGAGCTTAAAGCAGCTAAAACTGAAGAAAATATGTAGCTGCTAAACACTAACTGAAGTCTATTGACACAATGGAATTCCTTCTTCAATTACATTGTGTATTTGGTTAAACAGTTTAAGTACACGTAGCTTTCAAAAGGCAGAAAACTATGTACAAACATTTTATTTTGAGACTACTAGGATGGTTACAGTGGTGAATTTACTGCACATACATTCTTTGAAAGAATGAAGTTTCTGTCATAGTGCAGCATTTCTAATGAAACAGCAAGAATTTAGACCCAAGAACAATGCAAGCACTGAGATTATAGATCTAGCAGAATGCCCTTACTGTAAAGATCTCAATGGCTGGATACTAAAAAACACATTAATGCTAAAATATTACATGCAGGACACAGTCTGTAGAAATAGAATTCCAACTCTTTACAATCTCAGTGTATCCTTTTTTGTCAAAATCAGTGTAATGCTGTAAGTCAAAGGTTGGTTTGACAGATATAGCCTTTGACCTCCACACATCAGCTGGGCATGCATATTTATTCAAGAGACAGAAGTTGCTGCCAAACACTGGCACTGGTTTGTTCCCTGAAAAGCGAAGAAAGCTCATACTGAAGTTCAACATGCCCAATCTTCATTCTGAACAACAGCAGTTGTTATTGTACACATTATATAAGCTGATATTTATCTACTCTGTATAAGCAGGTAAAAGAAGCACTATGAGAAATAATATGCATGTTGCTAGTGCATGTATGGTAAACAGATCATTATTAATCTCCTTACTGGAGGGTTTATTTATGACTTATCAGCTAAGTTACAGTCCACCATGACTTCCAAATCACACAGGGGCTATACTGTTGATCAGAAGAGAGTCTCTCTATGCATTCCTATGAGACCCTAAATATGAGAGATATGACAGAGATTCACACAGCCTCGTAGAACTGCATGGAGAGACTGACTTTCAGTACACACATAAGACATGTATGATTTGGAGAGTCAGAGAGAGAAAAAACAAAAACACATGACAACTTGCATAAGGCTTTAGGCAGAATTTCTCATACTTACGTAGCGCCAACTTTCCGAAGCCTAAGAAATGCTGGTGTGAACTGATATCGTACAAAACGCCCGGCACTACAATCCACCTGTCCTGCTTCTTCATCTTCGTCTTCTTGTTCTATTACAAATCAGAACACACAAAATATGTATATATAGAGAAACTAATTCTAATACTCAGCAGCATGATTTGTTTAAAGGAACACTCCTGGACCTCATTAAATTAGACCATCAATGCAATGCTCTATTAGATTTCACTAAACAACAATGTGACAAGGTAAGGACTTAATGTAAGGTAGTAGTGGGGGATAAAAAAAGCATATAGGAAGGGGTGGGGTTCTGTGTGGTCTCATGAGTTGCTGGGGTGGTGAACATAACTACAGAGAACTGTATTGGGGCACAGCTCAATTCTCAATGGAACCCATACATACCCACCATACAGTCATAACAAATGCCAAATGACGGCTGGAACACAATCCATGTGTCAGCCATATTTCCTGCACTGTCCATACCTACATGAATGAAACTCACTGCATCAATAGTGAGCTATGATACAGTGATCTCCTAAACAGCCAGACCACTACTTTACTGAAGTGACAAAGCAGTGACAACTTCCTAAGACGCTATGCGTTCCATTCACAAAGCCATAGTCAATCTGGGAAATACAGCCTGCACATGGACTGTGTTTCACAGATGGAACGCAGTTGTGTGAATAAGGCCTTAAAGATTTCGGGCAGAACAGGGGTGGGGCTTAAATTGTCTTGCAAGTTGGAATTCAAATCCAGGAAACCTCTGTGGACTTTCTGTGAAAACCGATGCGGGAAAAACCACAATGCGTTTCTGCAATGATGACCTAAACTACTGACAGGTCACCAATATCAGGTCAGTGCAGGTCCGACACCCGTCACAACCTCTGAGCTGTTCTCAGCAGCTGATATACAGAGTATGGACAAGGAAACAGACAGCGCAATTCTGTGTATAGTGGCTGAACTGAATTTTGCCCATATTGCAGGAAGTATGAACACACCATAAAGCAACAGAAGAGACTAAAAAGAGGAAATACAACTGAAGCTTTATATTTCTATGTTTTAGCATCCAATACCAGTTTTGGTTTTACTAAGAAAAACTATTTACTGAACGATAAAGCAGAATCCATCTTTTTAATCCAGCGAGAATGCCTTTGGTCAGAAATCTTTACTGTGTTCTATGAACCATTTCCATTGAACACTGCAGGCCTTACCTCATCTCACCTGGTTTTCCCAGGAGTCACTATTTTGACCTCTTACTTCTGCACACCTAAAATTTCATGAGCAATCATCAGGGGTGTTTCCACAGACACCCAATTCTTTGTGTATATAAATGTACATCAAGTATTATATAAGTGGGGGTGTCTACTAAAACGCAGCAGCACTCAGTACATGGCACCAAGACCTATATAAAGCTGAAAATACATTACTACTATAAATATAGGATCCAAGATCATGCTTTATTAGAAAGCCTTGGGCAGGTGGGATCTTGGAACATACTCTAATCCATTAGTGACCAACATATAGACTTTCTATGTCCGTCACTAATGGGCTTTATTTTGCCACAATTAACTTTCTATGTCAATTGTGGCAGAATAATACGGGGGTCTCCCACATGCTCAGGCACGGCTGCTTGGCTGTGCTCCTAATGCCCGGGATTGGCAAACAGCAGATCCAGGAAGTTTAACCCCTTAGATGCCATAGTCAATTGTGACTGCAGCACTTAAGGGGTTTTGGAGGGAGGGGGTTCCTTTCTAGAGCCATTGGAACACCTGCGGACAAGATTGCAGGGATCCAATACCTCTGCATGGCAGCCAGGGGCCTAATGAAGGCCCCCAGGGCTGCCTAAGTATAATCCTGTTAGGCAATGCCAAAGTCATGGCCTATCAAACTGCCTGCCAAAAAAAATGATAGTAAATGCATTATAATGCATTGCACTACGTGCAAGTTAAAAGTTATTTCACTTGCACGCTTAACGGCGGAAAAAAATAAAATAAAGTAAAAAATTATGCCAGAATTACCATTTTTGTCTGTCAGCCACCAAAAAAAAACACTATGAAAAAGCATTATATCAATAATAATTGTATCAATAAAAACATCAGGTCTTCCTGCAAAAAAGAAGCCATTGCACAATTCTGTATACAAAAAAAAAAAATAATTAAATTATGGGTCTTAAAAAGTGGCAATAAAAAAAAAAAGAAAAAAGAAAATTACAAAAAGGGTTTTCACATTGCAAAAGTGATAAACAAAAAAAATTATATATAATATTATTAATAATAATAATAATAATAATAATAATAATAATAATAATACACAAATTTGGTATTAGTTTCAACCTAGTGAATAAATTTATTCGGTTATTTAAGCCACAAGGTGAATGGTGCAAAATTTATGCCATAAAAAGGCAGTAACAAAACTGCTATTTTTTTCCTATTCCTTCCAGAAAGTAAATAAAAGTTAAATCAGTGAGGTATAGCTATCCCAAAATAGCACCATTACACACTACAACCTATCCAAAAAAAAAAAAAAAAAAAAGTTATGGGGTTTGGTACGTGCAAACAGAAAAAAAAAATAGTTTGATCATCAAGGCCTAAAATAGACCGGTCACTAAAGGGTTAATATATATTGTTTATGGATTTCATCCATTTGTTTAGGGGGCCAAACGGGCACTCTTTTGGAACCTGCCTGGCTACTGTAACCACATGAACATCTCCCATGCTGACTTCTACTTACTGGTCCTGATTTTTAATAACTTAAACTGCAGCTTACACTGAATAAAAGTGTCTTTACACAGCATCGTAGACTAAAATATAAAGTTAGGACTATAAAAACATGGCAATGCAAAGAACTTTGTTTTTAAGTTTATAGTATAGGTATTAAAACATACAAACTACATAAATCTGGTATCACTGTAATCGTAATGACCCACAAATAAAGTTAGGCTAGGTTCACATCTTTATCAGAGTCTCTGCCCAAAATTGGCAGAGAGAAAAGTTCTGCACAGAGGACTTTTTCTCTCCACTTGTTTCAATATAAAAACAGCGGAAACCTGATGGACCTCATTATAGTCGAGAGTGAGAGCCCAGCACATATGTGAACCTAGCCTCAACAAGTCATTTCTAACCACACCACCCAATATGGTGAAAATGTGTTTATTCCACCCATTAATTTTTTTCCAGCTGCTCAATACATTTTATGGAATATTAAATAGAAAGTACAATTCGTCTCACAAAAAAAACAAACAAACAAACAAAAACTAGCAACACCATCACCAAAATATGGCTTTGGTTGTATCAAAAGAGGAGTTAAAGAGGTTATTCACGTTTTAAAGTATCATTAAAATAGACCATCAATGTTAGAGCAGTGGGGATCTGACTGTCCAGACCCCCATACATTAGTTGTTTCCCGAGCTAGGTGATGTGCCGCTCACTCAGCAGGTTTTTGATAGCAAACGTAATTGGTACTGCAAGTTTATGTGAGACTGCTGCAGTACCCACAAATAGGGCGAGAGCAGCGCCAGACACAAGAGGTAGCGGCTGATCTGCAGGGGTCCCGATAGTCCTGCTAATCTACAATTGATGGCCTCTCTCAAGGGATGTGGTGTAATCTATTAGTATAATCTAGTGTCATGCACAGTATGTTAATATCATGGCACAGGGCAGCTGTAGCATTGTATAAGGCACACTATTTGTAGGTGGTAATGTTGGTATTATATGATATGACCATGCAGTGCTATGATCACATTTTGGCACATATTTGAGCAGGATTGTTTTGCTATTGTAGGATAGTACTTGGGTCCCACATACTATGATATATTATGCCTGGAATACTGTATGGCAGTATGCTTTATAAAGCAGTATAATCTTTGCAGTGTGCCCTTCATGCCACCTCCTCACCCGAAGGACTGCACTTCCAGGTTGGCTGCCAGTGACTAGTCAATGGCCCCGAGTTGTGCCCCACTAAGTAAAGGCTGCTGCTAGTCGGTACCTGTGCACGGCTTGGAGATCTCAAAGAGCACGGTGCCCGTCTCCAGATCCCGGATCTTAAAGCGAGTGAAATCGATGCCGTAAATGTTTTCCTCCGGTTTACACAAATAATCTAGTGACGAGACAAAGAGTAAAAAGTGAGAGGAAATGTTACGAGAACCGTGCCCGGTGTCTGAAGTCTCAGGAGCTCCGCCTCAAACTTACTCTCTGTCACTCTTGTCAGGCCTAGGACGTGCTCCGGTCTCAGCTCCTTCAGGCCCAGCAACTCGTGCTCGGTGACTGGAATCACTGCTCTGTGATCGGAGTCGCCTCCGTCTCTGCCCTGCCCTCTCCGCGCCTTCAGACGGTTTATTACCCCGCCCCCCGCTTTCTTGCGTTCTTCCTTAGCCGCATCACGGTTCGACCCGCTCATTTCTACAGCAAGATGGCGGCTGCCACCTCCGCTAGTGCCGTAACTATGGAGAGTGGGCGGGCACCATCGTTACTAGGTAACCTAGGCGAGCGTAAGGAGGCACAATTAAATGGGGCGTGTATCCAAAAATGCGTCAACCAATGAGAGTCAAGACTAGAAGTTTACTCTGAACAATGCGAGAGGCCAGGCCAGGGGCAGACTGTGGGTGGGAAGGATCCAGGGAAGTAAAGGTCATGGGTGGCTTATTACCCACCATAGTCACATTCTGGAGCTGAGGGACATGGGCAATTATGTAATAACAGTGCCCAGAAAATATATATATTATATATATATATATATATACAGTACAGACCAAAAGTTTGAACACACCTTCTCATTCCAAGAGTTTTCTGTATTTTCATGACTATAAAAATTGTAGATTCACACTGAAGGCATCACAACTATAAATTAACACATGTGGAAAAAAAAAGTGTGAAACAACTGAAAATATGTCTTATATTCTAGGTTCTTCAAAGTAGCCACCTTTTGCTTTGATTACTGCTTTGCACACTCTTGGCATTCCCTTGATGAGCCTCAAGAGGTAGTCACCTGAAATGGTTTTCACTTCACAGGTGTGCCCTGTCAGGTTTAATAAGTGGGATTTCTTGCCTTATAAATGGGGTTGGGACCATCAGTGGTGTTGTTCAGAAGTCAGGTGGATACACAGCTGATAGTCCTACTGAATGGAGTGTTAGAATTTGTATTATGGCAAGAAAAAAGCAGCTAAGTAAAGAAAAACGAGTGGCCATCATTACTTTAAGAAATGAAGGTCAGTCAGTCCGAAAAATTGGGAAAACTTTGAAAGTGTCCCCAAGTGCAGTGGCCAAAACCATCAAGCGCTACAAAGAAACTGGCTCACATGAGGACCGCCCCAGGAAAGGAAGACCAAGAGTCACCTCTGCTGCGGAGGATAAGTTCATCTGAGTTACCAGCCTCAGAAATCGCAGGTTAACAGCAGCTCAGATTAGAGACCAGGTCAATGCCACACAGAGTTCTAGCAGCAGACACATCTCTACAACAACTGTTAAGAGGAGACTGTGTGCAGCAGGCCTTCATGGTAAAATAGCTTCTAGGAAACCACTGCTAAGGACAAGCAACAAGCAGAAGAGACTTGTTTGGGCTAAAGAACACAAGGAATGGACATTAGACCTGTGGAAATCTGTGCTTTGGTTTGATGAGTCCAAATCTGAGATCTTTGGTTCCAACCACCGTGTCTTTGTGCGACGCAGAAAAGGTGAACGAATGGACTCTACATGCCTGGTTCCCACCGTGGAGGAGGAGGAGGTGTGATAGTGTGGGGGTGCTTTGCTGGTGACACTGTTGGGGATTTATTCAAAATTGAAGGAATACTGAACCAGCATGGTTACCACAGCATCTTGCAGCGGCATGCTATTCCATCCGGTTTGCTTTTAGTTGGACCATCATTTATTTTTCAACAGGACAATGACCTCAAACACACCTCCAGACTGTGTAAGGGCTATTTGACCAAGAAGGAGAGTGATGGGGTGCTACGCCAGATGACCTGGCCTCCACAGTCACCAGACCTGAACCCAATCGAGATGGTTTGGGGTGAGCTGGACCGCAGAGTGAAGGCAAAAGGGCCAACAAGTGCTAAGCATCTCTGGGAACTTCTTCAAGACTGTTGGAAGACCATTTCAGGTGACTACCTCTTGAAGCTCATCAAGAGAATGCCAAGAGTGTGCAAAGCAGTAATCAAAGCAAAAGGTGGCTACTTTGAAGAACCTAGAATATAAGACATATTTTCAGTTGTTTCACACTTTTTTGTTAAGTATATAATTCCACATGTGTTAATTCATAGTTTTGATGCCTTCAGTGTGAATCTACAATTTTTATAGTCATGAAAATACAGAAAACTCTTGGAATGAGAAGGTGTGTCCAAACTTTTGGTCTGTACTGTATATACGGTGCCCAAACATATACCCACATGTACTGGAGCTGAGGGATATGGGACAATGCCAGAATGCTGACTGCTAAAAACTGTTATATACAAAGACTGGCTACATACAGTGGCTTGCAAAAGTATTCATACCCCCCCCTTGAACTTTTTCACATTTTCTCACCTTACAACCACAAACTTAAATGTATTGTATTGAAATTTTAAGTCATATACCAACACAAAGTAGCAGATAATTGTGAAGTGGAATGAAAATGATTTTAATCAAAACATCTAAAAAGTGTGACGTGCAAAAGTATTCATCCCCCTGTACTCTGATACCCCTAAATAAAATCCAGTGCAATCAATTGCCTTCAGAAGTCACTTAATGAGTTAAGAGTCCAGCTGTGTGTAATTTAGTCTCATTATAAATACACCTGTTCTGTGAAGGCCTCAGTGGTTTGTTAGAGAACACTAGTGAACAAACAGCACCATGAAGACCAAGGAAATCACCAGACAGGTCAGAGATAAAGTTGTAGAGAAGTTTAAAGCAGGGTTAGGTTATAAAAACATATCCCAAGCTTTGAGCATCCCAAGGGGCACTGTTCAACCCTTCATCCAAAATGGAAAAACATGCCAAGACATGGCCGTCCACCTAAACTGACAGATTGAGCAAGGAGAGCACAAGAGAAGCAGCCAAGAGGCCCATGGTCACGCTGGAGGAGCTGCAGAAATCCACAGCTCAGGCGGGAGAATCTGTCCACCGGACAACTATAAGTTGTGCACTCCACAAATCTGGCCTTTATAGAAGAGTGACAAGAAGAAAACCATTGTTGAAAGAAAGACATAAGAAGTGCCGTTTGCAGTTTACCACAAGCCATATAGGGGACACAGAAAACATGTGGAAGAAGGTGCTCTGGTCAGATGAGACCAAAGTTGAACTTTTTGGCCTAAATACCAAGTGCTATGTGTGGGGCGGAAAAGTAACACTGCTCATCACCCTGTACACACCATTCCTACTGTGAAACATGGCATGGTGGTGGTAGTTTGTTGGCGTGCTTTTTTTAACCCATTAGTGACCAGAGTATAGACTTTCTATATCAGTCACTAATGGGTCATATTCTATTGCAACTGACTTTCTAAATCTATTCTGTAGCAGAATAACGCGGAATCACCCATGCACTCATGTGCAGGTGCCTGGCTGTGTATTCATGCTCCTAATGTTTGCAGATCCTGGGCATTTAACCCCCTAGATGTCGCAGTAAATAGCAACCACAACAGCTAAGGCGTGCCTATGTTTAATCCTGTTAGGCCCAATATTGTACACATATTGTATTAATCCAGTGAATAGATTTGTCAGGTTATTTAAGCCGTATGGTGCAAAATTAATAGCATAAAGAAGCAATGGCAAAATTGCTGTTTTTTCTATTCATTCCCATAGTGCCATTACAAAAAAAAAAAAAAATACGATAAAAAGTTATTGCTGGAAAAATGCAAAAAAAAAAAAAATGCAAAAAACTAGTTTGATCAAGGTCTGAAACAGGCCAATGGCAATGACAAACATTTGTAATGCACTTTTCTCACACAAGGGACTCAAAGGGAGTGTTGTGGAGTAGGGAAGTTAGTGGATGTTGCCCTTGGTTGGATTTGAACCCAGGATCACAACAGCAAGGCAAGAATGCTAGCCACTGTGCTACCCCCAGATCAGTCATTAAAGGGGTATTCCCACCACAAGGATCCTATCTATACTGCTAGCTTATGTAAATTCAAGATTTTCCTAAGTACATTGATTTAGAAAACTGCTTCATTTGCCCGCTATTTGAGATTATTCTTCCTATTTACACAGCGTTTGCGTGGTTCCCCGTAGTGTCCTGTGATAACAGGTCAGAGGGATCACTGCTCTCTGGAGGAGCAGAGTTCTCCAGATTGTACTCTCTGCCAGAGCTATTATCTACAGCTCTGCTGTCAGGACAATCAAGTCAGCTAATTACAGTGTGCTGATAAAGGCTCGGACAACGCTAAGATAACACTGAGTTTACTGGAAGTCTGTTTTCTCCTCTGCAGCATGTAAGTTTTTTTTGTAATGTAATATACATATACTGTGCACAGGGCCAGCGTTGGGGGGGGGGGGGAGGAGCAAACTGGGCAATTGCCCAGGGCCCCAATCCCAAAGGGGCCTCCGGATCCCAGAGTCAGGACCGGCCATATCGATAACAGAAAGGGACCCAGCATCATGTGCCGCAGGGCCCCTTTCCGAGGTGAGTAAAAATAACAAATATTTTTACTTACCTGTCTTTGCGTCTGTCATCTTCTGGCGTTTCGGACTTCACAGATGAGGCCAGGCCTCAGCCTTAGCGATCACGTGGGGAGTGGATCACATAACCCCTGAGGCCCAATCACAGGCTTCAGCTGTGACGTCCACAACGCGTGACGTCAGCCGCAGAGAAGAGGAAGCGTCGGCGGGGATAGCGGAGCATCGCAAGGAGGCCCAGGAGAAGTAAGGCAAGGTAAGTATAACTGTTTGTTATTTTCGCTTACCTCCCCGGGGCCTTCGATTATTATACTGTGGGATCTGAAGAGACCCCAGAGTATAATATAATACTAGCACTAAGGGAGTCTGTAGGGCCACTGTGGAGCATTATACTGGGGGGGCCCTCTGGATAGCATATTATACTGTGTGGGGCCCCTGTGGAGCATTATACTGGGGAGGGGGACCTCTGGAGAGTATATTATACTGTGTGGGGCCCCTATGGAGCATTATACTGGGGAGGGGGGCCCTCTGGAGAGCATATTATGCTGTTTGGGGCCCCTGTGGAGCATTATACTGGGGAGGGGGCCCTCTGGAGAGCATATTATACTGTTTGGGGCCCCTGTGGAGCATTTTATTGGGGAGGGGGCCCTCTGGATAACATATTATACTGTGTGGGGCCACTGTTGAACATTATACTGGGGGGGGTCCCTCTGGATAGCATATTATACTGTGTGGAGCCACTGTGTAGCATTTAACTGGGGGAGGCCCCTCTGGATTGCATATTATACTGTATGAGGCCTCTGTGGAGCATTATGTGGGGGGCTCTGGAGAGCATGTTATATTCTCTGTGGACAGTTTGGAGCATTATACGGGGGGGCCCTTCTGGAGAGCATATTATACTGTGGCGGGCCTCTGTGGAGCATTATACTGTGGGGGGGGGCTCTCTGGAGAACATATTATACTGTTTTGGGCCACTGTGGAGCATTATACTGGGGGAAATCTCTCTGGGCAGTATATTATACTGTGTGGAGGTCATTCTGGAGCATGTTATACTGTGTGGGGTCACTGTGGAGCATTATTCTGGGGGGCCATCTGCAGAGCATATTATATTGCGTGGTGCCACTGTGGGGCATTATTCAGGGGGAACTAAGGAGCATTATACTAGGGGGCCCTCTGGAGAGTATATTATACTGCGTGGGGCCTACTGTGGAGCATTATACTGGGGGGACACTGGGGAGCATAATATATTGCGTTGGGCCACTGTGGAGCAAAATACTGGAGGAGCACTGTGGAGCATTATATTAGCAGAGGCCCTCTGGGGAGCATATTATACTATGGGCCACTGTGAAGCTTTATACTGGGGGGAAGGGGCAGTGTGGGGAGCCTGTTATACTTTGTGGGGCCACTCTGGAGTTTATTGTATTGTGTGGGGCTTCTCAGGAGCATATTATACTCTGTGGGACCATTGTAGAGTATTATACTGGGGGAGCCCCTCTGGGCAGTATATTATACTGTGTGGAGGCCATTGTGGAGCATGTTATACTGTGTTAGGCCACTGTGGAGCATTATACTGGGGGGGCACTGTGGGATAATATTATACTGTAGGGAGCATATTACCGTATATTGTGTGGGGCTGCTGGGGAGCATATTGTACTGTCTGGGGCCACTAAGAGGTAGTATACTGTGTGAAGCCTTATATACCATGTGGGGCCATTATGGGGGGCTCAGGGGAGCATTTTATACTGTGTGGGTCCACTGTGGAGCATTATATACCATGTGGGGAAACTGTGGAGAGCTCAGGGGAGCATTTTATACCGTGGAGCATTATACTGTGGGAGGGAGGGCTCAAAATTGCTGCTGGCAGCCCTGTGTACTATGTTTGCATCACAGCTCTCTCACTATAATCTTGCACATACATGTAGTGCTCCATGGCCATGTCATTCCCCATACAGTACTGTGCACGAACTGGCCATGGAGTTATTGGGGCCTGCACAGTACTATAGGGCCTGACTATACTGGGAACATACTCAGTAACACCAGATAGTCAGCACATATGTAAGACTTCAGTGAAAGAGCCGTGGTGTAGGCTATTAACAGGGCACTATTTATCATTTATAAGGGAGCTATTACTGATAAGGGTTTATTTTTAAGCAGAGATTATTATTTATAAGGAGGTGCTATAATAACTGATGACTGGGTGCAAAAATCTATTAGGTGGTACAAAGGTGCTCATTTGAATTGTGTATGGTAAAATGGGGCTTGTTATTACTTTTTTTGTTGGCAAAAAGGAGGCGTTATTATAGGGGCTGCCACTGGAAGACGATGGTGTTTTTATATCAGCATTTGGGGCCCCACTTTGTCTAAAACCAGACCTGACTGTGCATATTTGATGTACATTTATAGTTATAATAAATTATCTCGTATAGTAAAGGCAATGTCTATATCTAGTGAGGTATTTCATAGTGCCCTGTTCATCAGTCAAAGCCCACCCCCTAGCTTGCTGAAGAATACAGGAAATGAGAAGAAGAGACAGCAAGCAGACTGCTGAGAGGGAGATGGGAAAACCCATTTAAGGCCAGGGCCCCACGTTGTGAATACGCAGTGTTCTGGCTGCAGCGGAAACGCAGTGGCGAAAAACACTGTACAAAATTACAGTACCTGCAAAGTGGACAGGATTCTGGCCAATCCCATCCACACATTGCAGAAAAAAAATCTGCAGCAGGAATGCTGGGATTTCAAGAACAGTTGCATTTTTGTAAATCCCAGCATGTCAATTATACCTACTGGCGGTTTCTGTATAAGTATAATAGAGACAAAGTCCACAGAGGAAAAAAAAAAAAAAAAAACTCTACAGACTTTCTTTGTAAAACGCTGCAGAATTATGTCCACACATTAAAAAAGCCAAGGATAGATCCCGCATACACCAGATCAAGACTAGTCATGATAACGCCCCTGTCACTGTTACCCCAGACAGAGCATGGGCCTTTAGAGATTTTTATTCGGATCTTTATAACCTCGAGTCAAATTAGCACCTTCACCCTGTGCCTCTAAGGAATAGGCCATCCAGGACTTCCTTGAATCCCTAGCTTTTCCATCCGTGGACCCTCAAACAGCCCTGGACTTAATGTCCCCATTTATATTTGATGAAGTCAGGGCAGCCATACTTAGTTTTCCCCCTAGAAGAGCCCGGGCCCTGATGGCTTGTCCCTCCCATATTATAGGAAGTTCCTAGTCACTCTGCTTAGCTCACTCCCTTCTGGTGAGGGGTAAACACAATGGGGGTATGGGATTACCAGACATCCAAGCTTACTACAATGCAATTCAGCTAACCCGTTGGCTGGAGCTGGCCAATCCAACTAGAAATGTAGCGGTTTCCCTCTTTATGAGAACCTCCTTTGGCCCGAATTTCCTCCGAGATTTGTGGCTTTGTAGGAAATTACCCAGGCGCGGTAGAGGGGCAAAACCTATGCTGGTGGGGCCGTCACAAGTTTGGGCACGATTCTAAACCGCTCTAGCATCGTTCCAATCTCGAGCCATGCCGGTATCTTTGATCCCGGAGGTTCTCTTGAAGCCTGGCCCAAGGGATCTCTGGGCCACATTAGACAATAAGACTTTCATCTTTAGCACAGCTTGACCAACCATTGACAGATCAACAGTATAGGGACCTCATTGGACTTTCAAAACTCACCTTACTCAACTCTAGACATTTAACTACCCTATATTCACTTTTCAAGACAAAACACCAGATTAGAGCGGAGTCCAAGGATTTAGAAAAATTGCTTTTGGCACCCCTTCCGAAACTTGGAAAGGTATCCCATGTTTACCATACCTATGTTGTACAACGGGAGATCACGGGATCAGTTTTCCTACACTTTTGGGAGAAGGAGCTTGGTATCTCTCTAATGGATGACCAGGTTAAGACTGTTCTGTCCAACTCACATGGTTTTTCTAACTGTGTTAGAATCCAGGAGAACCATTACAAGTTATTGACTCAGTGGTACAAAACACCGGAGTGGTTGCATACCTACAACCTGTGGGATGTCGACCTATGATGGCACTGTAACCAGGCTGCTGGCTCTCTTTCTCATATATGGTGGTCATGCCCAGTCCTGGCCTTATATTGGAAGTCGTTTGAGTCCACAATTCGGACAATCTTCTCCCTCTAACTTTCAGATATCACTCACCCAGATTGCATTGGCTTTACCTGATGCTGCTTTTACACCCTCCAGGCAAGACTTAACCACACACCTGCTTGCAGTTGCTAAATTTTTGATTCCCCAGAAATGGTTGCAAACTGCGCCGCCAACTCATGCACAGTGGCTAGCCCGGGTGAATCAAATTTGCAGATTTGAGGAGCTCTCTAGTTGGGCCACAGCCTCCCATAGCAAATTTCTCAAGACATGGTCCCCTTGGCTCAGGTTTACCGGTCGAGTATAGATTCTACCTCCTTCTCTCTCCTGGATGGCCCTCGGTGAGCTCTCGTTCCAGAATCCTATGTCAAATTTCTCTTACACTTCTGTTTAATATATTTATATTATGCTTATTTATTTTCTTCTTGCCATTGGTCTGGGGTTTGTAACTGCTCCTGTCTGCTGTTGTCGGTGCAGAACTGCAGGGACAGCTGCACTGGACCCTACTCTGCCAGGTAAGTACACACACAAAACCTCTTGTCTGCCCACTAATAGGGACAGGGAAAAACCACTGAAGAGGGAGGAAGGAAGGGGAGGGGCTATTTAACCACTTGTGTGCTTTTTTTCCTGTCCCTAATAGTGGGTGGAGATACAACCTCCTGTGGTGCTGTCATGGAGGGCATTTGAGAAAAGCAACTTTCCACAGGGTGGGGCCTTAACCTAAAGGATAATTCCCATCTCAAGGATCATATTCAGACTTGTGGCTGCAGCTAACTGAAGTGTTTTACCCAATACATTGCTTTATCTATCTTGCTCCATTTGCCAGATACAACCAAGTCTCTCTCCTCAGTGTTTACAGCTGGTTGCCTAGGTTACAGACCTGTTTACAGGTCAGAACGATGACTCTGTCTCTGCTCCCATGCACACATTTTCTTACCTATCCGTTATCAGGGCTCAAAAACTGAAAGCTGTATGCAGGGAGAGAAGTTTCTTAAACAGCTATTTGGTTATCTGTGTAACCAAAGAGTAAATCCAGAGTTTATAACAAGCAGGAGCTGTATTTTTTTTTTTTTTTTTTTTTAATAGCCAAAATCAGGAATGGGGAAACGTCTCAAGTGTTTCCATTTTCCATTCCTTTTCAAGCCACTCTGACTTTGGTTCAAAATACAAACCCCAAACTGCGTTTCCACAATGTGGGGTCTTAGCCTTATTCTCCAAGTTCCCGAACAATCAGTGCAGTTAGCTACGGGACTCGATATGCTAACTGGGCCCTCTGTCAAGTGGGTAGCCTAAGAGCAAAGCAAACAAAGGGGCATGATTCTGAGCAGACACTGTCTGGTGCCAGAGTTCAGAATCACACCACTTTGTATCTGCAACACAAATGGCAATATTAAACCAAATATGCATTTTAGAGGAACTTAAAATAATTATTTGCTTGTAAAACCACCACCCAGTGCTCAAAATATTTCGGTCTGAGCATGTCTTTCTAGTGAGGCTCTGTTAGTCATGCATTCCCATTAGAATACAGTACCGCTTCTGCTGTATTCTCAGTGAAAGCAGCAGGGACCTCATTTGACATAGATCTTTCTAATTGTGGTGGTGAGCTATCCAACTGCTTTTTCCCCCTCACTGTTTGGAATCTATATCAGAATGTTTACCTGTTATGGTTATAAATGCTGCTGTCCATGCTAGGTGTTACCTCTAAGGAGGAAAGCCTATCTCCATAATAATCCTGCTTTCAGTGAAGATACAGCAGAAACTGTACTGAATTCTACTGGACATACATGATTAACAGCCTCACTGGAAAGACATGCCCATAGCTATACAATTGAGCAGCAGGGGGTGCTATTAAAAGCAGACAATTGTGATATTTCTGCAAGGATATGTTTAATTAACAATCTACTCTAAAATACATTCTGAGTTTACAGATTGCCCCTTACATTGCTGGCACAACCCCTTTAAGCTCAGACAGCTAAAGATCTGTATTTCAGATAATCAGCAAAACACAGAAAGGTATAATATAAACTTTATTATCTTTATTCTGTTTATAAACTGGTTGTAATGCCAGATTTCCAGATCAATAAAACAGAACCATAAAGAAAAGAAACCAAGAAAGGTGGGTTGGCAGTTGAACAATTTCTGCAGCATCTCTTCCCAGTTCAGGAACATATGGGGAATGCTCCATAAGGACACTCACTCAAGGCATGTAAGCAAACCATAAAGCAAGGCAGAGATGAGTACTGGAAAAATATACCGTTCATCAATTATGCTATTAAAAAAATATATAATGTATAGTTAACTTTCGACACCTACCACAGAAGATGAATGAAAAAACCAAGCCAATGTAAGATACTATGATGTTTATAATCTCATTTATACATTGCAGGCTTGTCAATAGTACACTCTTCCATCAGTTTAATTGTGCAGCTTGGTGTCACAGAAGGCACAGCCCAAAACTGAGCCACATGACTGATAACAGGCCAAATTAAATTGACTGGATCACAACTGGCCAAATGGATGACAAATGAAGTTCACCATCAGCAAGTACGTCATGACCTGATCACACAGATCAGCTTCAATGAAAGCAAAAGCCAGCACTCCATTCATTCATACTACAAAACCGATCTAGTCAAAAGATTTAGTCCAAATGCCAGGATTAGCTTATGTGTAGCTGCACTAAATCCATTGTGTATATGGCGTTAAAAAGCTGCAATATAATTTTTTTTTATTAGCTTAGAAATAGCAACCATAAAACAAACAAAAACAAAAAAAAAACAAAAAAAAAAAAAAAAAAAAACCACACACAACCACGCAGAGCCACATCCATACCCCTGGAGAAAAGGTAAATGGGAACAGAAAAACAAACGTCAGAAACAAAGTTGTGAAGCCCAGAGATCGTACCATTTTTAGTTTGGTACTGACAGTAACAAATTGGATTAAGATTTTCACCTCATGCCACTCTCTCCCACAGAGTCTATTTAACACAGGTTCCACTGCCCTACAGAAAACAACTGTCAAAAATGGAGGTTTGCTGACAATTACCTTCAATTTTATTAGCGTTCACACAGTACCATCATAAAATTCAAGTAAAAAAAAAAAAAAAAAAAAAAAAAAAGTACCAAAAATCTTCACAAAAGCATGAAAATATTATTGTACCTGAAGTCAAAGCTTCCACCGAGCAATTATAAGTCGTTTATACTAGAAAATAAGAAGACGTCTTCTGTACTGCTGGGCTTGTCAAGTGATAAATATGTTTCAGATACAAGAATTTCAAGCAGAGTTACACAGCTGGAGTCTGGAATCTAGCCTAGAACTGCCAAGTACCTCTAATGTGTCATCCACAATACAAATAACATCTCTGTCTTAGGTTCCTGAGGCCGCAAGACAACAGGTAGTATTCAACAATTATAAATAGTGGAGAAAAAAAAAAAATGAACTGACAACTAGTAAAAAGTCTTCATTTCTGGTGCTAACAGAGTCCTAACTTGGAAACATTGTGCAGTCACACGAATTTAGCTCAAGTAACACATAAAAGGAGAAAAAGGAGTCTGGCAGTCATTAGCACCAGAAAAAAAAAAAAAACTAAACTGGACTAAATGATCTCTTTTTCAAGCATCCATTGCCTCAATGACCTATTGGCAGTTCTGCTATCTTCACAACATAAAAATGCACATACATAAATACCATCCTTAGAGGTGTTTCAATCACAGCATCTCATGAACATATCACCACAACTGGATGTACATCTGAATGTCCTATGAACAGGAAGGCAAAAAAAAAAAAAAAAAAATACAAGGCACCAAAAAGGAGGAAAACGATCCATAGACAGACACTCAACCATGTAAACTAAAGTCACATATGTGACACCGCACCATTTGTGTCATCCACAAATGAAAAGCTTAGGACTAGGATGAGCAGGCAGTTTGCCATCAGGATTCATCATACAGATGCAATGACAATGGGGCAGATTTAAAGTTAAAAAGTTCCAGAATTCTGGGTTAATTTGCACTAAAAAATCCCCCAAAAACCAGGCCAGCATGATGTGCACTTACATGTGTTTAGGCTTAAGACACACAATGAGGCACATTTTGTGTACCCCACTTGTTAGGCATAAGAATGTCACAAACTGTCAGTGTACATCTCTTTGAAGACCACTTGCAACATTATTTGTTACAAGTGGAGTTTTTACACCACCCTCATCACATTCCTAAAAGGGGGCATGGTGAAGTTATGCTGGGGGCAGGGCCTTCAGATTTGCAATCATTTATGCCAGTTTTCCCATAATAAAGGATTCTTGGAATCGACACCAGCCAGGAGCTTGCGGAATTTTCAGTATGGTTGCAGGCCTTCCCTGGAGATGCACCCAATTTATAAGTCAGGCGCATTTTTTCCCGGGCAGAGACTATCATGGAAACTGCTGGTCTTAATAAATCACCTCTGAGGTTTTGCTGCTTTATCAGTGCAGATTTTGCTGTTTGAGCCAAAGGAAAGAGTAGATCCAAAAAGAATTGGCTTTGGCTCAAAAAAAATAAAATCTGCGCCAAAAACTCAATGGAGGAATTTTGTCAACGCTACCACACCAGAAAAATTGTGTAACAATGGCAAATCTTGCACTGACTGGCACCTTAGATGGCCCATATCAGTGGATTTTCACCACTTTTTAAAACAGTGAGCAGAGTAGGTCAGGAATCTAGGCAGGCAGAGGATACCTCATCCAATTAGATTTACTATAACTTGTGCCAGAAAACTGGAGCAAGCTTTACCAGAAATCTGCGCCTGTAGATTTGCATTCAGATATGTAGGACCCACAGAGATGCGCAAGAGCCTCAGCTCAAGAATGGATTTAGACTGGCATAGGTAAAAGCCAGTTTAATTAAATTCCCCTATTGAGGTTCTCTAGCATTAGATCTTTTTTCTCCTCCTCAAACAAGTAGATGTGGCTTAGTATATAAAAATATACACCAAAATTTGGCACAAATTAGGCCAACTAATAGGTGGTATAAACTTGGACTACAGATGCACCAAATTTATCATCCAGCCACTGTGATAAAGCCGACACATTTTTACACTGTACAATTAGACAGGATTAATAAATCCTGTGTGAGTGCTGTGTATTTTACGGTAAAGAACATGATGGGATCTCAGAGAATCAGTTTCCTGCTTTCTTCTAATTCAATGTTGTTCTAGGCATAAAATACACAGTTGTGTGAATGAAGCCTTATTCCTTCAATTACAGAAGGATAAAGCTTGTTAAACATTTGCTAGTGGCACTGATGCCAGCTAGTGGCTAGCGTCAAGAGATGGAGAGCAAAGAGGCTGTCTGTGCATATAACCAACCACTTAGGGAAATACATGTAAATGTTTTACACTAAGGAAGTAACCTCTTAAAATGGCAGGAGAGTGGGGCTAAAGGCAATTATGAGCGAGTCACTTCATGGTATAAATCACGCAAAATAAAACATACGTAAAAACAATAAGCTTGCAAATCAAATATTCCCCATTGTATGCATAGCAGAAAGACATAGCTCAGTCACTATTGTGAAGATGTTGCGACAGAGTACTTAGATGAAGCTGAAGTGAACTTTATATCTCCTGCTACCACACACAAGCACACTCACATAGATTTGGCAGGAGATAAAACATTGTTGAAGGATTTTAAGAGCTGGAACTCAATGTCCTATCAGACATAAAAATATAGAGTATGCAGAAATGGTACCCTGGAAAACTCTGTGCAAAACTCTAGGCTGTATGTCCATAGTCCCATAGCTCTTCCTGGTGAGAAATAGTCAATTAGCAGCACTTGCATTCGACTCCAGTTCTCCTTAGTAACAAGTAATAGATGTCTAAACCAATTCAGGAGCACAAGCCTTATTGTTCTGATATTTTACTGGCTGCAGCTCTGTATCCATTTAACATGTAAACATGAAAATGTCAGGCAATGATTTGCTGCTTGTATAGGGCCACCCATCTCCTTTGTAGGAGATTTTCTGCTTCATTGTCAAAAGATTCTGAAAAATTACCAGGGAAAAGAAAAAGAAAACTAAAGCAAAACAGAAAAAAAAACAAAAAAAAAAAAACAGAAGATTGGCATCCAGCCTTCTATAGTCGGCACAAGCAGAAGAGTGTGGGGATAAACACTCCAAAGGCCACCAGAATTGGAAACATGAGGCTGCTGTTGTCTGAGGCATATGGGTTAGGAGTGCGAGGACCAGACTGCACACTTTTCTTGGTATTTCTTCTTGTACTAGGGCTTTCCTCCTCTTCATCATCTTCCTCCTCTTCTTTCTTTTCTAGACCAGGGTGAGGCTGCAGCTTTGGGACCTCTAAAGAAAACAATTCAAGAAAAAAAAAAAAAAAAAAAAAAACTTAATTTAAGTGACTAAAGATGAAATCAGCAACCCTAACTAACTGCCCAAAACATTTGACTTCTAGATGGACCATAGTATATAGCCTTTTAGGAAAACTTTAATGAGGAGCATCCTGGAAGTACCACTTGCTTTAAAAGGGTTTTTTTTGGGATCAGACACCAAAGTCCTGCACAGATCAGCTGTTTTAAAGGGAACCTGTCAGGTCAATCTGGGACACTAAACCACCCACAGGTCCTTATAGACCTGAGGTTTAGTGTCCCAGATCGCCCTGTTGTAATGCAATATGCAGGGGCATTGAAAATAAAAAACCTTTATACTTACCTAGATAAGGGTCCGATTGACGCTGTTTGGTGAGATCGGTCCGGCTTATTTATGAGGCATGCCCCCCGGCGCCTGTGCTGTTCTTCAATGAAGCCAAAGATGGACACCCTGGCTTCACTGTGCAATTGCCGGAGGTACAGGACATGCGCATTGAAGCTAAGGTGTACTCCTCTGGCTTCATTGAAGAACTGCACAGGCGCGGGGGGTACTGCGGCAGGGTGAGTATAAAGCTTTTTTTTTATTTTTAATGCAGCCATGGATTGCGTTATAACAGGGTGATTTGGGACACTAAACCCCAGGTCCATATGGACATGTGGGTGGTTTAGTGTCCCAAATTGCCCAGACAGATTCCCTTTAAGTACAGTGTACAGAGCCAGAAGCACATGGCTCTATACATTGTGCAGTAGCCCAAATATGCTATTACAGCTCAACTACCATTCAAAATAATGGAAGTCTTGGTCAAGCCCTATAGGCTCACTCACCTATGGCACATTTCCAGGGACACGCTGTCTGACAACCTCATTCTTCAGTTAGGCAATATATGCCTGTAACCCAGACTGGCAACATGCTGGGTTATCCTATTTCCCAGATCACATTGTGGTTTTTCTTATAAATAACTTCAGATTAAAATACACTATTGCCCTGCATTGCAATGTATTTACAGCGATTACCTCTTCATCTGTGTAAACTATATGATCAGCATTCAAGTCATTCTCATAACTTACCATCTATTGTTCCTTTCATAAGGTATAGAGCACAGACTTTGGGATTATCATAATATCCCTAAAAAAAAAAATATATATATATATATATAAGATAAGCATGTAAAAACATGGACAAAGGAAAAAAAAAAAAAAAAGTTTTATAGGCACTATACATTATTTACAAGCATGAAACTATACTATATTGAAATAACCGAGCAGAGGGGCCTATAAAAAGTCATAAACAGCTAATACACAATCTATGCTGGATATTATGACAAGGCTGGCCAACATTAATTTGCCATTTAGGTTAAGCACTATTCAGTCAAGATTGTGAAATTGGTTTTGACCCCACCCCAGCCTCAGAGAGTTTGAGGGGCTGGGATTAAAACTGGGGGCTCACCCCCAGATAGTCCTGTGTTGGCAAAGCAAAGAGATACAGTGCGAGTTTATTAGACTCTTTCAGATCTGTCTGGATAGTCTGAACATAACTCAGCTACTCAACTACAGTACAAACAATGGAAAATGAAGAGGAATTTGAGGTTCCATTTACTTTCTGCCCCCCCCCCACTTTTTTTCTTTTTAAATAGTACAAAGTGCTAATTAAAAATAACTACAAAATAAGACTGAAACCCCACGTTGCATAAATGCATAGTTTTAGTTTCAAAAAACCACTACGTTTTAAAGTACCTGCAAAGTAAATGAGATTCTGGCTAATCCCATCCACACATTGTGGGGGGAAAAAAAAATAAATCTGCTGCAGAAAAACAACATTTTCAAAAATGCCTGCGTTTTTCAAAATCGCAGCATGTGAATTTTTCCCTACGTAGGGCCTTAGCCTAAAAAAAAAAAAAAAAAAAAAAAAAAAAAAAAAAAAAAAAGTTTTCCCTGTTACATTAATCTTTATGCAACTGACAGTGTTGTGTTGCCAGGGCGAAGCTAGCACCTGTGATGGACAGCATTGGCTTTTTTTTATTTTACTATTTGACTCATTCCCCACTGTAAATGGGGCTAATACATTTAGCCTCAGTTAGGGGGTGTTCACATGTAGGAACAGTAGGCAGATTTCTGGTGAAATTTGAGGTGGATTCTGCATCAAATTCCACCAGAAATATGCCTACTGTTCATTTCTATGGGAGGCAGTAGCTGATTTTTTTTTAGCTAGAGAAATAAATAAGCATCCTGCTTATTCTTCAGGTAGATCCTGCCTGAGAACTCCCACAGAAATGAATGGGTGGCGTGGTGAATATGTCAAAGTCCACTAGCAGAATTTAACCCAGCCCAATAAAAGAAAAATACAGTGGCACTATTCTCCAAATTCTGCATCGATTTTGGAGGGCTAGGTCACCATAAAAAAAAAAAAAAAAAAAATTATATATACAGTACAGACCAAAAGTTTGGACACACCTTCTCATTCCAAGAGTTTTCTTTATTTTCAACTGCTTTGCACACTCTTGGCATTCTCTTGATGAGCCTCAAGAGGTAGTCACCTGAAATGGTCTTCCAACAGTCTTGAAGGAGTTCCCAGAGATGCTTAGCACTTGTTGGCCCTTTTGCCTTCACTCTGCGGTCCAGCTCACCCCAAACCATCTCGATTGGGTTCAGGTCTGGTGACTGTGGAGGCCAGGTCATCTGGCTTAGCACCCCATCACTCCTTCTTGGTCAAATAGCCCTTACACAGTCTGGAGGTGTGTTTGGGGTCATTGTCCGGGTGAAAAATAAATGATGGTCCAACTAAACGCAAACCGGATGGAATAGCATGCCGCTGCAAGATGCTGTGGTAACCATGCTGGTTCAGTATTCCTTCAATTTTGAATAAATCCCCAACAGTGTCACCAGCAAAGCACCCCCACACCATCACACCTCCTCCTCCATGCTTCACGGTGGGAACCAGGCATGTAGAGTCCATTCGTTCACCTTTTCTGCGTCACACAAAGAGACGGTGGTTGAAACCAAAGATCTCAAATTTGGACTCATCAGACCAAAGCACAGATTTCCACAGGTCTAATGTCCATTCCTTGTGTTCTTTAGCCCAAACAAGTCTCTTCTGCTTGTTGCATGTCCTTAGCATTGGTTTCCTAGCAGCTATTTTACCATGAAGGCCTGCTGCACACAGTCTCCTCTTAACAGTTGTTGTAGAGATGTGTCTGCTGCTGCTAGAACTCTGTGTGGCATTGACCTGGTCTCTAATCTGAGCTGCTGTTAACCTGCGATTTCTGAGGCTGGTGACTCGGATGAACTTATCCTCCGCAGCAGAGGTGTCTCTTGGTCTTCATTTCCTGGGGCGGTCCTCATGTGAGCCAGTTTCTTTGTAGCACTTGATGGTTTTGGCCACTGCACTTGGGGACACTTTCAAAGTTTTCCCAATTTTGTTTGTTTGTTTGTTTGAGTTGGAGTTGGAAGGGACCTCAAGGGCCATCGAGTCCAACCCCCTGCAAAAGCAGGAATTCCTAAAACATCCCAGCTATATACCTATCCAGTTTCCACTTGAAGATTTCAATTGATGAAGAACTCACCACCTCCCGTGGCAGCCTATTCCACTCTCTCACTACCCTTACTGTTAGAAAGTTTTTCCTAATGTCTAATCTGAATCTCCTTCCCCTTAGTTTCATCGGATTACTTCTCGTGCTTCCTTCTGCTAATGAGAAAAGGGTAGATCCCTCTGCACTGTGACAACCTTTCAGATATTTAAATACCGCTATTAAGTCTCCCCTTAGCCTTCTCTTCTGCAAACTAAGCAGTCCCAATTCTTTTAGTCTCTCCTCGTAGGACATGGTTTGTAGACCTTCCACCATTTTGGTTGCTCTTCTCTGGACCTGCTCCAATAAATCGATGTCTTTCTTAAACTGGGGAGCCCAGAACTGTACACAGTATTCCAGGTGGGGTCTGACCAGGGCAGAGTACAGCGGAATAATTACCTCTCTTGATCTAGCTTCAATGCTCGTCTTGATACATCCTAGAATTTTATTAGCCTTTTTAGCCACCGCACTGTTGACTCATGTTGAATTTGCGATCTATTATGCCCAGATCCTTTTCCCCTGTACTCTCACTTAGTACTATTCCTCCCATACTATATATGCTTCTTGCATTTCTGTTACCCAGATGTACAACTTTGCATTTGTCCCTGTTGAATACCATTTTGTTCACCTCAGCCCACTGTTCCAGTGTGTCCAAGTCCTTTTGGATGCATTCTCTCTCCTCTCTAGTGTTGGCCATTCCTCCTATCTTTGTATCATCTGCAAATTTTATTAGTTCCCCATTAACCCCATCATCCAGATCATTTATAAAAATATTAAAAAGTACTGGGCCCAGGACAGAGCCCTGCGGCACCCCGCTTTTTACTTTCTTCCAGTTTGATGTATAGCCATTTAGAATTACTCGTTGTGCCCGATCATTAAGCCAATTGTGAACCCACCTCACTGATATTTTATCAAAGCCATACTTGATCATTTTTTCAATAAGAATGTTATGTGATACTTTATCAAAGGCCTTACTAAAGTCAAGATATACTATGTCCACTGCATTTCCCTGGTCCAACCATTCAGGGACTTTATTATAGAAGGAAATAAGATTAGTCTGACAAGATTTATTAGGCATAAAGCCGTGCTGGCTCTGATTAATTAAAGCCTTCCCATCCAGGTACCTAATTAAATGTTCTTTAACGATTTGTTCAAAGATTTTTCCTACTATCGAGGTCAGACTTACCGGCCTATAATTTCCTGGGTCGTCCCTATTCCCCTTTTTGTAGATGGGGACCACATTTGCCCTTTTCCAATCTAGAGGGACCACTCCTGTTTCCCATGACTTATTAAAGATTGTTGCAAGGGGTTCTGTTATTTCCTCTGCTAATTCTTTTAAAACTCTAGGGTGTAAATCATCCGGTCCTGGGGACTTGGTTTCCTTAATCTTAGCTAAATGTTCTCTTACCAAACCTTCACTTATAATCAGCTTGGAGTCCTCATTCCCCTCATCACTATCACCATTAATGTTGATATTACCATCCATTTCTTGGGAGAAGACGGATACAAAATATGAATTTAGTAACTCCACCTGCTGATCCACCATGTTAAGTTTTTCACCCTTTTCGTTCTTCAGGACTCCAATGGTTTCCTTCACTTTTCTTTTGCTCTTAACATATCCCCAAAAACCTTTTACATTACTCTTAACTTCTTTTGCAAGCTTCAATTCGTATTCAGCCTTGGCTTTTTCGAACTGACTGACCTTCATTTCTTAAAGTAATGATGGCCACTCATTTTTCTTTACTTAGCTGCTTTTTTCTTGCCATAATACAAATTCTAACACTCCATTCAGTAGGACTATCAGCTGTGTATCCACCTGACTTCTGAACAACACCACTGATGGTCCCAACCCCATTTATAAGGCAAGAAATCCCACTTATTAAACCTGACAGGGCACACCTGTGAAGTGAAAACCATTTCAGGTGACTACCTCTTGAAGCGCATCAAGAGAATGCCAAGAGTGTGCAAAGCAGTAATCAAAGCAAAAGGTGGCTGCTTTGAAGAACCTAGAATATAAGACATATTTTCAGTTGTTTCACACTTTTTTGTTAAGTATATAACTCCACATGTGTTAATTCATAGTTTTGATGCCTTCAGTGTGAAGCTACAATTTTTATAGTCATGAAAATACAGAAAACTCTTGGAATGAGAAGGTGTGTCCAAACTTTTGGTCTGTACGTGTGTGTGTGTGTGTGTGTGTGTGTGTGTGTGTGTGTGTGTGTGTGTATGTATGTATATATATATATATATATATATATATATATTTATTTGATATAAAGATATGTGTGTGTATATATTTGGTACATATTGAGCCCCTCAACCTTTATAAACAAGCCCCATCCCATTATTGGACAAGGTACTGAAAGTGTCAAACAGTTAATTGGTGTAAAGCATGCAGACCAATTTTGGGCACATACTAGAGAATTCTAGCAAAATTTTCAATAGTAAATCTGCCCTTATGTACGAGAGTCTCCTTATGGTGCTACAATAGTCTAGTGAAATGGTCACTGATCTGGTAGACTGCACACTATGGTGACACTCTCCTCGCTTTATAACAAAAGAGACTGTATTCTTTTATAAAAGGCCATTAAAGAGGACCTTTCACGTCCTCATGTATATTCTGTGTTACATACCGCTAGAAAGCCGACATCACGCTGAATTCAGCACACTGCCGGCTTTCCCAGTATGTGCCCCGGGGCTGGAAATATCAGCAGTGTAAGTTTCATGGTTCATAGACTTGTACTGGGGGGGCGTTCCTCACAGCCCAGCTAGACTGTCAGGAACGCTTTCTGACAGTAAACCGTGAAACTAACACTGCCGATATCTCCAGCCCTGGGGCACATACCGGGAAAGCCGGCAGCGCGCTGAATTCAGTGTGCTGTCGGCTTTCTAGCGGTATGTAAAACCACATGTGCCTGAGGACATGAAAGGTCCTCTTTAATGAGTGTGATAACAGAAAACTAGCGACAACACTGATTAACAGTTTATATTATGCAACTGCCTTATGTTAATAAAACTAAAATCTTTTGACATTTAATTTGTTTGCCAAAAGTTAGAAAACTGAGCTATAAATTTTTTTTAAAAAATATATATATTTATTAATACATAATAAAAGTTTATTTTTTAATGTGTTTAGACTTAAAAACATTATAATGCAGTCACAAGCTATTTAATGACTACTGAAATACCTATGATGATTTGTCATGACTTCAAGTATTACCTTTACAAACTCCACATTGAGCTTCCCTGTAAAGGTGGACACTTCCCCTTGGACAGTAAGCTTTCCCTTCTTGATGACGATGGGGATGATCTCATCATGTGCCGTACTGTGTCCAACACGGTCAAATATATCTAGATCTTTCACCACATTATGACCATTTACACGTACATCAAACACCTGAGGATAACAAAGAGCAGAAATATGAGCTGCCAGTTTCAGTCACCTGCACAGGCAACATGCCATCTGCTCAGAATCTCATGGGACATGGAGCTGTCACAGCTACAATGGGAGGAGACTGCAAGCAACATGACACCCTTACCTTCTGCTGTGACTGCGCAAAGTACACCTCGGCAAACTTTAACACTAGGACATATTCTCCTTCTTCTCGGATAGGGATCTCATATCCAAAGGTGTCTTCATTATACCTTTCTGTCTGGTACAGAATCTGATCTTCCGGGACGGAGCGTAGTATTGGCAACTTCAATCCATAGTCTGATGCTGATTATGAAAAGAGAAAAATTGCAGGAATTCAGGGCCAGCATTAACATATGCCACAGACACAGTGATATAAATATACAATAGCTGAAAAGTCATCTACTATTTAACTGATTATGCAACAGAAATCTTTAAGTCCAGCACAAAAACAGCATTACAACCAGACCTCTACAAATTCCTATGAACAAACTTCTAAAGAGAACCATCTAACAACCATCGAAAGAGAAGAGCCAATTCATCTTGGACACTTCTATGCTCTACTGAAGGAAGAGCAAATATACTCTAACAAATTCTTAAAACATTTAATACTGGGTATACATAATGTATATCTACTATACTCTCCAGCACCTGCTTAGTAAAGCAGACTAGAATTGATCAGAACACTATAGGACCAGTCAAATATGTTTTGCCCTGCACGGTAAGGAAACTGCACGTAGTGCCCTGGGCTCATGTGGGGACTGTACACAAGACTGACACCTGCTTCCCTGGTACAGTGCTGCCCAATCCCCAGGGGCAGTTAACTTATCTGGGGCTTTCGCCAATGCACTCACCTCTGCCCACTCTGCCCTCCAGCGGGTCCTTCCGGTAGTGGATGCCGTGCACGTCCACATGGGCCTCGCCCCCAGCATTGACAGCCCAGATCACCTTGTCACCCAGACCAGCTCCAAGTACCGCAAGAGGAGCGAGTACAGCGAGCAGCAGCACGGCCAGCGGGCCCCAGACTGTTACACTAGGCATGTCTGTATCGGTGGAGGCCAGCACCTGGCAATAGAGTAGACGGTGACCCAAATACCGGCTGGGCTCTCTCCTCGTTAAACCAGTTCCCCTTAGCGAGCCCCCACGGCTGCCCCGCACTTCGCTGCTGTTAGCAGCCCGCACATTTCATTCACTCTCACCAAAGGTTCACTCGAACTTGCTCATGTCTTATGTGAGCCAATCCCGGGGGCTTCCGAGGAGACCCGTCCGGGCGAACCATAGGATTGGCTAAGAAGGCGATAAGAAGGCCGTGCGGTAAGTAAGAAATAGAGAGGTTAACCAATCTGTAGCTAACACTGAGCACTAGGGCGGGTCCCGAGGGCAGGGTTTGTCTGACGGGTAGAAACCGGTTGGTCCGGTTGTAGGAGGCGGAAGTGAGTCGAGCTTCCGGGTACAGCTGCCGTGATAAAGCTGAAGCAGTAGATTGCAATAAGGATTTAAAGGGATGTTATGGCTGGGGTTTTTAAAGAAACAGAAGGCTGCAGAAAGTGACTACAGCAAGTAGGGGTCGCACATTACCATCATCCAATCAGTGAGCTCCAGCGCTACTAGCCGCTGGGCATGCTGGGACCAGATAGCCGTACGGGATGCGGGCTGTCAGGAAGCCGGTCACCATAGCAACGGCGCTGCGTGTGTGTGTGTATATACACATGTGTACCATGTGTCTTTGGTCCGGGGTCTCGGCTGTAGTAAAGCTGTAGTCGGCTACTTGGTATTGTGTACCTAGGTGGACATGACGGGTGGTTATTATTTTAAGGCCTATATTGATCCCCTATATATAGGACCTATAAGGCCTAATATCAATAGGGACGTTGGCGAGCCTAAATGTTTTAGTTTTTTCACCCTAGCTGTATGAGGGGCTTTTTACAGGAGTATGTACAATATATATATTTTTTTTTAAACTTTAACTGTAGGTTCACTTTTTGTGCCTGATATCCGTCCACTGCCAAACTGAATGAATTGGTCTAAAAAGGATTCCAAATGTTTACACAGCAGATACCCAAATCCATCTTTTTAGACGGATTAGTCAATGGGTGTCTGTGAAAAAACTGTCCATTTGTGTCTTTCTGAGCATGCACAGAGGGAAAAACAGACACAGATTACACAGTAATTCGTTTGTGTACGACTTCTATAGACCTCAGTGTTGAAAAAAAAAAAGATTTGTTGCTGTCGGTCTGGTATCTTTATATTTTGGACAGAGAAAAAATCCTGCAAGTCCGACTTTTTTCTATCCACCCAAAAGAGCGGATACCAGATGGAAATGTTCCAAACGCACACCTGCAAATGATTTTTACTACCCATTGAAATCAGTTTTTGTGGATTTAGAGACGGTTTCAAAAACTGATTTTGCATGGAGAGCCAAACGCTGATGTGAATCTAGCCTTACAGTGTTCTGCAAAAGTTTTAGATGTAGGTGTGGAACAAATGCTGTGAAGTAAGAACGCTTTCAGAAATAGAGGTGTTAATGGTTCATTTCTGTCAATTAACAAAATAAAGTGAATGAACAAAAGAGAAATGTAAAACACATCAATATTTTGTGTGACCTTTGCCCTTTGGCTTCTCACTTGCAGACAGTTTTTGAAGGAACTCGACAGAGAGGTTGTTCCAAACATATTGGGGAACTAATTACAGATCTGTGGATTAAGACTTGTTGAAATCCTTCTGTGTCTTCATATAATCCCAGACAGATTTGATGATATTGAGATCAGGTCTCTGTGAAGGCCATATCATCACTACCAGGACTCCTTGTCTTTCTTTATATTGAAGATAGTTCTTAACCCCTTCCCGATATCCGCCGTAATAGTATGGTGGATGCCGGGTCTTTAAAGATGGCAGCCGCTCTGCTGCAGAGCGGCTGCCATAACTACCTGGTCTCCACTGTAATGTACAGAGGAGAGCTGGAGCTAATGCCCACAATCAGAGTCCCCACCGGTCCCGTACCTTTTCAGTTGCAGGCCGGCTCCTGCACAGCGAGATAACAGGAGCCGACCTGTTCCCTTTGCAGCCGGAAGGCTTCCAGGCCTGCAATAGGGATATTACTATTGTGGTTGGTCTATAATCAAAGCAATAGACATTCTCCAAAATGGTATAACTATAAACTATACCTGGCTCCGCAAAAAAAAAAAGACACCTGATTCATCCCCGTACACGGAAATATAAAAAAGTTAAGAGTGTCAGAATATGGCGACTTTTAGAAAAATTATTATTTTGCAAAGTTTTAGATTTTTGTTAAGGGGCCACCAAATGTAAATAAAACCATATAAGTTTGGTATCCCCAGAATCGTACCGAAACATAGAATACAGGTGACGTCATTTTGGCTGCAGAGTGAATGCTGTATAAACGAAGCCCATAAAGTCGCACAAATGCACTTTTTCTTCAAATCCACCCCATTCTAAATTTTTTTCCAGCTTTCCAGTACATTGTACAGAATAATAAATGGTAGCATCATGAAGAACAATTTGTCCCGAAAACATTAAGCCCTCACATGGCACTGAGAACGGAAAAATAAAAAAGTTATGGGGTTTGGGAGGCGGGGAAGCTAAAAACGAAAATCGAAAAATGTCACTGGTGGAAAGGGGTTAAAGGACCACTAAATTTAGACTCCAATTAAAAAGAATAAATTGACAAGTGACACCTCAAATCATCTCCTGAGTTTTCTTCCTCTTTTTTCTCATATAATTACAGAGCACGAAAAATAAATTATTGATTGGGCCTCAGCGGTTACATGGGACGCGATGTCATTAAGCTGGTGCACCTCACGTGACTGCTGGGGCTCAAACACAGGCCCCAGCAGTGACCCCTGGGGCACTCAACCTCAATTACAGGCCGGAAGAGCACCGAACAGGATGCTGGAGATCGTCGGAAGCCCAGGAGAGATGAGTATAGGTGTTTGTTATTTTTACTCACCTCCCCTAGGCAGACTGTGTATATAGTGGTCAGGGAACCAGGCCTTCCCCGGTCACTATCATGGTGCTGCGGGACCGCGGCCATCTACAGCTGGCCATGGGTCTATACCACTCACTACATTTGGACTATAACGCGCACCACCAATTTTCTTGAAAATTTGGAGGAAAAACGGTAAGTCATGTATTATAAAATACATCTCCTTGATCCAGAGCTTGCCAGATTTTCCTTTCTGAATTTTGGGAAAGCTGGGTAACATAGCATTTGAACTATAATAAGGAATACTGAATACTATATTTACCTAGATAAATCTATCTCCTTTCACTATAATCATACCATAGACTTCCTTTTCAGGATTGTGGGAAAGCTGGGTAACATACCAGGTAATGCCATAAAAGGCACTGATGTCTCTTAAATATACTTAAATAAATCTCCCTGCTTGCTCTCATGCCAAGGTTTGCTTGATTTGCATTTCAGAGTTCTGGGAAAGCTGGGTAGCATAGCATTTAGACCCGTAATAGGGAGTAACTCAGATAGTTAGTATACCTCCCAAACGTCCCGAATTCTGCGGGACAGTCCCGGATTGTGGGTCCTGTCCCGCGGTCCTGGTCGGTGGGAGATATGTCCTGGTTCCATGCACAATGGTGAATGAAGCAGGGGCCGTCCGCAGACAGCTCCCGCTTCACCTGTGTGCTCCGGCCCTGGGAGCGTAGACGCGATTTGATGACGTCACTCACATTGCGCCTGCAGCATCCAGAACACTCCGAGACTGAGACTGTAGACAGAGCAGCAGGGGAGCGAGGAGAGGTGAATAACAGTGTTTTTTATGTTAAACTTGGGGGCAAATTGAGGGGGAACATGAAACTGATGGAAGATGAAGGGGGCACATGAAACTAGGGGCAGATGAAGGGGGCACATTAAACTGGTGGAAGATGAAGGGGGGCAGATGGAGGGGGCACATTAAACTGGTGGCAGATGAAGGGGGGACATGAAACTGGGGGAAGATGAAGGGGGAAACATGAATCTGGGGGCAGATAAAGGGGGAAACATGAATCTGGGGGCAGATGAATCTGGGGTAGATGAAGGGGGGACATGAAACTGGGGGAAGATGAAGAGGGAAACATTAAACCGGTGGCAGATGAAGGAGGGACATGAAACTGGGGGTTGAGGGGGGCATTAAACTGGGGGCAGATGAAGGGGGGACATTAAACTGGTGGCAGATGAAGGGGGCATTAAACGGGAGATTAAGAGGTACATTAAACTGGAGAAGCAGATGGAAGGTAACTAAACAATGGGGGTTGCTGGACGGAAAAATTAAGCTGGGGGCAACTGGAGAAGGACATTAAACCATGGGAGTAACTGGAGGGGAACATGTCTGCCTCTAGTTGCCCCCAGTTTAATGTCCCTCTCCAGCAACCCCTACGGTTTAATGTCCTCCTCTAGTTTCCCCCAGTTTAATGTCCCGCTCCAGCTGCCACCAATTTATTGTCCCCCTCCAATTACCCCCACTGTTTAATGTCACCCTCCAGCTGCCCCATAGTTTAATGTCCCCCTCTAGTTTCCCCCAGTTTAAACTTGGTCACCAGGAGAGGGACTTAATACTGTGGGGCAATTGGAGGGGAACATTATAATGTGGGAGCATATAATGTTAGGGTGACTGTAGGAGCATTATACTGTGTGGGGGGCACATATAAAAATGGATGACAATGGGTGGAGTCAACATAGAAGTCGATGGAGCTAAATTTGCCGCGGTGCACCACACATTTTGTCCCTCTTTCTGTCCTTTGAAAGTTGGAAAGTATGAGTTTTGATAGATTTCAGGATATGGGAAATCTGGGCATAAAGTACAAGCAAACTACACACATGTAATCAATCCTTCTCTCTCCATTGTTTGGAGCTGCACTCTATTTATTACACTCGATAACACTCTATTTTATCTTTAGACAGAATGGGAGCTGAGCTCTACCCCATCCCAAACTTCCTGTGATGTCACACTAGTGCATGTAGCCGGCTTTCAGACAGGCAGGGAGCAATGTCTGCCCAATCTATGTTTGTAAAATTTGTGCCAAACTGCTCGGAGCTGCATATTGATATCACCTTAATCAAACTGTGTTTTCCCCTTCTTGTGACTTTTACCCCCGTTGCTGAGATATCGCCATTTATGACAATATGCAAATGAGCTCTTTAGTGCAATGAGGGCACGCTGCTTACCTCTTTGAGCAATGACTACACCCTCGTGGCTCCAACAGTTCATTGGCATATTGACAACAATATCATGGCAAAGGAGGCACCAATTCACAAGGTGAAAACACTGTTTGATTCAGGCAACCCTAACCTATCTATCTGTAGGGCTAGGTTGATATGCTGAGCTCTGGTGACAAACTCCATTTAATGACATTGGCTGTATGTTTGGGGTTGTTCTGCTGCCCAATAAATTAGGGTAATCAGACACTTCTCTAATGGTACTGCATAATGGATAAATATCTGCCTGTATTTCTCAGCATTGAGGACACCATTTAATGGTCAACATTGAGGACTGTAGACACAGTTTTTAGCCAAGTCAACTTAGTGCAGCAGATGAACGACATATCATGCTGCTTATGTTCGAAATCGGAAGATGTCCAGTATTGCCATCAGCTGAGGACAGGCACCAGTGGGATGCAGATACACCCATCTACTATTTGGAGAAGACTGGTAACAAGTGGTCTTCATGGAAGAATTGCAGCCAAAAAAACCTTTGCTGTGGAAAAAAGACGAAGCAACTCAACTATGCACAAAAACATAGGAAATGGAATGTAGAAAAATTGCAGCAGGTGCTCTAGACTGATCAGTCAAAATGTGAAATATTTAGCTGTAACAGAAGGCAGTTTGTTCACTGAAGGGCTGGAGAACGGTACAATAATGCCTGTAGTATCTCATAGAAAGGTTTCGGAGCCTTGTTTGGGATGTACACATTGTAAATACTAGCGTCACCATGGGCTAGAAATGGTCTAATGCAACAACAGTTCATCTTTATCCCTTTCCTATCCTGTTCCGTTAACATCGTGTGAGGGAAGGACTTATGAATCAACTCCAGGACCCCAGCTTTTCTCTCAACCACAGGAGACCCATAGACTGCTCTTACCCAGTGCTTGTGCATCTGGTGAAAATCCATCAACATCAAAAGGGTCTCTGTGATGATTCCGCTTAAATATGGCTATAACTCAAAGATGTATTTTGATCTCTGGGTATCGTATCTCCCTCTTACTTCCATTTACTCATAATGTGCGCAGCTCTAATCCTAGGTGTGTGTTGTCAGTAGTGGCAGCAATGTAACAATAGGGCTTTGTATCCATCCCAGAATGGCTCTATTGAATTCCTACATAGCCCTGGGTGATCAAATACACATGCATTGTTCAGACTGGGCTGTTGATCAGACATGGTTGATAACATATAGAAGGCATTGTGTCATTCCACTTGGTCCCATCTCCTTACAAAGAATCTTGACTTGAGTGCGTTAATCAATCAGACTTGCCGTCGCCGGTGACCTCATTCTGGGTGGTGTAATCAAGGGTATAAAAGATGAGGTAAGAGGTCAATGGGAGAGACTACAGGAAAATACTATGATGAGACTACTAAGAGACTACTGGGATATACTGTGATGAGCATGCAGGCTGAAATGCTGTGATGCTGCTACTAGGAGCCTCCACTGGTTAACTCCACATGCTATGTGTGAGTGTTGGACTATAGAGCCACATCCAGGATATGTGTGGTAAAGTAATTATTTCAATTTTATTCCCTTTTTATTTATTGTACTGTATCTTGTAACTAGTAACTGTTAATGCTTGTATATATCTACATATCTGTTCTGAACTGCATGTGTTAAATGTTAATACCGACCCATTTAGGGGTTAATAAATATATAAAATTTAGAAAGCTTGTCTTGTATTTATCTTGTGAACCCAGCACTCACTAGTGGTGAGTGTGGTTTTTTATGAAAGAAGTCTCAGGTGTGGGCCAAAGCGGTGTTGGCGCACTGAGGATCTTTCACATTGGTGGCAGCAGTGGGATCTTAGGATAAACAGCGTATGTTGGTGACCTTTATCACTCAGACGCTGGGGATTGTGGTAATCCTATGAGACAAGCTCGGTATTAAAGCAAGCATTAAGATACAGTGAAAGTTTGATACAGTGCTGTTCTCCTCCCTTACTCTTTGTATTCTATCCTATCTTTTTTTTTGGCAAGTACCAGTGGATGGCTAGTGGGCTCAGAAGCAGAGCTCAAGAACTGCAGAACCAGGCTTTTGGAGATCCTGGGCGTATGGCTGAAATGGAGGCAGCCACAGCCATGCAGGGGGTCGAGCAGAGTCCTGATTTTGGGGCTAGGCCAGGAAGTGCAGCAAGCAGCCCGGTCCCAAGGATTACTTCACCAGGAGGGACCAGTAGCCCCAGCCTTGTGGGGGGAATGGCTTCATACTGGCAAATGGCCCTGCAGCAAGTAGGCACCAGTGACCCTAACATATACCTGCAGGTGATGTGCCGCTTTCAGGAAGCTGCAGAACACGAACGGCAGGCCTCAGAACGGCAGGCTGATCGTGAGGCAGTAGAACGGCAGGCTGAGAGGGAGTATCAGCTTGAGCTGAAGAGGCTGGAAATCTCCCAGCAGGCGCAAACTCCAACAACCCTGCAGAGACCCTCAAGTTGGAAGGAGAAGCCAGGCCGGAGGTCACCACAGCCGTCTCGTCAGGTCGGGTGAGACAAACTATGCCCCGGGTGGTCCTTCCCCTGTCCCAAGAACTCTGGGCGCCCGCGTGACCTTCCCCAAACCCCAAGGGGAGGTGCGGCGGTGCCATGCCTGTAACCAGACAGGACATTTCAAGGAGGAGTGCCCCAACCGCCCTGAGAACTTCCCTGCTTCCGAAGCCATAGCAGGTGGCCCATCTGTGTATCTGGACTGGGGTGCAGGAAAAGGAATGCAGACTGTGGGACTAATGACTGATTTGCCTGCTAATGTACTGTTGGGAACTGATTTAGGACCTATGATGTCCCAATATGGGGTGGGGAGCACCCCAATTTACTGTGATAAACTGTCTATGATTAATGTTGATAATGTGACTGTCATATCTGCAGAGAGGGCCCGTAACCCCCCTCTGAGATACTTCCCATGGCAGTAAGTGTAAATGCTAATGAGTTGCCTTCAGCTGAGAGCAGGGAAGATGCAAATGAGCTTCCTGCAACCCAGCTCAGCAAAAATGTTATTGATGCTTTGTTTACTCCCGTGCTAGGAGCCAGTGAGACCTTGTCTGTAGACACACCCACATCTGCGGGGGCGTCTCCCTCCCAGCTTGTTAATATGTCTACCACAGATCTCATTGAGACCCGGTGTGAATTAACAATTGTTAATGAATGTACTGTAATGTACTTGCCAATGCTTGTTGTGAAAGTGTACAGGGTAGCTCTTCCGAGTCACTGGAAGCGACTTCTACTATTTCGCCCAGTGCATCCGATAAGCACCCAACTGCTGATCATGTGCCGGGTGGTCAGGTAGGCTATGTGGATCTCATGGCCGATCCAGGGGAGGGACGGACTGCTGGTAGTGCGGTGTTAGCCCGCAACCAGAGTGCTACAAGGGTGGAGGGCGTTCTGACCCTTGAACCGTTGCCTACACCACCTGGAGTCGGTACTGAGACCGCCATGACTAGCCTCACTCCCTTGAAGCCGGAGGAGTCCGGCCGGTATGAGACATACACGTCTCTTCGGTCCAGTTCTATTCCAGGAGTGCCCATGGCCCAAGTGCACATGGCATGGGGTACTGGAGGTGTGATCCAAGAAGAGGGTATGTCCAATGTATTACCTGTCAATGTATTGTGGGGGGGATGGATTGGGGAAACATGATCTCAGTCATTCGCCCAAGGTATCACCATCACCCACCCAAGTACAGGAGGAACAGGGTGTAGGCCCAAAGGGGCAAGGCATCTGGGAGGGAGGACAGGGTCCAAACATACCTGTGCCAGAACCAGAGGTGCCCCTAGGTTTGGAAGCAAAGGGGGAGGTGCAGAATCCCCTAGAACTCTCCCAACTAGCGGCTAGTGGGAGAGAGACCCTGAGAGACCGCCGGGATGGGGTCTCTGAACTGGTATCCCAAAGACCTGGGGTCATGAGTGTGGCTCCACGGGATGCCAGCACTCAGAAAGCGGACCCAGAACAGGCAGGAGGTAGCCAAGTGTACGTGGCTCAGGGCCTGAGCCTTAGAAGTGTCCCTAGTCAGACTAGAGAGAAGAAGGGTATCGCGGTCAGGCCACTAAGGTGCCTGCGGAAGGTGATCACCGGATCCGCCTTCCTCCGTGCACGCTCTAAAGGGGGAGGTGTGATGATTCCGCTTAAATATGGCTATAACTCAAAGATGTATTTTGATCTCTGGGTATCGTATCTCCCTCTTACTTCCATTTACTCATAATGTGCGCAGCTCTAATCCTAGGTGTGTGTTGTCAGTAGTGGCAACAATGTAACAATAGGGCTTTGTATCCATCCCAGAATGGCTCCATTGAATTCCTACATAGCCCTGGGTGATCAAATACACATGCATTGTTCAGCCTGGGCTGTTGATCAGACATGGTTGATAACATATAGAAGGCATTGTGTCATTCCATTTGGTCCCATCTCCTTAAAAGGAATCTTGACTTGAGTGCGTTAATCAATCAGACTTGCCGTCGCCGGTGACCTCATTTTGGGTGGTGTAATCAAGGGTATAAAAGATGAGGTAAGAGGTCAATGGGAGAGACTACAGGAAAATACTATGATGAGACTACTAAGAGACTACTGGGATATACTGTGATGAGCATGCAGGCTGAAATGCTGTGATGCTGCTACTAGGAGCCTCCACTGGTTAACTCCACATGCTATGTGTGAGTGTTGGACTATAGAGCCACATCCAGGATATGTGTGGTAAAGTAATTATTTCAATTTTATTCCCTTTTTATTAATTGTACTGTATCTTGTAACTAGTAACTGTTAATGCTTGTATATATCTACATATCTGTTCTGAACTGCATGTGTTAGATGTTAATACCAACCCATTTAGAGGTTAATAAATATATAAAATTTAGAAAGCTTGTCTTGTATTTATCTTGCGAACCCAGCACTCACTGTCGGTGAGTGTGGTTTTTTATGAAAGAAGTCTCAGGTGTGGGCCAAAGCGGTGTTGGCGCACTGAGGATCTTTCACAGTCTCTAAGGGTTTTTAAGGCAGCAGAGTGTCATCATATGCCTACTGGGCAAACAAAGGCCTTCCACATTTCATGCAATGATTCTCATAATAGGGGTTGCAGTAGGGGGCCAAGAAGACGTGGGCTATTGCCATCTCTATATGTATCACATCACAAATCAAAGAGAACAAGGAAGATCTAGTATGATGTGGTTGTATAATAGGTCTGATTCTAGAGCCTGTCCTGAGAACTTCAGTAACTAGAAACAGAATCAGAGATTTCATGAAAAGTTGGGTACAGCAAATTTTGCATTTGCCTCTGAAGCTGGGTTCTTGTAATAAAGAGCAGTCTGTCCCCTCCCCTATTTATTACTGATACTGTTCTGCCATTCTGCCAGGAGTAACTAGACAATAGCAAACAAATAGCTGCGAAAAGCCCAACTGAGTGTAATATAGGAGATGCAGGAAGGAACACTGCTCTGCAAATACAGGGGGAAAGCCTGCTGCCAAGCAGTTAAAACACAAGAGAAAAAAAATCTATAAGCACATTCAGTAAAGATGCTTGCCTTCTGTGAATAATATCCCATCTGTAATCACACAAGCAGCCAGAAGTAGATACAAATACAGGACTTTTCTTTCATTGTAAACTGTGAGATTTGCAGGAACTTCAGTCCTTTGTACAGAGCAGTTTGCAGATGTGCTGTAAGGAGAATCAACCTCTCCCATCTGCATTCACTGTGTGATGAGGGAAAAGCACCTCCCACCTCCACTCAATATCTTTCCGTTTTCCCTCTATCTCCTACCTATAGATGGATTTCCCTGGTAACAAAGGAGTCATCTGCTAGAAGGGAGATACCTAGTGGCATGAATTTTAGAGAGGTTTTTCACAAAGAAAGCAGACACAATTTAAATTAAAGTGTATTACATTTTGGTCCAGAATCACATACTCTATGAAATGAGACTAAGTTATCTAAAAAGTGAGTGATCTTTTAAGCAATAAGGATGTGGAAATCTAACACACTGAGATAAGCAATAAGAAGCATAACATATTCATTTAAGGACTTCCATTTTTTTGGTAGCAAAAACTTCTGCCCAACTCCTGAGGCAAAAAGAGTAAAGTTAATCCAATATAACCAAGACTGCTGACATATAACTAGCCCTCGTTGTGATATACATTCTATTCCCCCGCCAAGAAGAATAGCCAGATGACCTCATTTATACTTCCCACTATAAACTTACAAAGCTTTCACCTATGTCTGAAGGCCTGGAGCACAAGGTTCGACAGTTTTAACGATATGTTAAATCCAGTCTTTTCAGCCCAGCTTCAGCGATTTAGGATGTCTTTGGACTATTGTTTTGCCATGAAAAACTTATCAGCAATATCTGTCGCAATTCTGAAACACTCATGACAGAGCTTTATACACAGGTTGTCTAGAGTTGTTTACCATTGGAGCCGAGTCCAGGGGATAAGAAGAAAAGAAGGTTTTTTCTTCTTCCGGATCAACAAATCTTTTAAAAGTTCCATTAAACTTTCAAGATAGCTGGGTATATCAACTGAAATCAAATGTTCCTTTTGTGTAATGTAGTACAGACCTTATTAAATGCTGTGATTTATCTCCTTACCTCAGCCTATAAGTCTTCAAAAAGGAGGATCTTGGAGCCCTGGAGCAGTATATATTCCTTGTGGCTATGAGGAATTTAAATATTTCAATATCACTTGAATAGGTCTGAAGGAAGATTCAGTTGGTGAGGTATCTGCGAGGTCTCCAGGGATCCCCAGCCGATGAGCTTGCTTGACCCGTCTGGTTAGTCCCAAGGCCTGTGTCAGATCTATATTACATATGCAATTTAAAGTTTTTAATGGTTTGCTCTGTGTTAGACCAACCAGTAGGAGATTGTTATGAGAGGACTGGTTGTCTTGGTCCTCTATCTGTTCGAATAAAAGGGAGACTATGTGGTGAAGTTCTCCCACCTGAGATCCCACAGTTAACATATCATCTTCAGTGGTACATAAATGTTACTCTCAACCCTTTATTATCCCTTCACACTGCCTGGCAGTCTCTTGGAGGTGATTCAGGGTGGACTGCACTGTTTTTGCTAAGAGGTTAGATCTGGGGTCAACAAAGCAGCTACTTCCAGGGCAAGTAAATTCTGTATTGCTGAGTGCCAATGATAACAGTTAAGCAGGGTTCACACTACCGTTGGAGTCCGCTATGAAGGTGTCCGTTAAAAAAAAATAAACGGACACCTATCATAACGGACCCTAACTGATGAGCATCAGGTAGTGTCCGTTTTTTAATGTCACATACCGCTAGAAAGCCGACAGCGTGCTGAATTCAGCGCACTGCCGGCTTTCCCGGTATGTGCCCCGGGGCTGGAGATATCGGCGGTGTGGAGTTACATGTTTTACTTTACTTACTGTTTGAAGGGCGCTGTGAGGAACTCCCCTCCCTGCCACTTCTCGTTGGTCCATAGCGCTGTACTGAGGAGGCGTTCCTCACAGCTCAGCGTCATCGCCGGGCAGTAAGGAACGCCCCCTCTGACAGTACAGGGCTATAGACCAGTACAGAGAGAGGGGGCATTCCTTACAGCCCAGTGATGACACTCAGCTGTGAGGAACGCCCCCTCATACAGCGCTATGAATGAACAGAACTATCAGGGAGGGCATTCCTCTGACAGCACCCGGCTATAGACGAGAACAGAGAGAGGGGGCGTTCCTCACAGCCCAGCGATGACGCTCAAGCTGTGAGGAACGCCCCCCTCAGTACAAGTCTCTGAACAAAGAGAAGTGTTAGGGAGGGAGATCCTCGCAGCGCCCTTCTAACAGTTAAACATTACACCGCCGATATCTCCAGCCCCGGGACACATACCGGGAAAGCCGGCAGTGCACTGAATTCAGCGCGCTGTCGGCTTTCTAGCGGTATGTAAAACCGCATGTGCCTGAGGACACGAAATGTCCTCTAACACTGCTAGTTTTTTTTTTTTTTTGTTTCTCCTTTCTGAGCATGCGCAGGGAAAGTAAACGGACATAAAATAACGGACAGTAACTGATAGCTTTCAGTTACTGTCCGTTATATGTCCGTTACCCATAGACTTCAATGTTAAAAAAGTAACGAACACTTGCTGTCCGTCAAGAATCCGTTTTTTTCAAACGGACAAAAAGTCCTGCATGTAGGATTTTTTGTCCGTGAAAAAATAACGGACTTCTGACGGATTTGGTGTAAACGGACACTAATGGACACAATATAAAAACCCATTGAAATGAATGGAAATTTTAACGGATTTCTGACGGTTCAACTAGTGTCCGTAGCTAAAATCTTGTAACGGACAATAGCCACGGACACTACTGACGGACACCAATGGTAGTGTGAACGCTCCCTTAGATGGGTACTGTTGCCAGGGCTCACCTTACACATTTCCACTAAGGTCTCCTGCACTATTGCTCTCCATGTTGTCAGTGGCTGCTTTCTTCCCACTGCACAATAAGTAACGATCCATTGAGCGGTCCCCAATACTATTGAGGGGACAATATCCCTAGTTTTGGCACTCACAGGGCAGGTCTGTGGCAGGTTAGTGGAGTGTTCGAGCTGGTAAGCCTGGAGGTCAGAACAGTGTGTCACCACATACCAGAAGTCTGATTTTTGTTTCCCACCTGTCAGAAAGTTTTGCACAGTTCTGTATGTGTAGCAAATGGCAATAAAATTAAGATATGTGGTCACTACTTCTACAGGTGCATCTCAGTAAATTAGAATATCTTTGAAAGGTTCATTCATTTCAGGTGACACACTGAATTTACAATACTGAACTTTTTTAAAATATTCAAATTTTCTTAGATTTTAGTTTTCATTACCTGTAATCCATAATCAACATTTACAGAAATAAAACTTGAAATTTGAAATTTTAATGTGTAGGGAGAGGGATATATGCATTTGTTTAATATGCTTTATTAGGGAATTCATTATATTTTTCTAGTCGAAGAGTGAAGAAAAATATGCCCTGTTTCCCCCACATAGAGGCCTGTGGTCTATCTCATAATGTGTGTGCAATGACCCACCACAGGCCTCTATGTGGGGGAAACAGGACATAGATAACAGCAGAACAGATCTTCCAGTGGCCGCACATTTCTCCAGAGAAAACCACTCTATTGAAGATTTGCGGGTTGTGGTTTTAATGGGACATTTTAAGACACAGAGGGAGAGAAAGTAATGGCAATATAAGTTAATGCAAAAATTTCAAACTCTGCAATTTGAACTTAATATTCATGCCACTTTCATGTCACACTATGTATGAACTGTGAGGGTCACAAATCATCACCTGATAGAAAACAGATAACAGTAGGAATTACTGATCCCTCCGTCACACCCCACAAGTTTTCAGATTGTTTATTTTTTGACCTGTTGTAAATAACTTCTCTACTTATATTGGATTTTGTTTTTTTAAGGATTCTAAGATCCTTTGAAGGTCCATGTCTTTTATGTATAAAAAGTCTGTGAATTTTCAGTTTCTTGTATAACACCCTGTATGAAGAAGAGAGCTAGTACTCTCGAAAGCTTACCATCAAATATACTCAGTTAGCCTCTGATTTCTTCACTTCCACTACTTTCTATGGCTAACAAGGTACACTATTATGCTACTTATATTTTTCTAAGAATTTAGCTTCTAAATTGTCTTCATAGCAGGTCACTAACGCTAGGTTCACACCTGCAATCAGTTTTCTGTTCTTCGGGTCCGCTTGGGGACCCGAAAAACAAAAACCCAATCTGCTTAAAAAGAGGTTAATGGCGTCTGCCAGGTTTCCGCCCAAAATATGTGGAGAGAAAAGTCCTACTTGCAGGGCTTTTCTCTCCACATTTTTCAAGCGGAATGGGGGACGGAATCCCCAAGTGGGATGCAGGCACAGATGTAAATCCAGCCTAAGAGTTGCTAAGTAATATACACTAGTAGCACTTCTCAGTTTGCCTCTCCTCTCTCTACCCTACTGCCTCTTTTGGGTCTGTATGATTATTGTGATAACAAATTATGATTGTATATTCATGGATTGTTTCAATTTTTTTCAATGACTTTCAAGCGCAATAGGGAGATCCATAGCTGTCATAAGCTCTACCTGTGAAACGCCAGACACATATACAGGAATTCAAATAGCAGGGTTGTAGCTGAAGTGTAGGAAGAGGCTGTGAATCCAATGTAGAAGAGCGGAGATTCAGACCTAGAGATGGAGCGCTTGGAGGCTCTGGCCCACCTCCATAGTATTTGACCCTCATTTGCATTTTTCTAAAAATGGCTTTTTAAAGGAAATGGTGCATCTATTGGACTATCTAAAGGTTTGCTGTTGCTCATCATAATGTCTCCTACAATGCCCTGTGGCTGGTTTGGTTCAGCTCCTTTTCACCCCAAAACACCATCAGTACCTCATATTGCCTCTCATGTGTTCCCTGGTGTCTTTATAACACCAGATCATTGCCATCATCTGCAGAAAAATAATCTTTATTTTGTATGCAAATTGGGTCCCTCAAGTCAAGTAGGTAGAGAGCTAACAGAAGAAGTCAAGATCTCCATGCGTCAACCTGGACCCTCCACTGTGAGTGACGTCTCTCTACCCTAGTCCAGCAGTTGCATTGACTGCTGAGGGACATCAGATATGGTGGAAGAGCTGGGTTGGGGCATGAAGAGCTTGACTTCTTCTTTACCTATTTGCTTTGACAAATAAAATAAAAGTTGTTTTTTTTTGCATTAAACGTTCATTACAAAGACTCTGGCTGATTATACATGAGAGGCACTAAGATATACTGATGGTGGTTGAGGGGAGAAAAGGAATGAAGAAGTTCCCTTTAATTCCTGGTATAATACACTGCAATACTCATGTCAGCATAATGCTAATATACATGCTACTCTAATAGTAGTAGTAGTAGTACATGTCCCATATACATAACATAAGGGACTTGTATAATAATAAATCTATTCTTTACTAACTTATTTCAGTACTGGATTCTCAAGTACACTATCCTACCACCTCTTAGACTTGTGCATCTGACTGTTTGTTTCAACACTATATTTCCCATCCCTGTGTACTAGATGGAATTTGATGTTTTGTGTTCTGTCCAGTGATCTAACTTGTTGTCCTACACATAAAGAGCTATAGTAAGATTATCCAGCATCACAGATAATCCTGCAGTGAAACTCTGCACTAATGAGATAATCCTATTAATGTTGTCTGTTAATGGAATTAGTTCATAGTAACTCCAACCAATGACCGTGATGCCAGATTATAGACAGTCATTATTTATACTAATAGTCTCTTATAGATTTGTAAAATGGGTTGGCTATGCTTTGTAAGATATTCTGTTATGTCAACCGTTCTTGTTCATTGCCAAAGTGTGAATTACTGCGTCACATTTGCTTTAAAATAAATGCATTTTTTTTGCATTGATGCCTATGATACTGGAATTATTGCCAGTCTGAATGAAGCCTAAGGGTACGTTCACACAGAAGGAATTTGCCACAGATTTGGGAGTAGATTGCAGCAGGACGCAGAAAAATTCAGAACTCCCTGACAATTAGGGCGGTTGCAGACAACCATGCTGCAACCGTCCTGCCTTGAATTAAAAGCATGGGCTGCACCCGGGGGACACGGGGATATCCTCGCATGCCGCTCGTGCACGGGCCGTGCTTCTGCAGTTCCTTTCATTAAATTAATAGGAGCCACGGAAGCATGGGCCGCAAAATAGGACAGTAATAAAACCTGTTCTATGTTCTATCTGATGCGGCCCGGACTGTCGGCCCGTATACGGGACCGTGAAAATCAACCAACGGATCTCTGCTATTCTATACGGCGGAGACCTGGTTGTAATGCCCGTGATGAGAGACTCCACTGATCATGGGTGTTAACCCTTGTAAACAGCTCTATCCCCACAAATAGTCCCTCTCCTATGCTTCCAAAAGTCCCATACAGTATTTCAGTCTATGCTACAAGTGATATGAAGATCACAGGTTCAAGCCTAAGGCCTAAAAAAGAAAAAAAAAAAATTAAAAAATATAAAAATAAAATTCACATCATACCCCCCTAGATTGCAATTAAAAATAAACAAATATAAACATATTAGACATCCCTGTGTCTGCAAATGTCCATATTATAAAAATATTTATGCTATACAGTCAACACCACAGCGGCAAATAAAAAAAATCTAAATGTGGAATTCCCTTTTTTTCTCCATTTTGCCTCAGCAAAAAAAATGTAATAAAAAGTGATCAAAACATCAGACATTCCCCAAAATAATATAAATAAAAGCTAAATATTGCGCTGCAATAAAAGATGTCTTAGGCCAGGGCCCCACGTGGTGTAAACGATTTGGCCGCGGTGGAAATGCCGCGGAAAAAAACACAGCATTTTACAGTCTCTGCAAAAACGCAGAGACACACATTGTGGAAGAATACGCAGCATGTCAATTATACCTACGGAAACACCGGCAGTTTCCCTATAGGTATAACTGAAGCCGCGTTTTTTCCCGCAGTGCTTTTTTTTGCTGCGGCCCTCTACATGGGACCTTAGCCTTACACAGCTCCGTATACAGAAATATTAAAACGTTACGGGTGTCAGAATCTTTGGCATTTTTGGGGATTTTTGTAAAGGCATTAAAACATAGCAAAAACTATATAAATTTGGTATCACTATGATTGCTCTGAGACAAAGAATATAAAGAACATTTAATTTGTACCGCACAGTAAATGTAAAGCCAAAACCCATAAGAATATGGCGCAAAAACAGTTTTTTTTAATTCCACCCCATTCTGAATTTTTTGCAGCTTCCCAATACATTATATGGAATATTAAATGGTACCACTATGAAGTACAATATGTCCCACAAAAAGTAAGAAATCTTTTGAAAGGTGGGGAGTAAAAAACAAAAAGTAAAAAATGCAGCAGGAAGGGATTAAATAAAACAGGTTGGCCACTAATACCTGATTGTTATCCCATTGACTGAAAACACCTGACTCACCTGACGCTCACCTTCAAATTATCTTCTAATCCTAAAAGTTATTTTTTTGCCACATATATTACATATATGTAATATTGAATTTTTTTTTTATTATAAATAAATGTAGTCTAATATTTTTGACTCACTTGTTTGGTTTGGTTCTCTTTACCTTTTTAACTTTTCATTTTAGGTCACATTTATGTAGAATTATAGAAATTCTGAAGGTTTTCCAAACTGTCAAGCAATACTGTAGTATGGTAACTGTGAGTTCTGAAGATCATTGCATTACAACAGTCTGTCCTAGATGACAACCTTGCTTGCTGAGTTTTGAGTTCTAATTTGCCTCTGGAAACATCAATGCTTCTCTAATACAGTTGTTTTTAACTTTTGATCTTGGGTATTGCTTAAAAGAGAGGCTGGTTAGGCGGTGTTCACATCTTGAAAATCCTGATGGTGACGCATCCGTCATACTGTATGATGCACACAAATAGATCCCAATGGACCCATTGACTATAATGGGAACCAAAAGATATGATGTTTGTCATTTTGCCAGAAAAAAAGTTCTACATTCAGGACTTTTTCATCTGTGATCTTTGACAAAATCTGCTATGGCGGCTCCTAAAGGAACCTCTGATGCAGATTTGAACTTGAAGCATATATTTCAGTTGTAAATAACTTTTCATAAATAAATAGTACAGGAGAAAATAAGAAACTTTTTAATTTATGTTACTAAAAAAATATGTTTTCTTCTTCATCAGGCAGTTACTTTCTCCATATTAGTCTATGAAGAGAGGAGTTGCCGCTGTTACATTCTGCTGTTCCTTGCTTTTTTAACACTGCTAAGTTGTAGATAAGAAGCTGATAATTTACAGAATGAGGCAATAAATCAATTAACCAGCCAAAGAATTCTGCTCAGCCCCTCCCTGCTACATAGAGTTGTATGTGTGAGGCGCAATACAAATATAAGATGGATATAATGTTAATAAGTCAGTATGATTTAAGATAAGGAGCCGGAGAACAACTTAAGTGTTGAAGGAAACAGATCTCCTTAATGAGATACTGTATATTACAAAGTTTGTTCTATTTAAATGCACAATTCATTTATGACTGTTACCGGTATTCACAAGCAATGGGGCAAATGTATTAAGAATGGCGTATTGTACGCCAGACTTAATAAACGGCTCAACTGGAGCACGGACCAAAAGATTTATGAAGACGTTGTGGTCTCTTCATAAATCTCTCTGAGGCCCTGGCAAAAACTGGCATACAGGGAATGATGACTTCCCATCAATGTTTCTAGAGGTGACTACAGTAATACTGTACATAAAATTGCATAGAGCTCCACAGCACAAAATCATGAAGATGGAGTCTCTACCACAGATGTAAACAGAACCTACAATACACCCAGCTGCAACAATTTGGAGATCACTCTGAGTTCATCAGTTTAATACCTTATATGCTGAATATCAACTGCTGAACCCCTCTTTGTAACCCCATCAGCATCCATAAAGCAATCCTCTATAACTGTACAAGGGTTTGTATGATTCCTATATTATGAATACTATTATGCCACATTTTTATCAAAAATAAAGATAAAGTCTATATTTGAAAGCTCTAGTGGACTGACACCTGACAATGTGTCTTTTAGGGGTAGCTCACCTCTGGCACTTCCTGTTTGCTCTTACTATGTGTCTGTTTCCAGATTGTTATATGTTATTCCAGTTATTAGTTCAACTTAGGGCCCATGCACACGATCAGTGTGCTAGTTCAGTGTGCTATCCGGATTTTACCTTGATAGCACACTGACCCATTCATTTGTATGGGCCTATGCACACGACCGCAAGTTTCACTTTTCCGTGTTCAGGCCAACAACATGTGCCTCAAAACTCAAAACATTTCCTATTCCTGTCCGGTTTTGCAGCCACACTCGCCGGCCCCAATGAATGGGGCTGTGGAAGCACGGCCGGCGAACGGATGACATGCATGTGCCGCCTGTGTCGATCGTGTGCATGATGCCTTAGACTGAAGGTAGGCAATGTAAACAATGCTATCTCTGATATGACCCCTTGGTAATCAGTAAATCCAATAACACACCAGGACGCTTATTTTTTTTTTTTTTGCTGGATGGTAGTTGGCCACAGCTTTTATTATAAAACTCTGATAACCAATATAAGGCACAACAGGTACATACAGAGAGAGGCAGGGAAAGGGTATGCCATAAAACATTGGACTCCCAGTGCGAAAATTCCTTTTTCCGAGCCTAACCAATCTATCGAATATCTCGAAGGAAACATCATCAAAAATAAATATTTCTCCAAACAACTCAGGGTGTCTGTAAAAGAAAAACATCTGAGGCACACACCAAAATAGGGAGTGTGGGCGGGACAACTTGCCTCCAGTATCAGTTGAAGATACGGGGGCTGGGCTAGTGTTAGCACCTTATTTTCCTGCACACAGTTGTCTAGCCATTGGCTAATGCCTAGGGTATTCCATTACCACACGAAAAAAGGGAGGGAGGTCAAAATTACTGCTGATAGTAAGAACAAGGGTGGTGTTGATAGTAGCTGACTTATCCACAGCTGGGTGCTCATCAAAATCTCCCTGACATTAATAGCTTATTTTATGCAGATCTTTGCCAACAACTATTTTATACGGAACAGTATGACAGTATCCTGGTAATAACTAATACTCCTGGAAGATATACCTGTGGAATATGAGTATATATCACAAGGCATTATGGGAAAGGAGCTGGGGAGCTCATGCGCCCTCTGTTGGATGTAACAGATCCTCAATTTGCTTTTGACTCACCGAGCCTTGAGACAGCAAAAGGGATTTTAGCCAAGCCAATTTCACTTACTGTATCTGCATACAGCGCTGTTTCCGGATTGTTGTCCTATGGGTATATATCATCATATATATAGGGGAATATAATTATATGTACTGTATACCAATCTGAAGAGGCATCAAGGTTCTGAATATGATTACTATTGTATGTCTGGTGTCAGATAAACAGTAACTAGATAGGCAGGATGTGAGAATCACAAGAATAGGAGATCAGATTGTCTAGTAATCTACATTTCAAAGTCTCCTGAAACTACAAGAGCTAGCCATTCAAATTGAAGTATGAAGGGTAACGACAACTGTTAGCACTCCTCCATCCTGTGGGATTTTGTCTTCAGGGTGCGAATGAATGGAGTCAGGATGTAATAACTATGGGACATGCGGGACCATGATGCTTCTTGAGGCACATTGATAAGACAGATCAAAACAATTCTTTGATCATCAGTGGAGGACAATAGATAGGGCTGCACCTAGTCTTTCTGCTGCATGAGTCGAAAAGTGAAATAGTGCCCACGACATAATAGCCCCCCTATAAGAGCAGATACAAACTTCTGCAATTAGTTAAACTGCTGCAGCGTGATATCTTGTCGCTGAAGACAACAAAAAACAATGAAAAGTAATTGAAAAAGGTTTATACTTAAATACAGAATAAGGGCAGATACTGAGATAGATACTCACATAGATCCCAGGCACCAAATGCCTTCACCAGTGCCAGCTGCAAAGCCAGATAGACCTGTGCTGAATTGCAGAGCCCAAGTTATCACCACAGAAACTGGTATAAGAAATTAACACTTAGAAGACAGGTAAAGTAGGAGGATGAATCAGGAAAGTGATCTTGTCCAAAACAAAATCAGCCTGAGAGGTAACGTCAGAGCCAAAATTAGAAGACAAACGGATTTACAATAACAAGCCAAAGGTCAATTTGAGAGGTAACGTCAAAGCCATAATCAGAAGACAAGCGAAAGGTTAATATAGAGCAATCAAGCACAAACGATGAGGATATGGGAGCCTCACTAAATACAACCATATAGCAGGCACCTAGATGAGCAGGAGCAAGGTTTAAATATCTCTCAGCTGCTAATTGGATCAGCATAGAGGCCTGAAGACTGCAGAAGTTTCACAGGTTGGCAACCTTACAGCAATAGCAGCTAAGGGTGGGTTCACACTTGCGCCGGAGTCTGTCTGCCGCGAATCCGACTGAAAATCTCGGGAAACTGTATAGAGACTGGATAGCGAAAGGTTAGTTTGTTAGTTAGTTTTTTTTTCCAGCGAAAAAAACTGGATTCGCGGCGCAGAGGGTTTAAGCGCACACCCGTGCATTGCTTTAAAAACCCACTCAAATGAATGTGTTTTTAAGCAATGCATCGCTAACCTTTCCCTATCCAGTTTCCCGAGATTTTCAGTCGGATTCGCAGTGGACGGAATCCGGCGCAAGTGTGAACCCACCCTAAACTGAGAATCCTGACACAGGACAATAGAAAAGGAACTCTACAGTGTGTATAATATATATTTAGTCTACACTGTGTACATCACAAATATACACTCACAGAACACACATGCACCTTACAGCACACATATACACTTACAACAAACATATATTATATAAATTCACAAAATTGCACAAATTCATGCTTGCCTCTGCTGTGTGAGCTCTGAGCCTGGTGAGGCCATACGACTGGAGGGATATCCTCTGATGGTGGGGACTGGATGGGGGAGACCAGGAACTTTGTGCACTGACAGGAGGCTAGTAAAAAAATGGCATCAAGCAACAGGAATTTGGTGCACTGACAGGAGGCTGAAGGTTGTAGGTTGGGAAAAGAAAAACCACTGGTGGCGGGCAACAAGAACTTGGTGTATAGTGAGTTCCAGCTCACAAGTGGTTAAGTTATATAAGTTACGCCACCGCTGCATCCTCAATTCAAGTGACCTTTGTCATCTAGCTGACAGCTTGATGTAGACAGCTGCTGCATCATTAAGGAAATGGAGCTGCCTGCAGCTTTGAACTAGGGCAGTACAGTAAGTAAAAGTATGGGCACCGCGACCAGTGCCTACACAATTCTCTTCCACAAACAACCAGTCCAGGACAGGTCTTGCTCAGCTTTTTTTTGTAGCGATACGTCCTGGCCTGGTTTATAAATAAAATCCTTTACTTTTGTCCATAATTCTGCCCGTCCAGTTTTTGCTAGGTGATGCCGCCTGAGGCAACGGCCTCAGGTCGTTTCATAGCTGTGCGCCTCGACAATAGTTCAGGCTAGAGAGGAAGTATATGGGGGGGAAGGAATGGTCAGATAGATGGAATAAGATGCCTAGTTTGGGAGCATTTGCAGAGAAACCCTAGAGACCTGGAAGTGGGAAGATGTGAAAGTTGGAGAGAAAAGGATTCTGGGTTGAACTTGAGAGACAGGAAGGAACCCTGGATAATTGATGATGTTCATTATTGAATTATCGTTATTGTTTGTATGTGGGGTTGTAGTGTTGTTATTGTCAGGGTTTGTTGTGGACATGTTGTATGATTTGTGTTGTATTTCATGATACCTCTTCTTTTCAGTTATTGTTGTTATTGAGGGGTATTGAGGGGTATTGCGGTTTCGGTTTACTTATTTGTCTTGCAGTGATTGTGAAGTTATTATTTGTTGTCTCAACTCCTCACTAAACAATTGATTCTGTATATAATATACTGTTTCTTTTATTTTATTCATGTTGTTGATGTGCTTTTTTTACTGACTGTCCCCTAGAACCACATGAGGATATTATTCAATATTATACTTATATAATATTGTCAATACCGTGTTTCTGCAAAAATATTCCCTACTCCGAAAATAAGCCCTAGCTAGATTTTCCAGGTTTTTTGGAGTAGGCTTGAAATATAAGCCTTACTCCAAAAATAAGAGCTAGTTAGTCAAACCCCTTCCCGACATATGCCATTCGATTATGGTGGATGCCGGGTCCTTAAAGATGGCGGCTGCTCTGTTGCAGCGGAGACCTGACGTTAATGCCTGTGATCAGTGTCTACTCTGATCGCGGTCATTGTTGAGCATGACCTCCCCTCCTTCCCCTCAAAGTAGCACAACCACCATAGCTACTGTACTGAGTCTCCACTGTGGGAGCCGACCTGTTCCTTTGACAGCTGGGAGCCTTATGAAGGCTCCCAGGCCTGTCATAGGAATATTACTATTAAGGCTGGCCTATGACCTCAACAGTAATGTAGATAATCTCCCATAGACTGCAACACGTTGTATTGCAGTCTATGGGACAACTGCAGGTTCAAGACCCCTAGGGGGGGTTAATAGTAAAAAAAATAAATAAAAAATAAATAAATAAATTAATTAATTAATTAATGAAAAAAGTTAAAAAAAATAAAAAAATATAAAAAAACCAAAAGAATAAAAGTTCAAGTCCCCCCACTTTCACTAGAATACATATAAAACTAAAAAATTACTGTGAAACACATACACATTAGGTATCCTTTTGTCCAAAAAGCCCGGTCTACAAACTTATAAAAATATTCTTCCTCTATGGTGAACACCATAGCGGGAAAAAAAAAAATCAAAAGTGCCAAACCGCCGTTTTTTCGTTGTTTCGCCTCTGATAAAAATTGAAATAAAAAGTGGTCAAATGTGTGATTGTTGTTCATAGAAAAAATTAAGACCTACCCTGAAAATAAGCCCTAGCCCTTTTTTCAGAGAAAAAAATAATATAAGACCCTGTCTTATTTTCGGAGAAACACAGTAATAATATTTCTTACACTACAACATACCAGATTTCTGAATTCTAATTAAGTTTTCTACATAAAATAAAGTATAAAATACATATAAACATAGAATACAAAGAAACTTGTTTTTAGCAGAGTTCTAGAACCAGTGCCTGGTAGGGAGCAGCGATAAGAGTCATGAAACAAGCTTCATAACCTTTAACGTCATTTATAACATTTGTAAATGTATGCAAAATATGTACCACACCTTACCAAGACCTGACATACTTCACCCTGTAGAAGAACTGTTTACTAGGCATGTGCAATCTGTTTTATGTTATCAACCATTTTAGTCTAAGAGATTGACGTATAAGGTTATTTTCCTATAGTTATAACAAGGGCAGAAAGTCCACAGAGAAAAACTCAGAGAAAATGCAATGAAAATCGCGATGGGTTTCCACAGCGGTTTGTTCCGCAGTGTTTTTTTTACTGCGCTTCACTATATGGGGCCTTAGCCTTAAAGCCGATAGGTACTGCAAATTAGGCCAATAAAATTTTTAAAAAGACTTACTCACCTCTTCTTGGACCCCAGTCTGACATCAGCAGTAGCATCCGGTTTATGTGAGGTGACCACTGCAGCCAGTCACAGGTCTCAGCAGTGATTTCTCCCCAAATAGCATGTGATTGCTATGACTTGCCATTTGTGAACAGGTTACCGCTGAGACGTGATTAGCTGCAGCTTTCACAAACAGCATGGGACCTGTAAATGGAAGACAGGACATGCTGCCTCTGAAAACAGGGAGAGTTTTGTTTTTTTTAATTGGCTCCATTTGCAGCACCCTTTGCACAACGTTAAAAAAATTCTCAGACATCCCCTTTAAATTAAGCAAATAACCAAGCCATCTCTAGAGATAAACTGCAGTAGAATGTGGCGTACTGAAGTCCTCAGTGACTTTCAGCATGGTCCTATCATAGAATGCCACACCTGCTCTGGGTTGACTCCCATATGATCCATTTGCGTTTTTAAGGTTTTTATAACATGTTGAAAGTCAGTGGCATAACTAGGAATGGCTGGGCCCCAAGGCGAACATTCGACATGGGGGCCCCCCCCGGCAACCGCTCCCCCCCCTACACAAACCGTATTCCCCTCAATCCTGCACACACTATTATGCACCATAGTGGCCCCTGCACACACTATTATGCCCCATAGTGGCCCCTGCACACAGTATTATGCCCCATAGTGGCCCCTGCACACAGTATTATACCCCATTGTGGACCACGCATGAACAATTATTATACTCTAGGGTCTTTTCAGATACAAACATAAAAAACTGTGTTACTTACCTGTCCCTGGCTCTGGTGCACTCCCCACTTCTTCAATGTTGAAGCAGACATCACGGATGGCGTTGCGACGCATAATGACTTCGGCTGATATCTGGGACGTCCCCAAGGAGGCCCGAAGCCTGCCGGAGCCCTGGAGAGGTAAGTAACAGTTTTTTTATGTTTCCTCACCTCCCCTGGGCCTCCGATCATTATACTCTATAATGATAGCAGTGTTTATCGGCCTTACTTACAGATCCCCGCTCCTGCTCACAGCCACCTCTACTTCCACAGAATGGGAAGTGCAGTAAATAGGGCCCGTTACCTGCTGAGGTTACACCAGCAGGTAACGGTCTATTAAAAAAAAAAAAAAAACATCAGGGGCCCTCCAGGCCCCCTAATGTCCTGGGCCTTGTGGTAGCGATGCTACCCTGGTACTTACGCCAGGAAAGTCTTTCCTTGGTAATGACCAATGCCTCATGAAGTGGCGAGAATAACCATAACTCTAAAGACCCATGTAGTGAAAAAGCTACTTTTTTGTTGCAGATTTTTCTGCGTTTTTTAGAGCCTAAGTCAGGAGTGCATTAAATTGATCAGAAGGGAGAAGCATATGTGCTTTCTTTATATTTCCCATTCCTTTTGTAGTTACTCCTGGGTTTGACTCAAAAATCCACTACAAAATTTGCACCAAAAAAGCAGCTTTTCTGCAACATGGGGACTCTTAGAACCACTAAGAGTATGTTCACACTATATGCAAATAAGTGTTGAGTCTGATCCTCAGATGCTGCAGTTTCTACACTGTTTATACATGGAAACCATACTAAGAATTTACAAGCTACTTATTCTTTTACACCAACATGGAATTCAGTATAAAATGTGCCATTTGAACTAATGTAGTGAAGTCCCATAGAAGTCAATTTGACGTGTAATTTAAGGTGTTTTTTTTTTTTTTTTTTTTAAATTTTAGCATGGAATCTGCCAAAGAAATATCGTGTGAACATACCCTAATATGTGGTTATGGTCTTTAAAATAAATCTCAATAAAAGCCCTTATTGTCTTGTTTGTATGATCGATTCTACCTGGAAACCATAATAAATTCTGAAAATTTTATGTAGTTTATGTGCAACTTATTCATTTACTTTTTTTTTCAGCTAAAGCCAGAATTGTCTTCAAAAAGAATGTAAAATCTAAATGAAGGGCTTATACTTCTCTTTTCTGAAGGACTCACGTCTGGCATTGGCTCATAAACTGGATGAAATGTATTGTGGCTGTATATCTACTGTTATACTCTGTGTTCCCCTAGGATGCTTATGTGAGCTGAACTGATCTTTTACTTATTAAAATACAGGGTTAAAAACTGTCAGAATTCTTCTAAGTCTGAGGCCCCACATTGCGGAAATACAGCTTTTTTTTGTTGCAAGTTTTCAAAAATAATGTTGCTTAGTATTGCTAATGCGTTTTTTTAGAGTTGTACTTTACATTTTTATTAATACAAATAGTTTCAACCAGTAGAGGGCACTAAAGTAAGTATGGCTCACCTCAATACTATTATGCAATGTGGTCCCTGTTCTTGCAAGGCCTTAGTAATGTCAAGCTAGTTTCAACATGGAAGAAATATTGCTATTATTTTCATGCTGTTTTTAGGAAGCGTATGATATTATGTTATACCTGTGTCCTGTACCTAAGTAAATGTATGTTCTGGTTATTTTAAGTATACATATTGAGCTCTTGTTTTAGACTTTTAGTACCACTCAGTCATTATGCCATGTCTTATTAGAGGCCTTTTTAGAAGAGCTTTGTTTAAACAGCTACAGAATGAATCTCACAGGCCCCTAATAATATCCCATCTGCCTTATAACCGTGCAGGCTTCATTTACATATTCTGATTACTAATCCCCATTAATCTAGTACACTTCAAAAGGGCTTAGATCAACATGTATAGTCTGGCCTCATTCCAATGACAGGAAATGCTCGGAGAGAAGATACAAAAAAAAAAAAAAAAAAACGAGACTGCGAGAAACGAGGTAAAAATAGAGAAAAGATTAGTGACGTTCTGTTCCCTACGACTATTACATAATGAGAAAAATTCAGCAGTTCACTGCGGGAATCATCCAAATTTGTGTTCAGAGAAATATAAGTGGCATTTAAGACAAAGTGATTCAACATCTGAAATGATTTGTTTGTAACGCTTCAGCTGACCTAAATAGGTAACAGACACAAAGAATAGTACATAGGTCTCATAGATATCACTTGCTTAATAGGATCAATTAAAATGGAGATATCAGTTTGCCCTGTATTCACCTTCTTACTACAGATACCACCACCTAAATCACTGACCAAACACTGCAGTGTGAAAGCAGCCTTAGGCTAAGGCCCCACATAACGAGACAACAAGCGCTGTGGAAAAAAACGCAGTGGAAACGCATTGCGTTTTTTCCAGCAACGCTTTTCACAGCATTTTTTTCTGCAATGTGTGGATGGAATTAGCTAGTATCCCATCCACTTTGCTCCTGCCTGACACCACCCACCTAATAATAGAGAGCATAATAGCACATGGTGCACCAAAAGTAATAGCAATGAGTGCACGGGAATGATGGGGGCTAGAGAAAAAATTGTCAACTGTGCCAGAAACAGTTGAGTGACACCTATTAAATGAGGCCGAGAACCGAACTTGGTGGTGTTGGTGAAAGGTTTAGGATTTTTTTTTAGACTGGATGACCTCTTTAAGTCATTTGTCAGACCTATTAAAATAATGAGGTTAGTGAGATACTCTAAAAAAGATACACTAATGGGTGCATTAACATCTATTAAACGGCCGTCTCACTGCCAAACTGGAAGAGGGAGAGGGCGAAAAGAAATTTCTTCCTGGTTTCAGTTAGGAACTCTGACAAGGATCATGTGATGAGTCCTGGTATTAAGAAGTCACATGGTGTATCTTATATACTAGTTTAGTTGAGTTATCACACTCCTGCTGTAATTTAACATGTTCTTTTTTAGGCTAAGGCCCCATGTAGTGGGCCGCAGCAAAAAAGGAAAAACGCGGGGAATGCGGGCCGGCGGGGGAGCCCCTCCCGGGGGGCCAAACCGGGGGGATCATCGCATTTTGTCCGGCAGCGCCTGCGAATATTCTCAGAGGTGAGAATGCCATTGTGAACCGAGAGCAAGGCAGGTGGTTATGGCAGTGTGTCCGCGCGCGACCGGCCTGCGGGAGGGGGGTGGGGACTCCGCAACCAGAAATGAACGCACACACGGTAGTTAAGTTCAAGAAAAAGATATATATTTACTATAAATTAATAAAGGCTAGTTGAAGGTAAAATGACAGGGATAAAGACAAACAAAATATACAATATAGCATGAACAATTTCAAGGCAAATTCTGCAATGGTTTCTACTTTCTCACTCTGTCCACCTCTGCAGTATGGACACTGAATGAACAATATACTCAAAACTATCCCTAACTGACCCTGACTTCACATTTGGGTGTACCCCCTTTTCCCCAGTGGTCCAGGTGGACCGCTTACAGTCCATAGAAGCGCGCGGTGGGGCCCAAAGTCGTTCCTTTCTTTTATAGTGAAGCGTCCTCTCCTCACGGTTATCAGGATCTCGGGAGAAATGAAGTCCTCTTTAACAGACAGGGAAACCAAATGAATGCAATGTAATCCAACAGCAGATTCCACTCAGCACACTGACAGTCCTGCCGAATCCATACACTGAGCTGGGATGTAAGCCGGGATTTAGCAGTTACTGTCCAGTACATCAACAGCACTGCGAGTCTCTATCTGTGGTATCCATATACACAGTCACAATGTCAGTCTCACTGATCAGCCACTGAGCACAGTTCCTTTCACATGGACTCACTAGTCCTGTTGTCTCTTTACACTCTGTTTGTCTCTGGACCAAGATACAGCTAAGCTGTACAGAAAAATCTCCACACCAGTTCAATACAACACAGGCACCTGTCTTCTGTCTTGCCAAGATGGCTGCTGCTCTCTGTCTCGTCACTTCCTGCTTCTCTGCTCACACTCTGTCTGCAGAACAGGCAGGCTGACATAAAGGGGGGGGTGTCACTCCAGCATCATGTCACAATTACAGTGGCTGCTGTCTTAAAGGAACAGAATCACAGAAATACATTCAGCATTAACAATTTATACAGACAAATGAAGCTTAGGACAACATTGGCTGTCTCTTACATATTCCCCCCCACTTTAAGATTGGCAGTCCCTGCCTATGACTGTATATCCAGAGGGTTGTATTTTTATCCACGGGGGGGGAGAATACCCTGTTGTGGGGGGGAAAAAAAACCCACCCCCCCCAAAAAAAAAAGGGGAAAAACAGCTTTGGGGCTGGGGGGCGGGTGGGGGGGGGGGGAATATTTTTGGGGGGGGGGGGGTTGGGGGGGGAAAAGGAGGGGCGTTTTCCGCCGGGGGGGGGGGCACAGGCCGGAGATACAGTAGTCACAGGTGGAACATCCCCAGGAGCAGGGATCGGCCAACAATCATCCTCCTCGTCGGATGCCCATTCCGCACCTCCATTCTCTGACTGTGGGAGATCATTCACATTTGCAGGCCCATCATGATTTGTCCCTTCAGAATGACACAGGCGCAACATATTTCGGTGAAGTACTCGAACACAATCAGTTCCTTCTTTCTGGACCTGGTACACTGGCCCATTCGCATACTTGCGGCCAACAACACGATACGGCAAAGCCTCCCATCTGCTTTCCAATTTCCCTTGGGGTTTCTTGACACGAACTAGCACCAGGTCGCCTGGTTGTAATGGTGCTTCTTGGACTGGGGTCTTATCAGGATGGGGATGTTCTTGCAGGCGATGCCGCACCAATCGATGGATCTTCTCAAGTCTCTGCCGGTGTGCCCGCACCCAGGAGGTTGGATCCCTCGGAGGGAACCCATCCACATCATTCAACTGTAATTCTCCTATACTTCGCCCAGACCGCCCAAAGAGAAGTGTATAAGGAGAGTACCCCATTGTAGAATGGACCTGATTGTTATAGGCCCACACCATTTCCGACAAGAACTGAGGCCACTGTAACTTCTTGTCTTCCACCAGAGTCCGCAGCATCTGTAGCAGAGTTCTGTTGAATCTTTCACAGGCCCCATTTCCCTGAGGGTGGTATGGAGTCGTGTGCGCCGGGAACTTCTTTCATTACGTGTCCCTCGAAGAAGCACCCTGGTCGGAGTGGATGCATTGGGGGCACCCATATACTCGAATGAAATCTTGGCACAGAGCACGAGCCGCTGACTCAGCTGTCTGATCCTTGGTGGCGGTTACCACCGCAAATTTGGTGAAGTGATCCACCATTACGAGGCAATACTGGTGTCCGCTATTGGATGGGCCCACCATTAGATAGTCTATCATGACGATTTCTAAAGGTTCCTGGGTCACGATGGTTTGCAGGGGAGCTCTCTGTTCTATTGCCTTATGAATCTCACAAGTTCGACAGCTGCGGCATACTTCTTCGACCATTTGACGATGACCAGGGCAGTAAATCAGTCGCTGTAACCAACGAAAGGTCTTCTCATGACCAAAATGTCCATTCTTATTATGAGCCTCAACCGCCAACAAGCGAGCCAGTTCACTAGGCACCACAATTTGGTATCGAATGCTGATCTCAGAAGGTAAATAGACCTTTCGGCATAGCACTCCATTTTTCATCTCCAACTTTTCCCACTGACTCAGAACAGATAATATCTCACGTGTCAGTCGTTGTCTTTCCTCTCTACAGGGCTTCTGGCCTTTCTCAACACACTTGATCATCTGCGCCAGCCCCTCATGGGTCTGCTGTATCTGTGCCCATTCCTGTCGTGAGGGACCAAAGAAAGGAGCCATTTCAGTCCCCTCCATCTCAAACTGATTAGCGGCGGCCAAGGCCTGTGAAAATCTGCTGAAGTCGGGCACTTCCACATGCTCCAACTCATGATCCACGTCTTCTGTGGGGGTCTGGGCAGTTACCCCGCTTAATGCGGTAATTGAACTTAGACATTCGGGCTATCCACCTCTGCTCTAACGCCCCGATCTTGGCATTTTCCAGGTGAGCTAGTGGGTTGTTGTCAGTCAATACTAGAACTTCAGCACCGGTCAAATATTCAGAGAATTTCTCAGTCATGGCCCATACCAGTGCCAACAGCTCCAACTTAAATGAACTATAATTCTCGGGATTTCTTTCAGAATCTCTCAAAGACCGGCTGCCATATGCTATGACCCTCTCCTGGCCATCCTGAAGTTGGGAAAGCACTGCTCCAAGACCATAGAGGCTTGCATCTGTATATAACTGGAACGGCAAGTGGTAATCAGCATAGGCCAAGACTGGGGCTGTTGTCAGTGCATCCTTCAGTGCCTGGAAGGCTTGTTCCTATTCAGGTCCCCACTTCACGGACCGGTTCTTTGGACCACCAGATGTGCCCCGTAGGAGAGCATTAAGTAGTGCTGCTACCTTGGCGAAATCCTAAATAAACCGTCGGTAGTAACCGGCTACTCCAAGGAACGCCCTCACGTCTCGCAGGGTAGTCGGCATCGGCCAATCTTGAACAGCCGCTATCTTGTCTCTTGATGGTCTCACCCCTTCTCCTGATACGCGGTGACCCAAGTAATCAATTTCAGATTGGAACAACCGACATTTACTGGGTTTCAATTTGAGCCCATGTTCCCGCAATCTACGAAATACTTGCCCCAACTGGTGGAGATGGTCTTCAAAGGTCGCAGAATACACTATAATGTCGTTCAAGTAGATGAGAATGAACTCAAAGTTGAAGTCACCGAGACATTTCTCCATCAATCGCTGAAACGTTCCGGGTGCATTTGTCAACCCAAAGGGCATCCGGTTAAATTCGTATAGTCCCATGGGCAAGATAAATGCCGTCTTCTCCTTGTTTTTTGGGGCCATCGGCACCTGCCAATACCCACTAGCCAGATCTAGCGAGGAGAAGTACCGGGCTCTCCCTAGCGCTGAGAGGGACTCCTCAATCCGTGGCAAGGGGTAGGAATCTCGTACGGTGCAAGCGTTTAACTTCCGATAGTCTACGCAAAATCGGATGGACCCATCTTTTTTTCTTACTAACACCACAGGAGCCACCCAGGGACTTTGGCTTTCTTGGATGATCCCACCCTGTAGCATCTTAGCTAACAGTTCTTTCACTTCCTGATACAACTGTGGAGGAATTTGTCGGTAGCGCTCTCTAATTGGAGGGGTGTCTCCTGTGGGAATCTTATGGGAGATCCCTGTCGTACATCCAAAATCTTCAGCATACCGCGCAAAGGTGGCTCGGTTCTCCCACAACAGCTCATCTACCTTCTGGACCAGTTCCAGAGAACATGAACTTGCATCCATCTTCATCTGTTCTCGAATTGCATGGCCATTCCATTCAGAGGTGGGTTCCTCATCTTCTCCCATGGACACAGTTACGGTCCACTCATCCCTTTCAGTCGGCTTCAGCTGCATTGGAGTTACTTTCCTTACTTCCCCCGGAGTCACATAGATGTTAGCCAGCAGCCTCCCTGGGGTCAGGTCCACACTCTGGTCCTGAGTGTTTACACATTGAAGTGGTACTCTTCCATTGCGAACTATTGTCAAGGAACGGGTCACTAGCGGATCAACACCCCCTTCGGCTGCCTGCAGTGGTTCTACCAACACAACTATGCCCTCTAGTTTCCGACAGGTGCCTACGGGCATGGACACTATTGTCTCCCGACTGGGTGGCAGTGTAACTTTTGTATGCAAAGAGACTGAAATTCGAGCCAGAGGACGCTGTGCATCCGAACTATTCTGTAAGCCACATGTCCGGATCAGCCGCTGGAAAGCTGTTTGAGTAGGCCGATGGGTGGTGGTTTCTTTCCAATAACTGTGACCTTTCTTTTCAAAGAGGATCTGATCTAATTCTTTTAACACATTCATCCCCAAAATGACAGGGACCTTTACTTCATGTGACTCCTGTACCACCACAATGCCTTTCCTACCTAGATCTTGGCCACATACCCGGACATTCATCCACGCCACTCCCACGACCGGAACTGGTAACTGGTTATCTGCGACCACTCGTACGAATGTATGGGGATCATATTTCACATGTTGCTGGAAGTACCGTTCATAACAGTCTCTACTCAGGGTCGTTACTTGGGAACCCGTGTCAATCATCCCGGTAACCGGAATACCCTCCATTTCCACCTGTATGACAGGACTTGCAGCGATCAGGTCATCATCAGGGCATTCTCCCCACATAGTCTCCTTGTCAGTCTCCCCTACTACATGCCCTACAGCAGCAGGGGACTTCAGTTTAACGGCGGTCTCTCATAAGTTTGTTGCTGCTCTGGACCTCTAGCAGCAACGTGGCCCATCCGTCCACACTCCCAGCAGCGTATCTCCCGTCGTTCTGGCCATCTGTTTGGGCCCCTTCGGTAAGCCCCTTCGATTTCTCCTGAGCACTGCACTAAATGATTTGGACCCCTTCGGTAGGTCCTATCCTCATCCCTCCAGCGGGGTGGTGGGTGATTCTGATTTTCTGGGTATGGACGGCTCACCCTTTCACCTCCAGTTTTCTGGAAGTCTGCAATTTTCATAGAATGTTCATCACAACGGGTGTGCAAGTGTTCCATTTGCTCTTGCAGTTTCTGCATTACTGTGAGAATTTCTTTAACCGTCCCTTTTTCTACTGTCTCTGAGCCAGAACTAGCCCCCTGTGACAAAGTAACTCCAACTGTGGTCTGGGGCCTCGGGACCATACTATTGGCACGGGAGATGGCCTCTACCTGTACATCATGGAATTTAGCATCAGTCTCTCGTCGTATAAAATCCTGCATAGTCACAGTTAAACTGCCGTCACGTATCCCCAGGACAAACTGGTCACGGAGAGTCCGATCAGGGTTACAGAAGGCTGGCGAGCCCCCTCTTTCCTTCCCTTGAATATCTCGGAGCAGTTCTTGTAGGGCATTTGCATATTGGGGAAGGCTTTCATTCTCCTGTTGTACCCTCTGGAAGAACCGAGCCTGCAGAGACCCCAGCAATGCAGTTTCTCCATAGATGGTTTCTAGAATCTGGACTACTTGCTCAAATGTCTGCCTTTGTTCAAATGGCCTCAATATCACCGTGGTCTTAGCATCCCCTTGTAATGTCAATATTGCTAGCTCTACTAGTACTTCTGGTGCGGTCTGGTACATTCGCTGTATCATTCGTATCTGTTCCACCCACATACTCACTGACATATTATTGCCATCAAATTTAGCTAACTGACTCATTATAGCCCCTGCTGGCATTCTTCCTCCAGCACCATTCTCTCTAACGGGTGCGTCACCGTCCATTCTGGTAAGCGGATCCTGCCGACTACGCCAATTTGTGAACCTAGCGCAAGGCAGGTGATTTGGACTCCGCAACCAGAAATGAACGCACACGCGGGGGAAGAGTTAAAGAAAAAAAAATATATTTATTTTAAATAATTAAAGGGGGGTGGGGGGTGAAAAGAGGGGGGGAAAGAAAAGAAAAAAATATATTATAGTGTGTAAATTTTTTGGGGGTTTTTTGTTTTTTTTTTTTTTTTTTTTTTTTCTTTTTTTTTTTTGGGTGGTGTGTGTAATATTAATTTTAAATTAATTTTTTTTTTTTTTTTTTTTTTTTTTTTTTTTTTTTTTTTTTTTTTTTTGGTGGGGGTGGGGTGGTTGTTGTGCGTGGGGGGGGGGGGGGGGGGGGGGTCTTTTTTTTTTTTTTTTTTTTTTTTTGGGTTTTTTTTTTTTTTGGTTTTGGGGGTTTTGGGGGGGAGGGGGTTTTCTTTAACAGACAAGGAAACCAAATGAATGCAATGTAATCCAACAGCAGATTCCACTCAGCACACTGACAGTCCTGCCGAATCCATACACTGAGCTGGGATGTAAACCGGGATTTAGCAGTTACTGTCCAGTACATTAACAGCACTGCGAGTCTCTATCTGTGGTATCCATATACACAGTCACAATGTCAGTCTCACTGATCAGCCACTGAGCACAGTTCCTTTCACATGGACTCACTAGTTCTGTTGTCTCTTTACACTCTGTTTGTCTCTGGACCAAGATACAGCTTAGCTGTACAGAAAAATCTCCACACCAGTTCAATACAGCACAGGCACCTGTCTTCTGTCTTGCCAAGATGGCTGCTGCTCTCTGTCTCGTCACTTCCTGCTTCTCTGCTCACACTCTGTCTGCAGAACAGGCAGGCTGACATAAAAGGGGGGGTGTCACTCACAATTACAATGGCTGCTGTCTTAAAGGAACAGAATCACAGAAATACATTCAGCATTAACAATTTATACAGACAAATGAAGCTTAGGACAACATTGGCTGTCTCTTACACCATCCACCTTGCAGTGACTCTAAAATGCTGCATGCATTTCTACCATGTGGGACCTTGGCCTTAGACAGGTTTTCTTTGAAGGTTTATTTCCATCTCAGCCTTTCATGGACTCTCTGAGGTAATTGGAAGTTAAAGAAACATTTAAGCATTACTGTTTTAGCTTTAGAGGTAAATAGTAGCTATAGAAATTGTGTAGCTCACTGTGCCACGCTGTTTCCTTAACACCTGTTTACCTATACAGAAACAGTGTAGAAAAGCCCCATTCAGCAGAGTCAGTAACTCCTGAACTGGTGTTTGGGAGAATGAACCGCATATTCCCAACCTGACCATGTTTGGCTGAGATTGGAATACCTCTTTTGGCTGAGGCCTGAGAAAAGCAGGACTTTTCCCTCCACCGTTTTCGGGCAGAAACCGGGCGGAAACTCGGCGGACCCCATTATAGTCAATGACACTTGCGGGTCTCCGTGGGTAACTGCTTTTTAAGCATATAGGGTTTCTGTTTTTCGGGTCCCGAAGTAGACCCGAAGAACGGACATCCGAATGCTAGTGTGAACCTAGCGTATGCCTTAGGCTAAGGCCCCACATTGCGGAAACACAGCTTTTTTTGTTGCAGATTTTGTTGCGGTTTTTTGAGCCAAAGCCAGGTGTGGATTGAGTAGAAGATAGAAGTATAACAGCTTCCTATGTATTTCCCATTCCTTTTGTAGCCATTCTTGGGTTTGGCTAAAAAAAAAAAAGCAACAAAATCTGCAACAAAAAAAGCTGCGTTTCCGCAACGTGGGGCCTTAGCCTTAAGCAGTATTCACTTTATGCTAAATAAGTGCCAACACTTGTCTGTGTCCATAGATTATCCTTAATGTCTTGAGCATGAATCAGTTTGTCATTTTCTTTCCTACCGAGAAGTGGTGTTCATTTTCCTTTTTTTTATTTTATGCTGTAATAAGCTACAAATTAGCCAATGTGCAATAACAGGAACATCTGGATATACTATGTGTTTAGTTTTGATGCTTTAGTTTTAGATTTCCATTTATTTTATCAGATTGCATCTTAAAAATTCACATCAAGATATGAATATTTCAGGCGGAGACCATATGAACATGTTTCAGCTTCCAGAATCAATTCTTCCCATTTTTGTTTGTGAAAGCTCCATATTAGAAAAGAAAAGATTGAAGTATTACTGTATACTGTGTTAAAAAGCTAAAATAATATACAAAACGCTATAACCCAGATAAACCCATCTGCTGCTAGCCATGCTTATATATTCAGTTCATTTATTCGTGATAGTGTCATAATGCTGCAGGCCCAGCATAGCATTGACTCTAGCCAGATGTACTTTGTAGCAGCTGACAACATTAGCAGCGGCAAGAGGAATTAAAAAGAGCATATTAATATTCCATTAATTCTCTTACAAATTTGCATGTGCTGGCTTTCTCATCAAGCTCATACTGCTCAAACCGATAGAAGGGTTTTTTTTTTTTTTCAGCTCCCAGTAATCTCTGTATGCTTACAGTGGCTGCTAGCTCTTGATATGCATTCTCGGTATACATTCTTCATTTTAATAAAACATTCTCATAATTATTCAGAATAAAGAGAGAAAATCCCAGCGGTTGAATACGGCTGGTCCGTTTTTTGCCTTTTTTTATCTTTTGTAACATTATAACCTATATTTCAATCTTGCCTGTATCATATTTGTATATCTTTCATAAAGGAACAATACAGAATAATAGAATAATTGCTCAGAGCCGAAATTTGGTATAGGATTTTGTTATGCAATGGAAACTTTTTTATTTTTACTTCATAATTGGTTGGGAAAATATAATTTTAGATATGTTAGAATAAACTATTTTTAGATATATTTTTTGCCTTTTCTATCCGCGTGATGCTTTAGTTCACATGCTATTTATAATGCTATGTATAAAGCACGATATGCGTAAAAAACAGACTGACGCATCCTTAACACATAAGCCAGTGTTACTAATAACAAAAGCTGGAACTTTTCAGTGAACTCATTTTACAAGTGGGAGTTATCCATATATAATAATCTTTCTTTGGTGCAGAAAACATAGTCTGTTAACCCCTTACAGCGCTGCACTACATATAAGGAGAAGTGAAGATGCAGACTCTGGAGCTTTGTCCTGACCTTTACCTGTAGGATGACAACTGATGGCTAACAGTTGACAGTGCCTTTTATGACTTCAGCACCATATAATGTCAGCACTCATGTAACAGGTATAATGCAAACATCACCAAAGCAGTGACTCTGTGATGTCACATCCCTGGCGTCATAATGGCTGATGACGCCAGGGATGTCACATCCCTGGCGTCATCAGCCATTATGTACTTTGAAAAGGGAAGCATCTATACTCCAGCCTCTATACTCCACCCTAGCTCCCTTGTCTGTCTGGCAGTTGCAGATCCTAATACTCAATTTTTAGAGCTTCACTTTTGATATTACCAACTGTCTCACACCACCTGTGACATCACCACCCATTTTGGTTACATAATATTTATGGCAGTGTGACAGACAGTACTCACCAACCTCAAGTACTCACTAAAGAATCTCAAGTACTCGCTAAAGAATACTTGAGAGGCAGCTGCACAACATGCTTTCTATACTAAAATTATTAAAGGAGTTGTCCGGAACTATGTTATTTATTTCTGTGGTCTCTTTACTACTCACCAAGCAGAGTGCCATATTCTGTATAGACTTGTGATTGATATTGCAGCTCAGCACCATTCATTTTAATGGGACTGAGATGCAGAATGGCCATGTGACAAATGGATGTGATGTCACTGGTCTGAGAAGAGGACAAGAAGTTCAATATCATAGCCCAGGATAACCCATTTAAACATACATAACCATAATGTCATTGTTAAATGCATATTTTGGTGAAACACTGCCAGATCTCCTCTCCTGAGTTTTGTCAGTTGCAGCATTTGTCATGCACGTGATCTGCTTTTCTCCTATCCACAGCAGACGCCTCCCACAGCTCTCTAAACAGCATCCTCCCTGCTCTTTTTTTTTTTTATTCAAAATTTTTATTGAATTTATGTTCAAATTTACAATGCACAGAAAGACAACTAGAGAAGATACTTAAAGTCACAGTAAGTTACAACAACACCTAACAGACATATTTGTTGGGTACACAAAATTATTACAAAGTAATATTAGCAACTAGATAAATTTTTACGTCATAACACATACCGCAGAAAAACAGTACCTGTGAAAAGAAGAATGAGTAAATCGTATACTGTTGGGGAAGTGGGGGGGGGGGGGGTTTGCATAGCCAACCCTAATGCAGCAGGAATGAAGACAGTGAAGAAATCCTGGTTACAGCTTGTACTTGTAGGGTTAGAAACATGCAGACAAAAATACCCCCTCAGGCAGTTACATTTTATAGGATGAAAGAGTCCTAAAGTAAATAATTGCAGTTATTTGTATTGTACATCTTTGGTCATTTCATGACCAATCACTAATGCATACTGAAGATTTTTAGTCTCACATGAAAACTATTCAGTTTTAAAGGGTTTTTCTGGGCAAAAAAACTTTTTAAAAAAAGGTATTTTAGTGCTATTAATGGGTTAATAATTTGCCCAAAATACCTTTAGCAGTGTTTTGAGTGATTTCTGGGTTTCTCTGGGAGCTCCTGGCATCCTCTGCATTTGTTTATATGGGTAGCTTCCTACTGTCTTAGACTACAACTACCATGATCCCCCTCTCACTCCCTCTCTCACTCCCTCCCCCTCCCTCTCTCACTCCCCCTCCCTGTTTCCCTAGCTAGCCCGCAGACTACTAGCCCTACCTACCTAACTAACTTTGTGAGACAAATTGTACTTTGTAATTGTACCATTTAATATTCTGTACAAGTACTGGGAAGCCAGAAAAAAATTCAGAATAGGGTGGAATTGGAGAAAAACTGCTTCTGTAAGATTTTCTTATGGGCTTTGTTTTTACAGTAGCCAAAATGACTTGTCACTTATATTCTATGGGTCAGTACAATTCCAAGGATACCAAATTTATATAGTTTGCTTTACATTCTAACACCAAAAATATGCAAAAACAAAAACATTTCTTGGAGTTGCCGTGTTCTGTGGATGCATAGGGTGTCTTTTTTTGCAGGGCTAGATGTACATTTTAAATATACCATTTTTGGGAATATCTGTTTCTTTGAACACAGAAAGGGTTAAAGGTGGTGAAACATCCTCTTTAATGTTAAAGGGATATTCTTGGCTTAGATATTGATGACCTAAGATAAAATGAGAGAGCTGGAGGGTAGGGTGAGCACCTAGATGTCTGTTCAAAATTTTGCTGAATTGCTCAGCAAAACGGATGACCTAAAAAATAGACCCTAGTTTAAGAGCTTTGAGCAGCTCCAAACAGAGTTCTCTTTGCCCCATAGATGGTTTTATCAATATCTACTGCTCTGCCATGCATATACTGAACAACTAAGGATCTCTGGGTTATCGGTAAGCTCTCATATTGTTCTGGATTTGTCACTGTCTGAGAATGCGACTAAGGGCCTCATTTCCCTGATATATCAATACTTGCTATCTGCTGATTTAGGTACTTTTCCCGTCAGATCCCGCAATAAATGGATTAGGGATGTAGGGCCCATAACGCTCAAACAATGATAAAAGATCTTGGAATTGACCACTCAGCTCTCTCACTGTGTAAAGCCCAAACACTTTCCCATTTATATTTACTGCATAGAGTCTACAAGACTCATACTCTGCTTCACTGGCGTCCAACTGGGTGCTCAATGTCCGAGGTGTGGGTATGAAGATACTCACTTGTTACATATGATGTGGGAGTGTTCTGTCATTAACCCGTATAGTAAGGCCGGACCCAGGCAAAGCATAGGGGGAAGCCGCCATGACAGGGCCTGACGGGGTTCTCGTAAGGTTACTAGGGGAGGGGTTAGAGTGCAGTGGCGGGAGTAGTTAGGGAGAGGGGTTATAGGGGACTGGCGAGGGCTTCCCGCGGTCAGTTACGCGGTGAAGGGGGGATCAGACCCGCCCGCCCTTTGTTTTGGGTCTGCCGTATTAGAGGGGTGGGGTGGGAAGAGTTTAGTTTTGCTAGTCGCAGCAGCTGGCGGGGTGGGGGGTCCTTGGAGTTGGTTGAAATTCGGTGGTGGGGGAAACATGGTGGGTAGTTTCCCCAATAATTAACTACAATTCTGGTTGGTCTGGCTGCTTTTGGGCTCTTGCTGGGTGGTGTCCCGGGGAGTGGTTTTTGGTATATATGTGGAAATACTGCCATCTGTGTTTTATGGTGCCCCTGAGCCTGTGGTTTTTGCGGATGGGGGTAACTTGGTGTGATGGGCAGTTTGGCGGCCAGATCTAGGTAGCTCCAAGGACCTCCCCCTCAAGAAGGATGTTTATCAGGAAAACGTGGGGTTAATTGTTATTTAATTTGTTAGTTATTTGTTATTTAAATTGGTATATAATTTGTTGTTTAATTGATTTGAGGAGTTTTTATTTTAATGTATTTATTTCGGTTTTGTATAAAATGCGGTTTATATATTTATATTTGTATTGTTATTGTAATAAAATGGCTGCTGTGGCCAATTAATTCAAAATAACTTGTGTTGTCTTCATTCTTAGGTAAAATAAGAATGGGGGAGGGGGGGTGAAAAAAGAGGCCGCAGCAATGGTAAGGGATGTGAACGTTGAGACAACATCCTCAGTGCCGATGTCAAGGAATAGAGTATTGCAACTCATTCATAGGGTATACCAAAAACAATTGCAGACACATTCTAGAGCAGGGGTAGGCAACCTTTTTTGTTCGGTGTGCCGATTTTAATTGAAAAATCAAAGATGAGGTACTCGGAGTGCCGGTCAATAATTGTAAGTCTGACGACCCCTAAACTAAAGTCATATACCACAAACCATAACACAGAAGTGCTGCCACAAGATACTTCAGGACACATGCATTTACTGCTATTTCCTGGGACGCTCCTGTACTTTCCAATTAGAAGCAATGAAAGTCCATGTGCAGCCCCCAATTAGTGGTAAATGTGTCCAGGAGCACCGTATGGTGGCACCCTCAGGGTGGTGACACACTATGTATCTGGATGCAGATATAGTCTTAGGCCACTGGAACTTTTACTTCAATGTAAAACTGCGTTCACATGGTGCGTTTTTGCACAAAAAAAAAAAAATGCCTGTGTTTTCTGTGCAAAAACACATCCTTAATGCAGAAAACACACCGTTATACAGAATAATGTTCCATAGCAGCCCCTGCACACGGTATTATGTCCCATAGCGGCCCCTGCACAAGGTATTATATCCCATAACAGCCTCTGCACACAGTATTGTGTCACATAGTGGCCCCTGCACACCGTATTATGTCACATAGTGAACCCTGCACACAGTATTATGTCACATAGCGGCCCCTGCATACGGTATTAGGTCCCATAACAGCCTCTGCACACCGTATTATGTCACATAGTGGCCCCTGCACACAGTATTATGTCATATAGTGGTCCCTGCACACAGTATTATGTCCCATAGTGGCCCCTGCACACGGTATTAGGTCCCATAGCGGCCCCTGCACACGGTATTAGGTCCCATAGCGGTCCCTGCACACGGTATTAGGTCCCATAGCGGTCCCTGCACACGGTATTAGGTCCCATAGCAGTCCCTGCACACGGTATTAGGTCCCATAGCGGCCACTGCACACGGTATTAGGTACCATAGCGGTCCCTGCACACGGTATTAGGTCCCATAGTGGCCTCTGCACACGGCATTAGGTCCCATAGCGGTCCCTGCACACGGTATTAGGTCCCATAGTGGTCCCTGCACACAGTATTAGGTCCCATAGTGGTCCCTGCACACGGTATTAGGTCCCATAGCGGTCCCTGCACACGGTATTAGGTCCCATAGCGGTCCCTGCACACGGTATTAGGTCCCATAGTGGTCCCTGCACACGGTATTAGGTCCCATAGCAGTCCCTGCACACGGTATTAGGTCCCATAGCGGTCACTGCACACGGTATTAGGTACCATAGCGGTCCCTGCACACGGTATTAGGTCCCATAGTGGTCCCTGCACACGGTATTAGGTCCTATAGTGGTCCCTGTACACGGTATTAGGTCCTATAGTTCTCTTCAGACCCCCGAGTATAATAAGTGCAGGATCAAGAGAGGTGACAAACATAAAAAAACAATGTACTCACCATTCCACGCTCCGCAGCCGCTGTGTTCTCTTTGGCACTTCTGCTTGTAGTCTGCGACCGCAGATTGAGTCTCTGGGGTCACGTTGCGTCATTATGCGTAATGACGTCAGACGCAGACGTGACCTCTGAGCCCCTGTCAGCTGTCAGAAGCGCCTGCAGATCGCACAGCCGCCGCGGAGCGCAGGGAGCAAGGTGAGTATCATTGTTTTTATGTTTCATCACTTCTCCTGAGTCTCCGCTTATTATACTCGGGGTCTGAAAAGACCCCACAGTATAATAATAGCAGTTTCGTTTCGGCCGTGTTTGGTCCGATCAAATCTCCTGGGTGATGACTCGGGCTGCCGTGCCAATGAAACAAGCCTCGCGTGCCACTCTTGGCACTCGTGCCAGGGGTTGCCGACCCCTGTCCTAGAGTATGTCTTCTAGGTCTACTAGGCGATGATGTGGATATGGAGGCCCTGTGACCTGTGGGTATATCTTGCATATTATATTAAGTCAGGAACTTGCTGATTAGAGCCACGTCCACCTAAGATTAAAGAGTTGATAAGTAGGTTGAATACCATTATACCAACTACAAAAACACCAGGAGCAAATATATAAACCATAGATATGTATTAATCACAAAATTCATCTATTTATGAAAGGGAGATGATTACATCAATACAAACATTGACAATGGAGAAGGGTATAAAATATGCCCTATTCCCATAACAATGGAGAACACGGGAAGAAGAAAAGAGAGTAATGGGGTAATAACACCACACTGCATGTAAAGCATGTGTCAGATGTGAACAGAGCCTAGACTGTTTGAATGAGTGTACCAGAAATTCTTCTTGAAATGGAGTCTATCACCTTCAAAACCACTTTTAAACCACTTATATGCTGTTGTAGGGCTGGTTAGTGACATAGTGAACATACCTTTCTTGTGTCAAAGTACAATATTGCTGCTGAAAAATTTAACTTTTTAATTCACATGCAAATGAGCTATTTGGTGCACTTGGGATGGGCCACATCTGCTGGAGCTCCATTTCTTGTTGGTTTCAAAACAGTTTTGGTGGTGGGAGAGTCCCCTTAAGACTATGTGTAAAATCTAATTTATTTTTGCTCAATGCATTAAAATGATTAATAGAAGTGATTTGATTGGTTGCCTTGGGCAGATGGCTCTCATAGATTTATGTTTTACAATGTATTTACTAAAGCAGTTATGCATGGGGTTGTGCTACATAAATTATTTTATCTTATCAAATTTTCATTGTACTCCATAAGAAATCCAGAATGTATATAGTGGCTTAAATGTAATGTTTTATTTTACAATAAGTGACCAGATATGCAGAAATAAAATGTACATCAGGATTTTCCTGTGGTCATGATAGCATAATAGAGCGAAGGACCGACATATCTCTATGTGATAATTACTTGCACTTCAGTACTGTATGTAGTCAGAGGTTGAGTTCTGCAGTGAATGCAGCAGTCTCATCAAAGTTCAATTTACACATCTTCCACATAGCAGAGCTAACAGCAGGAGCTAAATGGATATCTCAGTATCCTCAATCTCTAGAGACTGAGTGAATAGCCAAACAAGAAACATATGTAGGCAGAATAAATTGCGCAGAAAGTATGGATACCCTAGGGCAGATTTATCAATACTGTCATAGGGCAAGGCCTGGCATCTGTAACATTTTCTGCTGTATGGTTGTTAAAATATCAGTTAACGCTAGCTTCACACTAGTGTCGCCTCTCCATTGTTTGGCACTGTTGGGGGACCCGAACAATGGAGAGGTGGACCCTAAAACAGTAGCAACACAGTAACAGTTTTTGGCGGACACTGTGATGGAATCTCCAACGGACACTCTGACACAGTGACTCTGTAACCTAAGCATGATAAATGTCTCTACTGTAATATGTTTTTCATTAAAATATTACAGTTCTACACTATCCCTGCATCGTTATATATATATATGTGTAGCTCTGTACACATTAAAATATGTTTTACAGATGAGACTTAAAGGGGCTGTTCAGCTCTTTTTATTGATGGTCTGTCCTCAGTATAGATTGTTAATAAGAGATTGGGGGGGGGGGGTACAACACCTAGGACCATTGTGGATCAGCTGTTTGAAGGGGCTGCAACATTTGTACAAGCACAGTGACTTTTTCACTATTTACATCACATTCTGCCTATTTCATTCACTTCTATGGTACGTGGCTGTACATTGTATTGTAAGACCACTGTGAAACAGGCAGCTTGTTATGTAAACAATGAAGAGGTTACAGCTCTCATACAAGCATCATGGCACCTTCAAACAGTAGATCAGCAGGGGTCCTGGATGTTGGACATCCACTGGGCAGCCATGTGCAATGGTAGAACTGAGTCACTGCAGTTTTAAGTGCTATTCAAATTAATGGGAGTTGCTATGCAGTACCTGACTTAGCCACTATACAGAGGGCAGAGCTTCAGTGGGGAAAAAAAGTACTTAGTCAGCAACCAATTGTGCAAGTTCTCCCACTTAAAAAGATGAGAGAGGCCTGTAATTGACATCATAGATAGACCTCAACTATGAGAGACAAAATGAGAAAACATATCTAGAAAATCACATTGTCTGATTTTTAAAGAATTTATTTGCGTATTATGGTGGAAAATAAATATTTGGTCAATAACAAAAGTTCATCTCAATACTTTGTTATATTTCCTTTGTTGGCAATGACAGAGGTCAAAGGTTTTCTGTAAGTCTTCACAAGGTTGGCACACACTGTTGCTGGTATGTTGGCCCATTCCTCCATGCAGATCTCCTCTAAAGCAGTGATGTTTTGGGGCTGTGGCTGAGCAACACAGACTTTCAACTCCCTCCAAAGGTTTTCTATGAGGTTGAGATCTGGAGACTGGCTAGGCCACTCCAGGACCTTGAAATGCTTCTTACGAAGCCACTCCTTCGTTGCCCTGGCGGTGTGCTTGGGATCATTGTCATGCTGAAAGACCCAGACACGTTTCATCTTCAATGCCCTTGCTGATGGAAGGAGGTTTGCACTCAAAATCTCACGATACATGGCCCCATTCATTCTTTCATGTACACGGATCAGTCGTCCTGGTCCCTTTGCAGAGAAACAGCCCCAAAGCATGATGTTGCCACCCCCATGCTTCACAGTAGGTATGGTGTTCTTTGGATGCAACTCAGCATTCACTCTCCTCCAAACACGATGAGTTGTGTTTCTACCAAACATTTCTACTTTGGTTTCATGCGACCATATGACATTCTCCCAATACTCTTCTGGAACATCCAAATGCTCTCTAGCAAAATTCAGACGTCCCGGATATGTACTGGCTTAAGCAGGGGGACACGTCTGGCACTGCAGGATCTGAGTCCCTGGCGGCGTAGTGTGTTACTGACAGAAGCCTTTGTTACTTTAGTCTCAGCTTTCTGCAGGTCATTCACTAGGTCCCCCTGTGTGGTTCTGGGATTTTTGCTTACTGTTCTTGTGATCATTTTGACCCCACGGGGTGAGATCTTGCGTGGAGCCCTTGATCGAAGGAGATTATATGTGGTCTTGTATGTCTTCCATTTTCTAATTATTGCTCCCACAGTTGATTTCTTCACACCAAGCTGCTTGCCTATTGCAGATTCAGTCTTCCCAGCCTGGTGCAGGTCTACAATTTTGTTTCTGGTGTCCTTCCTCAGCTCTTTGGTCTTCACCATAGTGGAGTTTGGAGTGTGACTGTTTGAGGTTGTGGACAGTTGTCTTTTATACTGATAACAATGTCAAACAGGTGTCATTACTACAGGTAATGAGTGGAGGACAGAGGAGCCTCTTAAAGAAGAAGTTACAGGTCTGTGAGAGCCAGAAATCTTGCTTGTTTGTAGGTGACCAAATTGAAGATGAATTATTAAATATTTATCCACTTGTAGTGCCATATTATCACATTAGATAATACAATGTAATGAAGTCTTTTGTGTTCTAATGTATACCTATATTCTCATACTTGGTGATTGTAACCATATGTGTTTAAGAAATGTTATATCCTGTGAGACATTTGTTAGGTGGGGATAGCCATTAGCTGATGTCAAAGGTCATCTTTGTCTATTCAAATATTGGACAGGCCTTAGAGAGGCCCCATAGATGATATACACCTGTCTGAGCTCATGTGTAAGTCTTTGTTTGAGAATCATACTAATGCTTATAGTGATTGATGTTACACTTACTCCAATAGGAAGTTAGAATTATGTCATAGATGGGGATTTTATTGTATAAATGAGAACTAATTCCTGTATGTCTTTGAGATTGTAATAGCATTGCACTGCCGATGGTGCCATGTGTTGTTCTCTCCCACCTCGAGGTGAATAAAGAATTATACTTCTTGAAGATTTGAGGTCTGAAGTGGTATTTTCCTACAACAAAATACTTATTTTCCACCATAATTTGCAAATAAATTCTTAAAAAATCAGATAATGTGATTTTTTAGATATGTTTTCTCATTTTGTCTCTCATAGTTGAGGTCTACCTATGATGTCAATTACAGGCCTCTCTCATCTTTTTAAGTGGGAGAACTTGCACAATTGGTGGCTGACTAAATACTTTTTTTTCCCCACTGTATCTGCTTCCTGCTCCATTCTCTGTGTATTGGCTGCTAGGAACAGCTGATCAGTGGGGGTGCCAGGTGTCAGACCCCCCCCACCGACTTGGTAATGATTGACTATCCTCAGGGTTTTTCATATTTTTAATATGAAAAACCCCATTAAAGGGATTATCTATGGCCCAGCGAAGATGAGTACTAATGACCTATTCACAGGATAGGTCATCATTATCAGATCAATTGGTGTCCGACACCTGAACCCCGCGTCCAAGAGCTGTTTTGGCCACCAGAAGTCATATGCAAGGTATATGTCCTTGAGGCAGCTCTGTTCCTATTTAAGAGCTGCAGTGTATGTACAGGAAGCTGTATACAATGTTAATACATGGGTGGACCTAATAAATTGATGTGTCAGCGTGTTAGCATGTTAAAAACACGGGTAGAAAACTGGTAAAGCACATGACCATGTACATTGAGGCTTAATATGTGTTTTTTGTTGATGCTTTGTAAATTTACAAACATTCTAATAAAAATTCAAATAAAAAAGTGTTGTAGAGCACTGGAATGTATGTATGGTCAGTGCTAATAAAAGTATATTGTATCAGAAAGAGTAAAGATGACCTATTAACTGTAGCCAAATTCAACCCAAGCTTCATCTTCTTTGAAGTAGTATGTAACATTGCTAAGTAGACATTAAAATTGTGAACCATGGTTTATAACTTAATACAGAGGTGTCTAGCCTTGCTTGCAGTCTAGCATGGCGAACCTTATTGAAAGCATTATAAGCTGTTTGTGATTTTGTTTATTGCAATGTCACATAAGATAGACGTAAGACGTATGTATGCTTTCACTATTTGTATGCATGCCTACACATTATTATTATTATTGTTTATTTATATAGCACCATTAATTCCATGGTGCTTTACATTTGCGGATTTACATACGGTACACCAGATATACAAAACAGATAATGCTAACAGAGACCAACTGGTACAGTGGGATAGAGGGCCCTGCCCGCAAGGGCTTACAATCTATAAGGGAAGAGGGATAGAGACAGAAGGTGGGGGTAGAGGCTGTTCAGGTGGTGGTGTGGTGACAGTAGCATTATTGGAGGTTGTAGGCCCTCCTGAATAGGTGAGTCTTCAGGGCCTTCTTGAAGCTTGTGACTGTGGGGGACAGTCTTATGTGTCTTGGTAATGAGTTCCAGAGTATGGGGGATGCCCGGGAGAAGTCTTGGAGTCGATTGTGTGAAGAGCGGATAAGAGCGGAGTAGGAGGTCTTTGGAGGATCGGAGGTTACGTGCGGGCAGGTAGCGGGAGATTAGGTCAGAGATATATGGAGGGGACAGGCTGTGGATGGCTTTGTATGTCAGCATTAGTAATTTGAACTCTATTCGCTGGGCAACGGGTAGCCAGTGAAGGGATTGGCAGAGGGGAGCGGCTGATGAAGAACGGGGGGAGAGGTGTATTAGGCGAGCAGCACAGTTTAAGGTGGACTGGAGGGGGGCGAGGGTGTTAGCTGGGAGGCCATAGAGAAGGGTGTTACAGTAGTCTAGGTGGGAGATTATGAGGGCGTGGACTAGCATCTTTGTAGTTTCAGGGGTGAGGAAGGAGCGGATTCGGTGGATGTTCTTGAGTTGGAAGCGGCAGGAGGTGTTGAGGGTTTGAATATGCGACTTGAAGAATAAGTCAGAGTCTAAGGTTATCCCAAGGCAGCGGGCCTGTGGGACTGGGGTGAGAGTGGTTCCATTAATTTTGATAGATGGGTCAGGTAGGGGGATCGTGCGTGGAGGGGTGAAGATTATGAACTCCTTTTTCTCCATGTTGAGTTGGAGAAAGCGGGAGGAGAGAAAGGAGGCTACGGCTGCTAGACATTCTGGGACTCTAGACAACAGGGAGGTAATGTCCGGTCCAGAGAGATACATACACATGTGTATGGATGTGTGGCTTTAGAATCATATAATATATTTATATATAATATATAATTATTATATATTATTATTGTGTGTGGCTTCTGGTGTGTTATCTTCCCAGCATAGACTTGAATTGATACCATCAGATGTTACATGCGCTCGTAGTGACTTTCAACCTACCAATGCAACATTAAGCATTTAATGTCATGTAGAAGTCAGGTAAACATTCTTAGTTGATTATTAAGGGTACACCCTACACCTCCGCCCCTCACATATCTGTGGTGACAGATATCACAAACATTATGCACAGACCTTTCTTTTTTTGCACATCAGCTTTCCTTAGTGTTTATGTACTGTATTTAATGTGTGGCCCAAGACATCTCTTCTTCCAATGTGACCCAGACACACCAAAAGGTTCAACACACCTGACTTTAAAAAATTGTCATCTTTTTTTGGGGGTCCCTTAACTATTAGAATTACTAGACATTCTATTACATTCTATTAAAAATCAGCTCTTAAGATCTTGCAGTAAGAATACACCAATGTGTTGGCCTCTGGAACAATCTTAGCATTTTGCTCACTTTACAGTCCAGTCTGCAATCATGTATAAAATGAGTTTAAAACAAGGATTTAGTTGACATCCTCTGGGGAAAATCCATACAACAGTATAAAGCTTTGGAAAGTAAAGATTATTGAAGAGAGGGCAGTATCATAGAATAGTCGAGGATTAACAAAGGGAGAAAATCTTGGTAGAATGGGGTACATAATCCACATTTATCTCTCTCTCAGATGACAGTTTGATTAGTATCCTATAATCTGTAAACACCTTTCTCTCTCTCTGTACTGCTCATTCTATGCTCAAGATGAGAAGATACATTTATGACATTGATATTTACACTAAGCAAACATCCCTATTTTTAAAAAGTACGGCTGGTAAATGGAACATATTTTAATGTTCAAATAATGTAAATTTGCTATTACATTACTGATTTGGAATGTGTCTGGTGCATACAGGATTAACAGATGTATCACTATAGAAGTATAGGTTTTGCATAGTAATAGTACAGGTGATTCTAATAAAACTTGTAATATACCTTATGAGAGAAAATGCTTTTTTTTACCCTTTATCAGACTGTTTTTCTGCTGCCCCTCCCTCTGCAAAAGTACTTTCACTCAGAAAATCTCTGCTATAGCCATCACAATACAGACTGCAGGTCGCATGACTCAGATTACACATGTACAGTTGCATCTCAATAAATTAGAATATCTTTGAGACGTTTATTTATTTCAGTACTTAAATTAAAAAAGTGACGACCTATATTGTCTAGATTCTTTACACACAGAGTGTTCTATTTCAAGTGTTTTATTTCTGTAATTGTTGATTATGGATTACAGCTAATGAAAACCCAAATCTAAGAAAATTAGAATACTGTGAAAAAGTTCAGTATTGTAAATTCAGTGTGTCACCTGCCAAGGTTTCTTAAGCCTTTAAATGGTCCCTCTGTCTGGTTCAGTAGGACACACAATCATGGAAGACTCTGATTATGAATTGTATTACTGAAATGAATGAAATGAAATAATAATAATAATAACTTTATTTATATAGCGCCAACATATTCCGTAGTACTTTACAAATCAGAGGATCCATGAACAGACAATGTGAGACATTACAATGTGACAAAGAAATAAACATCTCAAACAATAGGAGTGAGGGCTCTGCTCGCAAGAGCTTACATTCTATAGGCGATAGGGGGACACAAGAGGTCAGAGGACTTGTTTGATACAATGGTCCAGCCATCTTTTAATAGAAAAGGCTGTGTAGCTGAAGCTGTATGAACCCGTCACCAGCCAGTATCTGTGAATAAACAGATACTAAGTGCAAGGAGTGCAGTGTAACTTGTAGATGTAGAGAACAGGATCTGAGGAACAGATGAGGAAGGATAAAAGGTGTTATTGTTCTGCACCTCTGCACACTAAACTGTGATCAGGTCATGTGATAAGCCTGACCATACAGATGTGATTTTAGGGCAGTTTTGAAGCTGCTGTAGTTGGGGATTAATCGGATTCTCTTGGGTAAAACATACCAGAGCACCGGTGCAGCTCTAGAAAATTCTTGGAGACGGGAATGGGATGATCGGATAACAGGGGATGCAAGTCTAAGGTCATTGGCAGAATGGAGAGGACGGTTAGGGCGGTAGACAGTTATGAGAGAGGAGATATAGGGGGGCACAGCGCTATGGATGGATTTGTGGGTCAGTGTGATAATTTTATATTGTATTCTGTGATGGATGGGCAATCAATACAGCGACTGACACAAGGTAGATGCGTCTGTGTACCGGTTTGACAGAAAGATGAGTCTAGCGGCTGCATTCAGGACAGATTGTAGTGGGGAGAGTTTAGTAAGAGGAAGCCCAATTAGAAGACAATTGCAGTAGTGAAGACGAGAGAGAATCAGAGCAACAATGAGGGTTTTTGATGTTTCCACGGTGAGAAAAGGGCGAATTCTAGAGATGTTTTTAAGGTGCAGGTGGCAAGAGCTTACAAGTATCTGAATATGTGGGGTAAGGTGAGATCTGTAACAAATACAACCCCCAGACAGCGGGCATGCCACCTCGGGGTAATAGTAAGGCCACAGACAGAAATGGAGATATCAGGGTTAGGTCAGTTCGTAGATGGAGGGAACACAAGAAGTTCAGTTTTTGAAAGATTCAATTTCAGATAAAGAGAAGACATGATGTTAGAAACAGCAGAGAGACAGTCACTGGTGTTCTGTAGTAGTGTAGAGGTGATGTCATGGGATGAGGTATATAGTTGAGGAATCATCTGCATAAAGATGGTATTAAAAGACAAATTTGCGAATGGTTTATCCAGCTGGGGCTGTGTACAGAGAAAAGAGGAGGGGACCTAGGACCGAGCCTTAAGGAACCCCAAGGGGCAGAGGAGAAGAAATAGCACCAGCGAATGATACACTAAATGAGCGGTCAAAGATATAGGAAGAAAACCAAGAGAGAGCGTTATCCCTGAGGCCAATAGAATGGAGCATAGTGAGGAGGAGTTTGTGGTCTACAGTGTCAAATGCTGCTGAGAGATCCAGAAGAATAAGTAGTGAATAGTTCCCTTTAGATTTAGCAGTCAAGAGGTCGTTGGAGACCTTTGTGAGGGCCGTTTCTGTAGAGTGTAGTGCACGAAAACCTGACTGTAAGGGGTCCAGAAGAGAGCAGAGAGATAGCGGATTAGGCGGGAGTAGACCAAGTGTTACAGGAGTTTAGAGTTGAAGGGGAGGTTAGTTAGCAGCACAGGATGGGTCAAGGGAGGGTTTTTTCAGTAGTGTGGTTATGACAGCATGTTTGAAGGAGGAGGGGAAGATTCCAGAAGAAAGAGAGAGGTTAAAAATTTTACTAAGGTGAGTTGTAACAGTAGGGGACTGAGACCGGAGGAGGTGTGACGGGATAGGATCGCTTGTGCAAGTAGTGGGGCGAGATGAAGAAAGGAACTGGAAGACTTCTTCTGTTACCAGGTCAAATAATGAGAGTTCACAATGAGGAGCAAGGGAGGGAAGGGGACTCATGCCGATTGGAGAATGGGTTATTTCCTGATGGATGTTGTCGATTTTGTCTTTAAAGTACGTGGCCATGTCTTGGGCACTAAGGTCTGTGACAGGTGCCTGCACCTTTGGTGTGAGGAGGGAGTGAAAAGTGTCAAAGAGTCATTTAGGGTTATTAGGGAGAGAGAAGAGATGAGAGCGGTGACGTAAGCTTGTTTGGCGAGGTGAAGAGCAGAGTTATAATCTTTGAGCATAAACTTGAAGTGAAGAAAATCTGCAGATGTGTGAGATTTTTGCCATAGCTGTTCGGCACATCTTGAACATCGTTGAAGAAAACGTGTTTGAGGAGTGTGCCAAGGTTGCTGGTGTCTGTGTTGGGATTTTCGGACGGTCAAGGGTGCTACTTTATCCAGGGTGGCTTTGAGAGTCTCATTGTAGTGTTTGATGGCCAGTTCAGGACAGGAGAGAGAAGAGATGGGAGAAAGTGATGACTGTAGGGTATCTGAGAGGTGCTGTGTGTTTATTGAGATGCACCTGTATATAGAACTCTGTGGGGAGGAGTGAGCAGAGGGAAAGAGAGATAGCAGTGGAAACAGAGACTTGGTGTAATGCTGGAGCTAAATAGGAGCTTTCTATAACAACCAAATACTTTATATGATTACAGGTCAGTACTTTTCTGTACATGTCCTGTGATAAAGAAAATAATCAATTGCTAATATATTGTTTTGCATTATATTATAGCTTATACTTTATTACTGACATTTTCACATGTGGCCTTGCATAATGTTATAATATTTTAGTGTTTGTATAATAATAATAATATTAGATAATACTAGAGCCAGGCCTGATGCCTAGGTCACATAAATTAACTATGTGTCACATTTATAATTATGCTAATTCTCCTATGAGAGTGACATTGATTGTGAAGGGTGCTATATAAGTAAGCAAAATAAATAAATAACACCTGCACGGTTCTAGTACTGTTTCTGAGTGAGGCAGTTCTAGACAGATTCTCCAGTACTTACTATGTGTTTTGTATGGCAGCTAGCATTCACCCTCAAACTGCAGATAGACCCTGCAGAGAGACAAAGTGCTAAAAATTGGACAGAAATAGTGTAACTCCCCTTGTACACACAGTAATTTATCCTGGCAATTCAAATGAAATTAAAGGTACGTTTCTGTGTGCAGTATTGTAATTATCATAACACGTGTTTTTAGAATTGTCCTTTCTACGTAAATTCATCATGTTGCAACCATAGTCAGACATTTTTTTCTAAATTATGGAGAACTGTCTTCGTTCACCCAACTACATATTAAATTGGAAGAAATCATACCACTCTTCGGATCTTTATCATTAATACAATTAACTAGTTGGAATTAAAAATATTTTTCTCCTAAAGTTTTATTCAGTTTCAATTTCAGAGTTCCTGCAAAATATTTTCTATTGAAGACTCTTTTTTTCCCCTTTTTATGCAAATCTTCTTATTGGCATTAGATAAAGTACTTCGACCTAGAAGCCTTACATGGTCACTAACTTTTTAACAGACCTAACTTTTTAACAGACTTTGTAATAGACATACAGGTGCATCTCAATAAATTAGAATATCTTTGAAACGTTCATTCATTTCAGTGATTTAGTAATACAATTCATAATCAGCGTCTTCCATGATTGTGTGTCCTACTGAACCAGACTGAGGGACCATTTAAAGGCTTAGGAAACCTTGGCAGGTGACACACTGAATTTACAATACTGAACTTTTTCACAATATTCCAATTTTCTTAGATTTGGGTTTTCTTTACCTGTAATCCATAATCAACATTTATAGAAATAAAACACTTGAAATAGAACACTCTGTGTGTAAAGAATCTAGAAAATATAGGAGGTCACTTTTTTAATTCAATTACTGAAATAAATAAACGGTTCAACGATATTCTAATTTATTGAGATGCACCTGTATGTAGTAACAATAAAACTGCACAACTAGTAAAGAGAAATAGCTTAGACTTGATCAGAGTTTCACAAGTGAAAGCATCGGTAGTCTCGGTGCCGACTATGACTGCAATATGAACACTGTGTGGCAGCACCCATCCCGTGTTAGGGAAGACCAAGGGAAGACCAAGGAGATGGTGTTCAGGGGTACACCTGTAATGAGGCGAAGTGAGGTGGCCGCCTCAGGCGGCACTGTCTGTCACTGTCTGGGGGGCGGCATTTTTACTATTTAATTACCGTAAACCAGTCCAGGATAGGCCGCTTTAAAAAAAACAAAGCTGGCGATACCTGTCCTGGACTGGCTTACGAGATATCCGCATGGAACGCAGAAGGGGAAGTGGAGGTGGCTGTGAGCAGGAGAGGTAAGTGAGGCTGCGGGCCTCAAATACTACTATTATTATACTCAGACCACAGAGTATAATAATCAGAGGCCCAGGAGAGGTGAGGGAACATAAAAACCATTGTTACTCACCTCGCCGGCATTATTAATAAGAGTCACTATTTATACAGGGTACACACGGACATTATTAATATAAAGATTCATTTGGGAGTATTATTCATTATGGGGGGTTATATCATATATTTTATAATTGGGATAGCAGCAGGATGGGGGTGCAGGTGAGGACAATGTGGGTCAGGTGCCTGGAAAAGTGCGGAGCCAAAGATGTCTGTGTTACAAACTTTACAGAGACAAGTCACAGCTGGAAGAAGTGGTCATGGTGGTCCAAAGGGAAGAGAAGGGAAATGTGAACGATTAGTCAGATACGTGACCTGTAAGTCACAAAATGTTACTGCCCTGTATTCACCTAAATGATAGAGGATAAATACCTGATTGATGGGGGTCTGTCTGCTGAGACCCCGACTGAGCCCGAGAATTGGGTTTTTTCCCCCCCACTGGGTGGGTATTCAGCCTGACTGCAGCCAGGCTGAATATAGGCGTGTCACTTGGTGGATGGACGAACCCGTGTGGCTCTCATTCACTTCAATGGGAGTGCCAAAGATAGCCGAAGTACAGTACTCAGCTATCTGTGGTGCTCCTATTATAGAGAATGGGGGCCACGTGGGCTCGTCCATCCACCAAGCAGAAGTTGTGAAGGATCATAATGAACTTTTTATAATTTTATACTTTTATATCTGTTTTATATTTTCATATCTGCTTAAGTTGTATGGTGTGAAAAAAAGATTGATATCCTTAAAACTGAATATTAGATGTGGTTGTTTATGCTTGAAACTGAGTGTAATGTAATGTTACACTACCAGATAGTGTCTGCATGCCTAAGTGAGAATCCTTTGTGTCCAAGAAGATATGTGCTTGGCTTGCTGCCAGAAGACAGCTCCCTGCATCACAGTGCAAGACAGGAGATGGCTGACCATATATGGAACTGCTTATATCTGTTATCTATGCATTCAAGATATACTACACCAATTAGGATTGAACATGAGGACTTACGTTGCTATGTTAACCCTTTATTATGCTTGCTGCTATATGAACTTACGTTGGTTTAATAAATTATGACAATTCGCTTCTGTATTCTACAAAGAAAGATGGTTTATACCAACTCTGTGTCTGGTGTCAATGTCTCGCCCCTAGCACTTAGTTCATATCAATTAGGAAAATGACAGTTACCTGGGGAACCTGGTCATCTGGCCCACAAAGGGTAACATGACCTTATCAAAGTTACTTTCATTGTTAATACCGTGTTGTTGATCTGATACTGAAGTAATGCAGTAAGAAGAATTCTTAAAAAATGTTTTATAACTTTGTGTATTGTGTATATTGTGCAATGATAACAGCGTGTGAAGCTAGTAGCATGGAAACGCAATTTTTTTTTTTTTGGGGGGGGGCGTCTTTCTATAGTTCGCCTCAGGCAGCAGAGAGACTAGGTTCACAACTGGTGGTGGACTTTAGTAAATACAGATGCCCTCCTAAACCAGTGGACATCCAGGAGACGGGCATTGAGGTTGTCAACACCTAGAAGTACCTGGGTGTGCTCCTCAATAATAAGCTGGACTGGGCAGATCATATGGATGTCCTGTACAGGAAGGACCACAGCAGGCTCTATCTGCTTAGGAGTCTGAGAGCCTTTGGAGTCCAGGGGGCACTTCTTAGGCCTTTTTTCAACTCGGTAGTGGCATCGGCCATCTTCTTTGGAGTGGCCTGCTGGGGGAGTAGTATATTAACCAGGGATAGAAATAAACTCGACAAACTGATTAGAAGGGCCAGCTCTGTCCTTTGGAGTCCCCTGCACCCTGTGCAGGTGGTGGGTGACAGAAGGATACTGTCCGTGGTGAGCTCCATGCGGGAGAATAAGTCCCATCCCATGCATGAGACCATGCTGGGAAGTACTGTCATTGACCGATTACTTCACCCCAAGTGTGAGAAGGAGCGCTATCGGAAGTCTTTCCTCCACGCTGCAGTTAGGCTGTACAACTGAATTAAGTGGAGATCAGGCCATACAGAGAACTGAAATATCTTTCTGTTGTGATATCCCCTTCTGCTACTATTTATCAGTACCTTTCTATCTGTCTGTCTACTATCACTGGAATGCCTCTTTACCTTGGAACGTTTTTGTATATATTGTATTTGTATTGTTTATCTTTGCTGCTGTAACACACTAAATTTGCCCATGGTGGGACTATTAAAGGAGGATGATTCTTCTTCTTCTTCTTATTAACTAGTGGAGGAGCTACATAACTTATCCATTCTGCCTTCAGATACTGCATTTTTCCCGACCAAGCTGCTTATTTTCATTTCAAACTTTTAATTTATGCTTTTCTATGCATAAGAGGTATATATATCACTGTGGTTTCACATGCAGTTTTCCAACACATTTTGCATATCTGGGTAGGTTGTAGATGTTAAAATCTACAACATGCCCTGCCTTGTGTGCATCAGCCATGGAAATGAGGATCAGCTTCTGGCTCTACTACAAGATTTTGCTAGTTCTGCTGTGGAAAGAATCTGCAGTGTATGAAAATTGCCTTAAGGTTTTTATTTTTTGCATCTATGAAGAACTATTAAAAAGTATAAACTTGCAAGAAAAAGCTGATGTCATCCAGTAAACCATAAGTGTCTCTATTGAACCATTTGAAGTGGGGGATGTATGCTGAAGCCATCTACCATCCATAGAGCTACATCAATGTGTATTAGGTTAGAATTGATTTCTTAAACTGAAATATACAACTTCCAATATCAGTAAATTGATTCATTGCAGAAGTTTTCCTGTATATGACCTTGCAGTAACCTATATGACAACCTGCAGAAAGCAAGGAATGGCACTAAATGAGCGAAGCTTATATCAGGCAAAGGTCTACTGCCTATGCAAGCTGTGTTGTTAGACAGTGTAATCTCAGTGTGCATGGCTGCTTTCCTAGAGCAGCTCACGGATAAACACATTGAGATTAGCGGACAAATTGGATAATGATGTCAAAGGGAAATGCTGACCTTCTCCAATCACACAACCCATATCCAACTGTACATGTTTATGAGCATATATAAGCCTTCAGAAATTCAATAACCTTTTTAAAGAAATGTCTAAATGATTTTGATTTGTTATGTTATGTGTATTGTATTGTGTGTTATATTAAAACATATATATATATATATATATATATATATATATATAGCCGATCGCCATAATTGTACAATTTTGTTACTTGTCATAATAATCCACGGGGGCTTAATCTAAAAATCCTGCATGATTTCCACTTACTTTATTGAATATAATTAGAGAATGACTTTAAGGGAGTCTGTATGATGAATTTACCTTACCAAACAATACCAGTGTGGCCTTTCACCACATTTTTATTGTTAATTGCTTTATTGTATAATCCATTGTGCAAATAAGGTGGGGAGTGTCACAATGGTAGGTTCAATCCTGGCAAGTGTTCTGGCTCTTGACTACTAGCCTGCCCTTGTGCTGCCCTTGACTGCATGAGCCTTTCCAACATCACAGAGTACCCCATGTGCATGCACAACTCATTTATAATACAGTGCTTGCGCACTGAGGCTGTTCCCCACTGCAGGGAGTCTATAGTATATGTGCCAGGCCAAAAGCAATTGGTGCAAGTGCGGGGCACCATGATGTTGGAAAGGCTAATGCTGTCTATCAGGACACAGGGAGAAGTGTTAGGACTAAAAAGCAAAACCAGTAGCATTTAATTTGCTGTATATATGATATTTATTTTCATATTAATAAAGATTAGGTAAATGGCAACAAAAGATTCCCTGACTCCATGATTCCCTGACGGCAAGGAGGAATACAGGAATTCAATCACATGATACAGTCTGATGGTAGCATTGAAGTGGTTTTCTGGAACTTACATACTGATGATGACCCATCCTTAGGATGTGATCAGTAGGGGTCCACCGTCTGGGAACCAAGCTAGTTTAAGAGGCCAGACTGGATACCAAGCACCAAGCTGTATGTTGTATAGAGGTTGTATTTTGTTATGCAGCCTTATTCACTTGAATGGTATTGATGAACATGACGTCATAGGCATAAGGAAGACAGTTTGAAACAGCTTATCTGTGATGATCCTGGATGCCTGATAGGTCATCAATATGTAAGTCTCAGAAAACTCCTTTTGGCTACGGCCCCACGTAGCAGGGGGGTTTTCCTGCAGCGCTTTTCACAGAAAGTCTGCAGAGGTTTCCTCTGTGGACTTTTTGCTTCCATTATACCTATAAGGAAACCGCCAGTGTTTCTGTAGGTATAATTGACATGCTGTGATTTCCAAAACCGCAACGGTTTTGGAAATTGCAGTGTTTCCGCTGCATGTATTTTTCTGCAATGTGCTAGAATCCCATCCACTTTGCAGTGACTGTAAAACGCCGTGTTTTTTGTTACGTTTACGCCACATGGGGCTCCGGCCTTAGGTTAAGGCTCCACGTAGCAGGTCACAACAAAAAAGCACTGCGGGAAAAACTGCGGCAAAAATGCATCATGGTTTTTTTCCAGCAGCGCTTTTCACAGAAAGTCTGAAGAGTTTTACTCTGTGGACTTTCTGCTTCAATTATACTTATAGAGAAACCGCTAATGCAACGGCTTTGGAAATCGCAGCATTTCCACTGCAGGTATTTTTCTGCAATCCACTTTGCAGGGATTGTAAAATGTTGCGTTTTTTTGCCGCAGCGTTTATGCCGCAGTGTTTGTCCAAAACTGCAGCGCTTACACCACGTGGGGCTTCAGCCTTAAGCACTCTTCCACCAAAACACTTGCAGGTAAGTGAGATATTTGGCAATATGTCTTCAGTGTGTACTGAAGTTCTTACAGAACTGTTGTCCTAATAACTTTCAAAGAATTAAATAAAAACATTGGTCAAAAAATACATGAAGTTGAGTTGCCTGAATCTGCAATATTCATTTAAAAATAAGATCAACTTCTTGATGAATGTCAACTGTATAACTGCAATGTTACATTAATAACAACATAAGTCATCAATTGTTTAATAAAGTATTTAAGGGTCATTTATATAATGAAATAAAAAGTTAAAATACACAAAGGCTAGTCTTAATAGTTTTATAACCTAGAACAACAAAAGATGCCATTTGGGGATGTATCAGAAATAACTTTGAAACTTGAAGAGAAATCAGAAAAAAACTAAAATAATTTTTTGGGATAATAGCTTTTGCTACATCATTTGTTTGTTCACAGCCAAAAATGTGATTTGTAGTCATTAACTGAGTGCAAAGTAAAATAATAATACACAGAATACACATACTATCATAATGTTGTTCATATATTAATGTAGTTGGCACTGTTGGTTTCCGTTAAAACCAGATCTTTAGAAAATGCAATCAATAGATTAAATGAAGAAGAGCAAATACATAAATAAATACACACATTATGTAACATACCAGCAAAATATGATGGTAGATGCAGGAGAGGAGCCAACAGGAGAACTAGTTCTAGATGTTCACTACGACCCAGAAGTAATATATAATATCGAACATGCACGTCATTCTCTAATATAGATGTTAGGAAACTGTTGTTCAAACACAAGGATGAGTTTTCCCAAGATTCCTCTGTCTTTCATATGCTGGAGGGACCTATATCCTGTGGGGGCCGTGGTGGAAATGCTGGTAACGTGAATGGCCAGTTCAAGCCTGAAGGTAATATTTTTACACTGTCTCATTCCATCAGACAAGATATCTTTATGATGTTACAGGCTATCAAGGCAAGTGACATTGATTTGCTTTACAGGGATACAGCTGGAGGGACAGTAATCTTGTGGTTGCAGAAAAGGATCTTCAAGGTGTTGGTCCATTTGCTCAGCTATAGGAACATGTTTGTCCTGATAAAATGTTGCCACAGCTGTTTATGCCTTGTGATATCATTTACTGAGAATTCTAATCCAGTCGTAGAGATTATATAAGTCGGAATGTCTACGGCCGTATCAAGGAAAGTATTGGAAATATGGAAAATGTTGTTTCAAAGTAAACACAGACATAAAATTATGGTAAAGTGCGCAGCTATGTAATACTCAATACAAATAAAACAGGAATGAATGAATATAAAACTTTATCTGAAATTAGTTACAGTGGCTGTAGTAACAGGGTACCCATGTTATGTTGCAGATATGAGAAAGTAACAATTCATGAGCATTAAAGGTTTAAATACATTTTCTTGGTTCACAATATTGATAGCCTATCATTAGAGTGGGGATTGGACTAAGTAAATGGCATACAGGTAGAAGGAAAGCTTGGAAAATATCATAATAGGCCATCAAAATTGTGATGCTGGAAAACCCTTGTAAGATGCACTTGTTTCCAAGGATCCAAAGGTGATTGAGACAAAGTGTGACAAACCTTTATTGCAGCAAACTACCAAATTAATACCACATTGCTATCGTTCTTTATTTTTCTGTTTTGAGGACAACAAAGTGGGTTTCTGTGTAGGCCACATGCAATGTTATGCAGTTAGTAAACTGAAGTTAGGATGGAGTGACACCAAAAACAAAATGGAATATATGTAAAAAATGAATGCAGGAATGGAATTAGTAAGCATTTAGGCTCAAAATTATTCTGCCTTTTGTGGCTAAAATATTGGAAATATCAATTTCCTTGGATTTTCATATATAGAGAAAATCATTAGGTTTTTCACAAAGTAAGTGCTAGAGCTGTGTGTAGTCTCTGCGTACATACAAATATTCTATACAACATGTTTCCTTTCATTATAAACCCAGAAGTATTATTATGTACTAGTTGGAAAATCCAGGAAGCAGAATCTATTCTATTATTGCACAAATCCTCTAGGAGTAAAGTCACATGAAGGGTGCTGACTCATGCACACATAGGTTTGCCTTTCCCATTGGTCTAGAGACTTCTTCATGTTGCACAACAGTCAGAAAGAAGTCTCTCAGGGTTCCCCATATGTAGAGTATCACATTTATAGTTTGGGATGGCACACAAGGAGTCAAAGCAGCAGGGTCAGGTGGAAGAATGGCCTGTGCTGTGTCCCATAGCAAGACTACTGGAACATGGTGACACCAGCTCCAAGATAGGGATATTATGGCTGATGTGGGCACTGCCCTTTCAAGTCCAGGACATTAGTGGGTTAGTTCAGGCACAGCTTTGCTAATGCAGCGCAGTCAGATGGAGTAGATAGTCATCACTTTGCCGTAAGTCAGCGAGACATCATGCGAACAAACTCTGAACAAAATGAAAAACAAATTAAATTAAGTGCAAAGTTAAAAACCTTGGCTTTGAATAACTTTACAAACGCTGATGCATTCATTCAGTCTCATACAACACAGTAATTTCCAACAAAATATTCCCAAACACATCTTTAGCCTTTCTTATAGCCCAAAAGCATATCACATGCTTTCAAAAGCTGTCACTCAAATGCTCACTTGGCCAAAAGATATTCCTCACAGACCAACATGTGTGCTTGATTCGGTCGAGATCATATGTGTTTTTAGTAGGGAAAGAATGGTTAAGGCATGTTAAAATAAAAGGGAGTCTGTCAGCAGTAATTGGGTTATAAATATTATCATATTACCTTGTAATGTAATGGTAGGTGATTCTACAGTTTACAAATATGCCTCTATTACTTAGGTTTGGAGCCCCATTTCCACGTATATACAGAGTGTGTCTGGGCTTTTGTTTGAGCTGTAGTTTCCCAGGCAATGCTCTTCCTCCTCATTTGCATATAAATAAAACTGTGATTTACATGAGAATGGAGCTCCAAAGCTGAATAACAGAGAAATATATGGAAACTGAAGAATGAACTCTACAAGGTACTATCATTAGGTTTATAACTAGTTTACTGCAGATAGACTCCCTTTAAACTTATCCACTCCTTTATTACCCTGATACATGCCCAATAAACATTTGCTGAATACTACATTAGATGGTTGACTGGATCAGCAGGTTTGACACAAGTCTAATATGTGCAAACACCTTTACAACATCACTACATTTAACCAGTTGTTAGGCTTACATGACAATACTAACCTTCAAAGTCCACTTGTCCATCTCCATTCAGATCAACGTCCCTTATGATATCTTCTATGTCCCTGTGACCAACCTGTTGTCCCAGGAGCTTTTTCATGGCTTCCCGTAGTTCACTTGTACTAATTTCTCCATCTCCATTGGTATCAAACTGAATGAAGATGAACAAGATCCTTATTAATGTGCTGACTAATTCATTAAAGAAATCTTATAGACACTTATAACACTTACAATCTAAAGAGAAAATCCTGACAATGGAGATGAGGGTGCAGGAGGGATAGGTTTGTGTGTGGTCAAAACATTTCTTACCTCTTTAAAAGCATCCCTAAGCTCCTTTACTCCAATCATATCGGCTGTCTCTGCAAGTAGCTTAGGACCCATTAGCTCCACAAAATCATCAAAATCCACATGACCGCCAACTAATGTAAAAAATACAACAAAAAAACTTAAGTTATAAGCTGAATAAAATATGATTATTGCATATATAGGACATACAGGAATAAATGTGCAAATTATTGTTTAATGAGATATTGCTGCTATAGGAGGCATAGTATGCAGTAGAAATTATAATGAACATAACTTACGGTTCATATTGATCTGCTGAGACAGTTCTATTAGTTCCATCTCTGTTGGCATGTATCCCATGGTCCTCATACAATCCCCTAGATCCTTACAGCTGATGTATCCATCCTTGTCTTTGTCAAACTCTTTGAAGGCTTCTCTTAGTTCTATAGAAAATACATTAGTTTAGAACTTCTAAAGATAAAGATCTTTCAAACAAGAATTCTAATCAGAAATCCTAAAAGTGGTCAACTAAACCTTTACAGCCAGAAAATATTGACTCATTGGTCATCTAGAATCTGGTTGTCACCCCCTCTACCTCATAGATTGTAAGCTCTTGCGAACAGGGTCCTCAGTCCCATTGTGTAAATTCACTATTTCTTTGTAATGTACTGTATCTCTTTTGTCTGTACTTGAACCCTACAAATTGTACGGTGCTGCGGAATATGTTGGCGCTATATAAATAAAATTTATTATTATTATTATTATCTGTAAATTAGGAGGATTAAAATGACATTATTTTGGATGATAGGACCCATTGGCCAATTTGATCAGATTATAAATCTTTTTCTCCAACCCCCACTTTTCTTGAGCAATTAGTGCAGTTATTTTCAGGCTCAAATATGCTAACTAGGCTCTCTACTGTCAGGTGGGTAGTTCCAGGATGTCTGTTCTAGCCAAAGACCACTCAACTAGTGATCCTAATTAGCATATTTGGAGTTAAAACTAACAGCAGTGATATCTCAGGAACAGTGGGGGCTAGAGAAAAAGACTGTAACTGTGCTAGAATAAATGGTATGGCACCTACTAAAGTATGCAAAGAGATAGAGTTGGTGGAGGTGATGAAAGGACTCCTTTAAGTAGTGTCTAGTTCAAGTTTATGAATTTTTTATTAGTAGTTTTAACCAAAAATAGATTTATTTTTAAATGATGATTGATCTTGCTTTATATATAATATATAACTATGTATACATATAAATTCACAATGTATTTGCATTCTTATATCTTATATACAACCCCCCTTTAACTTTAATCAATATAATGAATGTAATGTTATATAATGAACACTTCCTGTCATTCATACATCAGTCTTTTAACACGTTTGACTCTTCCTTCACACATACTCCATACTGTAACATTCTGATCGACTATATCCAACATTTTAACACAGCATATCTAACATAATCACCTAATACTTCCATGGTGTGACTTATTAGCTTCTACGTCCTCTTACAGTGTTGACATAGATGGCAGGTTACGGCATCAAATTAAGGTGCAATTGTTAATTCCTGCTATCAATCTAAATATAATCATGCCTGCTTTATGCTTTGATCTCCTCCTCTACATGAGACTGAATGTGAGACGCATCAAAATAAGTGTATTGCTCTTTAATGCTTCAATAAAAGTCAAGTTTTATTCAAGGCTCAGACTAGTGCTGGATTTACAAGCTTTTTTTTTTACTATTGTACTTTAATACATAAATTACCTGCCACAATTTCTACTACAGTCCCATAACTTACATCAACAAGCCTTACACCATTCCTGCCCTCAGAAAATGGGGATGAACAGTCTTAGGATTCATTTAGGAGAGTGTCATTCTGTTTTAAATGTTCTCAAAATTAATGTATAAAGTGTTTGTTGTTCCAATACAACATTCCTCCATTGTTATTACAATATGTAACCCTCCAAATCTCGATGACACCTACCGCACTCACTACATCCAGAAACCTTATATTAAAATCACAGTATTAAAGGGAGTATACCACCTCCAAAATCACTTCTAAATCCCATGTATGCTGTTGTAGGGGCAGTTATTGGCATAGTGAACATACCTATTTTGTGTCAAAGAGCAGTCATCCTGCTGAGAAAATCAACTTTTAATCCATATGCAAAGGTGCTGCTCAGTGTACCCAGGCAATGGCTGTGTCTGACTGTGCATCCAGTTTTTGCATTTCAGAGCAGTACATAGGAACCTGTCAGTCTTTATGTTGGGTGCAGCACTAGGGGTAGATGAATGGGCCTAGTGAGCAGGTTGTCTCGCTCCACGGACTCTCTGACTGAATCAGCCATGGAATCCATGGCAGCATGAAGCAGGAACGCCTCCTATTGAAAACAATGGGAGACATAATCAGGGTGGAAGCTGGTGCTGATTTTGATGTGGAATCCACCTAAAATGAGCACCAGATTCTCCTGTGTGAACATACCCTTACAGGCAAAAACCCGTGCTCTGGCAAGTGCAACCACACCTTGGGTGCACAAATCAGCTCATCCACATAATGCATCTGCATTAAAAGTTTTACAGCAAGATTGCACTTTCTGACAAAAAAGGTATGGAATCTACGGCAGTATCCAGGCCTACAACATACAGCAGCATAAAAATGATTTACAAGCAATTTTGGTGTCAGTAGACACTCTTTACTGTAGTATTACTAGTCTGTCTCATTTAACTTTATTACATTACACTACAACCACTTTGTTATACCCCATATCATGTGTCATATTCACAATCAGTGTCTTGTTATCCGTGATAGCTCACATATATACTTGCACGCATTTCAAACACAGCAAGCATCACATATTCCTCCTAACAAATGCTACATTTTGTTTACCTTCTATCTCTTCTGGACGTAGTTCTCTGTCCTAAAACAGAACATATTGAATCAAAGATTAGATCTAAAGAAGGGAACAGTGAAGTCAGTGAATGACAAGGATTAAATGGTTGAAGTACAATAATCTGGACAATAATTACACAGAAGCCAGTGGGTAAAAGGGAAGGACCATGAATGCTCAGCCGTCTGACAATGCCGCTCGTAGTCATTTGTACACAAGATCTTGTTCTCTTCCTTCATCGCCAATTAATAAGCATATCTTTAGAGATTACAACAGTATTCTAATGAAAGGTTGAAAGCATGTTCTCTTGCACTGCTATCGCTGATTCCCTACCCAAGTGTCATCTGCCAGGCTTTCATATGCCACAGTATGGTTTTTTTTTTTTATCAAAGTCAACAAATAAGACATCAGAGTAAAAAGATTTGCTTGGTTACAAGATAATAACATTCTCTAAAAGCACCAATGATGATGGTAAAATTTATTTCAGAAGACAGGCAATAAGAAATATTGTCACCAATAAAAGCTGATACATTGGCATTTTTATAATTTATCTACAGTCATGGCCAAAAGTTTTGAGAATGACACAAATATTATATTTTCACATGATCTGCTGCCCTCTGGTTTTTATGTGTGTTTGTCAGATGTTTTTATCACATACAGAAATATAATTGCATTCATATTATGAGTAACAGAAGCTTATATTGACAGTTAGAATGAGTTAATGCAGCAAGTCAATATTTGCAGTGTTGACCCTTCTTCTTCAGGACCTCTGCAATTCTCCCTGGCATGCTCTCAATCAACTTCTGGACCAAATCCTGACTGATAGCAGTCCATTCTTGCAGAATCAATGCTTTAATTTTGTCTGAATTTGTTGGTTTTTGTTTGTCCACCCGTCTCTTGATGATTGACCACAAGTTCTCAATGGGATTAAGATCTGGGGAGTTTCCAGGCCATGGACCCAAAATCTCTATGTTTTGTTCCCTGAGCCATTTAGTTATCACCTTTGCTTTATGGCAAGGTGCTCCATCATGCTGGAAAAGGCATTGTTGAGCGCCAAACTGCTCTTGGACGGTTGGGAGAAGTTGCTCTTGGAGGACATTCTGGTACCATTCTTTATTCATGGCTGTGTTTTTAGGCAAGACTTTGAGAGAGCCGATTCCCTTGGCTGAGAAGCAACCCCACACATGAATGGTTTCAGGATGCTTTACAGTTGGCATGAGACAAGACTGGTGGTAGCGCTCACCTCTTCTTCTCCGAATAAGCTGTTTTCCAGATGTTCCAAACAATCGAAAAGGGGATTCATCAGAGAAAATGACTTTACCCCAGTCCTCAGCAGTCCACTCCCTGTACCTTTTGCAGAATATCAGTCTGTCCCTGATGTTTTTTCTGGAGAGAAGTGGCTTCTTTGCTGCCCTCCTTGAGACCAGGCCTTGCTCCAAGAGTCTCCGCCTCACAGTGCGTGCAGATGCACTCACACCTGCCTGCTGCCATTCCTCAGCAAGCTCTGCACTGCTGGTAGCCCGATCCCGCAGCTGAAACACTTTTAAGAGACGGTCCTGCCGCTTGCTGGTCTTTCTTGGGCGCCCTGGAGCCTTTTTGGCACCAATGGAACCTCTCTCCTTGAAGTTCTTGATGATGCAATAGATTGTTGACTGAGGTGCAATCTTTCTAGCTGCAATACTCTTCCCAGTTAGGCCATTTTTGTGCAGTGCAATGATGACTGCACGTGTTTCTTTAGAGATAACCATGGTTAACAGAAGAGAAACAATGATGGCAAGCACCAGCCTCCTTTTAAAGTGTCCAGTGGTGTCATTCTTACTTAATCATGACAGATTGATCTCCAGCCCTGTCCTCATCAACACCCACACCTGTGTTAATGGAGCAATCACTGAAACGATGTTAGGTGGTCCTTTTAAGGCAGGGCTGCAATGATGTTGAAATGTGTTTTGGGGGATAAAGTTCATTTTCTAGGCAAATATTGACTTTGCAAGTAATTGCTGTTAAGCTGATCACTCTTTATAACATTCTGGAGTATATGCAAATTGCCATTAGAAAAACTGAAGCAGTAGACTTTGTAAAAATTAATATTTGTATCATTCTCAAAACTTTTGGCCATGACTGTATATCAGCAGAAAATTGCAGAGCTGGGCTGGAAAATGTCATATACAGTATATTTTGACACACATGACCCAGTTATATCAATGACTTCTGTTAAAGGTACTGTTAATGGCCAGCACTAGATCAGTTTCATATTGATCACTGGAACTTTATAGAGAGGAACTGAAAATGTTCAATAGCGATTATTTTTTTGTGCAATTTATTTCTAATAAAATATTTACTGAAAGCAGACATATACAAATGCGACAAAACTATATTCAACTTGCAGCAGGCTGCATTCCATGCCATTGGAGACTGATGTGGTTGATTTGCAAAGTTATGACAAATATAAGTCTTGAGACTATAGATGAAAGAGGCAATATCATATGAAATCTGACCTGGTAAAGTATAGGTTCAATTTTGTACCAAGCTCTTGCACAATAATAGACTCCTTTGTCCATTATTAAACAAGCATATATTTCCACAGAATTGATGGCGATAGCAGCACTTAACCATTTCCTCCAGGGATATGATGATAAATGAGTGAGGGGTTCACATGATTTATGATAGCATTCCAGTGTGAAAGGTGCTTCCAGTCACACAATAATGGGGATGATGGAAGGGTCAGAACTCACGTACAGGCTGCCGACTCTCAGCGAATCCCTTCCGGAGAAAAATACAGGCTGGGCCCAGCAGGTTGTGCATCACTGCGCAGTTCTGAGCCAAAAGCATAAGAGGTCCCTGAGCACCCTCTTCCCCTGTCTGCGCCGGTCTGAGGCAGCTTCTTTCCTCCTGGTGCATCTTCACAACATACAGAGTGTTACTAGCACACTAAGGGGTCAACACAAAAACCTGGATCTACCTGATCCTTTGCTTGTAAATAAGTGAACTACTAAACTCTTCTGGGATCTAAAAAATGTGCCACTTGAAATCTAGTATATTTTTAAATGAAGCCCCCTCATTCCTTCTCTACTTCTGCAGGGTCTGTTGTGGTCTTCTATATCATACAATCCCTGTTACCAGCATATAACAACGCCACTTCTCCCTTCTATTCTGTGATAGTTTCTCTATGAGGTTATGGCTCAGTATATGAACAATTCTCAGTCTCTGTTTTCCTTGCCACCTCTTTTCCCTCCCTCCCTTGTATCCCCTCTCTATATAAGGAACTGTTTTAGTCTGGTCCTGTCGGACCTTCCATTCCCACGCCTTTATAAGACATATTTGCTTTGCTTGTTTCCGTGGGTCCTTTGGGAACATACAGCCAGCTTTGAAGGACATGTTGCAAATATAGGACAGCATCTCAAGTTTAAAAATAAGAGAGAACTACAGGCGAGTCCTATTTACAGATACATAAAGCGAGCAATGTGGGCATTATGGCTCCGCTGAAAGGGTCTATAATGAAATAAAGGAAGCAGACTGACTGAGCATCAATGCTTGCTCTTTGGCGATGTATGGAAGTCTTATTGAGATAGATTACTACATTTTTCTTTACATTTCTCTCCTAACAGCTTTCTTCCCTTTGTGTTTCTGTCTAACCCATAATCCCAATCTCACCGTTCGCTGCAGGTGTTACTCTATTGGGAAACATACCTTCTGTGAGAGGTTTCGAAGAGGAGACTTCACACAATTCCCCATAACACACAATACAAAGCAGAGGACGAGCTTTCCCGAGGGGAGAGAGATTGAGAGGGCAGCAGCCAGCGAGGCATCCCGCACAGTGAGCGCCACTGAGCCTTGGGGGCAGTCAGCAGCGTCCCACAGATTAGACCCTTTGAGCCGCAGATTGTTTCTCTGATAGAGCCTCTGATTACAGCAGATAAACTGCAGCAGAAACTATTCCCTGATGAGCTCAGAGAATCCGGCTAATTTGGAGCTGGTCCCCCCTTCCCCCCATGAGCCTTACAGCTTTTCAATGACATGATGTGGGACAGATCAGCTGGAGGCGGACACAGGATTCATGACACTGACGTCGGCTCTGAAGAGCGCCAGGAACCTTCTGATTTTGGGATTTGGTTGGAAACATTATGCCTTTTTAATGTTAGCTACATTGCTTCTAAAATACAACAGTACCGTCATCTAACCATAAAAGGGTTAACATCATTGGATTCCTTATATTTTACTGTGGTTGCCTGTTCAGGGATGTATGATCTCCAGCAGGCACAATGTAGAGCGACATGAGCTGTCAAGGAGAGGACAATGTACTATTGTATGTTTCACAAGAGACGCAGACTGAGCATGTACCACTCATGGCTATGCCAACGCTTCATATCTGCATCAAGTATATATCATAGGATTTGCCACATTACAATGACTGCAACCTCAAGACATTTCAGAACAAGAGAAAATGTTACACCAGATAAAACTGCCTGTTGGATCACACACAGTTCTGTATGGAAATAATAAAAGGAGAATCACAAATCTTCCTGTGGTGGAAATGCGGGTGCAAAATAATTAAACCTGAAGATCAAGCTGAAAAACAACCTCTCGCTGAAACCAGAGGTGAATGATAGTGCATGCTTACTACGACAAGCATGACCAATACAGATATATATACATTACATATATATCTAAATGTAAATGAATAATGTAAGCAATTTATAGTCAATGGTTAAACATCCAACATCTATGAACTGAATACACTTGCCGATTTAATCTGAGCACATCTCATAGCATCAATACGACTATATTGTAGGGACACAAATGTGTTGCTGCTGGTATTCTATAAAGATGTTCACAGAATAGAAATTAGTTTACAGACATTCAGTCTACACCTTACCCCAGTCTATTGCTGACACACTCTGCGGCTTTCTAGTGATGCTGACGAAACATGAAGATGGCTTTGAGTTTCCAATTATTATTTAAGTCAGACACATCACATATGAACAATATTAAAGGTCAAAACGTGTTGGAAAAATGTGCAAAGATGTGGAAGGAATGCTGACTCCATTACAGTTCTACTATTATGTTATAAGTTAAAGTTAGACTTTTGTAATAAGAATCATTTACTCTTCTAGGCCACAGTCAACAGCACATACAACACATGTATGAGGTGAAACCTCTATAACCCAGTAGTCAATAAATTAAGATTATTCATATACGGCGGAAACTCCGGCACAGATGTGAACCTAGCCTCAGCTGTAGAACTGTCTGATTGGCACAATGTGTGTGGGTGTGGTTATGCAAATGAAGGGTGTGAATATGCAAATAGGAACTGAGGTATTTCTTGACTTAAATCTATAAAGATTACAGAAATTGTTCTGCTAACAGCAAAAATGTTTAAGCAGCTTATTACAAACATGCTAATAAAAACTTTCATTCCATTCACTCCAGGATCAAGCTAGTACTCCGCTTCAATATGAATGACCCCTAATACCTTGCCTCTATAAACTGAAAGAAAATCAGTACCAAACAGGAGAGAGAAAGCGACTGTAAAAAAAATCTTGTTGACTACTCAGTGTTCCATCCTTTAGAGACGCTGGAGTAATTGGGTAAGTATGAGCTCATTTATTTACAATTTTTGGGAGGAATTCAGGATGGCATTATAATTGATAAGCATATTTGTAATAATGCGAGCACTTTGAATGGTATTATAATTGATGGGAACACTTGGGAAACAAATTATAAGCAATAGAAGCGCGCTGGATGACATTATAATTAAAGGTATAATCTATGAAGTGCTAAGGAATATGTTGGCACTATATAAATAAAAATTTCATTTATTATTATTAGAATGTCTTAGCTTTCTACCCGTTGCTTATAGATGGTTTGTGTCCCCACTAGGGCCTTAGTATTATTATGGTAACATACTGAAGTGCATTATAATTAATAGGAGCCCTGTGTGCATATTATAATTAATACTTGATACTTATTATCATTAGTAGAGTTATAATTATTGAGGGCATTTTGAATGGGAACAACTCTTAATGAGTAGAGGTCCAGTCCTAAGATGTGCAAGGGATGGTGAAAGTACCAGGTGAAGAAACAGTGATTGTTAGCAATCCAACCTGAAACATTTTATTGGGATTATGTGTTTCAGGGCTGTACCATGCCCTTCGTCAGATTTTTTTTTTTTTACTGATTGAAGGAGGAAAACTCTTGAAATGCATCATCTCTGTAAAGTACTACAAGTTTGAACTAACAATCTTTACCGTCCCTTGGCACTGCATCATGTCCACTTTTTTCAAGGTCACATGTGTAAGGGAATTGCCAGTTGAGCAATTCCCCAGTGCTGCTGCTGAACCCTGGGGGGAGGGGCACAACAAGACAGTGAGCCCTAAAGCTGAACCCCCCCACTGTCCCTGGCTAACTTGCCTATCTGTCCTAGGCAACAGCCAGCAACTGGTTGACAGTCCCTTCTTAATATAAGTGGCAACACAAAACGCAGACAGGACAAACAACGAAAAGGGAGGTTAGCTAGCCAAGGGGTCAGTAACAGACGAGCAATGCAGTACAGAATCAAAATCCAAGAGAATAGTCAAAGTCAAAGTCAGAGGTCAGGAATAGGAATAGGAATACAGGTAACAAAACAGCAAGGAGTAAAGGCCAGTACACAAGAAGCAAATAGCAAGCACCAATGTGAATGTGAGCAAAGAATAAATAGGAAGGAAGAACCCACCCCAGACTTGATAGGATGATAGGCTGTCAATCGCACAGGCAAGGCTGAGATTAACTATTTGAGGAGCAGAGAGAAACAAAGGTGCAGGAGACGGGTGTGGTTGAAGTTCAATTACAGAAAAGAGGTACTAGGACAGTGTTCAGACTGAGCAACAAGAACCCTACGCAAGGAATCAAACTGAACACGCCTCCTTCGCTGCAGCGTGCGAGCAGAAAGTGGCGCAGAGACCCGAACGGGCAGAGACGTTACAACATGTTTAAGGACTGGACCTCTATTCTGTTTCAGGTTCGACTTCCTGGTTGGATCATTTCAGGACTATAGGACCAGTAAACTGCCAGGATTATTTCTTTCAAGTGTTTGCCTTACTGTTGTGCCTATTTGATAGCACAACCATACAAAGGAAGTCCTCACCTTAGAAGAAAAAGGCCTACATTAATACTGTATTACTCTGTTGGAGTGCCATCTCTCTCTATTTTTCTCCCTTGACCCAGAGTTCTTAATGAAGGCACAGTAGACTATGATAAATATAGGGTACTCTGTATGGGAGCAATGATTAAGTTCTGGAGCTCTGGATTGGCGTATTATCTATGGAGGCACCCTGGATGGCATTGTATGTAGCAGGGCAAGCAAATCATCAAAGACAGGCCTACAGCAGAACATTTTCCTATGCAAGCAGTGTTCATGGACAGAGAAATATTTATTTTCCATGAGTGGGAAAATGAGTATCATACTCAATTTCTTATGTCATTTGCCTTCCGCTAAACAGGCATCATTTAGCATTGGCAGTTACACACATAACAGCCTGTTAGAAGTGATGCATTATGGGATCTAACTAAAATCAAAATATTTTTTTTATGTATGAGAACCTTTGTGTTTAAAATGAATATTCACCTAAGGCTATGTTCACATCTGTTCCCGGGTGCCGGTTGTTCTGGTGCGTCAGAACAACAGAGACACGGACCGCTAAAATAGTGGACACATACAGAGACCGATGGACTACATTGAATGAAAGTGCTGAATTAAAAAGTGGTTTGTGAAGGACTTTTTCATCCTGCAATGACTGCGACATGCAGATGTAAACATAGAAGCAGATGTAAACATAACCTAACCCTGTTCCCTCAATGAATGGTGCAGCTTAAGCTACATGCCTCCTCTGGCTAGTGGCCTGTGCTGCCAGTGGCCTTTGCTGTCAGTGGCACTATGAGAATACTGTATGGCACCAGCCTGCACCTACGAGGTCCCCAGTGGCATAACTAGGAATGGCTGGGCCCCAAGGCGAACATTTGACATGGGGCCCCCCCGGCAACCACCCTCCCCACACACAAACCGCATATATGCCCCATAGCGGCCCCTGCACATGGTATTATGCCCCATAGTGGCCCCTGCACCCGGTATTATGCCCCATAGTGACCCCTGCACACAGTATTATGCCCCATAGTGACCTCTGCACCCAGTATTATGCCTCATAGTGGCCCCTGCACACAGTATTATGCGCCATAGCATCCCCTGCACACAGTATTATGCCCCATAGTGGCCCCTGCACACAGTATTATGCCCCATTGTGGACCACTTATGAACAATTATTATACCAGGGGAGGATACAGACAAAAAACTGTGTTACTTACCTGTCCCTGGCTCCGGCGCACTCCCCGCTTCTTCAATGTTGGACCAGACGTCACGGCCGGCGTCACGATACATAATGACGTTGGCCTGGACGTCACCAAGGAGGCCCAAAGCCTGCCGGAGCACAGGAGAGGTAAGTAACAGTGTTTTTTATGTTCCCTCACCTCCTCTGGGCCTCCGATTATTATACTCTGGGACCCCAGAGTATAATGATAGCAGTGTTTGTGGGGATCACAGCCCACGGCCTTACTTACCAATCCCTGCTCCGGCTCACAGCCACCTCACAGAATGGGAATCGCAGGCGGCCATGAGCAGGAGCGGGGATCGGTAAGTAAATAGGGCCCATTACCTGCTGGGTTTGCACCAGCAGGTAACGGCCTATTAAAAAAATAAAAAAAAACATCAGGGGCCCGCCGGGCCCCCTAATGTCCCAGGCCCTGTGGCAGCTGCTCCCGCTGCTACCCCAGTATTTACGCCCCTGGAGGTCCCCAAGAAGTAGCCTGCAAGAGTGAATAGCAGGAAAGTGAGATGACCGCATCTTGTTGCACCATGGCATTCAACTGTATCCATGTCCTGGAACACTCTGGCACAATGAGACCTCTGGCTTGAGTGACTCCTATTAAAGATTAATTTCAAGGCTCTTCTGGTGCATTTTGGTCATAACATGAATAACTTTGTGGAATTCATTAGACCTGGTACTTGTAAGTGGAAATATGAAGGGCTTGTCATGGTCAAATCATTCACAGCAACTGTACAGTCTCCTTCCCTGCATTTATTTCTGTGATCAGTGCAATGAAGACAGAGAACACCAAGATCTGATAATACTTGCATTTATTCCTTATGTTTATTGTAAGGAATAATTTACGTACCAGCATAAAGACAAACAGAACTATCACCCTGCACTGAACTGTAAATGCTTCCTGTGTTGTTCCATATTACAACAGCAGAGGGCATGTCTAGGACATGTCACACACTTTATATTTGTCTTAGGGGTGACACTACAAAGCTCTACCAAGCTGACAGATGAAAATGCGCAGAGACTGAATGTACACTAGAAAAAAAAATGAGGACACTCAGGATTTCTCTGGAGTTGATACATCAAAGTACATTTCATATATCACTTAGACATTGCTTGACAGCTCCTACAGACTCAAACCAAAGTCACCTGTAATCTCCGCACAGGGCACAGAATGAATTAAAGCCATGATGAGAGACTCCTTTCTGAAAGGGCTGAGTGTAATAGAATAAGCAATCCGAATCTCAGGAACATAACCATGTCAAATTCCAAGAGCATGATAGAACGTTTCTGTTCTCTGTCATTTCAGCTTCATAAGCTTTTTAAGTGTTACTATTGGAAAGCTTTGAACATATTTGAAATTCTGTTTTATTTATGATGCAAACATTATTACACTGACTTCTGTGGCTAGAACTATTCAATACATAAATCTCTGAATTATGGCCAGAACACAAACCTGCAGCAAAGCGACAGCTGGAAATAGCAGGTTCTTTAAAGATGTGTTCTGTGCTGTGCCTGGATACTGCTAAGAAATGATGTCATAGAATAAATTTCAAGGTATTAATCTTTAATTGACCCAACACAGCGCTCAGAAGTGAAGACGCTACTACTCGGGCTCAGACTGGCCCACTGGGGAGCAGATTAATTCTCTGGAGGGCGTCTGAACCAGGGTGGGCCCCCAGCACAACGCCCCTTCACAAGTGATCTACAGCACAGTACACTTACTATACTACATTCAGATTGGCAGCGTTCAGCATCTCAACCAGTCTATGTGTCCACATAATAAAATGGGTAGATTATTTACCCAACGTCCCAGTTTATTATTATACATCTGGCTGAAATTACATCTGGATACAGATCCAGTATTCCTCCTCCCTGGAACCCCCTTCTCAATGTTGTTGCAAGAGCCAAATTGAGTTTTACTGGTGGACCCTAGGCATCCCAGCAGGACACTGCTACCAGCCCTTCCAATTTTGAATTCTTGTAGTATGTTCACATATACATTATACTCAGGATAGGCCATTAACATTAGATTTGCAGGGGGCCAATACCCAGGAGCCCCATAGATCAGCTGTACCAAGACAGTGCTAAAGTACCTATACTCACCACTACAATTTGTGAGGCAAGTGAGCAGCGTGGCTTCTGGAATGTGAGCAATACCAAACGCGCATTGTCCCGTACAGCTGATGGCAGAGAGATAGGGTAGTTTACATCATAAGCACAATTATTGATCTAATATGTTGTTAATGATTAGATCACTGTATTACAATCTCTGTGCTTAACCCTCATACTAATCCCTGCAAGTTTTCTTTATGGTACATTTTAGTTGATTGTCTAAAGGTACAGTCATGGCCAAAAGTTTTGAGAATGATACAAATATTAATTTTTACACAGTCTACTGCTTCAGTTTTTCTAATGGCAATTTGCATATACTCCAGAATGTTATAAAGAGTGATCAGCTTAACAGCAATTACTTGCAAAGTCAATATTTGCCTAGAAAATGAACTTTATCCCCCAAAACACATTTCAACATCATTGCAGCCCTGCTTTAAAAGGACCACCTAACATCGTTTCAGTGATGGCTCCATTAACACAGGTGTGGGTGTTGATGAGGACAGGGCTGGAGATCAATCTATCATGATTAAGTAAGAATGACACCACTGGACACTTTAAAAGGAGGCTGGTGCTTGCCATCATTGTTTCTCTTCTGTTAACCATGGTTATCTCTAAAGAAACACGTGCAGTCATCATTGCACTGCACAAAAATGGCCTAACTGGGAAGAGTATTGCAGCTAGAAAGATTGCACCTCAGTCAACAATCTATCGCATCATCAAGAACTTCAAGGAGAGAGGTTCCATTGGTGCCAAAAAGGCTCCAGGGCGCCCAAGAAAGACCAGCAAGCGGCAGGACCGTCTCTTAAAAGTGTTTCAGCTGCGGGATCGGGCTACCAGCAGTGCAGAGCTTGCTGAGGAATGGCAGCAGGCAGGTGTGAGTGCATTTGCACGCACTGTGAGGCGGAGACTCTTGGAGCAAGGCCTGGTCTCAAGGAGGGCAGCAAAGAAGCCACTTCTCTCCAGAAAAAACATCAGGGACAGACTGATATTCTGCAAAAGGTACAGGGAGTGGACTGCTGAGGACTGGGGTAAAGTCATTTTCTCTGATGAATCCCCTTTTCGATTGTTTGGAACATCTGGAAAACAGCTTATTCGGAGAAGAAGAGGTGAGCGCTACCACCAGTCTTGTCTCATGCCAACTGTAAAGCATCCTGAAACCATTCATGTGTGGGGTTGCTTCTCAGCCAAGGGAATCGGCTCTCTCACAGTCTTGCCTAAAAACACAGCCATGAATAAAGAATGGTACCAGAATGTCCTCCAAGAGCAACTTCTCCCAACCGTCCAAGAGCAGTTTGGCACTCAACAATGCCTTTTCCAGCATGATGGAGCACATTGCCATAAAGCAAAGGTGATAACTAAATGGCTCAGGGAACAAAACATAGAGATTTTGGGTCCATGGCCTGGAAACTCCCCAGATCTTAATCCCATTGAGAACTTGTGGTCAATCATCAAGAGACGGGTGGACAAACAAAAACCAACAAATTCAGACAAAATTAAAGCATTGATTCTGCAAGAATGGACTGCTATCAGTCAGGATTTGGTCCAGAAGTTGATTGAGAGCATGCCAGGGAGAATTGCAGAGGTCCTGAAGAAGAAGGGTCAACACTGCAAATATTGACTTGCTGCATTAACTCATTCTAACTGTCAATATAAGCTTCTGTTACTCATAATATGAATGCAATTATATTTCTGTATGTGATAAAAACATCTGACAAACACACATAAAAACCAGAGGGCAGCAGATCATGTGAAAATATAATATTTGTGTCATTCTCAAAACTTTTGGCCATGACTGTATGTTCACATCAGCACTCCAGCTTTTATTGTTCTGTTCTTTTATAGGAACAGAACAATGGAAATAATGGAGGTGTCAGATTTGATATGAGTGTCCATTATTGGAACCCTTTAGTCATTTCCTGTGTTTTACTTTTAGTATCGTGAATTACAGCTAAAAGTTATATTTTACTAAGCAGTGATTCTTTTTAATAAGGGCAAAACAGTAATATTTATTTATAGTGATATTCATGCAGATAAGAGCCCAAACTAATTCATATGTTTTTATCAGCCTGTTTGATCCTCAGTGATTTTACTTGCAGGTCAGGAACATTTTTTTCTCTCTGCATAGTTTTTTCGAATAATTGTTTAACAATGTAAAATAGCTCAAATTCCTCTATAAATTTAGTACTGGCATATGGGGGAAGGACGTTTGTGCAGTGGGGCACTTATACAGGAACAATCTCTGTCTTTGATACTTGTCACTGTGCAGGCACCTATCACAGACCTCTGCGCCGAGGACTGGACCACTTAGTTCAAAGACAAATTTGTTAACATCAGGACATAATCACCCAGTCACCAAGCAGTAACAATTCCCTTCCCTCCCACACGTTGTCTTGTTACTCTCATCCTTTGATCTAATTACAGAAGACTTCTCCCAGCACCTTTCTTCTTCATGCCCCACTACCTGCATTATTGACCGTATTCCCTCAGACCTTGTCCAGACCAGTTTAACCTCGGTCATCTGGTATCTATATTTCCTCTTGTATACATGCTGTCATAGCAACACTACAGAAAAAACCCTCCCTTGACCCATCCTAATTAGTTCTCTTCCTGTTTATGGGACAGCACATTCAAGGTGTCCTTTGCAGGCTCTCCCTCTTTTCCCCTTCACCTTGCTGTAGGGGGTTCCTCAGGGCTCAGTCCTACGTCTCTTCATCCTCACTCTCACTCTGCAAAACTGGACAGACCAAAGCACATTTAGCTTTCAGTACCATCTTTATGCAGATGATACCCAATTATAAACCTCTTCCAATGACATCACCCCGCACTACTACAAATACAAAACACCAGTCATTGTCTCATGTCCTTAATATAAAGTCTTTTTTTTTTTTTTAAATCTTTCAAAAACTTTGCTTTCTTTTGTTATCGCCATCTAGTAGTCTACCTAAACCTGACATTTCCATTTGAGTCTTTGGTCCGAGGCAGCATATCTCAGCATATATTGGTGTTATGTTTGATTCAGTCCTTTCTTTCACCCCCATTTATTTACTAACTTGCACATTGATGTCACCTGTACCTCAAAATTTTCAGAATCCGCACTTTCTTTACCTTAGAAACAACAAAAACCTATATTGTCTACTTTACAGTATTTCTTGTCACATTGTTTACTGTAACTCTCTACTTTCTAAATCCTATTGTCTGAATTGGTGATTCATTTATTACTCTGGAATGTCTGATTTTGTCTGGATTTGTAAAGTGCGGTGAAATATGTTGGCGCTATAGAAATAAAAAATATCATTATTATTATTATTATTAATATAACATGAAACATTTTACAGATATTTTTGTGGTTTTTGACATTTGACTAACCCTTTATTTTGTTATCTTACTTTAAGCATATTTAAACAGGCCATTTTACTGCGGATGGGCTATAGCTGCAAAGAATGTATGTGTCTGTCCTACTTATGAAATTGAATATATGCTTTTAAACCAGACTTCCAAAAGCAAGCTTTAAAGTGTTTGTTCAGGACCTGAAGTTAATTGATACTGTTGTCCAATCTACAGGATAGGTCAGTGATGGCGAACCTTTTAGAGACCAAGTGCCCAAACTGCAACCCAAAACCCACTAAATTATCACAAAGTGCCAACACGGCAATTTAACCTTAAATTAACCAGGATCTGTTTTATATTGACTGTGCAATGTTATTACAGCCTGTAATAATATCACATGTCTGCTATAAAACAGATACTGTGTGATATAAATAGTGAAGGGCCCCCCATACAGTACAATGTGCTCCGAAGTGGCCCCCAGACAGTACAATGCGCTCCACAGTGGCCCCAAGACAGTATTATATGCTCCAGAATTACCCCCACTCAGTATTATATGCTCCACAGTGGCCCCCACTCAGTATTATATGCTCCAGAATTGCCCCCACTCAGTATTATATGCTTCACTTTGGCCCCCACACAGTATTATATGTTCCACTTTGGCCCCCCCCACACAGTAGTATATGCTCCACAGTGGGCCCCCACACAGTAGTATATGCTCCACAGTGTCCCCCACACAGTATTAGATGTTTCAGTGTCCCCCATACAATATTTGAAGCATCTAATACTGTATGGGGGACACTGAAGCATCTACAGTAATACTGTATGGGGGACACTGAAGCATCTAAAACTGTGTGGGTGCCACTGTGAAGGATATACCACTGTATGGGGGACACTGAAGCATCTAATACTGTGTGGGGTACACTGAAGCATCTTATACTGTATGGGGGACACTGAAGCATCTAATACTGTATGGGGACACTGTGAAGCATCTAATACTGTTTAGGGACCACTGTGAAGCATATACCACTGTATGGGGGACACTGTGAAGCATCTAATACTGTGTGGGGGACACTGAAGCATCTTATACTGCATGGGGGGCACTGTGAAGCATCTAATACTGTGTGGGGGCCACTGTGAAGCATATACTACTGTATGGGGGACACTGAAGCATCTAATACCGTGTGGGGGACACTGAAGCATCTAATACCGTGTGGGGGACACTGAAGCATCTAATACTGTGTGGGGGACACTGAAGCATCTAATACTGTGTGGGGGACACTGAAGCATCTAATACTGTATGGGGGACACTTAAGCATCTAATACTGTATGGGGGACACTGAAGCATATACTACTGTATGGGGGACACTTAAGCATCTAATACTGCGTGGGGGACACTGAAGCATATACTACTGTGTGGGGGACACTAAAGCATCTACTACTGTATGGGAGACACTGAAGCATCTAATACTGTATGGGGGACACTGAAGCCTCTAATACTGTATGGGGGACACTGAAGCATCTGTGCCCCCAGTATTAGATGCTTCAGGGTACTCCCATACAGTATTAGATGCTTCAGTGTCCCCCACACAGCAGTATATGCTCCACAGTAGACCCCACACAGTAGTTTGTTACTTTACCCAGTCCCATGAAGAGCTGCAGTCCCATGAAGAGCGTCCTCCTTCTTCTTCTTCTGTTCGCAGGCGGTGATGAATGACGTCATCGCGCCTGCGTCAGGGCAGAGGTCACACTCCACGGCCTACAGTGACAGCTTTCAGCTGTATGTACATATGCACATACAGCTGAAAGAAGCGATCGCTCGCTAACTGGGATTCCTATACCGGATTCCCCGTTAGTGGGCGATCATGGCGACGGCGCGCGTGCCAACTGAAAGGACTCTGCGTGCCCTCTCTGGCACGCGTGCCATAGGTTTGCCATCACGGGGATAGGTCATCAATATCAGATCGGACCTGGTTCGACACCTGGTATCACCACTAAAGTGTACAGATCTCCATACATTGTTTACAGTATCTGGCTCCATACAGTGTAGTCGTGGTGCCTGGCACTACAGCTCCACTGCCATTCACTTGAATAGGAGCAGAGTTGCTTCGGGTTGTATACCTAGTATATGGCTTCCGCCTGAATGGGGCGAGTTATCTTCAGGTCCTGAACAACCCTCCTAAAATTCCCTCATCATTCTCTCCAAAAAAAAAACAAAAAAGACAAAAAAAACAAAAGAAACAAAATCCAAGAACAAAAAAGAAATATATACTTACCATTCTTGTGCTTTTTGTGGGGAACGGCAGCCACCTTACTCCCTTTATTAGCAAACATCAATGGAAAGCCAGTTCTACAGGGTTTACATTTAAAATATACCCACCAGTTAAAACACACCTTTTCATATTAAACTCACTAGAAAACTTATGTGGGGTGTTTATTCATAATGAACCTATAATGGACTAGATTTATTGGTTTTTCAGACTTATCCAATGCCACTCAGTTATTGGGTGGTAGTAAAGTTTTATTCCTTGTGCAGGATTGTGATGAGTAAAGATGAGCAAACTGATTTGTTATGAACTATGTTCTACCTGAATACTACAAATTGTTCAGGTTGTAATGAAACTGAACAAATGCTGATTCATCCTGGACAAACTAAAATGGCTGCAAACACATGTATTCTGCAGGAAATATACAAAAGAGACACGTCTTTTGAGTAAGTGTGACATTCTAGCACCACCTGACATCAGCTGACAGCCTCTCAGCTAACAGACAGTGGTAGGTGGACACTGTAGTAGTAGTACTGGTAGTAGTGATGGTTGGGGCGCTAGGAGGAGTGTACAAATCTAGGCATAGAGGAATCCCATTGCCATGATAGGTCACAAAAAAGTGGGGAAGATTACTGAACATTACTGAATCCGATGATGATTCTATTACAGATAAGTCCTGACAACCAGGTCAGGGTGACAGGGTATCATCAGAGGAAGAAGGGGTGGTAGCTGCAATAGTAAGAATTTCACCCAATGTGCAGCTGCAACATCCAAAAAACCTGCCTGGAGTAGATCTAAGGCAAGCTCGGTGGTGGTGGTGCTGGCAGATACATTTCCACTGCTGCTGGTTTTGGCGGCAGTATCTACGTGCAGTCATCTCCTATATGGGAATTTTTTTTAATACACTATCAAATGACAAATTGATGGGAAGATGTAGGATTCCGTAAGCAAATAATTATGGGTGTGCAAGCACACATGTAGGAACTAGGTCTCTGGCAGGATAATCCAGGTTCTTTTCTGCCTCCTAAGTGTTGTTATCAAGGTCATAGAATCCTTTCCATTTCAGAACATATTCTAGATTTTTCAGCTTGCAGGCCAGGCCAGGCCAAAGCATAAGAAGTAATAAAGTGTCTTTATCTTACACATCTAGTAAACACGGCCAAATTTTGCATGCTAGCTTTATGACCCTTTCTCCTTTGGCTTAAAAAAGTGATGGAGCTGCGGCATATGGAGATCTGACTTCAACATTATTGTCATCAATCTTTTCTATAGACTTATCACCGCTGGTTAGTGTTTTAAGATTCCAGTGAGAGCAAAACAATATTAGTGTAATGAATCCCCTCCCCCCAAGTCCCAGTTTATTGCAAGGGAGGGGGCAGAGGAGAACGCCCTTACTTTTTTTTCTCTTCTATTGTTTCGTTTTTATTTTTTTTCCACTTTTCAATACCCCTTTTTAAAACCCCTCTTGTTAGGATTTAGTCATACATGTTCTTTCCCCTGTTATATTATATATTTTCATGTACTTTTTAATAGAAGTCTGCATGCCTGATTTGTATTCTATGTGGAGCCACTTGTCATTCTTTATTGTTGCCCATCTTTTTAATTCCTATCTTGTTTTATTGAACACCATTATAACTAAAATATGTCCTCCAAATGGCCATTGTCATGCCAAATGGCCCCACTTAGATATGAAGGTATGTGGATTCATGAATGTGTTTTCATAAGGATAAAGCTGCCCACAGGCGTAAAGAGTTGTCCACAATCACCCAGATTTTCCATGACTAGAAAGTTCACCATTTAACTATAAATACATTTGTTGCGATCAAAATAATTTTAGTAACTGGAATTTGTGATGGAGAAAATAAATAAGAACCTTGTGAAATATTTTCTTTCTGCATGTCACTCCATATCACATGTAATTTTGGGGGGCTATTACTTAGCAACAGTTCATATGGTAGCAAAGTGACCACCATCTCTGTACTTACATTTAAGTGTAATGTGGTGGTCAACATGTCAGGAGCAGCAGCACATCACTATGTATAAAAACATTTACAAATTCATACAAAATTGCATTGTCATTCACATAGCACTAAACAAGAAAGCAAAAACTTCCTGGTAGTGAAGAACAACATGACTAGTGTTCTACAAATTTATGAGTGGATCCTATCAGGGGGATACGACTATCGTTGATTGTAATGTCAATCTGTATTCCCTTAGTCCAGACAGCAGCACAATATGGGGTATACTGTGTGCAGGGGCCACTATGGGGAATGATACTGTGTGCAGGGGCCACTATGGGGAATGATACTGTGTGCAGGGGCCACTATGGCGAATGATACTGTGTGCAGGGGCCACTATGGGGCATGATACTGTGTGCAGGGGCCACTATGGGATATGATACTGTGTGCAGGGGCCACTATGGGATATGATACTGTGTGCAGAGGCCACTATGGGACATGATACTGTGTGCAGGGGCCACTATGGGGCATGATACTGTGTGCAGGGAAATTAATGGTTTGGATTGTTATGATGATGTCCTAGAAGATGATGACATAACTGTCATTGAATAAATTTTACTTTCTATTCGTACCGTAAATATTGGTAAATGTACCATACTGTTAATTGTTGTACATGGAAATAATGGTACGGTAGTAAGAAATTCTTGATAGGATTCACAGTTTGTCTGGTTATGCTGGTTTCTGATGACAACTACATTACCGTACAGTACCGTATATAATAAATGTTCATTTTTTTGTTCAGCAATAAATGTGAATTCTTCTTCATTGAAAAAAAAAATAAGACATCCCCTGAAAATAAGACACAGTACATCTTTGGGAGCAAAAATTAATATAAGACGCTGTCTTATTTTCGGGGAAACAGGGTAGTATGAGGGGACCTTAGGGATAAACCCAGGCAAACCTAAGGTGCACCCTATCTGCAAAAACAAAATGTACGGTTCTCTAGAAGAGAGGGCCTGGAGTACCCCTACTCTTTGGCAGATATAATAGCCAACAAAAAAGTGGTTTTGTAGGCTAAATATTTTATCTCCGTAGTCTCCAAGGGTCCAAATGGAGGACCGCACAGGCCTGTAATGACTACTGCAAGGTCCCACTGGGGATGATACTGAGGGCTTTAGCCTCATTGCCCCTTTAAGGAACCTTGCAACCAGAGGATCCTGAGACAGACGTCTGTTCAAATGAGCGGAGAGGGCCGCAATCTGCACTTTCAAAGTGGCAGGGGCAAGGCCCTTATCCAAACCGTCCTGAAGAAAAAATCAGCCGTTGAAGGTTCTAGATTATTAATACCCTTCTTGGAACACCACTCCATGAAAATCTTGGCTGTCCTCTGGTAATTCTTATTGGTAGATTCTGCTCTTGCAGAATAAAGGGTCTTCAGCACGGCCTCTGACAGTCCTCTATCCTGCTGTAGGGACTGCTCAACCTCCAGGCTGTCAGGTTGAATCTCCAGAGATCCTGGCACTTCAGAGATCCTTGGGAAACCAGGTTCTGGATGGGGGAAGCCTCCAATATATCTCTCGACTCATCTCCATGAGTTGGGAAAAACCAAGCTCTTTTTGGCCAGAATGGAATGATGGCTATCACAGAAACTTGGTCCTGTCTGATTTTCATTAATACCTTCGGTATTGTTGGAACTGGAGGGAAGATATATGCCAGCCTGGACCTCCAAGGGATGGACAGGGTATCCACTGCCAAGGGATTGTCCTCCTGGTAAAGGGAACAGAACTTCTCCACCTTGGCGTTGAGTTGGGTTGCCATGAGGTCTATTTCTGGAAGACCCCTGTTCAGGGTAATCTGATGAAAGACTTCTGGATTGAGTGACCATTCTCCTGATACGGCATAACCCCGACTCAACCGATCCGCTACTATGTTCAGGGAGCCCTTGATGTGAACTGCGGATAAATGGGTTAGATTTTTCTCTGCCCATGTAAATATCAGATCTGCCTCCCTAAGGAGGGTTGGTGATCTGGTGCCTCCCTGTCTGTTCACGTACAGCACTGTGGTCATGTTGTCTGACCGGATTTTGACTGCTCTTCCCTGGGAAGAGGCAAGCAATAGAGTAAGGCACGATATACGGCTCTGAGCTCCTTCCAGTTGGACGAGGTCCTTTTTTCAGGAGCGCTCCAGACTCCCTTTATGAAGTTTCCGTCCAATGGGCTCCCCATCCCGAGAGGGATACATCTGTAGTCAACAGGGTCCAAAAAGGTTGGACCGTGGACCTTCCGTCTTTCAGGTGCAACCACCACTTGAGGGAAAAAGACGGGTCCTGGGGGAGAGTCGAATCTTCTTGCTGAATGTAAGAAGGGAGCGATCCCAAGCCTCTAGTAACTCCTTCTGGAGGGGATGTAAGTGCCACAAGGCCCATGGGACTGCCTCCACTGAGGAAGACATCAAGCCCAGGATCTTCATCAATGTTCTGATGGAGGCTATCGGCTTTTTGAAGAGGTGTCGGACTGCCGCAACCAGCTTCTCCTTCCTTGCTGGTGTCAAGGAGATTTACAGGCGGACTGAATCTAGGAAGTAGTTTTCTCAGAGGAACTTCCTTCGAGTTGAAGGGATTGTTTTTGACTTCTCCCAATTTATAAGCCATCACAGATTCTGAAGGCTGTCTGTAGGTACTGGAGCAGAACAGACTCTGACTGGGCCTTTATCAACCAGTCGTCTAGATAAGGCACCAAGAATATCCCCTGAAGCCTGAGGGCAGCCATTATGGGGGCCACTACCTTTGTAAAGGTGTGGGAAGCAGAGGAGATCCCGAAGGGTAGTGCTGTGAATTGAAAGTGCTTCCTGTGGCCGGAAACTACTACGGCAATCCTTAGAAAAAAACCTTCTGTGTGGAGGTAAATAGAAATATGCAAATAGGTGTCTTTTATATCCAAAGTCACAAAAAACATCGCCTTAGAGGAGAAAGGTGGTGACAGACTTTATGGTTTTCCTATGGAAGCGCTTCTTTTTGATGAAGCGGTTGAGGTACCTTAAGTCTATGATCATTCTCCACTTGTCTGCCGGTTTTGGCATCAGGAAGACGGGAGAATAGACACTGGATCCTTCTTCTAGAGAAGGGACTTCCACCAGGGCTCCCTTGTGAATGTACTCTTGGATGAAGCATTCCAGGGAGGGTGCGAGTTAACACAAACCGATCCTGAGAAGGACGGAGGAACTTGATTGCATAATCTCTTTGGATTACCTACCGGACCCATGGGTCTCGAATTTTTTTCCTGCCCGCAGTTGAGAAAGTGGGAGATACGACCTCCGACAGGAATCTCGGCCACAGGAAAACTGCTTCTGATGTCAAAAGCTAGGCTTGACTTTTTTATCATCAGACTTCGGAATCTCCGGCCGGCACCTCTAGTATGTCCTTCAGCTTCCCCCACCACAATGACTTCTCCCCATGCGGCCACTTCTCAACAGACCAGTAAATCCAGAAATCCGTCTTTATCTGGCCACAGTCTGACCTTCACACGGGCCCAGGTGAGGAAGGAGATGAAAAAGATCAAGGCGAGGAAAGCCGCAGGGCCAGATGACATCAGTGCAAGGCTAATTAAGACTTGCGGGGACCAGCTGTGTGGTATAATTACATATATGTATAATATGAGCCTGAGGCAGGAAATAGTCCCTGAATTATGGAAATCTTCTTGTGTGGTACCAGTTCCAAAGAAACCCCACCCTATGGACCTCAACGACTACAGACCTGTAGCACTGACATCCCACCTGATGAAGATCTTGGAGAGATTGGTTCTCACACATCTCCGCCCTCTAGTGAGCCCCGCTATGGACCCCCTCCAGTTTGCTTATCGGCCGGGCATTGGGGTAGATGATGCCATCATCCATCTTCTGCACAGGGCTCTGTCTCACCTGGAGAAACCAGGGAACACAGTGAGAATAATGTTCTTTGACTTCTCCAGTGCTTTTAACACCATACAGCCCAGGTTATTGAGGGACAAGCTGGGCCTTGCTGGAGTGGACCACCACCTTTCCAACTGGATCCTAGACTACCTCACAAATCAACCTCAATACGTGAGAGCCCGAGACTGTGTGTCAGGTACCGTGATCTGTAATACGGGGGCACCTCAGGGTACGGTTCTTGCCCCTTTCCTCTTCACACTGTACACTGCAGATTTTAGGTGCAATTCATCCAGCTGCTACCTACAGAAGTATTCTGACGACTCTGCAATAGTGGGTCTCATCAAAGATGATGATGACAGGGAGTACAGAGAACTGAACCAGGATTTTGTGGACTGGTGCCACCGGAACCACCTGAAGATTAACGCGGGGAAGACCAAGGAGATGGTGGTGGACTTCCGCAAAGGCAGATGCCCTCCAAATCCAGTGGACATCCTGGGGACGGGCATCGAGATTGTGAACACCTATAAGTACCTGGGTTTGCTCCTTAATAATAAGCTGGACTGGGCAGATCATATGGAGGCCCTGTACAGGAAGGGCCACAGCAGGCTCTACCTGCTTAGGAAACTGAGAGCCTTTGGAATCCGGGGGGCACTTCTTAGAACTTTCTTCAACTCGGTAGTGGCATCAGCCATCTTCTTTGGAGTGGCCTGCTGGGGGAGCAGTATATCAACCAGGGACAGAAATAAACTTGACAAGCTGATTAGAAGGGCCAGCTCTGTCCTGGGGAGCCCACTGGACCCAGTGCAGGTGGTGGGTGACAGAAGGATACTGTCTGTGGTGAGCTCCATGCAGAAGAAGAAGTCCCATCCCATGCATGAGACTGTGATCGCGCTGAGCAGTACTGTCAGTGACCGACTGCTCCACCCTAGGTGTGAGAAGGAGGGCTATCGGAAGTCTTTCCTCCCCACCGCGGTTAGGCTGTACAACCAACACCGACCTAAGCGGAGATCATTACACACAGAGAACTGAAATATCTCTCTGCCTGTTAAATCCCCCCCCCCCCCTCCTCTGCTACGTCCTATCTGTCTGTCTGCTATCAATGTAATGCCTCTCACCTTGGAACATTCCTGTACATGTTGTATTTGTATTTGTATCTGCTTATCTTTGCTGCTGTAACACACTGAATTTCCCCATTGTGGGACTATTAAAGGACTATTATTATTATTATTATTATTATTATTATTATTATTATAACTAGAGTCTCTCTGGACTGCCTTCCACGACGAGGCAGATAGCCTCTACCACGGCTAGAGCCAGACCTACCTCTGAAGGCCTGGGGTAAAGTTTTACCCTTCTTGTCGGCCAAGCCCTCTAGGATCTCGTCTAGGGCACAGCCAAAGACTCTACCCGGCTCAAAGGGTAATGCGCACAAATTATACTTTGAGGGGAACACAGCTCTCCAAGGTTTTAACCATAGAGGTCTTCCTGCTGCAGTGTTCTTGGTAAGTGCCAGGGATTTGGCCGCCAGCCTTAATTGATGGTGGGAGGCTTCCGTTAAATATTCAGCTGCTAGGGAAACTGAGCCTAGAAACCCTAGCAGCTCGTCTCTGGAGACTCCAGAGTCGGTCACTTTCGAGGTGGACCAGGTCAGTACATAATTTGGCTGACACTTCACAGGATGCAACCGCCACAGCGGTCTGGGGCGAGGCAGCTGAATAAGCCTTCTTGAAGGTATTGTCGAAGCGCCTGCCATGGCGTCGTGCAGATTTGCTCCATCATCTGATGGTACCTTAGTGCGGCAGGACAGTTTAGCCACCGCCATATCCACCTTGGGAGGAGGACCCCATTGATCAACTGGGAATAAAGCGCTGAACCTCCTAGGAACCACAAGAGGTTTTTCAGGACTTCTCCACTCTGAGGACATTAACTTTTGTAATGTCTGGTCCACTTGGAAGACCCTAGGCCCTCTATAGATGGACGCGGAGGCTTCCCCGTCAACATCACGATCCTTAGACTGGATGGACTTCAGCAGCCGGCTTAATTTTTCGAGTGGAAGCACGGCCTGCTGGGATCTTCAGTGGAATCGTCAGATGAGAGTGTCTCGTCCACTATCTGATAATCTTCATCAGAGATCCGTAAGGAAGATTGTGTCTCAATCTGCGGTCTCTTGGCAATCTGGGCGATGGAATAACGAATCTCCTTTAAGAGACTCCTCATATAGTCCTTTACCCAAGTAACAACCTCTTATAGAAGGTACTTCCGGCAGGGTCCGCGACACTGGTGACAGCGGGTAAAATCATAGCCGTCAGGTAAAGGGGTATTGCAATCCAAACACATTAGGTGTTTCAAGTTTAGAGGAATTTTTCCTCCTAAGCGCATCGCCATTACGTGATGCAGAAGATGACATCTGAAACATCAAACAGCCACGTGACACTGAAACAAGGAAGATCGCGAAGCATCACATAAAAACCCAAGGGGTACTTTTTTTTTTTTTTGAATCGGTCACTTGAAGAGAGAAAAAAACCGTCAGAAAAAAACCAGCCACCGCAACCCGCAGCAGAGGAGCTAGAAACCACTCACTCAACAAATAAAGGACTGCATTCAGACCTTTTAAATATAATCCAGCAGCGAGGGGAGGAAGCCAACAAAGAAACATTTATACAGCACCAAAATAAGTCAAACGCCATAATGGAACATAAGGGAGCATAAGCCTAAGCCAGAGGCTCAAAATACAAGCAGCAAAAATCAATTCTATATTTTGCCTTTAAATTTAAAATTTCCAAACTTACCGCACTTTTTCCGTGAAAACCGGAAGTAGGGGCGCGGTGGTGCGCAAAGGCTTCCTTCCCCTGGGAACACGGGACCGGAGAAAAGTTCCGGCCGAGGAGGTTCCCCGCTTACTTCCGGGATCGCGCTGCCTGCAGATGGATGCCGGATAACGCTGCGCTGCGGTGCGAAGGCCCGAAGGCCCGGAGGTTTTTTCTTTGGGACCGAGGTACCCCAAAAAGGTAAGCCAGGAGTAAATAAAACCCTTAGCAACGGGAGGTCACAAGAGACCTCCGTCCACCTGTTCCACACAGGACAGAAAAAAACACAGTGGAGGGAGGTCTCTTGTGCCCTCTTATAGGGCTAGTAGGAGGCACCTTTTTGGTGCTAATTAAAGGTTCCACCTGTCCTAAACAACACACAGGGGCAGAGATACCCCATATTGTGCTGCTGTCGGACGTAAGGGGAATCTATTTTAAAAATGGTTTGTTTTTTAAAAAAAATCTAAGTTTGTCTAATAAAAAAAAAAGTAAAAAGAAAATAAAAAAAAAAAATAAAGTTTTTTTATGGACATGCAAAATATGTTAATGACACAACTCTCAAATGTATTAACATACACTGATAACTACTTTATACATACTATATACATCACTGCCTTAGAGTCACAAGGTCTTACAGCTTTACTTTATATACCACTGAGCATGATGGTAGCTGCTCTAAATAAATGTTTGGACGACTGAACTCCTGCATTAATGATGGATCAGCAAGTAACTTGAAGTGTTAACTGGTGCTGCTGCTCTGATTCCAGTACAGTTGGAATTATTTTCTATAGCCCCCACCATTTCCGAGCAACAAGAGCAGTTAGTTTTGGTGCCTGATTTTCAGCTCTGTAATGTCAGAAGGGCAGTGTCAGGAAGGGGGTGTGATTCAGAGCTCCAATCAGAGGCATCCAGTGTCAAAACTCAGAATCATACCTCTTTTCTGCTCCTGCCTGACATCGCCCGCCTGATAGTACAGAGTGTAAATAGCATACCAGGCACCAAAACTAACAGCACTTATTGCTCAGGATCAGGAGGGGCTAGAGAAAAATTCCAACCAGAATTAGTGGAGCAGCAGCTATTAAATGATGTAAAGAGCTGAACGTGTTGGAGATAATGAATGGTCCTCTTTAATTTCCAATTTCCCATCTTAGAACTTGCTCTTATAACCTTGCAACTAAAGTCAACAGTGTGTGGATACACTAATAGTATGTAGGCATAGTACATTGTTTAAGAAGACTAAAGGCGATCCAGCAGTTATATCCTGTACAGTCACACTAATGTATTTCTTTTCCATTGCCTGTATTGTTTATAAAGCACTGGCATACTCTACAGTACTGTACAAATGTTCTCATCTCTCATATGAATAATAATCATTACATTACATTAAATTAAAGTTCACAAAATAATCCAAAATATGTTCCAAAAAATGAATCTGACCTGCTTATTAAGTCGCTGCACTTTATTTCTACATAGAGTTTAATAACAATCAGCTAAGATTAGTGTTTCTCTTAAGCTATATCCATACTACTGTGGATCAAAACACTCATTTTTTCACATTCATTTTTCATCTGTCTGGAAACGATTTTCACAGATTTTTCATAGCCATGAGTTCATTGATGGATCTGTGAAAACGGACAAAAATAGCACTATGTCCTATTTTTTTGGCAGTTTGCTAAAATAGGCTGTCAATAAAAGGACATGAGAATAGCTCCATTGTAATCAATGTTCTAAAAACGAATGTGTAACAACAGTTACAAAAATGACCGTCACCCCAACCGTTTTTTGACTTTTGTGTGAATAAGGCCTTGGCATGCAAAACCTTACAGTTTCAGTAACCATAATAAATAAAACTGCAATTGCTGACAAGAATTATGTAATTTATTTGATGATATAAAAAATACTACATTTTAGTCTAGAATTGATGTTTAATAACAGAGGATCTATACAGTGATATATGGGATGAAGTGATGAGACAGAGGTGATGGCACATACTGTTAATAAAAAAATAAGAAATATGACTGCCATTACAGCTTTCACTCAGCTTTCCCAGATACCTGAACGGCAAATCTGCCTACTTTTGCAATGAAACATGTCCCTCTCCTGCATTGCTGCATCACTAAGCAAGTATGTTTTTTAGGAATCTGGAAAAGGTGGGTGGCAATCCCTGCAAGAGTTACAATTGTAGTCCAGGTTTCCTCCCACACTCCAGAGAGCAAGGTTAATTGACTTCTTATGAAAGGTTAATTGATTTCCTATTAAATTGACCTTATGTGTATGTGTGTGTAATAGGGAAATTAGACTGTAAGCCCCAGTGGTGCCAATCTCTGCACAGCACTGCAGAATATGTCAGTGTTATATAAGGAACAGAAATAAATAAATATTGATCATCATACCAATTTTCCAAAACCAGATTAAAATATGTAATGAATCAATTGACTGTTACTAATGCCTGACTAGAGGGGAAATGTTTTTAAGAATATAATACACTATACAAATCGGTTACAAACCACCGGGACATGAGAAAACGATTTTTCAGTGGCGTTCATATGTCCTGACCTTTCTACACTTGCTATTTTGTATCAAGGTTAGTTCTCTGCCATAAGGACATTTTTAGCATGGGACAATAGGAAGTTATAAACAAGGTTAGACCACTCTTCTAAATACTATGTATAATATTTATAGAAATAAGACAAAATCAACTTAGTTTGCCTATATTATATTACTACAATTTACACCAAGAAGAGATATATTAAAGTGTATGATTGCAAGCTGCACTGTGCATAGAAATGTGCGATGCCATTCACTGATGGTAGGATAAAATATTATGACATTTGCAGTGAAGCCTTCTAAAGTTAATGAGGTTGGAAACCAGTGAGGTAGAGGATCCCATATGTCACAGTAGCCTATTATTAAATCTTTCACAATGAAAAACAAAGTACAGCGTCAATGGACGTCAATTGAACCTGATGGTCCAAGCATATTATTTGGGCTGTGAATATGTTAATGGAAATTTATGCACATGACACTACTGTTAGTAAGCTTAGTATAAATGAGTTTTAGAAGCATAAATCAAGCTCATTTCTCAATAATAATGTATATGGCAAATATAGGGTTAATCACACATAGAATTCACAGCTAGAATCAACTTGCTAACAGTTATAAAGAGGCATGTCACAAGTGTAAGAATATTTTTGACCATTCTGTACTTTTTGCAAATGAATGTATGTTATAGACTTACAGATTTACACTGATATACACCATGAATAGATCATTAAATCAGCCATGCCAGTGCAATTCTGTGGTCATATACCATACAGAATAGAACATCACTGAAGATAGTGTCCCATATATCACAATTTAGGGAAGTAATAAGATATTGGTCAATGCACCTGAATTTCTCTCTATTGCAATAAATGTCTCAACAATAAAAAAAAAAAAAATACATGCAAAAAAATATTATTATACCCCCTGGATTTAACCATTAGTATGCTAGACTTTGCCTATGTGGTTATGGCTGTAGACCTGCTGAGAACTTACAAATTAGTCAGAGATAGGTTGAAGATATGAACTATAGTAGCCACTAGAACTTCTTAGAGGAAGAGGTCATACTGTCCATAAAGTGGTTCAGAGGGAAAGAGAACATCAAAAACAGGATTTAGTAAAAAGATAGGAGACTCTCACCTGGCCAAAAACAGAGCTTAGGATGGGGTGCAGCTCCACGAAGAGAGGCTCAGTGTCGGGCTCAGGGTCACTGTCGCTGTTCTTGGCCGGGAGAAGGTCGTTGGCTTTAGAGGTCTGAGTGGAGGTACCTTCAGACCCTCTTCCAGAGTCCTTCTTCTTTGCCCTCTGCTCTTGGCTACCTTCTTGCTGTTCTCTTGGAATAGGAGAGCTTTGCTTGGGGCTAGGTGTATGCTCCCTCGGACTGGGTGGATAGTCCCTGGGACTGGGGTGATGGTGTCTGGGGATTTGGGTATGGTGTCTGGAACTAGGAGATTGCTGCTTAGGGCTTGGCGATTGCCTGTGTTTATATGGAGACATGTGCTGATGGACGTGATGGGTGTTGGGGGTCTGACTGACATGAGGCTGGTGAGTGGGGGTGTGTTGGTGATGATTTTGATAATTGGGGTGGTGCTGGATGTGACTGTGGTGGTCAGGAGGTGGGCTGCTGGACTGGTACTTACTGGATGGGTACTGGGGATAAATGGCAGGGTAGCGATGGTGACTAGCATGGTACTGTTGGTAATGTGGGCTACCGGGCTGCCTGTTCCTCCTCCTTTCTGCCTCTTGTTGGGGAAGTCTCCTCATTATTGGGGGGCTCTCGGTGGTCCGTGGGGACTGTCGCCTCCTTCCCCCAGTAAGTCCAATATCCCGGGGGTGACATAGAGGCCTCCTAAAGCTGGGATCAGGCTCATGGGGCAGTTGGTATCTGGGATGGGGTCTCCTGGCTTCGCCAGCACTGAGCAGGGAGCTGCTGGACTCGTTCATGTCGCTGGAGAGAGATCGATATCTGCCATAGGGTCCTCAGTGCAGAGAGCCGAGCGGGAGACAGGTTACATGGAGCACGTCTGTTCAGCACCACAGTGCCAGGGACAGCTCCAGCACACAGCCTGAATGGGAGGGAGGAGGGAGCTGGAGTGGAAGGGAGGAGCGGAGCAGAGCAGAGAGGAAAGGTGGGAGACACAGGGGAGAGAGCTGGAGGGAGAGTGTCAGGCCACAGACTACCAGGGAACAGGAGGCTTAACCCAAAAGAGGGGACTCACCACTAATGCTACTCTAGATCACATGGGAGGTACAGCTATTGTTCTCTATGAGCAGCCACTACAGCCTGATTAATAGGCTCGCTAAGAGTAGTTTAAAAACCATGCTGAACCCTGAAACATCCCCCCATTTATGAGAACACTCCCCCATTTATGAGAACATCTCCCCAAAGAAACTCTTACATACATAGTTGTGAATAATGGCAGCAGCTCTTCATCATGCTGTTGCTGTATACACTGTGTTGCTTCAGCTTCCCTTGTGTCACCCATGTAACAGGTACAAAAGAGTAACAGAAGTCCTAGTTGTATGAAACACTTCATGGTTACTTCATATAGACATACAATTTATATATTTGGTTAATTCTGCAGGGTTTGAGTCCCCATGGAAAAAACTTGAACAAGGGTCCTGTATGCATCTCCTTGTCTTCATACTTCACTTACAATATAAGCGTGAGGCCCCACATTGTGGAAAAGCAGATTTTGCTGTGTTTTTTTTAAGCCAAAGCCAGCAGTGGATTGAGCAGAAGGGAGAATTAAATACTTCCTATATATTTCCCATTCCTTTTGTAGATACTCCTGGGTTTGGTTAAAAAACAAACAAGCAAAATCTGCAACAAAAAAAGCTGATTTTTCGCAAGGCCTAAGTGTCAGTAATTGCGTGTCCTCCGCCTGCAGAATCATAGGAATACACATTTTATTGTGTGTTATTTAGGTCTGAGGCCCCATGCACACAGCCATAGATGTTTTCCGTATATTTTCCACAATTACAGAACCATAATTACAGATAGTATATGATCCCATTCATTTCTATGTTTTCATACACGTCTGTAGTTTTTTTAGATCAATGTCTGGACTGTAGAAACCACCTATAATATACGGAGAAGGTCCTATTGCTGTCTGTATTTGCAGCACAGATTTGCACATTCAAGTGGATGGGATCATGCAAGTGGATCCGTGATTATGGATGACTTACGATTTCAAATAAACATGTTTATTTGCAGAATACAGATCCATTTTTGTAGACAGTAAAAACCACTACGGTCATATGCATGTAGTCTAAAGCTGGAATCACACTTGCAATTGTTATAGGAAATAAAAGTAGTATCAGTCAGCCATTCCTAGATACTTTTCTTTCTTTTTGGGTCCACAACTTTGTTTTGCGCATGGAAAGTGCTGTATAATTGCTAAATGATTTTTGCAAAATATATCCTGAAAAAAAAGAAAATATGCATGGCAAAAGAAGTGGGGAAACCCTAACAGAGATGCATCACCCTCATAAAAAAAGTCACTGCGCTGAAGTCATTGGGACACAGAACACCAAGTAGCATTAAAACCACCTGCAGACCAAACAGTTGCTCCTCCTCTATACACAAAACCAAATAACTGTATCTTTTCCATCTCTGACTCTGCCTCTTTTATTTCAGCCTATCCTTTACCATTCTGTTAGGGTACTTTCATATATGCATTCATTGTTTCCACTCTTCTGGTTCGTCATAGGAGAAAAAGGGAACAATAAAAACGGATCTGTCTAATGTCGGACAACAATAGATCCTGAGGGAACCACTGTCTGTAATGAGGTCTGTTGGAAATTCATTATGGTGATTGTTAATTTGCCAGGTGAAAAGTCCTGCATTCAAGACTTTTTCATCTGTAATTTTAGACAAACTGTGCAGATATGAACCTAGTCTTACTCAGATTTTATGTGCAAATGCATATTTAGCAAAATAGCATATTTTATTCAGCAAAACAAAAACGAGCTAGATCACTATTTAACAAGCTAAAACACCACAAATATGTCACAGGTTTCTACATGCAACTGCAAGCTATCAAAGAAGTAACATAAGGCTAAGGCACCACATTGGCTGCATTTTTGGATAAAACACTGCATTTTACCAGCAAAGTGAATGAAATTTTGTTTAATCTCATCTAGATACTGCAGGAAAAAAAGTTGCAGGAAAGTTGCATTTTTAAAAACACATGCATTTTTGAAAAACAGAGCATGTTAATTGTAGCAGCAGAATCGCGAACATTTTCCTTATATATTTAATACGGGAAGAAAAAATGCAAAGAAAAATACCACAAAAACTCAATGAAAATGCAGCTTTTTTTACCTGTATTATTTCCTGCAGCATTTTTTAGCTGTGTGTCACTCCATGGGGCCTTAGCCTAATGCACATTCCACCACTGTTTCCGTTATATATAATGGCCCAGATCAGGACTAATTTAACACATGGTGGGCCCAGTGCAAAGGATTAATAAGTGGGGCCCCCATCACAACCACTTAGACATACTTCACAACTTTCAGAGAACATAAAAACAGATTAGTGTGGTGGCATACACAATACAGAATCTAATTTGACTCTGTCCATTCCTATCATGTCCTTTTATGCCCTATCACAGTAATAGCCCTGCAATTTACAGCATACAGTGATGAGGCCTTCACCACACATTATAATTCCCCTTAGTATAACACCTCCTTAGTGGCCCCCACACAATATAATGCCCTCTCAATGGCCCATCACACATTAAAATGTCCCCCAAATGACCCATCACAGGTAACACATTCAGTGTGGGTTCACACTACCATTATCTAATGTCCATTTCGCTCTCATCTGTCACATTAAAGGACAGATGCAGACTGAGCCCCATCCATCGTGTTTTTTATATTATAGTCAATAGGAATGGATACAGGTCCATTGGTCTCATCCTATGATGAATGACAACAACGGACCCCAATAACGGTTGTGTGAACATAGCCACAGCTATCCCCCCCAGAATATACATCCATAGGTTTACTCTTGCACTGCACACTCTTATATACTCATATATATAAAAGATTTATATAGTACACATTAAACAATGCGTGCAACTCTATTGCAAATAAAGCTAAATATAGTACAAACTCTTCCTAGGTGTCTGAGCCCCTCTTACTGTGTATGGATCAATTGACCCTTCAATTACTTTCCTCACACAGTCAAGCACCTTGGAAGACTGTGTACTAAATTAAGTTTTATATGCAAAAGAGTCAATCCCACAGCCGGCTAGATGTGGGAAGTTGGGGGTTTTAGGAGGGAAGGAGTAGAGGTAGCTAATGGGTCACTAACTGTCTGCCTCACTGGCCGTTCACAGAGCGGTGCAACCATTTAGTGTCATCACTTTGAACTCTGCCCAGTCCCAGAGCAAAGCAGACCTGGATCAGCCCCTCTGCCTAGCTTTAGTATATCCTACCACACCAATCCCACTCTATTTTACTGCAAACACAGACGGTGGTGCTGCTGCTTTCCTGGGGGTAAGGACAGTGAGTTGAGCAGCTGAATTAAATTAACATGGTGCATGCAGTGTTTATGCTTTAGTATGAACTAAGCAGGAGATCTTCTTGGGAATATTGGCTGTAAGGGGCCCCCACTGCCACTGATTCAAGTACACTGTTGGCTTTTTGGTCAAAGCAGCCCTGCCCTAGATTTGCTAAAAATTAGATGGTGTAAACTTAGGCAGTCAAAAAATTCACCTGATTTGTCACAGTGGCTGATGCTGGATGCTAAATCTGGTGTCAGCCAGGACATTACAATTCAGTCATGACGCTTTTAAGCCATGCAACATTTTTTAAGAATCCACACCCACATGTCTAGCAAGTAATAACATTTTAGCCCAAACTCGATGCACCAAGATTTGCAAAAAATATTCCATATTGCACCAAAGATGTGCCACATTTACCAGTGTCAGTGTCTAGTCACAAACACAATAGTAAATCTGGGCTAATGTACAACAATTTAGTAATCTAGTATTATTGAAAGTTGACCCATGTTCAAGACTATCTGGGCCACAAAGATTATCTGTAACAAAAAGAGAGAATGATGAGTATAACACAAATGTTACATATGTATGTTTTCATCTATCAACACTATGCAGATATGAGACACTTCTGAGCTACTTGATGCCTGCTCACATTACTTAGAAACCTTTGCACTTTCTGCCAGCTTGTGATTATGAATATAAACTGCCACAGAAAATAACTCTGGAGAATTCAACGGAGTGACAGCAGAAGTACAATGAAATTATGCAGGAACAAAGCAGAGAAGAGCACAAGAAGGATTTGTAGATTATATCAAATACAAAGTAACAACAATGAGAAGCAGAAAGAACTGTAGTAACATGACACAGTATACAGAATCTCAAGAAAACACATTAATGGAAAGAATGTGAGTTCCTTGAAGAATAGGTGAATGCTCATGGTAAGTGTTTGTGACTTCTAATATAGTTATCTTGTACACAGAGTTTTGAATACATAGTTTATTAAAAACTTACAGAAGATATGTATAGGAGATGTTTGCTTTGCATAACCCTATTTCATATTATTGCCCCCCTCCATTGCAAACTGCTAAGGAGTATGGCGGATGATAAGACCTGAATGGTAGGGGCTTAATATTGATGTATTTCTTGATCGATACACAGGCATTCCTACTGAACCAAAAAGTGTAAAAATAAACCATAACTGATTGTAGTAAATGCAAGGTATATAGAAATAATAGGATATACTATATAGCAGTTGTGTGCGTAGAAGAGAAAGACCCCATCGAAAACATAAAGGTCTGTTGTCCCCACCACATGCCCTTTCCATGATCTTTGGGCCACTCCATTAATTTGCTAACAATGCAACTGCTCTATAGAGAGGAGTCCTGAACGCTTAGGCCCTGTTCACACAGTGGAATTTGTTGTTGATTTTAAGGAAGATTCTACCTCAAAATCAGAGCCAAATTCCACTCTGATTCTGCTTCCCATTGTATTCAACAGAAGGCCTCTAAAAAAATAAGCATCCTGTTTCATCTTGACACAAATTACGTGACAGAACCCACAGCACAAGCCACTCCGATGATTAGGTGCATTCATATGAGCCTAATCAGTGGGTGAAAGCCACAGCGGGAAGCTGAAGTTCTACCAAAAGCCGAAGAAGAATGTGAGGGGGACTTCCACTGTGTGAACATACCCTTACTCACCATCCAAAAGCAAGTTGCATGAGTGCCTCTTTGCAGGACTCCTCTGTATAGAGACTGTTATATTCAGGTTGTAGTGCAGGGATGTGGCAGGGGTGCAGTGGTATAAATCACATTTAGACCCAAAGGCCCTTCTGCAACATAACAAAACACCTTTATTATAAATGGCACATAGTAGGATGGAGCTCAGCTTTTAGTTTACTTGACCCCTGGACAACGCCATACTCTGTGTTCTCAAAGCAATACAGTGACCCTAAACTTAAAAAATCATGTGCCCATATTTTGTCTTATTTTCTTTTAGTACTTTGTTCCCCAAGAGTAAATCTTTGGGTGCAGAATCTTATCATTTGAACAATTCATGCATAGAACTTTTTTCAACAAAGCTAAGGTCTTCATGTTGTGCATGAGATATATTGTAGTTATCGAGATATAGTTTAAATAGTGGGTATGGGTGGTGCTCTACCCGACTGTTAAAATACTTATACTGTAGCTACATTTCATTGGGCAGTCTTATAATTATACTAACTGCATTATTAATGTAAAGTTGAGCCTTGTTTACTGATACTCACCCCTAGACATAACCCAGCCTCCAGGCTGAAAAAGGTTAAGACGTGCTAGATTAGAGAGAAGACACATGCACAGGGTATAGTTATGTGATTTGTCTGTATATAATCACTGATTCCTTAGCATGTTATTATCAGTATAAAAGCACAGACTGCCTGGCAGCTTGCCAGTTCCATTTGCCAGAAAAAGAGACTGGGGTGCATCCATGTGAACCAGTGGAAGCACGTTGACGCTTGTGTCAGACACATGTGAATGTGTATTCAGGTGTGTGAAAATATGTACGTGCTGTGTAGACACTATCCGAGAACACAAACACTGGTGCCTCCAACCTGTGCTCAGCAATCTAAAAATAGCTGCTTGCTGATTCTCCACCCCCTAAATAAAGCTCTGGTTTTGACACTCACAGGCCTTGGGGAAGGAAAGTGAATTTAATATATTCAGACCTGTATGGAATAGATTTACCAGTACACAGGCAGGAATAAGGGAAGAGCAGTAATCCAATAATGTTGTAGCTGAAACAAAATAGATATTAAGATAAGACATACACAGCAAATATGGATCACTGTGGTTCACATTCAAGGACATTTACTAACAATGGTGTTCTTAGGCCTTACATAGAAGTAAATGCATTTGCCCTTAAATACTACCTGAGATAAGCAGCATGACTTGTCTTATGTTTCATAGAATTCTCTGTGCAATAAAACGCACAATCTAATTTTGGTGTCGTGGGCACAGTGTGACGAAGATGCAGCATTGTGATGTGAATTAGGATCCCCAGATAATCTTTCAGTATAGGTAAATTACAAACTGCAAGAGTAGAAATCCACAGCATAAATGTTCTTGTGTGCGAGTGCTTCTATTTTGGGGTCGGGAATAGCAAAAAAAAAAAAAAAAATACTTATAAAAAAAAAGAAAAGGGAATTAAATTAGAAAGGGGGGGGGGAAGGGGGCGTGAAGGAGAAAAATTTATAAAGGAGGGGGGTTGTTTGGGGGGGGGGGATAAAAATAAAAGGTATGTGAAAATAAATATAAAAAAATTTAAAAAAAAAAAAAAAAAAAAAAAAAAAAAAAAAAAAAAAAAAATAATTTTTATTTTTTTTTTTTGGGGTGGGGGTTTGTGGTGTTGTTTGGGTGTGAAGAGAAAAAAAAAAAAAAAAAAAAAATAAAGTACAGGAATATTCCAAGGTGAGAGGCATTACATTGATAGCAGACAGACAGATAGGGCGTAGCAGGGGGGGGGGGGATTTAACAGGCAGAGAGATATTTTCAGTTCTCTGTGTGTAATGATCTCCGCTTAGGTCGGTGTTGGTTGTACAGCCTAACCGCGGTGGGGAGGAAAGACTTCCGATAGCGCTCCTTCTCACACCTAGGGTGGAGCAGTCGGTCACTGACAGTACTGCTCAGCGCGATCACAGTCTCATGCATGGGATGGGACTTCTTCTTCTGCATGGAGCTCACCACGGACAGTATCCTTCTGTCACCCACCACCTGCACTGGGTCCAGTGGGCTCCCCAGGACAGAGCTGGCCCTTCTAATCAGCTTGTCAAGTTTATTTCTGTCCCTGGTTGATATACTGCTCCCCCAGCAGGCCACTCCAAAGAAGATGGCTGATGCCACTACCGAGTTGAAGAAAGTTCTAAGAAGTGCCCCCCGGATTCCAAAGGCTCTCAGCTTCCTAAGCAGGTAGAGCCTGCTGTGGCCCTTCCTGTACAGGGCCTCCATATGATCTGCCCAGTCCAGCTTATTATTAAGGAGCAAACCCAGGTACTTATAGGTGTTCACAATCTCGATGCCCGTCCCCAGGATGTCCACTGGTTTAGGAGGGCTTCTGCCTTTGCGGAAGTCCACCACCATCTCCTTGGTCTTCCCCGCGTTAATCTTCAGGTGGTTCCGGTGGCACCAGTCCACAAAATCCCGGTTCAGTTCTCTGTACTCCCTGTCATCATCATCTGTGATGAGACCCACTATTGCAGAGTCGTCAGAATACTTCTGTAGGTAGCAGCTGGATGAGTTGCACCTAAAATCTGCAGTGTACAGTGTGAAGAGGAAAGGGGCGAGAACCGTACCCTGAGGTGCCCCCCGTATTACAGATCACTGTACCTGACACACAGTCTCGGGCTCTCACGTATTGAGGTCGATTTGTGAGGTAGTCTAGGATCCAGTTGGAGAGGTGGTGGTCCACTCCAGCAAGGCCCAGCTTGTCCCTCAATAACCTGGGCTGTATGGTGTTAAAAGCACTGGAGAAGTCAAAGAACATTATTCTCACTGTGTTCCCTGGTTTCTCCAGGTGAGACAGAGCCCTGTGCAGAAGATGGATGATGGCATCATCTACCCCAATGCCCGGCCGATAAGCAAACTGGAGTGGGTCCATAGCGGGGCTCACTAGAGGGCGGAGATGTGTGAGAACCAATCTCTCCAAGATCTTCATCAGGTGGGATGTCAGTGCTACAGGTCTGTAGTCGTTGAGGTCCATAGGGTGGGGTTTCTTTGGAACTGGTACCACACAAGAAGATTTCCATAATTCAGGGACTATTTCCTGCCTCAGGCTCATATTATACATATATGTAATTATACCACACAGCTGGTCCCCACAAGTCTTAATTAGCCTTGCACTGATGTCATCTGGCCCTCCGGCTTTCCTCGCCTTGATCTTTTTCATCTCCTTCCTCACCTGGGCCCGTGTGAAGGTCAGACTGTGGCCAGATAAAGATGGATTTCTGGATTTACTGGTCTGTTGGGAAGTGGCCGCATGGGGGGAAGTCATTGTGGTGGGGGGAGCTGAAGGACATACTGGGGTGGGAGGAGCTGGTGTGTGATCAAATCTGTTGAAGAATAGGTTTAGTTCATTAAGCCAGTTAACATCTGCCTCAATCTGGCAGACAGACTGTTTATGACCCGAAATTGACTTAAGCCCCTCCCAGACCCCCCTTATGTCTTTTCTTTCCATTTGCTTTTCCATTTTTTCTTTATAACTGGATTTTCCCTGCCTGATTTGATGCCTCAGCTCCTTTTGTACTTCCCTCAACCCCTCCTTATCTCTTGTCCTGAATGCCATCTTTTTCTCCTTAAGTAGTGTTTTTATATCAGAGTTAATCCATGGTTTGTTATTGGAGAAGCACCTCACCACTTTTGTGGGTACTGTGTTGTCCACACAAAAATTAATGTAGTCCGTTATGCAGTGTGTGAGTCCTTCTATATCTTCCCCATAAGAATCCTGCAGAACTTCCCATGCGGTTGTGTCAAAACAATCCCTCAGAGCCTCATCACTCTCCTCGGACCATATCCTCACTGTACGGGTGACAGCTGGTTCTCTACGTACAAGTGGCTTGTACACAGGTCGGAGATGTACTAGGTTGTGATCCGATCTCCCCAGGGGCGGTAGGGCTGATGAGTTGTATGCCTCCCTCACGTTGGCAAAGAACAAGTCCAGTGTTTTGTTGTCTCTTGTGTGGCAGGTTACATACTGTGTGAAACTGGGAAGTGTGGATGATGGAGAGGCATGGTTGAAATCACCCGACAGAAGAAAGAGGGCCTGGGGGTGCTGAGACTGTAACTGGCTCAGCGTGGCTTGTAGGACCTCGCAGGCAGCGTCAGCTTTCGCAGAGGGGGGGACATATGCAGCTATCACGATGACATGTGATAGTTCCCTTGGTAGGTACAAAGGTCTCATGCTCACATCTAATAGTTCAATGTCCTTACAGCAAGTTTGATCCTTAATCACAATGTGCCTAGGATTACACCATCTATTATTCACAAACATTGCCAGCCCTCCTCCTTTCCTCTTACCGCTCTCCCTTGTCCTGTCTGCCCGAAGGAGTTTAAAACCATCCAAGGAGACCAGAGGGTCAGGAGTAACTTCAGTGAGCCAAGTCTCTGTAAGTAGCATCATGCTGCACACCCGAAACTCCTGCTGATGCCTGGTGAGCGCTGTTAGTTCATCCATCTTGTTTGCAAGAGATCTCACATTGCCCATGATGATGGAGGGAACAGCTGGTTGGTAACGCCTCTTTTTAATCCTCTGAAGAGTTCCTGCTCTGCATCCCCTCACCCGCTTTTTCTTTCTCCAAATCTCACGGGGGGATGTGTGACCAGATGGTATGCCCTCCTGCTGTGCCTCTGAGCTGCAGAATTTCCTCTCTTGTATAGACAAAGGAATTGTCTGCATACACAAAAGATCCCATTTTCAAGCAGAACAAAGACAGATAAAAAAAAAAAAAAAAAAAAGTATCACAAGGGTCCAAGTCTTTGTGTGTGTTTCATAGTGCAAAGTCCTTAAGTAGAGAGGTACAAAACGAGTCATAGAAAGAAAAATAAGATAGAGAGTCTCAGAGCTGCTGTAGCTGGCAGCCACTCCAGCGGCGCCATCTTGGAAAAAAAAAAAAAAAAAAAAAATAATATTTGGGGGGATGGGGAAAGGGGATTGTGGAGAGAGGGGGGGGGGGGGGGGGGGGGGGGGGGGGTTTTGGGGGGGGGGTGGGGGGGGGGGGGCGGCGCGGGGGGGGGGGCGGGGGGGGGGTTGGGGGGTTTGGGGGGTGTGGTGGGGGGGGGGGGGGGGGGGGGGGGGGGGGGGGGGGGAAAGAAGGGGTAATTTATATTTTTTTTTTTTTTTTTTCCCCTCCCTTCCCTCCCCCCTTTAACCCTTAGGAAAATTGGGAAAAAAAGGGGGGCTTCCCGGGCAGCGGGGGGGGGCGGCCCGGGGGGGGGGGGGCGCGGGGGGGGGGGGGGGGCGGTGTGTGGGGGGGGGGGGGGGGGGGGGGGGGGTGTGGGGGGGGGGGGGGGGGGGGGGGGTGCCGCGCGGATCAGTGGAAATGTTTGTTTGTTGGGGGGGGGGGGGGGGGGGGGGGGGGGGGAGGGGGGGGGGGGGGGGGGGGGGGGGGGGGGGGGGGGTGGTGTTGGCTCGGGGTCGCCGGGGGTGCGGGGGGGGGGGTGGGGGGGGGGGGGGGGGGGGGGGGGTGTGGTTTGCCTTTTAGGGGTGTAGTTTCCAAAATGTTTTGGGGTTTGAGAAAGCCTTGAGGAAAGCAACAGTCATAGCCATCAAAATATACTAGCAATAGGCGCAGAAGGAGATGCTGCAATTTTTGAGTGAAAATTGTACATCTAAAACAAATTATTGTTATTAAGTCTAAGGACACACATTGCGGAAACACAGCATTTTTGGCTGCTGTGGAAATGCAGCAAAAAAACACTGTGTTTTACAGTACCAGCATAGTGAATGAGATTCTGGCTAATCCCATCCACACATTGTAGAAAAAAAAAGAGCTTCGGAAAAGCATGTTAATTTTAGCTGCAGGCAAGAGAGGGTATTTTCCTGAATATTTAATAGGGGAGGAAAAAACGCAAAGAAAAATACATCAAAATCTCTGAAAAAAATTAAAAATGCTGCAGGAAAAAAATGCATTGCTTTTTGCTACATGGGGCCTTAGCATAAAGGGGTTTTCTGGCACCATAGCTTAATATTGATGTGCACTCATTTCCCCTCGTGCATTAAGTTTCACATAGGACAGGGGTTGGCAGCCCCTGGCATGCGTGCCAATGGTGGCATATGAGCCATATTACCTTGGAAGCAAGTGTTAACTCCACTGACAACATTCTGATACTTGCGCAGGCATTAAGTAGTGGAATGAGGGGACAAATCAGTTATAAAAGAGGCTTCGTAATAATTCCTTGTTCCCAGACCCAATGCTAGCACTAGTGTCGGGACATTCTCAGTGGGGCCTGGGGTTTATTTATTAGTGTGGTTGTCCTGGCAAGTGAATACACAGATCTGCTGCCTCTGCAGTCCTGTGTAAAGTATGCAGGAAAAGTAAACAGTCTTGTCGAAAGTTTGGATGGGCAGCAGCAGTCCTGTGTAAGAAATAAAAGGGGGTTCTCACTCCTGACTACAAGACTTGAGTAAAATATCATACACAAAACCCCTGCAGCTTGCTTGTATTCTAAATGGCACAACATTGGTAGAGAACTGGTTACAGATTTTGCATTGGGGTTTCTGATGATACATCATTTAATATACATAGTGATTATTATAGTGAGGTGTGTAAATAAGTGTGAGGTATAAGTGAAGTAAAAGCACACTAAAACAAATCAGAATGAAAAACAAAAACCTGATACAAGGAAAACTATGAACTGAAAAAGTGTGAGATGAAATAAACTGTGTGGTGACAAGCAACAAAAATGATTAGAACATGGAATATAATGTAATAGAACAGAGGTCCCCAAACACCGGGCCGTGCATCACCTGGTACTGGGCCGCAGGTTTCCTCAGACGACCTCACTCTGTGTTCAAAAATGTACAATTTTTGTACTTACAGAGCAGTGATGGGGGGCCGGGCCTCCTCCTGCACACAGCCTGTGCGCATCTTCTGTTTTCTTCCCAGTGGTACCATAGAATAGGGGGTCAAGGTTCCAAGAGGAAAGTAGAAGATGCGCACAGGCTGTGTGCAAGAGGAGGTCCCGCCCGGAACCTTGACCCCTATTCTATATTTCCAATGGGAAGAAAATAGAAGATGCGCACAGGCTGTGTGCAAGAGGAGGTCCCACTCGGAACCTTGACCCCTATTCTATATTTCCAATGGGAAGAAAATAGAAGATGCGCACAGGCTGTGTGCAAGAGGAGGTCCCACCCACCCCATCACTGCTCTGTAAGTAAAATATAACTGTAAAGAGCAACAGAATATTGAATAGTATATGGGGAGGGGGGCTATTACCTATGGGGGGCTGCTATTAGCTCACAGTAATAATGTCCCCCACAGGTAATAGCATTACTTATATGGGGGGAGGGGACTATGGCCTTGGGGGGGGGTTGCTATTAGGGCACTAATACAGAAATAGTAACCCCTTACAGGTAATACCATTACTTATGTGGCGGAGGAAACTATTACCTGTGTGTGCATGGGGGGGGGGGTGCGATTAGGGCACTATTACAGAAATTGTACCCCTTTACAGTTAAAAGCACAACTTATGTGGGGGAGGGAACTATTTCCTGTGGAGGGTGCTATTAAAGCACCCCCAGATGAAGCTCTAGGCGAAACGTATGTCGGAGCGCATCCTTTCTTTCCCCTCTCCTGAATTGCTGCCATTTTCGCTTTTTACAGTGATGGCCAAAAGTATTGGCACCCCTGCAATTCTGTCAGATAATACTCAATTTCTTCCAGAAAATTATTGCAATCACAAATGCTTTGGTAATAATATCTTCATTTAATTTGTCTTCAATGGAAAACCACAAAAAGAATTGTCAAAAAGCCAAATTGGATATAATTCCACACCAAACATAAAAAGGGGGTGGACAAAAGTATTGGCACCCTTTGAAAAATCATGTGATGCTTCACTAATTTGTGTAATTAACAGCACCTGTTACTTACCTGTGGCACATAACAGGTGGTGGCAATAACTAAATCACACTTGCAGCCAGTTGAAATGGATTAAAGTTGACTCAACCTCTGTCCTGTGTCCTTGTGTGTACCACATTGAGCATGGAGAAAAGAAAGAAGACCAAAGAACTGTCTGAGGACTTGAGAAGCAAAATTGTGAGGAAGCATGAGCAATCTCAAGGCTACAAGTCCATCTCCAAAGACCTGAATGTTCCTGTGTCTACCGTGCGCAGTGTCATCAAGAAGTTTAAAGCCTATGGCACTGTGGCTAACCTCCCTAGATGTGGACTGAAAAGAAAAATTGACGAGAGATTTCAATGAAAGATTGTGTGGATGGTGGCTAAAGAACCTCGACTAACATCCAAACAAGTTCTAGCTGCCCTGCAGTCCGAGGGTACAACAGTGTCAACCCGTACTATCCGTCGGCGTCTGAATGAAAAGGGACTCTATGGTAGGATACCCAGGAAGACCCCACTTCTGACCCAGAGACATAAAAAAGCCAGGCTGGAGTTTGCCAAAACTTACCTGAGAAAGCCAAAAACTTTTTGGAAGAATGTTCTCTGGTCAGATGAGACAAAAGTAGAGCTTTTTGGGAAAAGGCATCAACATAGAGTTTACAGGAAAAAAAAAAGAGGCCTTCAAAGAAAAGAACACGGTCCCTACAGTCAAACATGGCGGAGGTTCCCTGATGTTTTGGGGTTGCTTTGCTGCCTCTGGCACTGGACTGCTTGACCGTGTGCATGGCATTATGAAGTCTGAAGACTACCAACAAATTTTGCAGCATAATGTAGGGCCCAGTGTGAGAAAGCTGGGTCTCCCTCAGAGGTCATGGGTCTTCCAGCAGGACAATGACAAAACACACTTCAAAAAGCACTAGAAAATGGTTTGAGAGAAAGCACTGGAGACTTCTAAAGTGGCCAGCAATGAGTCCAGACCTGAATCCCATAGAACACCTGTGGAGAGATCTCAAAATGGCAGTTTGGAGAAGGCACCCTTCAAATCTCAGGGACCTGGAGAAATTTGCCAAAGAAGAATGGTCTAAAATTCCAGCAGAGCATTGTAAGAAACTCATTGATGGTTACCGGAAGTGGTTGTTCGCAGTTATTTTGTCTAAAGGTTGTGCTACCAAGTATTAGGCTGAGGGTGCCAATACTTTTGTCCGGCCCATTTTTGGAGTTTTGTGTAAAATGATCAATGATTTGACTTTTTTTTCATTCTCTTTTGTGTTTTTTCATTGCAAGCAAAATAAATGAAGATATTATTACCAAAACATTTGTGATTGCAATCATTTTCTGGAAGAAATTGAGTATTATCTGACAGAATTGCAGGGGTGCCAATACTTTTGGCCAGCACTGTATATGTAAGTTACTATTGGTATATATCCTATATGTATGTGAGCATTGCGCGAGTTGTATTGATTTATATAGGAGTGTGTACCTCTTACTCATTTGTGTGTATTTGTTATCTGCGCATTTCTATATGAGGAGAATATTTCTACTTTTCTGTGGTTCTTCTACTCATACTCTGTCGATATTTCATGTAATTGTAGGTATGTTTTTATATTTTATATTTCATTACTTTGGTGCTTGTTTTTGTTGTACATTATTTAAATTTACTACAGCACATTTAGTACTATATTGTGATTTGCCCATTTTTGTATTTTGTAGAGCACCATTACTGTAATAGTGCCCCCCCACAGGTAATAGCATTACTTATGTGAGGTGGTTATTACCCATGGAGGGGAACACTATTACATATGGGGTAGCCCTGCAACCCAAATCCCGCCACCAAAAACTGCCCACACCCCCAACCAGCACCACCCTCCAACCCCGCCGGGCTACAGAAAAATTGTCTTCACTAAAACTGGTCCTTGGTGCAAAAATACAATATAAACATATGCCCACGTTTTCCAATGTTTGGAATCTGTGAGGATTTGATGGGACAAAAAATTGCAAAAAAGGTATGTGGAGGCATTAGTAGGAGCCATACCAGGCAGAGAAGACCTTTTTTTCGTTTTTTGCATAATAGTTGCCTTTCCTTTAAGACAACAATCTCACTCAATTTCCTGACTACTAGGATTCATTTAGACAGACTTTACAAAGCTCAGAAAATCTGGCAACCTTGACTCTCATATCCTGACACTCTTAAAATTTCTGTATTATTTAGTGGCCAGTTACAGAATTATTGCTAATGTACTGCACTGTGTTTGTCTTTTTACTATTTTTACCCTATTTTTTTATTTCAAGTCCAGTACTCACTCCAGAATTCTGGTGTTAAAGGGATTATCCAGCTTCCAAAAATTATCTGCAAATACATCCACAGCAGTGCTAAATACTCGCGATTCCCTTGTGCAGTCTTTGCTTGGCTTTATTTTACTTGCTGCTCCTTCTATCACTGCAAGTGAGTCTGTGGACAAACTACATTTCCCATGATTCATCTGCATGCTCTTCACCCTCTCTAAGCTTGCAAATTAACCATCACAGCAGCACAGGACCTTGGATGTGGGAGTAATTTATTACCTGTGATTTCATTGCAGGGGAGAGTGGAGATAGGTAAATAGAGAGTGAGAGCAGGCAGATGAATCATGGGAAATGTAGTTTGTTCATAGATTCACTGCATGCAAATAACAGTGATACAAGGAGCACTAAGTAAAAGCCAAGCAAAGGGTGCGCAAGGAAATTGTGAGTATTTAGCACTGCTGTGGATGTATTTGCAGATAATTTTTGAAAGCTGGATTATCCCTTTAAGTGACAAAGTAGAGTTCTATGACTTTTTGAACTAGCCTGACTGTCTATATTCCAGATCTATCAAATGTCACAATCTCACTCCAGTAAGGAAGTTTTGTAGAAACTGGAGTAACATCATGGGACCTATCCACAATTTCATAAATTTAGCCAAATTACACAAACAGATTCCAGCAAAACTGACTTTAAGGGGAGATAATTGTCTTTCATGGATATGCAAATTAGTCTGCAAGTGCACTAGGGGAGGGGTAGGATTTGCCAGAGGTGCCTACAAACAGCTGCAAGTACTTCAGCTCTCAGGCTCTAACCCCAGTGCACTTGGAGGCTAATTTACATATCCATAAAAAGATGTTTATCTCTGCATTGCTTCACCGGATTGTGGTCACAAAGGTATGTTTCTCCTACTTTTTTTTTTTTTTTAAACTTGTTTTATTGAAAATTGTGTACCAGACACAAGAAAAGGAAGCAGAACATATACTGTATAACAGGTTGCGCACAAGAAAAACAAGAATTTTGATACAGAGTCACTCAAAGTATTACATCACCACCTCGTCAGGCTATCGCCCACGCACCACTTGGACAATACAACGTAGACTCTGTACAAAAAAAGAGATATGCAGAACATATATAATACCGTATAAATCAATTATAAATATACAAAAACATGCAGTCAATAAATCAAGGATAACAACAAGAATACACTCCAAGATGAGAGGTCGTGGATACTCCCGCCGTCTCCCACCCCTCACGGCGTAAGTAAATGAATGGCAGTACGCAATGAGGGAGCCATATATTGAGTTACCAAAGAATTGCACCATGTTCCCCACACCTTATGGAATTTCTGAGGACATCCTCTCCCTTTATACACAATCTGGTTAAAAGGAAGAACAGTATTAACAAGTTTCCTCCACTGAGATACTGATGGGGGTCTCGAAGCCATCCATCGCAGTGCGATAGCTTTCCTGGCATAAAATAAAGACTCCCGCAAGAAGATTCTAACATGGTGTTGCCATAATTCTTCATCTAATATGCCGAAGAGGCATACCTCTGGGGTTAATGGTATAGGTTTAGCCAGAACTTCCGCCAGGAGATCCACGACCCCTTTCCAAAAACATTGTGTGATGATTCTGCTTAAATATGGCTATAACTCAAAGCTGTATTTTGGTCTCTGGGTAGCGTATCTCTTTACTCATAAGGTGCGCAGCCATAATCATAGGTATATTGCCAGTAGTGGCTGGACTGGAACAATAGGGCTTTGTATCCATCCCAGCAGGGCTCCATTGTATTCCTACACAGCCCTGAGTGATCAAAGAAACATGCATTGATCAGTCTGCACTGGTCGATCAGATATGGCTGATAACATTGTATCATTCCACTTGGTCTCTGCTCAATACAAAGAATCTGGACTTGAGTGCATGATTCAATCAGACTTGCTGCCACCGGTGACCTCATTCTGGGAGGTGGCATAAAGGGTATAAAAGATGAGGTAAGAGACAATGGGAGGAGATTTGTGCTGGGACTACAAGAGAACACTATGAGGAGATTACAGACAGACTTCCACTGAGAGAGACTATTGGATTATACTGTGAAGAGCATGCAGGCTGGATTGTTGCCACATGCTGAGAAGCCTCCACTGGGTATTCACACATGACAGAGCATGTGTGAGTGTTGGATTATAGAGCCACATCAAGGAGATGCGTGGTAAAGTAATTATTTCAATTTTATTCCCTTTTTATTTTTATTGTACTGCATCTTGTAACTAGTAACTGTTAATGCTTGCATATATCTGCATATCTGTTCTGAACTGTATGTGTTAGATGTTAATACCGACCCATTTAGGGGTTAATAAATATATAAAATTTAGAAAGCTTGTCTTGTATTTATCCTGTGAACCCGGCACTCACTGGCAGTGAGTGTGGTTTTTATATGAAAGAAGACTCAGGTGTGGGCCAGCGCGGTGTTGGCGCACTGAGGATCTTTCACACATTGTATGATCGGACAGTCCCAAATCATATGCCAAAAATCTGACTGTGGACAGGACACCTAAGGCAACCTGGGTTGGGTAGTCGTCCCATTTTGTAAAGACGGGAAGGTGTCAAGTAGCATTGGTGTAGAATATATGTTTGAATCAGTTTGTTATTTGCTGAGGGTGACACATGCTGAGGAGATTCAAGGATGTCTTGAAACATCTCATTTGTGAGAGCTGGGATATTAATGCGCCATCGCGTCAGGGCCGGGGCGTCCAATAAGGATACCTTGGCCTGTATCAGATGTGCATACAAAGTAGAGATCAAACCCCCAGGGCCCTGCGAGCGAAGTATTCCGATAAGCGGATACTCAGATATATTGTCCATCCGATCTGGGAACTGAGAAGAGAGTGCATGTCGAATCTGTAAATATCTAAAGAACTGTGCTCTAGGAATGCCATAGGAAGAGCTTAATGAGTCAAACGTTCTAAAAACGCCTTGGGTATACAGGTCATTAAGAGAGGACACGCCATACTGCGACCAGGCCTGAGCGCCAGGCAGGGCAAATAGCGCCGGCAGACCAGGGTTGCGCCAAAGCGGGGTCTCCGCAGGTACATCAGAGTAGGCGGACACCTTTTTCGCCTGACGCCAAACCTGTCCCGCCAGAGCATGAATAGGCAACAATTTCCCCCTGAACATGGTTGGGTGCTCCAATACCGGCCACAGAGTACGCAGACCCAGGTGGTGAGCCAGATGTGCCTCGGACCCCGGCAGGGGATCAGATGAGAGCCACTTCTGGATGAAACGGAGCTGTCCTGCCAAGTAGTAAAGAAACAGATCAGGGAGCGATGCACCACCAAGCTGTTTCGGTCGTTGTAGAGATGACAACCTAAGCTTAGATCTAGAATTCCCCCATACAAAGGAGATAATAAGAGAGTCCATTAGTTTAAAAAATTTAAGGGGCACAGACACAGCAGAATGGCTTAAAGCATATAGACATTTAGGCAGCACTATCATTTTAACAAGGTTGATTCTACCAGCCACCGACAAAGGTAATGTAGCCCAGAGGTTAAACTTGGCCCTAAAGTGCGAGATGAACGGAAAAATGTTCTGTTCCAAAAAACACTTATGGTCCTTAGATATAAAAATGCCCAAATATTTGCATGTTGAGACAGTCGTCAACCCACATACCACATCCCCCTCAGCTACACTCGATGTGCGGCCAATATGCATGTATGAGAACTTAGTCCAATTGGTCCGCAGGCCAGAATAATTACCAAACTCATCAATTACAGCCATGGCTCTGGGCAGGGACTGGGAGGGGTCACTCATGAACAGGAGTAAATCATCAGCGTAAAGTGCTGTCCTCTCCTCCCGGGTGCCTATCACTATGCCTCTGTATATGGGGTCGTTCCGAAGCAGTATTGCCAAGGGCTCCACCGCCAAAGCAAACAGTAGCGGTGACAATGGGCAGCCCTGTCTTGTACCCCCTACCTAGGGGAAAGTAGGAAGACAACGTGCCATTAATCGACAGCGCCGTTCTAGGGGAACTGTATAAAAGGGAAATCCAGGTAATGAACCCCTCTCCAAATCCGTATCCACGCAACACCTGTAATAAGAAAGGCCGCTCGACAGAATCGAACGCCTTTGTTGCATCTAAAGAGGCCACCGCCCAGTCATGTGAGGATGATGCACCAATCATTTGGTTCAGTTATCACCTGAACCCGTCTGAGATTATCCGATGTGGATTTTCCAGGCATAAAGCCTCTCTGATCCGGGTGAACAAGGTCGAGAACAACAGAATTGAGCCTATTTGCCAACATTTTAGTAAGGAGTTTATAGTCTATATTAAGCAGTGATATAGGCCTATATGAGCCGCAGTCCAGCGGATCCTTGTCAGGCTTAAGTAACAGGATGATAGTGGCATCGTAAAAGGACTCCGGGAGACTGCGGCCCACAAAGGCAGCATTGTAACATTCAAGCAACACCAGGAGAAGCAGGCCCCCATACTGGGCGTAAACCTCCACCGGGATGCCATCCGGGCCAGGTGATTTGCCCCTTGCCATATCTGCCAGGGCTCCGGAAAGTTCCTCCAGCGTAAAAGGGGAATCTAAAAAAGCACGTTGGTCTTCTGACAAAGTAGGAAGGGGGGATCAAATCCAAATAGGTAGCAAGTTCCCTTTCGGTGACTCTAAGCTTGGAGAGGTATAACTCCCTGTAATACCTATGAAATCTGTCACTAATGGCCGAGCTATTGGACAGTACCTCCCCCGTCTCTGAATGCACCCGTAATATTGCAGGTGAGGCTGTGTTTTGATGTATCAGTTGAGCCAGCAGGCTGCTTGACTGGTTACCAAGTTTGGAAAACTTCTGTTTGCTAAAAAACAGAGACCTACGTGCCTTGTCATGTAGTATATGCATATACTGTCTTCCCGTCTGTAACCACTGAGATCTAGCCTCATCAGTTGGATTGGCCACGTAGGCGGCCTCGAGCGAAGCACACTGGGTCGCCAAGGTAGTTTCCAACAGTGAGGACTCCTCTGGAGGACTTAATACAACCTCTAAGATATGCCTTCATGGTGTCCCATAAGAGGAGTGGTGAAGTATCTGGGGAATTAATGGTCAAAAACGTCTGAAGTTGGTCGGGTATTCGATCATGTGGTACAAATAGTTTCAACCAAAATGGGTGGTTTCGCCAACCCTGTCGTGGTCTGGCAGCTGTACTACTATTTAATTGGACTAACAAAGGGGAATGATCAGACACTGCCCTGGGTAAATAGGATATGGTCTGCAACAAAGAACAGGTTTTAGTATTTCCAAAAACATGGTCAATCCTAGACAGAGTATGTCTGTTGGCAAAGTGACAGGAAAAAGTGCGGGCCTCTGGAAACCGAACCCACCACAAATCCTGCCATCCTAGTTCATGAATTATTTTGGCCATTGTAGTAGGGCGAGGTAGAGAGGGGGAGTCCGGCTCCGCAGAGAACCGGTCCAAAGCAATATCCATAACTTTATTAAAATCACCCAGACATAATATAATAGCCCCAGGGAACCTGGTCGCAAACTGCGCAGCCTACTGGAGCACAGAGAGATCAGATGCCGGTGGCAGGTACACGCCCAGGATAACATACAGGACCGAATCAACCCAGGCCTGGGCAAAAACGTATTGTCCCTCGGGGTCCCTTACAATGAGGCCCGGCTCCCACCTGAGTCTACGATGCACCAAGATGGACACCCCTCTGGAATAGGGAGTATGTGTAGAATGAGCCGCCCACTGAACCCATGGCTTTTGAAGTCGTCTGGAATTGTCTGGAACCAAATTAGTTTCTTGAAGGCATATGAGGTCAGCCCTCCTAATCTGGGTAAAAACTAGCGACGTCTTATGTGGGCTGCCCAGGCCCCTCACATTCCAAGATAGTACACTAAACGACGCCATGGTCGTCTAAGAATATAATCATGGCAGTTCAGGACCCCAAAAATGACCCGCATATGAGTGTGTAGTGCGTGGTTGAGTGAGACACAGAGTAGTGTGCAGCAACCTAAGAACCGTATACAAACTAAATAAACCATTGCACCCCTAAAGGGTGTGAGACATATTACTGACATAAACAAAACAATATTCGTTAAGATAACCGTGGCTACAAATAACGGGGGTAAGAAGTGCACCCAAAATGGTTGGTATACGGGGCACTGTCTTAAAGGTATAGGTGATCAATAGGCTAGGAGATATACTTTCAACAGAGCCAGGTTCACATAAGTAAATAGGACCTTTCAACCTCCGCCCGCTCCGGCAGGCCCAGAATAAGGAGATAATTTCGTCACAGTCTATTCTCCAAATCATCTGCATGCTGGGTCCACAGATTTACAGCCCTCTCCAGGTCCTGGAGCTTGGCAGGAAGTGGGTTAACAGTGTCCTCCACCTGAAAGACCCGATCCTCCACCTCACGCACCCTGCCTCGCAAGGTCTGAAAGTCCTGGCGGAGCAGGCCCAGGTCAATTTTTACCTCTTCAATTTTCCCGGTCAGTGAGGAAGTGCCGGCATGGATCGCCTCCAGTAGCTGTCCAGTAACTTGTTTTTAAAGTGGGCTTGGGGTCTTCCTCTGGAAGGGCAGGAGAGGCTGCCTCAAGCGATGAGGATGCAGAAGAGGATGCGGCCCTGGAGAACCCCCTCAGGCGATCAGAGACAGAGGTTGATTGCGGGCGACTCATTTTAGAGAGTCGGCGGCCGCTCTTCCTGCGTACCGTAAGGGTGGGTATGATGGCAAAGGAGGAGGTGTGGTTGTGGCAAGACCAGGCTGGTCTCAGAGGATTATAAGCAAAGTCTCTGGCTAATAACAGTTGAATGGTAGGAGCCTCTGTGTCGGGCCACCAGGGCCAATCAACCAGCCGAGGTCAGACGGTAACTGAACAGTCCAATAGTACAGATGGCAACTGTCACTGGATTATAAGCGATGCCTCCAAGAGAGAGCCGTCAGCGGAGTAGTGAAATAAATAGATTGCCAGGAGGAACTAGGAGAGAGCGGATGGTAACTCAACGGTCCAATAGTACCGATAGCAACATTCACTGGATTATAAGTAAAGCCTCCAAGAGAGAGCCGTCAGCGGAGTAATGAAGTAGATAGATTGCCAGGAGGAACTAGAGGAGGACAGATGGTAACTCAACAGTCCAATAGTACATACAGCAACCTTCACTGGATTATAAGTAAAGCTTCCAAGAAAGAGCAGTCAGCAGGGTGACAAACCATACAGAAGCACACACCTTCAATGGGTCAGAAACAGTTGATGGCTGCAGCAGATGTTGTTTTGCAGTGTTGCCCAGAGGAGTCAGGGGAAGGCTCCCAGACCTCCAGGCAGGGACAGAGGCATCCGTCAGAAAGAGGCCCAGCTCACAAGAGACTCCAGTCTCAGCGCCCCCCACCAGCAGATGTCCGAACAGGTGAGGATGAAAATGGCCGCCGGCCATGTGGAGAGAGGGGAGACCGCAGTCCGAGCGGCAGCAGGATCAGCGGTGTCAGCGGTGCCAGTGTGGCATCCCAGAGCTGGCTATGGCTGGGCTGAGGGTGATCTCTGTGCATTGTATTATTTCCTGTTGCTTCATAGCCTGTGTGACATAGCAGGGGGTCCTGAGTCTCACACAACACAGCGCCACCTAGTGAGCCTCACACATGCATTACACCTCCCATAGGATTGAATAGTAACCAAATGTCCAATGGGAGGGCATCGCCTGGGAAAAGGGGAGGAGTCAGCTGATCACTGGGTCCCCATGGTAACACCCCTGCAGGAAGGTCCTGCGTGTGAGGAGTTAGAAGTGTGGAGTGTTAGGAGGAGGAGGTGAGGAGATAAGTGTGATGTCCTGTGAAGAAAGCAGTGAGTTTAGTGCAGGAATCTCAAGTCCTAGACAGGCCCAGGAAGGTTGGAGAGCTGACATACTCCAGCTATTCAGAAGATCCTGTCTCCTGTCTGCCTAGCCATCGCCCTGAAGGAAGTCAAGCATCATTATCTTGTCAGCATGAGACTGTGGAGAGAACATTCTGGAACACGTGCTCCATAGCAAGTATCACAGGATCCAGGGGCCAAGGCCAGACCTGTGGAATATCCCGCCACCCTGACTATTGCACCCCGAAACTCTGAGCTATCAGGACCACATAACGTGAGTGGGGAATATTATGTACTAGTATCATGGTGGGCATCCTCCTATGAGCCAAATAGGAGCCCAGACGCACCTTAGGGCTGTAACACTGAAGTATAAGGGGCTAGGAACACCTTTCATCAAGTCTACCCTGCACCCCAGGACTTTGCTGTGTCACCAGGCGTACCCCGTTGTTTTGTATTGAAGAAACTGTTTAAGCATTTGTGCCTCCACACCCATGGAAGTAAAAGTTCAACTTTACAACCGTTTCTGTGTCTGACTCTGCACCGACAACATCAGGGCGCCCCAAACACCACCAGTCGGCACAGTATAGGGGAAGCGCCCCGGGGGAACAATCACCACCAACATTTGTGCAGTCCCCTCATCACCGGTACCAGTGGTGGTAACGTGGGACAGCACCAGCGCTGCGCCCTCGTGCCCAGAGACCGTGACAAGTCTGCGCTGTTTGCACCCCCGCAATCCCAACTGCAGCGTTACCTTCCATCTGGTCACCGCACCAGCGCAGCCCCAGGCCGGCCCACAAGCGTAGCCCCAGAACGGCAGTGTAAATGCAGCTCCGGGCAGTAGCAGCACAGGTCAGAGCGGCTCCGACAGTGGCGGTGATGGAATATGGCCGCCGGCCACGTGCAGCGGCCACCGACCACAACCCAGTGGGGACCAATACCGGCAGAACGGGAGTCCCGGAGCCAAGGGGGGACCCCAGATGTGCGTTCCAGCAGATAGCTAACCCGGGCGGCGGTGAGTCAGGATGATATTCAGGATGAATGAGTGGCTCTAACCGGAGCTCCGCTCACATGCGACCGACCGTGTTGAGCACAAGCCACGCCCCCCGTTTCTCCTACTTTTAAAAGCCCATATAAAGCATTATTATTGGAAAGCTTTTTAAATCTGACTCCCTTTAAAAATTCCACTAATGATAAATCTCCTACTACTTTTGTTATACCTATCAATGTATAACACTTTAGCTACCCCTCTTCCCTACATAGGAAACCCTATTTTTGATGTCTATAAACATATTTCCTTATATTCAATCAGTCCCATTGAAACTTACAAAGCTAATTTGTGCATTACCATTTTATACATATGTAGTACTTCCAACAATATAAAACACAATAGATGACTGTGTAGCTTTTATTAATACATACTACTTAGGGCTGTAGCATTGTGCTCCATGTTACTGCAGCCTGTAAGCACCACTAGGCATATTGATCCATATCCAGTCATGTAGACATAAATAGAGGTTGCCCTCTACATAGTGTGTTGCACCCTATGTGTGCCTTATTGTGTATAACATCTTTGTATAGTATGCAGTATACCAACAGATTACTAGAACTACTTATATTCGTATATTGTTCTAACTTTCACCCATGTGAATTGTACCTTTTCAGTTTTTTTCCTACATTTGTTTTTCTTATTTTTTAAAACATCTTTCAATAAATGATTTTAGAACCCAATGACTTTCTGTGCTCTTTCTGCTTGTGAGGGTTTACAAATAAATAGACTATCCTTTACTTCATGATTGTATGTAAATGTAGTCTGTGTTGCTTCTGTAAACAACATCCTTGGAGAATCATTTTTTCTGTCTAACTCAGCCATTGTGGATCACTGAAAGGAGTAAATAAAGAATAAAATGTGACTTTTATTTATAGGTTAATAAAAAATGGACTCCAAATAATGATAGAAATAAAATACGGTTATAATAAACTAGTCTCTCTGTGTCAGTGGTATCTATGTCAGATGTGGAGCCCTGTTGTGGTATTCTCCACGTTAGACTCCTCCTCTTCCAACAATAACGACATGAATTTGAGGGCGCATTCAGTTGCTTCCTTTTCTCACTTGATCATGAGAAATGGTACCCTCAATCGAGCTACAGGAAGAATAGGAATTCTTAATTCCCAGGGTACTATTTTATGTGCCAGATATCTCCTTAGGCTATGAACTTCCCACCAGGATCTGACCGAAGAAGATCGTTTTCAGAGAAAGCAGTCGATGCCTCCTCTAGCCATTTGTTAAGATCAAGGTTAACTGATAGAAATCCTGCCATGTGGAGATGAAACGCCCACTATAAAGACCCAAAAAGAATAATAAACTGTAAATTCACTGTTGGTATTATTTACTTAGAAATAAAATAGGATCACTGGAAGGAGTAAATATAGAATAAAATTTAACTTTTATTTATTAGCTAATAAAAAATGGACTCCAAATAAGGATAAAAATAAAATACGGTGTCACTCACTTCAATGATAAGGTCTGATGCAGGATATGTATGGATCCCCTTAAAGTATAGGAAAGATATAATGCATATTCCCTAACTCCTCAAAATGTATTTCACCTATAACAGGTACAACAGTAGGATAAGTATAATATAGCATAGGGTAGAGTAGGTGAATATAGATATCCCCACAGGACTAGATATCCCCACATGTATCAATGAAATTCTACAAACGTATGCTGCTCTGCCCTAATAAAAGCCATAGGAGCCTATAAAGATAAAGAAAAAGGAACCTACATAGCATAGAGGAGAAATAATACAGTGGAAACTTCAGTTCCCAGTGCCGTGATGGTGGGCACTGGTACTCAGAATGAGTGCACGCCAAGCGCCCGAGCTGGATATATATACCCGAGGCCACTCTCCTGGGACTGCCCATCAATGCGTCGCTTCCTATTGGTCGTGTCCATTGGTGTCACAAAGTGGGCAGTCTCCGCGGCTGATACATGGATGCTGTCCCGACCCACCCATCACGTGACACGCATGACGCTAATTGGGCATGCGCGTACGTGTAACTATCACATCCATGTCTTCTGAAAAGACGATTCTCTCTTCCCACCAACCAAGAAATAAATTTACAAAAGTCCCCATGGTGGTCTCGAGCAAATGTAGGAAGAACCGACCATCGAAGAGAAAATAGTTCCTGGTGAGGATGAACTGGAGGAGGTTCATAGTAAATTTGGTGTGCAGTCTAGCATGACTCCCATGGGAATCAAGATAGTGTCAAATAGCTCCATACACCTTATCATGGGCTATGGAGCTATAAAGAGCCTCCATGTCAAAACCTGCAACCAAAGTGGCAGGTACAAATTTTTGAGGTGAGGTAGATCTTCTTCAGCCATACCCAGCTCCCTACATTTTTTCCGATCAGCTATTTTCATAAATTTGGCTCATGTCACCTTTCAAGTGAAAAGGGCCAAGTCTTTCACCCACATAAACTCATCAAATCTACAGGTCGGAATGAATGACAAGACTTTAGAAAGTACCTCTAACTCTGAATGATAAAACTCTAGATGACAAGTTGATGATCTGTAAGTCATCTGAGCCCTGTTTCAATATTGTCCCCATCTCCATAACACCAGTCCCACATAGCACTCCTGGGATAAGAGAACCTAATTTTCTTCCTGTGGATTGGCTCGGCCCCTCAGTAGTAGTGGGTTATGAGAGGACCCTGTGATAAAAAAAATACATGGCGTTCAGACTGACGGTGTTGATTCCTCACTTCCCTCCTACCTTCAGATCTTATTGGGGTTCTGGATCTACCTGAGCCACCACCACTATTATTTCTGGGGGCATTCATAACTGTCTCTCCGTGTCTCTGTAACTCAGCTATTGTAGACCTATTTGGGCCTAGTTACTAATATTCCATTCCAATATTTAAATATATATAGTACTGTAGATAGCCGGCATGCTGTTCCAACATTAGTTTCCGCTATTTAGAGAGGACCTGTCACCAGGTCACAAAAGCCCAATTACATACATCATCTGAAAGTGAGCAGTAACACTGTGGTTTCTCTGCGACAAGGTCTCTTTGTGCTGTATGTCATGCCAGCCACCCACTTGGCTAATAGATCCTAGTTTTCATTAACACTAAAAGGGCTTATATCTTTGGAATGGCTGAACACATTTGCATTAATAAAACACCAAAAAGTTCAGGGTGACAGCATCTATTACCAGATAAGGTATGTCATTGGGCTTTTCAGTACTCTCTAAAGGGGTGTTCTCTTGAACATAGCCATATTTAAACTTTTAGACAATTAAAAGTTAAATGGTCACAAACGTTTCAGACAACTTAGTCTCATTTAATAGAACTTGTGATTCTGGACAAAATATAATGTACTGTAATTAAAAATACTGCTGTTTTCTGCCTGAAAACATCTCTAAATTTTCTGCCACTAGGTGTTTCCCTTCTAGCTAATTTGCTGTTTACTCATTGTTGCTAAGGAATGTCTGTCTATAGATATAATTAAAAAGGCAAGACAGGTTCACAGTCAGTGCAGGAGGGAAGGGCTGCGCTTTTTTCATGCAGTGAATGGACCGGGGAAGAATCCATACAGCTTGCCCATCTATTTAGCTGTATCATAATATGAATTTGCAGTCCAGTGTCTCTGGTCTCTTATATTATGTTCAGTATGGAGGTTGTTGCAAACATAGTCGAGAACTAACAACAGATATTAATAATAATTGTATTCCTATAGCGCCAACATATTCCGCAGCACTTTACAAATCATCATTGATTTGCAAAGTGTAATCCCATGTAATCATGTAATCCCAGACAGACTCAATAATGCTGTGATCAGGGCTCTGTGGGGGGACATATTATCTCTTCCAGGGTTCCTTGTTCTTCTTTACACTGAAGATAGTTTTTAATGACAAACACTGTATGTTGGGGGTTGTTGTCCTGCTACAGAATACATATGGAGCGAATTACATGCCTCCCTGATGGTATTGCATGGTGGAAATGTATCTGCCTGTATTTATCAGCATTGAGGACACCTGACCAAATCCCCAACTCCATTTTCTGAAATGCAGCCCCAAACTTTCAAGGAACCTTCACAATACTTCATGGTTGCCTGCAGACACACATTATTGTAACACTCTCCAGCCCTTCGGTGAACAAGCTGCCTTCTATTACAGCCAGATATTTCAAATTTTGAGTCATCTGTCCAGAGCAGTTGCTATTTTTTTGCACCCCTGTTCCTATGTTTTCAGAATGAGTTAAGGGACTTGGTCTTGTTTTCAAAGGCATGGCTTTTTGGCTTCAATCATCCATTAAGACCATTTCTGAACTGATTACTCCAGTAAAACAGTGGATGGGTGTCCCACTGGTTTCTTTCAATTCTGAAGTGAAGGTACTGCTGGTGATCTTCCAATTTTGAAGGAAAGTAAGCATGATGTGAAGTTTCCATGGTTGAACACTGCGTCTACTGTCCTCAACATTGCCCAAATCTTGGTAACTCTTCAAATTGGAGTGTAACAAAAGACAGTTTGTACCATTAGGGAGATTCACTCCAAATTTATTCTGCAGCAGGTCAATGACCCCAAACATACAGTTAATGTTATTAAAAACTATCTTCTGGGTAAAGAAAAATTAAAAGTAATGATATGGCTCCCGCAGAGCCCTCAACATCATTGAATCTGTCTGGGATTACATGAAGAGACATAGAAGATCTGTGGTTAGTTCTGGAGAACTAACCTCTCTGTCGAGTTCCTTCAAAATCTAGAAGAATTGATGCTGTTTTCAAGGCAATGTTTTCTTCATTCACTTTTGATAAGTTGATTGACAAAAAATAAACTATTAACACTTCTATTTTTGAAAGCATTCTTACTTTTCATCATTTTTCCATAGATGCCTAAAACTTTTGCACAGCAATATATTTATAAATACATATTTAGTTTTCTTATTTAATATCTTTTGCAACATATCAGTGTGGTTATAGAAAAAAATTTACACATGATTTCCTGAGAAATGTCTGCAGCAATGTTATCTTTGTAGTGCTATTACAGCATATGAAGCCTTATTAGTCATTAAGGCTTATGGTCAGGCATACCCTTTAGCAAAAAACAAAGATATTTTAGAATATAGCAGTTTTCCTGAAGCCACCATGATTTATTTAAAGACAATTTCAGTACGTGTGGTTAATATTGATAGGCTGGTTACCTGCGTGCGTCTTGTGTTGGGAAGTAGGGCATCATTTCAGCATGTCCAGTCACGAGAACAACTGCTGTCATCAATATCTCACTAATTAGCTCTAGCAGGGCCGAGGGCCGGACCGCGGGCGCTCCTCGGATCTTTACACAAAACCAATTTAATACATTCACATTCAGTTTTAGCTGCTACGTTAGGAGCCTTCCCTATTTAAAATTACAGCAAGAGACAGCCTTGATTATTTCCATAGTAAGTTTAAATACAATTCTAGCAAGTTCAGTCTCTTGTCAAAAAAATATCTTCATTGCTGTTTAGGCAGCAGAGAGAGAGAGAAAGAAAGAGGTCCAGTTTACTACATAGTCTGAACACTTTGTCGATGTTAATGGTTCATGCACACATCCGTAATGAAGAAAAAGTATCATCTTATATATATATTTTTACCGATTAACCCATTAGTGAGCTATATATAGACTTTCTACATTGGTCACTAATGGGCTTTATTCTGCCATAATTGATTTTCTACATTGGTTGAGGCGGAATAGTGAAGGTATCCTGCACTGTCAGAAGCGGGTGCCTGACTGTGCACTCACAATCACAACTCACAATCGGGGCATCTAAAAGGTTTTAGAAAGAAGGGGTCTCCCTCCTGTAGGCGTCGGTACCCCTCTGAACGAGATTGCAGAGGTCTTATGCCTTTACATAGAAGCTGGGGGCCTAAAGAAGGATGGATTTTTTTTTTAAATTAAGAATTAAATTAAGTTAAAAATAACATTTTAACAAGGTTTTCCTGCAAAAAATATAAGCCCTCACACAATTCTGCATGAAAGTCCACACAAAGAAATTTGGCCAACACTCCGTGGTAAAAGCCAAATCCAGAGTAAAATCAGTATGACAGTTATAAGTGGAAAAAATTTCTTACACATTTCAGATCACATGGATCCTTAGGCCTCATGCAAACGACCGTGTGTAAATTGTGATTCGCAAAATACTGTTCAGTTTTTGTGGTCCGTGTGTCAACAGTGTGTCTTCAGCATCAGTGCTGTATATCCGGAAAAACGGTCAGTATTGCATCAGTGTGTCATTATGGATAGTTTGTCACTGCAAACATGTCCTTCGATCCTGTGGATGATATTTTCCTCTATTGGATGGTCTCACGGAGATTCGGACAACAAGCACCAATGTTTGATTCCCTTATGTCCTACAGCAGCACAATATGGATATCTCTGCCCCTGTGTGTTGTCTAGGACAGGTGGAACTTTTAATTAGCACCAAAAATGTGCTTACTAACCTGCCCTATAAGAGGGCACGAGAGACCTCCCTCACCTGTGTTTTTTTTCTGTCCTGTGTGGGACAGGTGGAGGAGGTCTCTGTGACTTCTCTTGCTGTAAGGGTTTTTTTTCTTACCTCTCTTGAGGTGGTCGGTCTCCTTCTGTTGCCGGCTTGCGTCCGTTCTTCTGTCCGCAGCTTCAGTGATATTACTCTGGAGCTTGTGAGCCACAGAAGGGAACAGGATGCAAATGGAACACATGGGCAAGATAAGTAATTAGCAGAACTTACCAGCCATCAGGAGGACCCTCTGTGCACAGGGACCCTGTCACACACAAGAGTATGCACAGCTCAACTTAACCCGGGAACTGGGAGTCAAACTAAAGTATCCTCAGTTGTTATGTCGTTCACAGAAGTAGAAAACACTTCTGACATAGGCCATATCCTCCACACTCTCCCAGTGTCATGGGCTAACTGACCAGAGACACCTCTAATATTATGCACCATTAATTTGGCCAGAGCCACACCTTTAGCACTAACTGAATTCTGCCGCCATGATGAGCCGCCTAGACGTGCGTAACTTGGAGATGTCCACACAATATCATCCAGTATGGGAGCTCAAAATAACAGTACATAGCCCTACACTAACCTATAAACTCCAAATAGGAGTGCGTAGGCTCTTCAGGACAAAGCACCAGATACTTCAAGGTATACAGCCCAGAATACCGACATAGGTTTTACATAAAATAAAAGGAAATAAAAAGAATCCAACCTGTGCTCTTCATATGCATGAGAAGAGACAAAAATACAAGGTATGGTCTTTCCAGATTTATATAGGCAGTCCATGATCAATTGATTAATTAATCTTAATTACAGTTTATTAACTTGTCTCTTCTGATTGTATCCAAGGGAATAATAATCCCATGTGTGTGCTGCCGACGGACGACCAGGCAAAAAGGTAATACCATATTTATACCATACCTAGATCAATACAACTCTCTCATTTCTAGAGATGGTGCATATGAACATATAAATGCCCATTAGGGGCACAATTTAGGCCTCCCTTATCAATTGCTTTCATTTTAGAAGGTGTGCCATTCTCCCAGGGAAAAGGAGAGAAAAGATTTTTTTTATGGAAAATAGCTTATTTATAACTAGAGTTGAGCATTTTTTACAACATTCACAACATGACATGTTAACTTTATTTTGCAGGTCATTACAATTACAGCAATCTCTAAACTATTTAGCTAATGTGATGTTTTACTACTTAAAAAAAAAAAATTCAAAAACGTTGAAAAAAATTACTTGTGTTGCCATGTTATGACACCCATAACAACACTTTTATATTTCTGTCTACAAAGCTGTGTGTGGGCTTTTTGCAGAACAAGCTGTAGTTTTTATTAGTACCAGTTTGGGATACATACAATTTTTTGATCACTTATAATTCAATTTTATTTTGAGGGGGTTAAATGTCGCAATTAAAAACAGCGATTAAAATAGTAAAATAGACAAAGTAAAATAGACAAAGGGTGTGTTGTTAGTACCTTTTTAGATATTTACACTTTACACTTAGAACTTTACACTTTTCTTTGACAAAGAGCGGGGGGGGGGGGATTTGGAGGAAACCCCCTCCCTCTTCCTAAACTCTCAGATGCAAATGACAGCTTCTTTGCCTTTTTCTCCAGACTTCCGCTGTATATGTCACACAGATGTCAGGAAGGGTTTTACTGCCAATATAAAAGGCATGGAGGAGAGAATGAATTATGGTTCTCTGATGGGTAAAAAATAATAAAGTAAAAAAAAAATATTAAGCAAAGTGTAACAAACTAAAAAAAAAAAGTGATACTCACCTCACCAGTCACCCGCAGATCCCATGCTTACAAGGTTCCCACTAGTCTCTAATTTCTTTTCTTTATAATTTTATTAAATTTCATTAAATCTAATCACAATATAAATCCATACAAATGCAATAGAATCTCAATACAATACAATAAATATAACATCAAAAATAGCTTAACATACTTCCCCCCCCATCCCAACCATCCAATTTCCCTTTGCTACCTATGGAGAGGAGACTGAGGGGAGAGATAAAAAAAAAAAACCTCTACCACAATAATAAATATTTATCCTCATTTTCATTTTCATCCACTAATTTTCTCACTCCAACTTCCCCAGATCAAATCAAATTGCGCTTTACAACTCATACTTACATAGGTCAACTTATTCCAGTGTACCAAACTATCAACATCCTTTCTCCGTTTGACTACACTAGGTACTTGTTCCAATATCCAGTTTTGCAACAACACCTTTCTTGCAATACACAAAGCTCTTAATGTAGCTATTCTAGTGGAACCAGAGGCGTAGCTAGCAGGGGGGGCAGAGGGGCGGCTGCCCCGGGCCCGCTGACTCTTTGGGGCCCACCACGGGGCCGCCATTAATACATCCTTTATTTCTAACTAGATCGGTGTCTGCAGACACCGATCTAGTTAAATGTAACCTGCAACTTAACAGTATTGTAAACCGCAAGCCAATACAGGCTTGCGGTTTACAAGACGCCAAGACCACAGACGGATGTCTGCTTCTCAGGACGGGCGGCGCGATGACGTCACAACATCGCGCCGCCTGCGCTCAGACACAGATGTCCTGTGTGTGAAAAGGGAGGAGGCGGCGGCCCGATTCATCAGCATCGCAGGTAGGTGAGCAGAACTTTTGTTTTTGTTTTTTTAGCTTAGTTGTGAGTATAAAATAGTATAAGGGGTGGTTAGGAGGGGGAAATATAATTATAAAGGGAGGATTCATTAGGGGGCATTATGACGATGGGGGGTCATTTATATAAGGGTTATTAGGAGGTATTATTAATACAAGGGGGAGGTTATTTATATAAGGGGCCATTAGGGGGCATCATTTATATTAGGAGGCATTATGAACATAAGGGGGTGGTCATTGATATAAGTGGTCATTAGAGGTGCAGTATTTATGTCAGGGGGAATCAGGGGCATAATATGTCAATTAATTTAATTAAAGTTGCACTTGGGTTTTAATAAGACTAAGGCACCATGTACTGGACTGCAGGAAAAACCATGGCGGTAACATTGTGGTTTTTCTCGCAGCGCTTTTCACAGAACGTCCTCAGAGGTTTCCCCTGTGGACTTTCTGTTTCCAATACACCTATATGGAAACGCCAATGTTTCTGTAGGTATAATTGACATGGTGCAATTTCCAAAACGGTTTTGGAAATCTCAGTGCATCTGCTGCACATATTTTTCCGCAATGTGTGAATGGGATTTGCTAGATGTAAAATGCCGGGTTCTTTTCTGTGGGTTTTCGCCACATGTGTCCCACATCCCATTCCCACTTTGCAGTAAAATATGCGCAGCGGATACACTGCGATTTCCAAAACAGACGCAGTTCACAGCATGTCAATTATACCTATGGAAATGCTGCCGATTTTCCTGTAGATATAATTGAAGCAGAAAGTCTGCAGAGGAAACCTCTGCGAACTTTCTGTGCAAAGTGCTGCAGGAAAAACTGCGATGCATCGCCACTGCGTTTTTTCCCACAGCTCTTTTTTGCTGCAGGACACCAAGTGGGGCCTTAGCCTTAAAGAGGACCTTTCACGTCCTCATGTATATGCTGTTTTACATACCGCTAGAAAGCTGACAGCGCGCTAAATTATCGACAGTCGTAGTTTCACGGTTTACTGTCAGAAGGGCGTTCCTGACAGTCAAGCTGTGCTGTGAGGACCGCCCTACCTGACAGTTCTCGTTCATAGACTTGTACTGGGGGGCATTCCTCAAAGCTCAGCGTCATCGCTGGGCTATAAGGAACGCCCCCTCTCTGTACTCGCTGTACTGTCAGAGGGGGTGTTCCTTACTGCCCGGCGATGACACTGAGCTATGAGGAACGCCCCCCCCCCAGCACAAGTCTATGGGTAAGTACTGTCAGGGAGGGCGTTCCTCACAGCCAAGCTAGACTGTCAGGAACGCCTTTCTAACAGTAAACCGTGAAACTAACACCGACGATATCTCTAGCCCCAGGGCAGATACCGGGAAAGCCGGCAGTGCGCTGAATTCAGCGCGCTGTCGGCTTTCTAGCGGTATGTAAAACAGCATATACATGAGGACGTGAAAGGTCCTCTTTAAGGAGTTTTCCAGCTCATTTTTAATGATGGTCTATCCTCAGAATAAAACATCAATAAGAGATAAGAGATTCCCCACTGATCAGCTGTATGAAGAGGCTATGGCACCTGTTTATATCACATGCTGTCTGTTTATAGTGACCGTGTGATGTCATTCCAGCCTTACAGATGTGTATAGGACAAGGCTGTAGTTACATTACATGGCCGCTATGAAAAGAATGACACTGTGTAAACAGAGAAGGGGTCATGGCGCTTGCACAGGTACCATGGTTCATTCAAACAGCTGATCCTGGGGTCCGGGGTATTGGAATTTTTTTTTCCTTTTTAATTAGGAAACACCTGGGCATTATTAATAAGGGGCACTATTTAAAGGGGAGCACAGGGAAGTTATTAACTTAAAGATACACTTGGGGGTATTATTCATTATGGGGGGTTATATTATATACAGTGCCTTGCGAAAGTATTCAGCCCCCTTGAACTTTTCAACCTTTTGCCACATTTCAGGCTTTAAACATAAAGTTATAAAATTTTTATTTTTTGGTGAAGAATCAACAAGTGGGACACAATTGTGAAGTGGAACGAAATTTATTGGTTATTTTAAACTTTTGTAAAAAATAAAAAACTGAAAAGTGGGGCGTGCAATATTATTCGGCCCCCTTGCCCATTCTTCCTTGGAAAACAGCTCGATCTCAGTGAGGTTGGATGGAGAGCGTTTGTGAACAGCAGTTTTCAGCTCTTTCCACAGATTCTCGATTGGATTCAGGTCTGGACTTTGACTTGGCCATTCTAACACCTGGATACGTTTATTTGTGAACCATTCCATTGTAGATTTTGCTTTATGTTTGGGATCATTGTCTTGTTGGAAGATAAATCTCCGTCCCAGTCTCAGGTCTTTTGCAGACTCCAACAGGTTTTCTTCCAGAATGGTCCTGTATTTGGTTCCATCCATCTTCCCATCAATTTTAACCATCTTCCCTGTCCCTGCTGAAGAAAAGCAGGCCCAAACCATGATGCTGCCACCACCATGTTTGACAGTGGGGATGGTGTGTTCAGGGTGTTGCTTTTACGCCAAACATATCGTTTTGCATTGTGGACAAAAAGTTCGATTTTGGTTTCATCTGACCAGAGCACCTTCTTCCACATGTTTGGTGTGTCTCCCAGGTGGCTTATGGCAAACTTTAAACAAGACTTTTTATGGATATCTTTGAGAAAAGGCTTTCTTCTTGCCACTCTTCCATCAAGGCCAGATTTGTGCAGTGTACAACTGATTGTTGTCCTATGGACAGACTCTCCCACCTCAGCTGTAGATCTCTGCAGTTCATCCAGAGTGATCATGGGCCTCTTGGCTGCATCTCTGATCAGTCTTCTCCTTGTTTGAGATGAAAGTTTAGAGGGACGGCCGGGTCTTGGTAGATTTGCAGTGGTCTTAAACTCCTTCCTTTTCAATATGATCTCTTGCACAGTGCTCCTTGGTATGTTTAAAGTTTGGGAAATCTTTTTGTATCCAAATCCGGCTTTAAACTTCTCCACAACAGTATCACGGACCTGCCTGGTGTGTTCCTTGGTCTTCATGATGCTCTCTGCGCTTTAAACAGAACCCTAAGACTATCACAGAGCAGGTACATTTATACAGAGACTTGATTACACACAGGTGGATTATATTTATCATCATCAGTCATTTAGGACAACATTGGATCATTCAGAGATCCTCACTAACTTCTGGAGTGAGTTTGCTGCACTGAAAGTAAAGGGGCCGAATAATATTGCACGCCCCACTTTTCAGTTTTTTATTTTTTACAAAAGTTTAAAATAACCAATAAATTTCGTTCCACTTCACAATTGTGTCCCACTTGTTGTTGATTCTTCACCAAAAAATTTAAATTTTATATCTTTATGTTTGAAGCCTGAAATGTGGCAAAAGGTTGAAAAGTTCAAGGGGGCCGAATACTTTCACAAGGCGCTGTATTTTATAATTGGGGTAGCAGCAGGATGCGTGTGCAGGTGAGGACAATATGGGTCAGGAAAAGCCTGGAAAAGTGAGGAGCCAAAGATGTCTGTGTTGCAAACTTTACAGAGACTGGAAGAAATGGTCATGGCCGTCCAGATGTAAGAGATGGGAAATGTGAAGGATTAGTCAGAGACGTCACCTGTAAGTCACTAAATGCTACTGCCCTGTATTCACCTAAATTGTCTGCAGAGCCCTGTGTAGAGCCGCTATATACCACTATACGCTCACCGTATACTGATAGTATCGGTATACGAACAAGTCCAAGTTGGGGGCCCACTTGGACATGTTCACCCCCCCCCCCCCCGTGCTGAACCCCTAGCTGCGCCTCTGAGTTTTGGCGGCGCAAGTGCACACAAAAACTTCAACTGTATCAGCATCTGCAGGACACCGATGCAGTTGAAAAACATGGTAGATCATGTATAGCTATACTATAACCTGTACATGTAGCAGTGAAGGGGTGAGCAGTACCTCTTCCTGCACACAGCCTGTGCGCATCTACTATTTTCTTGCCAGTGGTACCATAGAATAGGCGGTCAAGGTTCCAGGAGGAAAGTAGATGATGCGCACAGGCTGTGTGCAAGAGGAAGTCCCATCCGGAACCTTGAACCCTATTCTATGTTTCCAATGGAAAGAAAATAGAAGATGCGCACAGGCTGTGTGCAAGAGAAGATCCCGCCCACTACATCACTGATCTGTAAGTATAGTATAACTATACAGGGCAACAGAATATGGAATGGTATGTGGGGGAGGGGGACTATAACCTGTGGGGGGTGCAATTAGCTCACTATTACTGTAATAGTGCCCCCCATAAATAACAGCATTACTTTTGTGGGGGAGGGAAATATTACCTGTTGGGGGGAGGTGCTATTACAGCACTATTACAGTAATAGTGCCCCCCACAGGTGAGGAGGCTATTACCCATGGAGGAGGGCACTATTACATATGGGGTGGCCCTGCAACCCAAATCCTGCCCCCCAACCAGCGCCACCCTCCACACCTCACTGGGCCACAGTAAAATTGTTTTCACTGAAATTGGTCCTTGGTGAGAAAAAGGTTGGGGACCACTGTAGGCCACAGGCTTATAGTGGCTTGCAGCTTACAGGTTCCCTAGCGACAAGACGTCAGCATCCTGGTGCAATGATGCCGCTACATAGTGCCGCCTGAGCTGGGACATAGACGTGCCTGGCGGCAAGTCCGAGCAAGGGAATCTTAGGCAGGTGAGTATTATTGTTGTTTTTTTTTTTTGTTGGGGAGGGGGGAGGCCTTAAAAACATTAAGGGTCAATATCTATAAGGGGTCATTAGGGAAAGCAGGAGCATTATTAATATAAGGGCCATTATTATTACAAGGGGCATTATTAATATAAGGGGGCTATTGGGAGGCAGTATTTATGTAACGGTGTAAGAGGGTATTGGGCTATACTAATTTAAGGTGGGCATTATTGATTTAAAGGGGTTGTTCAGGAATTACAGTAATTGGGCAGTAGGTCAGGGAAGGTGAAACATAAAAAAAAACAACATACTCACCTGTCTCCAGCACTCTGATGCCCCCCACCGCTGTTAAGTAGAACGCCACCCACGGGCTTGTTCTGGCAGAAGTCCTCACCACACGTGACTGCTGAGGCCAATCAGTGGCCTCAGTAATCACAGAAAAAGGACCTGGGACGTCACCTCTGACGTATGCGAGTGACGTCCCGGGTCCTTTCCTGTGACAGCTGAGGACACATGTAGCAAGGACTTGTGCCAGAACAAGCCCCGGGGCGAAGCTGGACCTGAGAGCAACGGGGGGACACCGAAGCGCCGGGGACTGGAGAGTATGTTTTGTTTTTTGGTTTTTTTTTTTCTGTTTCACCTTCCCTGGCCTCCTGCCCAAGTTCTGCATTTCCTGGACAACCCCTGTAAGGGAATATACAGGAGAACTGTTAATTAGGGTGCATTATTAGCTGAGGTATTATTAATTTAAGCAGGCATACAGGAATATTTTTTGGGAGGACACAGGGGGCATTATTGATTTAAGGGGGCATACAGGAGTATTATTAATTGGGGGGGCACAGGGGCATTATTAATTGAGGGGCAGTATTAATTTAAAGGGTTGTGCCATGATAAATTTTAAAGCAGACAGCAGGAGAGTGTGATAATGTACATTCCCCCCTTCATGCACTGGGCTGTCTGTCACCGTTAGGGTGGGTTCACACCTGCGCTTGGTGTCCGTCCGTCGCCAATCCAGTGAAAATCTCGGCGAACTGGATTGGCGTCGGATACAGACCGGTCAGCGGCGCATTGGTTAAAAACCCATTCATTTGAATGGGTTTTTAAAGCAGTGCGCGGGTGTGCGCTTACACCCTCTTCGCTGCGAATGCTTTTTTTTTTCGTCGGAAACAAAGTCGGACACGCAGGACTTCGTGTCCGACGAAAAAAAAAAGGATTGGCAGCGCAGAGGGTGTAAGTGCACACCCGCGCACTGCTTTAAAAACCCATTCAAATGAATGGGTTTTTAACCAATGCGCCGCTGACCGGTCTGTATCCGACGCCAATCCAGTTCGCTGAGATTTTCACTGGATTGGCGACGGACGGACAGCAAGCGCAGGTGTGAACGAAGCATTACTTGTATACAGAGCGGCTGCAGAAAGATGTCACAACGGCGGAACCGCAGCGGCCCAACACTATGTACTGCTGTACTGTAGAGAGAAGTGATTGGCTGTACCAGTCTCGTCAACTTGACATCAGTGCTGCATCCGCTCCTTATACAAACAGTGCAGTGAAGGTGATGGCTGGCCCAGGGCAGGGACAGAGGGGAGGATGCAGGTAAGTGTCAGTGCATTTTTATTTACAACAACTGTCCTGCTGCCTGCATTAATATTTCTGATCCCAAACAATCCCTTTAAGGGGCACAAAGGGGCATTGTTAATTACATACATAATTCGGGTATCAATCATTTGCAAGGGGATTTTTATATCATCTATTTTATAATAGGGGGTAGCAGCAGGATGGGTAATTTGTATAGGCAAGGAAAATGTGAGTCATGTGTCTGGAAAAGTTAGGAGCCAAAGATGTCTGTGTTGCAACCTTTACAAAGACAAGTTGCGGCTGGAAGAAGTGGTCTAGGTGGAGGAGACGAGAAATGTGAAATATTACAGTTAGAGAAGTCACCTGTAAGTCACAACATTTCCCTGTACTGCATTTACTTCAACTGTATGCAGAGCCCTGTGTACAGCCAGTATCTATCACTCTATGGTCACCGTAAAGTGATAATATCGGTATAACCAAGTAGGGGGCCCACTTGGATATGTTTGCCCCCTCTGTGCCGAATCCCTAGCTAGGGACAGGGGCTGGGTCAAGTTTAGGACTCACTGTCTCTGTCATTCCCTTTCTCCCAGGTCTAAGCAGCAGCCACTGGGGAATTTCTCAACAGGCAATTCCCTAACAGTATATTTCATTATCTTTACTATTGCCATCCAATATCTCCTCAGTCCATAGTAAATGAATAAGTCTCCAGGGCCAATAAAACATTTAGAGTGTGTCACTCAAATGCATCTTATATAACCTATATGGGGTATAATAAACTGTGTATGATATGAAGTTGTGAAATTCTCTGTGCAAGGTAAAGAGATACATCCACAATTGCCCTCAAAATACACCAAGTGGTTTCTAGAGTCCAACCCTAAACATACATCCTTCTTTTTCTTTATATCATGTAACAACACATCTCTCTCAGACCTAATGAAGTTTCATAAGACTATGTTCAAATCTACGCCAGAGTCTCTATTGGAAACTCTGTCACCGTGTCTGCCTGTAAATCCGTCGGACATCACGTTGAACCACTTTTTTACAGTCCGCTTAACTGTTGTTTTGGTCGATTAGAGTCCCCTCATTCCTTGATGTCACAAGGGAGAAAAAAAAAGATATGCACACGGTACACAACCTCGTTTTTTGGCTCCCACTCAGTATATGCCCCCCATTTTTTGGCCCCCTAACAGTATATGACCCCATTTTTTGACCCCCAACAATATATAACCCGCCCCTCCCACAGTATATGTCCTCCTTTTTCCCACCCACAGTATTTGACCCCCATTTTTTTCCCCCACAGCATATGACCCCTTTTTATTGCCCCATCTAGTATATGACTCCCCACAGTATATGGTCCACCTTTTTTATTTCCCCCAAACAGTATATGACCCCTTTTTTATGCCGCCCCACCAAGTTTATGAATGGGGGCGGTATTCTTTTTTTCATTATTGCAATAATTATTTTTAATTATTGTAATAAGAAGTGGCGGATACTTTTTACTCATCCATCCATGCTCCTTTGCTGCCGCCTCCAGGGTGCACTCTAGTCGACATTGAAGAATGCCAGGATGCTGGGCATGGCATCCTGGAGTCCTTCAGCGTTGTGATGTAAGTGCAGTGCCGCCTAGAGGGGTGTGGACAGGTGAGTAAAAAAATATTGCCACTTCTTATTGCAATAATACAATAAGTAGTGGCCAATTAGAAGAAATGCAGCCCCCCAGTTTATTCTATGAAGCGACCTGAGGTGCGCCACTTCCTGGAGGTGTAGTTAGCAAGCAGACATTGTCTCTCGCTCCTTGTGACCACTTAGGTTAATTTGCATATCACTTTTTATACTTTCAAACATTTATGAAAAGGAATGGAAAGATCTTTATTTGATCCTGCACATGATGGGGCCAGTTTATGGGAAGAAAAAAAAAAACATCTGACAGGTTCCTTTTAAGCTTTCCTGCCTTGAATATGTCCTGTAAAATCACAATATCCTTACACCGACAGTTTATTTCCCAGTCCTCAGCAATTGCCACACCTGTGAACCGAGAGCAAGGCAGGTGGTTTGGACTCCGCAACCAGAAATGAACGCACACGCGGTAGTTCAAGAAAAAAATATATATTTACTATAAGTTAATAAAGGCTAGTTAAAGGTAAAATGACAGGGCTAAAGACAAGCAAAATATACAATATAGCATGAACAATTTCAAGGCAAATTCTGCAATGGTTTCTACTTTTACTCTGTCCACTTCTGCAGTATGGACACTGAATGAACAATATACTCAAAACTATCCCTAACTGACCCTGACTTCACATTTGGGTGCACCCCCTTTTCCCCAGTGGTCCAGGTGGACCGCTTACAGTCCGTAGAAGCGCGCGGTGGGGCCCAAAGTCGGTCCTTTCTTTTATAGTGAAGCGTCCTCTCCTCACGGTTATCAGGATCTTGGGAGAAATGAAGTCCTCTTTAACAGACAGGGAAACCAACTGAATGCAATGTAATCCAACAGCAGATTCCACTCAGCACACTGACAGTCCTGCCGAATCCATACACTGAGCTGGGATGTAAGCCGGGATTTAGCAGGTGCCGTCCAGTACATCAACAGCACTGCGAGTCTCTATCTGTGGTATCCATATACACAGTCACAATGTCAGTCTCACTGATCAGCCACTGAGCACAGTTCCTTTCACGTGGACTCACTAGTCCTGTTGTCTCTTTACACTCTGTTTGTCTCTGGACCAAGATACAGCTTAGCTGTACAGAAAAATCTCCACACCAGTTCAATACAACACTTGCCAAGATGGCTGCTGCTCTCTGTCTCGTCACTTCCTGCTTCTCTGCTCACACTCTGTCTGCAGAACAGGCAGGCTGACATAAAAGGGGGGGGGGTCTCACTCCAGCATCATGTCACAATTACAATGGCTGCTGTCTTAAAGGAACAGAATCACAGAAATACATTCAACATTAACAGTTTATACAGACAAATGAAGCTTAAGACAACATTGGCTGTCTCTTACATATTCCCCCCCACTTTAAGAGTGGCAGTCCCTGCCTATGACTGTATATCCAGAGGGTTGTACTTTTATGCACAGGGTGGTAGTATACCGATGTATGGCAGGCCAAACAAACTCATCCTGCGCATACCGAACAGGGGGAATACCAGCATTTGGCCTAGTGGTCCGTCTGAGGACCGGTGGTATATTATGGGGTGCTGCAGCTATGGGCTGAGAAGGACCAGCGGATTCCGCACCAGAGGGGGCACAGGCCGGAGATAGAGTAGTCACAGGTGGAACATCCCCAGGAGCAGGGATCGGCCAACAATCATCCTCCTCGTCGGAGGCCCATTCCGCACCTCCATTCTCTGACTGTGGGAGCTCATTCACATTGGCAGGCCCATCGTGATTTGTCCCTTCAGAATGACACAGGCGCAACATATTTCGGTGAAGTACTCGAACACAATCAGTTCCTTCTTTCTGGACCTGGTACACTGGCCCATTCGCATACTTGCGGCCAACAACACGATACGGCAAAGCCTCCCATCTGCTTTCCAATTTCCCTTGGGGTTTCTTGACACGAACTAGCACCAGGTCGCCTGGTTGCAATGGTGCTTCTTGCACTGGGGTCTTATCAGGATGGGGATGTTCTTGCAGGCGCTGCCGCACCAATCGATGGATCGTCTCAAGTCTCTGCCGATGCGCCCGCACCCAAGAGGTTGGATCCCTCGGAGGGAACCCATCCACATCATTCAACTGTAATTCTCCTATGCTTCGCCCAGACCGCCCAAAGAGAAGTGTATAAGGAGAGTACCCCGTTGTAGAATGGACCTGATTGTTATAGGCCCACACCATTTCAGACAAGAACTGAGGCCACTGTAACTTCTTGTCTTCCTCCAGAGTCCGCAGCATCTGTAGCAGAGTTCTGTTGAATCTTTCACAGGCCCCATTTCCCTGAGGGTGGTATGGAGTCGTGTGCGACTTCTTTATCCCGTAGATACGTTGAACTTCTTTCATTACGTGTCCCTCAAAGCAGGCGCCCTGGTCGGAGTGGATGCGTTGGGGGCACCCATATACTCGAATGAAATCTTGGCACAGAGCACGAGCTGCTGACTCAGCTGTCTGGTCCTTGGTGGCGGTTACCACCGCAAATTTGGTGAAGTGATCCACCATTACGAGGCAATACTGGTGTCCGCTATTGGATGGGCCCACCATTAGATAGTCTATCATGACGATTTCTAAAGGTTCCTGGGTCACGATGGTTTGCAGGGGAGCTCTCTGTTCTATTGCCTTATGGATCTCACAAGTTCGACAGCTGCGGCATACTTCTTCGACCATTTGACGAAGACCAGGGCAGTAAATCAGTCGCTGTAACCAACGAAAGGTCTTCTCATGACCAAAATGTCCATTCTTATTATGAGCCTCAACTGCCAAGGAGCGAGCCAGTTCACTAGGCACCACAATTTGGTATCGAATGTCGATCTCAGAAGGTAAATAGACCTTTCGGCATAGCACTCCATTTTTCATCTCCAACTTTTCCCACTGACTCAAAACAGATAATATCTCACGTGTCAGTCGTTCTCTTTCCTCTCTACAGGGCTTCTGGCCTTTCTCAACACACTTGATCATCTGCGCCAGCCCCTCATGGGTCTGTTGTATCTGTGCCCATTCCTGTCGTGAGGGACCAAAGAAAGGAGCCATTTCAGTCCCCTCCATCTCAAACTGATTAGTGGCGGTCAAGGCCTGTGAAAATCTGCTGAAATCGGGCACCTCCACATGCTCCAACTCATGATCCACGTCTTCTGTGGGGGTCTGGGCAGTTACCCTAGAAAGTCCGTCAGCATTCTGGTTCTCTGTCTTGGACCGATACTTAATGTGGTAATTGAATGTAGACATTCGGGCTATCCACCTCTGCTCTAACGCCCCGAGCTTGGCATTTTCCAGGTGAGCTAGTGGGTTGTTGTCAGTCAGTACTAAAACTTCAGCACCGGTCAAATATTCAGAGAATTTCTCGGTCATGGCCCATACCAGTGCCAACAGCTCCAATTTAAATGAACTATAATTCTCGGGGTTTCTTTCAGAATCTCTCAAAGACCGGCTGCCGTACGCTATGACCCTCTCCTGGCCATCCTGAAGCTGGGAAAGCACTGCTCCAAGACCATACAGGCTTGCATCTGTATATAGCTGGAACGGCAAGTGGTAATCAGCATATGCCAAGATTGGGGCTGTTGTCAGTGCATCCTTCAATGCCTGGAAGGCTTGTTCCTGTTCAGGTCCCCACTTCACGGACCGGTTCTTTGGACCACCGGATGTGCCTCGTAGGAGAGCATTAAGTGGTGCTGCTACCTTGGCGAAATCCTTAATAAACCGTCGATAGTAACCGGCTACTCCAAGGAACGCCCTCACTTCTCGCAGGGTAGTCGGTATCGGCCAATCTTGAACAGCCGCTATCTTGTCTCTTGATGGTCTCACCCCTTCTCCTGATACGCGGTGACCCAAGTAATCAATTTCAGATTGGAACAACCGACATTTACTGGGTTTCAATTTGAGCCCATGTTCCCGCAATCTTCGAAATACTTGCCCCAACTGGTGGAGATGGTCTTCAAAGGTCGCAGAATACACTATAATGTCATCCAAGTAGATGAGAGTGAACTCAAAGTTGAAGTCACCGAGACATTTCTCCATCAACCGCTGAAACGTTCCGGGTGCATTTGTCAACCCGAAGGGCATCCGGTTAAATTCGTATAGTCCCATGGGCAAGATGAATGCCGTCTTCTCCTTGTCTTTTGTGGCCATCGGCACCTGCCAATACCCACTAGCCAGATCTAGTGAGGAGAAGTACCGGGCTCTCCCTAGCGCTGAGAGGGACTCCTCAATCCGTGGCAAGGGGTAGGAATCTCGTACGGTGCAAGCATTTAACTTCCGATAGTCTACGCAAAATCGGATGGACCCATCTTTTTTTCTTACTAACACCACAGGAGCCGCCCAGGGACTCTGGCTTTCTTGGATGATCCCACCCTGTAGCATCTTAGCTAACAGTTCTTTCACTTCCTGATACAACTGTGGAGGAATTTGTCGGTAGCGCTCTCTAATTGGAGGGGTGTCTCCTGTGGGAATCTCATGGTAGATCCCTGTGGTACATCCAAAATCTTCAGCATACCGTGCAAAGGTGGCTTGGTTCTCCCACAACAGCTCATCTACCTTCTGCACCCATTCCAGAGAACATGAACTTACATCCATCTTCATCTGTTCTCGAATTGCACAGCCATTCCATTCAGAGGTGGGTTCCTCATCTTCTCCCATGGACACAGTTACGGTCCACTCATCCCTTTCAGTCGGCTTCAGCTGCATTGGAGTTACTTTCCTTACTTCCTCCGGAGTCACATAGATGTTAGCCAGCAGCCTCCCTGGGGTCAGGTCCACACTCTGGTCCTGAGTGTTTACACATCGAAGTGGTACTCTTCCATTGCGAACTATTGCCAAGGAACGGGCCACTAGCGGATCAACACCTCCTTCGGCTGCCTGCAGTGGTTCTACCAACACAGCTATGCCCTCTAGTTTCCGACAGGTGCCTACGGGCATGGACACTATTGTCTCCCGACTGGGTGGCAGTGTAACTTTTGTATGCAAAGGAACTGAAATTCGAGCCAGAGGACGCTGTGCATCTGAACTTTTCTGTAAGCCACATGTCCGGATCAGCCGCTGGAAAGCTGTTTGAGTAGGCCGATGGGTGGTGGTTTCTTTCCAATAACCGTGACCTTTCTTTTCAAAGAGGATCTGATCTAATTCTTTTAACACATTCATCCCCAAAATGACAGGGACCTTTACTTCATGTGACTCCTGTACCACCACAATGCCTTTCCTACCTAGATCTTGGCCACATACCCGGACATTCATCCAGGCCACTCCCACGACCGGAACTGGTAACTGGTTAGCTGCGACCACTCGTACGAATGTATGGGGATCATATTTCACATGTTGCCGGAAGTACCGTTCATAACAGTCTCTACTCAAGGTCGTTACTTGGGAACCCGTGTCAATCATCCCGGTAACCGGAATACCCTCCATTTCCACCTGTATGACAGGACTTGCAGCGATCAGGTCATCATCAGGGCATTCTCCCCACATAGTCTCCTTGTCAGTCTCCCCTACTACACGCCCTTCAGCAGCAGGGGACTTCAGTTTAACGGCGGTCTCTCATAAGTTTGTCGCTGCTCTGGACATCTAGCAGCAACGTGGCCCATCCGTCCACACTCCCAGCAGCGTATCCCCCGTCGTTCTGGCCATCTGTTTGGGCCCCTTCGGTAAGCCCCTTCGATTTCTCCTGAGCACTGCACTAAATGATTTGGACCCCTTCGGTAGGTCCTATCCTCACCTCTCCAGCGGGGTGGTGGGTGATTCTGACTTGCTGGGTGTGGATGGCTCCCCCTTTCATCTCCAGTCTTCTGGAAGTCTGCAATTTTCATAGACTGCTCATCACAACGAGTGTGCAAGTGTTCCATTTGTTCTTGCAGTTTCTGCATTACTGTGAGAATTTCTTTAACCGTCCCTTTTTCTACTGTCTCTGAGCCAGAACTAGCCCCCTGTGACAAAGTAACTCCAACTGCGGTCTGGGGCTTCGGGAACATACTATTGGCACGGGAGATGGCCTCTACCTGTACATCATGGAACTTAGCATCAGTCTCTCGTCGTATAAAATCCTGCATAGTCACAGTTAAACTGCCGTCACGTATCCCCAGGACAAACTGGTCACGGAGAGTCCGATCAGGGTTACAGAAGGCTGGCGAGCCCCCTCTTTCCTTCCTTTGAATATCTCGGAGCAGTTCTTGTAGGGCATTTGCATATTGGGGAAGGCTTTCATTCTCCTGTTGTACCCTCTGGAAGAACCGAGCCTGCAGAGACCCCAGCAATGCAGTTTCTCCATAGATGGTTTCTAGAATCTGGACTACTTGCTCAAATGTCTGCCTTTGTTCAAATGGCCTCAGTATCACCGTGGTCTTAGCATCCCCTTGTAATGTCAATATTGCTAGCTCTACTAGTACTTCTGGTGTGGTCTGGTACATTCGCTGTATCATTCGTATCTGTTCCACCCACATACTCACTGACATATTATTGCCATCAAATTTAGCTAACTGACTCATTATAGCCCCTGCTGGCATTCTTCCTCCAGCACCATTCTCCCGAACGGGTGCGTCACCGTCCATTCTGGTAAGCGGATCCTGCCGACTACGCCAATTTGTGAACCGAGAGCAAGGCAGGTGGTTTGGACTCCGCAACCAGAAATGAACGCACACGCGGTAGTTCAAGAAAAAAAATATATATTTACTATAAGTTAATAAAGGCTAGTTAAAGGTAAAATGACAGGGCTAAAGACAAGCAAAATATACAATATAGCATGAACAATTTCAAGGCAAATTCTGCAATGGTTTCTACTTTTACTCTGTCCACTTCTGCAGTATGGACACTGAATGAACAATATACTCAAAACTATCCCTAACTGACCCTGACTTCACATTTGGGTGCACCCCCTTTTCCCCAGTGGTCCAGGTGGACCGCTTACAGTCCGTAGAAGCGCGCGGTGGGGCCCAAAGTCGGTCCTTTCTTTTATAGTGAAGCGTCCTCTCCTCACGGTTATCAGGATCTTGGGAGAAATGAAGTCCTCTTTAACAGACAGGAAGACCCCCCCCCCCCGCTCTAACTGAATGGTATCCATAACAAGCAATGTCAGTCTCCCTGACCCCCGCCTTCCGCCCCTCCCTTTCTCTTCCCCCTCTTTCCCTCTTTTTTTTTTTTTTTTTTTTTTCCCCCCTCTTCCCCCTTGCAGCAGAGTGGAGCGGAGAAGCAGGAAGGACGGACAGAGAGCGCAGCCACAGCAAGGGTAGAACGGGGGAGATTCGACAGCAAGCGATCTGGCCAGAGACAAACAGAGGAGAGACAACAGGACGGAGCCACGGAAGGAACGGCCAGGGCGATCAGGAGACGACAGGACGGAATGGAACCACAGAAGAGACCGCAGGCGGAGACGGACAGCACCGCAAACCCCGGCACACCCAGCCAGGAGGACGGCAGGACGTCAGTGGCGAGGGAATCGCTGTTGGATTACATGCAACTGGGTTTCCCTGTTAAAGAGGACCATCCCCAAGATCCGATAACCGGAGGAGGGACGCGCAAAAAGAAAGGACCGACGGGCCCACGCGCGCCACGGACGAAGCGGCCACCGGACCACGGGGAAAAGGGGGCACCCAAAGTGATGTCAGGGCAGTAGGGATAGTTGAGAATGTTCATTCAGTGCCAACGCAGAAGGACAGAGAAAAGAGAAACCAGCAGAAGCGAAAGTCATGCATATGATATTTGCTGTCTTATCCTGTCATTTACCTCAAAAGCCATAACATAGAAAATAATCCGAACCCGGGGGCAGGGGGGACAAACCACCGCCGCCCGGACAAAGGGAGGGCAGGACCGCACCAGAAGGAGGGAGCACCCGGGGAGAAGGGCGGAGGAAGAAGAGCAGGGGCAAAGAGCAGAGCAAAGATGGCAAAAAGTCAGGAGAGGGGGGAACAGAACGAAGAACAGCGAAGACAGACCGCACCAGAAGACAGAGAGCAGCAAAGACAACAAGGGGAGCAAGACACGGGAAGAGGCCAGAACAAAGGAGACAGAGCAAGTAGCCAGATCTAGAAACCAAGGAGAAACGCATGCTGGGGCCGAGGCCGGTCTCCAGAGGGTACAACAGGAGAAGAAAGCCTCCCCAATAGAAAGCCCACAAGAACGCCCGAGATATCAAGGAAGGAAAGAGGGGGCGCCAGCCCGAACCCGAGGACTCTCCGGACCAGTGCCTGGGGAACGGACGGCAGAACGGACAGCAGGATAGACGAGAGACGAGCTAAACCAGATGACAGGAGAGGCCACTCCCGGCAAAGATGGCCCGAGGCCCCAGACCGCAGGGAGACTTTGCACAGGGGGCAGCGGCCAGAGACAGAGAAAAGGGGACGGAAAGAAATTCTCACAGTAAGCAGAAACGCAAGAGCAAAGGAACACGCACACCGGGATGAACACAGAAAGCAGACCCAGAAAACGGAGGGAAAGGGGAGCCGCCAACCCAGAAAAAGAAACCCACCACCGCTGGAGGGAGAGGATAGGACCACCGAAGGGGCCAAACAGAAGCAGGCCAGGGAAAGAAGGGGCACGAAGGGGCCAAACAGAGGAGAAGACGGGGAAGCGCGGGAGGGGAGGAGGGCCACGGCGCAGAGCCAGAGCAGGAAACAGAGAGACGGAAACGAAGCCCCGGCGAGGGCGGAGAGGGGAGACGACAAGGAGACAGGGGGGAAGAAGATGACCGAGCGCAAGCCGAACAGGGGAATGGAGGGACCGGACCGGGAGAGACACGGGCCCAAGAACGACCGAGAGAGACGAGAAGGACCCAGCAACAGGAAAAGATCCCCAACAGAGAGGGGAGCAACCAGACCAGCCAGCGGGGAGGGCCGGAGAAGCCGGGAGTGGCCAAGACGGGAGGAAAGGCAGGGGGACAGGAGCACAGAAGAAAGGCCCGCATTGGGGATGAAGGTAAAAGAAAGACAGATCCCGAAAGAAAGGACGGAGGAAAGAAACCACCACCCAGGCCACCAAAAGCCCAGGGCGAGGAAGGGACAGAAAAGGGGGAGGCCGGGAAAGTCCGAACAAAGACACGCCACCCAGCGGGAGAAAAGGCAGCGAGGCACCGGGAAACAGAGGGAAGCGGGGAGAACCACGAGGAGCGAAGGAGGGGACGCAGGGCCCGTCCGGCAAAGGCAAGGAAGAGACCACGAGGAAACACCAGGACAGAGGGGACCGACCCAGGGAGGCGCGGCAACACAGGACCCGGAGGAAGAAGGAAAGAACCCAAGAGCGAAGCCGACGAGGGGAGGGACGAACGGCCATGGGAGAAGATGAGGAACCCACCCTGAATGGAATGGGGAACGAGAACAGAGAAGATGGAGAAGTCAGTCCGGAAGGGAGAAGAAGAGAACGGGGGGAAGAGCCGCCCACGGAGCGAAGAGGAGACCACAGGGACACCAGAGATCCCACAGGAGACACCCCCAAGAGAGCGCACCGACAAATCCCCACAGGACAGGAAGTAAAAGAACGAGCAAGATGCACAGGGGGGATCACCAAGAAAGCCAGAGTCCCGGGAGCCCGTGGGAGAAGAAAAAGAGGGCACCGAGGAGACAGGAAGAAACGCGACCGAGAGATTCCACCCCGCCACGGAGAGGAGCCCAGCGCGGGGAGAGCCCGGACCCCCACAGACGGCAGTGGGAGGCAGGGCCGAGGACAAAAGACAAGGAGAGAGGACAGCAGGGACAAGAAAACCGGAGCCCGGGGACAAAGCACCCGGAACGCAGCGGGAGGAGAAAGCGGGACCAACGAGTCACCCACACGGATGACAAAGGCGGACCGAAGACCACACAGTGGGGAAGAGAAGAGGGGACAGGGCCAAAGAAACCCAGAAAGCGGGCCAAGAAAGAACGGGACCGCGAAGGAGAAGGGGGAGAACAAGAGACAAGAAGGGCGAAGAGGCCAAACGACACCCGGGAAGGAGGGGGGAGGGGACAGAGGAAAGGAGAAGGAGAGACAAAGCCAGGGCACACCGGGGCCAAAGAACCGGCCGGAAGTGGGGACCGAACAGGAAAAGTTCCAGGCATTAAAGGAGCACTGACAACAGCCCGAATCGGCATAGCGATACCACTGCCGCAGCTGAGGATGTAAGCCTGATGGTCTTGGAGCAGGTGCTGTCCAGTTCAGGATGGAGGAGAGGGCAAGGAGGAGCCGGCGAGAGAGAAAGAAACCGAGAAAAGTCAAAGTGGAGCGGGCACGGAGGGCCAGACCGAGAAAGAAAGACCGGGCGAAGAGACGAGACAACAACCCACAGCCACCGGAAAAGAAGCGGGGGAGAGCAGAGGGGAGCCCGAAGACAAGCAAACGCAAAGTACGGCAAGAAGGAAAGAAGGACGGGCCAGGGAACGCCAGACCCCCACAGAGACGGGACAGAGGGGCAGGGGGGCCGAAGCAGACAAGGCCGACCGCCACAACAGGGAGGAGGGGAGAGGCCGGTCCCCACGACAGGAAGGGAAGAACAACAGACCCAGAGGGGCGGACAGAGATCAAGGGGGAAAGGCAGAAGCCGAGAGAGGAAGGAAGACGACACGGGAAGCGAGTCAGGGGAAAGGGGAGAAAAGGAGGCAGCCGAAAGGCAACCCGGGACACGAACCAAAGGGGCCAGGAAGGCGCCGGGCAGGAGGCCAATAAGAAGGACAGGCAGAGAAGACCGGGACAGGACGACGCCCGGCCGCAAAGGGAAGAAGAGGAGCGGAACGGAGATCCAAAGGCAAAGAAAGGAGCTCCCCGAAACCAGGACCCAGGAACCAGAAACGTCAGATAGACTATCAAGGGGGCCCAAAAGGGACACCAGAGGAAGGGGATCACCACCAAAGGGGGAACGCACCAAGGACCAGACAGCGAGAGCAGCGGCGGAAGATTAGAGAAGGGGCCCAAACGCACCACCCGACCAGGGGCGCGAGGGACACGAAGAAAGAAGAACGAAGGGAAAGAAGGAACGACCCAACCACCCCAGGGAAAGGGGCCGGAAAGATTCAACAGAACGAAGAGGGGACCGGAGGAAGACAAGAAGTACAGTGGCCTCAGGCGAAAGGGGGGCCAAACAACAGGTCCAAAAGGGGACTCTCCTTATACACTCTCTTTGGGCGGTCTGGGCGAAGTGAGGAGAAAAGGGAGAGGGATGGGCCCCGAGGGATCCAACCCTGGGGCGGGCGCAGGCAGAGACGAGACGATCCAGAGGGGGCAGCGCGCAAGAACATCCCCACCGATAAGACCCCAGGCAAGAAGCACCAGCAACCAGGCGACCGGGCTAGTTCGTGTCAAGAAACCCCAAGGGAAAGGAAAGCAGATGGGAGGCTTGCCGACGGTGTGGCCGCAAGATGCGAATGGGCCAGTGTACCAGGTCCAGAAAGAAGGAACGATTGTGTTCGAGTACTTCACCGAAAATGTTGCGCCTGTGTCATTCTGAACGGACAAATCACGATGGGCCGCCAAGTGAATGAGCTCCCACAGCAGAGAATGGAGGGGGAATGGGCCTCCGACGAGGAGGAGAGGGCGATCCCGCTCCTGGGAATGTTCCACCTGTGACACTGTACTCCGGCCGTGCCCCCCGGTGCGGAATCCGCTGGTCCTCCAGCCCAAGCTGCAGCACCCCAAATATACCACCGGTCCCAGACGGACCACTAGGCCAAATGCTGGTATCCCCCTGTCGGTATGCGCAGGATGAGTTTGTTTGGCCTGCCATACATCGGTATACTACCACCCTGTGCATAAAAGTACAACCCTCTGGATATACAGTCATAGGCAGGGACTGCCAATCTTAAAGTGGGGGGAATATGTAAGAGACAGCCAATGTTGTCCTAAGCTTATTTGTCTGTATAAACTGTTAATGTTGAATGTATTCTGTGATCTGTTCCTAAGACAGCAGCCATTGTAATTGTGACATGATGCTGGAGTGAGACCCCCCCATGTCAGCCTGCCTGTTCTGCAGACAGAGTGTGAGCGGAGAAGCAGGAAGTGACGAGACAGAGAGCAGCAGCCATCTTAGCAAGTGTTGTATTGAACTGGGTGGAGATTTTCTGTACAGCTAAGCTGTATCTTGGTCCAGAGACAAACAGAGGTAAAGAGACAACAGGACTAGTGAGTCCACGTGAAAGGAACTGTGCTCAGTGGCTGATCAGTGAGACTGACATTGTGACTGTGTATATGGATACCACAGATAGAGACTCGCAGTGCTGTTGATGTACTGGACAGCACCGCTAAACCCCGGCACACCCAGCTCAGGAGGACGGCAGGACTGTCAGGTGCTGAGTGGAATCTGCTGTGGATTACATGCAATCATGGGTTTCCCTGTTAAAGAGGACTTCATCTCCCAAGATCCTGATAACCGTGAGGAGAGGACGTCGCATAAAAGAAAGGACCGACGGGCCCCACCGCGCGCCACGGACGTAAGCGGTCCACCGGACCACTGGGGAAAAGGGGTGCACCCAAAGTGATGTCAGGGCAGTTAGGGATAGTTTTGAGTATATTGTCATTCAGTGTCCATACTGCAGAATTGGACAGAGTAAAAGTAGAAACCATTGCAGAAGCCGAAAGAGATATGTATATGGCCTGTATTTACTAAAAGCCATACAAGTAAAAAACCGGGGGGGGGGTTTGTTTTGGGGGGGGGGGGCGACCCGCGGGGTGGGGGGGGGGGTGCGGGAGAGGGGGGGGGGGGTGGGGAGAAAAATCACAGGGGGGGATACAACACTTGCCAAGATGGCTGCTGCTCTCTGTCTCGTCACTTCCTGCTTCTCTGCTCACACTCTGTCTGCAGAACAGGCAGGCTGACATAAAAGGGGGGGGGCACGTCCAGCATCATGTCACAATTACAATGGCTGCTGTCTTAAAGGAACAGAATCACAGAAATACATTCAACATTAACAGTTTATACAGACAAATGAAGCTATAAGACAACATTGGCTGTCTCTTACACACCCACTGGTCTCTAATTCCTAGTCCTGACTGAGAAGGAAATGTCTTCACAAGCCACCGATACAATAAGTGATTGGGAGGTGGGAATGGGAACAGCACCAGGAACAGTAAAGTGCTATGCCATAAAAAAAAAAAAAAAAAATCTCAATCTATCTATCTACACACTTAAAAAGCCCTTTGCTGTAAAAGGATTAATTAAGTTAGTATTTTTTTTTTGCTCTAAATTCTGTGTTGGAATTGGCACCCAGCATGCTATTAATAATGTACAATACATCCTTTTAATTACTTTTTAATTACTTTCCTGCAGTCTCCTAATAAGTTTTACTAGTCAAATAGAATGAACAGGAAATTGGAGCATTGTACAAAACTTTAACAATAAAATAAGATTAATAATTTATGCACTACTTAGTAGTATACAAAAGGCTTTCAGAGAGTGGATCGTATATAGAGACACCTTCGATGGCCAGACATCTCACTGTGCAAGTGACGCTAGGTTCACACCTGTGTTCGGGTTTCCGTTCAGGGGGTCCGCTTGGGGACCGCCCACCTCGAACAGAAACATAATCCGCTTAAAAAAGCAGGTTACCCGCGGACCCCATAGACTATACCCGCATGCAGCGCTTTTCTCTCTGCATTTTTTTTAAACGGGTTCGGGGATGGAAACCTCGAAAAGAGACCGAGCGCAGATGTGAACCCAGCCTGACAAGAAGACATCTTTTGCGAATCAAGGAAAGGCAGCTTTATTTATCAATACTGAACATAAGTCAATAAATAATGTTGGAAATCCATTGGAAAGTGGTGATAAATTTACCAGATTAATTGAACTTTTTCCTGATTTCCTGCCCTGATCATAGTTGCCAAAGGTGGCTGTTCCAAATGTCACAACTGCAAATCCTATGGAGGTGGGCAGAGACTATATTTACAATTCTGATGGTCTTTATGTCACTGCCAATTACAATCCCCATTAAGAAAAGGCAGCTTATATTGTTGATGGAACCATAAAGATGTTTCTTAGCATTTGCTATGGCTAAGGGGCAGTATGTCCTGAAACACGTAAGAGAATGGAACTGGGACTTTTGTAATTCTCTGTTACTCTTTTTAACCCATGGATATTAAAAGTTAATTCTTATTAGACATATTTTTTGGATTTGTTTTTCGTTGGTTGCTGGAGGCCCTACTACTCTCCTCCCTGGTCGGCCATTTTTGCTCAACTCCTGATGAAAACTGACTTCCAGTCACTTGTTGCAGAAGTCACAGAGACTTGTGGCGCAGAAATCTCCCTCTCACTCTTGGGGGGATTCGCTTTACTATAGCCATTTGGGTCACTTGTGTTAGATTGTTCCCTCTCATGTCCTGGAATTCCTCGATGATCTCCTTCCTGTACAACCCACTCCTCCTGGAAAGACTGTCTTCTTCCATGGTTCGTTCATGGTCTAGAGCTGGTCTATTCCGATTAGCTGACATAGTTCACACGTGGACGTTGGCGCTTAGGCCCTTTGACTACCTCTTGCCGGAGCTGAACATCCCTTGGACTGAGTGGTTTCATTACCGTCAAATTTCACACTTTACATCCACTATGTTTGGCTCTTTGAGGGTCCCAACCCCCCCAATGACATTTGAGAGAATATGCAAGGCGGGCACCTCCACAAAGGGCTTAATGACCACTATTTACCAACTTTTATCCTGTCCAGAGGGGACATCCCCCCAATACATAGATATATGCTTAGATGGGAGGAAGCACTGGGCTGTCTGGTTTCTTCTGCCCAATGACAAACTATTTGGTCACGTGCTGAAAAATCCTTGACTTTTGTGACATCAGGGAGATACAGTACATGCTCCTTATGCATTGGTATCATACTCCTGCTTTGCTGCACTCCCTGAATCCCACAATTCCACAGGTATGCTGGAGATGCCACTCTGCTGTGGGCATGCTCTACCACATCTTCTGAACCTCTCCTCTGATATGTGCCTTTTGGGGGGGGGGGGGGGGGTTAGGGGAGTCACTTGACCCTTTGACGTATTTGCTCAATTTGCCTCCCAGACAGATGAGCAAGAGGTCTGCTTGAGTATTTTTATATCTTTGCACAGTGTAAGGGAATTGCTAGTTGTGCAATTCCCTAGTGCTGCTGCTGAAACAAGGAAGAAGGGAAAGACAGAGACAGTGAGCCCTAAACTTGACCCAGCCCCTGTCCCTACCTCACTGCTACAACTGGCCTAATGACTGGGACAACTGGGCGGCAAACCCTTCTCTGAATAAGTGTACACAGAACAGGACAAGCTAAAACAACACAGAAGCAGAGTCAGCAAGCCAAGGTCAAACCAGAGAGACAAACAGTACCAAATCGAAATCCAAAAGAGTAGTAACAAGGGAAGCCAAAGGTCAGAAGTCAGTAATGCAAAAATAGCAAGAGAAGTGCTTAGCAAGGACCAAGTCTCAATAGCCAGCAAACATGTGTGGGCAGATGATCAGTTATAGGAAGTCCAGAACCGCCCCAGACTTGATTGGTAGATAGGCTGTCAATCACGCAGGTAAGGCAAGATTAACTATTTGAGGAGCAGAGGGAAAAAAAAAAAAAAAAAAAAAAGGTGTAGGAGGTGGGTGTGGTAGAAAATCAATTACAGAGAAAAGGTAATAGAGCAGTATTCAGACAGAGCAACAAGAACCCTAAGCAAGTGCTCGCTTTGGCAGCACATATACTAAAATTGGAACGATACTGGTATTAGCATGGCCCCTGCGCAAGAATGACACGCAAATTTGTGAAGTGTTCCATATTTTTTGTTTTCCTTCCATTCACCTATGGTACACTACACTAGACTATTTCTAGGGTATTTGTTGGTCTATCTCTATACTTCAGCAATTCTTGCCTACAGCTGGCATAGGTGGGCCTGCACACATGTTTACGGGATAGGCCTCCAGTTATTCTACTGATTGATACAGAGTGGTGCGCTCCCTCCCCCTTTGTTCTTCAGGCCTGTTGTGTTGTGTGGTGTTGAGTCGAGTCTGCTTTAACCCACTTGGTGGACTTGACTTCGCATTACTGTACTTTACTTTTCCCGCATGTTCTGACCTCTCCCCTCCCCCTCATGGCCACGATGTGCGTACTGTTTGTACACAATGCTCTGCCAAGTCTAGCTAATTATCTACATGTTTTATGTTTTATTTTACAGAATACTAGGATGTAATTTACTATATATTTGTGTGTATGATGTATGTATATAGAGTATTTTGTACTCCTTGTGTACTTGCGACCTGTAATGCCATGACTGTATTTTGCATTTTACATTCCTTAAGTTGACCTTTTGTACGATATCTATGCAAAAAATTTCAATAAAAACTATTGAAAAAAAAAAAAAAAAGAACCCTAAGCAAGGACTCAAAACTGAACATGCCTCCTGCGCCACAGCGTGCGAGCGGAAGGTGGCGCAGAGACCCGAACAGGAAGAGACGATATACACAGCTTCTAAAACTCTGAATGCTTTATGATGGAAATCCACCACTTCCCCTTCGGACACTGACTTTCTGGCTAGGGTTAAGGGTGTCTGCAACCTGATACTTGACGGCCTCTTTAAACAACACTGTACCCGCTTTTGATGCTATCTGGGTCTGTGGGACACTTATTATACATTGCAAAATCTTTGACGTCTCTGTGACTGCTCTTCCCCTCCGTCATTCTCTTGTCCTTCCTGTCTTTTCCTCTTGTGTGCATCCTCAGTCTTGTTCTCTTATTACCTCTATGTTATTACCTGCTGATTACCTCTGCATTAGTTTTGCCATGTAATACCATGTTTGTTTCACCCCTCTTTTTATTGTAAAATTTTCAATAAATACTACAGTTAAAAAAAAAATAAAAAAAATAATGGAAGCAATTGACTATATTACATATACCAGAAAAGTGGCATAGAAATGTCACCAAAGATGTAAGGGTATGTTCACACAGAGTTTTTTTGCAGGCGGATTTTGACACGGAATCCGCCTCAAAATCTACCTGCAAAAATGCTTCCCATTCATTTCAGTGGGAGTCAGTAGCAGTTTTTTTTCTCTAGCTGATTTTTTTCCGCTAGCGGAAAAAAAAGCGACATGACCTATCTTCAGGCGGATTCCGCCTTGAAAAACCCATTGAAATCAATGGTAGGCGGAAAAACTGCTAGCATTTTTTTGACGCGGTTTTTAAAGAGAAGCTTCCAGGTCCATACAGTGTGCTGGAGCAAAAAACCGCGACAAAAAACGCATCATGTAAAAAAAAAGTTTCCTAATTCCTAAAGCAGATTTTTTCAGCTTGCAAAAAAACTCCGTGTGAACATACCCTGACACTTTCCAAGACAGTGGGTGGACTTGGAAAGGAATCAAGGTGGGCCAGCGCAGGGAAGACTCGCCTTGTCAGATTTACTATAATTCACACAAGAAACTGGCATGAGCTATAGATGGAATCTATGCCAGCTCATGGCTGGTATAGATTTCTGTTTTTGGTGCGCCATGATTATTCACAGGCAAGAGCCTCATCTTGCAGCAGCAAGACTGGTGTAGGAAACTCCAGTCTTAATAAATGAACCCCCTTTAACTTTCCAATAAAGAGTCATTAGACATGTACACTTGTAGACATGTATTTAATTAGTCAGCACTTTTCTTTGCCCGTCACCCTAAAAGGAATTTCAAACTTTAAGGTAAAACAGCAAAATAAGCGTAACCTGATATCCTAGACAATGCTGTCAGTCATGTTTCATCAGACTACTGAAGATTTCTTGAGGCATGCCAAATGCACTGTATGGTGCTTTCATTAAGCTGAACCTGATCCTGTTCCTGTAACATGTTACTAAATACTTGTGAATTTTGACTTGCCTTCTACCTGACCATATAGATGTGCAAGCAGATATAACAGGACCGTCGTAGCGGTGTATCATTTCTATCAAATGGGGTATGACTGCTTAGTGAACCCTGTGTTAAGTTACTAGCTAGGAGAGACAGAAAACAACACCTGGGCAGATGGTGCATGGAAGGAAACAGATAGTTTAAGTATAATATACATATCAACTAACATGATGCTGACTTTTCTGTAAGTCATACTTATGTCTGAACTTTTTAAAGGGCAGCAAGGTGGCTCAGTAGTTAGCGCTGTTAACTTTCAGCACTGGGGCACGGAGTTTAAATCAGAGCAATGCAACATCTCAAAGGAACTGGCACTTCCATCAATTTCCTCCCACACTCCAAAACATAGTCATACATTAACTGGCTTCATATAAAGTTGTCTTCACTTTGTGTATATGGCAAAGACAGTGAATCAGATTGTGAACCCAAAGTGGGGGTTATGAGCATGGAAGTGAGCGGGTGCATTCTGTGTACAGTATGGAAGAACCTTAGCTATAGAAATAGATGCCACTTAATCGCTGTAGTGATAACAATAGGCAACTTTATATAGTCTGACCTGTTATACTTTTTGTCCAATAATCTGTAGAATTAAAGAGGACCTCAAATGATGTATGGCATTTAGCATTTTGTGTATAGTGACATGTCCTCTTTAACTGATAGTATTTTGTGAACAAAATTGTGATTGTGAAATAGATGGCTGAATAATTGGAAATTGATGGAAAATTAAAATGTTTATTTTCCTATACATGCAGGTTAATTTAAAGGGTGTCTGTCAGCAGTAAAATGCTTATAAATCTAAACCCAAATATGTATCTGTTACTCGGTTTTGGAGGCCTAATTTCATGTAAATCACACTTTATTCATATGCAAACAAGGGGAAAGTGTTTTGGGTGTGCGAAGATTGTTTGGGGCGCCAAAGCTGAATAACAGAGGCATATTTGGAAACTTTAGAATCACCTTTATCAGGTACTGGGATTAGGTTTATAACCAATTTACTGCTGATTTATTCCCTTTAATATGTATGATATTATATAGCAAAGTTACAATTACTTATTGATTGTTAAAGGTGATGTGATGCTGTAAAGGGGTTTTCCAGGTAGAAAAAAAATTGATGGCAGTGGCCCAGAATGTAACCCATCCTGAGCAAAAATTAAAACAATTCTACTCACCTCACCAATCCCCCACTGCTCCTATTCCTACACTGGCCAGGCATCTCTTCCTGGGATTCCTACTGGTATTTCCTGGTCTCGGGTTGGCACACAGGAAATACCGGAAAATACCAGGTCAGCCAACCATTATTTTTTAAACCCACCTGCTGCCACCAATTTTTTACCACTGGAAACCCCTTTTAGTATAACGGAAACTCAACTAGCAATTTTCTTAATATATGTTAATAAAATTCTCCACAGTTTCTCTATATATCTCTTACTGGACTAGAAGCCCTGCATGTTGTTAATGGGCCTCCATGCTAAAAAAAAAAAAAAAAAAAAAAATTTCAATATTATATAAATCCTTCTTAAGCAATTCTGAAATATATACTTATTAGCTGTACAGTGGTGAAACGAAAGTCTTGTAATAACATTGCAAGGCTTGTGATGTAAACAGTGAAGGGGCCCCACTCAGTATAATATGCTCTCCAGAGCCCCCTCCCCTGCAGTATAATGCTCCACAGCAACCCCATACAGTATAATATGCTCCCCAGAGGCCCCCCCAGTATAATGCCCCACACAGAGTATAATATGCTCTGGAAGCCTCGAGATGCTTCAGGTGAACCCCACAAAATTTGTTTTGACGAATATTCGTGAGTTTCGCTCCCCTGGTTGTTTCAATGCCATTATTATGCTCTGTGATCTCCTCAGAACCTCTACAAGGTTCTGTCATTAGATTTATAACCAATTAACTGCTGACTTCCTTTAACCCGTTCCCGCTCTGCACCATACTATTACGTCGTGCTGAGCATATAGTTAACAATCAGCGCCGTAATAGTAGAGCGCTGTAATGCCGCGGGCATAGAAGCTGTGCCTGCGACATTACATCCTGATCTCGGCTGTGTTACACAGCCGAGGGCCGGGACCAGCTGCCGGCATCAGAAGACTATCCGACACTGGCGGATTAACCCCCTGGATGCCCTGATCAATAGCGATCACGCATCCAGGGGCTCTGGGGGCAAGATTGCTCTTGGACCCCCGCGATAAGATTACCAATTCCAAGGGGGTTGCCATGGCAGCCAGGAACCCGGGCCACGGCCTTCTGACTGCCAATGTGCATAGTTCCCATAGGAACTAATGTGTGATGTTCTGCAGTACTATGTATTGCAGGACATTACACTGGCGATCTGAGATCCCTGCTTCAAGTCCTCTTGTGGGACATGTAAAAAGTAAAAAAAAAAAAACCCACACACAAACACATAGTAAAAACACACAAAAATAAGAAAACAAATAAAAAGTTAAAAAACCAACCTTTATATTTAAAAAATATATAATGTAAACAAAAATAAACAAACAAACATGTTCAGTATCCCCACATGCGGGCAAGTCCCCACTATCCAAAAATAGCGTTATTTATCACGGGCGGCTAACGCTGTCAAAAAAAAAAAAAAAATACCGTAATGTGCAAATTAACATATTTTGGTCACTTTGCTTTCCCCAAAAAATAGCAATAAAAAGTGATAAAAAAGCCATACATACCAAACATTGATACCAATAAAAAGTACAACATGTCTCGCAAATAAAGAACCCTGACATATATCCATCAACAAAAAGTTATAGGCGTTAGAATATGGTGACCCCAGGAAAATCATTCATTTTCAAAAAGTGATGTTTCATTTGTAAAAGCGGTAAAATGTAATAAAAACCAATATAAATATGGTATCGCCGTAATTGTAATGACGCGCCAGACAAAGCTGCCATGTCTTTTTTATTGCAGAGTGAAAGCTGTAAAAACAAAATGCAAAACATTAGGATAGAATTTGTGTATTATTTCACATAGACCCCCAAAAAGTTAAAAAAATAAGCTAACACATATGTACCCCAAAATGGTGGCAAATGAAAGTACAACTCGTACTTGGAACATTCCTGTACATGTTGTATTTGTATTTGTATCTGCTTATCTTATCTTTGCTGCTGTAACACACTGAATTTCCCCACTGTGGGACTATTAAAGGACTATTATTATTATTATTATTATTAACTCGTCATACAAAGAATAAGCCCTCACACAGCTATGTCGACAGAAAAATTAAGAAAGTTATGAATTTTTGAAGACGGGGAGGGAAAATATGAAAAAAGTCACCAAGCATTAACGTACAGACTACCCTGCATCCTTAAGGGGTTTTCTGAGTAAAAAGATATTGACCACCAATGATTAGGACTGATTGGGAACTGAACTGCAGTAAATCAGCAACAGCCACTACACAATGGATGGATTTGTCTGCTTTTTGCTCTGTACACTGCTATAATTCCGGCACCATGGCTGCTGATCAGGGCCGCTTTAACCATAGGGCACTTGAACCGGGCCCTATGGTAGTGGGGCCCCCTTTAGACAGCAAGATAGTCCTGCATTTGTCCTGCTGTCCAGAGCAGTGGGTCCGGGCTGCCCCAACTCATCAGTGGAAGTTGAAGTCAGCGATGAAGCCGGGAGCGGTCTGCTACCTGCTTCACCACCCAGCTACTGTCTTTGCTCCCGGTGTCCTGGGAGAAGGAGGAGCGATGTAGTGATGACACTTACATTGCGCCTGTTGCTCCTTGAAGACTCCAGGACCAGAGAGAGGAGTGAACAGGGGAACGGGGAAAGGTGAGTATTAAGGTTTGTTTTTTTTTCTTTGATATCTACAGTGGGGGACATAAAACTGGGGAAGGCATGACCCTGAGGGGGCAATCTGAGGGGGACATGACAGTGTGGGGGCAACCTGAGGGGGCTATGACAGTGTGGGGGCAACCAGGAGGGTTGACACAAATCTGTGGTGTAACCTGGAAGGGTACATTATGAGTGGCATTATATTGTATGGGGCCACTAGGGAGAGCCACTAAGGGGCGTTCTACTATTTGGGGGCATTATAATTTGTCCAGGTCAGGTATTTCTAAGTGGTGGTGATGGGGGGGTGGGGCACTAATGAAACCTTTGCACAAGGCCCACCAATGTGTTAAAACAGCCCTGCTGCTGATATCAGTTGGTCTGTTGGATATGTATAGTAGCAATACATTTTCTATAAATTAGAAGCACAATTTTGGACAAATAAAAACGAAGCAAAATGAAACAACTTCATTCATCAGAACCAAATCATCACATTGCAGCAAACAACTGGCCACCTTTGGTTTAATAAGGGTTGATCAAAGCAAATCTTAAGGCTAAGGCCACACATAGCAAAACACAGCTAAAAAAAAAAAAATGTACAGGAGATGCGGAAACCTTGCATTTTTCAATGTTTTTCCACTGCAATTTTCATTTTTGCCTCCCCCTTCACATAAGTCTATGGGGAAAATGCAGCGTCTCCGCATGTAAAATTAACATTCTGTGTTTTTTTCCACATTGTATGAATGACATTAAATGAAATCCCATTCACTTTGCTGGGACTGTAAAACGCTGCATTTGTTTCCACTGCGTTTCTGCAATATGTGGCCTCAGCTTAAAAGCTATAAATGAAGGACGAATATGACTACATAGACCAGTTTACTTTATATTAGTTGAATTTGACTTTCTCATAAGAATGTCTGTGGCGCCTCTAGGACACAATTATGCACTGAACTGAGACAGAATTGCTCACCTGTTTGACGCTTTAGTTCACATTTAACATCACATGTGTCAAACTTGGCCACCATTGCCTTTAGTATATATTAAGTTATAAACTACTTATAGTCCAAAAACTAAATAATTCTTTATCTGTCACTAAAACTCTTTTTCTTTTCCATTAGTTAACAAATAATGAATATAAAAATTTTAACGCAGATATTTTCCACAGAAATATTTTTATAAAGACTCTATAAAATGCAATTCATGGAAAAGAACAAGGAATTGGGTGATAATCCTAGTAAGAAGATGTAAGGGGGAGACTGTAACACCTTATACAAGAGTTTCCAGAGGATGCTGGATTGGTGGGAGAATTTGGGTTGAAAAGCTATGGTGTGCAGTGCAGTGGGGCTTTAAGAGTGTTTAATTGTAGTGCTAGGTTAGATTTTTTTATTGTAAGAGTCAACCTTTCCTGTCCCACACTGTTTACTGGCACATTTTGCACAAGACTGAAAGCCACAGGCTTAACAACACTGATTTCCTATATGAACAAGCCCTGCTAGTCACTAGAGATGGGCATACCTCTCCAAATTTGTTTCGTGTTTGAGTACGGTGGCTCGGGTCCTCGGTTTGTTTCAGGATGAACAAGTTCAGTACGAACCACACTTTAAATTGTTTTAAAACATAGTGTAGAATATTCTTAGGGCTCCTATGAACCGAGCTATCCAATTTCTAGCTCTCTAAGGTAAACAGCCGAAATGTCAAAGTGGATGTGACATGTATATCTATAGAAAAACAAAGAGTTTAACCTTACACATTGCACTGACACTCGCTTTTAACATTTAGAATGATCCAAAAATGACCCATTTATTAGGGAAATGTGCATGTCCATGGTTTTTTAGACACACATAGTGGTCATATTGCAAAAAGAAATGGTTTTGTAGAAAAATTTACCCATTTTGATGGCTTAAAAGTGCTACATGGGTTTATTGATATTTGGGAGACAAATTTCTGGCTGCCACTTTAAAAGTGATGAAGCATTGGCTTTCCACAAAAAAAAAAAAAAGCCACCAAAAAATAACCCATGATGGGTTTTATAATTTTTCTTTAACAACAATGCAGCAGTACAGTAAATGGAAGATGATGGTAAAGGGAGACAGTGCTATCACTATTTAGAGGCATCAGCCAGGGGTGTTTGAAAATCTTCAAAGATGCCTGATTCATTTTGATAAAAAATAAATAAATACATATAAAAGTTAAAAATTACTGTGAAACACATATACATAGGTATCCCTGTGTCTGAAAACGCCTGGTCTACAAACTTATAAAAATATTTTTCCTGTGCATAAAAAAAAAAAAAAGTGCTGAGCCGCCGTTTTTTCACTGTTTCGACTGATAAAAATTTTAATAAAAATTGATCAAAGCAATACACATTCCCCAAAATGGCATAACTAAAAACTACATCTGGTCCCGCAAAAAAGACGCCCTACACATGCACGGAAATATAAAAAGTTACGGGAGTCAGAACATTTTTTTGTAAAGATTTAGATTTTTGTTAAGGTGTTAAAATGTAAATAAAACTATATTAGTTTGGTATCCCTGGAGTCGTACCGAAACATAGAATACAGGTGACATGTCATTTTGGCTGCAGAGTGAATGTCATAAAAATAAAGCCTTTAAGAAAGTCACGGAAATGCAGTTTTTCTCTAATTCCACCCAATTCTGAATTTTTTTTTTCAACTTCCCAGTACAATGTAGAGAATAATAAATGGTACCATTATGAAGAACAATTTGTCCTAAGCTCTCATATGGCTCCGTGAATGGAAAAATAAAAAAGTTATGGGGTTTGGAAGGTCGGGGGAGTCAAAAACAAAAATAGTCACCAGTGGGAAGGGAATGGCAACCGTCCTACTGGTACACAGAGGCAGAAATCTCCCATCCTTGTGCTGCTACTAGGACTAAAGGATAACAGGTTAATAATATAAACGATTTGCAGCTACAGGAAGTGTTTGCTGCTAAAGATAGATTTTTACAAATTTAAAGGTTCACTTATTTTTTTCTCCCTTATTTTTTACTGAATGTGTTCAATAAAAGACATGAACAGTACAACTGTTTGTGTGATATTAGTTTACTTACATTGTGCTTTGTCTAGAACTGGGACATTTTCTATAGTAGAAAAAAAGCAATAGTCAGTCATCCAATGTAAAGTTATTGCATTCTAAGAGTAAAGATTCCCGTAGAAATATGCGTGTGTGTGTGTGTGTGTGTGCACTGCTCCTCATACGAACAATTTTATTATTTGTTTACAGTGAGTAAGACAAAAGTATGAGAACAAATAGCCTCATCCCAGTCTTCCGCAAACACATCTGGAACGATGGACATTCAGCGTGCAAAGGTAAAAGAAAAGGTGGCATTTTGGCTGATGGCAAATGTATATACAGGGCTGAAATAAGTCCTCTAGGGCTTTGTAAGGTCAAAATATCAATTAGCGGGTATCAGCCACAGAATCTACAAAAAGAACACACAGGATGCTTATTTTTTTAGTGTCCTGTTCTGATCTCTGCTTTCCATTAAATACAATGGGAGGCAGAATCAGGTCAGAATCTGCCGCTGATTTTGGGGCGGAATACCCTTCACAATCAGCAGCACATTCCATCATGTGATCGGGCCCTGACCATACAGAACAGAGTACTCTGAGTAGATATTATTTATACAAACAGCATGATATACAGTAGGAGATATGAGGGCCATGAGGGAATAATACCATGTGTGCATAAAGATCCACCACTATAATTAAATATTCTTATCTGCAGAGGCTCAGACTGGCCCACAGGTGAAAAGGTGAATGCCCCTGAGCCAGGTGGGCAACCAATTCACCATGTCATGGCACAATACACTTATTGTACTTCATATAGATACTCTCCATAGAGCATCTCAGACAGGATATGTCAGTATAATATACTGGGTAGATTACTTAAAGGGGTTGTCCAGGCAAAAATGGACAACTCGTTTAAGTATTAAATAGGCAGGGGGCAGTGGAAAAAAAAAAACAAAAACAAATTCATACTCACCTTTCCACGATGCTCCGGTGCCTCCCTGCGTGGTCCGGTCTTCTGGATCCCGTGCTCCCGTTTGGTATAATTAAAAAAAAAAATGCCTGGACAACCTCTTTAAGGAACTACCCATTTATCTTTTTATACTGCAGGGGCACCAATAACCAATCATTATGCAGAATCTTGCTGCTGTCTGAGGTCTGCTGCTGTGTCGGCACATACTGTATGTCTGGTCCTAGTTCAAGGCAAGATTCAGACAGCAGGCTACTTATAGGACTCAGGACAGAAGCAGAGGCAAGGGCTAGACAGCAAGCTACTACTAAAAAATACATTTATGTTGGCATTTTAAAAGTTTGCAAACACGTGCCAGGTAATACTTGCATGTAGCTGTATAGTGGGCCCTAGACACCCCAGTCTGACACTGCATCAGCATATGATAAATCATATTGTACACAATGTAAAATGCTGTTATCAGTTACCCAGCTTCTTTATGCTTCACCATGAAATATAACATAACGGCTCATTGATTGCAATATTAGAAACTGCAAAGATGTAAAAGTTAGAATAAGCCATAAACGGGCATCAGAAATGCCCTGGAATAGCATTCCTCGAGTGCTGACAATATTAGTAACTTTCTCAACGCCTTGCATTATTGCTTTTAACGCAAGAGAAAGCTTCTTCTGTTCTCATTAAAAATGAAAATGGAAAGAGGGGATCATAGGCTGGGTGGTGCAGAGAGCTGGCACAAAAACCTAATCGTTCTGCAAGATGATCCCACCCATAAATTGTTAATATAGCTGTAATGAGAGGACACCATGAGGTCAGGAAACTCAGGCTATTTAAAGAGGACCTGTTAGCTATCCTGTCATGTCTGTTTTAATAAATACTTGCATTCCCATAATGCAACCATTCTGGATCATTTGCAAGGGCAGACTGGGAACTTAAAGTGGCCATGGAAAAAAAAAAAAAAAAAATCTACAAGTGATCCCAGGTCGAAACTGTCAGAAAATGGGGCTATTATCCATAGATGGGGTCAACAAACAAATAGTTAAAGCTATTATGCCCCCATTACTGACTCCCTCACATTATAATCTCCCCTTTACTTACCCTCACACAGTATATTGCCCCCTTTACTGACCCCCACACAGAATATTGCTGCCTTTACTGGCTCCTACACAGAATACTGTCCCTTTTAAAGTCCCCATACAGAATATTGATCTATTCTTTTTGGACACCACACAGTGATATATTAGCCTTAAATTCAACCCAAATTTTCGGGCTCTGTCCAAACCCAAAACTTTTGAAGTTCATCACCCACGAAGCACTATTATACTGTGGGGTATCCTCAGCCCCTAGAGTATAATAAAGTGAGGCCCAGGGAAGGTGAGGAAAAATACCAAAAACTTATACTCACCTTGCCTCACTTCTCCTGGACATCTTTCCGCAGGCCAGAAGTTACCAGGGGGGCCACTGGATGCCCAGGAGAGGTGAGTATAACTGTTGTTTTTACTCACCTCCCCTGGTGCCACACAAGTTCAGGTAATACCTATTCCATTATTCCAATAGGTAGCAGCCAATGTTTTAATCCCAGCTCCTGTTGTGTCCTCCAAGGTGTGGATGCTGAAGAACACTGCAGACCCTCTGGAGAAAGAAGTAGAGGCTGGACTGGACAGGAGGGGGATCAGTGAGTACAGCATCGACTCTTACTAGTAGCGGCCGAATAAAAAAAAAAAATGTCACCCCTTAGTTTATGCCAGGAGGCACTGCCGGAGGGTGTCGCTTCAGGGCAGGTGTGGCACTGGATGAATTATTGAATCCATACTCTACAGTTGTTAAAAAGCACATTCTGTATGGTATAATTTTTTTTTTTTTTTTAAATAAACTGCCTAGGACAGTGCACCACCTAAACTGAGTCTTTTTTCACCTCCATCGGGCAAAATGAGGGTCTATGCATCCGTTTACAGCAAATACTGTGGTGGTAAAGCAGCCTTAGAAGCTTCTGTACACATTTTGTTCAATAAAATGTGTGGCTCCCTATGTTACCTGAGCTGTGGAGTCAATGTCTGGATAAGATTTGGTTGGAGTTGGAAAAAAGTTACCATTGAAGTACTACCATAGCTAGAACAGAACCAGAGATATCACTAGTTAAAACACAGTTGAGAATTTGAACTTCATATACAGCAGCTCATACTGCATATAAAATCACATTCCTGACTATATTTTTATCTAGTGATACCTCTTAATTCTTTTACAGATAGTATGTCAATCTTGGTAGCAGAATCTCAACTTTCTTGTGATACCATTTTTCTAGGTGGTATAAAACCGGAGATACAGCTATTTGAAGTGATTATCCCCACTTTGGAATGCTTTAGCTCTTTGTACTACAATGAGTACAGGTGTACAGAGTCTCTAGCACTGCATAGTAAGATCATTGCTAATGGGAACTTTGCAGCCTGTTTTCTATTAAAACGAAGTTTAATAGGTTAATAAAGTACATTATAAAATGTTCAAAAGTGAGAGTTACACTAAATGATTTACTTGTGGGCTCTGGGTAATCTTTGTAATTGTCTGTGTTCTGCAGCTGCCAGCATCTATACTCTTCCTAGGTTTTTTAAAGACTGGATGAAAAAAAGATGGTCTGTGTATTTTAAAGGCCAAGTCATGATCTTAATTGTATTGAGATGTAGTGGCATGAGCTGAAAATGGCCATGGACGTTTGCAGGCAAAGAATGATCCAATCATCAATGTTGTGAAAACTTTATTTGCAGCTACAAGAAAAGCGAAGGTGAGAGTTGCTAAAGCTGATCTACAAGTTATTAAAATCAAAGGTTCAATTTCTTATTCACTATACTATACTCCTCAGCATTGAAATTGCAACATCAAGAAGAACGAGCTGTAAAGTTAGCTGATGTTGCTATGTTCTGCAAATCTTGATTGTATAATCAAATGCATTTAATGTGCTATAACCTTTCTCAACCATTAATACATAGCATGCCAAGATGTATAAGTGCATGTATTTCTCCATGAAGATGTTGGGGCTACTGCTTATGAACGGACAATTTTAATGGATAACAATGTGCCTCTTCACACTCTTGTTGAGATCTGGTGTTGTCACTCACATAAATACATATGCATGAGTCCTAACTAACAAGTTAGTGGGTGTGTACTGGGATTTGACCCTGACATGGGACTTCCTATTTGAGTCTCTGTACCAGATTTCTTTGACTCAAACCACAGAAACATCCGTATTTCACTATAAAATGTATATAGCAGTGACATCTAGTGGCTGAGTAGTACACTGGTCAGAATAATAACTACTGCACTCCTGTGCTGGTGTAGGGAACAGCCAGCGGGTTTTTGAAACTCCAAGGGTGCTTTATTTTAGACACTTCAGCAGAAAACGACATTATATCAACAAAACAAAAAGCCTAAGCCTGTCCGGCTCTAAATAAACAGCATCATGCCCCTCATTAGCCTAGTGCAGGCAAATACATAACAGCAAACACCATATCAAAGTGTGCAGACCTCCACTCCAGGGGTGCGCTCTCTCCCAGCCTGCCACTTGTCAGCCCTCCTTTTACCAGGCTTCCTTCCTCAATAATCACTCACAGGAAGCCTCAGCTGAGAGCACCTGGGAGTAGGAGAAAACCCCATAGTGAACCAAGGGTGTGGACTGGGAGACTCCCACTGCCAACCTGTCCTCCAGTCCAGAAAATCCAGCCCATGTAACGTAAAGAAAATCCCTAGCAGACTACATTCTGTTAAGGCAAAATGTATCTTCCTGGATTTCTGTTACCACGTCTGACTCAGGAAACCAGGCGAAATATACACCCCATCCAGCACTTTACTATACACTTTACCACACTGGTCTTCATATAACTCACACCTTCAATTCAAAACCTGACCCACAAACATCGATGGATTAGTCATTTCATGGACCCCAAGCAATTATTAGTCCCCACACAATATAAAGCCCCCTTTACTGGCCCACCATTGTACTATTATGCCGCCTTAACTGTCCCACACAAAGTATATCGCCCCCTTTAATGGTCGTCACACAGTACATTATGCTCTTTAGTGCCCCCCACACAGTATAATATGCTGCCTTTTATGGCATTAGACCATGACCTGTTATATTATTCCCATCCTATTCAGGGCCGCCTCTGCTTCAGCCTCCAGGGGGCACCACGCACTACAGTAATGCCCAATCTGATATTGATCTTACCCTTAAAAAGTTGTGAAATACCCCTTTACCAACCATGTAAGTGGCTTACAGTTCAGCTAAGCAATGAAGTATCTCAAAGTCACAAAGCCTGCAATGTTAGGGTAGGTTCACACTAATGTTAATGTCTGTTGCTTATATCTGTCACAGGATGTGAATGAGTAAATGGCAGATGCAGATGTAACCCACTTCATTGCATGTCTGTCTGCATTCACCCTTTTTATTAAAAAAAAAAAAAAAAAAAAAAAAGACAGAAGCTTTCTTCTGTCATGTTTTTCACTTTTTTGACGGAAGAAAAAGTGAAGCATGAAGTGCTTTTTCTTCCGTTACCAAATCAAACATGATAGAAGAAAGTGTCCATCATATTGTTTACATTAGCCTCAACGGAAATAGACACTAACACAGGGGGCTCCATCTGTGTCTGTTACTCTGCTACAATTAATGTCCGTTGCTGTAATCTTATGGCGACTTGTGAACTGTTTCAAGGACGCTATCTGGTTCGCCAGAAAGGGACTTACTTTGCGAAGAGAGGACATCACTTACCAGGATTGTTGCAGGCTGATCCACAGCTTGCAGCGGGACTATGCCATTCTGGATAGCCTGGCCAGCGAAGAGGAGGGAGAAGAGGACTGAGTCTTCGGCGACGTCTGTTTTTTCCCTTACCCCGTCCTCCCTTCATGTCTGTTGTGTTACTCAAATAAAGCTTCGGGCCTGTGATTACCCCCTACCCTTTTCCCTCCTTCCTCTTCCCCATCCCATCACATGTTTTGATGCTTTTGCTGTTTAACTCTCTTGTTTAGCGCTAGGGTAGGAAGTAGTGGTAGTATAGGGAGTATATTATTTCCTGTATTTTACCTGTCCCCCCTTAATGTGTTAGTTATTGCCAGGGTAGGAAGTAGTGGTAGTATAGGAAGTATATTATTTCTTGTATTTACCTGTCCTCCCCTCATGTGTGTTGTGGTCAATCAATAAAGCTTCGGGCCTGTGACCTCCCCACCCCTTTGTCCCTCTGTTTTGTCACTTGACTGTGTTTATTGCATTGACCAAAAAGTATGTCAGTTAGGTTTGTAGTGCAGCATGTAGTGTTAGGATGTATTTCCTGCTGCCGTATGCCGTGCCGCATCCCTTAAGGATGAATGATATAGTCTGAATTGTGGTATTGTAATATAGTTATGCGCTGCGTCGCAGTACCTTTGTTATTTTTGTTTGAGACTTGGATGCAAATAAAAGCTTTTGTTCAATCCAAAAAAAACAGACATTATCAGTAGTGTGAACATAGTCTAAAACTGACTCACTGAGGACAAGTCTTCTATCTGCACACTGCTTATGCCTAAGTAACTATACATAAATGACAGATTCCATAGAGTACTGTGTCAACTGATCAGTCATGTGGATTTGTACCTCTAGCCTCTGCAAGTATGGCTGGAGTTGTATAAGGCTAGGTTCACACTTGCGCTGGGCTCTCCATTGTTCGGGTCCGCTAAAACAGCAGTTACCCGCGGACCACATAGACTATAATGAGGTCCGCCGGGTGTCTGGCGGAGAGAAAAGTCCTCCAACGAAGACTCCAACACAGATGCGAACGGCCGCATATTAGTGCCGAGGGGGGAGCAGGGAGGTGTGCTGGGAAAGGCATAAAACTTTGCTAAATTATATTATAACACACTTACCTCTGCTCTATATCTGAAGACACAAACCTCTGAGGACTATGTCAGTACTCTTTTGGTACCGACATTAGAAACGCGTAAGGTGTGTCACTATATCACTGTGGGGGAGGCAATATGGCTCACCTCCTTTGGGGTGAGCCGCTCTTAATGAAAGAGCCAACAATAGCCACGCAGTCTGATGTTTGCAGGCAAGACATACTGGACCTGCATACTAGTGGCCTTTCAAGTGCGGCACCTCTGCTGTTTTGATTATTTTAATAGCAGTGTGTGGACGCTAATTTATCCTAGATTAACAGGATCATTGGTTCCCTGACCATATATTGAATATAGATGGTGTAAAGACACCACTGGCAATGTGGGCACGTATGATCCTTAAACACAGGGGGAAATAGAGATTGAGGGACGAGTGCTGTGCCCTATCTATCCATCTCTTGACTTACAATTTATATCCCAGTTGAGGTGTTACTGTTTTTTTTTATCAGAAATAAATAAAAATTAAACAAATAATTTTTAATATGTCCTGTGTTAGGAAGCAACTCTCCTGACTTACTGAAGAGATTGATTTAGGCACGTAACACTTGTTAATTTGGTTCCATTTACTCTTCAATTGCAGATGCGAACCTAGCCTTAAATATATACAGTACAGACCAAAAGTTTGGACACACCTTCTCATTCCAAGAGTTTTCTGTATTTTCATGACTATAAAAATTGTAGATTCACACTGAAGGCATCAAAACTATGAATTAACACATGTGGAGTTATATACTTAACAAAAAAGTGTGAAACAACTGAAAATATGTCTTATATTCTAGGTTCTTCAAAGTAGCCACCTTTTGCTTTGATTACTGCTTTGCACACTCTTGGCATTCTCTTGATGAGCTTCAAGAGGTAGTCACCTGAAATGGTCTTCCAACAGTCTTGAAGGAGTTCCCAGAGATGCTTAGCACTTGTTGGCCCTTTTGCTTTCACTCTGCGGTCCAGCTCACCCCAAACCATCTCGATTGGGTTCAGGTCTGGTGACTGTGGAGGCCAGGTCATCTGGCGTAGCACCCCATGACTCTCCTTCTTGGTCAAATAGCCCTTACACAGTCTGGAGGTGTGTTTGGGGTCATTGTCCTGTTGAAAAATAAATGATGGTCCAACTAAACGCAAACCGGATGAAATAGCATGCCGCTGCAAGATGCTGTGGTAACCATGCTGGTTCAGTATTCCTTCAATTTTGAATAAATCCCCAACAGTGTCACCAGCAAAGCACCCCCACACCATCACACCTCCTCCTCCATGCTTCACAGTGGGAACCAGGCATGTAGAGTCCATTCGTTCACCTTTTCTGCGTTGCACAAAGACACGGTGGTTGGAACAAAAGATCTCAAATTTGGACTCATCAGACCAAAGCACAGATTTCCACAGGTCTAATGTCCATTCCTTGTGTTCTTTAGCCCAAACAAGTCTCTTCTGCTTGTTGCCTGTCCTTAGCAGTGGTTTCCTAGCAGCTATTTTACCATGAAGGCCTGCTGCACACAGTCTCCTCTTAACAGTTGTTGTAGAGATGTGTCTGCTGCTAGAACTCTGTGTGGCATTGACCTGGTCTCTAATCTGAGCTGCTGTTAACCTGCGATTTCTGAGGCTGGTGACTCGGATGAACTTATCCTCCGCAGCAGAGGTGACTCTTGGTTTTCCTTTCCTGGGGCAGTCCTCATGTGAGCTAGTTTCTTTGTAGCGCTTGATGGTTTTGGCCACTGCACTTGGGGACACTTTCAAAGTTTTCACAATTTTTCAGACTGACTGAGCTTCATTTCTTAAAGTAATGATGGCCACTCGTTTTTCTTTACTTAGCTGCTTTTTTCTTGCCATAATACAAATTCTAACACTCCATTCAGTAGGACTATCAGCTGTGTATCCACCTGACTTCTGCACAACACAACTGATGGTCCCAACCCCATTTATAAGGCAAGAAATCCCACTTATTAAACCTGACAGGGCACACCTGTGAAGTGAAAACCATTTCAGGTGACTACCTCTTGAAGCTCATCAAGAGAATGCCAAGAGTGTGCAAAGCAGTAATCAAAGCAAAAGGTGGCTACTTTGAAGAACCTAGAATATAAGACATATTTTCAGTTGTTTCACACTTTTTTGTTAAGTATATAATTCCACATGTGTTAATTCATAGTTTTGATGCCTTCAGTGTGAATCTACAATTTTTATAGTCATGAAAATACAGAAAACTCTTGGAATGAGAAGGTGTCCAAACTTTTGGTCTGTACTGTATATAGTCGGTTAACCTCTGCGACATGTCAATGACTGTAACAATAGGAAATGTGTCAATAACTCGAAAATGAATAAAGCTACGTTAAAAATGCGCACACCATTGTTTTTCTTGTGCAATTCTCCATGTGTTTGATGTGTCACATGACCCCCTTCCCATTGAAAAAAGTAAAGTTGAATCCAAAATAGAGGCTTTGCAGATGGCCACCATGGGCGTCACCCGGCCTCAAATGTTTCCCCCCTCCCATGTACTAATATGCCACAAACAGTAAGGTGATATCAGCAACCACTTCCATTTTATCTGGGTGTATCCATACTTATGGCCCAGTGCAGTGTCAACTGGGATGTCTAGGGCCCACCAGTGAATTGTTTCTAGGAGCCCACCGCCAGGACCCCTGCAGATCAGCTGTACCGAGGCAGGGCGGCTAAAGGAAATAACATGTCGGAAGCCATGCTGCTCACCCGCCATATGATGTGCACCACTGCACTACCTAAACTGCAACTAAACTAAGCTACACTCTGTATGGCAAGTGAACAGCGTGGCTCCTAGAATTGTTACCATTACCTGTAGCCGCATTGTCCTGGAATAGCTGATCTGCAGAGGTCCTGGCTGTTGAACCAGCACAGATATAATATAGATAGCCTATCCTAAGGACAATCAATATTAGAAAGATCGATAAATCCTTTAAAGAGGTTGTCCAGGAATTGGACCAACCCATGTGGCAAGCAGGAGGTGTAGAATAAAAAGCATACTCTGTTGTCCGCTGCCAGTGTCCATTCAGTCTTGTGCCGGCACCTTCTTGCTGGGAGTCCTGCACCTCATGTGACCGCAAAGACCAATTAGTTACAGTATTTCTAGAAATGAGGCGCCATCATGAGACCGAACAGACACAGGTGGGGGACAGGTGAGTATGTGTTTTTTTTTTTTTAATTTTTACACCTCCATGGACTCCACAGTGGTTGCTCCAATTTATGCACAACCTCTTTAAAGGGGTTGTCTGGGCCAAATTATTTTAATGGCCCCAATACAGTGGTCTCTGCACTGATCCCCCAGCGACTTCACTGCAGCTCAGCTCGCACTGACTTCAATAAGTGCTGAGATGCAGTGAAGGTGCCCGGCTAATACACAGTGGACAGGGCTTTCTGTTTCTGGCCCTGTATTGTGTACAGGACGGGTGTCAGAAGTGGCTCCGTAGAGCTGATTGGGTCGGCCCCTACAAATCAGGTATTTATGGCCTATCCTGAGGATAAATCATAAAAAATTCTGCCTGGACAACCCCTTTAATATACCCCCCAATGCCTTGCACTTTAAAGAGGTTGTCCAGCATAATTTTTTTAATTTATTTTATTATTAGTCTGGGGGAGGTGAAACCCACCCCCGCAAAAAAACAAACAAACAAACAAAAAAAACCTACTCACCTGTTCCCTGTGCTCCGATGTCTTCCCAGCAGGGTCCGAAAGTCCTCACTGGCACAGGTGATCATGTTCAGAAGGAAACAACAGAACCACACTGGGAGACATTGGGCACAGAAGAGTAAGTTTTGGGGGTTTTATTCACCTGCCCGGCCTAATTGAAAAAAAAAAGAAGTTATTCTGGATAACCCCTTTAATGTCCCCCAGGATATTAGCCCCCATCACTGCCCCCCCCATACAGTATAGGGGACCAGTGAAGGGGCCACTGTATGGGGGGGGGGAGAATAGTCCAGGGGCCACTATATGGGGGGGATAGTAAAGGGGACACTGTATGTCCCATACAGTAGCCCCTTCACTGGTCCCCTCTATAGCAGTTTTGAGTGATTACTTACCTGTCTACTCCACGGTCCCACTCCTTCTTGCCCAAGTCGCACTGATATAACGTCATGTGCGCCCAGAGCTGGAAGAAGCAGGAGGCGCCGGAGAACAGTTAAGTAAGTATCGGAGCTTAGCTTGTAAGCCACAGGCTCAATGGGGCCCGTGGCCTACAAGTCTGTAAGCAGTAGAGTAGTAGTATCAGAACCGGGTCGGCGCTGCTTCTCCGTGGTTTTGCAATCCGGTTTTAATAACTGGCAGCATGACTTACCTGACCCCGCTCCTCACGGTCTGTCCTCTTCCCGCAGCAGCCTGGGCCCTGTGCGCCGCACATTACATCATCACGACGTGATGTGCGATGCACAGTGAGCCCTGGCCTGGAGCAGGGAGAGGAAAGTGAATGGGGGCCTTACCGCACCTCCACTGCCTATCAAAAAAAGAAAAATGGCAGTGGAGGTCCGGTAGTGCCCCCTAAAGGCACGGGGCCCATCGGGGGATTCACCGGTCCCCTGGTGGGCCAGTCTGACTCTGGCCCAGAGAGTGTGTGTGTGTGTGTGTGTATATATATATATATATATATATATATATATATATATATACATATACACACACACACACACACACACACATACTTTTTCACGTCTATGCTTGTTTCTAAAACTGTAGGTTTAAAAAAAAACATAAAAGTTGCTGGATTCACACTAGCATTGGAGTCTCTGTAGGAGACTCAGCTGCAGAATCCTGCAAGGAGGACTTTTCTCTCTGCTGGTTTCAGTATAAAAACAGTGGAAATCCGGCAGACCCCATTATATAATACCTATCAGGAATGGTAGCACCATAAATAATCACTAGGTAATGCAAAAATATTTCAAAGTTATTAGCATACAAGGACAAAAATGTCTAATAAAAGACATATTAAAAAAGAGATATTATAGTCTATGGGGTCAGAAGGTTTCCGCGTGTAACAACTTTTTAAGCGGACAGGGTCTCCATCTTTCGGGTACCCATGCAGACCCGAAGGACAGAAACCTGAACGCTAGTGTGAACCTAGTGTAAGTACCACTCTGAAGGTAATAATATCACTGAAGACTCCTTTAGGCTAAAGCCCCACGTTGCGTAAATGCAGCTTTTTTTTGTTGCGCTTTTTTGAGCCAGAGCCAGGAGTGGATTGAGCAAAAGGTAGAAATATAAGTGCTTCCTATATATTTCCCATTTCTTTTGTAGCCATTCCTGGCTTTGGCTCAAAAACTGCAACAAAATCTGCAACAAAAAAAGCTGCGTTTCCCCAACATGGGGACTTAGCCTTACACACAACATTTTTTCAGCATTTTTAAACGCTTTAAAAAAAAAAAGTTCCGAGTTTCAAGAATTTCTACTTAATGGCTGAGGCCCCACGTTGCAGAAATGCAGCTTTTTTTTGTTGAAGTTTTGATTTTGTTGCAGTTTTTTGAGCCAAAGCAAAGAATGGCTACAAAAAGAATGGTAGATATATAGGAAGCTCATATACTTCTACCTTCTGCTCAATCCACTCCTGGCTTTGGCTCAAAAAAAAAAAAAAAATGCAACAAAGTCTGCAACAAAAAAAGCTGCGTTTCTGCAACGTGCGGCTTTAGCCTATAACATTTAAAACTTATCAAAGGTGACTGCAAACTCTGCATTTGTAGTGATCACTTAACAGTTCTATCTTAGATAGGGCTGGTCAGTGGCATAAGTAGGAATGGCTGGGCCCCAAGACAAACATTTGACATGGGCCAGATCTCACGTGAGCCAGGTCGGCATTGCGACGCATAATGACGTCGGCTGACGTCACCAAACAGGCCCGAAGCCTGCTGGAGCACAGGAGAGGCAAGTAACGTTGTTTTTTTTATGTTCCCTCACCTTCCCTGGGCCTCCGATCGTTATACTCAGGGGTCTGAAAAGACAACCCCCCCCTGAGTATAATGATAGCAGTGTTTGTGGGGTTCGCAATAGCGGCTGCCAAAGGGCTCCGGGCCCCCTAATGTCCCGGCCCTGTGGCAGCCACTACCCCGGTATTTACGCCCCTGGGGCTGATAGAATGTACTGTTGATGCACATTTTGGGTAATTTTTTTTTTCTACAGGGGGAAAGGGGAGTGCTGCTGGTTTTACATTTTCAAATGCATGTGTAAAAAAACAAACAAAAAAACAACCTCAAATTCAATACTTTTTTAATAGCATTGCCACATGCGTTTTCAGGGGGTGTTCACACGTAGGAATTTGATGCTGAATTTGTCAAGCAGAAAATTTATGCTTCAGGAATCTGCTTGCCAAAACGGACAAGGATTTTGAGGCTGAATTTGAAGCAGAATTTGGGGCGGGCCAAATTCCAAATTCTGCATCCAATTCCACACAGACGGAAAAAGTGCATTTTCTGCCTCCCATTTATTTCAATGGAGTTCTCAGGCAGAATCCGCATGAAGAACGAGCAGGATGCTTAGTTTTTCCGCTAGAAAAAAAAAAAAATCAGCTACTGCAACACATTGAAATGAATGGGAGGCTGATTTCAGGCAGAATTCCCAAGTGTCATTTTTATGTTTTGTAATATATATATATATTGTATTTTTTTCTGGCATTTTTTAAGTACTGTAGAAGTTGATAGAATAAAACACCAGAAAAATGCCATACCTATAGCAACATGTGGCTACAAAACTATGACCCAATAAAAGCAGTTATAAACGCCATTAAAAACTCGGAACAAATTGCACCTGAATCCTCTAAATCCAGTCTTAGATCAGATGTTCTATAGTAAACAGAAAAAATGGCTACATAAAAAAAAACCATTTTGCTTTGTGGCATTCTGCTTTTTTTTTTCCGAATGCAACATGCTCTCAGTTTAACCTTTTCCCACAGGTCATAGGACTCAGAAAATGGCAGAAACAAAAACTCCTGCTTAAACTATCACTAATTAAAGTAAAAACTGCATTCCCTGCACTGGATAAGCTTCCTTACCAATACATATTCAGGTACCCCAGAACTACAATGATTAGCTTTGCAGGTCATAGTAGGGTGCTGGAATTCTCACTACACTGCCTGGAATTCTCTGCTGGTGCTCCAACTCTTGGTCACATGACCGATTCTGCCGTACTCTACAGACATGCAGCAGAAGGAGAGTGGAGTTGATGATGTCACAGACATCCAGAGCGACAGAAGTAGATGTAGCGCACACAGACATCTGGCACCCCGCTGCGCCCTGCAAACGTAATCATCATGGCTCCAGGTATTATTTTCACAGGCATCACTTTTTACGGATCTTTCATACACTTGAGTTTATGGAGGGATCCATGAAAACAGACAAAAACAGGTCATGCCCTATTTTTTGACAGTCCACAACAACGGACTGTGAATAATAAAACGGACATGAGAATGGAAATATTAAAATTGACGTGTTCTAAGAATGGCCATGTGATGGACATTACAAAAACGTCTGTCACCTGTCCATTTTTGACGTTCGTGTGTATAAGGCCTTAGTAATAAAACAGTAATAAAATCTAGTTCAGGAATTTTATTTCCCTGCATAACCCTTTTAAGGTGCGGGGTCTACAAGGAAATTCATGTGGGATTCAACAACTGTGACCATAAAGCAGTCTCCTATACCCTTTTCCAGCACCACTGTGTCAGCAACACATATTTAGTCTTATGTAACATGGAAAGTGAGCACCTCTATAAAACCGTGGTGTTTTTGGTCACCTTTAGCAGCTGAATCTGTTGCTAGTCAGCCAAATTAACACATTGGGGGCATTTATTAAGCCCCTTATGCCTATTTTCTTCAAATTATGCCTTTTTAAGTTTTACTCCATGTGTAAAAGAGTTATGTGTTTGTGCCTATTTTGAAGGCTTTTACACAAGGCTTGTCACTTTGCTGTTTGGCTGAGAAAGTGGGAACGGTTTATCTGTAGTAGCATTTTACTATGTGTTTATGGTGTGCGCCTTTTTTAAGCATGCGCATAAAAGGGGTCACTGCAGCAGTGGAATTATACATTTCTTAAGGTGAATTTGCACAAGATTTAATACACATCTTGCACTTTTTTTTTAGTAAATTAAAATAAATTTAATTTCCATATATAATCCTCAAATAAATTGCTGCACTAAGACTACGTTCACATCCAGTTGCGACGTCCACCTGAAAATTGGCAGAAGAAGAAATCCTGCAGAGGACTTTTTTCACTTCTGGCTTCAGTTTTAAAACAGACATGTGACGGACCCCATTATAGTTGTGTGTTACCACTATGTTGTGGTCCACCCCTCCTCTGACACACCAGAGCAACAGCGAGGTGACAGTAGTGCAAACCAGGCATAAGACAACAAAATGTATAAAAAAAAAATACATGAAAATCTTTACAACTATAATACTTAGAAATAACAAATGTTGATAAAAACAAAGAGGAAGTTCGCAGCTGTCCATACAACGTATCAACCAATACATGTCATCAAAGTACAATGTATTATCCAAAATCTCAATAATAATATATAGAAGTAATAGATTCCCCCCCACTGTCACATATACTGTACAACTTCTTTAGTTTGATGGAATCTCATATAAGTAATTACAATGAGAAACAAATGCATCACTAATATTTTTTCCCGTGTAATAACGACCCGTGTATAGTTTTTACAAAATAAAAAGTCATCATTCTCCATTGCATAGTCAAACTACCGCCAAGGACTTATGCCACAAGCAAGATGGCGATCGCAACAGACACACTTCTGCCGGAAGTGATGCAGTCATTACTATTAAAACGTAAAAGCCTTGCCGTCCAGCGCGTTTATTTTACGTCATCATGCGCTTCAAGTCTAGGTAAGTACACGAGATCGTCGTAATTCTAAGGTGTTGCGTTTTATAGCAATGGCAGTAACGTGGTCTTCCCGTTAGATACTTCCTGTGTGAGCTGGTGCTGGAGGATCCGCGCTGGAAACAGAATATCTCACAGGGCACAGTATTGTACAACGTGAGAGAGGCTGTGGCCAGGCTACACGGGGACTTCGGGGCTGCAGCGTGCACTGTTGGCTTGTCAGGTAAGCGGAGGGGGAGGGGTGCTTCATTCACAGTCACCATGGTATTCACATGTGTTATCAGTGAACTCTCTTAGGTGAGCATATTTAGTATGTGAAGAGTCCACACATCTGCATGACATCCATCTACAGTGCAATATGGACACTATACCCAGCAAAGTTTTACATTTAAAAAAAATCTATCCTGGTTAGACAAGGGGGGTTAGCTATAGCTTAAAGGGGTTGTCCCCGTTAGACACTTCTCCACAGGATAGGGTATCAGTGGCACGCCACTGGGGCTCTGACTGAAGGGTCCCCCATGTGATTGAAGTAGCAGCCAATATTTTTGGACAACCATAGCTAATCTATTTTTGGCAGACAAAAAGAGTACTGTCTACAATATTTTTGTAACTGTTCGGCCAACTAAAACCTAACATGTAAGGCTGGCCTTTGGATGAGGAATAAGTGTGTTTGTTGGGACCCCCCAAGATCCTGAATGCAGCATATCAACTGAGTGGTGGTACACATCTGGCCACCACTCACTTCATTTCTGTGGGGATAGTGATCTCCAGCAGACCATAAGAGTGAACAGACAGTGGCAATAGATTCACACGAAGCCCTTCAGAACTTGCTGGAGGTGCCAATGCTTGGACCCCTTGTCAGATACTTAGCCACTTTATACACCAACCCATTTGCAGAATAGATTATATTTAATATAACTAAAGCAAAAGGGAACCAGTCACCAGGAAACTCCAGTGCTTTGTTTTAAAGGGGTTGTCCAGGCAAAAATGGAGACCCCATTTAATGTGGTGGTGTTTTTTTTTTTTTTATTAAAAGTTTACTGGTTTTCAAAAAGACAAAATACAGTGACAGCTGCAACGGCAGCAACATTTTATACTGTAGATAACGGGGAGATCCCCAAGTGGAGGCCAGAGGATGGGAAGGGGCAGTGGGGAGAAAAAAACCAACAACTCCTCTTTCCACGGTGCTCTTGTATTCTCTATCCACTGCTGACATGTGGTGGAAGTCCCAGCCACACATGACTGCTGAGGGTAGTCAGCAGAACTCAAGAAGAGACCTGTGAGAAGACACTAGAGCAGCAGGACAGGTGAAGTAGGTTTTTTTTACCCCCTAACCCCTCCCCCCCTCCCCTTGCTATGATGTCAAGGAGTCAGTCTTATCAGTACTCTCTGTATGAAGTCAGTCACTGATGGAACTGCTTCCTTGACTTTATGTTGAATCTTCCCAAAAGCTCTATATAAATCTGCTCAGTTCCTCCTGCACTATGCTTCCTGTAGGTTGCCACTGCATTTTCCTGGTGACAAGTTCCCTTTAAATGAATAAAGTGGTGGACATCTCTATTCATAATATCCTAAAGTGAGACTGCTTTTCTTTGACAGTGAAATATCTTAATGCTTACACTGGCATAATCTTACTTCGATGTCGTAAGGAATTTCACCAACTTCTGTGGTCGTCTCTACCATTTATCACCAGCCTTGGGACCAGAGGTCAACGCTATGCATGCTTCATCAACACATTACACATTGGAGGTTAGTAACCTGGCACTGACCCATAGGACATTACAAAGATCTAGGGCCAGTGAAATTACTGTGGTATCCTTTTTTTTGTGTGCCATTTATCTTACTGGGTATGGGTTCTTGCATTTCTCAGACTAAGGGTCCATTAGAAGTTATCTTGGGAACTTTAGACAAGTCATTTTCAAATAACTTGTTGGTTCTTTTATCAAGCAGGGTGGGCAGTCTTTACTATAACAGGGGTCCAGAAGTTACTGTATGATTGCCTGCCACTCCTTCCAAGCTTTTTTTTTTTTTTTACAGCTATGCTGACAGGAGGAAGTGTGTTTGGTGAGGGCCACATCATTAAACTCCTTTAATTTTATGTTGTATTTTCTTCTAGGTACAATACGTACTTGCCAAAAGTTCCTCATTCAGTACAATAGAAAGCAACTAATACTGTTGCTGAAGAACTGCTCAAATCCTGGTATGTATGTATACTGCATTTCTATAGGTTGCAAGAAAGTTACTATATGGTAGTAAATATGCTTTTGTTATAGAGGAGAGAGATGCCATCCAGAAGTCTATAGCAAGCTGTTCATTACAAGAAGCGGAAGAACCAGAATTCTTGGCAGATGAAGATATAGATTAGGTGCCATAACTGTGTGGTATCTCACTTATTTCAAGTAGCTTCTTACCTGTGTATTTTCATTGGATTGATTCCAAGACTGTCTTATCACTTCAGCAGTTTTTTTTTTTTTGTAAAACTTAAATATGGCTATTAGAAATAAAGCTCAAAAGGTGACTGCTAAATCATTTAAGACAATGAAAGAAGCTTTTATCGCAAAATACATAGAACATCTAATGCTCTTAATCTGGTTAGCATTTGATATCAGACCTTGTGAGACTACTTTTCATGAAATAGATCTTTGCTTGTTTTTTCCTAGTGGCCTGGAATGTGACGAGGTATTGTCATGACACGACACATTTTGCGTTTTTGATCCATTTTCATTAGAAAATCATGGGCTTTTGGAGGTGCTACTACATGCTATGTACAGTATGACCTTATTTGAATGTAAGTGTCTATTCAGGACTGAAGATTGCCACTAGATCCCATGGGAGAAGTGGAAAGGAAGAAATCTTTGCTTACCAAGGGTTTTTCATAAAGTTCCTTTATTCAAAAGGAGATCACAACACATTTCAGAGCTGTAAGATGCTCCATTCTCAAGTGAATATTGGTTGGTATAACATAGCTCAGCATGTCAATCTTATTATATAAGATTGATACACCTTTAGGGTATGTCCTGGAATAGACAAATACAAGCAAAAATTATAGTGTAAAATATTAGGTACATAGTAAAAAAGTTAATTTAATAGCTGTACATAACATGGATAAGAACTATTAAATGGACTTTAATAGTTTTAAATGACATGTTGAGCTATGTGTTATGCTAACCACCAACATTCACTTGAGAAAGGAGCACCTTACAGCTCCAAAATGCATTGTGATCTGGTTTTGAATAAAGGAACTTTCTGAATACACATTGGTAAGTGCAGATTTCTTCCTCCCCACTTCTCCCATCTAGTGGCAATCTTAGTCCTGAATATTGACATTTGTATACCACATACCATCTGGTCTTCTAGACCTTTCTACATGTACTTCAGGGTATTGTGACCTCATAACCCCAGAATGTGAGCAGCTAATATGCATGCCTTTTACACCTATACTGGCAATATTACATTAGGTGCCACCTGGTGCTTTCTTTTTGTTCATAATAGTCTCTGAATATATACTTAAATTCATGCCTTTCTGCAGGAAGAGACTCAGTATTTAAACAAAAAAAATGCAGAGATTCTCTTCTGTATTAAGGCCTGGTTCACATCTGCGTTTCCATTCAGGGAGTTCCCCCCCACACCCAGAATGGAAACCTATCCAAAGCGGTTTACCCAGGAAACCTGTAGACTAATTGGGTCAGTGTGGTTTCCCCACACAACATGGAGAGGAAAGTGCTGCTTGCACGAACGCTTTGTATGTGTATAGGTTTCCGTTCAGGGGGGGGTCCCCAAGCAGACTTCCCAAATGCAGATGTGAACCAGGCCTAACATACTGATGTGCAAGACTAAATGTGACCATGGCATTGAATACTAGTAAGTCAATTGTCTTTGGTATAAACTAACAGATGCATTTGAGGGCATGTTCACAAGCAACTGAGATGCAATGTTTTACTGGCCAGGCCTTTTTTTTTTTTTTTTAAATCTCGTCCATAAGAGTAAAATCTGTAGTTGAAGTTCACCTGCAGTGTGGATTTCTACCCTTTTCAATTCATAAGCATAGGTTAATTTATTTGGCTCAGAAAACCAAAGCAGTCTGTTTTACAGGAATTAACTCTCCATTCAGCTGATTTTTTTGCAGATTTCTGCATGTCACAATCTAATGAATGGGACAGGTACAGAAACTTCACACCTGCACAGTTCCTAATATTTTTACAGAAATTAGTTATCCTCATTAACCTGTGTATCATATAAACACTAATACAAATAAATTCTGGTCAGTAGTAGGTTACTAGTTCCTCAACTACAGTATACTGTCTGCTTATGTGCCAGGAGTTTGGAGGTACATATGAAGAGATGTGAAAGACCAATAAACTTACAAGTCATTTATTGTTTAAACTACAGAGGGGGAAATAAAAATCCTCTTCACATAAAAGCCACAACCAGAGATGTCAATCTTCGGAGGGTGGGACATGAAAACAAAAAAAGTTAAAATTGCAATTGTTAATTCACTGGTCCATCCTTAATACCAGGTCAGCTCACATACTTTGCATTCTGTAGCTGAGCATTGACAAACCTGTGCCTCACCAGATGCTATGTTAAGGTTATACACGTTATGCATTATAGTCTGCTCCACAATCCTCGAGCCTGAGATTACCACTGTGTAGGCAAACTTGTCCCAGACCCAATGAATTACAGCCCAAAAAAAATAAAAAAGGTACACCCTGAGGTGGTAACCAAATTAAGGGGGGAAAAAAAACAAATCTTCAACCATAAATACTGCAAAAGTTTAAGTATTATACCAAGCAATGTACGCAAAGATGAAGGGAAGTTAGAACGATTTCATGAAGTTGTCTGTTCATTTTGTGTGAACCATAGATGTACTGAACAGAAGTTTCTGTTGCTTCTTCTTTCTCTTTCCTCCTTTTTCAACTAGAAAAGGTAAAAGGAGTTAGAGGATGCAAGCTTAACCACATGAAAAATATAGGTTGTGAAATAATTTTACCACGTGGTGGATTTGGAAGTGCAGTGTCTAGCTTTAGAAAGGCTGCCTCCATGGCTTCACTAAAAGAGTTCTGGAAGCTCGGTACTGGGACTCTCTCAGAACAGTCACTCTCGCCATCACTGTCTACCGGTGCTGTGCCCATCACTGGCTTTTCTGTGGGTTTAAAAAAAAAAAAAAATGTATGTTGCCCAGTTTGTTGCTCAAGGTACCAGTTACACAGGCCTTGCAACCTCTCTATTGAAAGACAAGCCTTATCAACACATACCTTTCTTTACTGCAGCCTTCGGCCAAGACTCTGACTTTGCCTTGCCAACTCTTAACATCTAGGGGAGAAAAAAAAAAAAAAAAAAAGTAAAATTATAGCAGTGTAAACTGTGGCAGGGAGTGACCACAAACATATTAGCTCAATGAAATGGGCTAAACTCATGCAGATCTGTGGCAGTATTCCACAGTATGAAATACCCAAACCACAAAAAAGGTCTTTGGAAATTTAAGGTATATAAACAAAGCTTTGAACTTCCCTTCAGTCACATGCTTGTTGCCACGACAACCACTATTTTTCAAGTTAGAACAAAACTTTACATGACCTATGACACACCTGAGCAAATGAAGGCGATCTGGCATCATCCTCAAAGTTTCCATGGAAATCAATAGGGCCTTCTGCACCCTGGCTGAATATGGGGCCTTTATAAAGCAAGTACATGAATGAGTGTGAATAACCAGTATTTTAAAGTACATTTTAAACAAATATACTGATTTCTTACTGGTCTGAGAGGCTGGACTACAGCTCAATGGAGAGTGTGTTAAAGGATCTGCAGTGGGTAGCAAAGAAAGTGAACCAGGCACTGTAGGTTCTGTTGCAGAACTGACTGCAGGAAACTGGTGCAAATTTTCAAGTGCAATATGCACTTCAGGATCTGTGATAAGTTAAATACAGAGTCAGTGATCTGTTACATGACAAGGCTATCTGCATGCAAAGAGAATAAAGCTTCAAACAAGACATCAGTATACATTGTAGGGTTATATCCCTCTAATTTTTGGGGGGGGGGGGGGGTTAAACTAACTAAACATTTTACTGCAGGGCAAGGCTACACAGTCAGATGACTGAGGTGCAAAACAGCTGTGAATGTCCATTTTTCATGGCAGTCTTGTACCCAAGGGGCACCCATTTTTATGAATTCCCATACATTTGAGTGTATGGAGGGATCCATGAAGACAAAAATAGGACATGACCTATATATTGCAACAGACAATCAAAATAAGTCATGCGAATAGCCAGATACTGAATTCAATGCTGCCATGTGACAAAAAAAAAAAAAGCCATTTCTCACTAAGTGTAGTCTAAGGCTACCTTCTCCCAGCTTCATGACCCTCCCCCACCCTCATTTTCTCTTCATTTCACAATGACAAGCAGGGAACATGTCTCAGAAGCAAGGGAAAGCAAAAAGTTTCAGGATTTCACAAAGAGGAGCCAAAATTAAAGTAGGTTCCAAGTCAGACATCAAAAGTTGTGAGAGTCTGCATGCTCTGCCAAATACAAGTACTTCCTTGAAGAAGTCTGTATTTTAAATTTATAATATCTATAAAGTCAAAGTGGTGTGAAAAATTAGAGAATTCAACCTTACATTTTCCCTGTTTTTTGTTCTCCTCAATCTCAATCCTTTTCTCTCTGCGTCGCTCATCTCGAGCTTTCCTCTGACGTTGCCTTTTTCTCTTCTCCACTTCGTCTAAAGAATTGTAACATTACAAAAAGCTTATATGTAATGAACTAGAAGCATCACATTTTCCTGAAGACTGCAGTGCTTGAAAATTATAGGAGGTTCACCTTTCAAGATTACTTTTTACAGAATTGAAAGGGGTTGTCCCATCTGGACATCCCATCAGAAGACAACAGCAAATGCTCTCTAAAACCCCAATTTACCGTTATCACCAAGTAAACCTGTAGCAAGTAGGAAATGCCTCCATATAATACATGTATGTTAACTCCCCCAACATGTCCTTTTTGGGTTTGAGTAAACTTCATTACAGTTCACCCCCAAGCAAGACACCAACTTGAAACATCTCTAACTCCAAAGCTGTGGGGCTCTAAATTAAGACAGATCATGACTGTAGTCACATTTAGAGATCACTGGTTAAAGCAGAGGTGCATATACTTGCACCAGTTTACTGGAGAACAAGTGCAAGGACAGTAGAAAATTTATATTCTTTTGTCTGTCACTACAAATAACCCCTGGGGAGTACAATTGACTTTTGTTCATGATACCGCCTGCCCCCCCATCAATCAGAAGCATACTTGCCATTTAATCGCATATATGCTGCCGTCAAGCATCCAAGCTTGGATAATAAATAAAAAAAAAAAAAAAGGTCTGAACGCATGAATGCAGAGGGATAAAGTGTTACTGGTTTAAGGCTAAAGTGTGATTAAATGGTTAAAATTCACATCAAGTACTGGAGTTGTGTGTCAGTAATATTTGAAGCATAAACAATCTGCAAAAAAAAAAGTTAAGGTGTATCCCCTATCCATAGAATAGAGCATAAGCTGATTGGTGCGAGTCCAACTGCTGTCACCCCCACCAATCCATGAGAACTTGTGTTAGTCCTGTTCAGAATGTAGTAGTGACACAATGCACACCCTTGCTCCATTAATTTCTGTCAGCACCAGAAGCTGAAGTACATCACCCTGTTATTTCCAGCATTCTGAAATGAAAGAGCATTTGTTTCTAATCATAACATCCACTGTGCTTTAGAAGTCTATATAACTCACCAGAAAAGTATGAAAGAGTTTCCTGTGAAACAGTTGGGGGTCCAAGTGACAACTCACAAATACTGAACTCACAGGTTAGTGGAAGATGGCACAGGTAACGGTGACGCCTACGCACCTCCTACAAGTGAGAAGCACATTTTCCAGTCGGTCGACACAGCTACAAACCACTTGTCAAACATTTTATTTTCTCAGAATAAGTTTCCAACTCACCTCAGTAACTGTGAAGCCATCAATTTCAACCACCGTAGCACTAATAGTTTCTGGACATCGTTCAAGACTGCCATATTCATGAACCAGGCATCGTACATTGACAGGGTGGAGATATACATGCTGTCCATCCACAGCTGTAACAACAAGTTGATGTTTTTGCCAATGGAATAAGAAATAATTAAACAAAACGTATGCATGTACACACCTTGGTAAAAGTAGTAGTAATGTGGGTTTGAAAGTTGTCCAGATTCTGAAGGAACTGCTTCCTGATGACTGTCTGAAGAGAGGGGCAAATCATTTGCAGCGTCACAGCCCTCAGCAGTCACAGGTTCCACAATTGCCTGCATGGGGGCTGTACAAAGTTCCTCAGCCAATGGTTCAATGGTCTCTTCATCAAAAGCAGAGAGGTATTGCACCACCTATGAACAGCAGAAAATAAAGGATTTATTGATACTGACTGTGCCCCAAAAAGTTAGTGTAGTTTTTCCCCCTTGAACAGAAAAGCCCTGTTATCACTTTTAAAGGTTCCTTTTAACATATACAATAAACCAGTGCCACACAGTAGCAGTAGAGTCTCAATGTAGAGGACACACACACACTACTAAACTTTTTTTTTTTTTTTTTTTGCATTATACGGACATATACAAGTTAGACCGAAATCAAAAAGTCACCTTTTGGCACCTACTAGGAAATTGCAACCCTAGGAACAGTTTTAGAATGTATGCTGGGAACTTTTAGTGCACTGTGTTGGCATGTACAAACACAGCCTACCATGCAACAGGTTTGGGTCAAAGCCAAATATATTTGAGATCGAGATTTTGGTCATTTAGTTGCAACATACCTTACAATCAAAGCTGGGCCTTCTCTCTTCAGTCTTTGTCTCCAGCTTCAAAGCCTCCAGAGAATCTGCTATTGCTTCAACCTGATGTCTGGGGGTCTGAAGACTATCCTGACGATCCTGTTAGAATGCACAATCTCAGTGAGCGATGTGGTGAGCATGTAGAAACCAGCAGTTTTGACATGTTCACTAGTTAGAGGTAGATAGCAAGCAGGGACTATACAATAAATGTTAGACATGTATAAGCATTCTGCTGCTCATTAGGCCTAGTCAGTGGGAAGCCACTCAAGCTGTCAAGCCATGAAACCCTTTAGTAAAATTGAGCAAGGCATCTATTTTTCCACCATCAAAAAACCCACAGACACCCCCACCAACCACACGACAAAACTTCATGTGCTCTGAGATGTACAGTGCATATTTGAGACTATTTCCCCACCAACTACCTTCAACTCCTGAATGGCAGCTTCTATAAAACAGGCTTCTGGGGTCTCCCCCTCAATACTGTACTGTTCTAGCAGTGCAGCTTTCTCCTGTGAAATCACTTGGATGAGGATCTGGTCTCTCGATGCCAAAAGTAGCTTGGAAAACAGGGAATGCTCCTCATCTAAAAGTAAAACAACTTGTCAGAAAATTCAAACACTAGCAATTCAAGTTCTATGTATACATATTCAGTACACTACGTGTACAGTTGTATGTGAAAGTGCAGTCAAGTGGAAACCTGTCAAACCCTTTAAAAAGAGTCAGGTATATCCATTTGTCACCAGTGTTAGAGCACATTACAGTGATAATCATATCTGTTCTGTAAATCACTTTTGTAGATTAGGTGTTACACAAATGAGGTAGTTTGAGCTGCTGCATGTATCTGCACCCTAAAATACATTTGTAATATAAAAGCAGATTTTTGTGCCATGTACATATAGGTTATGGTCATACTTTTAGGGTGCAGACATGCAGTGGCTCTGGACGCACATAGTATAGGGAAGAAATGTAGTCTACAACTTGTTGCTGGCCATCTGGCATGCGGTCAGAGCCGCTGCATGTTTCTTCAGGCCTAAACTACATTTGTCGTATAAAAGATTTTTTTTTGTGCTATATACATGAAAGGTTGTCATTGTATGGTGTCAGCAAACCAGCTATGGAAAATTTGGCCTCCAGAAGCCAGTTTGCGCACCATTCATTGCAGGCTCTGCTGAAGGCCCAGCAAGTAAGGAAAGCACCTACATTTGGTATCTATGAAAATGGCAGAATATAAATGTAGGAAAAAGCATTTAAAAACTTTTTTTTTAACCTCCCCATCCCCCTATATTTTTTTTTTTTATAGACGTAAAATGTCACTTATTTTGTTATAAAATGTGAAAGCCCATTATGTTCCGAGAAAAAGGAGACCAAATACATGTAGGTTGGCACAGTAATAGAAAAGCAATTTGCAGTTAAACTGGAATATGGCTAAAACTTGAAAATGTGCCTGGTCTGAGACGGCGGGGGAGTAAAGCATCTGGTATGGAAGTGGTTAAGCAACAAAAGTGGTGTGCCCCTGGAGCTGAAAGCCTGCCCCCTATGCACCAGCTGACTCATTTACTCATTTGTATAAAACTTCAGAGTTCTCCAAATCTACAAGAGTGACATACATAGAGATAGGTTTAACACTATATGTGATCTAGTGAGCTAGGGACCGTTGCATCGTAGAAGGTGGTGGTAGACTTCCTTTAAGGCTAGGTTCACACACACTGAGGACGACTCTGGACAGTGAAAAACTACCCTTATTCTTAGATTGCAGACAGTTTGGATTTCTCACCTCCCAGGTGAATAGGCTCATCCAGTTTCATCCACTTAGATTTAGGCATTGCCACCAGCACACCCTTCTCTCGCCTCATCAGCTGCATTGTAATTGTGTCACCAACAGTATAAAGTGGTCTCTCTGTGGCAACAACACTGTAGACAAATCACAAAAATGAGCAAAACATTTTCATGCATTCCAAGACACCATAACTTGTATTGTTAATTTCTAAATATATACTGATCTCATCAAGCTCCATGTGCTCTATTTAAAAGGAATGTGTCAAAAGAACGTGATATGTTCTGAACCAAGTTTGTGTAAAACGTAAAGTTTCCCCCCCCCCCCATGTAAAAATTTTTTTTTTAAAAATGCAATCTTCACTTTGGCCACAAAGCCTAATAGACACATGCCAATTCTTTAAATGAGTTATCTGCTGCGAAACAAGTCTCTAAAGTACAGACGAGATACAAGATTACAATAAAAGCTAACACCTCTATAGATATCACAATTTGTGACTTTATAGAGGATTAATGCAACACTGTAGCATTGCCTATTCAGCTTGCAAGAATTGCTTTACAGTATGTTGTACTTTTAAAGAGTTACCTTTTCAGATCTTTTTTTAATAACGGAGCTGTAGCATATTGGACATCTACTCCAATCCTTTTCACTTAGGGACAGGTAGTGCAATATGCATGCCCAACAGTATATATGCCCACATCGAGTGATCTTTGCAGCAACAGGAGGATACAAACAAATAGGACAAGATGGCACTTCATGACTAGAGATGCGCTAGAACACAAAAAAAGATATCAAGTTGCTATTTGACTTAAGGCTATAGTGGCTTTTAGGACAACCCATCAGTATCAGATGAGTGAGAGGTCTGACTCCTGGTACCCCCACAACAGTTGACTAAAGGGGCTGTATTGCTGAGTAACCCCCCTTCATTTTTTATTACTAGCACTGTACTTCTGATTGTATCTGCTCTTCATATCACAGCTTTTTTCATACTCGTGTGATAAGCTGAAATATTTCTAATGAACAGTCAAACTGGTTTCCACATTGATGAAACTCATTACAAACATAAGGTCCAAGAAATCAGCAGCCTTAAGGTGACTAAAGCACTTAAGTGTCAGACATTTTATATTATAAGAGCCAAAAAACATTCCAGGTTCATTAGTCCATGTACAGTGAAGATAGGCACCAGCATCCAGTGTAATGACCGCATCACTGCAGCCAGGCCACAGTTTTTCATTAGGGAAACTGAGCACCTTAGATTTACACCAGATGGTAAGATCTGCAGGTGCCAAAAATTAGGAAAGGAAGGACACCAAGTATCAATATTTCCAGGTATACTGTGTGTTTCTCATTTGCACCAACCACTTCAGTTGTGTGTCAAACAAAATAAGAGTGTAAAAATGAATTACTTACCACTTGCTCCACCAGATCCCAGCAAACAAGTGTGTCTGGATCAGTGAAATGTACACTGTAATCGTGTTCCTCTGAGACAACAAACTGGCAGCTAGAATGACAAAATCATGAATGCAAATATCTAGATTAGAAGAGAATAGGCGCATTCCAACTGTGGAAATGAGATGAGTCACAGTTCCCTAAAGATAGAACCTAGACAAGTCAGCTATATAAGAAAATCAGGGCTATGGAGTCAGCCAGCACCAATTTTGGGTGATCTGGAAAAACATACCAACTCCAGCTTCAAAACTAACTGATTATACAGTTACTATAGTAAATTTACTCACTAAGAGTCCAGTGTTGTGAATCCTTATGAATTAGAGCTTTATTGCTTCAGAATGACCATGGCTACCAGCAATTTATGAAGTCTGAGCAGGAATCAGAGGTTTGGCACGCCATCATATGAAATGGTTGCTGTGAGGCCATAACCATCATATTGATGAGGTGCGATAAGCAGATTACTGTGTGTGGTAGTATACAAAGCCATTAAAGAGGCCACAGCAACCAGGCAGAGTGCTGTTTCCCCTTCAGGCAGCTGGTGGGTGTGCAGAAAGTGAAGCCCTCATCAACCCACTATTGGATAGCTTATTTTATAGAATTGGAAACCTGTTAATCTTATTGGCTTTGCTCAGCTTTTTACAGAGCCAACAGGGTGGGCAACATTCAGGCAGTGATCACATATCCCAGTATTATTCCCTAAGGTCTTAGGCACACTGGAAATCCAGGTTGGAAAATTAAGGCCATAAGTCAGCAGGATCTTTTAGCTAAATCCAGTTAGGAGATCAGAACTCCTTGCATCATAGTGATCTATGACACTTAGGAGTGCCTGCCTCCTCATCGCTCTACTGCCCATACTATATACAGTAGGGCAGCGTTCCCCAACTTTTTCCCTGCCACAGCCTGGCGTGGGGGGGGGGGGGGGAGGGGGTTGCAGAGCTATGCACTGACCGGGGCTATGCTGGCAGGACCTCGGTGTACAGCGCTGTAGACTAGGTCCCTGCCATTAGCTATGCCAGGAGCTGCGTTTGCCCAGGACAGCCTGCTGCCCCGTGGACTGGTAACAGAACAGACCCCCCCCCAATGGCCTGTCCCATGGACCAGTGGTTGGGGACCCCTGCAGTAGGGGACAGAGTCTTTGGGTAGACAGGGACTCCAATTATCAGATCACTATGATGCAAGGAGTCCTGTCTCCCAACTGGGTTCAGGAAAGGAAAATCAGCCTGGCCTGGATTCCCTGTGTGCAGAAGTATCAAGGCAAGAGGCTGAATGATTACAGTCTAAAAAGAGGACTTACTTGGCTTGTAAAAACAACTCCTTGTTAAATGGTTTGTGGTCCCACTTGTTTCGTCTGCCCCAGTTTCCATGTCCATCTCTATGAGATCCAGGATGACCACGTGGTTCATATGTAAAGTTTAACAAGTGGTTCAAGCTTATTTTCTTAGGTCCTGAATATTGGGCTGGGCTAAACTCTGCCCGTTGAGTTTCTGCTACCTGCAAACACCAAGTAGTGTGATAAAGTAATAAAAAAAAAATAAAAAAAAAATTATATATTGTTACAGCTATGAGTGTGTGTCTCACCTCTTCTCTTCTTCCATATGTGTATTGTTTAGATGCTCCCCGCTGTGGGGGAACCTTGTTAAAAGTCTTGCTTTTCTGTGGACCGGGGCGGCGAGTCTGTCCGGCAAAGCTCTCATTTTTAGGATAAGAATTTTCACGTTTGCGGCTATATCGCTGTTTTGAGCTACTGCCATTTTTTCCATCTGAAATGCAGAATAGGTGAGTATCAGTAACACTTGCCACCTGAGAAAGCTATATCTAGAGCAGGAAAGTCACTGGACAGAGGGTGGCAAAATACTGATTTGACTATATACTGTAATAATTACAGAGACATCAGCTACAAGCCTCCTGTAATTGTCCAAATGCAACTTTGATAATACAGAAAAGCTAGACCCATCGATTCCATGTACCACAAGCTATTAACATCAGTGAAATCTCCCTTTGAATTGAATAGCCATGATCACCCTAGTTACTCTATGGGAAAGTCAGTAATTCCTACAAAGATACAAGTATCAGTTTTCATTTAAATCATTAAGCATAAAAGGACACTGAAAGACACAAGATGGCAAGGAGGCATGCTTCACCAAGGATCAGACTAAAAAAATAAACCAGTCAGCCATGATCCACAATAGGAACAGGACTGACACTTGCCTAAATGATAATATCCCTCACAGTCATAGGCTGTTAACTGAGCTGCCATATATAAACAGCAGCTTCATTACAGAATTTACACAGCAGGGGGTAATAGGAAGACCCAGAAAAGACACTTTGTAAAACTCTAGGTGCAGCAGTCAACAGTTACTGCAACATTTAGGTAACTGCAAGGTGCAGATAGGATGACCTGGCAGCTGGAGGGCTACCAAAGACCTCCATGGCCAACCATAGCCTAATAGATGGTCAGTTTATTACTGACTGGCAATATCATCCTGGTTTACCAAACAACTAAACCATTATATAACTAAAATCCAAAAGGAGGAATCTTGAGTGTTAAAGTGCAGCTAAACTTTTGGACAACTTTTGATATGTCAGTATTTGTGTCCTTAATATTGTAATATAATTTATTCGTTTTTTTGGATCCTTTCTAGAAAATCCTGCATTTTTCACCCTTTCCCGTGCCTCTGTATTGAGAGCTGTTCCTGCCTCTCACTGAATGTTACTGTGTACGGGAGTATGTGTAGGGAAAATGAGGGTTAGGGAAGGTCACTTCAAACAGTTATATCTCAGACATAAGACTTACAAACTTGCTTTTGGAGGCATATGAAAGAGGAGATTCTTTATGTGACAAAGGCTGCAGTGCTATCCGCACACAGTAAAATTCAGTAAGACAGGAACAGCTCAATATAGAAGGGGAAGAGTGAAAAAAAAAATGCAGAATTTCACAGAAATTATCCAAAGTTTGTTAAAGTAGATTACAAAATTTATTAGTGACAAATACTGCCAGAAAAATCAAAAGTTGTCCGAATGTTTAGTTATGCTTTAGAGGGGTTACCCAGGTAAAGCGTACCAGTATATTCCCTCCACTGGTTAAGCTCTATTACTAATATGTAACCAGGCCCCCTGGAGCCCAGTACTCTTGTTCCTCTATCTTCCCTGCAGCCGCTCCAACTCCCACTGATATCAGACTCCCCTCTATTCAGGCCGCAGGTCCATGTGAGAATCAGAGAGTCTGCAGGGGAGGCAGAGGAACGAGACATTTCTCTGAAATTACAGGTAGAACTCTTTCATACTACATCAGAAGCAAGTTTCTATGTTTTATAGATGTCAGATAACTGAAGTGACCCTCCCACGCCTTCATTTTCTCTTCATTTCACACAAGCCCATAAACAGTATACAGTGAGAATCTGGCCAGCTCTCAAAGAAGCAAAGGAAAAATGAAAGAAATACAAGACTTCACAAAGCCAAAATCTGTTAAAAGTACATTAGAAGATATATTAATGACAAATTAAGCTAGGAAATCAAACGTTGTTTGAAGAGCAGTGCTCCAGGAGGGCCTGCTCAGTATACCGGCTGACTCATTTGCATAAGACTTCAAAGTTCTGGGGGAGTTGATAACCCCTGTAAAGGGAATCTATCCACTTTCTAATATTGATTGCCTATCCTTAGGAGAGGTCAATATTAGATCTCCAAGGGTCTGACACTTGAGACCCCCAGAGATCAGCTGTTTACATGCCTGAAGCTGCACTGCTCATTGAAGTCTATGGGACAGCGCAGCAGTACCTAAAGCCTCCGCTACACTATATAGACAAGTAAGCAGCAGATGTAAACATTACTAGGAGCTGCGATGTTCTATAGCAGCTGATCTACAGGGGACCTGGATGTCAAACCCTCTCAGATCCAAAATTGATGACCTATTCAATGATAGGCCATCAATATTAGAAAGCTGATTCCCCTTTAACTTTAGTCAATCATGGCAAAGTGTTCAGTTTTTATCAGTCACTAAGTTTACAGTCTTGTTCCTATGCTCTGAAAAATCAAAACAGTGTGTTGTAAGGCCTCATGCATTCAGACAAGCCATGTCTTTCACTAGACCAATTGCTATGGCCCAATTCACACAACCATATATTTTTACAGTCCGGTGTATTGGGCCGTGAGCAAAATTCAGGACAAGTCCTATTCCTGCCCATTTTGCAGACAACCAATGGGGGTGTGGAAGCACGGTCAGTGTATGGTGACATCCATGTGCCACTCAGTCATGGCTCAGCAACACACACATGGTTGTGTGCAAGTCACCTAAGAGAATAGTCTTAAAGTTTTAATACACACACTCGCTGTATAGTCACAAACCTCAAGTATATCAAGTGGAAAAATAAGTCATTGCTGCCCAAATAAGGGAAAGGTAAGTTGTTAATAAAATACAAAAATTCTGATCATCAACAGATACATTAACTTAATACATGTTTTTCTAAGCATAAGGGTAAATTGAAGCCCTGTTCATACCATTGTTATGGCTTCCACAACTAACGTTTTTAAAGTTTATTTTAATCCCCAAATACACTTAACGCAAACAAGCCAAAGGACAGATTAGACAGGGCGGTGACACTATCTGATAGCACAACTGGGTGGAGGAAAAAAAAAAAAAAAAAAAAAAGCTAGACAGCAATGTGAAGTCAGGTAACACATGAATGTCCAGTGTACACCACTTTTCTGGCATGTTACACTTTCTACATTAAGAGAGAAGTCAGGAAAAACCTGTTCTTATCTTCTCCCAGGACCTGTGCCAGCAGTGGTAGTGTTTACATGTTCTACCCATATGAAGATACCCTACATCTATGATCAAGACATCTAAATAGGGCACCAAGCAGTGTCACAACAGGTTAGGAGTATACATTATGGGCACACATGGCTGATTATTAGGGCGCTGAAAGTAAGGTTGTGGTCACACTACTGTTGGGTGACCATTCGGGAACTCCGTTCCTCATTCCACTTGATACATGCAGAGACAAGAGTCCTTCAAGCAGAGCTTTTCTAGCCGCCACTTTCAGGAAGAAACCTGGCAGACCCCATTATAGTCTATGGGGTCCACAGGTAAGCGCTTTTTAAGCAGATAGGGTTTATTTTTTTGGGGGGTCTCCAAGCGAACCAAAGAACGGAAATCCAAACTCTAGTGTGAACCAAGCCTAAGTAAAAGACAATATGGTCTCCAGCACTCAGATGGGCGGTCACTCAGCTTTTCAAAGTTTCTGAACAGCACAAGTGATGCCTTCACTACTCTAGTGTAGCTGCGCAGGCATTACCAGTCAGGATTCTAGGAAAGCTGGGAAGTTGTAATGACAGTCACGTTGCCAGTCACTCAGCTTTGCCATGATCACTACAGAGGACTTGCGTAAACATGACTACAGTTGAAGTTCTGAAGTCAGGGAGAATGGCTGCTCCGTACTGACTGGAGCTCCACATCGGCCCACTGAGCACACACAGATACACGACAATTACCATTCTTGGGCTTAGAGTCCCCGGACGGTCCAGTAGAGCCCGAACGGTTCTGGGTTTTGCTGGTGTTGTTGGATCCAGGCTCCATATCTGTGGTTGAGCTCAGCGGCATAGACCGCGGGGAAAGCACCGTGCAGGGGCCGGCTAGAAGCCAGGAGCATGGCGTTCAGAAACTGCGGGTAACGGAGAGTGGGATTCATGGCGACATCTTGATCTCCAACCAGAAAAGAAATGAAATAAAAACAAGGGAGACTGAGAGGAAGATTCCGGGGCTAGACGGGGAGCGCTGGGCCCCACTGGAGGGTGCACGGGATGTGGGCGCTGCGGGCCCCGCTACAGAGCAGTGAACTCGAGTACAGCCGCAGGCCCGACTAAGAGACGCAGAAGACGGAAACGGAGAAGGCCTCGGGGGCGAAGGAGCCCAACAGGACGCACAGAGTCCGGGAGCGTAGGGCCCCAGGGAGCGGGATGAACCCGGATAGTGTGAGCCCTGAGGGGACTCACGTGTCTACTCGGTGTAAGATTCCCCCCTGCTCCCTTGAAGGGGCACACAACCGTAGCCGCTTCTGTAATGGCGACTGCCCGCCTGACGGTGTCAAGTCCCCGTATGACGGGCTTTTATAGTAGGGGGTGTGGCCCAGGCGCAGGACTTCTGGGGCTTGTAGTTTTGGTCTGTGACGTCAGTGACGGAGTCTTGCACACGGTATAGAGGTCATCAGGGCTGGGAGCGCTAATATGGTGGCCCCTATGAATTGTGTCAGCCGCTGGTGCCTGTCCTCATGGAGGAGTGTGAGACTGAGCTGTCAGCGCCTCCACCGGACACAGGCCTCCGGGAAAGAGACGCACTTCGGTTTCCAGACTGTGCCTGAAGAGGAGAAGGGAGAGAGAGGTAAAGGGATAATGGCTGAGTGTGGATGTATATACTCTATACACTGTATACACAGATGTGTCCTTCATTATAAACTTTTGCATTAGGATCCATCACATCATGGGCATCAATGGTGAACGCCCTCCAATCTCATATTGATGACATATCCTAAGGATAGATCATTAACATGAAATCTTGGAAAACCACTTGTGGAAATGCAACGGTATTTGCCATTGCGGAAAATAAAGCTGAATTTTACAATCCCAGCAAAGGGATTGAGATTTTATTTAATCTCATGCACACACTGCAGAAAAAAACTGCAGAAAACCCATTTTCAAAAAAGCAAGATGTTCATTTTACCTTCAAAAACGCAGCTGTTTGCCCCATAGCCTTGTGGCTCAAAAAACAACCAAATTCAGTTGTATCTGCTGCCTAAAAGGGATTGTCCAGGAATCATCAAAATCAGGGCAGTGGCCTCTACTTTTTGCCCTGTAAGTCCCGCAAGTGGAGGAAATGAGGACCAGAACCGCACACCCCACTGCAATCCACAAAGGTAAACATTGGGTTCCAGGAGACCAGGTTATATATTAGTAATAAAGCTTATCCATTCCAGGGAATGTACTGGTGAGCGTTATTTGTCCCTGCATAACCCCTTTAATAGAATACTGTCCACTTTGCAATTATACCATGGCCGCATCTTGACCACATCACATGAATGAATGGTTTGATATCGTCTTTATTATAATTACAGATCTATTTATATTTGACAACTAAAAATTTGCTTTGGCTCCTAATTTTTTCAGTTTAAGAGCCAATGGCTCCTAGGTATTTTTTTAGTGTAGAAGCCTGAAAATGAAAAATTTTAAGCATTTTTGTCTAGTTTTGATAAATCTTCTCCATTGTCTCCTCTTACTAAGTTATCTTCTGTGTAATGACAAAAAGGTAGCTTGGTAAGATTATTGCACAAGTGTCACCGATGATCTATGGTCATTCTGCTGTTTATTGCCTTTTAGTGTATCATGTGTTTGAAAGCGTCGCTAAAAATTATGATATCATGAATGACTCCATGAGCCTGGGAATTCATCGGTTGTGGAAGGACTGGCTGGTACGTCACATGAACCCCACTCCAGGCACTCAGTTACTAGATGTAGCAGGAGGAACAGGTAATGGATTCATGTTATTGTGTAGTTAACATTTTCTTAAAGGGTTTTCAAGGAGATTTGTAATGCTGAAAGTACTTCAACTTGTTTCATATTTCAATAAAGATAATGGAGTACCTTTCTGGCTGTTTTAGTGTGTTTTTTATTTCGACACCTGATTCTTTTGGTGTGCAGCACTGGTCGTACTTTGAGACTTTGCAGCAATGTCAGCATCTCTGAATTCAGCCTGCTTCATCTCTGTCTATACCCACCCAGTGTCTCTTTTGCTAAATATGCAAAATACAATGTATATATTTATTTTAGTGGAGCAAGGGGGGAGGAACAGAAACATATAGCTTGTTATTGGTTTATCACATGGGAACAATACCTGGCCGTACACATTAGATGGTTGCTGGCTATACCTGGCAATTATGATAGGACTGGCCTACCATCTAATGTGTGCATTGGCCTCCTAACTGCAGATGCCGAAGGGTGGGGGAGGGGAGAGTAAGGATTGGGCAGTTGGATTGGCCACTCCATTTAATCTCTATGGGACTAAAGCTGGCAATGTATATCAGATTTTGGATGGCCTTCATCCCACCATCAACATTAGCAACTAAATTGCACAATGATGCATCTGCATATCAAATTGTTGTCCAAAATTGGCCATTTTAGCCGTTGAAAATCTAATGTGTGTGGCCATCCTAATAGAGATAACCAAGTACAGGGCTTGGTTATCTTTGTAAGATCCACAGATTTTGAATGGATTACAAATGTCACTCTATTCAAATGAGGAACACCAGACCACGTGCATCTTATCTAAAACATGAAATCCACCATCTTTTCTTAGCTATATTTCTTTAGGTTGTCAACCAAACGATATTTTCCCTTTTATTGACATGATTCTCTATTAACAGGAGATGTTGCATTTCGCTTTGTCAATTATATCCGGGCGCAAAGGGAAAGATTAAACCGTGATAAACTGGATCATCAACAAAATCTGTCATGGTCGGACATCTCAAGGTCTTATAGCCACCAGGAGGAGGGCTCATTAATGGGTTCCAAGGCTGTGATCTGTGATATAAACAAAGAGATGCTGAAAGTTGGGAAGGACAAGTCATTGCAACTTGGTTATTCTGAAGGTATTTAAAAAAAAGGGATCTCTGGACTTATTTGCTGTATTTGATTATTCATTCAGTGCTGACCATCAACATTAAGGGCTTATTTCCATTGTATGGTGCAGGTGCACACTTGGAGGAGGGGGCTGCAGGAGATTTCCCAGTGCCTAGAAACTGCCTCCTAGGCAGTTCAGGAAAATCCAAGACACACAGGACGGGTCCACTGTAGGATTTTCTTAGCAGTCATCCCACAGCGGATCTGTCCACAACAAAAACCAGGCAATATTGGCTGGCTTTTGCTGCAGCTTTCATCCAGGATTGCCGTGTGGCTGGCATGGCCAAACCTGCAGCAATAACTGACATGTTGCTGGTCCAATACCTGCAGCACAGGACAGTTTGTGCTAAAAGTTTTTTTTTTTCTGCATTTTGTGGATCACATCCACAGCACTACTACTGTATGTTGCAGTGTGTCTTCTGCCCTGTGTGGCCCCAGCCTGAGGATTTAGTTCTTCCTGTCACTAAGGGGAGTTCACTGCATATGAATTCAATAATAATGGATTCATTGAAAGTTGTTAAAATCGCTATGAAGTGAACTTCCTTCAGTGGCAGCTATAGGAATACAGAGTTTTAACCTGTTACACTAAGGGGCAGATTTATTAATCCCATTATTTAGACAACGTCACCTTAGGGGGCGTTCACACTACCGTTGGTGACCGTCAGTAGTGTCCGTTACAAGATTTTAGCATCGGACACTAGCTGAACCGTCAGAAATCCGTTAAAATTTCCATTCATTTCAATGGGTTTTTATTTTGTGTCCGTTTACACCAAATCCTTCAGAAGTCCATTTTCTCGTCTACTTCACTGGGGGACACAGCACCATGGGGTATAGACCCCGGCCACTAGGAGGCTGACACTAGGAAAAAGCAAAAGCTGTTGGCTCCGCCCTATAGTCTATACCCTCTCACACACAGAGTGCTGAGCCAGTTTCAACCTAGTGTCATAGGAGGCAGACACGACCTGACTCAGGTCTTCTGTCTTGCATCGTTTTTATTTTTACCTTTCTTTCAGGTGCAGGGGGTAGTCAGTGTGTACGCCACACTAGTCATACCCTCCTGCGGGCGCAACGCTCTGCAAAAGAGCAGCCTCGCCGGTCACCCAGTCCCCACTCACCATTCGCCGCACCCCGAAAGCGGCCGGAGTACCGGTGACCCCACTCCCACGTGCGAGGTCCTACCGAGGGGGTGACCCTGCGGCGCCTGAAGACGCCAGACAGGTGAGTATGAGAAGAATAGAAGGCAGGTGAGTGTGAAAGGAGTATTTCCCCTCTCCAACTCCCTTTCCTCAGCTCTTCTTTCAGGGGTTAGGATGGCCATCTGGATCTAAGGGGTTAGTTTCTCCCTGGGTCCCCTTATGTGAATGAGCCCCTTTCTATGGCGCTCCTGAGCGGCGCCAGCGGGGGGGGCGCGCGCGCGCGCGGCATCCGTTTTCGGGGGTCTCCTCATCCTCCCTTTTTTTCTGGCCACCGAGGGCTTCCATGGCTCCGGCGGGGGCCTTTATCGCCGGCGGTGTCGTGTCGCTGGTTTCAGGGCGCTCCGGCCGCGGCGTTTACTTTAGCCCCAGGCTTCATTTCGGACTAGGCCGCTCTTAGGCCCGCCCCCCTCCCCGTGCTCTCCTCCGGGCGCTCATGACCTCCGGGCTCCTCCTATCCCCTCTATTGGCCGGGGGGCTGTCCTGGACTGTCGTCCAGCCTTACTTCTAGCCCCTAAGCGCGGGAACTCCAGGGGGAGGGCCTTGTTCTCCAGACAGCGTGTTTCTCTCTCAGCCTGCGAGACACAGCACCGGGGGATCTCTCTCTGTGCAGCTTTTCTGCAGCAGTCGGCTAGCAGACACCTTTCTCAGGTCTGGTAGGTTTCCTCCTGGGTTCCCCCCCTTTTTTTTTTTCCTGGGCCTTGCACTGCCATGTCCTCTCGTGAAGAGTCATCTCGGCCCTCAGCCCCCTCCAGTGCCGCCACGTTTTATACGTGTGCCCGCTGTAACATGAAGCTACCATGTGGACAGCCTGAGCCCATCTGCGCGCTCTGCCTTCCGTCTCAGCCAGCCCAAGAGCCTTCTGGCCTCTCACCAGGTCACCCTTCTCCGGATTGGGCGGTTGCTCTCACCCAGGCCATTGGTAACCTGGCCAGGCTTAACCAGTCTGTGGTGGAGACCTTGGAACGGCTGCCTTCCCAGATCGCCGCTCAGTCGGCTGCCTCCAGGGAACCTTCCGGGCGCTCACATGGCTCCCGTTCCAGATCCAGGAGCCGTCCCCGCAAGAGGACCAGGAAGTCTTCCTACAGGTCACGGTCATCCTCCCCTACCCCTGGGCACTCCCCAGGCAGGGCCTCTTCCCGCGGATCCACTCCGACAGGCGGAACTCTGTCTCCCCCTGCTCGATCTGTTTCTCCTGGGGACGCCTCTGACTCCGACTTGGAGCATCAGCAAGGCACAGCTATATCCGCTGCTACGCGGGACCTCATCCGTGCGGTCAGAGATACTCTACAAATCTCAGAGAACCCGGACCCTGCCTCCCATGAGGACATCTCCTTCCGTCACAATCGGCGCCCTCCTCTGGTCTTTCCTAACCATGGGGCGTTTGACCACATCTTGAAGGAACAATGGCTTCACCCGGACGTCCTCTGTCCTCGACTAGGAAGTCGGGCGTCCTCTTTCCTTTCCCGGACCAGTGTGTCTCTAAGTGGTCAGAATCTCCCGCGGTGGACCCCGCGGTTGCTAGGCTCTCCAGTGCTACCATTTTGCCTTTGGCGGACTCCGCCTCTCTCAGTGATTTCTCAGACAGGAAGGTGGAAGCTCTCGCTAAAGCGGCCTTCACAGCGGCCGGCTCTTCTCTGCGGCCATCCTTCGCTGCCTCTTGGGTCAGCAAGGCCTGCATATCCTGGGCCAAACAGCTCCAGGCTAGCCTCTCTGATGAAGCTTCCCTCCAGGACAACCAACTAATTGTTGCTCAAACCCTGAACGCTTCCAAGTACCTGTGTGATGCTTCCTTGGAAGCAGCTCGCCCCTCTGCCAAGGCGGCCGCCAATGCCGTGGCTATCCGCCATACGGTTTGGACTCGTTTGTGGAACGCTGAGGCCGCCTCCAAGAAAGCGGTTGTGGCCCTCCCTTTTTCCCGGGAAGAACAGGGCCGGCTTTTTGGTAAGGGTCTTGAGAAGCTTATCTCTGAGGCCACTGGGGGCAAAAGTTCTCTCCTCCCCCAGAGGCGTTCTAAGCGCCAGCTATCTTCTGCCAGGAGTACTCAGCGCCTTCGCTCCTTTCGTGGCTTCTCCTCTCGCTCCGGAGGTCGCTCCCCTCGGGGATCTCGCTCCAAGAAGCCCTCTTTCAAGCCCAGACCTGCCTGGCAGCCCCGCTCCAGGCCCTCCAGGCCTTCTGGTACCAAGCCCACCTCGGCATGAAGGTCTTCCCCCACTCGGGGGTTCTCGGGTGGGGGGACGTTTGCTCTCCTTCCGGGAGACCTGGCTTGCCAGCGTCGACGACGCCTGGGTTCGAGAGGTCGTGTCAAACGGATACTCAATAGAGTTCTTCTCCCTCCCAGCCGGGAGATTTTTTCCGTCCACTTTGCCTTCTTCCCCCGCTTGAGCGACTGCATTCCTTCTGGCTGTCTCCATTCTCCAGCAGCAAGGAGTCATCGTCCCCGTGCCCGCTTCAGAGCGTTTCCAGGGTTACTACTCCAACCTGTTCACTGTCCCCAAGAAGGACGGCTCTCTTCGCCCTATCCTGGATCTGAAGGGGCTCAACAGGTTCGTCCGTGTCTGCAGGTTCCGCATGGAGTCCCTGAGGTCTGTGGTGGCTTCCCTGGAGCCGGGCGAGTTTCTTTCGTCCATAGACATACGCGACGCTTATCTTCATATTCCCATTGCGCTGGGCCATCAGCGTTTTCTTCGTTTTGCGGTGGGTTCGCGTCATTTCCAGTTCGTTGCTCTTCCCTTCGGGCTGGCCTCTGCCCCTCGGGTCTTCACCAAGGTGATGGCGCCTCTCATGGCCATTCTCCGCTCAGGAGGAGTTGCCATTATCCCCTACTTGGACGACCTTCTGGTCAAAGCTCCTTCCAGGGTGGACAATCTTTCCAGCTTACGGATCACTTTAGACCTCCTTCGCCGGTTCGGCTGGCTCATCAACGAGGAAAAGTCCTGTCTCGTGCCTTCTCAGCGCATGGATTTCCTGGGCATGACCCTCGACACACTCCAGGGCAGGGTTCTCCTTCCAGAGTCCAAAATTCTGGCCCTTCGGTCCGGGGTCTCCCACCTTCGGAAGGCCTCGCCTTGCTCTCTTCGGTTCTGCATGCGGATCCTGGGCATGATGGTCTCGACCTTCGAGGCCATCCCCTTTGCCCAGTTTCACTCGTGCCCTCTGCAGTTGGCGATTCTGGCACACTGGGACAGGTCTCCATCCAGCCTTGGCCGCATGATTCGCCTCCCTCTTCGAGTTCGTCGAGAGCTTCTTTGGTGGCTCTCCTCTCTGGGAATCTCTCAGGTGAAGTCCTTCCTTCCTCTCCATTGGCAGGTGGTCTCCACCGATGCGAGTCTGACAGGCTGGGGGGCGGTCTTCGGGGCCTTGACCGTTCAGGGACTGTGGTCCGGGGCGGAGTCCTCTCTCCAGATCAACGTGCTGGAACTGAGGGCCATCTTCTTGGCCCTGTCTCATTGGACCTCTCTCCTCCAGGGGCGTCCAGTCAGAGTCCAGACCGACAACTCCACCGCAGTCGCCTACCTAAACCATCAAGGGGGCACCAGGAGCCAGGCGGCTCTCCTGGAAGCCTCTCGCTCCCTCCGGTGGGCGGAGCGGCATGTTCCAGCTCTTTCTGCGGTCCACATTCCGGGCGTGGACAATTGGGCGGCGGATTACCTAAGCCGAGAAAGACTCGACCCAGGCGAGTGGTCTCTTCATCAGAAGATATTCCTCGAGTTGTGTTCCCGGTGGGGCACTCCCAACGTCGATCTCTTCGCCTCCCGCCTGAACCACAAGCTACCCCGGTACGTGGCCAGGTCCTTGGACCCTCAAGCCGTTGCATTCGACGCTCTCGTGATTCCCTGGTCGGACTTCCGTCTTCTGTACCTGTTCCCTCCTCTTCCGCTTCTCCCTCGGGTTCTCAAGAAGCTCAAGACCGAGAGGGTTCCCGCCATCTTGGTGGCTCCAGATTGGCCCCGCAGGGCCTGGTACGCGGATCTTATATTCCTACTGGCGGATGCTCCTTGGCCTCTTCCCCTGCAGGCAGACCTCCTGTCTCAAGGCCCGCTGCTCCACCCTGCCTTACATCTGCATGCGTTTAACGTCATGGCTGTTGACGCCGAGGTTCTGAGGCGACGTGGTTTTTCGGAGCCTGTTATCCAGACCATGCTCAAGGCCCGGAAGCCTCAGTCGGCCAAGATTTACCACCGCACGTGGAGGTCCTATGTCCACTGGTGTGAGGGTAATGCTTATCATCCGCTCCTTTTCTCGCTTCCCAGGATCCTGGCTTTTCTCCAGTCCGGTCTGGATCAGGGTCTTGGTCTTTCTTCTCTTAAGGGGCAGGTTTCTGCTATCTCTATCCTTTTTCAGAAGACCCTAGCCTTCCGCCCTCAGGTGAAGACCTTCTTGCAGGGTGTGGCACATTGTGCCCCCCCTTATCGTCCACCCACAGATCCGTGGGATCTCAATCTTGTCCTTGAGGTGCTTCAGGCCCTCCCCCCCTTTGAGCCTTTGCGGGACATCCCACTTCGGATCCTGTCCTGGAAGGTCGCTTTTTTGGTGGCCATTACTTCCATTCGCAGGGTCTCTGAGCTCGCTGCCCTGACTCGGCAGTCTCCCTTTCTGGTTCTCCATAGGGACAAGGTTGTCCTTCGTCCACCTCCGTCTTTCCTGCCAAAGGTGGTTTCCTCTTTCCACATCAACGAGGACATTGTCTTGCCATCCTTTTGTCTGGACCCTAAACATCCTCGGGAATGTTCTCTTCACTGCCTGGATGTTGTCCAGGCGGTTAGGATCTATTTGTCTCTTACTGACCCTTTCCGCCGATCGGACGCCTTGTTCGTCCTCCCCGAGGGTCCTCGCAAGGGCCTTCCTGCTTCCAAGGCTTCCATTTCCTCCTGGATTCGGTCTGCGATCAGGGAGGCCTATTGGCTTAAGGGTAGGGCCCTGCCCTTCCGCGTGACGGCTCACTCCACGAGGGCTGTTGGAGCCTCCTGGGCTGTTCGGCATCAGGCTTCTGCCGCCCAGGTCTGCAAGGCCGCCACCTGGGCTTCCATCCACACTTTCACAAAGTTTTACCAGATTCATTCTTTGGCCTCTGCCGATGCCAGTTTGGGTCGTAAGGTTCTGCAAGCGGCTGTGCGCTAGGTTGTTCGCATGGCTGTTTATTTCCCGCCCTCTGGGACTGCTTTAGGACATCCCATGGTGCTGTGTCCCCCAGTGAAGTAGACGAGAAAGTGGGATTTTTGTGTACTCACCGTAAAATCCTTTTCTCGTTGTATTCACTGGGGGATACAGATCCCACCCTTGTTTTTTTGTTTCTGCCCGAGCTGTTTTTGGTTCTTTTCGGGTTCAGGACATGTTGGCAGTTGTTGGTTCCGTTTTCCTTTTTTTTCTTTGGTGTCTCTCTCCTACTGCTGCGGTACAAACTGGCTCAGCACTCTGTGTGTGAGAGGGTTTAGACTATAGGGCGGAGCCGACAGCTTTTGCTTTTTCCTAGTGTCAGCCTCCTAGTGGCCGGGGTCTATACCCCATGGTGCTGTGTCCCCCAGTGAATACAACGAGAAAAGGATTTTACGGTGAGTACACAAAAATCCCACTTTTTTTTTCGCGGACAAAAAATCCTACATGCAGGACTTTTTGTCCATTTGAAAAAAACAGATTCTTGACGGACAGCAAGTTTCCGTTATTTTTTTAACATTGAAGTCTATGGGTAACGGACTTATAACGGACAGTAACTGATGCTAATGTGTCCGTTTTTTTAACTGAATCATTAATTGGATCAGTTAAAAAAACGGACACATTAACATCAGTTAGTGTCCGTTATGATAGGTGTCCGTTTTTTTTTTTTTTTGTTTGTTTGTTTTTTAACAGACACCTTCATAACGGACTCCAACGGTAGTGTGAACCCTGCCTTAGATGACACAGTCTAAAGATGTGCCATATTTATCAAAGTGGCTCACATTGTGTGATTTTGTCTGACTTTATGTCACCAATTGACTGGCTTATTTTGCACAACCATTTTTGTTTACATTAGCATGTTTTAACCCCTTCCTGATTTATGAAATAATGGTACACTGGATGGGTATGGAGAGGGCTTAGGTGCTAAGCCATTTCTATACACTCCAGGTCCTGGTTGTATAATAAAGCAGACACTTGCAGCTAACCGCCACAAACCATTTATGAACCGATTGTGATTGTTAACCCTTTAGGTGCCATGGTCAGTTGCAACCCAGGCAAGTAAAGAATGGTGACGCCATATTGGACTGGATTGCTGCCCACAGAACATCAGCGTGAGTTGGTGATCTGTTGCTGTGGCAAGCTTGTCATCGGTGAATTTCTATTACTTTAGCAGCATGTGATAGAACAGCAGGTATCTTACAATTTACTGCAATATGTTTTTTAAGAATATATAAAAAAGTTAAAAAAAAATATATAAAAATTCAGAGCACTCCCTTTTCCCAGATCACACATTAAAAAATATAAACATAACCAAAATCACCCGAACTATAAAAATATTTGTGTTCAAAGAAATGAAATAAAAAGTAATGAAAACATCATAAATTCCCAAAAATTGTACCAATAAAAACTAGAGCTAGTCCTGCAAGAAAAGCAGGACTCCAAACATAGAAATATAAAAAAGTTACAGGTTTACAGGTCTCAGAATATGGCAGTGCAGATAAATTTTTGCATATTCCAACCTGTCACCATGAAAATGCATGTTAATCTGCAGGCAGCATGTTAATAGATGAGCAGATAATTGTTTAGTTTTGTGGGAAAAGATTCAGTATAACTTGCCATTTATCCATTTATGTCTTTGTTTTTTCTATGCTTAGATGGAGTAGATGAGTCCAGTGGGCAGTACTAACGGTGACTGACAGACTCCCCTCTAAGACTGTGCCTACAGAAATAGTTGTCAGCCACTGTTAAAACCGCCCACTGGACTCAACTACTCCATCTAAGCATAGAAAGAACAGGGAACTAAATTGGATAAATGACAGGTTACACCGAATTTTTTTTACCAACCTATACATCAATCTGCTTAGCTCCTCTCGCTATGCTACAGATTGAACAGAATTTTCATGGTGACAGTTGCCCTTTAATTTTTTTTTTTTTTAAGTGTTAAGACATAACAACTAAATAAATTTGATATTGCTGTTGACCCACAGAATACAGGTAACAACATTTTTGCTGCCCTGTGAACGCCATAAAAACAGAATAAGAAAATGGAGTAGATCTGTGATGTTTTTTTTTCCAGTTCCACTCATTCAGATGTTTTTGTACATAACAATAAATAGTGCCTTAACGAAGTGTAATTTGTCCTACAAAGAATAAGCCCTTACACAGTTTTGTGAACATAGAAAAATAAAAAAGTCATGGCTTTTGGTATGTGGGGAGTAAAAAATGAAAATGCAAAATTGGATAGGAGGGAAAGAGGTCATATTAGAGCAGTGTGGAGTGTAACACTGTGGAGCAACAGAGCTACCATCAGCACTCCAGAATGCTCATTTGCATATTCTGAAATAAATGAGTATTTTTGCATGGATTTTCATGGGGGGAAAAAAGCATTACAATTAGTTGAGCATGGCTCAAGTCAGTTGTTGAGTGTGCGTTGGTGTAATTTACACAAAATTTATTAAATGTTCCTGATGTTTGTTAAATTGGGCGCATCTATAAGTCTAATACTTCTGTCCCATGCTTCTCGGCCTCTTGGCTAAGATCAAGTGTAGTATCTGTTCTTATCAGTAGCAGCTAGTAGGTTGGCTCCGCCAGGGAAAGTCGTTCACCCCCTGTTGGGAGCCAACTGAAGACTGTGAACGTAGGGCAGAGAACCACACCAGGGCTTGCGCTCACCCTGGGATCGAAGCCATTTGGCCGGGAAAGCTTTCGAAGGTCTCATGGTCTAAGTGCCTCTGGGGACGGTGACTCCAGAGGTGCCTTACCTCACTGGGCGTGGGAAACCCACTGAGTATTGCACATTGCACAAGCACTTGAAACACTTTTGAAGCACTCACCCTATTGCTTGGTTTATCCAGCATGGGTAATTTTTATAGATCCGGCGGATAGACCGGGCCAGTACACTGGCACTCTATTCACTTATTTATTCTTTTTTGTTTATCACGTTTGTCACCGTTTGTCACTGTGTGTGTAGATGTAGGGGTGCGGAAACCCTTTTGGGTCCTACCCGAAGTCTAGGGGTTGGAGTGTGTGGCCTTTGGGTTCCCTCCTTCCTTGCTCTCCAGTGTCTGTCTCTGCTTTTGTGGAGATAGACAACAGTTGCAGGCTCAGTAGTACTCTTGGGGTGGCAGCCCTTGAGGAGACTGATGCAAGTAGCTGGCTTGGTAGTACTCCTGGTGGTGGCAGCCCGGGAGGAAACCAAGTAAGATCTGACCCTCCTGTCTCGGCAGTTGGGTTGGTTCAGCCCCCTTACTCTTGGGCCTTTTGGCTCTGAGTTTGGGGACAGTTTCGGAGGACCCATTCTCTTTTGAGATGGGTTTTGCGATAGACCGCATCCTTTGCACGTTTTTTCAGTGGCACCCGTCACTTTTTTCCGTGCACTGGTGTTTCGTTGGCACAGCTTTGAGACCTTCGATAAAAAAAAAAAAAAAAAAAAAAAACTTCTGTCCCATGTTACTACACTTTCTATTCTATTGCCTTACTGGCGTGACATTGGTATAATTTCTGCAATTTTTTTGAAAATTTGCCTTTCATAAATCTGATGTACAGACTGCTAGACAGGCTAACCATGCCGACTTTCCCACCCACATTTTAAAAGTGAAGTGAGTTGTGTAAAAATGCAAATGTCAAAAAATTGCGCAGGCTTTGATAAATTTCCCCAATAATTTATTGAAGGCATTTTGGTGAAAATTCAGTATTTTGTCTTATAAGGGCTCTCTTGGGTGGCTGGAGATGCTGAGGAATTGCCTTTTGCTGATGAAAAATTTGATATCTACACCATTGCCTTTGGGATTCGAAATGTAACCCACATAGACAAAGTAAGTAGCAAAAAAAACAATAACTTGTTGTAGTATGAGCTTACTCCATATATGTGTGAATTTTTTTTTTCCTCTCTTAATTTTGGTAGCTGTCAAAAATTATACAGTAATCCTTAAAATGACACTAAGATGTTTAACTCTTTTATGCCTCTGCCAATTTTTGTTTTTGCATTTCTGTTTTTCCCTCTCCGTATTCCATAATTTTTTCATTTTTCAGTTCACAGAGTCACATGATGGCTTATTGTTTGTGGGACAAATTTTACTTTGTTATGGCACCATTCAATATGCTGTGCAATGTACTGGGAAGCTGGAATAAAATTCTGAATGAGGTGGAATTGAAAAAAAAAAATGCATTTGCGCCAATTTCTTATAGGTTTAATTTTTACAGCATTCACTATGTTGAAAAATGACATGTTACCTGTACTCTGTGGGTCAGTATGATCTCGGCGATACCAAATTTACATAGTATTTGTAATGTTTTGATACCTTTTAAAATATTTAAAACTTTACAAAATAGAAAAAAAAATTTGTATTGCCATGTTGTTACACCTGTAACTTTTTTTATATTACCGTGTATGGAGCTGGGTAAGGCATCTTTTTATGCGAGATAAGATGGCGTTTTTATTGATACCATTTTGGGGAAGTTCTGATGGTTTTATCTTTTTTTTTTTTTTTATTTCATTTTTTTTTATAAGAGGCAAAGTGTTGAAAAAAATGGCCATTTGGTCATTTTGTTTTTTTTTTCCAGCTATGCCGTTCACCGTATGGGATAAATATTTGTATATTTCAATAGTTCGGGCATGTTAGAGTGCGGGGATACCTAATGTGTTTATGTTTATTACTGTTTATTTTTATATGTGATCTAGGGAAAGGGGGGTTGATTTAAACTTTTATATTATATATTTTTTTTTTTTTTTACTTTTAAAAACTTTTATTTTATTTTATTTTTATTTTCGGACCTTGAACCCTAGGGAGTCTGATCACTCATACTATTCACTGCAATACTAATATATTGCAGCGAATAGTAAAATCCATTCACTTCTATTACACGCTGTGTAATAGAACTACAACAGCGTATAATAGAAGTGATATAATGGCATGCCTTCAATAGGCTCCTGGCTGTCATGCCAACCGATCGCCATCCTCTGATGATGACCCTGAGGGCGGCGATCGGTCAAAGATGGCAGTGCCCATAGCAGCTGCGCACGTTTAACCGTGGCATCTAAAGTGTTAGCTGCGATCGGTGTCAGTGGGTGGTGGATGCTAGCTGTATTATACAGCCGGCATCCGCCATGTATGGATAGAGCTCAGCTCCTGACATCTCTCCATACACCCCTTCCCTCATAATGACGTAACTTAATCTGATTATGCGCGAAAGGGTTAAGCAGATAACTATAATATACAATTAGACTACGATCACACTACTGTTATTAATAACTGTTGCTGTTATTCCTTATAGGATGACAGCAGAGGACTTTATTTGTAGTAACGGACACAGGCGTAGCCCTGCATTAGCGACTTTTTCTTCCATCAGTAAAGTAAAAAACATGATTAATCGAAAGCTTTAGTTATGTTTTTTATATTGGGGTGAATGCATACAGGCACCCGACGAATAAGGCTCCATCTGCATCTGTCATTTAATGTCTGTTGCTCTTATCCATCACATGATATTAACCCTTTCCTCACATCTGCTGTACTATTACACTCTCAAGCTTGTCATACTATTGGTAGCCTGTAATAGAACCATCAGTATTTCTTAATAGACTGCAATGCATTAGACCACTAGGGATCTAAAAATAAAAGTTAGAAAAAAAATTCACCCCCCCTTTTCTTAGAACACATAAAAATAAATAAATAAACTGAAACACATACACACTAGGTATCCCTGTGTCTGAAAACACCCAGTCTACAAACTTATAAAAATATTTGTTGAATGTTGAATGCCAAGGCGGAAAAAAAAAAAATCAAAACAGCCAAAAAGCCATTTTTTGCAGTTTCTCGTCCCATAAAAAGCGATCAAATCAATAGACATTCCCCAAAATGGTATAAATAAAAAAGTACATCTGGCTCTGCAAAAAAATCCCTGTATACAGATTTATAAAAAAGTTACAGGTGTCAAAATATGGCAACTCCAGGAAGATTTTTTAATGGGTTAACGTAAAAAAAAAAGATATACATTTAGTATTGCTGTAATCGTAACAACCCACAAAATACAGGTGACAAATCATTTTGGCTGCACAGTAAACGCCGTAAAAACGAAGCCCATAAAGTCGCAGTTTTTCTTTTAATGCCACCCATTCAGAATATTTTTCCAGCTTCCCAGTACATTGCATAGAATATTAAATGGTACCATTACAAAGTACAATTTGGCTTTTGGAAGGAGGAAAGTAAAAGACGAAAAGCAAAAAATGGCTGCGGCGGGAAGTAGTATTGTAACGATAGTGTGAACCTACCCTAACATAGTAGCATATATAGAATAACCTGACATTTTATCACCATTACCCCAACCCAGTTATTCATAATTCTTCTTTGACCACAGTACAACAGATTTATTTGGGAAACACTGGGTGAAACCAATTCTGTGCTTTGCCTGGGGGAGGGTACATGATACAAGGGTTTTTCTATCTTTAGTCCTTCAAGGCCCTGCATTAGGCAACCCATAGTGGGAATTTATCAAGGTCTGTACTCCATTTTTCTTGCATTCAAAAGCCTCGTTTGGTTGGCAGCACATTGCCGTGTGTATGTAGCTTTGTGCTGCCAATAATAATAATTAATAATAATAATAACTTTATTTATATAGCACCAACATATTCCGTAGCACTTTACAAATCAGAGGACACATGAACAGACAATATGAGCACATTGCCCTGTGTATGTAGCTTTGTCCTGCCAATAATAATAAATAATTAATAATAATAATAACTTTATTTATATAGCGCCAACATATTCCGTAGCACTTTACAAATCAGAGGACACATGAACAGACAATATGAGACATTACAATATGGCAAAGAAATAAACATATCAAACAATATGAGTGAGGGCTCTGCTCGCAAGAGCTTACATTCTATGAGGAGATAGGGGGACACAAGAGGTCAGAGGGCTTGTTTGCTACCATGGTCCAGCCTTCTTTTAATAGAAAAGGTTATGTAACTGAAGCTGTATGAACCCGCACCAGCCTGTATCTGTGAATAAACAGATACTAAGTGCAAGGAGTGCAGTGTAACTTGTAGATGTAAAGGACAGGATCTGAGGAACAGAGGAGGAAGGATAAAAGGTGTTATTGTTCTACACCTCTGCACACTTACACTGTGATCAGGTCAGGTGATAAGCCTGACCAAACAGATGTGATTTTAGGGCAGTTTTGAAGCTGCTGTAGTTGGGGATTAATCGGATTGTCTTGGGTAAAGCATTCCAGAGCACCAGTGCAGCTCGAGAAAAGTCTTGGAGACGGAAGTGGGATGATCGAATAACAGGGGATGCAAGTCTAAGGTCATTGACAGAACGGAGAGGATGGTTAGTTCGGTAGACAGTAGCGAGAGAGGAGATATAGGGGGGTGCAGAGCTATGGATGGATTTGTGGGCGAGTGTGATAATTTTATATATTGTATTCTGTGATGGATGGGCAACCAATACAGCAACTGACACAAAGTAGATGCGTCTGTGTACCGGCTTGACAGAAAGAGGAGTCTGGCGGCTGCATTCAGGACAGATTGTAGTGGGGAGAGTTTAGTAAGAGGAAGCCCAATTAGAAGAGAATTGCAATAGTGAAAACGAGAGAGAATCAGAGCGACAATGAGGTTTTTTGATGTTTCCACGATGAGAAAAAGACGAATTCTAGAGATGTTTTTAAGTTGCAGGTGGCAAGAGCGTGCAAGTGTCTGAATACAGTGGGTACAATAAGTATTCAGACCTCTTTAAATTTTTCATTCTTTGTTTCATTGCAGCCATTTGCTAAAAGCAAAAAATTTCATTTTATTTCTCATTTTATTTCTCATTAATTTACACTCAGCACCCCATCTTGACAGAAAAAAACAGAAATGTTGATATTTTTGCAAATTTATTAAAAAAGAAAAACTGAAATATCACATGGTCATAAGTATTCAGACCCTTTGCTCAGTATTGAGTAGAAGCACCCTTTTGAGCTAGTACAGCCATGAGTCTTCTTGAGAATGATGCAACAAGTTTTTCACATCTGGATTTGGGGATCCTCTGCCATTCTTCCTTGCAGATCCTCTCCAGTTCCATCAGGTTGGATGATGAACGTTGGTGGACAGCCATTTTCAGGTCTCTCCAGAGATGCTCAATTGGGTTGAGGTCAGGGCTCTGGCTGGGTCAGTCAAGAATGGTCACAGAGTTGTTCCGAAGCCACTCCTTTGTTATTTTAGCTGTGTGCTTAGGGTCATTGTCTTGTTGGAAGGTGAACCTTCGGCCCAGTCTGAGGTCCAGAGAAGAGGTTTTCTTCCAGGATATCTCTGTACTTGGCCGCATTCATCTTTCCTTCAATTGCAACCAGTTGTCCTGTCCCTGCAGCTGAAAAACACCCCCATAGCATGATGCTGCCACCACCATGTTTCACTGTTGGGATTGTATTGGGCAGGTGATGAGCAGTGCCTGGTTTTCTCCACACATACCGCTTAGAATTAACACCAAAAAGTTCAATCTTCGTCTCATCAGAACAGAGAATCTTATTTCTCATAGTCTGGGAGTCCTTCATGTGTTTTTTGGCAAACTCTATGCAGGCTTTCATATGTCTTGCACTGAGGAGAGGCTTCCTTCTGTAGTAGTGCAGGGGTGATGTCATGGGATGAGGTATATAGTTGGGTATCATCTGCATAAAGATGGTATTGAAAGCCAAATTTGTGACTGGTTTGTTCAACTGGGGCTGTGTACAGAGAGAAGAGGAGGGGACCTAGGACCGAGCCTTGAGGAACCCCAACCGCAAGGGACAGAATAGAAGCAATAGCACCAGCGAATGATACACTAAATGAGTGGACAGAGAGATAGGAAAACACTCCAATAGAGTGGAGCATAGTGAGGAGGAGTTGGTGGTCTACAGTGTCAAATGCTACTGAGAGATCCAGAAGAATAAGTAGTGAATAGTTCCCTTTAGATTTAGCCGTCAAGCGATCGTTGGAATCCTTTAGTGAGGGCTGTTTCTGTAGAGTGTAGTGCACGAAAACCTGATTGTAAGGGGTCCAGAAGAGAGTTAGCAGAGAGATAGTGGATTAGGCGGGAGTAGACCAAGCATTCCAGGAGTTTAGAGATGAAGGGGAGGTTAGAGACAGGTCGGAGGTTAGCAGGACAGGATGGGTCAAGGGAGGGTTTTTTCAGTAGTGGGGTTATGACAGCATGTTTGAAGGAGGAGGGAAAGATTCCAGAAGAAAGAGACAGGTTAAAAATTTTAGTAAGGTGAATTGTAATAGTAGGGGACTGAGACCGGAGGAGGTGTGACTGGATAGGATCACTTGTGCATGTAGTGGGGAGAGAAGAAGAAAGGAGCTGGAAGACTTCTTCTTCTGTTACCGAGTCAAATAATGAGAGCTCACAATGAGGAGCAAGGGAGGGAAGGGGACTGATGCTGCTTGGAGATTGGGTTATTTCCTGATGGATGTTGTCGATTTTTGTCTTTAAAGTACGTGGCCATAATCAATACAACTAAATGGGTAGGAACGATGGTGGTAGCAATCGTTTCTCCACTATTCACTATACATCACCCTGTGTAATGGGCAATGCAGACAACTTCCTATCAGCCATAAACATGTCAATTGGTGATTGTTTGCATCAGCCTTTTACACAGGACGATGCAAATTGAATGTGGGAGAAAGGATTGCTACCTGCTTGTCTGACTCATTGTCTATTAAAGGGTAAATCATATAGTCATATAGACATAAATGTACATCTGTGCTGTAGTATATTCATCAGCTCTACAAACTGAGGGGCAAAAGTGTCAGACATCTTTGTATGAATATGCAGAGAAGAATTTACAATGGAGTTTAACTACACCTGTCATATCTAACCTGTATATGTTTTACAATGCTTTACTTCTAAAGGCTCTTGAAGAAGCCTATCGTGTCTTGAAACCAGGAGGAAGATTTTTATGTCTGGAATTTAGCCAAGTTACCAATCCACTACTATCCCGGTAATTAACATGTTCTTATTATTAATAGTAATAATACAAATAAGGGCGTTTTCACACGGCATTTTGCAGTATCTTATGCCCAGGAAAGCTGGCAGCACAAATGTTAAGTTTATTCATAGGACCCCCTCTCAAACAACAGAGGCTAAAGAGTCACTTTGGCCTTTGTCGGACTGGTATACATAAGAACACCATTTTTATTTGTTTTCAGCAGTTGTATACTAAGATTTGTGAACATAGCAACTTATGTTTCAAAATGTCTGCCACTGATTTCCAATATGAAAATGTATACCGTACAGGGAGTGAGAGCAGGCAGATGAATCATGGGAACTGTTTGAAGTGACTCCCCCCCTCATTTTCTCTACCCGTACTTTTGTACACGGTAACATTCAGTGAGAGGCACAGAACAGCTCTCAATACAGAAACAAGGGAAAGAGTGAAAAAATGCAGGATTCCACAGAAATGATCCAAAAATTGTTAATAAAGTATATTACAAAGTGTATTCATGACACAAATACTGCCAGAAAATCAAAAGTTTAGTTACTCTTTTAAAACTCTGCAAAATGTTGAATTTATTATATTTGCAAAAATTTTTAACTTTTCATTGTCTTTGAATTTATATATGGTCCTATTCATGGGAATAAACCTTTTAAGGTCTGCTCTGAACACCACTGAGTAGAGGTGCAGGGTTACGCTACCCCATCATGTAAACTACTGGGGTGGGGGAGCTTCACTATTACATGCACCTCTGGACCTCTTTTAAATGTGTACCTTAAAGAGGTTTTACATTATGCATCGTGCACATTACCATTACGGTATGATCACAGTGATACCAAATTTATGTCATGCCATTGACACATTACTTGTATTTTGAGGGACAATATGATCACAGTGATGCCCAATTCATATCGTTTTTCTTATATTAACACCTATTACAAATGTTGAAAAATAAAAAAATATGTAATAGTATGGCAGATGCCAGGTCTTTACAGATGTCTGGCCCTCTGAACAGACCCAGGGTTAATGCCTGCAATCAGAGTTCACTTTGATCGCGGGTATTGCTTTTTGTAATGTCCCCTGGAGCCGGTCCCCACTAGCCCTGTACGTTTCTCAGTGCAGGACAGCTCCTGTGTGGTCCTATGACAGTCAGAAGCCTAATGAAGTATAGGCCACATATACTGCCCTAAGTAAATCTCACCTGAACTGACATGCTGAGTTCAGTTGAGCTATGCCACATTTGGGTCAGTAAACAGACTGCTTTTTACAGCCTGAACACAGCATTATGAAAGCAGCATTAGAGTTGATATCAATCCCAGTAGAGTATGTTTATTAAAGCAATCCCATCAATCAAACAGAAGCCATATTCTGGAGGCACACACAGATACAGCTTGCTCCAGTCCAGGACACATGCCACCTACTACAAATGCTCAGAATTTTCCTGCCAACACCCACAGATTGGCAGCGAATGTGACTACTGCCACAGGCTTATAGACACATTGCAGTGTCTCTCTAGACTAAATGTCAGTGACATCATTTGAGCTCCTTTACTGTGGATCTTAAGTATTTATCAATGTCCTACTAAACCTTAAACCATTAAAGGTATTTTACCCAATAAGCAGCCCTTAGCCAGAGAGCTGGCAGACTCTTAGGCCCCTAGGAGACAACCGTAGGCCCACGCACACGACCGTGAATTACACAGTCCATATGCAGACTTACAGTCCGGTCCACAAAACTCAGAACAGGTCCTGTTCCTATCCGGTTTTGTGGCCGGTATTTTGCAGCTCCTATTCATTGAATGAATTGGACCCATTCATTGAATGGATGTAATCCATGTACCGCCCATGCAGATCATTCACAGCCGGTGGCTAGCACACGGTCATGTGCAACTAGCCTTAGGCACAGCGAGAACTCAGCAGTTTTTTTCCTTTAACTTGTACACTGTTCACACAAACAGTTGCTTGCAATATATCTAAAACCATAATCTGAGACTCATTTACTTAGAGAGCCTGTAATTTGTACACGTAAATGCACTGAATATAATCTCTAGACTACTATACATGCACAATGTGTTATGTATTCTTTAATAGTTAGACATTACATAGCCAGTATAAAAATGCGCCAGGTTTATCACTGTGGTTGATTCTGCATGGTGTACATCTGGTATATCTTTAAACTGTTTTATCTAAGCTTATACCACCTTTTAGTTGGCTTACTTTGAGCCAGAAATTTATGATGCAATTTGGATGCATTTAACCATGCCCCTTTTTCTGAGAAGCCATGTCCACATGTCTAGCGAGATAGAAAAATTTTAGCTCAAACTAGATGTGCCAAGATGCGCCACATTTACACCAGTGTCGTAACCACAATAGTAAATCTGGGCCAACGTGTACACTTAGGATACCCGCAATAAATAAAATTGTGGGTTTTTTTTTCTTGACGTTTCAACTGCAAAGTTATGTAAAATGTGCTTTTTAAGTAACTCCATGTCTTCCAAAATCCTATTTCTGATAAGCAATCCAATGTAGCAAAACATACACAGAGGACCTAATTATACATGAAAGTAATAAAATCAATGTTTGTTCTTTTATTGGCAGCCTTTATGACTTATACAGTTTCCAAGTTATTCCAGTACTTGGGGAGGTCATTGCCGGAGACTGGAAATCATACCAATACCTCGTGGAAAGTATCCGATGCTTTCCTCCTCAGGTAACATATATAATGTGTTAATCTATGTTGCTGTTTCTTTAGGTAGCCTGCATTCAATTGTATTTAGACAGTAGAAGTAACTGTACTCTTAACAGAAAACTATCATTTTTCACCCCCTGACAATGGAAATTCCTGGGGGTGACTGAGTTTACAGACCGCCATGTAGTACACAAAAGCAAAGAAATGTCTTATAGCTAATTATTATTTGTCATTAAAGCGTACCTCCAATTCTAAAAGACTTTTCATAAGTGAATAGTGTATTTGAGTATAAGGAACTTTCTACTATATCTTATTACAGAAATATTTTCCACTTATTAGGCTGCTCTCCTCTTCCTTATCTCCTTATCAGTATATCTGGTTTTATAAGATTCCTCTCCATATTTAGCTCACACACAGAACTCTATGGAGAGGGGGAGAAGGAGGAGGAGTCTGCTGCCAGCTGGTAATTTGATTTATTGCCTGTGCAGTGTCTTTTGTGGAAGAGCTGAAAGCTGTGTCATAATAGTTCCCCTGTCCCACAGTAACAGGGTATAGCAGCAGCAATTATTTGTGTGTCTTTTCTAGCAGCCTTCTGCTCCCCCTAGGTTCAGTTCTGGTTCCGTTCTGTTCTAAATCTGACTAGTGCAGCTATAGGAGTAAGGCGATGTGTAGACATGGCATATTGGTATTTAGATTCCGCAATGCAAAGCCACAGTAAATCACAGTACATCACAGTACATGTGAGCAGGATTTTGCAATCGTGATCATTTATGAACTATAACTTCAAAATGAACTGATCTTTGTGAAGTAAATTAACTCATTCAGTTCATATTCCTGGCAAAGATCAGTTCATCTGGAACTAAAACAAGTGGAATGACGGAGTGATACAGCACAGCAGCTTTTCTTGCAGACTTACTCAATGGCACACTTACTTGCTTTTTAGTTCCTAAAGCAAAGTAGAAAACTCATGTGTGGTGAGAGAATGTGTGTGTAGCTTCATGCAATTCACGTTTTTGTGATAAAAATCACCACCTTGTTACCCCATATTCACACTCCATATTATCTATGCTGCTAGGAGCCCCTGCCTCAATTCGACCTACTGTTCTGTGCCTATTATAGTGCGGGACAGTATGTCGCTGGGAGGCAGGGACTCCTAGTAGCATACATAAGTATATTGCATGATGTTCAGGCCGGTAAATCCGGCCAACACACGAACTGAATTTGACAGGTGAAACTCGGTCATGTGAGTGCTGGGTTAGTCCATAGGTCCAGTCTACTCTGTGCTAAATAGATTTCCCAAACTTTAAACATCCCAAGGAGCACTGTGCAAGCGATCATATTGAAATGGAAGGAGTATCAGACCACTGCAAATCTACCAAGACCCGGCCGTCCCTCTAAACTTTCATCTCAAACAAGGAAAAGACTGGAAAAGACTGATCAGAGATGCAGCCAAGAGGCCCATGATCACTCTGGATTAACTGCAGAGATTTACAGCTGAGGTGGGAGAGTCTGTCCATAGGACAACAATCAGTCGTACACTGCACAAATCTGGCCTTTATGGAAGAGTGGCAAGAAGAAAGCCATTTCTCAAAGATATCCATAAAAAGTCTCGTTTAAAGTTTGCCACAAGCCACCTGGGAGACATACCAAACATGTGGAAGAAGGTGCTCTGGTCAGATGAAACCAAAATCGAACTTTTTGGCCACAATGCAAAACGATATGTTTGGCGTAAAAGCAACACAGCTCATCACCCTGAACACACCATCCCCACTGTCAAACATGGTGGTGGCAGCATCATGGTTTGGGCCTGCTTTTCTTCAGCAGGGACAGGGAAGATGGTCAAAATTGATGGGAAGATGGATGGAGCCAAATACAGGACCATTCTGGAAGAAAACCTGTTGGAGTCTGCAAAAGACCTGAGACTGGGGCGGAGATTTATCTTCCAACAAGACAATGATCCCAAACAAAGCAAAATCTACAATGGAATGGTTCACAAATAAATGTATCCAGGTGTTAGAATGGCCAAGTCAAAGTCCAGACCTGAATCCAATCGAGAATCTGTGGAAAGAGCTGAAAACTGCTGTTCACAAACGCTCTCCATCCAACCTCACTGAGCTCGAGCTGTTTTCCAAGGAAGAATGGGCAAGAATTTCAGTCTCTCGATGTGCAAAACTGATAGAGACATATCCTAAGAGACTTGCAGCTGTAATCGCAGCAAAAGGTGGCGCTACAAAGTATTAACTTAAGGGGGGCCGAATAATTTGGCACGCCCCACTTTTCAGTTTATTTTTTACAAAAGTTTAAAATATCCAATAAATTTTGTTCCACTTCACAATTGTGTCCCACTTGTTGTTGATTCTTCACCAAAAAATTAAAATTTTATATCCTTATGTTTGAAGCCTGAAATGTGGCAAAAGGTTGAAAAGTTCAAGGGGGCCGAATACTTTCGCAAGGCACTGTATGTGAGCAAATAATGAGCTAAGTGAACTCATCTTTTGAAGTAGATTATAAGGAACTAAACTCCAAAATAAACTACATTTCTTATCACCATTTTGAAAATAATATCTGGGCAACAATCTGCCATTGAAACCAAAGTCCTCTTTCACACATTCAGTATTTTGCAGCAGTATTTTGAGCTAAACGCATAATTGAACTTACAGTATACAGTGAGAAGTATAATGGAAAGATTTGCACTTATTCTGTGTTTTGGACCCACTTTAGGTTTTGGCTTACAAATACTGTTACAAAATACATAGGATCAGTCATCACCTCATCGGGGGTCTGACACACAGGACCCTGGATGATTAGCTTTATGAAGCTGTGACCATGGCAATACTAGCATAGTGCTGTCCTCAACACGTGGGGGAGAGTCCGCAGTGTTTGTCCAAATGTTGCCATCTCGTTAAACAGGTAATAATTGGGGAGGAAGGGGCTGGTGTCAGTCTCACCAGTCCAATATTAATGACCTATATTAATAGGATAGGTTATAAATATCTTAATTTTGGAGAACACCATAAGAAGATGGTGAGATTGTGTGACCAGAAATTAGTGGCAGTAACAGATTAGAATAATTTTGGACAATATGGCACTGTACTATCTGTAGTTCATACTGTTCAACCCACCATAATTGTTTTCTTTTTCATTGTAGGAGGAGTTTAAAGAGATGATTGAAGACGCAGGTTTTTTCAAGGTCACCTATCACAACTTGACGTCTGGCGTTGTAGCAGTCCACTCAGGTTTTAAATTATGATACTTTTTAGATACAAGTCATGTAATAAATATATAGAGAATATAGACCGAGAGGCTATGATGTGGAATAATCAAGCAATTTCTGGAAACAAAAATTGTGTAAATTATATTTTTTATTAAAGACAATTTGCTTTAATCCAGTTTAAGTATTTATTAAAGGGGGAGAAAATAACCAGATACAGGAAGATCAGAACTTGTGTGGTTGTCAGAGACAAAAGAAAATTATATTGCTGAATACACATTTTCCATGCCCTGTTGTGTGTGTTTTTTTTATTTTATTTTTTTTTTACCATATTTGCTTTTTGATCAACTATTCTGTGTCAGAAACCCCATGTACATATCATTTTGGAGTTAACAGACCTATTCCCATATTGAATAAAGGAACACTCCAATGTTTTTTTTCTATTCTTTTGCCTATTCGTTCCAAGAGTCTTCAACATACTTCAGTTTAGAATTTACTCACCTGAGCTTTCTCTATGCAATGTCAGCTCAATTTGGGTCCCCTGTAGGATCGCGTGGTCAGCAGACTGACTTACTGATACATACAGTGTCTGCTGGGTGGACCAGAAGTCATTTTGGCTATGAGGATCTTGAATTGAGTGTTATAGACTTGTTATAGACAATGACAGCTACTGATATTGCATACAAAGCAATGGCAAAACAGAAGGGTCACTTTGCATAAAAACTGTAAGATAAAAATTGGTCTTGTTATGGATGACAACAAGCATCTACTTTTTCTTTTGTTTCTGTTCTATGTTATCCTCTCTGCAGTATCTCAACATTAAGTTCTTGTTTTTGTAGCATATTTATGTTGAAATTTAAAGCACTGAATGCTTCATCCACATTGTTTCATTCTCTGTTCCAAAGCCTCACGTACAGTAGAACACAGAGTTCCATATGGCTCCATTTCACGGAGCTGCAGAGACTCAATGTGCTGCCGTAAAATGCTCAGTTGCCAATAGAAGCAATGTGTTACTATACACTAGAAGCTGCTCTGTCGTGGTCTCAGCAAAATCCATCAGAGAAGATCTTAGACAGGATCTTCCCTACTCCGGCATGTTATGCTTTGTGCAGCTCTCGATGCCATGACTGTGCAGAAACATAGACAGACAGTTCTTATCCCCAGATACAGTCCTGTATTTAGAAATCTGCAAATGGATAAGAAATTTGAGGTGAACTTCTATTTACACCCCTTATCTTCCTTGCGCCTCACTGCCCATAGAGAGAACCTGGTGCTCTATTATGCCACCCCACTTTAGCTGTTCAGAAAATCTTCATTTGTCAGAAAATTTTAACAACGGACACTAACAGATCCATCAACAATCTGTTAAAACTTCCATTGATTTCAATGGGATTTGTTCTGTTGTTTCTTTTTATGAAATCCGTCATAGATCCATTATTTTGGCGGAGATGGGCTCTATTCAGATCACGTTTTTTATATCTGTAAACAAATGCAAAAAACAGACACAAATGGATAACCATCCATTTACAGAGACATCAATGTTTAAAAAAAATAAATAAATGAATCTGATGCTGTCGGTGTGGTTTGTTTTTTTTTGGAAGGACACAAAAACATAGTAAACCATAATTTTGTATCAGTCCAAAAATACATATAGAAATGGATTTACTTTTTTTTATTTTTTTTTTTATTTTTTAATTGATGTTTATGCAAAGTAATGGCTATCCGTTTGTCTGCGTTTTTGCATCCGTTTTACAGATGTAAAAAAACCTGATCTGAATAGAGCCATAACAGAGGGTGCAAACTTTTGGTTCTGTTCAAAATAAAGAACGTATGCTAGGTTCATATTAGCATTGTGCTTTCTATCTTTTGGGTCCACGGGGGACCCGAACAACAGAGAGTCCAGCCACTGTTTCAGATACTGGTGGACCCCATTGACAACAAAGGAGTCTGCAGGGTGGCTGTCGTTTAAGAACTGAACACGGCAGAGAAAAGTCCTCTGTGCAGAACTTTTCTCTCTGTCTATTTTTTGTGATTTCTGCAACAGAAGGGGTTATTTATCATTTGCCCCTTTTTTGGCCATATTTGTCACAGGTGCGCCTTTTTTTTTTTTAAAGACTAGTTTTATTGTTGTACCTATTTATGATGTCCGTGCACCTCCTTGTTAGATGTTATTCGCGTGTAAGTTTAGATGTGCCTTTATAAGCCATGTGCACCTTTGCCCCTTTTTTGCTAAAAAATTGCACAATTGCCTCTTTTTTAAAGCTTTCTTTACTGGTGGGCTCTTTTTTGCCCCTTTTTAAATACATATATACAGCGTGAAAAGGAACTCCATTTAGGCCACGTCCACTTTTCTCAACAAACCGCAAAAGTGGCGAGGGCAGCATAACATCTGGAAAAAAAAAAAAGACACAAATGCTTCATAAATTAAGCACAGGGCAGAAAAAGACCAAAAAAGGCGCAAATAGCTTGATAAATGTGCTCCAGTCTCTCCAACAGAAATGTCCATTTTTTTTTTTTTTAACATTAATGTCTATAGCTATTTCAGTCCATTTTTTTTTTCTGCGCATGTTCACATCAACACCCCACCCCCCCCGCCATATTCGTCTAACGTCTAGCCGCGATGGCATTCCACTGCTGATTAGGCCAAGATGAATGGGCTTAATGAGCATGGAGTCTCGAGCCGTGGAATCCACGGCAAGATCAAACAGGACACTTTTTTATTTATTTATTATTTTTTTTCAGCATCCTCCTGCGATACGTTTACAATGTTTATATTGTTTACAATGGGAGGCAGAATCCGCCGCCAAATCCACTGCAAATTCTTCCGTGTGAACGTATCTTAATATTGTCCAGGTTCTGCCCAGTCCAAGCAGCACACATATGTAGAAGAACCATGGATAGGTAATCAATATCTGTAAAGTGCTGCAGAATATATTGGAACTATGTCAGTAAGCAAGGAAAAGAGAATAAATCAGTATCCTCACCAGTCAGCTGAATGAAGGGATTGCTACAGCCTCTTCAATGTATACCTGCCACAATACTGTATAAAGTGAAGGGGCTGTGCTTTAATATACCAGCTTCACTTGAGTGGTACCGTGCTGCAAAAATTATAGCGACTGATGGATGTGAGGTTTTTTTTTTTTTGTAGTGTTTAATAGTCCCTCAACCTTTTTATTTTAAAGGACAATACTTTATCCCCTCCCCTCAATAGTTAGCCACCACACCCCCTTATGTATTTGGGGGGGGGGTTAATCCAGACATGCAAACACACCAAGGATACCTGAGAACAATAGTCTCAGGATGACATGAATACACCCCCATGGCAGAGCAATACACAAACGCACTTGCAGCTAAACCACTGCAATGTACAATACCTGCAAAGTGGATGAGGTTTCTTCAAATCTAATCCACATGCTGCAAGCTTTTAAAAAGATTGCATCCCCTATTATCAGAACCTCCCACGCTCGTATACAAGACTTCTCCCGAGTTGCACCACTTCTCTGGAATGCTCTATCCCGGACAATCAGATTAACTCCCAATTTCTACAGCTTCAAGCGCAAACTAAAGGCACATCTTTTCAGACAGGCCTATCACAATTGCTAATGTAAACCTTTCCATGGTTAGAATCCCTAAAATGTACCCTCCTCTGTTCACGCTCCCACATTACCTCACAGGATATGATGCTATATTGGACTGTAACTTTGTATGTCCAGGCACCATCGGCACGTTAAAGGACACAACTGGTGACGGCTCATACAGCTTTATATATGTGTAATGCAATGCTACCTCTTGTGTCACCCCCTCTACCTCATAGATTGTAAGCTCTTGCGAGCAGGGCCCTCAGTCCCAGTGTGTGAATTGACTATTTCTTTGTAATGTATCTTTTTTGTCTGTACTTGAACCCTACAAATTGTACAGTGCTGCGGAATATGTAGGCGCTATATAAATAAAATGTATTATTATTGCATGTCAGGGATCACTGCTGGTTTTAACCTTTGCAATGGAAAGGAATAGGCCTCTCTCACCACACGACTTACAGGTGCATCTCAATAAATTATCGTATTTTTCTGACTAGAAGACGCACCGGACCATTAGACGCACCTAGGTTTTAGAGGAGGAAAATAGGGGAAAAAAAATTTTGAAGCAAAAAATGGTAAAATATTTAATATATGGAAGTTGTAGTTTTGAGGGGTGCAGGGCCCGGCGGGGGGGGGCGGGGGCGGGGGGGGCCGCCCTTTAAAAAAAAAAAAAAAAGGGGCCTTTTTCCCCCCCCCGCGAAAAAAATAGGGGTTTTTTTTCTTTTTTTTTTGGTTTTTATATAACTGTAATTTTATTGAAAAATTTTTCATTAACAAGGATAAAGAAAAACAAAAAAACAAAACAACAACAGGAAGCATTGGGTAAAGAGGCATCGCCTCCCCCCGCAGAAAATTAAGCAGGCAGGGGGGGGAATGGAGGGTTAAGAGCAAGGGGGCCAAGGGAGGGGGGGAGGGAAGGGGGACTAGAGACAGAGACCCGAAGACAACAGTCCCAGGGGCCAAAAGCCCAAAGGCTCCCGTGAATTATGTAGGCCAGCAGCAGGACAAGACCCCACATCCTTCACAGCCACAAGCCAGCTAGATGGGGGACCACCTTCTCCAGTTCAGCTATGAGAGTTTTAGCGCAGTACAAAGATGCAAGAAAAGCCGGTGACTTATTGCTCAGGTGTCTGGGGGAGGTTCAGGGTAAAGAAGAGGGCAGGGACCCTGCAAAAGGGCAGCGCAGAGTCCGACCTCCTCCAAAACCGAGGTGGGGGCACGCCAAAAGATATGGTGCAGGGTACCCACGCAGCTCCACAGCGCAGCACCATGGGGGAACTAATGGGTTTAAGATGAAGGGGCCGGAGAGATACATGCATCAACAGCTATACGCGTTCCCAACGAATGCACTGAGATGATTTCTGGGCCCGAGACCATACAATCCGCCACTGTTCCTGGGAGATGGGTTTACCCACCGCCTCCTCCCATTTAAACATAAGCGTGATTAACAGGAGAGCCTGTAGTTTGGAGTTAAGAAGTTGGTAAATAGAGGATATAAAGCCCCAGTGGGGCTGCACGGCAAACTTCAAAAGCGGTGGGAAGTGACACCTAAGGACCCATGGAGGGGCGGCAAAGTGAACCACCTGCAAGTAATGGAACCATTCAGTACTTGGCAGGTTTTGATTAGCTGTAGATAAGCAAAGGACCTGAGTTCCAAGGTTCCAGGGTCAACCATATCAGGAATGGTAAAGGCCAGCTTCAGACCACACTTTAGTCATGGCAGAAGTCAGGCCTCTGGGGAGGGGTTGTATAGTATGGAGACCATAGTGGCGCGGGGCACAGGGGACAGCAACAGGAGCCGTAGTCTAGTAACCGATGGGGCCCACAGGTACGGGGCGGGGGGGGGGGGGGCGACCCACAGAGCGCGAGGATGCATGGGGCCAGCCATAGCTTCTCTACCGCACCCATCTGGTGTATGCTGGCAAGCCGCCAGAATGGGATATGGAGAAGTGGGCGCCCAGTAATAATGTAACAGATGTGGGAAGCCAACCCCAGCCCCCATCCGCCAGCATAACAGATCTAGGTATTCGGTGTCGTTTTGCTTTCCAGATAAACTGGAAGATAGCTTTCTGTAGGTTCGTAATTCTCCGAGGATGCGACTGGGAGAGTCTCGAAAAATACAGTAGCTTCGGGAGGAGAGTCATCTTGACCGGCAATTCTCCCCAAAGGGAGATAGGCAAGGGTTGCCATTTGTCCAATAGGGCTCTAGCCACAAAACAACGGGGAGTTGCCGAGTAGAGGGCGCATAGGAAGTGGTATATGGACCAGGAGCGGATAGAGGACCCCGCACGGAAATCGAATTACGCGGAGGGAAGGGAAGGTCCCGTGGGATGTTAAGTGGGAGGCCAGCTTCGCGGGGTTCACCTATACCCTGAGAGATCACCATAGGCCGCGAGCGCAGCAGTTTGGAAGGGAGTATGAGGGGAGGGAGAGTGAGGAGTACATCGCCGCAAAGAGAGATATCTTAAATTCCTTATCTTGGACCATGATGCCCTTGATATTAGGGTCTCGCCTAATCTTGGCCGCTAGCGGTCAAGCGAGGGCAAATATGATGGGGACAGGGGGAACCCGCCGTGCCATTTCGAATAGGGAAGGAGGGCGAAGATGCATGGGGAAGCTTGATTGCTGCTGAGGGAGGAGTAAAGGGCCTGGATAGCTGTGAGAAAAGGTCCGAAGCCCGAACGCCTAAGCGAGTATGCAAAACGACCAATTTATGGGTCAAAAGCCTTTTCAGCGCCAGGCTCAAGAGAAGGGCCGGGGTAGAATAATGATTGGCCACCTCCACCAAATCCACAGTCCTCCTGGTGTTGTCACCACCTGACGACAGGGGTGAATCCCACCTGGTCCTTATGGACAAGCAGAGGGAGCCAAGCATTCAGTCTATTGGCTAAGAGTTTGGTGAAAAGTTTCAGGTCCGTGTTCAGCAAAGCAATCGGTCGGTAGTTAGCACAATCCTGCAAGTCCTTACCCGGTTTAGGGACCAATGTGAGTAGTGAAGAGAGCAAGTCGGGGGTATAGGGGAACCTGAAAGGAAGGAATTGAAGAGGGACAAAGATGAGCAGAGAGTTCACCCTGGAAAACCTATAATAATTGTAAGTGAACCCATCTGGGCCTGGGGCCTTCCCATTTGGGAGGTCCCTCAGGACCCCTTCTAGTTCCTCCCTGGTGATGGGGGTGTTCAGGGAGGTTAGGGCCTCAGGAGGAAGGCGTGGGAGACAACAATCCTTTAAATAGTCTTCCAGTAGTGTTGAGTCATCCCCAGGGAGTAGTGCTCGTGGGGGGGTAAGTCATACAGCTAGAGTAGTAAGAGGGAAGCCAGCGCACAGCATCAGGGGATGTTGAAGAGTACCGGGGTCACGGACAGAGTGTGGTGTGGAAGAGGCCGATGATCCAGGGTCCCAGAGGGTATGAGATTTATTACCTGTCAAAAAACGCAGGGATAAAGGAGAAGTCGTCCACATGGCGGGTCTCCAAATACGGAGGTCGCCGGGCCAGACCAAACGAAGAACCCCAGGAGGATGCGCCAAAGTCGTCGAAGGGACCGAATACGGGCGGAGGAGCTGTTCCTGGGCCTGTCTGTCCCTTAAGCCAGAAGCCAATGCGATACAGCATCCTCTCATGACCGCCTTATGGGCTCCCAGAGAATGGCAAGAGAGTCTACCGAGCCAAGTTGTCCCAAAATAATCTATCAAGTGTGTGCGCAGGGTCTCGAGGGAGGTCGGAAGAGCAGTGTGTTAAGCGCCAATGACATTGCGAGTAGGCACTGGAGTCGTAGATAAGGTAACCACGACTGGGGCATGATCAGACCAGGTGAGAGGGCCAATGTTCGTGTCCCAAGCAAAGAAGGCGGGCATCCAAAGAAGTAGTCAATGGGGTGTGAGTGTTATGAGGGTGAGAAAAGAAGGTGTAGGACGCGTAGGATTGTCCACTCGCCAAAGGTCATACAAAGAGTGGGCGGGATCAGCCTGCGGAACTCCCTTGCAAGTTGGGCCAACCTATGGGGGTTGGGCCCTGGGGTAACGCAGAGATCCGCCCGTTCAGAGAAGACCAAGTCTCCCCCACCAGCCAAGCTGATGGTGGGAGAGCGCGCAGACGGGAGAATACCCGGCGCAAGACGGGATCTGTGCTGAATTGGGGGCATAGACATTGCATAAAACAATCGGGGCACCATAAAGGAGCCCCTCCAAGATAACAAACGGCCACCTGGGTCTATGTGGGAAGTCGTCACTGTAATTGGGCAGGATCGAGAAAGAAGGATAGCCACCCCAGCTCTGCGTCGATTGTGGAAGGCTGAAAAAGCTACGGGAAAATAATGCTTAGCGAAGGCAAAAGTACCAGCGCGGTCAAAATGAGTCTCCTGAAGAAACGCCACATCCGCTCGTAAGGAGCGGAGTTCTCTAAGGACATGGCGCCTTTTAATGTTGGAACCCAGGCCCTTGACATTAATTGTCACGCACCTAACCATTGGGACCCAGGATTGGAGGACAGTGGCGGATTGCAATAAGCTCACCCATCTCACATGACGCTGGCAAGTTTCCCTCGGAGAGGCAAAAGGGCAATCCACAAACAGGAACCCAAAGTCGAGGCAGGGTCTCTAGATCAGGGAGGGGGGGAAAGAGAGGGAGGGAGGGAGGCAAAAGACATCATAAATGACAAAGTAAAAATAAAAACAGTTAAACAATACTTTGTGGGCGAGGCTAAGTCACTCGCCTGGGGACCAATGAGGGCAGCCAGAGGTCCAATCAGGATCAATGGCCGCACAGTCCAAGTATCCCTTAGGGGGAGAGCGTGGACAGGAGGTCGGAGGGGAGGGGTGGATCCCCAACCACCAGTAAAAAGAAGGAAGGAAGGGGAGTCACCGGAACCCCACCCCGCCCCACTCCGCTAAAACAATCCAATAATAAGCATAATAGATGAGACCCGTAGACCTAAAAAAAAAAAAAAAAAGAAGCAAACATAACATTAAGGCATGCAGATTCCAAAGCACCACCGAGAAAAGGGAGAACGTCTCAAGGGGGGCAGCCTCCTCAGGGATCAGCTCCAGCCGGGGCCTCCGAGTGGTCACCACCGCGGAGGATGCATGACGCGTCTGGGCTCCAATCGTTGCCAAACCGGTGGTGGGGGAGGGGGTGGAGAGAATAGCTCCCAGTCTGTTAAATCCGGCAGGGGAACATCCAATAGGTCACAGAAGAGAGGCAAATCCGCAAAGGAGCGAAGCGTAGCGGAGCGACCATCCCTACGAGCAATGAGAGCAAACGGAAATCCCCACCGGTAAGGAATTTGGTGCTCCTGAAGAATCTGGAGGAGGGGTCGGAGATGGCGGCGTTTCTGGAGGGTGATTAGCGACAGATCCTGATAGAATTGTAGTGGAGCTCCCTGAAACTCGAAGTCTTTGCGTTTGCGCACTTTGCTCATTATAGCCTCTTTAAGGGTGAAGTCGTGGAGGCAGCAGATGACATCACGGGGTGTGGCGGAAGATCCTCTGGGTCGAAGGGCTCGATGTGCCCTATCAAACTTAATTTTGTGGGACGGGGGCTCCTGCAGTATAGTGTTGAAGACAGCCTCCAGCAGAACAGGCAGATCCTCAGATTGGTCAGCCTCTGGGAGTCCCTTGATGCGTATATTGTTGCGCCGGCCCCTGTTGTCAAGATCCTCCAAGTGGCGTTGCATGTCCCGTATAGCTGAACCCTGTTCAGTGGTAGTATCATGCAGTGAGGCAACATAGTCTCTGGTAGTGTCATGGTCATTCTCCAGCGTGTCCATTCGGTTAGCAATGGAGTGTAAATCAGTGCGGAGGGTAGCAATTTCAGATCGGAAGGACGCTGTGATTCCGCAACCATACTTTTAAGGTCTTGTTTAGTAGGAAGTTGAAGAAGAAGGTCCGCCATGGATGATGGTGCTGAAGATGGGCCTGGAATGCAGCTCTGGGGGTGCAGGACTGGAGGGGGGAGGCATAATCCTTGGGAGTGTGGGGGCGGAGGAGCCCCTACGCCAGCGCCTTCCACCGCGCCATCCCCCCTGAGCTATGGAGGGGAGGGGCGATGGGGGAAGATAGTAGATGGGGGGCCACAGAGACCAGCTCTGTGGCCACAGGCTGCAACTCATCAGCGGTGTAGGAGGGAGCAGAGCCACTGACCTCAGAACTCCTTGAGAAGCTGGAGACATCCGGGGTCCTCTCATGCCGCTCTGCCAGGAGTGCTGGTGAAGCAGAATGTAGTTGCTGGGACATCCCAGGGTGAGGAGACTGTGGGAGTACTCGTGCTGGGGAAACTCTGGGTTGCCCAGGCGCCGACAGGGATCTCTGTTGAAGCGGCGCTCCGCTGGCTGCAGGGGGAGCGCGGGAGGAGAGAAGCTGCGCTGCGACCCCTGTGCCTGGAGAGCGGAGGAAATCCAAGATGGCCGCCCCGCAGCAGCCTGGCCCGGTAGAGAAGGCCGCTGGGCCAGAAGGCGTCCAGGGTGGCCCCCCAGACCTCTCCACGGGCGCTGGGGTGCCCGGGGCCACCTCCTCGGTAAGCGCTTGCCCATACTGCGCCTGCTGAGGGGTCCACGGGTCTCAGTAGCGAGCGGAGGAGCGGAGAAGGACCTGCGCGCGTGCTACTCCATGCGCGTCCAGGCCACGCCCCCGGGGGGGGTTTTTAAGGGGGGGGGGGGGGGGGGGGGCGGCGCGGGGGGTCTTTTTTTTTGGTTGGGGGGGGTGAGGGGGGGGGGGGGGGGGGGGGGGGGGGGGGGGGGGGGGGGGGGGGGGGGGGGGGGGGGGGGGGGGGGGGGGGGGGGGGGGGGGGGGGGGGAAAAAAAAAAGAGTGTGGGGGGGGGGGGGGGGGGGGGGGGGGGGGGGGGGGGGGGGGGGGGGGGGGCAGAATGGCCGCCATCATCTTTACAGACCTGACATCCGCTGTAATAGCACGGCAGATGCCGGAATGGGTTCACTGACACCCGCTCCTCCGATCCCAGGGCCCACAAATTGCCCCACTCCTGCCGCTGGAGAAAGCCGGCGGCGGCAGGAGTGGGGTGATGCTTCGACCCCCCGCTCCTCCAACCGCCCCCCCCTTCCCCCAACACCCAATTTTGGACGATAAGACACCCCCCCCATTTTCCTTCCAAATTTTGGGGAAAAAAAGTGCGTCTTATAGTCCAAAAAATACGGTAGAATATCTTTTGAAACGTTTATTTCTTTCAGTAATTTAATTTAAAAAGTGACCTCCTATATTTTCTAGATTCTTTACACACAGAGTGTTCTATTTCAAGTGTTTTATTTCTGTAAATGTTGATTATGGATTACAGCTAATGAAAACCCAAATCTAAGAAAATTAGAATATTGTAAAAAAGTTCAGTATTGTAAATTCAGTGTGTCACCTGCCAAGGTTTCCTAAGCCTTTAAATGGTCCCTCAGTCTGGTTCAGTAGGACACACAACCATGGAAGACGCTGATTATGAATTGTATTAATGAAATAAATGAATGAATGTTTCAAAGATATTCTAATTTATTGAGATGCACCTGTAGATCCAACCATGGAAAACGGTCTGTGTGTGGCCCATAGTACCCGGACTGAATTCAGCTGTGTGTATACGATTCACTGCATTATAGTCGTTGGTTATGATGCAGTGAGCTCCCGAACAGCCCCAATGCCATCAGCTTATCACTGTAGCAATCAGGCCATTTGGGAGCTCACTGCATCACAACTGACTGATGCAGTGACTCCTATGCACACTACCAAAGTTCATACCGGGAAATACAGCCCACACACACTGACCATTTTCCACTGATGGGACTCAGTCGTGTTAAAGGGCCTCAAAGTTGTGGGAGACCTGTAGGTGTGCTGCAGCAAAACTGATTTTGTCTAAGACCCCCACGTAGCAAGCCTCAGCCGAAGAGCACTGCGGAAAAGACAGCGGCAGAAACACAGCACTTTTCACAAAAAGTCCGCAGTTTCCATTTGCTGTTTTTTTTTTGTCCCTATTATACCTATATGGAAAACTGTTTTTGAAATTGCAGTATTTCCATCACAGATATTTTTCTGCAATGTGTGGATGGGATTAGCCAGAATCAGGTACTGTAAAATGCCGCCAAAATATTGCAGTGTTTTCACAACATGGGGACCCAGCTTTCAGGGTTTTTTTTTTTTGTTTTTTTTTTTTGCTGTGGCAGTTATCAGGGAAACATACAGGTGACAATTCATCAGTGTGTCTGTCTCATATGGCCACAGATTGCAGAAAGTTGTTTTTTTTTTTTTTTTTTTGTTGCAGATTTGGCTCAAAAAAAAAAAAAAAAAAAAAAAAAAGCAAGTAGATTGAGTAAAAGGGAGAAGTACTTCCTATGTATTCCCATGTTGTAGCCACGTAAACTACAAAAAAAAACAAACAAAAAAAACGCTTATCGACATAATTTCACAGGTCAGTGATCTGCACTGGAGTTTAGGTTAGTACTACACAGGACTTTTATTACCCAACTAGAAATCATAGTAAAGATACAGTCATATGAAAAAGTTTGGGCACCCCTATTAATCTTAATCATTTTTAGTTCTAAATATTTGGGTGTTTGCAACAGCCATTTCAATTTGATATATCTAATAACTGATGGACACAGTAATATTTCAGGATTGAAATGAGGTTTATTCTACTAACAGAAAATGTGCAATATGCATTAAACCAAAATTTGACCGGTGCAAAAATTTGGGTACCCTTATCATTTTATTGATTTGAATACTCCTAACTACTTTTTACTGACTTACTGAAGCACAAAATTGGTTTTGTAACCTCACTGAGCTTTGAACTTCATAGCCAGGTGTATCCAATCATGAGAAAAGGTATTTAAGGTGGCCAATTGCAAGTTGTTCTCCTATTTGAATCTCCTCTGAAGAGTGGCATCATGGGCTCCTCAAAACAACTCTCAAATGATCTGAAAACAAAGATTGTTCAACATAGTTGTTCAGGGGAAGGATACAAAAAGTTGTCTCAGAGATTTAACCTGTCAGTTTCCACTGTGAGGAACATAGTAAGGAAATGGAAGACCACAGGGACAGTTCTTGTTAAGCCCAGAAGTGGCAGGCCAAGAAAAATATCAGAAAGGCAGAGAAGAAGAATGGTGAGAACAGTCAAGGACAATCCACAGACCACCTCCAAAGAGCTGCAGCATCATCTTGCTGCAGATGGTGTCACTGTGCATCGGTCAACAATACAGCACACTTTGCACAAGGAGAAGCTGTATGGGGGAGTGATGCGAAAGAAGCCGTTTCTGAAAGCACGCCACAAACAGAGTCGCCTGAGGTATGCAAAAGCAAATTTGGACAAGCCAGCTTCATTTTGGAAGAAGGTCCTGTGGACTGATGAAACAAAGATTGAGTTGTTTGGTCATACAAAAAGGCGTTATGCATGGCATCAAAAAAACACAGCATTCCAAGAAAAACACTTGCTACCCACTGTAAAATTTGGTGGAGGTTCCATCATGGGGCTGTGTGGCCAATGCCGGCACCGGGAATCTTGTTAAAGTTGAGGGTCGCATGGATTCAACTCAGTATCAGCAGATTCTTGAGAATAATGTACAAGAATCAGTGACGAATTTGAAGTTACGCCGGGGATGGATATTTCAGTAAGACAATGATCCAAAACACAGCTCCAAATCTACTCAGGCATTCATGCAGAGGAACAATTACAATGTTCTGGAATGGCCATCCCAGTCCCCAGACCTGAATATCATTGAACATCTGTGGGATAATTTGAAGCGGGCTGTCCATGCCCGGCGACCATCAAACTTAACTGAACTGGAATTATTTTGTAAAGAGGAATGGTCAAAAATACCTTCATCCAGGATCCAGGAACTGATTAAAAGCTACAGGAAGCGACTAGAGGCTGTTATTTTTGCAAAAGGAGGATCTACTAAATATTAATGTCACTTTTCTGTTGAGGTGCCCATACTTTTGCATCGGTCAAATTTTGGTTTAATGCATATTGCACATTTTCTGTTAGTAGAATAAACCTCATTTCAATCCTGAAATATTACTGTGTCCATCAGTTATTAGATATATCGAATTGAAATGGCTGTTGCAAACACCCAAATATTTAGAACTAAAAATGATTAAGATTAATAGGGGTGCCCAAACTTTTTCATATGACTGTATGTGACAAAAAAAATTTAAAATGTATTTCTGTGGTGTCTCGGCAACCCTTACACAAAATCCAAACATGCACAACTTTATTACACGAGACATTGCTCCCACAGACATCAAGTTTGCAGTTGGTAACAAGGACTTGTGCACAACTAAAATTGTTTGGGTTTTGGTGCTTTTCTTGGTTTCATAAATTGGGCCTTCCTAGCTACTCCCAGTTTTGAAAGTTACACTGGAGCTGTCAACATTGAGGTTTGATCTATTTTCAGATTCTTATTCTACGTACACTGGCTTTCTTTCTAATCTTAGCCTTAATTTTGCTTGCTGCTCAAATCATTGCCTGTATTGTTTAACCTGTTCCCAACACTCTCTGTACTACTTTAATTTACACAGCAGTATTATACAGCAAAGACCTTGACGCTAATGCCCGCCATCAGTGCCCACACTGATTGTAGGCATTAGAGCCCCCGGCACCTCAGTGGAAGCCGACCGAGGCACCATTTTCCTGGCACCGCCATTTTGGGCAGATCGCCAGCACCCAGAATGAGATCTGGGGCTGGCAATCAGTTGCCATGACAGCCGGGAGCTTATTGAAGGCTCCCAGGCTTGTTTTGCATGTACTTCTATTACAGGATGAACTATGTATTTTGCAATGCATTTAGCTTGGCAATGCACTGCATAAGTGATCCAACCCCTGGGGTGTCTAATAAATACAGTATAAAAAAAAATTAAATTCAAATCACCCCTTTTTCCTACAATACGCTATATATATATATCACACACACAAAACCTGTGAAACACACATTAGATGTATGTATCTGAAAGCACCCAGTCTACAAACTCTAAATTATTTTTCCTGTACAGTGGAAAAAAAAAAATCCCATGCATCCCCTGTATCAGATATAAGTTAAAAAGGTGTTAGACTTTTTTGTTTTAAAAGGGAGCCTATCATTAGAAAATCACCTTTTGAACTAATGGCACGTTGGAATAGCCCTTAAAAAGGCTATTCTACTCCTACCTTCCATTCTCTTCTTCTCCCCACCATTTCTGTAAAAATCTGTTTATTGCAATATGCAAATTACACTCACGGAGCATACTGGGCGTTCCCCCTGGGCTCCGAGCACCCTTCGCATCATAACCTGTCGCTGCCCCTTAGTTAATACTGTTCACGCACCTGATGTTCTTCTGCCTTGCGTAAGGCAGCCGAAGCTGCGCTATATGCGACTTCTCTGGGCTATTTTGCGGTGGTCTGTTACACACTCATAGGGGGTGGTGTACGATGTCCAGTGTGCTCTGTGAGCGTAATTTGTATATCGCAATAAACAGATTTTTACAGAAACGGCAGGGAGAAGAGAATGGAAGGTAGAAGTAGAATAGCCTTTTTAAAGGCTATTCCAATGTGCCATTAGTTCAAAAGGTGATTTTCTAACGATAAGACTCCCTTTAAAGGATCAAAATATAAATAAAACTATATACATATTTGGTATCCCCGGAATTGTACCGGAAAATAGAATACAGGTGACATGTTATTCTGGTTGCCTAGTGAACATCATAAAAATTAAGCTCGCAAGAAAGTCGCACAAGTGCACTTTTTTTTGCCAATTCCACCCCATTCTGAATTTTTTTTTTTTTTTCAGTCTCCCAATACATTGTACAAAATATTAAACAATACCATTAAGAACAACTTGTCTTGCAAACATTAAGTCCTCATATAACTCTGAATGAAAAAAAAAAAAAAAAATTTTTCTTAAAAAAAAAGTCTGCAAGATGAGTCAAAATATGCCTATGGCAGGAAGGGGTTAATGTGTATTTGTAAAGCTACAGAAAGTTTAAAGGGGGTGTGGGGGGGAGTTGGGGACACATTCATATCGCTGTGTGCAACATTGTGCTGAAAAAAAAAAAAAAAAAAAGTATATCAATAACATTTTGTTGCACAATTTTAAATGATTTCTAGTCGCGTGAGACGTTTCGCAAAGTAGCCTTGAAGATGACAGTCACCTCTCCTAACATATCTGTTTAATTAAATACAGTATTCCCTATGAAATAACACGTCTGGATCATCTCTCCCTATAACTCGATGTTGTGCTGTTCCTCTACGTTAGAACCTGGAAATTTAGAAGTAAATTGCCAACAGGGTGTTATTCAGAAGGGTGTATCCCTGCATAGTCTGATATTGGCAGCAATGACTGAACAGTGTCCGACTGTAGGGACACACCCTTAACAGGCAACACCCAGTTGTCAGTTTATTCTTAAATAAATGGCACAACACACAGCTGTATGAAAAGATGTTCCAGAACTACTATACAGTGGAGAATGCAAATCGTTACTAAAATAGACATTTCAGCAAAGCTCTTTAACAATCTCTAGTAAATTTAGTGTTAACAGAAGACTGACATTAACAATCGGCACATTCACCAATACTTCTCAGTCACAAAAGACAGACATTGTAAAAAGAAAAAAAAAAAAAAATGTTTTAATGTTTAGAAAAAGAAAACTTACAAAATAAATACAGTTCCATTTCTCTTTCCCCAAGATCTCTTTATCACCAGTATGAAAACAAGTCAGTACACGCAACATTGGAGTCCCAGTAATACAAGGTACAGTTTGGGTAGACAGGAATTGTTCCCTTAAACCAGATTTTATTAGCAGTCCATTGAGTGCTCCTCATTCATCTAGCCCGATTTAAAGAGAAGAATCGCAACCTGGCCCAAATAGAAGTAAATGAAGTGTTTGGTCTCGTGTGTGACGTAACTGCCAAAATTCCTGCCCACAATGCAGTGCCATGTAGGGTTATACTTCTTGTCAAACTCCTGGAGAAAGAAGCAAAAGAAACATTATTTATCAGGTGATCATTTCCATCTACATCTCCCCAGCATCAATGAGGAAAAGTTCTGGAAGATTCTAGAAGAGCTGTTCACCCGCTTACTGTAAAGTATGGCTATGTGAGAAACAAATAAGGCTAGGCACATTGAGAGGTGTGATGTTCTCAGCATCCACAGCCAAGGAGGTACCTACACCTATACACCACCCCTCAGGAGACACTCACCTTCTTGATACAAGCAGCTATATCCTTCTCAATGTTGAATTTCTCCAGGGCTTGGGTGGCGATCTCCACCGCGTCCTGCTGCATCTCTTCGGACATGTCGGCATTCTTGATGACTGCTTTCCTCTCAGACATGATGTCCTAGAATTATACACGGTACATTAAGCTCACCTCTAGTCCTGAGCTACCCAGCTGCACCAGTACGACTATCACTGTATCCTCCAACCCCCACAACCAGATCCAACTTCTCAGCCGAACACTGAGAAAAAAACCCATTACACTTACTCTGTGTGGTGGTTTCCTCGGCTTCTACTAGGCACAGTGTCGTCTTGTACAGGTCGTCCTCCCCGCAGAGCAGCCTCGGGTCAATAAGCACTCCTCTAAGCGTCACTGCTGTCTTCCACACTGGAACCGAACCGCACTGCAGCCTCTATTACCTACAGCCTTGCTTTCCCACGCTGTTTCTGATTGGCCAGATCTTCACCCACACGTATGTTCATTGGTTATCCAGTAAACCAGCTCCCGCTTTCTCCCTCAGCACTCTGTTTCATCCCAAAATGCACTGCGGATTAGCGTCCGTCTCCATAGAGACACATGCGGCAACTGGCGGGACTGTGCCTCTGGTGGCGTCTCCTTGGTAACACAGGCACAGACCGAATGTTACTGTTCTTCTGTGGTAACAGTTGAGCTGATGCTCTGGGTGTTCTATGTTCGTGACTGTTATGTAATAACTCTCTAATACGTAATAGATGGATCGTTCTCAGCTGCTTTACAATAGACAAGGTTAGAGTATGTATGCCCCTGTCCTTAGCCAAGTAATAACTGTCTGATGATTATGGTGCTTTTAGTTTTATTATTTCTTATAGTTATTGGTGTTAGAAAAATAAAAAAAAGCCAAGTGTGCATGTGCCCTTAAAGTGGAGAGAGGAATAAGTTGCTGTCGCAACAACAAAGGATAAGTCATGTTACATTTAAGCATGCCCAATTCTTCTGTCCTCCAGCATGTGATGGGGGTGGTTAGTTAGGAAATACCCATACACATAAGACAGCCGATCTCATAACCTTCACCTGACTTAATATGGCGCTTTTCAAACCAATGGACAAAACGGGCGTGAAAAAGGGGATTTGAGGGGCTTCTGTTTTCCCAGAGCCTACATAGATTTTAGATTGAGGGATCCGGGAAAATGGCCATAAATAGGACATGACCTATATTTTGTCGGTCCATTAAAACAGACCAACAAAAAAAGACGTGAATAGCCCCATTCACATGTATTGTATTTAATGCAACTACTATGCATGTATTTAATGCAAGAACTTCATTCACACGGCCTCTAGCATCAGTTTGTAAAGACCATGACGCCACCATTTTTAGAGCACATTGGCCCAGATTTACTAATAGACAGTGGAAATTGAGACAGGCAGTCTGAAAATCAACCAGATTTATCACAGTGACTGATGCTGAATGATAAATCTGGTATATCTTTAAACTGTCTAATCTGCATTTATACCAACCTTTAGGCTAAGGCCCCACGTAGTGAGCCGCAGCAAAAAAGCGATGCGGGGAAAAATCACGGCAACAACACTTTTTTCCCACAGCGATTTTCACAGAAAGTCCGCAGAGGTTTCCTCTGTGGACTTCCTGCTCCATTATACATATAGGGAAACCGCAGGCGTTTCCGTAGCTATAATTTACAGGCTGTGATTTCCAAAACCGCAATGTGTGGTTGGGATTCGCTAGAATCCTATCCACTTTGCTGGTACTGTAAAACGCTGCGTTTTTTTGTTGCAGCGTTTACACCACGTGGGTCCCCGGCCTCAGTTGGCTTACTTTATGCCAGAATTTTTGACACAATTTTGGCATTAAAGCCATGCCCCCTTTTCTGACAATCCACACCCACATGTCGTGCATGTCGAAAATTCTATCCAAAATTAGATGTACCAAATATGCGTAATGTTTACACAGACTGTCTAGCCATATCCACAATAGTAAAGCTGAGCCATTGAGTTAATTCATATGACAGTTATTTTGACGGTCCATTTAATTATACTTTTTTAAAGCATGGGCAGAGTCAAATCAAAGCAGAGGGGGAAAAGTAATCTTCAGTGGGGGAGGGAGTACCTGCTGGGGGGAGGTTGGCCCCCAAACAGCCCCTAGGTTGATAACATAATGGATTTATATTCAGTGGAATCTTGGTAGACTATCCAATAATGTCATGTCTTTAGGAAAACTTGGGGATGGTCATGAGTTTGGGCCATCGGGTCCTCCTTCAGGCTTATCTCTTCAATTTTTTTGGAACCGGAGTTTGAGAGAGGGGACTTTTGGACATCGCCACAGGGCCAATACACATGCTCAGGCCATGTAAGACTTCAGAGGAATAATGCTCAGATTAAGCAGGAAGCACCCTGGGGAGAAGGGAAGGGTATAGTCAAAGAAGGAGGTAATTCTTTAAACCCCACGCTAGAAACCAGATATGATCGGACAACTCCAGAATGTGTGAAGTGTATCCCCATTGGGGGCAGAGCAGAGCCAACATGAGGAAGGCACCAAGGGCATCAGTACATAGCTCGCCTCCTGGACCCCAACATGGCATAGGTAAGGGATAGAACATGCCGGATCGTGTCAGACCACAGAGTCTCAAAGTCCTTTTTTGCGTAGGCATACGCAGATGGATTAGGCAAAGATGTCAAGAAATGAGATAGCTGATGTGCTCTCCAGAAACCTAGGGGGCAAGGTTCCACCATGTCATGTATTGCCGACAGCCATGTACCATTGCAAATAAAATGAGAGGCTCTGCGCCAAGCTGAATGAGAACAACAACAGAACAGAGGGTCATCGGTCCCGGGAGCAAACAACGGATTATGAAGTATTGGGAATATTGGAGACAGTCAGGGGGATAGGTGGGTGGTAGCAAAGGCACGGGCCACAATTCGCAGAATAAAGGAGATCGTGGGATGCACGAGCAGATCATGAGGGATGTCAGACAACCAGGCACCAAAATCATGGGGAATTGTGGAGAACAAGGCCTCTAGACCCACCCAAAGCTTAGAATCAGCTTGGTGATCCAGTCAATAACCCGGGAGAGGTGAGACAAGACATAGTATACATGGATATTCGGAAGTCCAACGCCACCTCCCAACTTTGGATGGAAAAGAACAGTTTGCGCTATTTGCTCAGGTTTATTGGGCCATATGAATTTGGTCAAAAGGGAAGAGACTTTAGAAAAGAAATCACTAGAAATCAAAAGAGCTTGAAGGACATAGAGAATCTGGGAAAGTACATTCATTTTAAAGATGGAATACCTACCAAACTAGGTGAACATATCCTGGGATCATCTCTCAAGATCGACCTTCATGGAGCAGAGGAGGGTGATAATATTGACTAAATAAAGACCAGAGGGGTGAGCAGTCAATTGAACCCCTAAGTGCTTTAAAGAAGAGGAAGTCCAATGAAATGGGAAGGATGAGGAGAGATATTCCACGACACGTGGTGGGAGAAGCTTTTTCAACCATGTAAAGACCTGCCAAACTTCACACCGAATAGCAAACAAGCATATTTGGAGAATATTTTCAGAAATCAGCTTCTAAAACACCTCAAGAAGTAATGTGTTTTTCTTGCAGTGCGTTTTTAAAATCAGCAACAGAAATCTGTGTTTATAGGCATATTTTATGTGGAATTCAGGACGTAATGCAAGCTTTTTACAAGCAAAATAGTCATCGTAAAATGCGGTGTGAACATAGCGGTTTTCCCATAGCAAGATTTATCACCTATCCACATAATAGCTGATAAATGTTCGAGGACCCCGATCATGAGAAGTGTGGTCTTCAATTTCCCTGTGTGAATGAAGTGGTAATACAAAAGGTCATATGTACCCCATAATGGTACCAATAAAAATTTTTTAAAACGTGGTGTCAGAATATGGCAATGCAATGCAATGCAAATCTTTTGTTCAAAGCTCTTTCTTTTTTTAAGTAGTAAAGCATAAAAAAATTGTATAAATTTTGTATCAACATATTCATACTGCTCTACATGCAGAATAAAGTTAGGCTGAGGCCCCACGTTGTGGAAACGCAGCTTTTTTGTTGCAGATTTTGCAGCGTTGTTTTGAGCCAAAGCCAAGAGTGGCTACAAAAGAAATGGGAAATACTAATGCTTCTACCTTCTGCTCAATCCACTCCTGGCTCAGGATAAAAAAAATGCAGCAAAATCTGCAATAAAAAAAGCTGTGTTTCCATAACGTGGGGCCTTAGCCTTAAGGTCATTTTTACCGCACAGTGAATGCATAGGAACAAAATCCATAAAACATTGGAATAATTGTGGCTTTTTTCCCTATTCACCCTACAAATATTTTTATATAATTTCCAAATACAACATCCTACAAAAAAAAAACCTTTATATGGCTATATGAACAGAAAAGTAAAAAATAAAATAAAAGTGGAAAATTTATTTGTCAGGAAGGGGTTAAAAAAGTTTTTCTGTACAGAGTAAGGCCAGTTGCAGACGACCGTGCTGCATCCGGCCAGCCATGAATTAAAAGCATGGGCGGCGCACAGGGACACGGGGATGTTCCCCGTGCACCGCCTGTGCAAGGACCGTGCTTCCGCGGCTCCATTCATTAAATGAATAGGAGCCACGGAAGCAAGGGCCGTAGAATAGGACAGGAATAGGACCTGTTCTATATTTTGTGGCCCGGACTGTTGGCCCACACACGGGACTGTGAAATTCATGGTCGTGTGTACGGGTCAATAGAAAAGAATGGGGTCAGTGTGCTAAAAAATAAAAACACAGCAAAAATACTTTCATGTGCATGGAGCCTTACTTGCATGTTACATTGCATACTGTTTCTGCTAATCCCTTTTAAAGGCTTGCGACTGGAGTACTGCAGCTCTGTTCACTTTAATGGGAGCAGAGCTGCATTACTTCGGCACCATCACTATACAGTGGATGAAGCCTTGTGCTTTCAGGCCATTCCCTATAGGTTCCAGCACTGGAGACTGCCAGTGCCACAGTTGATTGGTGTGGGATCCACTGGACTCCCATACATCTGATACTGATGACCACGGTATTATTCATGAGTAGGAAAAATACACCCCAGCCTGCAAATGAGTGTTTTTGAGCACTCTACTGCACAATATTTGCTGGATTCTGTTTTATGGTATAATTTAGTCTACTACTCTGTTCCACACCTTAAATATAATCTTAATATTGACAATTGTGTTGCGATAATTTGCTTTGACTCCCCATCTGGTGCAGGCAATACATCTGATCATGAAAATCCATATGTCTGCTAGTGAATATAGTGGCATGTAACAATGTTTGAAGATAAATTAACACCCTAAACATTTATGACACACCTGCCACGCCTCACTCTTCATAACACACCCTTGCTACAGTCATACTAGAGTAGAGACCTTCCCTTTGTTGACAAGATTTTTTACATTTAATTTACTAATGTGTACATGAAAGTAAGTTTCTCAGTAATGATCTACAAGATAATAATTTTATACAATAATCAGTGGGGCAGGTTGACCAATAATCTTAGCCCAGGGACACATGTGGCAAGTTGGCATCTAGTTCACGGGCCGGAATTGTCAGTAGCTAACCTTCTACAATGTAAAGTACGCTGTAGTGGCCGCCCTTAGATCATGGCTAAAATTGCCTGATTTTCGCCGGGTCTGATGCAGAATGCCTGACACGGATCTATATACTACTATATACTACATGCCGCGCTACTTTGACCATAGGGCAAACGGTGCACCAGGACCTATGGCTTTGAGAGCCCTTTCAGCTAACTAAGTCGAGCATGACACATTTCTGCTGCAGACATCACTACATCCAGAGCCTGCAAGGCAGCTGCTTGTGGGGGGTTAGGTGAGTATAACTTTGTTTTGTTTTTTTCTTTATTTGTATGTAATATATATCAATGATGAATGAGGTGCTATTATGTGGGTTACTTAAGGAGACATTCAATTATGTCTGTTTGTGAGGGGCCCACTTAGGAAAAGTTTTAACTGGGCCCACTAATATTTTAAAACGGCCCTGACTATATGCATTCCTAAATCAGTCTTAATCAATTTTCCTGCTGGTACAAGATGTGCCTCTTAAAAATTCTGGCATATCTCAAGTGGTCCCATGCACCAGAATTGAAATCTCCACCAGCCAGATTTGGTCACGAGTTATAGTAAATCTGATGGGCAGAAGCATACCTGCCTTGCCCCTCTTCATCCCTGGCCAAAGCAAAATATCTAGAATACCTATATCATATACAGCATTCAGGTGAGTGCTGCAGCCTCTTCGCTGAATACCGAATATACACCTACAGTTGTGCTAAAAAGTTTACACACCCTGGCAGATTTTTTGTTTTTTTGGCCTTTTTTCAGAGAATATGAATGATAACACAAAAACTTTTTCTCCACTCATGGTTAGTGGTTGGTTGAAGCCATTTATTGTTAAACTTCTGTGTTTTCTCTTTTTAAATCATAATGACAACCAAAAACATCAAAATGACCCTGTTCAAAAGTTCACATACCCCAGTTCTTAATACCGTGTATTGCCCCCTCTAACATAAATGACAGCTTGAAGTCTTTTGTGGTAGTTGTGGATGAGGCTCTTTATTTTCTCAGATGGTAAAACTGCCCATTCTTCTTGGCAAAAAGTCTCCAGTTCCTGTAAATTCCTGGGCTGTCTTGCATGTACTGCGTGCTTGAGATCTCCTCAGAGTGGCTTAATGATATTGAGGTCAGGAGACTGAGATGGCCACTCCAGAACCTTCACTTTCTTCTGCTGTAGCCAATGACAGATCGACTTGGCCTTGTGTTTTGGATCGTTGTCATGTTGGAATGTCCAAGTACGTCCCATGCGCAGCTTCCTGGCTGATGAGTACAAATTGCCTCCTGTATTTGCTGATAACGTGCTGCCAGGGCCGGCGTTGGGGGGGGGCAAACTGGGCAATTGCCCAGGGCCCCGTCCCCAAAGGGGCCCCCGGGATCCGGAACCTGAAGACTCCGTATCCCGGAGTTAGGCCCGGCCAAATCAATAACAGAAAGGGACCGCAGGACCCCTTTCAGAGGTGAGTAAAAATAACAAACATTTTTACTCACCTGTCCTTGGCGTCTGACGTCATCTTCCAGTGTTCCGGACATCACCGCTGAGGCCTGGCCACAGCGGTCACGTGGGGTGTTCTGACAGCGTGCCTCACGTAATCGCTGAGGCCCAATCACAGGCCTCAGCGGTGACATCCACAACGCGTGACGTCAGCCACAGAGAAGAAGAAGCCAGCGGAGCAGCGCGAGGAGGCCCAGCAGAGGTAAGGCAAGGTAAGTGTAACTGTTTGTTATTTTACCTTACTTACCCCGGGCCTTCGATTATTATACTCTGGGGTCTGAAGAGACCCCAGAATATAATATAATAATAGCACTGTAGGGCCCCTGTGAAGCATTATACTGGGGGCCCCCTCTGGATAGCATATTATACTGGGGGGGCCCCTCTGGATAGCATATTATACTGTGTGGGGCGCCTGTGGAGCATTATACTGGGGAAGGGGCCCTCTGGATAGCATGTTATATTCTGTGGGGCCTCTGTGGAAAATTATAATGTGTGGGGGGGGGGCTCTGGAGATAATGTTATATTCTGTGGGGCCACTTTGGAGCATTATGCTCTCCAGAGGGGCCCCCCAATAAAATGCTCCAAAGTGGCCCCACAGAATATAACATGCTTTCCAGAGCCCCCCCCCACTTTATAATACTCCATAGAGGCCCCGCAGAATATAACATGCTCTCCAGAGGGCCCCTTCCCCAGTATAATGCTCCACAGTGGCCCCACACAGTATAATATGCTCTTCAGAGCCCCCCCCCCAGTATAATGCTCCACGGTGGCCCCACACAGTATAATATGTTCTCCAGAGGGGCCCCCCAGTATATTATACTGTGCGTGGCCACCGTGGAGCATTACACTGGGGGGGCTCTAGAGAGCATGTTATACTGTTTTGGGCCACTGTGGAGCATTATACTGGGGGGGGCTCTGGAGAGCATATTATACTGTTTTGGGCCACTGTGGAGTATTATACTGGGGAAACCTCTCTGGGCAGTATATTATACTGTGTGGAGGCCATTCTAGAGCATGTTATACTGAGTGGGGTCACTGTGGAGCATTATTCTGGGGGGGCCATCAGCAGAGAATATTATATTGCGTGGCGCCACTGTGGGGCATTATTCGGGGGGACTAATGAGCATTATACTAGAGGGCCCTCTGGGGAGCATATTATACTGCGTGGGGCCTACTGTGGAACATTATACTGGGGGGACGCTCTGGGGAGCATAATATATTGCGTGAGGCCACTGTGGAGCAAAATACTGGAGGGGGCACTGTGGAGCATTATACTAACGAGGCTCTCTGGGGAGAATATTATACTATGGGCCACTGTGGAGCTTTATACTGGGGGAATGGACAGTGTGGGGAGCCTGTTATACTGTGCGGGGCCACTGTGGAGTGTATTATATTGTGTGGGGCTTTTCAGGAGCATATTATACTCTGTGGGGCCATTGTAGAGCATTATACTGGGGGGGACTGTGGGGGACCACTGTGGAGCATTATACTGGGGGAACCCCTCTGGGTAGTATATTATACTGTGTGGAGGTCATTATGGAGCATGTTATACTGTGTTAGGCCACTGTGGAGCATTATACTGGGGGGGCATTGTGGGGTGCATATTATACTGTATGGAGCATATTATATTGTGTGGGGCTGCTGGGGAGCATATTGTCCTGTCTGGGGCCACTAAGGGGTAGTATACTGTGTGGGCACTGTGGAGTATTATACTGTGTGGAGCCTTACATACCATGTGGGACCACAATGGGGGGCTCAGGGGAGCATTTTATACTGTGTGGGGTCACTGTGGAGCATTATATACCATGTGGGGAAACTGGAGGGCTCAGGAGAGCATTTTATACTGTGGAGCATTATATACTATGTGGAGCATTATACTGTGGGGGGGTGCTCACAATTCTTGCTGGCAGCCCTGTGCTATGTCTGCATCACAGCTCCCTCACTGTAATCTTGCACATACGTGTAGGGGCTGACTATACTGGGAACATACTCAGTAACACCAGATAGTCAGCACATATGTAAGACTTCAGTGAAGGAGCCGTGGTGTAGGCTATTAGCAGGAAGCTGTTGGGTGGGGCCCCCAGAACAAGTTCCTTTGGTGAGCCTAAGGTCCTTCAGTCCGACACTGTATAATGGAGAACTATTATATATAAGAGTGGGTTACTATATATAATTGGGAAACTTAAGTATGAGGGGGTTATTATAAGGGGGAACTATTATTTATAAGATGGGCTATTATTTATAAGGGGGGAACTATTATATATAAGGCATCCAATATAAGGGGGGAGCTATTATTTATAAGAGGGGAACTATTTATAAGGGGGTATAATTGTTAAGTGGGCTTATTTATAAAGGGGGCTATTAGTGATAATGGGGACTATTATTTATAAGGGTAACTATTATTTATGAGGGGGCTATTATTTTTAAGGGAGCAGTATTATTTTTACGGGGTGACTGTTACTGATAAGGGGGAATATTACTGATACAGTACACTATTTATCATTTATAAGGGAGCTATTACTGATAAAGGTGTAATATTATTTATTAGGAGGGACTATTGTAAGGAGGCGCTATAATAACTGATGATGGGGTGCAAAAATCTAATAGGTGGTACAAAGGTGCTCATTTGAATTGTGTGTGGTAAAATGGGGCTTGTTACTTTTTTGTTGGCAGAAAGGAGGCGTTATTATAGGAAGACGATGGTGTTGTTTGCATATCAGCATTTGGGGCCCCGCTTTTAATTTTTGCCCAGGGCCCCACTTTGTCTAAAACCGGCCCTGCGTCTTGCATTCATCTTTCCTTCAGCTTTGACCAAGTTTCCTGTGCCTTTGAAGCTCACACATCCCCATATCATCAGTGATCCACCTCCATGCTTTACAGTAGGAATGGTGTTCCTTTCATCATAGGCCTTGTTGACACCTCTCCAAATGTAACGTTTATGGTTGTGGCCAAAAAGTTCGAGTTTTCTCTTATCACTCCAAATTATCTTGTTCCAGAAGTTTTGAGGCTTGTCTCTGTGCTGTTTAGCATATTGAAGGCGAGATTCTTTGTGGCATTTGTGCAGTAATGGCTTTCTTCTGGCAACTCGACCATGCAGCTCGTTTTTCTTCAAGTGCCTCCTTATTGTGCATCTTGAAACAGCCACACCAATAGTTTTCAGAGAGTCTTGTATTTCAGCTGATGTTATGTCTGGGTTTTTCTTTGCATCCCGTACAATTTTGGTTGGTCTACTTGACCGTGGTTTGGTTTTTACAGAGCCCCTGAGTTTCCATTTGTTAATGGAACACTGCTGACTGGCTTTATCAATTCCTTGGATATCTTTTTGTATCCCTTTCCTGTTTTATACAATTCAACTACCTTTTGCTGTAGATCCGTGGACAATTCTTTTTCTTTCCCCATGACTCACAATCCAGAAACGTCAGTGGCTGGAGGAAAGATGCAACAGTCTGTCTGGATCCCAGAAACTCACTCAGCTTTTGTGCACAGACACTGATTACAAGCAAACAGGTCACAGGTGAGGATGTTACCTTTAGTAGCCATTCAAACCCCTTTGTGTCAACTTCTGGGCTTCTTGAACAGGGTTATTTTGATGTTTTTGGTTGTCATTATGATTTAAAAAGAGAAAACACAGAAGTTTGACAATAAATGGCTTCAACCAACCACTAACCATAAGTGGAGAAAAAGTTTTTGTGTTATCATTCATATTTTATGAAAAAAGGCCAAAAAAACCCAAAAAATCTTCCGGGGTATGTAAACTTTTTAGCACACCTGTGTATATATATTATACTGATTAGGCTATGTAACAAATTAATGTAACATCAGTGGCCTGTGAAGCAGAAGCAGCACTTAACTTGCTTTGAGCAGCTGATCTGTGGGGGTTCCAGGTATCAGATCTCAGCAGTCAGGTAGATTGATGATCTATCCTATTGCATTCATTAGGCAATTATTGGATACCTAAATATACATTTTGAAAAAAAAAACAACTCTAGATAGAATCACTGTGATGAGTTATGAGTTATATGTCTAGTTTTAGTTTTTTGTTCATTGTAGTAAGGAATTTGGTTCAATATGCAGTATGTCTGGCTGCGTTTGAGTGTGGCTCCTGTCTATGATTATTCCAATTCACTTCCACAGGTCAGGATGTAGGCCATTAATTAAAGTAGGATGTCAATTCAGCATAAACTGACTAATTAACAGGTCCCTAGAGAGCTTAGGGTTTTTTTGTGTGTGACTTGTAGACCAGACTTCACAACATTTGTTGCAGCCTGGGTGCATGCCAGGCCAAAATAGTATATTAAACTTTGGGAGAAATATGACATTAAAGGCATAGGTGTCATAATTCCTGTTTCATAGCCATCTATATGAGTGGGGAACCCTGACCAATTGGTGAAGCCAAGCATCTGGGCCTTCAACACAAATAACAAACCCAAATAATTCATTTGTGCAAGTCCAGGCATACCAAACATGGAGATAAAATATCTCCATGTTTGGTATGCCTGGACTTGTAAAAGGGGACTGGATTAGGGGTCCTTCAAAAAGGGTGATGTACAGGACCCTCCTTTGTCTGATACCTGAAGACGCAAGCTTGCCATCTGTCCATTTCTTCTGCTGATCTCAACGGCCAGGCTTAAAAAGAGGTCTGTTCTTTACTTTATTCCCTTTATATTTTGTATACTGTTTGCTTGTATTTTGTCTTTTTATTACATTTTTTTTTTTTGTAAGCACTATAATTTTTGTGTATATTAAATTCTAAAATTTAATAAGAGTGAACTCCTCCCAATAAAGCACTAGTGTGAACTTGCCCGCATCCTCCACCATATGTCAATGTGGGACCTTCCGGGGGGCTGGTTACCTGGCAAGTAAGACACATGGAGGAGTGTGTGCAAGTTCACCCTACTGCTTTATTGGGAGGAGTTCACAGAGTCCATAGTATAAATGGCTTTCAGCAGCATAGGGCAACACAAAACAAAACGGTTTGTTTCAGCCAAGTGGCAGAAAGTCCACCAACACAAAATAGTCTTTAAGACAGAAACAGTCCAGCAGGCTCACCAAGTTAGCAGTTTGCCTCCACTTTCTAACCTCCACATAGGCAGTGTGTTTGTAGCTCAGAGCCACCATCAGAAGAGGGGAAGAGAGAGAGATACACCCTCCTACCTGGTCAGCGTTAAGGCTTCAACTTGGCTCTAACAAAACCCAGGACTAGAGCTTTGAACCCGGGTCTGTAATCACACCCAAAACCCCGGATATACAGTGGGTACGGAAAGTATTCAGACCCCTTTAAAGTTTTCACTCTTTGTTTCATTGCAGCCACTTGCTAAAAGCAAAAAAGTTAATTTTATTTCTCACTAATGTAGACTCAGCACCCCATCTTGACAGAAAAAAACAGAAATGTAGATTAAAAAAGAAAAACATTTCTCATTAATGTACACTCAGCACCCCATCTTGACAGAAAAAAACAGAAATGTAGATATTTTTGCAAATTTATTAAAAAAGAAAAACTGAAATATCACATGGTCATAAGTATTCAGACCCTTTGCTGTGACACTCATATTTAACTCCCATGCTGTCCATTTCCTTCTGATCATCCTTGAGATGGTTCTTCTCCTTCATTGGAGTCCAGCTGTGTTTAATTAAACTGATTGGACTTGATTAGGAAAGGCACACACCTGTCTATATAAGACTTCACAGCTCAGGGTGGGTTCACACTTGCGCCGGCACTCCATCCGCCGCGAATCTGACCTAAATGTCGGAAAACTGGATAGAGAAAGGTTTGCGACACTTTGCTAAAAACCCATTCACTTCTATGGGTTTTTAAAGCAATGCACGGGTGTGTCCGACGAAAAAAAACGGCTTCGCGGCGCAGAGGATGTAAGCGCACACCCGCGCATTGCTTTAAAAACCCATAGAAGTGAATGGGTTTTTTAACCAAAGAGTCGCAAACCTTTCCCTATCCAGTCTTCCGACATTTAGGTCGGATTCACGGCAGACTGAGTGCCGGTGCAAGTGTGAACCCACCCTGAGCTGTGAAGTCTTATATAGACAGGTGTGTGCCTTTCCTAATCAAGTCCAATCAGTTTAATTAAACACAGCTGGACTCCAATGAAGGAGAAGAACCATCTCAAGGACGATCAGAAGGAAATGGACAGCATGGGAGTTAAATATGAGTGTCACAGCAAAGGGTCTGAATACTTATGACCATGTGATATTTCAGTTTTTCTTTTTTAATAAATTTGCAAAAATATCTACATTTCTGTTTTTTTCTGTCAAGATGGGGTGCTGAGTGTACATTAATGAGAAATAATATGAACTTTTTTGCTTTTAGCAAATGGCTGCAATGAAACAAAGAGTGAAAAATGTAAAGGGGTCTGAATACTTTCCGTACCTACTGTAGATTCCAGTCCATTACCTAGTGGAGAGGAGCCACCTTAGTGGGAGGTATCTTCCCTCCACAATCTTTCCCTCTGCCTGCCTACACCTCCCACACTCCAAAGACATACTGATATGGAATTTACATTGTGAGTACTACTTGGGACAGTGTTGGCTACATCATTAAAGTGCTATATAAGTAAGCTGAATAATAAATAATGTTTGACATGATCGGACACTTTTGGCTCATCAGCCAACTTTTCTTGATCGGGCATTTTAGTTCTTAATTTAGTTCTTCGGATGATTTGTATAAATAATCTCATCATCAATTGGACAGACAGCTTTAGGTCATAATCACACAACCATATTACATTATTTTATATACAAAGCCATAATATGGCACCCATCGTTGTGTATAGGGACTTTATAATAACTTCATAATGCATTTTTCATTTGAATTGCTGCACTACAGAGCTGTTCTTCTCTAGAAACAGGAGAATGTACAGCAACACATGGGGCCTCTGCAGGGGAAATATAGCATTACATGATGGCCACTCATATTTTTTCCAATTCAAATGTTTTATTGATTTTTAAAAATAAAACAACATAAACCAAAACAGACCATAAATGCATGGCCACTCATATATTTAAGCCACTACAGTTCTCCATTCTGGCTCATAGAGAGGAGTTTCAAGCACTGCACCCCCCTCTATAATGTCCATTCCCCTTACGTCCAACAGCAGCACAATATGGGGTATCTCTGCCCCTGTGTGCTGGTAGGACAGGCGGAATTTTTAATTTACATAATTAATTAAATGATACACCCCTATAAGAGGCCAAGGAGACCTCCCCTCACTATGTTTTTTTCTGCCCGGTGTGTTGGACAGGTGGAGGGAGGCTCTTTGTCCTTCCATTTTTTCCTAAAGATTTGGGGGTTAACTAAATTTTTTTCTCCTCTTTCAGCTGTTCATCTTTTTTCTTGGGAGCTTTTTACTCCCAAGGCTTCCTTGTTTCTCCCTGCTGTGCTCTCTGTCTGTGGCCATTCTGGGCTGGGTGTGCCTGACCTTGTCTGATCTTAGGTGAGACGTTTGCGGCTGGGCAGGCTGTGCATTCAGTATGTGTCAGTTTCTGAACTTGGAGGCTGTATTGCAGGGTTAAAATAAACCTCTATGCATCTCCTGCCTGACTGAGCTCTACAGCAGAGCTTATGCTTCAGGTGTTTAAACTGATGGCAGCATCTCAGACACAAATTCCCTACACTGCCTTTCTGCTGTAGTTATGGTTCTATTCCAGTCTGCACAAAGACACACCGCACTTCCTATAGCAGTGGAATTAAAGCAAAGATGGAGAGAAAGGTTTTTTAATCCGGGGGAAGTGATTTTGTCACTTCAGGTTCCGGAACCTTTTTTGCAGGTTCTGTTTCCTGGATCCCTTTTTTCTGTTACACGTCTGTAGCCTTCTCCCAGTAGCGCTGGATTGCGCTGCCGGACTAGTTTAGGCCATTCTCTTTACTGCTGTAGCGGTATTAAAGACACCGTTGTTAAGGGTCTCTTAAAAAGTTGTGTATATAAGTTTTATAAGTAAGTATGGTCTTCTCGCTACTTATTTAAACCTTCTTCCTAAGTTTGTCTCTCTGATAGGCTGTACATTTTTGTTTGATACTGTTCTGACTGCTTTCAGTGGCACCAGCGATTTAATGAGGGAAAGGTCCTCTAAGATGAAACATTTTGCTTATACAGAGTGCGATATCCCTCTGCCTGATGGTATGATTACACTCGCTTTCGCCAATAAAGTGGGACCCCATCTGAGAATTCGTCCTTTCGTGACGTAATTGTGTGGGTCAAGGAGCAGGATAGAAATCCGGAATTTGATTTCTCAAGAAGCTTCGTACTGAGAGACATCCTCAGTCAGTTCCATCAGAAGAGGAATTTCACATACTCATTGTGATGCACTCGTGTCATGAAGACACTTCGCTAAATCCCAGCAGGCCTCTTGGTAAGGATGCCTAGGCTGCTGAAGTCCATCTGGTCAGCGACCGTGATGTTGAACTTGGGGAAGCCTCTAGTTCCACCTATAGGGGGCCAAGGGCCTTCCAAGTGGACGCGACACTGGATAAAGCTTTGACAGGCAATCTCCAGATCTCTATATATAGTCCTTTGGAGTGTACCCTTAGGAAGGCTTAATCCTCGGCCTCTGCTCAGGCTTCTTTGGACATCGCCTCCAATGAGGTAGCGAATAAGAGAGTATCTAGCAGAAGTTTCCGTATACCAGGTGAAGATGCCTGCCAAATCTAGGGCGTTCTCTACAGCTGTTAGAAGGCCATTATGGTTGAAACCTCGGGGAGCGGACAATGCGTCCAAGTATAACGTATGCTCCGTACCCTTGAGCTGGGTAAACATTTTAGCAGAGGCCTAGACGACATCATGGAAGGTCTTGTGATTAAAGGGATAAATGCCTTCCGCAGTCCTTTAACGGGAAAGCAGGTCCTTCTGTCCGGGGCAGACGTTATCAGCGCAGCCGCCTCAATCTACGTTCCAATATCGGAAGCGTGCTAGGGCTGGACATAAGTTCCCCAAGGAAGGGGACAGAAAGAAGCCTGGCTTTGACGCCAACTTTTTGCCTCCTGTTCGGGGATTTCTCTCCCATTTTTTCTCTCCTTCTGGCAGGAGAAGATCCAATAAATTTGGTCTTGCAGATAAGAACAGCAGGGTTATGCGGACGAATTCTTCGCCTGCCACAAGACAGATTCTCGCAACCCGTTCTCTTCCTGCACTGGAGCAGGTTATACTGGAAAATTCCATTCTGGAATACCTTGGGAAAGGTCCCCCCACAGAAGAAGGTTTGGGGTCTACTCTCCAGACTTCCCGCTACCAATATATGTTATAGTCCTAATATATCTAAGTTTCTTCATAAGGAAGAGCGTTTCCAAAGAGACACCAGGAAGTTGGTCACATCCTTGCTCCAAAGCAATGTTCTTGCCACTCTCGACCTAAAGGATGCGTACTTACAAGTTCCAGTTATCCTCCTCAGAGAAGGTATCTGAGAATTGCTGTTTCAATTGCCGCCCACAGGTGACATTTCCAGTTTGCGGCCCTGCCCTTCGGCATTTCCTCGACTCCCCACACCTTTACCTAGGTGATGGCTCCAGAAACAACTGCACTCAGACTTCAAGGTCTGTTCATAGTGCCATATTTGGACGACTGGCTAATAAAAGCCTAGTCGGAAACCATCCCGCTCAAGCATCTACAGACAACTGTGTCTTTTTTCCAGCATCCATGCTAGTAACCAGTAGAAGTCAGAGGTGATTCCTTCCAAACAGAAGAAGGTTCAGTCTGATTCTGTCCGCCTAGAAATTTCTTTAACTCCGATAAGGAGAAAAAAGATAATCAGAGCACTTCCGATACAGTGGCTCAGTGGTTAGCACTGCAGTCTTGGGTTTGTATCCTGCCAAGGACAGCAGCTGCAAGGAGACTGTATTTTCTCCCCATGTTTGCGTGGGTTTCCTCCGGGGTCTCCGGATTCCTCCCACACTCGTAAGACATACTGATAGGGAATGTAGATTGTAAGTCCTATATGGGACAGTGCCCTATATCTGTCAATGTCCGTGAAGGTGCTGCAGAATATGATGGTGCTATACAGGTTACCTTAATAAATAATAATATCTTCTCAAGACGCGTCGGATGTTCATCAGAACAATTATGAAAGTCCTGGCCTCATATCAGCCTTAGCCAATTCAGTCCCTTGGACTTTATGGCATATGCGTCCCCTCCAGTAGGAAGTACTAGGGGTCTGAAATCATAGCCTTGACAAGAGGATCAGACTTTCTCCCAGAACCCGTCTTTATCTCAATTGGTGATACACCTGAAAGTCGGATGTCCACGGTCCAACATCTTTGGACCCTGTTGACTGATGCATCCTTTTCAGGATGAGGAGCCCATCTGTATGAGAAAATCGTACAAGGAGTGTGGAGCAGGCTAGAAAGGATGACATCATCCATCTGGAGGGAACTAAGAGCAGTTTACCTGGCACTCCTCCATTCTTCTCCTCTTCTCAGAGGAAGAGCCGTCAAGATCCAGTCCGTCAACATGGTGACTGTAATAAACAGGAAGGCATCAGATAATTCTCCCTCCTCAGGGAGTCAGGTCTGATTTTCACCTGGGCACAAAAAGATCTGACCCATCTCTCCACAGTTCACATCAAGGGCTCCTTGAACATAGTAGCGGATCAGTTGAGTCGGGGTCTTACTGTATCAGGAGAATGGTCTCTCAATCAAGAGTGTTCCACCAGATCACCCTGAAGTGGGGTCATCCAGAAGTACTGTAGACCTTATGGTGACCAGACTCAATGCCAAGGTAGAGACATTCTGCTCACTACATCAGGAGGACTATCCCTTGGCAGTGGATGCCCTGTCCATCCCTTGGAGGTTCAGGCTGGCGTACATCTTCCCTCCACTTTCCATGATACCAAGGGTATTGATGAAAGTCAGACAGGACCAAGCCTCTGTGATAACCAAAAAGAGCTTAGTGTTCCCAACTCATGCTCATGAGTCGAGGGATCTATTAGAGGCTTCCCCCAATCCAGAACCTCAGAAGTGCCAGGATCTGAGGAGATTCAACCTGACAGCCTGAAGGTTGCTCAGTCCCTAGTGGACTGTCAGAAGTCATCCTGAAGACCTTTTTTTCTGCGCAAGAGCAGAATCCACCAAGAAAAGATACCTAAAGATAGGTATTGTCTTCAAGGAGTGGTTCTCCAGACAGGAAGTGAATAGTTCGAATCCTTCTATGAGAATGATTCAGAATTTTCTTCAGGACCGCTTGGCTAAGGACCTTTCCCCTGCCACACTGAAGGTACAGGTTTTAGCCCTATCCACCTGCTTAAGCAGAACCCCTTAATTCCCAGAAATTCTTAAGGGTGCTATAAGACTTAGGTAAGTGGTTGCAGCTCCCATTCCACTCTGGAATCTATCCACAGTTCTTTCTGGCCTTTGCGGCCCGACATTGGAACCATTTGAGAAGGTGGATCTTAAGTTTCTGGCTTGCAAACCACCTTTTTGCTAGCCATCACCTCAGCTAAAAGAATAGAAGAGTTGCAGGCTTTTTTTTCTGAATAGCCATATATTTTTTTCATTAGGGTCCAGCTCAGATTTCTTCCTAGGTTTAACCCTAAGGTAACCTCTCGGACTAATATTAACCAGGTGGTCTCCTTACCAGTTTTCTTTCCCAGCTATAGTATGGTGTCTCCAAAATTTTTCTTCTGCACACATAGCCAGTCAGAAGATTGGAAAATCCTCTTAATTTAAATTTATTTTTCTCGGGTTAACGTCCGAGTTTATCAAAGGGCTGTGTCGGCCTCCTGGGCAGAGAGTCAGTCTTGCTTTTTGAGCAGTTTGAGCAGCCGTTTTTGGTCACCACCAACTAACCTTTGTTAAACACTATCAGTTAGATGTCCGTAGTTCAGAGGTACATTCATACAGTACTGTAGTGAGTGAGAACCCTCCCTTGGGTATCTACTTGCTACATCCCCATATTGTGCTGCTGTTGGACGTAAGGGGAATCGTTGCTTATGTAGATAATCTGTTTTCCCTTAGTATGAACAGCAGCACAAGCTTTCCCCCCCTTTAGGAAGGATTGTTGTTTTTTTCTTTTATTCTTTATAACTAACACAGTGAGGGGAGGTCTCCTTGGCCTCTTATAGGGGGAGTATCATTTAATTAATTATGTAAATTAAAAATTCTGCCTGTCCTACCAGCACACATAGGCAGAGATATTGTGCTGCTGTTCAGACTAAGGGAAAACAGATTATCTACATAATCAACGATAAGCAAAGGTGTAATATGAAGCTCCTGGGACCCAGTGCAAATTTTATAACAGGACTCCCAACTATAATATATTATTTATAATTCTGGTCTCCTCATATTGGGAAGAGACCACATCCTGGTCCTGGATGTGACTGCAGCCCCTGCACCCCCTAAGGTTATGCCATTATAGGACATATGGACAGGCATTGTCTTCAGATAACCCATTTAGTATACATAATATGCATGTGCATGAGGCCTTAGTGACCACTTAGTCACAAAGGATATACAGTAAAGCAGTCAAGAAACAACATTGTCTGCTCTGGTGTGCTTAGACCAGTTTCACACAAACTTTTGTGTTTTGTATTTTGCCACAACTATGGGATTAATCATTTAAAATAACATCAGGATTTTATTCTGATGAGGAGATCCTCGGCCGGCTGGGTTTGCAGCAGTAATCCAGAAAAGCAGAAATGGAATTCTGTACTCAGCTATCTCATTCCCATAGAAGTAAATGGAGCAGTGGTCACACATGCTCTCTACCAGTGGCGTAACTAGGAATGGCTGGGCCCCAAGGCGAACATTTGACATGGGGCCCCCCCCCCCCGAACCGCCGCCCCGACCTCTTCCCCCCGGACCGCCCCCTCCAACCCCCCCCCCCAAAAAAAACGCATTCCTGCGCACACTATTATGTGCCATAGTGGCCCCTGCACACAGTATCATGTCCCATAGTGGCCCCTGCACACAGTATCATGTCCCATAGTGACCCCTGCACACAGTATCATGTCCCATAGTGGCCCCTGCACACAGTATCATGTCCCATAGTGGCCTCTGCACACAGTATTATGTCCCATAGTTGCCCCTGCACACAGTATCATGCCCCATAGTGGCCCCTGCACTGAGTATTTTGCCCCATAGTGGCCCCTGCACACACTATTATATGTCCCATTGTGGACCACCCATAAACAATTATTATACTCTGGGGTCTTTTCAGACCCCAGAGTATAATGATCGGAGACCCAGGGGAGGATACAAACATAAAAAAACAATGTTGCTTACCTGTTCCTCGCTCCGGTGCATGCCCGTGCGCTACTCCGGCCTTCTTCAATGTTGGACCAGGCCGGCGTCACGTGACACGGGCCTGCGTCGCAACGCAAAATGACGTCGGCTGACGTCTGGGACGTCACCAAGCAGGCCCGAAGCCTGGAGAAGCGCAGGACAGGTAAGTACATTGTTTTTTATGTTCCCTCACCAACTCTGGGCCTCCGATTATTATACTCCGGGGTCTGAAAAGACCCCGAAGTATAATGATAGCAGAGATCGTGGTGTTCGGGCCGCGGCCTCACATACCGATCCCCGCTCCTGCTCACAGCCGCCTCCGCAGAATCGGAAGCGCAGGCGGCCGTGAGCGGGACCTCGGGGAACGGTAAGTATATAGGGCCCGTTACCTGCTGGGGTTACTCCAGCAGATAACGGACTATAAAAAAAAAAAAAAAACGCATCGGGGGCCCGCGGGGCCCCGTAATGTCCCGGGCCCTGTGGCAGATGCTACCACTGCTACCCCGGTAGTTACGCCCCTGCTCTCTACAATTGTAAAGGGGACTTGTGATTGATGGGATCCTAGTGGTTGCCTCCCCCAGTGATCAGACCAACTTAAGATCATTTTGAAGTACAGTACAGACCAAAAGTTTGGACACACTTTCTCATTCCAAGAGTTTTCTGTATTTTCATGACTATAAAAATTGTAGATTCACACTGAAGGCATCAAAACTATGAATTAACACATGTGGAATTATATACTTAACAAAAAAGTGTGAAACAACTGAAAATATGTCTTATATTCTAGGTTCTTCAAAGTAGCCACCTTTTGCTTTGATTACTGCTTTGCACACTCTTGGCATTCTCTTGATGAGCCTCAAGAGGTAGTCACCTGAAATGGTCTTCCAACAGTCTTGAAGGAGTTCCCAGAGATGCTTAGCACTTGTTGGTCCTTTTGCCTTCACTCTGCGGTCCAGCTCACCCCAAACCATCTCGATTGGGTTCAGTTCTGGTGACTGTGGAGGCCAGGTCATCTGGCGTAGCACCCCATCACTCTCCTTCTTGGTCATATAGCCCTTACACAGTCTGGAAGAGTGTTTGGGGTCATTGTCCTGTTGAAAAATAAATGATGGTCCAACTAAACGCAAACCGGATGGAATAGCATGCCGCTGCAAGATGCTGTGGTAACCATGCTGGTTCAGTATTCCTTCAATTTTGAATAAATCCCCAACAGTGTCACCAGCAAAGCACCCCCACACCATCACACCTCCTTCTCCATTGTTCACGGTGGGAACCAGGCATATAGAGTCCATTCGTTCACCTTTTCTGCGTCGCACAAAGACACGGTGGTTGGAACCAAAGATCTCAAATTTGGACTCATCAGACCAAAGCACAGATTTCCACAGGTCTAATGTCCATTCCTTGTGTTCTTTAGCCCAAACAAGTCTCTTCTGCTTGTTGCCTGTCCTTAGCAGTGGTTTCCTAGCAGCTATTTTACCATGAAGACCTGCTGCACACAGTCTTCTCTTAACAGTTGTTGTAGAGATGTGTCTGCTGCTAGAACTCTGTGTGGCATTGACCTGGTCTCTAATCTGAGCTGCTGTTAACCTGCGATTTCTGAGGCTGGTGACTCGGATGAACTTATCCTCCGCAGCAGAGGTGACTCTTGGTCTTTCTTTCCTGGGGCGGTCCTCATGTGAGCCAGTTGCTTTGTAGCGCTTGATAGTTTTGGCCACTGCACTTGGGGACACTTTCAAAGTTTTCCCAATTTTTCGGACTGACTGACCTTCATTTCTTAAAGTAATGATGGCCACTCGTTTTTCTTTACTTAGCTGCTTTTTTCTTGCCATAATACAAATTCTAACACTCCATTCAGTAGGACTATCAGCTGTGTATCCACCTGACTTCTGAACAACACAACTGATGGTCCCAACCCCATTTATAAGTCAAGAAATCCCACTTATTAAACCTGACAGGGCACACCTGTGAAGTGAAAACCATTTCAGGTGACTACCTCTTGAAGCTCATCAAGAGAATGTCAAGAGTGTGCAAAGCAGTAATCAAAGCAAAAGGTGGCTACTTTGAAGAACCTAGAATATAAGACATATTTTCAGTTGTTTCACACTTTTTTGTTAAGTATATAATTCCACATGTGTTAATTCATAGTTTTGATGCCTTCAGTGTGAATCTACAATTTTTATAGTCATGAAAATACAGAAAACTCTTGGAATGAGAAGGTGTGTCCAAACTTTTGGTCTGTACTGTATATGAATGCTAACATTGTTTAGTCATTATTTTTATTGTAACATTTTGAATTGCGTAATTACTATGACAACATAGCATTTGGCTATGGAGAAAAAAGCCACGCTCATTGCAAATATTCAATATGAACAAAGTCTTATGTAGCTTGGTTCCTGGTTCTGTAGATAGATTAATGACAGATTCACAGGCCTAGATCTGACTGATTCATCTAAAGCACAGACAAAAATGTGCAAATCTGTACAACCTCCTCACACTATATAAGGTGTGATCCTCCCGGAGGTGCTTGCTGTGCCTTTTATCCTGCATTGTAGGCTAAAAATATTTACTGCTATGCTACATATTAGAAAAAGCTACAGTACTAATATGAACAACATGTAGTCTGAGTCTCACATTGTTCTCCCCCCGCTTTTTAGTAGAGCAATGAAGGGGGCGGGAGGCACAAACACAACACTTAATGAATCAGTTCATTGTCTCCTCACAGTAAAGGTTATAGAAGAATAGTCGGCCAAGGGAGAAAGTTTTAACAGATCTGTTTTATGGTTATTATGCATTAACTTCTTTATAAAATGAAGACATCTTTGAGCTATTGGCATGGCAGGAAATACAGAATGTATTAATAGAAATATAAGCTGTATAATGAGCAGGAGGTGCCCAATCCTATCCTGTGATGACTTGTTGCTTTGTAGTCAGTGTTATTGGTGCCTCTGCATTAATTGAAAGGTTTTAGGTTGATGTTTATTACCTGTCATAATGTAAAACCTCAGTGACTACGTCAAGGGGGAACTCCTATCTGTGTGAAAAACCTGTTTTGACACAGATGCTATGTTAGATTATAGGTAGAAAGGATACGATGTGGGAGGAGAGCAGATACTGGGAAATATTATAGGTAGCAATGACAGGGGAGGAGAGCAAACCCATTTAGCTTTTTTTTTCAATTAAGCATGTTACATTTTACATAATAAATTATGATTTATTTCCTTCCAAATATTTCTTTGATTGACTTTAATCCACTGGTTGACATTTTGTTTTGTTACTGGCTTTATTGTGGATGAGCAGGAAAACTGTCCACACACTGACAAGACTCCATTTAGGTAAGCTCTGAGGGACTGTAACCCTACCTTTTATATAATCTTTTATATAATGTCTCTTTTATATATAATCTTTTATATAATGAACCTGCAGCCTGGGTAACAGCCACAAGCATCATCAAGTTTAAAGAGGTTCTCCAGGCTGTATGCTTTTTTTTTTTAATTTGCTCTCTTATTTAAGTTTTCAAAAAAAAACTTTTCAAAGATATATGGGCAGTAGAAGATAACCTGTTAGAGCATTGTTCCCATAGCTTCAAGAGACCGCAATCTGCGGAGGTAAAATGTAAATGGATATTTTATATAGACATGCTGCATTTTCATCTATCCTGAAGATATTATACCAGGGAGCCCCCCTTTATTAGTTTTTTATCCTATATATATCAGCCATACATGTATGACATATGTCAGGAAGGGGTTAAATTTGAGGAACAAGCAAAAATGCTGTTTTTAATAACCTAAAATTTACAATATATTTTGTTTGTTTTTTGTATTAACTCCTTCCCACAATTTTTTTTTTTTCTCTCCACTTCTAAAAGCCATCATTTTTCTATTTTTATCTTCACACATTCATACGAGGGCTTGTTCTCTGTGGGACAAGTTGCAATTTTTTAATGCAGAATTTAATGTACCATACAGTGTATTGCAAAACAGTAAAAGTAATATTTGTGGGGCAAATTGGGAGAAAAGCAATTGTGCCATTGTTTTGGGGATTCGTTTTTACAGCATTCACTATGAGGTAAAAGTTACATGTTACCTTTGTTCTGTGGGTCAGTCTGTGCACAGTGATATCAAGTTTACAGTATGAATTAAACAATTCAAAAACTGTTTTCAAAACATAATTTGCTTTGTATTTCCATATTCGGACACAACTTTTTAATATTTCTGTCTACAGAGCTTCAACAGGGCTCTTTTTGTGGAATGAACTTCACCATATGGTATAAATACTTTATTGTTAGCTAACTTGGCCATTTTTGAACTAAAAAATATCTAATATGTCTGGTTTTTCTTCATCTAAAAATGTGAAATAGGTAATTTTTTATATTTGTTTGTTAAAAAATATGTTTAAGGCCAGGGCCCCATGTTGCAAAAGCACATGTGGGGTATTTCTGTGCTCGGGAGAAACTACATAACAAACTGTGAGGTGCATTCTCTCCTTTAACCCCTTGTAAATGTGTAAATTTTAGGGTTAAATGGACATATTATTGAAAAAAAAATGAAATGTCTAAATTTCACCTTCATAATGTTGAATTCCCGTTAAGGCCAGGGCCCCACGTGGCGTAAATGCCGCAAATTTTTTACAGTCAGAGCGGGGTTTTACAGTCAGAGCAAAGTGGATGGGATTCTAGCGAATCCCATGGCCACTTTGCGATTAAAAACCGCGTGCGGACACACGGCATTTTCCAAAACCGGCCCAGTTTTGGAAATCGCAGCATGTCAATTATACCTACGTTTCCGCCACGGTTTTTCCCGCATCGCTTTTTTGCTGCGGGACGCCACATGGGGCCTTAGCCTACATGCTTAAAGGGCGAGCTTTGCAGTTTTGAAAATGGGGTGATTTATGGGGTGTTTCTAATATATAGTCCTTTATGTTCCCCTTCAGAACTGAAGTGGTCCTTAAAAATGAGTTTGGAAATTTTTTTTGTAAATCTGGAAAATTCAGGAAAATCGCTGTTACACTTGTAAGCCTTCTAACGTACAAAATAAATTAAAGGATGATGAAAAGAAGATGCCAATATAAAGCAGAGATATTGTAGATAATATTTATTAATATATTTGGGTGGTATGAATATCTGTCTGAAAAGCAGAGCATATCACATTTTGAAAATTGGAAATTTTCCAAATTTCCATCAAATTTCCTATTTTTTTTTTTTTATAAATGAATACAAAAATATTGATCAATGTTTACCACTAACATGAAGTACAATGTGTCAAAAAAACCAAACTCAAAATCACTTGTTTAAGTTAAAGCGTCTCAAAATTATTGCTATATAAAGTGACGCATGTCAGTTTTGAAAACTCAGTCCTGGTCCTTAAGGTACTTTTAGGCCCGGTCCTCAAGAGGTTAAAGTTCATGTAACAATTACGTTCAAATTCTAAAGCGAGAGTTTAGTAAGGGGAAGACCGATTAGTAAGAAATTACAGTAGTCAAGGCAAGAGTGAATCAGGGCAACAATAAGTGTCTTTAGTGTATCTGTGGTAAGGAAAGGGTGGATTCTGGAGATGTTTTTGAGGTGGAGATGACATGAGCATGCGAGTGATTGGATATGGAGGGTGAAGTTAAGGTCTGAGTCAAACATAACCCCTAGGCAATTGACATCATAGGTAGACCTCAACTATGAGAGACAAAATGAGAAAACAAATCCAGAAAATCACATTGTCTGATTTTTAAAGAATTTACTTGCAAATTATGGTGGAAAATAAGTATTTGGTCAATAACAAAAGTTCATCTCAATACTTTGTTATATATCCTTTGTTGGCAATGACAGAGGTCAAACGTTTTCTGTAAGTCTTCACAAGGTTGGCACACACTGTTACTGGTATGTTGGCCCATTCCTCCATGCAGATCTCCTCTAGAGCAGTGATGTTTTGGGGCTGTCGCTGGGCAACACGGACTTTCTACTCCCTCCAAAGATTTTCTATGTGGTTGAGATCTGGAGACTGGCTAGGCCACTCCAGGACCTTGAAATGCTTCTTACGAAGCCACTCCTTCATTGCCCTGGCGGTGTGCTTGGGATCATTGTCATGCTGAAAGACCCAGCCACGTTTCATCTTCAATGCCCTTGCTGATGGAAAGAGGTTTGCACTCAAAATCTCACAATACATGGCCCCATTCATTCTTTCATGTACACAGATCAGTCGTCCTGGTCCCTTTGCAGAGAAACAGCCCCAAAGCATGATGTTGCCACCCCCATGCTTCACAGTAGGTATGGTGTTCTTTGGATGCAACTCAGCATTCACTCTCCTCCAAACACGACGACTTGTGTTTCTACCAAACAGTTCTACTTTGGTTTCATCTGACCATATGACAGTCTCCCAATACTCTTCTGGAACATCCAAATGCTCTCTAGCAAACTTCAGAAGGGCCCGGATATGTACTGGCTTAAGCAGGGGGACACATCTGGCACTGCAGGATCTGAGTCCCTGGCGGCATAGTGTGTTACTGACGGTAGCCTTTGTTACGTTAGTCCCAGCTTTCTGCAGGTCATTCACTAGGTCCCCCCGTGTGGTTCTGGGATTTTTGCTCACCGTTCTTGTGATCATTTTGACCCCATGGGGTGAGATCTTGCGTGGAGCACCTGATCATGGGAGATTATCAGTGGTCTTGTATGTCTTCCATTTTCTAATGATTGCTCCCACAGTTGATTTCTTCACACCAAGCTGTTTGCCTATTGCAGATTCAGTCTTCCCAGCCGGGTGTAGGTCTACAATTTTGTTTCTGGTGTCCTTCCACAACTCTTTGGTCTTCACCATAGTGGAGTTTGGAGTGTGACTGTTTGAGGTTGTGGACAGGTGTCTTTTATACTGATAACAATGTCAAACAGGAGCCATTACTACAGGTAATGAGTGGAGGACAGAGGAGCCTCTTAAAGAAGAAGTTACAGGTCTGTGAGAGCCAGAAATCTTGCTTGTTTGTAGGTGACCAAATACTTATTTTCCACCATAATTTGCAAATAAATTCTTAAAAAATCAGACAATGTGATTTTCTGGATTTGTTTTTTCATTTTGTCTCTCATAGTTGAGTTCTACCTATGATGACAATTACAGGCCTCTCTCATCTTTTTAAGTGGGAGAACTTGCACAATTGGTGGCTGACTAAATATTTTTTTTCCCCACTGTATTAGGTACAGATCTATTAGATGGTGGAAACAGCAGTAGTTCAGTTTTTGAGAGATTCAGTTTCAGATAAAGCGAAGACATGATATTTGAGACAGCAGAGAGAGAGTCACTGGTGTTCTGTATTAGTGCAGGGGTGATGTAACGGGATGACGTATATAATTGGGTGTCATCAGCATAAAGATGGTACCGGAAGCCAAATCTGATGATGGTTTGTCCAGTGGGGGCCGTGTAGAGGGAGAAGAGCAGGGGGCCTAGGACCGAGCCCTGAGGAACCTCGACGGCAAGAGGAAGGGGGAAAGATACAGAGCCCACAAATGATACACAGAAAGTGCGGTCAGAGAGATAAGAGGAGAGCGCGGTGTCCATGAGGCCGACAGAGCAGAGCATAGATATCCAATCACTCGCACGCTCATGTCATCACCACAAAAACATCTCCAGAATCCTCTCTTTCCTTTCCAGAGATACACTAAAGACACTTATTGTTGCCCTGATTCACTCTCGCCTTGACTACTGTAACTTCCTACTAATCGGTCTTCCCCTTACTAAACTCTCCCCTCTACAATCTATTCTGAATGCGGTGGCCAGGCTCATCTATCAGTCTAGACGCTACAGTGATGCCTCCGGTCTGTGCCAGTCACCACATTGGCTGCCTATTCAATACAGAATACAATATAAACTTATCACCCTCATTCACAAGGCTCTCCATAATGCAGCACTTCCCTACATTTCCTCCCTCATCTCTATCGCCCAACCCGTGCTCTCCGTTCACTCAATGAGCTAAGACTAACATCCTCTATTATCAGAACCTCCCACGCTCGTATACAAGACTTCTCCCGAGTTGCACCACTTCTCTGGAATGCTCTATCCAAGACTATCAGATTAACCCCCAATTTCTACAGCTTCAATCGCAAACTATAGACATATCTTTTCAGACAGGCCTATCACAACTCCTAATGTAAACCCTTCTGTAGTTAGGTAGTTAGAATCCCTAAAACGTTCCCTCTGTTCACGCTACCACATTACCCCACAGGATATGATGCCGTTTCAGACTAACTTTATATGTCCAGGCACCATCTGCACGTTAAAGGACACGACTGGTGACGGCTCATACAGCTTTATATATGTGTAATGACAGTAACCTCTATTACAAAATTGTCTGACCAATGTATAAGCAATGCTACCTCTGATGCCGCCCCTGCTACCTCTTGTGTCACCCCCTCTACCTCATAGATTGTAAGCTCTTATGAGCAGGGCCCTCAGTCCCGTTGTGTGAATTGACTATTTCTTTGTAATGTATCTTTTTTGTCTGTACTTGAACCCTTTGAATTGTACAGTGCTGCGGAATATGTTGGCGCTATGTAAATAAAATGTATTATATTATTATTATTAAAGCAAGATAAAAAGTACACAGTGGTTTATACTTAATTTTGACAGTAGGTGGTGCTATGGCGGTTGAACAAAATGTATAAAATATGTATAAAACTGAAACATCTTTCATGACCTCAGACCTGTTAAAGAGAATGCATCACCACTTATTTAATATATGAAATATATTGCTTTTTTAAGTCAGGTTTTATTTTATTTTCATTTATTTTTGTTTTTATTCTATTTTCTTTACATGACTACATGTGCTTCCATCTTGCCCGAGATTCTCCTCTACTGTGTTAGCAGCAATTTGGTAATCTGCTTTACAGGATATAAGTAGGCAGCCATAGTCTGGAGCCCACTCACTGGTGCCTATGGCAGATTTCTCTAGACATGCTCTGTGAAGGAAGAGGGAGAAAATAAGCTGTGACATCATCTATTGTTAGTAGTGGATGCAATGGTGGGTCAGTCATGCAAAAGAGATAACTGCTGCAAAGAAAAGCCCTACAGAATTGGCACGCGCCAGTCTATTAGGCTTAGTGGCCAGAATGAAAATTGCAGGATTTAGTACACTTTTTAAGATGTAGATAGTGATACAGAAAATATTCTTGCATTCTCTCACACCACTCAATCCAGAGGTTTCCCCTATCAAATTCGAGAGACTGCGCCTGTTTAGAGCGGCTGATAAGGGCTCTCTTTCTTTTATATATAGCTTACTTAACACCCCACCCCCTGACAGTAAGCTTGAATTTATGGAGGCCTGGGAGCGAGACCTTGACACTACCTTGACCCCGGCCGAATGGGTTGACTGCTGTACATCGATCAGCAAAGGCAGTTGGCAGGTCACCCTCTGGAGTCCTCTTTGAAAGTGCTGCATAGGACGTATCTAGTCCCTCTTCAACTTCATTGCTGTTTTCCTACTGTCTCACCCCTTTCTTTTAGGAATTGTAATGTTTTAAGCAGTATCCTCCATGTATGGTGGACCTACCCCCATGCCCAACGCTATTGGCTCACTATCCATAGGATTGCGCAATGGCTTTTTGGTCATTTGGTCTTTTCCGTTTCAGGCTTCTATCTTTATTCTTAATCTCAAACCCTCTTCTCTGAAGTACCCAATTTAAGCTACTACAATACAATTCAATACAATTGGCTGCCCGAATTCACGTTGCCTCCAACTGGAAAAAATCTTTTCTTTCAGTGACTGAGGTTATGCGACGGGGTTGATATCATTACGCTTCACAAGAAAATTAATTCCATTATATCTGATACCTGTCCGACTTTTGATAAAGTCTGGACTCCTTGGGTCGATAGGTCTCGCATCCCAGGTCTTTCATACTGTCTCTAGCTGTAGCACTGGTTCTGGATTGAGCCCCTTCTATCCCCACCCCCTCCCCTCAGATGGACCCTTAGGAGCCATTTCTCTCTGCTCAAGTCTGTAGTGGCGTAGTGGCGCCATCTTTTTCTTCCTTTTCCCCTCTACCCTAGGTTGATTTCCATGTTTTTTCTCTTTGTTTCCCCCATGATTTCTTTGTATTTTGTCTATTGGTATCTAGTGTTACCCTGATAATTGATGCTTTCTTTATGGCATTTTATGATTGTATTTGATTTTGACATATCATTGACTATGTGACTAGTTGTTGTAATTCAACAAATACCTTTGAAACTAAAAATCACAGCTCGTTCCACAAAAAATAAGCCCTCAACCAGCTCGGTCAGCAGAAAAATAAAAAATGTTATGCCTTTCAGAAGATGGCGATGCAAAAATAACTGATATATTCCCCTAAATGGATTTTATTCTGCAAAATTAGTAATGCATAAAAAAGAAACATTAATCAGGTATCCGAGAAATCGTACTGAGCCACAGAATGAATGTAACATGTTACTTATGCTGTATGGTGAACAAAAAATGTTAATGATAAGCAATGCCAAATTAGCTTGCACAATGTGAAGACAAATTCCCCAGAAAATAACTAAATCATTAGGAGAAAACTGGCTGTGGAAAGAAGGAAATGTATAAGCTGTGTGAGCGTATATCAGGGTACACCACAAATTTAGAACGTACAAGGGAAAATACACCATCACTGGCTCCCCAGAATTCCCCCAACAACCGTGTCATAGGAGCAAGTGGGAAAATAGCGTGGGATTTGGTGTACGCGATGTACTCAGTACAGCTTACATATTCACTTCTGGGAAACTAATGCTCACTACACCACTTGATAAATACTTTGAGGGGTGCAGTTTTCACAACACTTTCTGGCAGATTCCTCTTTACTGGCACCTCAGGGTCTCTGCAAACATGACATGGCGTCCAAAACCCAAACCATCTATATTTGCGCTCTGAAAGTCAAACAGAGCTTCTTCTCTTCTGTACCTTGCTGTGTACCCAAACAGCAGTTTATGTCCACATATGACATTGTTATATCCAGGATAACCCAATAACCCAGTTAACTATTATATGTGGATATTAACTGCTGTTTGGGCATACAGCAGGCTTCCTGAAATGCCAGTAAAGTGGAATTCCCTGACACATGACCCCAGTTTGGCAGCTATACCCCTCAAGGAATTTATCCTGGGGTACAGTGAGCATTTTTACCTGAAAAGTGTTGCATTAATTTATTTCCCAGAAATGAATGTGCAAAGTGAAAATGACAATTTTTACAGGAATACGTCATTTCAAACGACTGCTCCAAAGGTTGTTGTACCAAGGATAATCGTTTAACAGTTTTTGGAGTGTTTGCCTCTGCTATCACAAGCTGGGCACAACATATCGGGCTCTGGAAAAACTGCAATTTTAACTTTTCACTGTGCATTTATTTCTGGAAATTAAAATAATGCAATACTCGAGGGGTAAAAATGCTCGCTATGCTCCTTGATACATTCCTCGAGGGGAGTAGTTTCTGAAATTGGGGGTCTATTTTTTTTTAATTTTGCCTCAGACCTTCTGTAATTGCTCGCAAATTAGACTTCAAATGTGCATGGTGCTTCTTCATTTTTGAGCTCTGCTGTATTTCTAGGCAAAAGATTAGGGCTGCACGTAGGGTGCTTCCAAAATCAGGAAACAGAGCATAATAACTGGAGAGCTGACTTTTCACAGCGCCATGATATGGAAAAATGTCCATTCGAGAAACACAGTTCATATGTGGAAATCAATGCGAGCTGAGCTGCGGTACCAACGCCCAGCTGCTATACAGAGTACGGAACCATCTGCACTCAGCTCCATGTACTTTATAGTACAAGGACCAGGTGTACCCCTGAACAGCTCATTTGTGTGTATGTATGGGGGTGTCTACCAGAAACCCACCAATCAGATATTTCTAGCCTATCCTAAAGTTAGGCCATAAATAAAAAAAAATTTTGGACAACCGCTTTAAGAGTGATGGTTGTATGTTTAAATGGTGCTGAATGGGGCCCCACGGAAAACATCTTTAACTTGTCAGCATAGAAAGAGAAGAGATTTCAATGGATAAATGACAAGTTATACTGTATCTATTCCCATAGACTATGTATCAATCTTCTCAATACCTCCTGCTTTATAATATACTGACTACAGATCAGACAGTGCTTTTCACTTGACAGGTTCCTTTTATGTCAGTATTTAAAGGGTGCCTGATTTTTCATACAAAAGTTGAAATATCTGCAGGGTGTTGCTGGGCAATCTGTTCTCTGTCTATCTCTGAGGCAGAGGGAGTGTACAATACCGAGCATTCTCACTCCCCCCACACCCGCCCCAACCTTTATAATTACTTTATTATTAAACTGCTTGTTTCTTTACATGTAATTATGCAGGGAATAACTGTAAAATAACAAATAGCTTAGAAAAGACCAAGTGTACATATTATAGGAGATCCAGGGACACTGGACTGTAAATACAGGTTATCATGCAGCTAAAAAGATCCCTGACACAGAAAAAGAGAAATCTGAAGATAATCAGGAAAGGTACAGGTTTTAGATTTTTGGTAAAAAAAAAAAAAAAAGTTGATCCAGGGTTTTATACTGGATGCTAAATTTGGAGTCAGGAAGGAGTTTTTCCTCTGACAAGGAGCAATTGGCATTAGCCTCATGGAGTTTTTTTTGCCTTCCTCTAGATCAACACTGTAGGGTTATAGGTTGGACATGATGAACCTGTGTCTTCATCCATTTTCATAGGAAAATAAATAAACACACATATACATAAAGCTGCTTGCTATCTGACTAACATCCCATCAGCAATAACACGAGCAGCTAGTTAGAAGCAGATAAAGTCTCTTTACACTTACTCTGAGCTGTGTGAAACTGCAGAATCCTCTCTATGCAGTATATAGGCCAGGAAGGCTATTTGTAGACACACAGAGGCTGTGAAGAGAGACATGCTCCTCCCCTTTCCAATCACTGTGTTCCCATGTAGAGTCTAGTAGTTTCTAAAGATACAACTTCCCTAGTAACAGGGAGTGAACAGCAAATTAGCAAGGAGGCAGCACTTTTTTTTTTAGGCAGAAAATAGCAACATTTTTAAATAAAGCGCATTACATTTTGATCCAGAATCACATGCTCTATTAAATGTGAATTAAATATGAAAATTTGTGACCATTTTACACATGCACTCCTTTAAGAAAAAGAGAGAACCAAATTGGCTAGTAAAATGTTAAAGAAGTGGGATAGGGCTGGGATAAACAAAGTAGTAAGTCTGGTGGGGAGGAAGGTTGGGATTGGACCAAGTACACAGTTGTATGGTGCAATTTGGAGATCAGGGTAGAAAGCTTTTTATCAATAATGGTGGAGAAGCAGGTTATTGCAAGAGATCAATGAGAAATTGTGGGAACTGTGGGTTCTTTAATGTTGTCAATTTTGTTTCTTAAATATGAAACAAAGTACATGAGACAGAGTCAGAGATGTTGGAAGGGCATCAGGAACAGAGTAGTGAGTTCAAAGTAAAATTAGCCTTAGAAAATATTATGGTGGCGAAGTAGTCCTGTTTTGCAGACTTGAAATTAAAGGGAATCTGTCACGTCAATCTGGGACACTAAATGACCCGCAGGTCCTTATAGACCTGGGGTTTAGTGTCCCAGATCGCCCTGTTGTAATGCAATCCGCAGGTGCATTACAAATAAAAAACCTTTATACTTACCTAGATAAGGGTACGATCGACGCTTTTTGGTGAGATCGGTCTGGCTTATTCATGAGGCATGCCTCCCGGCGCCTGCGCTGTTCTTCAGTGAAGCCAAAGATGGACACCCCGGCTTCAATGCGTATTTGCGGGGCATGCGCACTGAAGCCGAGGTGTACTCCTCTGGCTTCATTGAAGAACTGCGCAGACACGGGGAGTACAGCGGCAGGGTGAGTATAAAGCTTTTTTATTTTTAATGCGGCCATGGATTGCGTTATAACAGGGTAATTTGGGACACTAAGCCCCAGTCCATATGGACATGTGGGTGGTTTAGTGTCCCAAATTGCCCTGACAGATTCTCTTTAAGAAGCGTGTTTGTATAATAAAGTCCTCTTTGGAGTGGGTTTTCTTCCAGTGTTGTTCTGCAACCCTGGAAGCTTGCCTTCATTTTGTTATATTAGTGAGCAGAAAAGCCAGATAATTGAAGAAAGAGGCATTTTCTATTATTTGCTTGTACAAATAATTTCCGCAAAATTTTCTGAAAAGTTAGCGACCATTTAAGGGCCTGTTCACACTGCAGAATCTGCTGCTGATTTTGAGGCAGATTCTGCCACACACTCTGTTCAATAGTAGGCAGAGATTGGAGCAGGACAATGAAAAAAATAAGATACTTGGTCGATCTTGCACCGTGAGACTCTCCACTGATTAAGCTCATTCTGGGCCTAATCAGTGGCGGAAAGCCAATGCCCTGCTTTAGTATTTCTCCGCAGGGAACCGAAGGGCGGAAAATTAAGAGACATTTGGGGCGGATGTCCATCTGAATTTCCTCTTCATTTTCTAAAGTATTAACAGGCCCTAAAGGTGCACATACCCTTTGAGTAGAAAATGAGCTGAATTTTGTATGCCTTTCTTATCTATACACATCTTTCAGTATATTAACAGAAGGACAGCAACTGAATATGGGGAGAAAAGCAGATTCCATGCAGCCTGTGACTGTTCGGCACTGAATGGGTTAGATTTGGTAGGTGAGCCATCAGTTTCTACTTTTACTCATATTCATACATTATAGGGAGATGTATAAAATTGTAATTGGACAATTGCTTTATGAGCACTATTACTATGCTGGCATAACTGCTGTGTGGGCACAGATTGTGTGTGGACATAGCTGTTATGTGGGCACATTTGCTGTGTGGGACTATTGGCAACCCAAAGTGGCCATATGGTGAAGTATGTGCCTGCAGACTAGCCATCAAGTGCAGGCTTCAGATATTCTCTGTACTGCCGTATCTACTGATGTGCATATAATGTTTTCTATTCTACTGTGTATGTGGAATAAAAACAATGTTACTGTCTACTGTATGGCTACTAGTTTTCATGGTTGATCGTGGACAATTAATTTACAATGTGGTGAATTACACTTATTTTTTTTATAATTTTATTTTTGCATTTTGTAAATGAATAACTTTTTTTCCGGCCAAAAAAGTTTTTTTAAAAGAGGTCTGATAGTGCTATTAATGGGTTAATAAATGCACCCATATACCTTTAGTAGTGTTTTGAGTGATTTCTGGGTGTCTCTGGGAGCTCCTGGTATCTTCTGCATTTGTTTACATGGTTCAGCTTCCTGCTACCTCACCTCACTTCTCTCCTTCCTCTCTGGACCTTTGACCAGTTATCACCACATATTCCAGTGGACCGCACTCCAAAGATATGGGGTCCCTCCCAAACTGTTCTCTACAGTCATGGCGAAGCTGGAGGTAGCGATAGTGATTAGTATGTTGGAGGTGAAATTCCTGCTCAAGGCTCTCAAAAGAGTGAAGAACCCCCCATCATATAACTGGGTGAGGTACTTCAATCATTTTCTGTACCAAAACTCAGTCAGGGAGACTTCGTAGTTCCGGAAGAAAATTGTTCCTCCACAGAGGCAGGTATGGCGACCAGTAAATGTCATCGCCCTCATCTCCCAGGGTATGTACGAAAGTCTTCCCTTCTGCAACTGTAGCAGCCATATTAGAAGTATAATAAAATTCTGTACACCAGGATGGCAAGGGCCTCATATGAACCAAGTAGGGCAGCCTCCAGTACCAATGCAGGGTTATTAGCATCCGCCCGTATCCACCATGCCGCATTAGAAAGCTGCCTGGCCACATAATAAAGGCAGAGGTCAGGGAGAGCTAAGCCGCCCCAATTACTAAGTGATCTCAAGATGTGGTGAATTTATTAATGCTATTACACAGACCGCTGCTACTGCATAAAGCTAGGACCCCACATTATGAAAATGCTGTGGAAACGCAGTGGAACAAAAAGCTGCGTTTTACAGTACCAATAAAGTGAGATTTCATTAATCTCATCCACACATTGCAAAAAAAAGAGCTGTGGAATAGCTACCTTTTCAAAAAATGCATGCATGCATGAAAATCTCATCATGTTAATTTTAGCAGTGGATTTGATATGGAATAGGGCAAACGTTTTTCTCTGCGTTTTTTTTTTACCTTATTAAATTTATAGGGAAAATGCTCACGTTTCTGCAGACTGTAAAATTGACATGCTGGCTTTTTCAAAAATTTATGCATCATTTTTTTTTTCCGTGGATGGGATTAGCTAGAATCTGATTCACTTTGCAGATACTGTAAAATGCAGCGATTTTTTGCTGCAGCGTTTTTGCAATGTGGGACTTTAGCCTAAGGCTGAAGCCCCACGTTGCAGAAACACCGCTTTTTTTGTTACATAGCGGTTGCCATAGGAACATGAACGATATACCAGATATATCTGGTATATTTAAGTGTGGCAGATTTATTGAGGAAACTTCTCCTTTGCACACAGAATTTATGTGTTTCCTTCTGTAGGGCCTATGTGTTTTTCACATGGGCAAAAGATGTGCCAAATTCATAAAGAGGTATTAATCAGTTAATGAATTTGACATGTTTCATCCCAACAAATTGTGAACTAAGGCTGGCCATACACAGTAGATAATGATCAGCAGTCAATCGGTAGTGGGATTATTTGGATGAATGATCGCACCATCAACATAAACAACTGAGCCAAGTTGAAACTTGGTCTGTGTGAATGATTTCCTGGCCTGAACAGTGTGCAGGGAGAGGGACTCCTAGCATAATAATTATCTATGATGCTAGGAGTCCCTGCCTCCCAGCGACATACTGTCCCGTAATATATTCAAAGGGAAATCACAGCTGAAACTTGTTCATGTGACTCTAGCCTAAACAGGCTGATCAGAGGGTCAGTTTAGGGGGAAAAAGGACACAAAATTGCTATCAGTCTGTGCTTATTTTTTTGCCTGCCAACATGACTAATTTACTTTTGGACAACTTTAGTCACCAATCAGTTGCATGTAACGCCACGCAGCGAATCATAGCTAAAAACCACTGCGGAAAAAAAAGTTGCAAAAATGCATTACATTTTTTTATCACCATTTTTCATTAAGTTTTTGCTGCATTTTTCTCTGCTTTTTTTCTTCCCCTATTCAATATATAGGTAAAACACTTGTGAAAATTAACATACTGCAATTTTCAAAAATGTAAGCATTTTTGAAAATGCTTTTTCCACGGTGTGTGACTAAGATTAATGAAATCTCATTCACTTTCCTGGTACTGTAAAGCACAGCTTTAGGCTGAGGCACCACGTTGCAGAAAAGCTATTTTTTTGTTGCAGATTTTGCTGCCATTTTTAAAGCCAAAGCTACAGTGCCTTGTGAAAGAATTCAGCCCCCTTGAACTTTTCAACCGTTTGCCACATTTCAGGCTTCAAACATAAAGATATAAAATGTTAATTTTTTGGTGAAGAATCAACAACAAGTGGGATACAATTGTGAAGTGGAACGAAATTTATTGGTTATTTTAAACTTTTGTAAAAAATAAAAAAACTGAAAAGTGGGGCGTGCAATATTATTCGGCCCCTTTACTTTCAGTGCAGCAAACTCACTCCAGAAGTTCAGTGAGGATCTCTGAATGATCCAATGTTGTCCTAAATGACTAATGATGATAAATATAATCCACCTGTGTGTAATCAAGTCTCCGTATAAATGCACCTGCTCTGTGATAGTCTCAGGGTTCTGTTTAAAGCGCAGAGAGCATCATGAAGACCAAGGAACACACCAAGCAGGTCCGTGATACTGTTGTGGAGAAGTTTAAAGCCGGATTTGGATACAAAAAGATTTCCCAAACTTTAAACATACCAAGGAGCACTGTGCAAGTGATCATATTGAAATGGAAGGAGTATCAGACCACTGCAAATCTACCAAGACCCGGCCGTCCCTCTAAACTTTCATCTCAAACAAGGAGAAGACTGATCAGAGATGCAGCCAAGAGGCCCATGATCACTCTGGATGAACTGCAGAGATCTACAGCTGAGGTGGGAGAGTCTGTCCATAGGACAACAATCAGTCGTACACTGCACAAATCTGGCCTTTATGGAAGAATGGCAAGAAGAAAACCATTTTTCAAAGATATCCATAAAAAGTCTCGTTTAAAGTTTGCAACAAGCCACCTGGGAGACACACCAAACATGTGGAAGAAGGTGCTCTGGTCAGATGAAACCAAAATCGAACTTTTTGCCCACAATGCAAAACGATATGTTTGGCGTAAAAGCAACACAGCTCATCACCCTGAACACACCATCCCCACTGTCAAACATGGTGGTGGCAGCATCACGGTTTGGGCCTGCTTTTCTTCAGCAGGGACAGGGAAGATGGTTAAAATTGATGGGAAGATGGATGGAGCCAAATACAGGACCATTCTGGAAGAAAACCTGTTGGAGTCTGCAAAAGACCTGAGACTGGGACAGAGATTTATCTTCCAACAAGACAGTGATCCCAAACATAAAGCAAAATCTACAATGGAATGGTTCACAAATAAACGTATCCAGGTGTTAGAATGGCCAAGTCAAAGTCCAGACCTGAATCCAATCGAGAATCTGTGGAAAGAGCTGAAAACTGCTGTTCACAAACGCTCTCCATCCAACCTCACTGAGCTTGAGCTGTTTTCCAAGGAAGAATTGGCAAGAATTTCAGTCTCTCGATGTGCAAAACTGATAGAGACATACCCCAAGCGACTTGCAGCTGTAATCGTAGGAAAAGGTGGCACTACAAAGTATTAACAGAATAATTTGACACGCCCCACTTTTCAGTTTTTTATTTTTTACAAAAGTTTAAAATATCCAATAAATTTCGTTCCACTTCACGATTGTGTACCACTTGTTGTTGATTCTTCACCAAAAAAAATTAAAATTTTATATCCTTATGTTTAAAGTCTGAAATGTGGCAAAAGGTTGAAAAGTTCAAGGGGGCCGAATACTTTCGCAAGGCACTGTAAGAGTGCTTTGGAATGGGAATGGGAAATACATAGAAAGATCTTATTCCCTTCTCCTAAATTCACTCCTGGTTTTGGCTAAAAAAAAAAAAAAAAAAAATGCAATAAATTCTGCAACAAAAAGTAATTTTTCCTCATCGTAGAGTCTTTGCCAACTTTCACACAGGTGTATTTTGGATACCAACACTAGGAGTGTAACATAAACAGCGAATAACCATAATGGAAAGATATACACCTCTTCTGTGTCCTGGACCAATTCTTAATTTTGGTTTATAAATACCGATACTGCCACGTATAAATGATCTTAGGATAAATCCACACTTTGTGGAAGTGCAGCAGAAACCACTGCGGAAAAAAATTGCAGCAAAAACACAATTCAAAAACACACCCTGTACTTGTGTTTCTCATTGCATTTTGCCATTTCTGCTGTGGAAATTAAGCATCAACCCATATAAGTCTATGTGGAAAAAATTGCTGTGCATTTGTAGTTAAAATTAATATGTAAATTTTTTTTAAAAAAAGCAGACTAATATTTAGCAACATTTTTCTGCAATATGTAGATTTGATTAAATGGAATCTCATTCACTGTACCGGGACTGTCAAATACAGAATTTTTGACATTTGCATTTCCACGGCAGTTTTCTCAACCCCTATACAGTGGGGAACAAAAGTATTTAGTCAGCCACCAATTGTGCAAGTTCTCCGACTTAAAAAGATGAGAAAGGCCTGTAATTGACATCATAGGTAGACCTCAACTATGAGAGACAAAATGAGAAAACAAATCCAGAAAATCACATTGTCTGATTCTTAAAGAATTTATTTGCAAATTATGGTGGAAAATAAGTATTTGGTCAATAACAAAAGTTCATCTTAATACTTTGTTATATATCCTTTGTTGGCAATGACAGAGGTCAAACGTTTTCTGTAAGTCTTCACAAGGTTAGCACACACTGTTGCTTGTATGTTGGCCCATTCCTCCATGCAGATCTCCTCTAGAGCAGTGATGTTTTGGAGCTGTCGCTGGGCAACACGGACTTTCAACTCCTTCCAAAGGTTTTCTATGGGTTTGAGATCTGGAGACTGGCTAGGCCTCTCCAGGACCTTGAAATGCTTCTTACGAAGCCACTCCTTCATTGCCTTGGGGGTGTGCTTGGGATCATTGTCATGCTGAAAGACCCAGCCATGTTTCATCTTCAGTGCCCTTGCTGATGGCAGGAAGTTTGCACTCAAAATCTCACAATACATGGCCTCATTCATTCTTTCATATACACAGATCAGTCATCCTGGTCTCTTTGCAGAGAAACCGCCCCAAAGCATGATGTTGCCACCCCCATGCTTCACAGTAGGTATGGTGTTCTTTGGATGCAACTCAGCATTCACTCTCCTCCAAACACGAGTTGTGTTTCTGCCAAATAGTTCTACGTTGGTTTCATCTGACCATATAACATTCTCCCAATACTCTTCTGGAACATCCAAATGCTCTCTAGCAAACTTCAGACGGGCCCGGATATGTACTGGCTTAAGCAGGGGAACACGTCTGGCACTGCAGGATCTGAGTCCCTGGCGGCGTAGTGTGTTACTGACGGTAGCCTTTGTTACGTTAGTCCCAGCTTTCTGCAGGTCATTCACTAGGTCCACCTGTGTGGTTCTGGGATTTTTGCTCACAGTTCTTGTGATCATTTTGACCCCATGGGGTAAGATCTTGCGTGGAGCCCCTGATCGCGGGAGATTATCAGTGGTCTTGTATGTCTTCCATTTTCTAATTATTGCTCCCACAGTTGATTTCTTCACACCAAGCTGCTTGCCTATTGCAGACTCAGTCTTCCCAGCCTGGTGCAGGTCTACAATTTTGTTTCTGGTGTCCTTCCACAGCTCTTTGGTCTTCACCATAGTGGAGTTTGGAGTGTGCAAATAAATTCTTAAAAAATCAGACAATGTGATTTTCTAGATATGATTTCTCATTTTGTCTCTCATAGTTGAGGTCTACCTATGATGTCAATTACAGGCCTCTCTCATCTTTTTCAGTGGGAGAACTTGCACAATTGGTGGCTGACTAAATACTTTTTTCCCCACTGTATGAAAGTCATATAACAGACTTTGTAGCTGTAATACAAAGTGTAGAATACATCAGTATTACAATCATGTGAACCTGGCCTAATGCTGTGTTCCCTTGTGTCCTACATCAGCACAATGATGAGGTATTTCTGTCCCTGCGCACTAGTAGGACAGACATAATGTTTAATAACATACTCAAATTAATTAATTAATTGGGCTGACTCCACCCCCTTCTAGACTATATAAGGGGGAAAGTCCCCACCCCCCACTTGGATCTGGCTTTGATGGGTTGTTGCCTGCCTGGGAGTTTGGAACCGTGTACTGTGTCTATGTCTGAGAGCTCCGTCTGATGCTCTCATCGGAGGGTCTACGTCTCTGCTTGGGGCTGAAGGTGTAGGCCCTTTCCTTGAGATGCTGCATCCCTCTGAGAGTTCCAGCAGCTGCTCTTGGAGGTTGCAATTAGAGCCACAGATCAGATATGCATTTCCAGCTTGGTGGGCTGTGGGGTGTTTTGGGAAAAGCAATGATTCACTTCTTGTGCTGTGATGTAGCAGTGCTTCTCCCCCACTCTGGTAGTCGATTTTTCTCAGGTGTGGTACAGGATCATCTAAGTGAGATTAATCTAGATATGGATTCCATTTGTGGCTGATTGATATCAACCCCTTTGATTTCCCAGACCCTCGCAGACTTAATGTCTGCAGTCACCCACACAGCATCCTTACATACAAGTGTGAAACTCGTTAACTCAGCAGGGGAGATCCTGGAGTATGTGTATTCTAACATTTCTAAAGAGACGAACTGACTCCGGCAGAACGTAAAAGGAAATATGGTATTATGATATTTTCCGAGGGGAGCATCCTACAGTCGCACCGATAATTTCCTCGGGTGCGCAAGACTTAACCAGATACCTCAAGTTCAAACATGTTACTGTTGGGAGCAGGAAAAAGGTGACCGCAGGTAGGCCAAGCGGCTTGGCAAAGCGGTATCCTTCACAGATACCTTGAGCTGGCAGCAAAAACCATGGCTCTCTCCACTGCAGACAATTCCTCCACATATATTTGTGGTCTCCCTTAAACTCTTTGGCCAGGAGTTTGATAAAATCTTGGAAGAGCCAGCAGAAAATCGCAATCCTTTCGGGGCAGGGGTAGGCAGTCCAGAAGGGGTAGGCCCACTCAAAGATCCCAACAACCCAGGTCTCAATATCAGAGGCGTTCTGGGTTCCAGAAGAGAAAACCCACCTGGACAAATTCCAAAGACAAAAGGAATAAAAAAAATCTTCTGATGCCATAAGTAATTTCTCTTTTCCGCCGGTAGCGCAAGTCATCCCAGTAGGACAACAGCTTTCCTTCTTTCTAGAGGCATGGGTAAAGAAGATGGCAGACCCTTGGGTCATAAACATCATTCGGTCAAGTTATGCCATAGATTTCTCTACTGCTCATCCCAAAACTGTCCAGGGACAAGAGAATGGTTATAAATTTGTGCTACCTAAAAAAGTTTATCAGGAAGAAGAGATTCTGAATGAAAAATAAAAAATCAGTAATTTACATCTTATCTTAGAACCTAGAGACTTTGTGGCCACTTTTGACTTAAAGGATGTCTATCTACATGTCCCTATTTATCCTCCTCACAAGATATTCTTGAGGGTTGCAGTTTATTTAAAGGGCCAAAGGAGACACAGTTTACGGTTGTTCCGTATAGAATTTCCTCTGCTCCTTACATCTTCACAGTGGTGGCCTCTTCGTCAGCCATGGCCCTCAGAATTCAGGGGCTAACTATAGTTCCCTTGCTGGACAATTGGCTCATAAAGGCTGCCTCCAAGCATGGTCTCAGTTTCCTTCTACACCTTCAGAAGGCCCTTGCCTTTCTCCAGCATCTAAGTTGTATCATAACGTGGGGCAAGTCAGACACAGACCTGTTCACATGCAAGAAGTTTCTGGGGTTCATCCTAGACTCAAACCTCATGAACATTTTTTTGTCCACTGCCAGACAAGAGAGGGAAATCGTAGCAGCAAAGTTGCTATCTGTCCCTTGCCAGATTTCCATCCATACAGCGATGAGAGCCCTAGGCCTTATGTCAGTGGAGGCTGTTCCTTGGGCTTTTGAGCAACTTCGTCCCCACCAGAGAGATGTTCTCAGGACATGGAATCACACCCCCAAGGGTCTAAACAAGAAATTCTCTCTATTGCCTCTTGGGGTGGGCAACCCATATGGAGGAAGCCCAAGTCAGAGCAACTTGGAACTCCCAGGAGAGAGTTTGTCTTCTAAACTCAGAGGGAAGGCAGTCTCAATAAGGCCATACAACATGACTACAGTCCTGTACATCAACAAGCAGGGAGGAATTCAATCTCAACCCCTTCTCAGGGAAATGGGCATGATTATGCCCCGAGCCGAGAAGAACCTCACACATCTCTCCACATCAGAAGTTCTCTCAATGTATTTGCAGACCAGCTGAGTCCAGGTCACTGGTCTCTGAACTCAGAGTTATTTCATTGGATCATCCTGAAATGGGGCTGCCTGGAGATAGACCTCATGGGCACAAAATTCAATACCAAGATGGAAAAGTTCTGCTCATTATAACAGGAGGACAATCCTTTGGCACTGGATGCCCTGTACACCTCATGGAGTTTCAGGCAGGCATACATATCCCCTCCACTTTTCCATAATACTGAGGGTATTGATGAAATTTAGACAGGATCTGGCAACTGTAATTGGCATCATAACATTCTGGTCAAAGATGTTATTGGTTTTCCAACTCATACAAATAAGTCGAGGGATCTACTGGAGGCTTTCCCCAATTCAGAACCTGTTGTCTGAGGGCTCGCAACTCTGTCCAGGTCTTAAGAGATTCAACCTGACAGCCTTGAGGTTCACCGGCCCTTATTACAGTCCGGAGGACTCTCCGAGACCATCTTGAATACACTTTCTCTATCCAGAGCTGAATCCATAAAGAGAAGTTACACCAGAATAAGGAATATATTTGTTGCCTGATGTATTAGGCAGGAAATCAACAGTTCCAATCCTTCGGTCTTTAATATTCTGGACTTTCTGCAGGACAGCTTAGATAAAGGCTATTGTGAATGTACAATCAGCCGCTTTATCTGCTTGCCTTGGCAGGCAACTTTCTCAGGATCCTCTCATCAAGAGATTCCTAAAAGGGGCTACAAGACTCAGACCCTCTGTGGTCAGGCCAATTCCTCAGTGGGACTTATAAACAATCCTAAAAGATCCAAGCGAATTACCCTTTGAACCACTAGAGGATGTGGATCTCAAGTTGCTCTCATTCAAGGTCACTTTCATACTAGTGGTCACATCTGCCAAGAGGATAAGTGTGCCTCAAGCTTTATCAGCAGTAGAACTGTACATAAGTTCTTTTCCAGATAGGATACAACTGAGCTACCTTCCAGGGTTTTTGTTCTAAGGTTCTGTCGGACTTTAACAAATATAAACCAGGTCACATCTCTCCATTTTTTACCCTGTCCGCATAAAAAGCAGTTACAAACAGAAACCTGCAGACCCCATAGACTAAAAAGGGGTCCGCCAATTTTATGCTGAAACCGGCGGAGTGAAAAGTCTTCCTTGCAGAACTCTCTGCCAATTTTAAGTGGAATGTGGGACGAAATCTCGTAAGGGGACTCGAACGCTAGTATGAACTTAGCGTAAGCTGCATTCCATGGATCTCTCCACATGTTTGAAAATCAACCTGTATAGGTCTGGTAGTTTCAGGAGGTCTGACTATGTTTTAGTAGTGTTAGGAAACAGATGCAGCGTTGAGCTTAGAAGTGAGTCCTAGCACCAATCAAACCGGATCAAAATGGTAAAAACCGTGCTGAACGTCCCGCGTTCCCCACCCCCAGAGATGTTCACCTGGGCCCATGTTGGTGGGGATGGACTTGAAGCTACAGAGCAGTAGGGGTCAGAGAGCGCCGGACGCACAGCACACCACCAGACACAGCAGAACAGAAACCAGAATCACTTACCAGGAGGAATAGGGATGGCAGTCTGCAGAGTAGTAAGCAGCGGATGGCAGCAGGCAGTAGATGGCAGCAGAGTTCCAAAGAGTAGTCGTATGGTTTGCGTTGTCAGCGTGAGGTTACTGAAGTACCAAAGGGAAATCCAAATAGATGTGTCAAACGAGCCGGGTCGGTAGCAGGAGAGCAGAACGGTACCAAATCGTAGTTCAGGAGGACGAAGTCTGAAGGCAAGCCGGGGTCATTAACAGGAGAGGAGAACAAGGTACAAAATCAGGAGGCCAGAAGGATAGTCAAACAACAGAAGCAGGAGGTCTACGCAGGAGGCAATAGGACAGGAAATATGCAACGCTTACTACCAGGGAAAACTGAATAGTCAGCGAATTACCTGGAGCGGAAGTCCTGAATAAGAAGATTCCGACCGAGCTCCTGCTCCGGAAGGGAATCCCGTGGCCCGAGCGGGGAAGGACCAGCAACCCCCGCATACCATCGCGGAGGTTCCGGCCTACCTCCCTAGGGGCCGGAAGGAGCATGTAAAGGAGGACTGGCAACCCCCACGTGCCACCGCGGAGGCTCTGGTCCGGCTCCTTACAGAACCCCCCTTCTATGAGGGCTGGACCAGGCTTGAGGGGAAACCTTTTGTGAAAATTTTTAATTAAGGTTTGTGCATGGACCGACCTGGCTGGCTCCGAGGAACAATCCTCCGGACTATATCCCTTCCAGTGTATTAGATATTGTACAACACCTCTGAGCCTACGTGAGTCTAAAATTCTGGCCACCTCAAATTCCTGGTTCCCCTCAACTAGGACAGGTGGAGGAGGGTTGACAGATGGAAGGACAGGAGAAATATATTTCTTCAACGAAGACTTATGAAACACATTGTGAATCTTGAGAGAAGGAGGAAGAGCCAGACGGAAGGATACAGGGTTAATAATTTCGGTGACCTCATAAGGACCAACAAACTTAGGCCCTAACTTATGAGAAGGGATTTTTAGCCTCAAGTTCTTAGAGGAGAGCCAAACCTTCTCCCCACACAATAGTCTTCCCCCCAGACATCGGTAAATCCGTAATAAAATCCATAGATATATGTGACCAAGGTCTGTCAGGCACCAGTAAAGGGAGTAATTCCCCTGAAGGTCTAGACCTCGGGACCTTGGCTCTAGCACATACCGAACATGCTGACACATAAGCCGCAATGTCCTGAGATCTTGAAGGCCACCAGTAATGTCAGCACACTAGCCTCTTAGTACCCGGGATGCCTGGGTGACCGCATAACACAGAGTCATGAAGTTCCTGTAAGACCCTAAGCCTCAACTAAGATGGGACAAACAATTTACCCTCGGGTTTCTCTGGAGGGGCAGAGTGCTGATTTTGCTTAATCTCGGATGCTAAACCCACCGAGATCACAATCCCCTCGGGGAGAATTGATTCTGGCTGGGAACTATCAGACTGGGAAGAACCAAAGCTTCTAGACAAAGCATCCGCTTTAATGTTTTTGGATCCTGGCCTAAAAGTGACAACGAAATTGAACCTGGTAAAAAATAGTGCCCACCTAGCTTGTCTAGGTATCAATCTCTTAGCAGATTCCAGAAATACCAAATTCTTATGGCCAGTTAAGACAGTTATCTTGTGTCTAGCTCCCTCCAGGAAATGTCGCCACTCTTCAAAAGCCCATTTGATGGCCAATAGTTCTCGGTTACCAATATCATAGTTCCTTTCGGAAGACGAGAATTTCCTGGAGAAGAAAGCACAAGGTCTGAGTCTAGTGAAAGAGGAGGGTCCTTGGGACAAAACAGCCCCTACTCCTACTTCAGAGGCATCAACCTCAACAATAAAAGGTTCACTAAGATCCGGTTGAATCAGAACCGGAGCTCTGGAAAACACTTGCTTTAAAAAATCAAATGCATCCACAGCCTCCTGGTCCCATTTTATCAAATCCGCCCCCTTGTGAGTGAGATCAGTCAGCGGTTTTGCTATAGAGGAAAAATTGGCAATAAACCTTCGATAGTAATTTGCAAAACCAAGAAATCTTTGCAAGGCCTTTAGCGAAGCGGGTCGAACCCAGTTGAGCACAGCCTGAACCTTGGCTGGGTCCATGCTGATGGCCGAGGAAGACAAGACATAACCTAGAAAAGACAATTGCTGGACTCTGAAAAGGCATTTTTCCCATTTAGCAAATAACCTGTTCTCTCTCAGGACTTCCAGAACAGACCTAACATGCTTAACGTGATACTCCCAGTCCTGGGAAAATATCAAAATATCATCTAAGTAAACAATGACAAACTGACCAGTAAAATTCCGAAAAATGTCATTGACAAAACACTGAAATACTGCAGGTGCATTACTCAAGCCAAAGGGCATTACCAAGTACTCATAATGGCCCTCAGGCGTGTTAAATGCGGTCTTCCACTCGTCCCCCTCCCGAATCCGAATAAGATTATAGGCCCCTCTCAAATCTAATTTGGAAAAAAATTTAGCCCCAGAAACCTGGTTTAACAAATCGGGAATAAGAGGCAGAGGATACTGGTTCTTCACCGTAATCTTGTTTAGAGCCCGGTAATCAATACAGGGCCTCAAACCTCCATCCTTCTTTTTAACAAAAAAGAGTCCTGCTCCCCAGGAGAAGTGGAAGGACGAATGTGTCCCTTGCCAAGAGAGTCTCTTACATACTCTCTCATAGCCTGTCTCTCTGGTTCAAATTGATCAACCGCCCTTTAGGGAGTTTAGAGATGGGAACTAACTTGATAGCACAATCATAAGGTCTATGAGGGGGTAATAAGTCAGCTCCAGATTCGAGAAACACATCCGCATAGTCTGAGATATAATCTGGCAAAGATACAGTGACAGTAGAGACAGAGAGAGTCACACAAGAGTTCATACATTCGGGACCCCATTTAACCACATCCCCCAATTTCCAATCTAAGAGAGGATTATGTCTTCAACCAGGGCAACCCTAGGACAATCTCTGAGGGCAGATTCTCTAAGACAAAGAAGGGGAGTGTTTCAGTGTGAAGGGTTCCAACCTTAAGATTCAGGGAGGGAGTAACAAATTTAATGGAGGACTGGGCTAGAGGAGTGGAATCAATAGCGGTGATTAAAACTGGCTCTTCTAACAAAATCAGGGAAAGACACAAAGTCTGGGCCACCTTTAAATCAATAAAATTGGTCATGGAACCACAGTCAACAAAAGCACTACCCAACAGTCATACCAGAGAAGGAAATTTCTATAGGTAAGAAAACCTTATGACAGGACACAGAAGGAAGTACCTGTTCTGCCAGACGGTCTTTCTGAATAACAGCAGGGCGTTGAGCTCCATCTGCCCTAGGCCTTTTAGGACACTTTAGGATGTGTCCTGCTTCACCACAATAGAAGCACAACCCTCTTTGCCTTCTAAACTTCTTACGGTCCTCCGCAGTCATGGCAGCTCCGAGTTGCATGGGCTCGGAGGCGGACTCTAGCGGTTGAACAGGTGCAGAGAAGAACGGTTCCATGGAGACTCGCTCTCTTCTACGCTCACGTAGACGTCTGTCTAATTTGATGGCCAGACTCATGCTCTCCTCCAAGGTAACAGGTGACGGGAAATTAACCAAAACATCTTTAATGGCATCCGAGAGCCCCTTACGGAATTGGAAACAGAGAGCAGAACTGTTCCACTGAGACTGGACTGACCACCTTCTAAACTCCGTGCAATAGTCTTCGGCTGGTCGGGTACCTTGCGTAATAGAGGAGAGTTTGGTCTCGGCTAATGCTCTTTGGTCAGGTTCATCATACAATAAACCTAAGGCTTTAAAAAAGTTATCCACTAAAGATAATTCAGGTGCACGGGGATCCAAAGAAAATGCCCAGGTTTGAGGGTCTCCTTGTAGCAGAGATATTACTTTGGCCACCTGTTGCTGCTGGTTACCAGAGGAATACGGCCTGAGTCAGAAGTATAATTTGCAGGCTTCCCGAAAATTAGTAAAGGATTTCCGATCTCCTGAAAATCTATCTGGCAAGTTTATCTTGAGCTCTACGGAAGCAGTGCCTTGGGGAACGGCTTGAGACCGGGCTGCTTCTTGATCCTGTACTCTCACAGCAAAATCTTGGACCAACTGAGTCAAATTCTGCATCTGATCCACAAGAGCTTTCATAGGATTCATAATGGAGGTCAAAACACATGAAGTAATGTGGCTGACTATTCTGTTAGGAAACAGATGCAGCGTTGAGCTTAGCAGTGAGTCCCAGCACCAATCAAACCGGATCAAAATGGTAAAAACTGTGCTGAACGTCCCGCGCTCTCCCAACCGCACCCCACCCCCAGAGATGTTCACCAGGGCCCCTGATGGTGGGGATAGACTTGAAGCTAGTGACGGGCAGAGCGGTAGGGGTCAGAGAGCGCCGGACGTACAGCACACCACCAGACACAGCAGAACAGAAACTGGAATCAATTACCAGGAATAGCAGGAATAGGGATGGCAGTCTGCAGAGTAGTAAGCAGCGGATACAGGCAGTAGATGGCAGCAGAGTTCCAAAGAGTAGTCGTACGGTCCGAGTTGTCAGCATGAGGTTAGCAAAGTACCAAAGGGAAATCCAAACAGATGTGTCAAACGAGCCGGGTCGGTAGCAGGAGAGCAGAACGGTACCAAATCGTAGTTCAGGAGGACGAAGTCTGAAGGCAAGCTGGGGTCATTAACAGGAGAGGAGAACAAGGTACAAAATTGGGAGGCCAGAAGGATAGTCAAACAACAGAAGCAGGCGGTCTAGGCAGGAGGTAACAGGACAGAAAATATGTAACGCTTACTACCAGAGAAAACTGAATAGTCAGCGATTGCCTGGAGCGGAAGTCCTGAATAAGAATGTTCCAACCGAGCCCCTGCTCCAGAAGGGAATCCCGTGGCCCGAGCGGGGAAGGACCAGCAACCCCGCATACCATCGCGGAGGTTCCAGCCTACCTCCCTAGGGGCCGGAAGGAGCATGTAAAGGAGAGGACCGGCAACCCCCGCGTGCCGCCGTGGAGGCTCTTGTCCGACTCCTTACAAGTAGTGTTCTCAGGCAGAAACAAAGGTTTCCAGATCTACTTTGGTTTGTTAGGGTCAACTCTACCCAGTCCATTTCCACTTCCTGTGGAACAGATCTTTAGTGCAGTTTCATGGAGCTCCCACTTTACTTTATAATCAACCACTATAGGCTGAATTCCTGGGGTTCAGAGTCTATGACCTTTGGATGCTTGATTTTGAACTCTTGAATTCAAGAGGACCCTCCCTAGGTGTTCTTCTTGCTACCTCCCCATCTATTGTGCTGCTGTAGGATGTAAGGGAGGCTTTGATTATTATTGTTAATCTGTTTTCCCTTAGTTCTAAGAGCAGCACAAGGCTTCCTCCATACTATTCGGTGCCCAATACGTTGCGCCCAGTTTGTGTCATCAGAGACATACACTCCTAAAACTATTAAGTGGGCTATCCCAGATAGAAAGAAGTTGTATATGTGGGTGTTTAACTGCTGCTTGGGCACACAGCAGGGCTCAGAAGGAAAGGTGCAGTGTGCTTTTTAGCTTTTGGAGTACAGATTTAGAGGGATTTTCTGGACGCCATTTTGTATTTGCAGAGCCTGGAAGGTGCCAGTAAATTGGAAATCCCCAAGAAGTGACCCCATTTTGTAGGGGTATTTTTAGAGTCTCTACAAATGTGACACGGCGTGCAAAAACCAACATCTAAATCAGCGGTCCAAAACACATAGCGCTCCTTGACATCTGCACCCTGGTACAACAGTAGTTTATGGCCACATGTATGACACTGTTGTACCCAGGATAACGTACTTAACAATGCCATATGTTGTATAAACTGCTGTTTGGGCACAGCTGGGTACAGAAGGGAAGGAGCGCTATTTTGGTTTTTGGAGCACAGATTGGTTTTTGGACGTCATGCAACTTTTGCAGAGCCCCTGAATGGGCAGTAAAGTAGAACCTCCAGACACATAACCCCACTTTGAAAACTAAATCACTCAAGGGATTTATCAAGTGGGGTAGCAAGCATTTTTTAACCCTTGAATGTTGCATTAATTTAAATTCCAGACATGAATGTGCAGCTGATAATTGTAATTTTTCCATAGATACCCCATTTCAGTGCCCAATATGTTGTTCCGAACTTGTGTCAGCTGAGACACACACTACAAAAACCATTCAGCGGGTATTTCGGGCACAACAGCTGTTGGAGCATTCGTCTCTGATACAAGGCGGGCACAACATATTACGCACTGAAATAACGTATTCCTGGAAAAATTGTCATTTTCTCCTATCACCATCTTCTGCTTATTAATTTCTGGAAAATTAATTAATGCAACACTTGGGGGTTAAACATGCTCACTGTACCCCTCTATAAATTCCTTCAGGGGTGTTGTTTCCAAAATGGGGTCACATGTCAGGGGATTCCACTTTACTGGTGTTTCAACAACTCTGCAAAAGTGTCATGGCGTCCAAAAACCAAACCATCTAAATCTGTGCTCCAAAAACCAAAACAGTGCTCCTTCCCTTCTGTGCCCAAACAGCAGTTTATACCCACATGACATTAAGTACGATATCCTGGGTACAACAGTGTCATTCATGTGGGCATAAACTGCAGTTTGGGCACAGAGCAGGTGTGCAGATGTGAAGGAGTGCTATGTGGCTTTTGAAGTGTATATTTAGATGTTTGGTATCTAGATGCCATGTCATGTTTGCAGAGCCTCTAAAGTACCAGTAAAGTGGAATCCCCTATGGAATTACCCCATTTTGAAAACTGCACCCCTTAAAGAATTTATCAAGGGGTGTAGTGAGCTTTAGTGTCCCAGACGTGAATGCACAGTGGATGGTGAAGAGTGAATATGTAAGCTGTGCAGAGTACACTGGAAACACCAAATTCCCTACTATATCCCCAGTAGCTCCTATGATTGGGGTGGGGTCACTTCTGGTTTCTTTTCCCTCGTAAGCTCTAAATCTGATCTGTACCCTGATATATGCTCGCACAGCTTATACATTCCCTTCCTGCCACAGCCAGTTTTGTTTTAATGATTTGGCGATTTTTGTCTTCACATTGTACAAGCTATATTTTTTTTTATTTTTCTGGTGATGTAGCCATATGAGGGCTTGTTGTTTGCGGTATGAGATGTATTTTGTAATGACCTCATTTTTGGGTGCCTATAACTTATAGAATACATTTTCTTAACTCTTTCTTGGTGCATTAAAAAAAAAAAAACATCAATTCTGGTAATGCTTTTTACCTTTTCATTTTTTTTCTATGCAGCGTACAACATAAGTAACATGTTACCTTTATTCTGCGGGTTGGTACAATTACGGTGATACCTCATATATATTGTTTTTTTTATGCGTTACTAGTTTTGCTGAACAAAAACCCATTTGGGGAAAGAAATCAATTATTCTTGCATTGCCATCTTCTGAGATGTGTAGCAATTTTTTTTTTCAGTTGACAGAGTTGGCTGAGGGCTTATTTTTTGCTGGACAATCTGTGCTTTTTATTGGTACTGTTTTGGGGTACATATGACTTTTTGATCACTTTTTATAGCATTTTTTTAAGGCGAGATGGCGAAAAATCATTATTTCCTTGCTTTTTTTTTTTTTTTTTCATACACTTTACTTTTTTATATGTCCCACTAGGAGACCTGAACCAGCGATACACTGATGGCTATACTATATGTGTATTGCAGTCTATAGAGGAAGTCAGCCTATGCAGACGCATAGGCTGACTTCCTCACTACAGCAGAACAGATCTTCCAGTGGCCGCACATTTCTCCGGAGAAAACCACTCTATTGAAGATTTGCGGGTTGTGGTTTTAATGGGACATTTTAAGACGCAGGAGGAAAGGAAAGAATCGGAATACAAGTTTATGGAAAAATTTCAAACTCTGCAATTTGGACTTAATATTCATGCCACCTTCATGTCACACTATGTATGAACTGTGAGGATCACAAATCACCTCCTGATAGCAAACAGATAACAGATCCCTCTGTCACGCACCACAACTTTCCAGATTGTTTTTTGACCTGTTGTAAATAACTTCTCTACTTAGATTGCATTTTGTTTTGGTTTTTTTAAGGACTCTAAAATCCTTTGAAGATCATGTGTATAGAGTATAAATAATCTGTGAATTTTCAGTTCTTGTATAACACCATGTCTGAAGAAGAGAGCCAGTACTCTTGAAAGCTTACTTATAAATATACTCAGTTAGCCTCTAAAAGGTATCGCCTGATTTCTTCACTCTTCCTCACTACCCGGCAGAATCAACCAGGTACTGAGGGCTCCATGCAGCCTGGGGTTACTTGCCATACAGCCAACAGTGCACTGAATTCAGCGTACTTTCGGCTTTCCCAGTATTTGCCCCAGTGCTGGAGATAGCCCTGTACTGTCAGAGGGGGCATTCCTTACCACCCAGTGATGACGCTGGGCTGTGAGGAACACCCCCCACCCAGTACAAATCTATGACACTGAGATATGAGGAACGTCCTTCTGAAAGTGGGGAGATATCAGTGCCGACATTAACGGCACCCATATCTCCAGAAGCGGGGCACATACCAGGAAAGCCGAAAGTACGCTGAATTCAGCGCATTGTCGGCTTTCTAGCGGTATATAAAACCACATATTCATGAGGACATGAAAAGTCCTCTTTACAGAGGACCTTTCACGTCCTCATGTACATGCACTGCCGGCTTTCCCGGTATGTGCCCCGGAGATGGAGATATCGGCGGTCTTAGTTTCACAGTTTACCGTCAGAAGGGCGTTCCTGACAGTCTAGCTGGGCTGTGAGGAACGCCCTCCCTGAAAGTACTCGTTCATAGACTTGTACTGGGGGGGCGTTCCTCACAGCTCAGCGTCATCACTGGGCTGTAAGGAATGCCCCCTCTCTCTACTCGTCCATAGCGCTGTACTGTCAGAGGGGGCGTTCCTTACAGCCCATCGATGACGCTAAGCTGTGAGGAATGCCCCCCCAGTACAAGTCTATGAACGAGTACTTTCAGGGAGGGTGTTCCTCACAGCCCAGCTAGACTGTCAGGAACGCCCTTCTGATGGTAAACCGGGAAACTACGACCTCCGATATCTCCAGCCCCGGGGCACATACCGGGAAAGCCGGCAGTGCGCTGAATTCAGCGTGCTGTCAGCTTTCTAGCGGTATGTAAAACAGCATATACATGAGGACGTGAAAGGTCCTCTTTAAGGAGAAGCTTTCACCAACTCAACCAAGTTCAGCTCTTTGTATCATGTAATAGGCACTGCACCACTCCACTGATGGTTTTAGTTTTGGTGCCCGATATGCACATTAGGCTCTGTGCTGTCAGGGGGCAGCATCAGGCAAGGGGTGTGATTCTGAGTTTTGATACTGTCTACACCAGATTCACCCCCTCTTTCATGCTCCTGCCTGACACTTCCCATCTGACAGCAGAGAGCCTAGTGGTATTAGTAGTAGTATATCAGGCACCAAAACTAACAGGACTTATTTCTTGGAAACTGTGTGGGCTAGTTATTTTATACAATTACTAATATTCAATAATTAGATTTACATATTTACTTTCATAGGGATTCAGTCACTGGCTTTTAAATGAATTAGAAAATATCTATTGTTTCTGATTGAGACTGACCATGTCTGTCGGCAATTTGTGAAGGAGTCAGAGTTGGCCTGTGGAAAAACAGAGGATTGGTGGTTTGGCCTACTAACTCCACAGTCCTGTAAAAAAGTGCACAGGGATGCCCTTTATTTTTTTTAAGCCCTTTCTTAAAAATGATAGGCCTCCAGAAGTCTCTGAAAGGATCAGAGATAAGTGATATCCCCTTGTTTAAGATAAAGGAGGCCCTCCCTGCTGCCACCTGGTCTTTCACCACAGTGTCTCCCAAGTTGCCAGCAGTCTGGTTGCACCTCCCTTTGAGGAAGAGGAGGGGACCTATACAGCCACATAACTCTTCTCTGTAGACCTTGAAAAGATCCAGAACGGCATCCTCAGTTCTGCGACAAACATGATAAGAGACCCAGTGAAAACACAAAGTATAAATAAATGGTGCACAGTGACAATGGCCCAGTTATCCAGCCAGTGGCCGCTGTCTGCTATAGTCTCTGTGTATTAGCAGCTGAGAGATGGGGGTGCCTGCTGTGGGACCCCCACAGATCTGGTACTAATAACCTATCCTCACAATAGGTCATCAGCAATTTTAGCTCCTAAATCCCCTTTAACTGCCGCATTCACTTTCATTATTTGCGAGGCAGGCTCCGAGTTGCTCTAGGCTTAGGTTTATAAAGATTTGTAATTACAGCGTAGCAGCTGCGTGTACACACGGCTTAAGCTACCTGGAGCAGGCGTGTTTCAGTACACGCGGTAAATGGATGATGTCACGGAGCGTCTATCATTGACAGTGCTGTGCTAAATAAAGGCATCCATAAAATGGCCATAAAGCGTTAATACAGTGGGTGGACTGGCGGGCGAATCTCACTGCCACAGAGCTCCCTATAAGGATCTGGCTTCCGGAAGCTTTCTACCCTCCAGGGCTGTAATTTCATTATCACAGTAAATCTACCACCGCACTATATAGAGGAGCCTCAGCCTAGGGGCTCGACTGACCAATACATAACAATGAATATAAAGAACAGGCTACCGCCATTGTTTCCATGGCTGCAGGCTTTCGTGCAGCTTATGTACCGGGCCCATGAGTTCAATACTTTGCTGTGCGGAATTGTTCACGTATGCACAGCTGCTGATGCATCAGAGACCACTTTTTATCCTGCATGCTCCCGCTCAGACGTTCCCTTTAAGAAGCGCTCCCGCGGACACTTCCGCTACTAGGTACTTCCGGTACTCTCCCGCCGTGCTCCGCGCGGCCGGTCACAGGAAGCGGCAGGATGTCTGGCTGGGAGCGGGACAGCGCACGGGGCTCCGGCGATGGGCGGATTTATGTGGGTAATCTGCCGGCCGATGTGCGGGAGAAGGAGCTGGAGGAGCTGTTCCATCGGTACGGGCGGATCCGTACCATCGAGCTGAAGAGTCGCGGGGGGAGCGGCGCTGCACCGTTCGCCTTCATTAGCTTCCAGGATCCGAGGTGAGCGGCGTCCTCCACGCTCATCTGGCCCTCTAATCGCCGCGGAGGCACCTACCGCGTGTCCGAGGAAGGGGCGGGGGGCTTCCGGGTAGTAGGCCTGAGCGGGGCTTTGTTATGGCTCGGCGCCGTGTGAGCTTTACGGTGGCGGCTGCAGTGGATGGGGGCGGGTAGTGGCTTCAATCTCACTGGTTTCTTTCATTCAGGGATGCGGAGGACGCCGTGTTTGGACGGAACGGATATGAGTTCGGATCTTGTAGGTTGCGTGTGGAGTTTCCCCGATCAAACCGGGGTTCAGGGGGCGGATATGGAGGACCTCGTGGAAGGAACGGACCTCCCTCCCGGCGATCTGAATACAGAGTCCTCGTCTCAGGTAATACAATACAGCCGGGTGCGAGGGAGCGGGGTGAAGTCCTCTTAAAGGGAAGGTCCATCTAATATTATGGGTACCATTGTCTAGCTGCAAGGGGGAATCACTAGCTAGTATTACGAACAATAAGATTGGAGGGACTGGCTTGGTAACTGTAGGACTATAGATACAGTAGCACAATTTCCCTGACCATGCAGGAAATAGCAAATATTTGTCACAAATATTGTGGCATTTGGAGCCATGTACACAATCGTATGCCATCTATTCCTAAGGAGATTTATGTACATTAGTAGAAAGTGTGCATCTAGCAAAGAAAGCAGCAGAGTTATCTAATTCTTTAATGGCAGGATCACCTAAAAGGGAGTCTGTCAGCAGTAAATTGGTCATAAACCTAGTCCTTGTACCTTGTATAGGTTATTCTACAATTTCCACATATGTCTGTTACTCAGCTTTGGAGCTCCATTTTCATGTCAAAAGTTTTCATTCATGTTTCATTCATGTACAGATGAGAAGAAAAGTGCTTTGGGGGAGGGGGAGGGGGTGTTCGCCTGACAAGGCTTTGGTCTCCGCTCTAGATTCCTGGACAAAGCACATGAGAATGAGGCTCCAACACCGAATAACAGAGGCATATTTGGAAACTGTGGCGTCATCTCTACAAGATTACGGGGATTAGGTTTACAACCAATGCACTACAGACAGATTTCCTTTAAAGAGGTTTTCTGTTCCATTAATAGGTTTTTTTTTGACACCCAGACTACTGCACTGATCAGCACATCTGGCTGTGTTATTATGCTGGAGGGTACTTCTCTGGACTCTTTCTACTCAAGTAATAGGCACATTATCCAATCAGATACTGATAATCTGTATCCATGGAAAGGTCATTAGTATTTTTAGGAGAAATAAAGCCTTGTCAGAAAACTTCTTTAAAAGGAAGCATTAGACCATGAGCTGATGTGACTTGTTTATGCAGTCTATGGTATTTTGTATGACTTTTTTGCAGCTGACCCCAGTCCATCTCTGGGGTTATCCAAATAATTTTTATAAAAACAGTTGTGTTGCTGATAGGGCCGGTTAAAAAAATAAATAAAAAATTTGTCTCCTCTTTCTAGCAGTAATGCCGATCGTCTGTATACAGAACCCACTGATGTCAGCAGTGACGTCTCAATTGTGCCAGCTGACCACTGCAGCCATTCATATACCTCACAAATGGCTCCTGACTAACTGGTCTCAGCAGTGACATGATGTTTCTGAAGAGGTCATCACTGTGGCCTTTTATTGGTTGTAGCGGTCACCTTGCTGAAATAGCATGTCACTACTGATATTAGCCCTTGGGCCTTTAAACACCAGATCGGAGCTGCCGCTGCTGGAAACGGAGGACTTGGGAGAGGCAAATAAATGTTTTTTATCCTATCAGCATCATATCGATTGTTTTACAAATGCGTCAGATAACCCCTTTACAGGGGTTGTTTGACCCTTTTAATATTGATGACTTCTCTTTGAGATTGGGTGATCTTAGACTTGCCAGCCTCAATGACCAGCAGAATGAAGGGGCTGTGTCGCTTAGACAGGCACTGCAGCCTCTTCACTGTTTGCCAGGCACAGTTGTGTTTTGCATGGCAGCTGTACTCTTTCACTTTACTTGCATTTACTGTGCTAGAGAATGGGCTGAGCTACAGATGCACATTGTCCCAATCACAAAAAAAGTAGGATGCAACACTTGGCTTAGTTCTTTAATGAGCTAATTGGTGACGGTGCTAGTAGTGTGGACACCCACCAATTGATATTGATGAGCTATAATGGCCCCCCTTTGGGTGCAAATAATGGCTTTCAAACTAGGATTTACCATATGGTCACTCACTCATTTAAATAGGTGTAATATGGCAAATATTAATAAGTTCAGGCACGACCATGGTAAGTTGAAACAATTGTATCTTGAGACCATAACTCTATGAAGAACTAGTAATTAGTTCCAAAGACCCCAAAATGTCTCAAAAAAACGACAGTCAGATAACTGAAATAGACATAGCAAATTCATACGTCTGAAGACAGCTGTAAATCACTTTCTATGATGGCGATAGGAGACTTTTTAGGGTTCTGAAAAAATAACATGAAGCTGCTCACAGGTAACAGGACATAGTACTGTAGGGAGGCGCGACTAGTCGGCCAGTCAGTGCGTGCGCTTTGCCAATGTAGGGGTTTAAGCAGTGAAATAACGATGCTGATTTGTTGCAACTTCCAGCCAAGCATTGTATGTCTAGTCTGGTTTCAAGTTATAATGGTCCAGAAGAGACCATTGTATGTTGAAAACATTACATTGTGAAGTCTTTGTAACTTGAGGGACCTCTTGACCACATTTTTATAGTAAGTAACCCATGGCAATCAGCTGATCTGTGGATCCTTGTTCAAAGAAAGGGTTTCTTAGATGAGACATCCCCCATAAAGACATCTTAGGCTATGGCCCCACGTTGCGAAACGCAGCTATATTTTTTTTTTTGTTGCGGTTTTTTGAGACAAAACCAGGAGTGGATTGAGCAGAAGGGAGAAGTATAAGAACTTCCTATATATTTCCCATTACTTTTGTAGCCATTGTTGGGTTTGGCTCAAAAAACCGCAACAAAATCTGCAACAAAAAAAGCTGCGTTTCTGCAACGTGGGGTCGTAACCTTAAGGGGTTATCTCAAGGCTACAACCTATGAGTGTATTTACTTGTGGATAGGCGATACTTAATTTGATACATTCACAGTCTAAGGGGTTTAACTCATCTTGAGAGACTAGAGATTTTTAATATAAATCAAGGGGTCTGTTGTAAAATTGGCCTGGCACACACAGATTTTCTTCTCTAACACTATTTTGACTGGTAAAATGAGACTGACAAACCCAGCACCCTGATTATAGTCATTGTCAGTATTGATCATACAATAGAGGGACTTTGTTTTCACAGTTGCAAGCACTTCTCTTCCCTTCTGTGATGCCTCCTTCAGAATGCACAGTATTACCAATATTAACATTTTAACCCTCGTTCTTCAGAGTGCACAATACTGTCTCCCATTCAAAGCCAATTACAATTTAGTGATTTGACATAAGACCATAAAGCATTGCTGCATCCTCCCATTTCCCACGTATGATGCTACAGATATAGTAGTACTCACAATGTGAACACACCCCAGGAACAGCAAGAAAAACTATTAATTCAGTAAGGGTATGTTTGCATGGAGTTTTTTGCAGGCTGAAAAAATCTGCTTCAGGAATTTGGGAAACTTTTTTTTACACGATGCGTTTTTTTTTTTTGTCGAGTTTTTTTGCCTTAGCACACTGTATGGACCTGGAAACTTGTGTGCGATTTTTGCAAAAACTGCATCAAAAATCCGCGTCACGTTTTTTCCGCCTCCCATTGATGTCAATGAGTTTTTCAAGGTGAAATCCGCCTGAAGATGGGTCATGTTGCTTTTAATTTTCTCTAGCTGAAAAAAATCAGCTAGAGGGGAAAAAAACTACTACTGCCTCCCATTGAAATGAATGAGAGGTGTTTTTTGAGGCAGATTCTGTGTGTGTGAACATACCCTAAGATTGGGGGGTGGAAAGTCTTTGCAAATAGTAGTAGGTAAGCCGGAAGCTTGTGGATTTTAGATTTGAATGAAATGACAATATATGCTTTATACAGACACATCTGAAAGCAAATTTTCAGCCCTAAATAACTAGTGATATTGATTTAATGAATCGCTCTGTAATGCCAAATGGCACTGCAAATTGGCAATTTGACAGACTTCTAATACACAATACCAATATAGGTATGCCTGTATCTAGTGCAACTATCAACCATTGCTTCTAGAGAAGAATGCTGTAACTGTGGAGGCAGCACAACTGCAATATTAAACCATACTTTGGAGCCATATTTTACTTCTCTAGTTCTATGCACCTGCACAGTTTCTGAGTTGTGGGGAGGGGTGCCCTACTGATGTACAGTGCTTATGCAATCCTTTGTGTCTGAAATATACCCAAACTGTTATAAGCTCTGGGTATCATGCACAGTCATTTACAAGGATTGTGAATAATATGATTGTTCCTTCACATTTGATCACAAAAGACAGTGTTGTGCCATCATTAGATCAGGATGGTTGTATTTCCTGATCATCCCACCTAAAGTAGTAGGCACTCTTGTCCTGCAGTCTTGCATTGCAGGCACCTGTTTATATGCAAATGACTTGCCGTCTTCGAGCTGTAGAGCTTTCTGTTGCCAAGTGTTCACTTCTGATTAGAGGCTTTGTTGTAGGATTGTTTCCCCAGGGTCTCTACTTATGCTCACTGTGCATGACTGGTCACGTGTTAAAGGAAGCAGATGTGCTGTGTATAGCTGCATTCTGTTTTAGGAGTGCAGGAGTGAATAGTATTCATATCTGCCTCTAGACTACACTAGAGGTTCCTAAAATGAGACATAACTGTAGAGGATTTGTACCATGTAGACTTTTATTAGAAAAGTTGGATCAATATAATCATAAAAATAATTGTATTGCAGGGGGAGCAAGTGAAAATACTGCAGCTGTATAGTGATGCATATGATGTATTAACATATAGTTGGGAAATGAACAATGGGTAAATTCAGCAGTGAAGTTGAAGGGAGATGTCTGAATCTGCACTTAAAATAATCTTAATTTCTGCCTCCAGAGAGCTGTGCAAGGGCTAGGTAATAATGTACTTGTGACTGCTGCATTTCTCAGAATGTCCACAACTTGACTGAACCAAACTTGTGTATGATGCTGTGAGTTATGGAACAGTAGACTCGCCGTCAGGCTGAAGTTCACAGCATCTTGGATCTCTGGGATGTAGTGAGTTCAGCTCGGTCTTGGAAATGAGGTTGTCACAATTTTACCCGGAACACTCACGACTGAACAGAACCGCCACAATGATCCTTAAAGCTTAGTAGCTATTCATAAAACGTGGATGCATCATCATAGGGACTGCCTCTCCCACCCATATGGTGGTGTGTTGCTGGTCTCACAGGGGAAAGGGGCTTGACATTTCAAAACTTAAATGGTCGAGAGTGTAGGGGGTGAACAACATACTACAGAGGTGGCGGAAAACAAAGCTGGAGGCAAAAGAAGTTGGTACTGGTGTATGTGACGTGCCAACACATCCAGAAACATGATAAAACATGAGCTTTCTGGAAAAAACTACTCAACTTGCAGTTTCACAAGGCTGCATCTATGGGTGAAAAGGGAATCTGCTAAAAAACAAACTGCTTTAACGTTATAATTTCAACTCCTTTTAAATATGGTATATGACCAGCTTTTCATGAAATCCCTTATAGTGCTTGTAGCTTTAAGTAACTTAGGTATTTTATCCAATACATTGCTTTATCTTGCTCAGTTCGCCAGATACCAATTATGTCTTTGTTTACAGCTGGTTGCCTAGGTTACAGACCATCTCTCTGGTCAGCTGCTGACAATGTTCCTGGCCACATATATTCTTTTCTTTCTCTGCATAATGCTCTTGGCTGCTGAGCCCTGATAAGGGCTATAGCAGTGCCTCGATTATCTCTTGATGTGAATAGTAGTTATCTCTGGATTTACAACAAGCACATAAAGGAAGAGTCAGGAGGGCTGGTTGAACCCTGAGATTGGAAAATCCTTTTAAGGCTCCTTGCACACTAGTGTGTGCAGGCCGCCAGCTGTGATTGAACGGCACACGGATGACATCCGTATGCCAGCTGTGCTTTTGCGTCCCCATTCATTCAATGAATAGGGGTTGCAGAAGCACGGCTGCAAAACCAGACAGGAATAGGACCTGTCCTGAATCTTGCTGCTGGGACTGTCAGCCCGATTCAGTGTGCAATCTGGGATAAACCCTGATAGCACACTGAATTAGCACATGGTCATGTGCAAGGGAAGGGACCTAAGGCTAAGGCCCCAAGGAATGGGCCGCATCAAAAAAGCACTGTGGGAAAAACAGTGATGGAAATGCATCACGGTTTTTCACAAAGCCCACAGAGGGAAAACTGTCTGCTTCAATTATGCATATAGGGAAACCACCAGCATTTCCGTAGTATAATTTACTTGCTGCGATTTCCAGAAACACGACTGTTTTGTAGATCGCAGTGTTTCTGCTGCGTTTATTTTTCTGCAATGTGTGGATGGAATTCGCTAGATAGGAACCACATTTAAAAAACAGCATTTCTTACTGCTTCTTATGAACACTGCAGTGATGACTTGTCCATGGTGACCTCTCCTTGCATTTTTGGTTAAAATGGCTCTGCAAACCAGATCAAGGGAAGGTGAAATCTAATATTTTAAATGGTTTTCCCAGAATTGATAACAAAGTATCTGAATTTTGGGGATCACAGTGATGGGACTGTTATGAACATATGTTCTCAATTTGAAAGTATCAGCTGGAACACAGTCTATGGGACTGGTGAAGATGGCCACAGAAAACACTTGGCTATCTTTGGCAATTCCATAGAGCTTGAATGGAGTGGTAGCATGCAGTTGTAATATCTCACTGGACAGGGTTTTTGTAAGCTCTCCCTCAATATGCATGAGACCCCTTTGACCATAAGAGCTGCAAAGGCTTTTGTAATAAAATTGTGTGTAATCTATAGCATGCATTTGGTGACCTTCATTTGAGGTGGAATAGACTCCTGTCCTACATGCATAATAAAATGACATTGTAATTTAATTGCTTTCTTCTTTCAGGTCTTCCCCCATCGGGGAGCTGGCAGGATCTGAAGGATCATATGAGGGAAGCTGGAGATGTCTGTTATGCTGATGTACACAAAGATGGAATGGGGATTGTGGAGTTTATTCGCAAGGAAGATATGGAATATGCTTTGAGGAAATTGGATGACACAAAGTTTCGTTCACATGAAGTAAGAGTGCATCTAATTGGTTGTTATACAGTATCACATGAAATTAAGTAAGCCTGACATTTATTTATTTTAAATCTGTAGGGTGAAACTTCCTACATCCGTGTCTGTGCAGAAAGAAATGCCAGCTATTCACGATCCAGATCCCGCTCTAGAGGCCGTGATTCCCCCTATCAAAGTCGTCGTTCTCCCCGTTATGCCTCCCCCTTCCGACAGTACTGAGCTGCCACGCAGGGACACTTTCTATGAGTTTAATTCTGAAGACCATCTGCTCTTACATTCCACGACTGATGGATTTCATCAACTGTCTTTTATACCATTATTTTCTGCCCGTATTACATTTTTTTAATTTTAGGAGATGTGTGCTCTTTGCATCAGATGTTTATGGGGTTTTTTTTTCAATTTCTGTCATTTTAAGCAGGCAGCAGACAGTATTGTGCCTAATCTGATGTCTGAATAAGTGTGCAGTGAGTGATAGGTATACGGGATATAACACGGTGGAATGCTGTGGCGCTGAGACAAACATAAGGGAATGTTCATGTTTGTCTTCTCTATAGATCTATTCCCACAAATTTGTTAGAATATTATTTGAAATAACTTTTAATCCCTGATCAAGTTTGTATGTGTTTCCTTTTATTATGAAAGTGTTTCAGTTGAATAAAATAAACATCTGTAGCTGTCCTAATAAAACAGTGAGATTTCCTAGTGCTGCATTCTTTGTTTTGACACGTACAAATCCCAAGGAGTCACAGATCTCCATTGCTGGAAGAGGGGTAGATATTGTCCTGTGATGGCAAAGGGATATTTCCTGTTGGCATATAAGGTTATATTAGTCTACACTGAAGACATTACGTTTCTATATTAAAAAAAAATTTTTTTTTTTTTTTTTTTTTTAATTATCCACCTGGAGGTGCTACAAAATAATCTTCAACAGTAGTCTTTGAGTTTCCGAGCAGAAGTTCTGTACAGTTTCCAGTAGTGACTGCATCAGTCCTCATATACAGTGCCCTAAAACAGGAGAAGTAAGATTTATAGGTGGCCTTTCCCTTTTTAATGGGGGTTTACACCATTCTGAAACCCTACCTGTCCTCTAACACGGATGATAATGGTTCAACTCCTTCTGTATTAACAAGGTGTAGCTGACTGGCAAACTGAATTGCGCTTTTAAAACGTTCTACCCCTTCTTGGTTGCGAAAGTCAACTAATGCCAAACGTTCTAGGTGGTCAATTACCTCTGCAGATACACGACAGTCCTGGAAAAAAAAATGAAAATGTTTCAGTACTACCATGTAGGTCCAATATGGACTGAAGACTGGCTGAGTTGATTTGCTTGGTGGAACAATTTAATATAGAACTAATCAAAGTTATAAACACCTCAGCATATGTCATGTGTGTATGCTGAGGTGTTTCGAAAATGATTAAATCTAACACTTAAGATTTTATCTATTAATCTTAACTTCTAACTAGTATTTGTAGTCAAAGTGTGAAATTTTACATGAATGACCATACATCGCACAATAAGCAACAAAACAGTATATCTATAATGGAGGAAAACATCTATACTGTATTTTGATATGCTGCACGGAAAAAAAAAAGCAGCGTAAGCTGAATTTTCATTGTAACATGGTCTAGTCTGTAATATAATGTACTTGTTAAATTGGTTTCCAATCCTAAACACTTGATTTGTGCACCCCTGTGGCTCTTCCCCCTCCAAAACAGTTGTCAGATTGTGCATATGTTGGTGCTATATAGAAAAGTTTTTACAACATGGCCTTAATAAAGTGAATACCAGCACCAGTAGGTGGCTGCACAAATACCAGAATTATGCACGAAAGACAAATCAATGTATTTATATTCAGATTGAACCTGCTGCATTGTAAAGTAGGATAGCAAAATATTAATGGATTTTTCAGCATGGTAAAATTTCAGTATGTGTGAGGCCCTATCCACACGGGTCAATCCAGACTGGAAATTCTAGTCCATACACAAGATGGGACTCATTGTACCATAGTTGTCTATGGCTCTAGAAGTTCCTGCCTGTGGCTTCATTGTCTCATATCGTATATAGTATGAACAGTAGTGCCGCAAGATACTCAGCATCATAGATAATAGGACCAGTTTTTTTCAGGCCAGATTGTCCTGTGTGCATGGGACCTGAAGCCACAAACTGCCTAGATTTATGTGAACACCTACTGGGAATGACATGTGATATCTGTGTTAAATGTCAATCTGTGTTCTGCTACACAAGTATGAATGGTTGGGTATCTATTATCAGTCGTGATAAAGTAGTGTTGTATGACTGCTGTGTGCGATCACCTGAGAGTCTATGTCTGCTTCAATGCTCCATGTTGGATTCTGCGGTACCTGAAAGGCAAACATCATATCTTTAGTGCAGGCTTCTGCTTCCCTCCAATGCTACAATGACTCCAGCGTTGCCTTTACCTTACTCTGTACTGACAAGAGCCGCCTGAATTCCGCCATCCTCCAGCAGCGGGAAGCTGCCATTTGCAGCCACATCTTTAAAAACGTTTTCATGTATGTGACGTCAGGATGAATGCGACCACCATTACGCCAACGTGACCTTCATAGGCGCGTCCGCCATATTTACTAAGGGCGCCTCTCATGGTGTTTTCTGCTTCGCCCTCAAATAAGATGGCGTCTGCAGTGTCCTGACCTCGATGAGGGTGTTAGGCCGTAACGTTTTAAGTGTTACTTGTTAATCGTGGGTCACTCTCCTGACATTATGAACAGTGTGGGGGAAGAATGTACCGATATGAAACGCGAGTACGACCAGTGCTTCAACCGGTGGTTCGCCGAGAAGTTCCTTAAAGGGGAAGGTAGTGGGGACCCGTGTAACGAGCTGTTCCAGCGGTACCGGCATTGCGTTCAGGTGAGGGGAGCGACGCGCTGGCTGTAATGTCTGCTGCTAGTTGTCGTGTTGTTTCTGACGTTGTTTCCTCTACAGAAAGCCATCAAGGACAAGGAGATCCCGGTGGACGGAAAAGCGTTCATGGGACCCAGCAAAGACAAACCGGATTCTACTAAGGAGGGGTCGTGACGGACGGCGATGGCCCCTCATAGTAGCTGCCCCGACCTCGCACTGCTTCTGCATCTTTTTTTTATACTAATGCTTAAGAAGTAAGGACTGGTATAAACTGCACTTACATGTATTACTGACATGTAGCCATAGCACGTCTATATGAGGGGGCTAAGAGTAGCCTATCTGGATCACCTCCTTATTTCATATCCGCTCTTCTTGGGCACCCCAGGTAGTTGTGTCAGTTCTGAGGGTTACAGTCTTAAGGAAATGTCAGGTAATGAACTCCAGGTTAACTATTTATTTATTTTCTGAGGTGCTGGAAGTTTGTACTTGTATATAACAATAAATTCTATATCTTTACGCTTGGTTTTGCTGTGTTCTTAAAGAATACATACCATGTACATCTATCCTCCGTGTTTTTTTTTGTTTTTTTTTTTCTTTCTAACAAAAAGTGTACAATACATTTAAAGGGATCCTATCATTCAGAAAGGCCAATTTTAGTAAGACCACGTCGTAATAGCCTTTATAAAGGCTATTCTTCTCCTACCTTTGTTGTTTCGCTCCTCACTGTCTTTGTTCGGGAGACATGCGCCAACTGCGCATGTACATTCGGCCATTTTCCTATGGCCTATTACACGAGCATACTGCATGTGCTGTATGTAATAGGCCACAGGAATTTGTCCGAATGGACATGCGTATGTGTCTCGAACGAAGACTTGTACAAGGATGACGTCAAGAAGAGGCATCTGCTAAAGAAGAAGAGAGGCAGCACGGTAAGTTCAAAAATGTGTCTGAGGAGAGCACAGGGGATGTCCCCTGTGCATTCTGAAGACGCTTTAGCATAAAGATAAAAATCAACGTTTCTTCTAAATGGCAGCGAGGAGCGAAACAACAAAGGTAGAAGAATAGACTTTATAAAAGCTATTACGACGTGGTTTTACTAAAATTGGCCTTTCTGAATGATGGGATCCCTTTAAATATTAGAGCATGCTTTTTCTCAGGTTATTTTCACGGATCCCTCAATAGACTCAAGTCTGAGTGATCCATGAAAACATATTACTTACTGGATGTACACTCAGCCGTGAAAAACAATTCTTCATGGCCAAGCACACAAACCTTTTGTATGAATAGGCTCTAAAGCCTTATTCACACATCAGTGTATTTGCCAGTGAATTGTATCAGTGATTATGAACCAAAACCATGAGTGGAGACTGCATCCCTCAGTAGGTGCCATTCCACTGATTTCCAATGCAGTTGAATTTTTTTCTGTAGTCCCCAGTTCTGAGCAATTGATGGTTAGTTTCATCACTTAGTATCGTAATTAGGTTGTTTACTATTGGGTAGGCAGTCCTGGAATGGAGCAGAAAGACATGGACCACCCACCTGACAGTAATTAGAAAAAAAAAACCTCCAACTGCAGTGGAGAGGGACCTATTAAAGGATGCAAAAAAACTGTGTATTCATCGCACTGTCGGCTCTCCCTATATGTACCCCGGTGGAGGAGATATCTGTGCCGTTAGTTTTGGCACTGATATCTTCCCACTGTCAGAAGGAAGTTCCTCACAGCCTAGCGTCATCGCTGTGCTCTGAGGAATGCCGCCTCTGACAGTACAATGCTATGTTAGAGTACAGTCAAGGGAGGGGGGGGGGGCATTCCTCATAGCTCAGAGATGACGCCAAACTGTGAGGAACGCCCTTCTGACGGTGGGGAATAGCGGTGCCGAAACTAACGGCACTGATATCTCCACCACTGCGGGACTTCCTAGGAAAGCCGACAGTGCACTGAATTCAGTATGATTTTTATATTGGATAGCCCTTGACACACTATTTTTAAAGGTCCTCTTTAACATTTTGTAACAGATGCTAGCAATGGACACTACTAATGGTATTTGAACGCCCCCCTCTTACAGTGAGTGTGCTGTAAAAGTACACTTTTACAGTATACTTGATTTGGTTAAAAAATGAAATACACACATGCATATATATTACACAAATATACAGTATATTCCCCTGTAGGTTACTGTGATTAGCTTTTAGTGCCAAGGAAAGCAGCTTCATTACATGCTGCTCATAGATAGAAATCTGTCAGTGTCATATTGCAGATCTGTTTCACTGTGTATGATGCTTTTCTGGGGCAACCTTGGTAATGCCTCATGCACACAAATTATTTTTTTGCACATACACAAAAAAAAAAAAAAAATACTGTAGAGTCCTACTCTATTTTGCAGACTAAAGAGTGCCCTTCTAGTCTGGAAGTCCCTGAATCACAGACCAAGAGAGGCAGAAAAATGACAAAAAAAAAAATGTGAAAGAGATAAACCACCACCATAGCTTGCAATCTGAAAATGAGCGTGGATCTAAAGTTTGTCAAACTCGCTGCTACTCTGTGCAGTACTGTAGTGAGTTTTACCTGGTTCAACTGACATTTACTGTGAATACAGTGAGAATAGGCTCAGTGCCACTGCCTGGCCCTGTCAGAGGGTGACACACAGAGGTGGTAGGCTTACAACACCCTTGTTGCTCCAAAGAGCTCATTTGTATAATAATAAAAATGGCAATATCTTGGCAGTGGAGACACTGATTCACAAGGAGAAAACATTATTAATTTAGGGTCACCTCAATCAGTCTGTGGGGCTGAGACTCTCTTTAATGCAGAAGTACATTGCAGTCTATGGCTGCCGCATTACAGGGCCATACAACATTGATCCAGAATACAATCTTGATTTGTGAAATGGTTTCCTCACTATATGAATGTGTGGATCCCTTCAGGCTAATGCTAAAATAGACTAACACTTCAAAAAATGTTACTCTTCAGGATGCAATGATAAAATGAGATCATCATATTTCACAGATTTTTTTTCGCATTGTTTGCTGAACTACAGCTAAGAGAGTTAACACCGGTATTGTGGCATGAGTTTATAATGAAAATCACAGCATAGTGCTTGATCCATCACATTAAGGACACAAACAGCACCCAGTGGACTCAATTGTCTTGTTATGGGGTCCACCAAGTCCAGAATCTGTGATATGAATAGAGTCATAATGGTACTAGAACAGTACAGTCATGGCCAAAAGTTTTGAGAATGATACAAATATTAATTTTTACAAAGTCTACTGCTTCAGTTTTTCTAATGGCAATTTGCATATACTCCAGAATGTTATAAAGAGTGATCAGCTTAACAGCAATTACTTGCAAAGTCAATATTTGCCTAGAAAATGAACTTTATCCCCCAAAACACATTTCAACATCATTGCAGCCCTGCCTTAAAAGGACCACCTAACATCGTTTCAGTGATTGCTCCATTAACACAGGTGTGGGTGTTGATGAGGACAGGGCTGGAGATCAATCTGTCATGATTAAGTAAGAATGACACCACTGGACACTTTAAAAGGAGGCTGGTGCTTGCCATCATTGTTTCTCTTCTGTTAACCATGGTTATCTCTAAAGAAACACGTGCAGTCATCATTGCACTGCACAAAAATGGCCTAACTGGGAAGAGTATTGCAGCTAGAAAGATTGCACCTCAGTCAACAATCTATCGCATCATCAAGAACTTCAAGGAGAGAGGTTCCATTGGTGCCAAAAAGGCTCCAGGGCGCCCAAGAAAGACCAGCAAGCGGCAGGACCGTCTCTTAAAAGTGTTTCAGCTGCGGGATCGGGCTACCAGCAGTGCAGAGCTTGCTGAGGAATGGCAGCAGGCAGGTGTGAGTGCATCTGCACGCACTGTGAGGCGGAGACTCTTGGAGCAAGGCCTGGTCTCAAGGAGGGCAGCAAAGAAGCCACTTCTCTCCAGAAAAAACATCAGGGACAGACTGATATTCTGCAAAAGGTACAGGGAGTGGACTGCTGAGGACTGGGGTAAAGTCATTTTCTCTGATGAATCCCCTTTTCGATTGTTTGGAACATCTGGAAAACAGCTTATTCGGAGAAGAAGAGGTGAGCGCTACCACCAGTCTTGTCTCATGCCAACTGTAAAGCATCCTGAAACCATTCATGTGTGGGGTTGCTTCTCAGCCAAGGGAATCGGCTCTCTCACAGTCTTGCCTAAAAATACAGCCATGAATAAAGAATGGTACCAGAATGTCCTCCAAGAGCAACTTCTCCCAACTGTCCAAGAGCAGTTTGGCGCTCAACAATGCCTTTTCCAGCATGATGGAGCACCTTGCCATAAAGCAAAGGTGATAACTAAATGGCTCAGGGAACAAAACATAGAGATTTTGGGTCCATGGCCTGGAAACTCCCCAGATCTTAATCCCATTGAGAACTTGTGGTCAATCATCAAGAGACGGGTGGACAAACAAAAACCAACAAATTCAGACAAAATTAAAGCATTGATTCTGCAAGAATGGACTGCTATCAGTCAGGATTTGGTCCAGAAGTTGATTGAGAGCATGCCAGGGAGAATTGCAGAGGTCCTGAAGAAGAAGGGTCAACGCTGCAAATATTGACTTGCTGCATTAACTCATTCTAACTGTCAATATAAGCTTCTGTTACTCATAATATGAATGCAATTATATTTCTGTATGTGATAAAAACATCTGACAAACACACATAAAAACCAGAGGGCAGCAGATCATGTGAAAATATAATATTTGTGTCATTCTCAAAACTTTTGGCCATGACTGTAGTATCTTAAAGGTGTTTCTCTTATTTTGTTTCTGTGCTGGTCACAGCAAGTCTCCCCCTATTGGATAGGGGGTAACTTGCTAATCAGTGGAGCTCTGAGAACTTGAGCGAACAGTTCTCAGCTATCCCTTATGGTCCTATGGTCCTATTGAAATGAATAGAGTGGTGCATGCTGTCTGTCCAGCTGCTCCATTTAAAATAAGGATACAGAACACCCCAGTTCTGTGTCTGAGAAAGATATGTAAACAATTACAAGTGCAGAGGTTAGACACTGGGTCTTGCCTCGAGGGTGTAAAAGTGCTTCCCCTGCTGCTCTACAAAAAGTCTCTCAATGTTTACCCACTTGATAGAATTTGAAAGGAGGTGCATAATTGGACTGAGAAAAGCAGGGATGATTGTTTCGATGAATTACCCATCATCTAGTCCAGACCTGGGCATTGTACGGCCCACATCTGGCCCTCTAACTATCTCTGACCGGCCTGCTGTCGATACTTTTACTCATCTATCTGTCCACGCTCTTGTCCTGGCTGCCCTCCACTGCCTCCTCTAGGTGGCGCTACACTGATGTCATGATGCTGAAGAACGCCGGAACACTACATACAGCGTCCCGGCCTTCTTCAGCGTTGGCAACAACGCACCCTGGAGGTGGCAGCAGAGGGCATCCAGGTTTGGAGCGTGGACAGGTGAGTAAAAATTATCAGCCACTACTCTGTGGGGGTGGGGAGATAACAGGGGGTTATATAATGTTGGTGAGCTTTAAAAAAAGGGGTCACATACTGTGTGAGGGCCATAAATATGGGGATCATATGCTGTGTGGGGGGGTAAATAAGGAGGCATGCTCAGAGGATGTTCTCTTTGGATCTACAATGGGGAAAAAAGTATTTAGTCAGCCACCAATTATGCAAGTTCTCCCAAGCAAGATTTCTGGCTCTCACAGACCTGTAACTTCTTCTTTAAGAGGCTCCTCTGTCCTCCACTCATTACCTGTAGTAATGGCTCCTGTTTGACATTGTTATCAGTATAAAAGACACCTGTCCACAACCTCAAACAGTCACACTCCAAACTCCACTATGGTGAAGACCAAAGAGCTGTGGAAGGACACCAGAAACAAAATTGTAGACCTGCACCAAGCTGGGAAGACTGAATCTGCAATAGGCAAGCAGCTTGGTGTGAAGAAATCAACTGTGGGAGCAATAATTAGAAAATGGAAGACATACAAGACCACTGATAATCTCCCTCGATCAGGAGCTCCACGCAAGATCTCACCCCGTGGGGTCAAAATGATCACAAGAACGGTGAGCAAAAATCCCAGAACCACACAGGGGGGACCTAGTGAATGACCTGCAGAAAGCTGGGACTAACGTAACAAAGGCTACCATCAGTAACACACTACGCCGCCAGGGACTCAGATCCTGCAGTGCCAGACGTGTCCCCCTGCTTAAGCCAGTACATATCTGGGCCCGTCTGAAGTTTGCTACAGAGCGTTTGGATGTTCATATGGTCAGATGAAACCAAAGTAGAACTGTTTGGTAGAAACACAACTCGTCGTGTTTGGAGGGGGAGTGAATGCTGAGTTGCATCCAAAGAACACCATACCTACTGTGAAGCATGGGGGTGGCAACATCATGCTTTGGGGCTGTTTCTCTGCAAAGGGACCAGGACGACTGATCCGTGTACATGAAAGAATGAATGGGGCCATGTATTGTGAGATTTTGAGTGCAAACCTCCTTCCATCAGCAAGGGCATTGAAGATGAAACGTGGCTGGGTCTTTCAGCATGACAATGATCCCAAGCACACCGCCAGGGCAACAAAGGAGTGGCTTCGTAAGAAGCATTTCAAGGTCCTGGAATGGCCTAGCCAGTCTCCAGCTCTCAACCCCATAGAAAACCTTTGGAGGGAGTTGAAAGTCTGTGTTGCCCAGCGACAGCCCCAAAACATCACTGCTCTAGAGGAGATCTGCATGGAGGAATGGGCCAACATACCAGCAACAGTGTGTGCCAACCTTGTGAAGACTTACAGAAAACATTTGACCTCTGTCATTGCCAACAAAGGATATATAACAAAGTATTGAGATGAACTTTTGTTATTGACCAAATACTTATTTTCCACCATAACTTGCAAATAAATTCTTTAAAAATCAGACAATGTGATTTTCTCGATTTTTTTCTCTCATTTTGTCTCTCATAGTTGAGGTCTACCTATGATGACAATTACAGGCCGGCCTCATCTTTTTAAGTGGGAGAACTTGCACAATTGCTGGCTGACTAAATACTTTTTTCCCCACTGTACCTACCTATGTGAACAAACATTCTCAGTGATGAAGTTCAACAAATCCAGATACAGATCCTCTCTCAGTGATGATCACTTGTGTGCTGTCCTTCGCATATCCACCTCAGATATTCAACCTGACTTCAATGCACTTGTTCAAGCCCAAAACAGGCTAGATTTTTCTCATTATACAAAAATGTTCAAAGTTAATGTGATGCTGGTCTTTGAAAAAGTAGATTTTTTTTGTGTAAAGTTGTGATGCTAGTTTTTTTTAAACGCTGCAGAAGATGCTAATAAATTGTGCTATAATTCTGTGCTCCACATTTTCATGCTATTGTACTGTTCTTTACTAAGTTAAAGGGATGCTGGTCTGAAAAACTTGCTATTTTATGTCAGGATGTGATGCTAGTTTTTTAAACACTGCAAAAGTTTACAATTTTCTAAAGTGACCAATCACAAGTTCATTAAAGTTCATCATCTCATCATTAAAGAGGACCTTTCAAGTCCTCATGCACATGCTTTTATATACCGCTAGAAAGCCAACAGTGCGCTGAATTCAGCGCACTGCCAGATTTCCCGGTATGTGCCCCGGGGCTGGAGATAGACAGTGTCAGAACTCAGAATCACACCCCTTGCCTGATGCTGCCCCCCTGACAGCACAGAGCCTAATGTGCATATCGGGCACCAAAACTAAAACCATCAGTGGAGTGGAGCCGTGCCTATTACATGATGCAAAGAGCTGAACTTGGTTGAGTTGGTGAAAGCTTCTCTTTAAAGAGGACCTTTCACGTCCTCATGTATATGCTGTTTTACATACCGCTAGAAAGCCGACAGCGCGCTGAATTCAGCGCACTGCCGGATTTCCCGGTATGTGCCCCGGGGCTGGAATATCGGTGGTCGTAGTTTCACCGTTCACCATCAGAAGGGTGTTCCTGACAGTCTAGCTGGGCTGTGAGGAACGCCCTCCCTGACTGTACTCGCCCATAGACTTGTACTGGGGGGGCGTTCCTTACAGCTCAGCGTCATCGGCTTTCTAGCGGTATGTAACACAGCATATACATGAGGACGTGAAAGGTCCTCTTTAAATAATGATGGAATTAGGTCCTCCACATTTTCACTGAATCATTGTAATGTATCATTTACGGTTTTTTATGAAGGGATAGTATATATACTGTATACAGTATATAGGTATTGGGTAGAACTGAATTAAGTATATTAGTCTGGCCCTCTTAAACCATTCCAATTTCTCATGTGGCCCCATGGGAAAATGAATTGGCCACCCCTGCTCTAGTCCATGGTAGGGATGGGGTGTGGCCAGAGCTGTGGAAGCGGAGAATGCAGTTGTCGGAGATAAACAGGGCCATGCAAATCCTCTCAGAGCTAATAGGACACGTTTACAGCCAGACCAACTCCTTATAGTGCTTGTGGAACACTGTGATGGCTTCCATGCCTATATGCACACATACTCTGCTACTGCAGGGAGAAGCTAAACAGTCACCACTGTGACTTTGGGAGAGAGTGAGATGTACCAGTATGCTGAGTGCCTTGAATCCTACATAATATGTACATACGGTAATATGTATTGCTTTGCTACTTTATGCACTTGGGGCTTAGTAAGGCTCTTTTTCCATCTCCCTTTAGGTCCCTTATGAAGCCTTTTAATTAAGGATGAAGTGCTTTGGGGTAGATAGGGTGAAGAAGGGCGTATTTTCCCAGGGTTCAGTTTATGGGACTGCCCTTGTAGGGGAAAAGCTACTTTTGTGGGTTATGTTGGGTACAGATGAGGATATAACAGGGCTAGAGGAACATCCCTGACACTTCTGTACCTTGGACGTGACATTTTTTGCCTTCCTGCATGATGTTTTATTAGAGTAGGACTGATAAAATTTTTCTTAAATTATTTTAACCCATCAGATATAAAGGGTTGTGATGGAAGCAGGAGGGTCTTGCATCTGTCAAACATTGAATACTTTGCGTAAGCATGGAATAATATAAATATTTATGTTGGTGTATGTCAAATGGCTTGGCAGTTTTTTTTTGTTTTGTTTTTTTAAAGAGATGTTAGTAAAAAAAAAAGTTAAGTTTTAAATAGGTTTTCTTGCTTAGGACATCCTGCAGCCACATCTTATCTCCCATTGCAGGGCTTACAAATGGCATTTTTCAGCAGCTGCACCGATGCCAGATCTATCAGCAATCTGGGATACCATCTTCAATAACCTACAAGTATGCAAGATCTACAGGCCCAGCTGCAAAATCTGTGGACAAATATACCACAAGATACCATACGGAACCCCTATGCCTCCATGTCCAACCAGATTTCATTTTGTATCCAGACTAGAGTGTATACGTCAATCTGCTCACCTGCTTTTGCACTGTAACATGGCGCCTGCAGATAACACTGCATTTTCATTTGGACAGGTTTGCTTTAGGACTAATTTTTGTGGTGGGAGTTAGCTACCCACTTAAGTTTCTAAAATGTGTTTGAGAAATTCAATGGGTTTCGTCACATGACCATGTTGCAGCTTTATCCCATTTAAAATAATAGGATTGGGCTGCAATACCAAGCACAGTTGCTATATAATGTATGACAGTGCCTTGCATTCAGTGACCAGAGCTCGTCCGAATGCTATGACCTGTTCAAACAGCTAATCTTTGGGGATGCTTCGAGCTGACATCACACTGATGAGATTCTGATAATCTTAAAATGAGTGTGTCAGCAGGAAATTGGTTAAAGATCTAATCACGGTACTTTATAGAGGTGATTCTACAATTTCCAAGTATGCCATTTTTATTTAGTCAATCACTTTCCCCATTTGTTGCCATATCAACAGCAATTTACATGAAAATGGGGCCTATTCATTCTGCTTCAACCGCAATTATGATGGACAGTTTGCAAAGTTTCATTTCATTCAGAGTAGGAACTGTATTTGTGCACATTTTATCACATGCCAATACAGAACCACAGAAAGCAGCATATAGTCTCCACTTGTCCAGCTGACCACACGTAGAGGCTGTAGTGCTCAAACAGGAACACCTAGGACAGGGATCAGCAACCTTTAGCACTCCCGCTGCTGTGAAACTACAACTCCCAACATGCTCCATTCACTTCCATGCGAGTTTCAAGAACAGCAGAGCAAGTATGCATACTGGGAGTTGTAGTTTTACAACAGCTGGAGTGCCGAAGGTTGCCTACCCCTGACCTAGGAAATGCCTGCAGCACAGAGAACATCAGTACCAGAAGGAAAGTCTAGCACACCTTTGATCCAATAAAAGGTGAATTGTAATTTTGATTCAATTAAAACCACATACGCACAGGGACACTTGGAAACGAGTGTAGGTGCGCTAGACTGGCATTGCTGTTCTCAGTATGGAGCTGTTATGTGCTGCTGTGCAGACTTCATGCATGTGGCAAGTTGCATTGCAACAATTTAGCAGCCAAAAGGTACATGAGCAATGTTTTAAAACAATCTTGCAAAAACTTTTACACTGAAGCAAATTTAGCAATTCCAATAGGACAGTGTATACTTGGACTAGTCTAATAATGTGAGATTTATTACAGTGGTTAATGTTTGATGATAAATTTGGTGCTTCTTTAGCCCAAGTTATATCACCTGTTAGGCTTACCTCTTGCCAAAGTTTTGGTACAGATTGGCACATCTAAAACCACACCCCTTGATATGTTTTATGCACTTAATTTTTTTTCTCATAAGTGTGGGAACATTACATAGCCACCCCCCATCACAAACTCAGACATAATCCTGAACATGTAGCTTAGTACAACCTCCCGCAAGCTTTACATAAATAGTTGAATTTTTCTGTAATTTTAATTTTAAAAAATGCACCAAGTACAGTAAGCCAGAGTCATTAGGAGAAATGGCTTGCATTTTATCTCAAAGTCATGACCTGTTACCCATGCTGCCGCACTTTATTGTCAGCCAGATAGGCTTGTACCCACTGAACATTTTTATTAGCACAGACAGACACCTTACAGTTTGCCATTAGCTATATGACATGAAAAGTATCCCAACACAGTATTAAGAAAGCACCAGTCAACTTATGTAGGCCAAACCATAAACTTTATTTGGAGGACTTCTACTGTGGCTGTAGAAGTTAAGAGGCATGTACAGCATTAAATAGAATAGCATGATCCCTGCATATTATATGGGCCCATACAACACACTGGTCCAGATACCAAAGAGGTTCAAAGTCTAATGTTCAGAATGCTCAGAATCTTCATAACCGGTGGGCAGAGGATTCACATGAGCGTTATGGAAAAGGCTCTTCACACCATCTCCCCAAGGGAATTTCTGTTAAAAACAAAACACAGAGGGATAACCTATTAACTGTTGTAAAGGAATAAAAACTGCAACTCTACACATTTACACTATTAACCAACAATTGTAAAGTGAAATATATCGCAGATCGTATTTTAAGGGGTTATCTGGTTTCTAACATTGATGGCCTACTCTTAGGATAGACCATCAATATTAGATCTGCACGGCTCCGACACCCGGGATCCTGCAGATCACCGATACCCAAACAGCGCATGTCTTAGTACTGTTTACATAGCACAAGCCGCATTGCTCACTCCCTGTTACATAGCACAACCACAGGCCCTGCACTATGTATAATGCAGTTCTAACTTCATCACTGTACCTGAAATTGGAGCACTCCCCCATCACAGACCATTCATTGACATGATTCCTATAGGTTACCGAGGGACACACAACTAAACGCTACTAGAAAGTATGTACTCAGACATGTTATAAAGGGGTGTGAAACAGCCTTTACTGTGATCATCACTGCAACTCTGCTGTGAGATTAAGGGGTGAAGTCTGCCCCAAAATCCGTAGCAAATTCTGCTGTGTGAACATATCCTTAGGTGACTATACTGCTGGAAAAAAAAAAAAAAAAATGGATAAACAAGATTGTCTACATAATGTAGCTGCTGTATATATGAGACTGATTTCGATCTTGTTTTAAAAATTTACATTTCAGTGAACCTGGTGTCTGGTTTGCATGAAGCAAGTTACAGAGCAGGAGGAGCTCAGCAGATTGGTCTATAGTTCTGATTGAAAATATTCAGTATAATCAGGGATGGAGTTGGAAAAACATTATCGGCTCCAAAGGAAAATGATTACAAGGAGTAATCCAGTTTCTAATACCGAGGATCCATCTTTAGGATAGGTCATGAACATTAGACCCCTGTAAATCTGCTGTTGAAGGACACTGCAGCCAGTACCAAATAAACTTCAATGGGGCATCAGACCGGTACCAAAACCTGCCGCTACAAATCATACAGTGAGTGAGCAGTGCAGCTCCCGACACAAATATTACTATGAGCTGCACTGTCACTGAATACCAGATCTGCAGGGGTCCCAGCTGTTGGACCTTCCCAGATCTAACATTGTTGACTTATCCTAAGGGTAAGCCATCAATATTAAAATAAAAAGTTATCCAGTTTCTAAATGGTATTTTGCAGATATCAATATTGTATCCTAAGACTCAAATTGTCGCATATTTACTTTCTAAGAGTATGTTCACATTGCGGAAAATGAAGAGGAATCCGCGGCAAGATCGAGCAGGACGCTTCTTTATTCCACGTCCTGCTGCAATCTGTCTCCCATTGAAACCAATGGGAGGCGGATTCCGGGAGGAATCTGCTCCGGATTCGGGGGGCGAAATCCGCCCCCCAAATCTGCAGCAAATTCCTCACTGTGGACAAAACCTAAGGCTAAATTCGCATCTGTTCTGGTAATCTGATACACCGGAATGGAGGTGACGCTATTGTGAACTTAGAGTACGAAAATCAGTTTTTTACTGAATTAGAAGAGACATAACTTCCGTGCGACCAAGACTATCAACCACAGTGCTGAGTATAACAACATTTTATTCATTTCAACCTCTGCTCACTCTATGCTTAGCAGTCCAGTTGGATGTCCACCGCAGTGACTGACAGCACCAACATATAGGAAGTTTTGTCACAAAGTATGACCACCCACTGGACTCCTTAACATAAGAGGTTCATCTGCTCAGCTCCTCCTCCTGTATAATATGCCTACAGATATTTATACACTTGAGGATTCACATGGTCACTTTTAGGCAGCTTGTCTGAAGGTCATTCCAGACAGCCACACAAGCTTAACCAATAAACTGCTGACAATTGGCTAAATGATCTGCTTGTGAGCCGCTGGAGAAGATAGGCAGTACACAAGGTGCACACTGCCAACAGTTAAAAAAAAAAAATCCACATCAGATTACATCTCCATTTAGTCAACATCTGCCACATTCTTATGATACAGCAAATGGCAAAAACAACCTCTGCTATACAGCCCATAGAAAACTATGACCACACAGAATAAATCCAGCCCCACATGACTGTAAGTCTCCAGTCCAGAGCAATCACCGGTCTGACAGCTACGAGCTTTCCCCCACCGGCCCCCGCAGAATGGCTACCTTGGTTCGGATCCGCAGGTGCTCGTAGGCTACGAATTCCGGGGGAGGCTCATGGTGCTGCGCCTTCAGGTAAGCGTTCAGCATGCACACGGCCACACCAGGCAGCGCGACCACAAAGGTCAGGATCTTCCAGGTGCGACCTGTAAAGACACAGAGCAGACACTGAAACATCGGCGAAACCGGGGTGACCTTCACTGACAGCGCCTGTCCGCCTGAAGGTGACCGATGTATAGGCCAGCCCTCCGACACTGGAGTCACCCTGTACCTGCATCACCATGCTCAGCATGAGCTGCCGCCGAAAACAGACGACCACGGCTTGCCACAGAACGACCAAGGATACCAGATAGTCTTCTACACGCCGCCATGATGTCCCTCACTGAAAGCGGATGCGGACGTGAGGAACCTACTATACAGGAGACCGGAAGAGGCGGAAAACATCGTGCTGCGCATGCGATCAAATTCTTGTCTGCAGTAGCTCAAATTTCTACCCTAAGTGCGCATGCGTGGAGGGAAGTGCAGGGAATGTAACAAGGACGATGGGGAGGGGCGTTGCCGTGTGACGTTCCCTTGCTACAGGATACAAAGGAAAGGCAGTTTCTGGAACTGTTATATGTTCCCTGGTGATTCGGTGTCTCCCAGGGTGACCCAGTCCTGCTACTCCTCTGTTTTCTTGTGGCTGACGTCCTTGCCGGCTGTGACATCCCTTTCCTTAGGCTGCTGATTGGTCCCACCGGTCACTTGATCACTGAGGCCAATTGGCGGCCTAAGGAAAGGGAATGCGTGGGTAAAAAACACAGAAACAGCAGAACCAAACCGCGCTTGGGAGACGCTGGAGTACCAGGGACAGGTGAGTATGGTTTTTTTTTTTTACATTTTTTTGCACCCTCCCAGGCCTAAAATAATAAAAAAGATATCCTGGACAACCCCTTTAATAGCTTATACTAAGTTCAAAATAAGTGTGCATGTGCAGGGTCAGTTAGAAACCGGCACAGGCGGTACAGGGACCTCCACAGACTCATAGATTTCATTACTGAGCCCGGGTTCACATTAGCTCTTTTTAATTTTGTTTCCTGCTATGGCGTTCACCGTATGGGAAAAATATTTTTATATGTTTGTAGACCTGGCATTTTCAGACACCTGGATGTGTAATTTGTTTATTTACCTTTATTTCAAATCTAGGGAAGGGGTGATTTAAATTTTTATTTTTTTAGTTCTATTTTCATATATTTTTTTTAAATGTTAAACTATTTTATCAGCCCCCTCTAGACTGCAATGCAACTGTATGGGACTTTCACTGACCAGCCACAATAGCTATAATACTACAACAAGCCTTGGGAACTGTCCTACACCGATATGGGACTGACCCTGGGGGGGGGGGGGGGCAATTTTACACTTTGGTGGGGGTTCCTGGCTTGCAATGCCCACAATCAGGAATTAGTGCTGAGGCCTCACGTTGCGGAAGTGCAGCGGTTTTTGTTTCACATTTTGCTGCATGTTTTTGAGACAAAGCCAAGAATGGCTACAAAAGGAATGGGAAATAGATAGGGAGTTCTTATACTTCTCTATGCTGCTCAATCCACTTCTGACTTTGGCTTAAAAAATGCAGCAAAATCTGCAACAAAAAAAACTGCGTTTCCGCGACATGGGGCCTCAAAAGGAAGTTCCACATTATTAATCAGGCCACAGATTTCAAGCAATACAATAAAGAAAAAGGATCTCTCTGCTGCTGAAAAGCATCAAATAGTGCAATGCCTTGGACAAGATATGAAAACATTAGACATTTCATGAAAACTTAAGCATGATCATAATACTATGAAAAGATTTGTGACTGATTCAGAGGGCAGATGGGTTTGTGCAGATAAAGGCATAACAGGAAAGGTTTCTGCCAGACAAATTTATAGGATTAAGAGAGCAGCTGCTAAAATACCATTACAAAGCAGCAAACAGGTATTTTAAACTGCTGGTGCCTCTGGAGTTCCACGAACCTCAAGGGTAGGATCCTCCAGAGGCTTGTAATTGTGCATAATCCTACTATTCAGCCACCCCTAAACAGGGCTCACAAGCAGAAATGGTTGAAGTGGGTCCAGACATAAATGGAGACTAATTTTGAAATATTCTTGTTTATTGATGAGTGCTGTGCAACCCTGGATGGTCCATCACCATCCAGAGTAGTGGAAGGTTGGTGGAAGGCCACCACGTCCCAACAAAGCTGCGATGTCAGCAAGGAGGTGGCAGAGTCATGTTTTGGGCTGGAATCATGGAAAGATAGCTGGTATGCCCTTTTAGGGTCCCTGAAGGTGTGAAAATGACCTCTGCAAAGTATATAGAGTTTCTGACTGACCACTTTCTTCCATTGTACAAAAAGAAGAACCATGCCTTCCATAGCAAAATTATCTTCAGGCATGACAATGCACCATCTCATGCAGCAAAGAATACCTCTGAGTTATTGGCTGCTATGGGCATAAAAGGAGAGAAAATCATGATGTGGCCTCCATCCTCCCCTGACCTCAACCCTATTGAGAACCTTTGGAGTATCCTCAAGTTATAGATTTATGAGAGTAGGTGGCAGTTCACATCAAACAGTATATCTGGGAGGCTTTTATGACTTTCCACAAATACATTCAAGCAGAAAGTATCCAAAAGCTCACAAGTTAAATGGATGCAAGAATTGTGAAGGTGATATCAAAGAAGGGTTCCTCTGTGTACATGTAACTTGGCCTGATTTCAGTAAATGTGATCTCTTAATGCTGCAAATTCAACAAATTACTATTTTCAATTCTTTACAACCTATAAAATGTTTAGAAACTGTTTTGCATAATAATTTGGAACAGTAGGTTTTGATTTATGAATAAAAAATATTACTATTGGGAGGTTTGTCCAATAAAATTTGATTTATACTTAAATGGTTGAAGATTTGAACATTATACTGACTGTAATTTGCATCAACCATTTAGTAAAATCAGAGAAAAATATAAATTGCATAATAATTTGAAACGCGATGTGTTGTGTAGTTTCCCACCCAGCAGTACACGTACCCCCGCAGTACACATAAGTAATGAATGCTGTGGAGGGTGATTATATTATATTTAGGGGCACTGTGGGGGGGGGGCCATTATATTACATGTTGGGGTGCTGTGGAGGGCCATTATATGAGATATTTTGGTGCTGTGGAGGTTCCATTATATTACATGTGGGGTGCTGTAGAGGGACATTATATAATATCTGAGAGCACTGTCAGATGATATTATATCACGTGGGAGCACTGTGGGGCACCATTATAGTACATGTGGCTGTATTGTGGAGTGCCATTCTGCAGGCAGCACGGTGGCTCAGTGGTTAGCACTGCAGCGTTGGAGTCCTGGGTTCGAATCCTGCCAAGGACAATATCTGTAAGGAGTTTGTATTTTCTCCGTGGGTTTCCTCTGGTTTCCTCCCACACTCCAAAGACATACTGATAGGGAATGTAGATTGTGAGCCCTCTATGGGACAGTGACTGACAATGTTTGTAAAGCACTGCGGAATATGATGGCGCTATATAAGTAAGTCTAATAAATAAATAATAGTGTGAGGGCCATTATACTACATGTGAAAGCACTGACAGGGCCATTATATTACTGATGGGGACATTCTACTAAGTGTGTGGGCCATTATATAACGTGGGAGCACTAAGGGGACATTCTACTAAGTGTGTGGGCCATTATATTACATGTGGGGGCACTAATAGGGGCATTCTACTGAATGTGTGGGCCATTATATTACATGTGGGGGCACTAATAGGGGCATTCTACTGAATGTGTGGGCCATTATATTACGTGTGGGGACACTAAGGGGACTTTCTACTGAGTGTGGGCCATTATATTACATGTTGGGTACTAAGGGGACTGTTATACTACATGAGGGGTCAATTGAAACTTTATTTTGTTAACATTTATAAATGATTGCTACTTTAGGGGTATTCAGTTGGGACATTTCTCACTAGAGAGTAACTTCACTTGAAAAATTTGGGAAAAACTGTTGTAGGACATGCTTGTTTTATTCCTGCTATGTTTGTTACTACAGTTCCCTTTCTATCCACAAGGCGTCAGACTTTAGCTCCAAATGTAGTTATGCTTGTAAAAGACACAATAACAGGTGGTCATCCTGCCATTTTCAGTACATGGTTAAAGAAAAGCTCTGGTGAGAGTTGTTTTTTCTGTTATACGCCATTTCTTCTATGTACACAAAATAGTCATTTATTAGAGACACTCAGGTAGTAGTGTGTTGGACCTCCTTTGGCCTTCAGAACCACAGCAATTCATTATGGCATACATAGGTATCATCCACAGGTATCGGAGGACCCAGCATGTGCCATAAGAACATGCTACCAAACACCATAACTCCAGCAGCCTGAACTGTTGACACCTGACAGAAGGGGTTCATCAATTAATGCTACTTGCCCATATTTTGCCACTCCCGCCAGCATGGTGCAACAGAAATCTGGACTCATCTGACCAGATGACATTTTTTTACTGCTCAGTGATCCAATTATTGAGCTCTCTTGCCCACTATAGTCTTGCCTTTCTGTTTCCATTAGACAGCAATGACACTTGAAGTGATCGTCTGCTGTTATAGCCCATCTGTGCTAAGGAGCTGTGCTTTTGGACATGTTAGTTGGAGCTCCAGTGTCGTATTCATCTGCAGTTTGCTTGAATGTGTATTCCCTGTTCAGAATAAAACTAAATTCACACAACAGTGAAAATCGTCCACCACACGACTGCTTTAAACTCACTATATCTTTATGGAGACTATTCACATGACCGATTTTTTGACATTCTGCTTTAACGGACCGTCCAAAAATAGGTCATGTCCTATTTTTGTCCGTTTTCACAAATTCCTCAATATATTGACCTGTATAAAGGATCTGTGAAAACGAGTGCCCATTGGTTTTAAAAACGGGTGTGAATAAAGTCCATTTTTCTCCACCATTTTCAACCACAGTTGTGTGAATCTGGTGTAATCCTCTTCTGACCAGTGGCTTAAATACCACAGTAGCAGCTTTTTACTTATTTATTTTTTAATAGGCTGTTACCTGCTGGAGTAATCCCAGCTGGTAAAGGGCCCTATTTACTTACCAATCCCCGTTCTTGCTCACAGCCGCCTCCACTCGGTAAATAAGGCCATGATCGGAGACCCAAAAACCAGTGTTACTCACCACTCTGGCGTGACTCCATGCAGTCTTTGGCCTCTGTAGTGACATATAAGGCCAGTGTCGCGATGCATAATGATGCCAGAGTAACCCACGTCTGTGACGTCATTGAAGAGGACCACGGTGGAACCCTGGAGAGGTGAGTACCACTGGTTTTTATGTTTGTCACCTCCCCTGGGCCTCTAGTTCGTGAATGGTGTGCCCCAAAAATATCAGGTTCTACTGAATCCAAAATTTTTGCAATATTTGCAACGAACACCATTGGGGCCACTATGGGACATACTACTGTGTGGAGGCTGCTATGGAACATTATACTGTGTGCAGGGGCCACTATGGGACATAATACTGTTTTAAGGGGCCACTATGTGACATAATACTGTGTGGAGGGACCACTATGAGTCATAATAGTGTGTGGAGGGGCCACTATATGACATTATACTGTGTGGAGGGGCCGTTATGAGACATTCTACTGTGTGGAGGGGCCATTATGGAACATTATAATGTGTGGAGGGGCCGCTATGGAACATTATAATGTGTGGAGGGGCTGCTATGGGACATTATACTGTGTGCAGGAGCTGCAATGGGACACTATACTGCGTGGAGAGGCTGCTATGGGACATTATACTGTGAGGAGGGGCCACTTTGGAACATTATAGTGTGTGTAAATGGGTCATTATACTGTGTGGGAGCCAGGAAAGGGGGCACTATGCTGGGCCCAAGTCAAAAGTTTGCTCTTGGGCCCAGTCTTTGCTAGTTACACCCCAGCTTCTGACACTTTTGGTCGATGAGTTGTTCAAGTCCACAAGATGTCCTTTTCGTTTAGTGTTTTTATTTGATCACACCATTGTTCATATTCTGTTGACATCGCTGCATGAGAAAATTCCATAAGGTTGGCAGTTCTAGAAATACTGGTTTAGCACCAATGACCATTCCTCTATCAAAGTTGTGGAGATCACTCAATTTTCCAATTGTTATGTGAATTCAAACTGAAACTGATCCACAAAAAACTTGCTCGCATGATTCAGAGCTCCAATCAGAGGCGGACAATGTCAGAACTCAGAATCACACCCCTTGCCTGCTCCTGCCTGACATCGCCTGCCTGACAGTAGAGAGTGTAATTAGCATATCAGGCACCAAAACTAACAGCACTTATTGCTTGCCAACGATGGGAGCTAGAGAAGAAATCCAACTGTGCTGGAATCAGTGGAGCGGCGCCTATTACTGTAAATGATGAAAAGAGCTGGACTTGGCAGTGGAGGTGAAAGGTCCTTTTTAACCACTTCAGTACTGGGCCAATTTCTGGTCCAGGACCACACACATTTTCAGTTTTTTTTGTATGTGCGGTTTTGAGGGCTGTAACATTTTTTGCATTATTCAACTAATTTCCTGCGTCTTTTTTCGGTGACACATAGGGATTTATTTTTATGTTGTATGCATTTTTGCATGTGTTTTAATTTTTTTTTATATCCGGGAAAATATAAACAAAAGAGGAAGGAAAACGTGTCCGTTTTTCACTTTTCTTTTCTTTTTTTTATTTAATAACACAAAGTGCTACTAAAAAACTTTATACAATAGTTTTTCCTCTCCGTTACGATAATTTTTATTTTGTATGGTGTCGTCAGGGGTGGGGCTATAACCTTTAATAACAGCGTTTTATTGGTGTATTATTTTATTTTATTTTATTTACATTTTTTTTTACTTTTCTATTAATTTTTTTTTTTTACATTGTGTCCCTATAAGGCCATAATAGATCTTTGGGGACATCTGATCACAGTTGTTTTTTTTTTTTGTTGGGGAGGCTGATTTTCCCTGTAACTGGGGCTGCTACATTTAGCCCCAGTTCCAGGAGGAATACAGCCTCCTGCCCGTTACTATAGAGCTGAACTGGGACCTGTAGGACCCAGCAGTTCTTACAGACGGTGATCTTGGCGGATCACGTGACCGCTGGGTCAGAGGGGAGCCGCAACATGGCGGCGCCCATAGCACTGCCTACAGCGCTCATTGAAGTTACAGCCGCCTCCCGGTACCGGTACGTCCTTGTAGAACTAGACAACCACCTTCCGGACATATACTGTATGGGTGGTCCGGAAGTGGTTAAAGGAGTTGTGCAGGACTGTGAAAACATAGCTTGTTTTCTTCTCCGGAGGAAGTGACATCATGTCCATTGGTCACATGGCTATGCTGGTGCTCAGTCCCATTCATTTTAATGGGATGGAGCTGTGGCATTGCAATGTGACCAATGGATGTGTGTTCACTTCCTGAAAAGAAGAAAGCAGCCATGTTTTCAAAGTCCTGCACAACCCCTTTAAGTCAGTAGTTCAGTTATGCTGGACATATGTATTAGATAAAAGTTATCTAACACATCTAAAAGTTATAGGAATTGGATGTTGGATTTTAATATGTCCAATTCTTTTGATAAGGCGCTGTTAGAGGAGTCTATCCTTTCTACATTCTTTCTATTAAAATAAACATGCACCCTGACCTAAGACAGGCATGCCTGTTAATGGTGAAGTTGGATGAAATAATATGATCACACAACAACTGATCCACAGAAAACTTTCTTACTGGATTTTATGCTGCACTCTGGGATCACAAGTCTAATTTTTATGCAGTTAGGCTCCAGTCATGAAACAGCAAGTGTTTTTAATAAATGGCCATTTCTGCATATTTTCCCTTTCTTTCAATCATAGTTGTTGGGAACTGCCCAAAACCAACAGCCCATATGACAACAATGTGACTACCAAGGTACACTGCGTAGATCCAGTGGTCATGGCAGCTGATTGGTAGGGTGCAGGGTGCTGGACCCATCAGATCAACATGGATGCATACCTCCCAACCATCCTGGATTCAGCGGGACAGTCCTAGATTCCGGGTTCTGTCGCAATGTCCCGGGTGGGGGGGGGGTATGTCCTGGTTTCAACTCCGGACGCAGATGAGTTGAATACAATGATGAAGCAGGAGCCGCCCGCAGACAGCACCTGCTTCACCACTCTGTGTGATGCAGACCCCTGTGTGCTCCGGCCCCAGGTGCTGTAGGCATGATGTGAGGACGCCACTCACATCACGCCTGCAGCTTCCTGAACACTCCGGGAGAAGGGCCTGCAGACTGTGCAGCAGGGGAGTGAGGAGAGGTGAGTATCAATGGTTTTATTATGTTAAACTAAAGGGAAATGAAGGGGGAACATTAAATTGGGGGCAGATGAAGGGGGGACATTAAACTGGTGGCAGATGAAGGGGGTACATTAAACTGGGGGCAGATGGAGGGGGACATTAAACTGGGGGCAGATGGGGCATTAAACTTTGGGGGTAGCTGCAGGGGGACATGTCTGCCTCTAGTTGCCCCCCAGTTTAATGTCACCCTCCAGATACCCCCACAGTTTAATGTTCCCCTCCAACTACCCCCATAGTTTAATGTCTCCCTCCAGCTGCCCCAGTTTAATTCCCCTCTCGAGTTTCCCCCAGTTTAAACTGGGGCACCAGAAGAGGGACTTCTTACTGTGGGACAGTTGGAGGGGAACATTATACTGTGCGGGGGCACAAAGAAAAATGGATGAGAATGGGCGGAGTCAACATATAAGTGGGTGCACCACACATTCTGTCCCTCTTTCTATGCTTTGAAAGTTGGGACTTTAATTTACTTTGGATGTTAGAAGGGATACAAGTATAACAGCGATTTTCCAGATTTACAAGAAAATTTCCCAAACTAATTTTTTAGGGACCACTTCAGTTCTGAAGGGAATTATAAAGATCTATATATTAGAAACCTTCCATAAATTACCCCATTTTGAAATAAATTTTCCTTAAATAATTCAAAACAGCTTTGGGAAGTTTGTCAACCCTTCAGGCATTTCATGGGAATTAAAACAATATGGAGGTGAAATTTAGACATTCAATTAGCCCTAAAATTAAAACATTCACAAAGGGTTAAAAAGAGAATATGCATCTCACATTTTATTATGCAATTTCTCCCGAGCACAGAAATACATCTGTTTTGGAAACTATACCCCTCACAGAACATATAAAGGGGTATATTAAGCATTTTGACCCCACAGCTGTTTCACAGATTTTATTAACATTGGGACGTAAAAGTGAAAAATTACTTTTTTTTCCAAGAAGCCGTCAATTTAGCCCCAAATTTTTCATTTTCACAAGAGGATAAAGGAGAAAAAGCACCCCTAAGTTGGTTACATAATTTCTCCTGAATACAGGAATACTCCCCATGTGGTTGTAATCTGCTGTATGGGTACATGGCAGGGATCAGAATGGAAAGAGACCTATTTGGCTTTTGGAGGGCAGATTTTGCTGGAATAGTTTTTGGGTGCTATGTCATATTTGCATAGACCCTAAAGTACCAGTGCAATGGAAACCCCCAAAGAGTGACCCCATTTTGGAAACTACACCCCTCATAGTATTTATCAAGGGGTATTATCATTTTGAGTCCAAGAGTGCTTCTCAAAAATGAATGTACAAAGTGGAAATTTTTAAAGAAATATGTAATTTCAGTGCCCAGTGAGTTGTTCCCACTTTGTGTCATCAGAGACACGCACTAAAACTAAAACTATTAAGTGGGCTATCTGGGGTACAAAAATTGTATATGTGGGCGTAAACTGCTGTTTGGGCACATTGCAGGGCTCAGAAGGGAAGGAGCACTGTGCTTTTTAGCTTTTGGAGTATAGATTTAAGAGACTTTCTGAACTTTCTGTTTTTGCAGAGCCCTGGAGGTGCCAGTAAATTGGATTTCCCCTAGAAGTGACCCCATTTTGTAGGGCCAATTTTAGGGTCTGTGCAAATGTGACATGGCGTCCAAAAACCAACAATCTAATTCTGTGCTCCAAAAGCAGATAGTGCTCCTTCACACATGCGCCCTGCTGCCAAACGGCAGTTTATGCCCACATGTATGACACTGTTGTACCCAAGATAAAGTACTTAACAATGTCATATGTGGGTGTGATGATTCTGCTGAAATATGGCTAAAACTCAAAGCTATATTTTGGTCTCTGGGTAGCGTACCTGCTTTACTCATAAGGTGCACAGCTATAATTCTAGGTGTATGTTGTCATAATGTGGCCACACTGTAACAATAGGGCTCCATTGTATTCCTATACAGCCCTGAGTGATCAAAGAAACAATAGTGCATTGTTCAAGCCTGGGCTGTTGATCAGATATGGCTGATAACATTGTATCCTTCCACTTGGTCTCAGCTCTATACAAAAGATCTGGACTTGATTGCATTAACTCATCAGACTTGCTGTTCCCGGTGACCTCATTCTGGGAGGTGGCATAAAGGGTATAAAAGATGAGGTAAGAGGTCTGTGGGAGGTGATTATGCTATGGAGTTGACTCAGACCATCACAGACTACAGGATTACAGACTTTGACTGAGATGCTACTATGAGCAGGCAGGTTGGAATGCTGCTGCTGACGATGATGAGCCTACAAGAGACTGAGAGAGATTACAGAGGGACTAATGCTGAGAGACTGTGATGAGAGCATGCAGGCTGGATTATTGTATTAATGCCACATGCTAAACGGCCTCCACTGGTTATTCACACATGACAGAGCATGTGTGAGTGTTGGACTACAGAACCACATCAAGGACATGTGTGGTAAAGTAATCATTTCACCTTTATCCCTTTTATTTTATTTGTACTGTATCTTGTAACTAGTAACTGTTAATGTTTGCATATATCTGCATATCTGTTCTGAACTGCATGTGTTAGATGTTAATACCGACCCATTTAGGGGTTAATAAATATATAAAATTTAGAAGGCTTGTCTTGTATTTATCTTGTGAACCCGACATTCACTGGCGGTGAGTGTGGTTTTTATATGAAAGAGGACTCAGGTGTGGCCAAAACGGTGTTGGCGCACTGAGGATCTTTCACAGTGGGTATAAACTGCTGTTTGGGCACAGCCAAGCACAGAATGGATGGAGCGCTATTTTGTTTTTAGGGAGCACTGTTTGGTTTTTGGACGTCATGCCACTTTTGCAGAGCCCCTGATTTGCCAGTAAATTAGAATCCACAGACATGTGACCCCATTTTGGAAACTACACCCCTCAAGGGATTTATCAAGTGGCGTAGTGAGCATATTTAACCCTTGAGCGTTGCATTAATTTATTTTCCAGAAATGTATACGCAGCTGATAATGAAAAGTGAAAATTGCAATTTTTCCAGAGATACACAATTTCAGTGCTCAATATGTTGCGCCCAGCTTGTATCAGCAGAGACATACACACACCAAAAACTGTTAAGCGGATATCCCGGGCACAGCAGTTTTTGGAGTGTTCATCTCTGATTTCAACGGTGAACTGTAGTGGCCCAAATGTGGCGGGGATTGTACCACATTGTAACAATCGGTAAGATTGTTCCGATTATTTGTCTATTTACATGCAAATTAGGACCTTGTTGAATTGTTAACTATTATATTAAATGTTAAGTTTTATTTATCTTTTTGATATGTTATGGATCTATGCTTCTGGTAATTAATTAACTGATCCGTGAGGAGCTAGTTATTTTGTTCTCCTTTTTTCGTGTTTATAGTGTTCATCTCTGATACAAGCTGGGCGCAACATATTGCACACTGAAATTATGTATTCCTGGAAAAATTACCATTTTCACCTTTCACCATCAGCTGTGTATTAATTTCTCGAAAATAAACTATTGAAACACTAGGGGGTTATAAATGTTCTTCGTAACCCTGGATAAATTCCTTCAGGTGTGTAGTTTCCAAAATGGGTAATATGTCGGGGATTCCACATTACTGGCATTTCAGGGCTCTGCATAAGTATCATGACATCCAAAAACCAAACCGTCTATGTCTGTGCTCCAAAAACTACTTGGCGCTTCTTCCCTTCTGTGCCCAGCTGTGCCCAAACAGCAGTTTATACCCACATAAGACATTAAGTACGTTATTCTGGGTACAACAGTGTCATACATGTGGGCATAAACTTCAGTTTGGGTACACAGCAGGGCACAGATGTGAAGGAGTGCTATGTGGCTTTTGGAGTGCAGATTTAGATGTTTGGTATTTGGGCACCATGTCATGTTAGCATGAGCTTCTAAAGAATCAGTAAAGTGGAATCCCCTAAATAGTGATCCCATTGTGAAAACTGCACCCCTCAAAGAATTTATCAAGGGGTGTGATGAGCATTAGTATCCCAGATGTGAATGCACAACGGATGGTAAAAAGTGAATATGTAAGATATGCGGAGTGCATTGGGAACACCAAATCTCCTACTATTTCTCCAGTAGTGACAATGATTGTGAGGGTCACTTCTGGTTTCTTTTCCCTTTTAAGCTCTAAATCTGGGGTGTACCTTGATATACGCTCTAACAGCTTATACATTCCCTGCCTGCCACAGCCAGTTTTGTTCTAATGATTTGGCGATTTTTGGGGTTTCTGTCTTCACATTGTGCAAGCTATATTTTTTTCTATTTTTCTGGTGGATTAAAAAACAAACCAAACATTAATTCTGATATAGCTTTTTACCTTTTAATTTTTTTCCACGCAGTATACAACATAAGTAACATGTTAGCTTTATTCTGTGGGTCAGTACGATTACAGTGATACCTGTTTGAGGCTGAAGCCCCATGTTGTGGAAACGCAGCTTTTTTTGTTGCATATATTGTTGCGTTTTTTTTAGCTAAAGCCAACAATGGCTACAAAAGGAATGGGAAATATATAGGAAGTTCATATACTTCTGCCTTCTGCTCAATTCACAAAAAACAGCAACAAAATCTGCAACAAAAAAAGCTGTTTTTCCATAACGTGGGGCTTTAGTCTTATATTGTTTTTTTTTATGCTTTACTAATTTTGCAGAACAAAAAACATTTTATTTTTCGGTTGACAGAGTTGGTTCAGGGCTGATTTGACTTTTTTATCACTTTTTATAGCATATTTTGTAAGGTGAGATGGCGAAAAAAATCATTACTTTTGTTGTTTTTTTTTTACGTTTTTTTTTCTTACGTTCACCGTGCAGGTTAAATGATCTGTCACTTTTATTGTACAGGTTGTTACGGATGTGGCGATACCAAATATGTATTGTTTTTAGTTTTAGTTTTTTTTTTTTATATAATTTATTTTATAGAATGGGGCATTTTGGGCATTATACGTGTATTGCGTAGGCTGATTTCCTCCCGTCGTGGCAGGATCAACCAGGTATGTGGGGCTCCTGGTACCCTCTGATCTTGCGGCAAGGGTGGGGCACAATGGCGATGCAGGGATTATTATCGTGGAACCCCTTAAATGCCATGTTCATGTTTGACCATAGGATCTAAGGAGTTAAAACCCCCAATCAGAGCTCAGCTCCCACTGGAGGTAATGGAGCGGGGTGTTAGCTGTCAGTCACCCGCTCCGATGCCACCAGCTGACATAGTGAGCAGGTGTCTGACCGTGGACGTATTATTATGCTCATTCGCGCCAAATGCAAGATTGCCAGGACATAATAGTAACCACTCCATTGTGTTCTGTCCAGTTTTATCTCTTGCTAAATTTCAGTACTTCTGCCTGCAGGGGGTCGCACAGTGAACTAGGTTTTTGCTAGGTGGCGGAGGAAGAAGACATGGCTGGGCGGCTGGCAGAGTGTCAGGCTGGCAAAGTGGTCTGGTTGATGTGCCGCAATTTTGGGGTTGATGGTAATATTGCAGGGAATGCAACGTGTGAGCTCCTTATCAGCAACTATTGTTGGCCCACTTTTTCACATCCCCATTACATTGTTATATCTGTCATTGTACTGAACCTTGAGAGGCTCAGATCTGACTTTGTCCCTTATTCAGATTGTCTGTTATGACGCACATGTCTGTGTTCTTGTAACAACCCTCCGCTCAGCTCCAGTATTCAGTAGTTGTTTGCCACTTCATTGTGTTCACTCCAGTTTTTTCTCTTATGCTTCACTCTCTGAAAACTTTAACAACTGCTGCTTTCCAGCCATTCCCAAGTGCTGTGGTTTGGCCTCTACTGCCCCTAGAGCTTGACCCACAATCCCCCCAGATTCATAGCCTGAGAGATCACGTCATTTACCCATTATACCTTTCACTAAACACCATGGTAGTAGCTTAATAATGTCGCCTTCTTAAGACTTCCATTCATCAGACACCAATAACTGTATATTAACCACAAAATAACCTACTGGTCATAATAAAATTACCACTGTATAAAACAGGATGAGTTTTATGAAATAGGAGTGAACAGAAAACCATCTTTCTTTTTCATGGAGCTGATTATGAAACAGTTTAATGTCTGTTGTAAGTCGGGGTGTAAGACGTAAGACTCCGCTTTTGTTGTATATTGGATATAGGAAATGGATGCTGTACATCCAGAATGCTTTCGTAAAATAGCCTCAACCCATGTTCAGTTCCAAGCGGGCCTTATTTTCTGTTCAAGTTTTATGTGTCTGCAAGTTTAATGTAAGCTCCTGCCCCTCAGCAGGGCCCCACACTCAGCCTGAAAGTACACAAAACTGCTGCCTTTCAGCTCCTGTCTTTCTTTACTTTTTGGGCCTGTGAATAGGAGAAGGCTCCTTTCATGTGTTAATCATGCTCCAGCTTCCCAGATTGAAGTGCCTCATAGAGAGAGCTGCAGTAATAGCAATGCTGACCAAACAGTCATTACCTGAATAGACACATCCAACTCTCACAAGTTCTTCTCGCTAAGCAAGTACGGTATTTCCCATTTTCTTCATACTGATTATGCTCAGCATCTCTGTACTCCAACGAAAAGGAAAAAAAAATCCCATAGTGACAAGACATTTCATTCCATTGCGGCTCAGGCACTACATTCCTTCACTGCCCAGATGCTTAAAGCTATGCTCATGTATATCAGAAAAATAGCACTATGAAAACCTGCACCAAAACTATGAAATCTCACATTATCAACATGGGTTAAATGTTTTTTCCATTTTAGCCAATCATGGCTGAGATGGGATTACAGGACTCTATGTTACAAGTACTAGGCCGAATGTGGCTGTTCTACACTGTTTCTGTAACCCCCCAATAGAAGTAAATAGAAATTAACTGCTGGGGCTGAGGAGTTGGTAAACCAAAACACCAGCGCCTCAATTTTTCCACAACCCGACTCTGACTCCTTCATAAGTAGCTGACCAAGGTCATGAGTCATGACGCAAAGGTCCTATAATTCATTAAAAAGCTAGTGACTAAATTCCTATGAAAGTAAATATGTAACAGACTAGGCATCTAATTCATTATACAATAGCATACCTTCTAACCGTCCCAGATTCAGCGGGACAGTACCAGATTCCCGGTTTCAACTCATCTGCTTATCTGCGTCCGGAGATGAAGCAGGAGCCATCCGCAGACAGCTCCTACTTCACCATTCTGCCCCCTGTGTGCTCCGGCCCCCGGGATCTGTAGGCACAAAGTGATGATGTCACTCACATTGCACCTGCAGCTCCCTGAACACTCCAGGACAAGAGACTGCAGACTGAGCAGGATGGGAGCAAGGAGAGGGGAGTATCAGTGTTTTTTATGTTAAACTTTGGGGCAAATTAAACTGGTGGCAGAGGAAGGGGGGACAAGAAACTAGGGGCAGATGGAGGGGGGACATGAAACTGGTGGCAGATGACGGGGTAACATTAAACTGGGGGCAGATGGTGGGGGGGACATGAAACTGGGAGCAGACGAAGGGGGACATGAAACTGGGGGCAAATGGATGGGGGACATTAAACTGGGGGCAGATGGAGGGGGGACATTAAACAAGGGGCAGATGGAGGGGGGCATTAAACTGGGGGGTATTAAGAGGAACATTAAACTGGAGGGGCAGATGGAGGAGGGACATTAAACTGGGGGCAGATGGAAGGGGGCATTAAACTGGGGGGATTAAGAGGGACATTAAACTGGAGGGGCAGATGGTGGGTGACATTAAACTTGGGGCAGCTGGAGGGGGACATTAAACAGTGGTGGTCGCTGGACGGGAACATTAAACTGGGGGCAACTGAAGGAGGACATTAAAGTATGGGAGTAGCTGGAGGGGGACATGTCTGCCTCTAGTTGCCCCAAGTTTAATGTGCCCCTCCAGCTACCCCTGCGGTTTAATGTCGCCCTCCAGCTGCCCCACAGTTTCATGTCCCCCTCCAGCTGCCCCAGTTTAATGTCCCCCTCTAGATTCCCCCAGTTTAAACTGGGGCACCAGGAGAGGGACTTCATACTGGGGCAATTGGAGGGGAACATTATAATGTGGGGGTATATAATGTTAGGGAGACTGTAGGAGCATTATACTGTGTGGGAGCACAAATAAAAATGGATGAGAATGGGCGGAGTCAACGTAGAAGTGGGTGAAGCTAAATTTTCTTTCCCTCTTTCTGTCCTTTGAAAATTGGGAGGTATAAAATAGTAATAATTGTATAATATAATTACAAATAATTAATCATTTTATTATGAAGCCGGAGTTGATAAGTTTTTTTCCAATTCTAACACCTCAAAATCCAACCTGACTCCGACTTCACAACTATGTCTTTGACTCTACATCCCTGGCAACTGTTTCCATGACTCTCAGCCACCTCAGGGTGACAGAGACATGGGTATTCTCTTCTCAGCCATGAAAGCCTGAGATGAGAATACCTCTTTAAGGCCGGGGCCCCACATGGCGTAAACACCGCATTTTGGCTGCTGCGTTTTACAGTCCCCACAAAGTGGATGGCAAATCGCAGCATGTCAATTATAGCTACGGAAACGCTGGCAGTTTCCCAATAGGTATAATAGAAGCAGAAAGTCGCTGCAGGAAAAAAACGCAAATCATTTCCATTGCAGTTTTATCTGCAGCACTTTTTCGCTGCAGCCTGCTACATGGGGCCTTAGCCTAATGTAGGTTTCCTAAAATGACAGAAAAATGGAGATTCTGACTACAGCAGTCATAACCCAAATGTAATTTTGTTCTAGCAGTGAACTGACTGCTTGTGGGGGAAATGGATAACATGACCACTAACTTGCTTTAAAGCAGACCCTGGTTGTAGTTATTGTGTTAATGACAATCTGTGTTTAGTACTATAGAAAATGTTGGCAATATACATTATAAGAGCTTATTCAGACAACCATATTCAGTCTGTATGTCTGCTGAGGAGATGGACCAGGAGGCTGTCAGAGACAGTTATCTCCAATGGTCCTTAAGTCCGTGTCCTCCACAAAATGGACTGAAGTAGTGTATTGCAGCATGCAGTACTAAGGCTTTGTGTGCGGTTTGTGTGCAGTCTGTATGCAGTCAGATGCGCGCACACAGACAGCACCCAATATCAAAAATATATCTGCATGAAGCCTTAACAAGATAAGATAAATAAGTATACTTTTTTTTTTTTTTAGACATAACATAACTATTGCTACTCGCCTGCTTCCTCCACATCTGATCGGTATCTTCCATACGTACCAGTTCTCATATAATGACAATATATTGATTCCCATACTACTCAAGTATCACACTGCCAGCAAGACATTAACATGCTAACATATTAATCTTTATTATATTATTAACTATGCTAGCTATATTTAGCCATCTTCTATAAAATATTATCAGTACCTGCTAAATATTATACATTTATTTACATCTCCCAGGTAAGATGAACAAATATAATGATTATAAAGATAAGGAATCCACCATCTCAATGTACTTTATATTGTAATAGTTTTCTTGAAAGAATATGTGTATACTGTAGGTCTCAAAGATACATTATTGCATTTTTTATATCTGCCACTAGGGGTCAGAATTTCTGAAGTACACTTCTGACTGGTATTCCAAAGACATCTCAGTTTACAGCTATATATAAATTGTTATCAGCAAAAGATCATTCCGCCTCCAGTATATTTCATTGAAAATGTAATTTTCAACTGTACCAATAAAATATAATTATTTGCCCCTCCCATCTCTCTTTAAGCCATTCCCATAATCTGGGGAAGATTAATATTACTAGAAGGCTTAAACCAGTCTGTCATGTTATAAATGACCTTCTGCTATTACCATAAATTTAGTGGTGGATCCAATGGTATACATAATACACTAGTTACACTACACTACATGTATCAAGAGACGTTTATAAGAGGTTCCCACATTCTAAATGGTATCCTACTGAAGACTACTGTAGCCATTCCAGGAGGATGTGGAAAAAATGGATCCATAATCAAAAAGTCAGAGGTTGGTCACAAAAATTAACAAAACAAAACAGAACATGAGCAACTCGCACCCTATGGACTGCTTTCAGCGTGCAGTGCTATTCCCTACTGTAACGGCATTGTTTGTTGGTTACAGATTCATTGACAAAACAATAACAGGAAATCAGATTGAGATATTTGCCACAGTCCTGATCCCTACAATCAACTTGATCAGATCAGCGCACACCAGAGTGAATGAAGATCGATCTGACTATCTCATAATAAAGATAAGGAAAAGGCCTGATATACTGTACTGTAGCAGCACTAGTAGCATTCAGGCTAAAGCTGCATGATGACATCTACAGACACAGCAGCGTTACTGATGTAGCAAAGAGAGCATGTTATGTTAATACAGCAGTTTTACAGCCCACTTGCTCTTTTACAGTGTCTGCTTGTGATATTACGTAGCTATAGCTTTGCTGAGAGTTTCAGAAGAGACGTAAAGCAGTAGTTTGTTTATATAAAGGTAATTTCATTGAGCACTAAATTTGCTTAAAGTTTAAAATATACAAGTCAGGGATTTTAGGATGCACCAAAAAATCCTCAGTCCCTCAGCTTGCATGATGGGTGTTACATGGAATGTCCACTATCAGACCCTTTCTATACCAAAACCCAATGCTTTTATTTCACGTTTACACATTCTTTATGGGCTCCATCCCTCTGATCAAAAAACATTTTACAGTATACTGAACCTGCGCACGTCTATACACACACACACACACACATACACACACTACATATGGACAAAAGTATTAGGACATACCTCTTAGCTATTTAGGTGTTTTATTCAGTCCCATTGACACAAGTCCCATTGTGCCGTGGTCTCCGTCGTTCAGGTCCGCCAGGGGACCCAAATGACAGAGTGTCGGACCGCTAAAACAGTAGTTACACACGAAGACTGGCAGACCCCACTGGCTATAATGGAGTTCGGTGAGTGTCAAAACTGAAAGTGGCGGAGAAAAAAGACCTTTTCTCCCCATTGATTTTTGGCTATTTCTGCAATGGAATCTCCAATGGTCAAGCCAACCTAACTGCATTATGCCAAATGTAAAGTTTGGTGGAAGAAGGATAATGCTATGGGGTTGTTGTTTTACAGGGGTTGGCCTAGGCTTCTTAGTTCCATGAAAGAAAATGTTAATGTTTAGACTACCAAGGCGTTGTGGACAACTGTATGCTCCAACTTTGTGGGAACTGTTTGGCAAAGGCCTTTTTTTATTCCAGCATGACTGTGCTCCAGTGCACAAAGCAAGGTCCATAAAGGTATGGTTAAGTGAATTTGGTGTGTAAGATCTATGACTGGACCGCACAGAGCCCTGACTTTAACCCCATCAAACACATCTGGGATGAAATAGAATGGAGATTGTGAGCCAGGCTCTCTCATTCAATATCAGTGTCTGACATCACTAATGCTCTTCTGGATAAAAGGGGAAAAAGTTCCAGAGACACACTCCAAAATCTTGTAGAAATCCTTCCCAGAATAGTGGAAATGGTTTTAGCAGCAAAGGGAGGGCCATCTCTATATTAATGCCTATGGATTTAGGATTTAGGAATGGGATTTCATAAAAAAAAAACTCCCATAGGTGTAATGTGCAGATGTCCCAATACTTTTGTCCACATAGTCACACCAGAGGCGTAGCTAGCAGGGGGGCAGGGGAGGCAGTGGCCCCGGGCCCACTGACTCTGGGGGGCCCACCTTGGGGCTGCCGCAACACAGGTTATCCTCACACATCAACTACATCGGCGTCTACATTACACCGATAAAGTTGAAACACATAGTAGAGAAGGAAGCCTCTAGGCTTACTTCTCTGCTAGTAAGTAGCTCGTAAGCCACAAGCCACTTCAGGTCTGTGGCCTACGACATGCCCTAAGACGTCTGCGTCCTGACACAGATGTCTTCACGATGACGTCACTGTTCTGCTTTCTAGTAAGTCCTGCTGCTTTCTAGTAAGCAACTGCAATGTCGGCGGCGGAGGCTCCTCCTCGGAGGATCGGAGATAGGTGAGTATCATCAACTTTTTTTTTTACTCACTTTGGGCATTTTAATTGGGCAGGGATGGGGGTAATACATATAAGAGTTCAATTGGGAGCATTGGGAGTTTAGCAAAATAAGAGGCCATAACTAATATAAGGGGTATTAGGGGCTTTAGTAAAAGAGGATATAAATTATAGAGAAAGGTCAGTAGGGACTGTATGAATGTAAGGGGAGATAATATTAGGGTGCATTGGGGCAGTATTAAAGGGGTTTTCTAGGGAATAATAAAGTTTACTGGGAAGAATTGTATTGAACAAACTGGAGAGGAGGCGGTGAAGGTGAAACATAAAAAAAAAAAATACTCTCTTGTCCCCGGGCTACCGATGTCCGCCGCCCTCTGCTGCTGTCTGTTCAGGCACACGCATGCCGCTTCCCTGCCGCAAGTCCTGCACTGCACGTGATTGGCCTCAGCGGTGGCTGGAAAGGACTCCGCGATGCCACTTATATACATCACTGAGTCCTTTACTGCCAACGCTGAAGCCACTGATGGCCTCAGCAGTCACGTATGGCACATGTCTGAACAGCAGTGGCGGCAGACACCAGAGCACTGGAGACAGGTAAGGCTGGGTTCACACTAGCGCTTGGTTTGCGCTCGGTTACCCAATCCGCTTAAAAAGTGGTTACCCGCGGACCTTATAGACTATAATGGGGTCCGCTGGGTTTCCTGCCCGGTTTCCGCCCGAAAAATGCGGAGAGAAAAGTCACTTCCTGGACAACCCCTTTAAAGGAGTTGTCCAGGCAAAAATGGACAACCCTTTTAACTTTTAAATAAGCAGGGGGCATTAAAAAAAATTCATACTCACCTGTCCCCTATGCTCCAGTGTCCTCCCGACGAGTCCCGGTTCTTCTGCTGAACGGGTCTCTTCCGTAGTTCCACTGAACGCTGATTGGACTCAGCGGTCACGTGACCGCTGAGGCCAATCTGCGATGGCATGCAATGTTACTACCTCTGACATCACAGGTCCTCTTCCTGAGGCTGCTGATTGCCTGAGTGCCTGGAAAAGTGAGGAAACAAAGATGTCTGTGTTAGAAACTTTACACTCACAGCTGGTCATGGCGGTCCAGATGGAAGAGACGATAAATGTAAACAATTACAGTCAGAGACGTCACCTGTAAGTCACAACATTGTTCCTGTACTGTATTTACCTAACTGTGTAGAACCACTATCTACCACTATACGGTCATCGTACAGTGATAGTGTTGGTGTACCTGAGTTGGGGGCCCACTTGGACGTGTTCGCCACCCCTGTGCTGAACCCCTAGCTACGCCTCTAAGTCACACAGTTTATTTTTGCAAGAGAGGTGCAGTTTGTCACCATCACTAAAGGCAAGCATTCATTGCCCCAGCACATACAGCTTTACCAGCAGCATCCATTTACAAATACAGGCACAGCAATGAGATGTCTGTCTTGTAACGAGCCATGCACCTGTGTGTTCCTCACATGACCATGGACTGACTTTTATCTACTGGTAGTAAGCAGAATGAATGAGTGCAAGCAGAGGTCCAGAAAACCATGAGGGATTGATACATAAAGTATAAGGGAAAATTGTAGGACTTTTCATTATGTAAACAATATTATGCTAAGTTGGAAAAGGCTTTAGGGGCGTTTACTTTGCAGTGTGGGCTTCGGTTTGCGTTGTAGAGTTAACGTCCCTAAAGCCCTTTTCATGGGGTTCGGCAAGTGCAGTACTGAATGTACTTCTGCATGTCCACTGACATCATTCTCCACCTCGAGTTTCAGAAACCTTACAAGGTGGTGTAAGTAGATTAATGTCGATTTTCCTCTACCTGGAAACAGTGTCAGAAACCCTACAAGGTGCTGTGAGTAGGAAAACTTCAACGGACAAAATAATGTAGCATATCCTAGTCTTCCTGGAATGGGTGGAGGGCGCTGCCCCAGAAACTTTTACTGAACAACTGATCTGTGAACTTTTGACCCCTGTCGAGCTCTCCTCCTGCTTTATAATTGAAAGGGCTCTTTATCTTGAAAGTCCTAAACTACAGGGACTGAGATATTATATTGTCAGCTGAGGAAGGGGGAGATCAAATATGAAAATACTAGACTTTTTTTAAACCCTGACAGTTTACTCATGTGAGATCCAGGCCATGGGACCTAGGAGTAAAATATGTGATGCTGTACACAACAAGACTGAGAGTACAAGATGGAGCAACCACTCTTCTTTTTTTAAATGAACCCATGGAAGCCTCTGACTGGATTGACTGCTCCAGGCAGACCCCGCTAGAGCAGACCTCTTCGATAGCATATGGAGATGCACCGTGAACAGGACTTTGTTCTCAACTCTTTATATCCTTTTATGTTGTGGTGTATTTTAGGAGGAAACTTCAGTGTATGTAGATGATGAATGAGGGGGTGGAATGTGTTAAAGTTTATGACTTGATGACAATATGCCCTTTTTTCAGGAGCTATCTCTCCTTAGTTACTGCATATAATATGTTTTTCTGCATTTTGTTTCTTTCATTGTTCTCGTTTTGGGTGGTAAGGTTGTTTGCTACCTTACATAGCCTATAGCGGTTGCAGTTTTTTGGAGTGAATGTGTGTGCCACCTTGGTCATGTGGCTGATATTTGCAGGTTACTATGGCTGTGTGCAAGGTAGTCTCCTGGAATGTGATGGCCTCAACTGTGAGATAAAACAATCTCTGGTGATCAACTATTTGAAGGCCTACTGCAGTAGATGCACCTTCGGGGCCAAAAAGTACTGGTCTTTAAGAGACTGTGGATGGGCCATGCCTACCATACTATATATTCCAACTATGCTGGTGGTGTTGGTGAATATTACCCTCAACTTTCAGTTGACCTCAATTCATATTGATAGAAAAGGGAGATATGTTATTTTTCTAATTACCATTGTATTGGGTCTGCATGTTCCCCCACCATTTTTAGAGGGAGGTTATAGACAATATCATGGCATGTCTGGCAGTGCTGCCTCCTGTCCCACTTCTCTTGGTAGGAGACTTAAACTTCACACTTGACCATGGTGTGGATAGACTTTGTTCCCCCACATCTCCATCATATCAAGACTCGTTCAAATTGGACCTCAGCCAATAATCTAATTAAGGTCTGGAGATGGCACCATCACCACCAGCAGTAGTTCTCATGTTACTCTGCCTCGGCCAATTTCTTGTCCAGAATTGACTTGGCCTTTGTAAATATAGACCTACTCTCACAGTTCACTAAAGTGGAAATACCTACCACATGGGATACCTGACCATGCACCCTTGCTAGTTATTATCACTCAACCCCTTGAGCCCAAATAAGCAGCGGAGATTGATCCCTATGTGACTCAAAGTCCTGCCTATTCAATATAAATGTACAGCTAACGTTAGGTTCACACTAGCATTCGGCTTTCTGTTCTTCGAGTCCACTTGGGGACCCAAAAAATGGAAAGGTAACCCACTTAAAAAGTGGTTACCCATGGAAACCCACAGACCCCATAGACTATAATGGGGTCCACTGGGTTTCTGCCCCAAAATGCGGAGACAAAAGTCCTGCTTGCAGGACTTTTCTCACTGCATTTTTAAGCGGGTTCGGGGACAGAAACCCGAACATAGATTAGGCACAGGTGTGAACCTAGCCTGAGATTTGGGACTACTGGCAGGTGAATATGGAGAAACCTGATCTGGTTTTGGAATGGGAAACCTTTATGTTGTTCTTTGTGGACTTCTGATAGGAGCCATATCTGCTCATCACCCCTGAAGACTGACCTAGTGGGAACACAGGCAGACTATGTTGCTGATCCCATGGAACATAAACAGATACACTGGTTGGGGTTGCAGCAATACTATACAGTCATGGCCAAAAGTTTTGAGAATGATACAAATATTAATTTTTACAAAGTCTACTGCTTCAGTTTTTCTAATGGCAATTTGCATATACTCCAGAATGTTATAAAGAGTGATCAGCTTAACAGCAATTACTTGCAAAGTCAATATTTGCCTAGAAAATGAACTTTATCCCCCAAAACACATTTCAACATCATTGCAGCCCTGCCTTAAAAGGACCACCTAACATCGTTTCAGTGATTGCTCCATTAACACAGGTGTGGGTGTTGATGAGGACAGGACTGGAGATCAATCTGTCATGATTAAGTAAGAATGACACCACTGGACACTTTAAAAGGAGGCTGGCGCTTGCCATCATTGTTTCTCTTCTGTTAACCATGGTTATCTCTAAAGAAACACGTGCAGTCATCATTGCACTGCACAAAAATGACCTAACTGGGAAGAGTATTGCAGCTAGAAAGATTGCACCTCAGTCAACAATCTATCGCATCATCAAGGCATCATCAAGAACTTCAAGGAGAGAGGTTCCATTGGTGCCAAAAAGGCTCCAGGGCGCCCAAGAAAGACCAGCAAGCGGCAGGACCGTCTCTTAAAAGTGTTTCAGCTGCGGGATCGGGCTACCAGCAGTGCAGAGCTTGCTGAGGAATGGCAGCAGGCAGGTGTGAGTGCATCTGCACGCACTGTGAGGCGGAGACTCTTGGAGCAAGGCCTGGTCTCAAGGAGGGCAGCAAAGAAGCCACTTCTCTCCAGAAAAAACATCAGGGACAGACTGATATTCTGCAAAAGGTACAGGGAGTGGACTGCTGAGGACTGGGGTAAAGTCATTTTCTCTGATGAATCCCCTTTTCGATTGTTTGGAACATCTGGAAAACAGCTTATTCGGAGAAGAAGAGGTGAGCGCTACCACCAGTCTTGTCTCATGCCAACTGTAAAGCATCCTGAAACCATTCATGTGTGGGGTTGCTTCTCAGCCAAGGGAATCGGCTCTCTCACAGTCTTGCCTAAAAACACAGCCATGAATAAAGAATGGTACCAGAATGTCCTCCAAGAGCAACTTCTCCCAACCGTCCAAGAGCAGTTTGACGCTCAACAATGCCTTTTCCAGCATGATGGAGCACCTTGCCATAAAGCAAAGGTGATAACTAAATGGCTCAGGGAACAAAACATAGAGATTTTGGGTCCATGGCCTGGAAACTCCCCAGATCTTAATCCCATTGAGAACTTGTGGTCAATCATCAAGAGACGGGTGGACAAACAAAAACCAACAAATTCAGACAAAATTAAAGCATTGATTCTGCAAGAATGGACTGCTATCAGTCAGGATTTGGTCCAGAAGTTGATTGAGAGCATGCCAGGGAGAATTGCAGAGGTCCTGAAGAAGAAGGGTCAACACTGCAAATATTGACTTGCTGCATTAACTCATTCTAACTGTCAATATAAGCTTCTGTTACTCATAATATGAATGCAATTATATTTCTGTATGTGATAAAAACATCTGACAAACACACATAAAAACCAGAGGGCAGCAGATCATGTGAAAATATAATATTTGTGTCGTTCTCAAAACTTTTGGCCATGACTGTACTCTACATCTCACAGAAGAACACATAAAAAGCACCAATACCTTTATTGTGCCCACATAGTTTTTTTGTGACCACAGGTGTTTTGTTCTGCTGTTTTTTTGTTCCCTATAAATCTATATAAAAACATCTGAGTAAACTGAAGACCTACAGCATGCTTTGTTTTTAAAATTTATTTTCTTAAAAAAAAAAACAGCAAATAAGGCTAAAATGTCAGGAAATTTGAATAAAAAAACCTTAAGTACCCATGCAGAAACACAGTGGAAAATAACACTGTGTTTTACAGTACCAACAAAGTGAATGAGGTTTGGTTTGAAAAAAAAGCTGCATTTTCCAAAACGTGGCACGTTAATTCTAGCTGCAGATTCACAAGTGTTTTCCCTATGTATTTAATAGGGGAAATAAAAATGCATAGAAAAATGTAATGCAATATAAGTATCAGATAGTAGTCAGGGGCATAACTAGCAAAGACTTGGCCCCATAGCAAACTTTTGACTTGAGCCCCCCCCCCCCCACAGAATAGCGCCCAATTTCCTTGCCCCCACACAGTATATCTGAAGACAGCATGGAGTTGCACCGAAGTGGTAACAGTGGTTTTTGTGTTCGCTCACCTCCCCTGGGCCTCTGATCATCTGAAGTGACCCCCAAGAATAATAATGGCAGTATTTCTTGCGGTTCGGTCAATAATTACTCTTGCTGTGGGCCCGCGGCCTTACTTACCGATCCCCACTCCTGCTCCTCCAGGAAACGGAGGCGACCGTGAGCAGGAACAGGGATTGGTAAGTAAATAGGACCCGTTATCTGCTGGGGTTACTCCAGCAGGTAACGGCCTATTAAAAAAAATAAAAAAGCACCAGGGGCCTGCCAGGCCCCCTAAGGTCATCAGTATGAAAAATCAATATGGGGCTGGAAAAGTCTTTTAATGGCAAGTCTATTCTGCCCCATAATGACCAAGCCATTTTTTGTGCTGTACCTTCGTCACAGGCGTCACAGTCCTCTCTGCAGGACTCTTCTCTCCACCGATTTTTAGTGGAATCTGCAGCGGAGTCTCCTACTGGGAGAGAATAGAAAAAATACCAATTCTAACATTGTCTTTTTAAAAAAAACAAAAGCTTAGTTATACCAATGACTAAGGGTTTGTTGTAAATCTGAAACACATAAACTAGTCCTGCTGGTGTCATGTCGTATCTGGATTTCATGTGATTTATTAAAGTTGAAGTTTCTTTTACCATTGGTTGGAGCCCTTTATTTATTCAGGAATGTGCAAAACGCTGACCCTGCGTTTCTCCGTGCAGTGAGGTGTGTGGGATATCTGAACTGGACCTTTGCTTTGTTTCATTGTCTTTTTCAGTTTTAAATTTTGTGCTGTTCACTGTGTGGCTTAAATAACATGATACATTTATTGCGTTGATATGATTACAGTGATACCAAATTTCTGTATATTTTTTAACTTTTACTACTTCTGCGCAATAAAAACTTTTTTTTCTTATATAAAAAGTTTTTGTTTTACCACTTTCCAAGACCAGACTTTTTAAATTTTTCTGTCAATAGAACTGCACGAGGACTTTTTTATTGTAGGAACATGAGACTTTTTGAGAGATTTTTGTCACATTCTTTTCGTAGCGGACAGCAATTCAGGAATTTGTTTTTCCATTTTTTTGGCAGCATTCATCTTGTGGGATAAATAATGTGACAGTAGTTACATTGCTTGGTCCTTTATAGATGTGGCAATACCTAGTATGTGTATTTTGTTTTTTTTATTTACAAAACATTTTGAAATGGAGAAATTATTTATTTGACTAAATTTTTTTTTATTATCTCATATTAATCTTTATTTAAATTTTTTAGACTTGTGACTTTGAATTGCTTACATAATACATTGCACTACTTATGTGGTTCAATGTATTATGCTGTCGGTAATGAAGCTGACAGGCACTGTAATGGCATTACCTCTGGGCAGACCTGGGGACCTTCAGTAGGCCTCCAACTGCCACGTAACAGAATCGGTATGATTGTATTCGCTGGAGCTTCCTCCCTCCAAAATCATTTAAATGCCATGGTCACTATTGACTGCAACATCTAAAGGGTTAAACGCTCAGAATCTGGGTTTTTCCAATCGTGGGTGTTAAGAAAAGATGCCTAGAGCCATCTTCACCCCAAACAAAACTCCTGTTTCGGACCCTGATACATGCACCATCAAACGGTATATGCATCAAAATTAAGCCCCCTTAGTGACTGCCAGAAAAAGGTTGGCGTCAGTAAGAGGTTAAGACCCCATGATTTCTAAAAGCACAGTGTGATCGAGATTTAAGAAGTTAAAGATTAAAACCCAGTGATTTGCAAAGTTCTCCCTTTGTAACTTAGGTTGGTTGCTTATTTTTTATGTATTGTAGTTAATAAATCCACCTTATACAAAACAAAGTCTTGTGACAATATACTTTTTAATGCTATGACTTGTGATCTTCAATTTTCAGGAACTTTTGAGTTAATGGTCATTAAAGGGGAGGGTTGCAGGAGGGGCCATGACTGAATGGGTCACTTCTTTTGTAATTAAAAGGTCACAGGATAGAGCTGCTCTTAGCAAGGGGGGGTCTAAACGCCTTCTCTGTGGAGTGCATTTGTGAAAATGTGGATAGAAGGTTGAACAGACAACTATAAACATTTACTTTATGTTCCCTGTACCTACTGACACAAATATAAAGTACAGGATATTGTCTAGGTCAGGAAATAATTTCTTACTTCTTACTTTATATAAAGTGGGGACATTTATTTCACCTTCATCTGTGTGCAAATGCCAATATTTTAGAATCTGTAATCATTATGCTATTAGTTATATAGCCAAATAGATTTGTTACCTGGAAAGTTAAAGGGTATGTTTGGAACATGTGCAGGGTTGGGCATAAGACCAACAACCAGTTTGCCACTTTAATGGTTTAGTAAGTATTCTAACGTGATAGAACGGATGAACAACTTAGAACAGTATACAGACAGTTCAACAACAAGGTCCCCGTCTTCAGCAGTCTGGCCTCTGCAAAGGGATTCTTCCTTTTTCTCACATGGAATGTAATAGTGGTGCCATCAAGTTGATTATTCTGTGGTAGGAGGGAACTATGGTTACTTGAGCCATTTCTCATCGGCAGAGCTCTCCAGTTCCCAAGAAGGCCTCCCTCATCCTTGCACCAATCAATGACCCCTCGCTGCTCCTGGCACTGTCTCTGCCATCAGTGCTACTAAAATCACACCCATGCCTCTGGCAAGGACCCAGTGCTCTTGCCTCCTGTCTGGGAATTCCAGCAGGGTCTACCTTAGGCCTAGCTCCCAGATCATGCAGCAAGTCATCCCTTTCTGCTGGCTGCAGCAATAGTCACGTGAGAACCATGCCAAACCAAGCTTTCCCAGGTTCCTGCACCAGCTTGACCACCAAGGCTTGGGGGACTGGAAGTGAGTATTCTACCTTACATGTTGCTAAATTTCTGTGACTGAAAATCAGAAATGTTTCTGCAGCATGTGCATGGATTTTTCCAAACCCCATTAAAAGTTTTCTGAAAAATTTCTGCAGCTAATAAAGCACATGTGAATTTACCCATGTATCATAAGCCATATGGATAGGAATCTTAGTTTTTGTCTCATTACTTACTATTTACCTTGAAACTTAAAGGGAGTCTATCATTTCCTCAGGCATATTCAACTGCAACTTCTGCATTACAGAGTATATTACAGTGATACACAACATACCTTTGTTAAGTACTATATGTCACTTTTATAGATTTGGAGATAACCAACTTTTAAGCCTTATGTAAATGTGGCAGTTGGTGCACTGGGGGTGGGCTTTCAGCTCCCTGCAGTATTGGTGTTGCCACTCGGACCACTACCATCTTCTGCCTGTGCCACCCTATGCAGTGAGATTTGATTCTCCTACTCAGAGGTGTAGCTAGGGGTTCAGCACAGGGTGGGCAAACATATCCAAGTGGGCCCCCAACGCAGTCATACTGATGTTATCACTATACAGTGACCATATAGTGGTAGATATTGGCTCTACACAGGGCTATGCAGACCATTTAGGTGTATATAGTGCAGTTACATTTAGTGACTTACAGGTAACGTCTCTGACTAATTGTTCACATTTCCCTTCTCTTCCCTCTGGACCACCATGACCACTTCTTCCAGCTAATGGGACGTCTACAGCCAATCCCTACACTCAGCAGTTCAGTAGTATACAGTGTTTGGCTGCCCATGGTCTTGTCTATATCACCACTGCAGCTGTTCTGTATACATACAAGGTGACAGCTGACCCAACGCAGGTAAAGAAGGAACTATTCATTATAACCCTCCACTGCTGTCTGCATTAAAAGTTCTGATCTGGGAAAACACCTTTAAATTAAGAGTGCCCATCAATTAATAATGTGCCCTGTGTTCCCCCTAATTAATAATACTCCTGCATATCCCCTTAAAGGGGTTGACCAGGATAAACCGTTTTTGGCAAGGAGGCCAGGGAAAGTGAAAAAAACATACTCAACTGTCTCCGGTGTCTCCCTTTACAGGGGTTGTCCAGGAATTTCAGAAGTCAGGGAGTAGGTCGGGGAAGGTGAAACATTTAAAAAAAAAAAAAAACCTGTTTCCAGTGCTACAGTCCAGGACACTCCATGCCTTTGTCGGCAGAAGTCTTGCGCCGCACGTGACTGCTGTGGCCAATCAGCGGCCACAGGAAAGGAACTGGTGACGTATGTGATTGACCTTTCCTGTGGCTGATTGGCCTCAGCAGTCATGTGCAGCGCAAGACTTCCACCTGGCAAAGACAAAACGTGCGTTGGACTGGACAATGGTGGCGGACATTGGAGTGCCGGAGACAGGTATCCTCCTCTCTGACATCTGAAATTCCTGGACAGCACCTTTAAATCAATAATGCTCACTTTAAATTAATATAGCCCAATACCCCATAGGTTAATACTACCTTACATAAATGCTGCTTCCCAATGCCCCCTTATATTAATAATACCCCCTAATGACCTATTTGTATTACCACTGTTTGCCCCAATGACCCCTTATATTAATAATAATTAATAATACCCTTCCCCCCAACTAAAAAATAAATAAATAAAAACTACTTTCCTGCCTTCAATCCTCTGAGGCACGGTCTTGCCATCGTCACTTCTTTCCTACCCGGTCCTGGTACAGTCAGCGTCCCGGCTCAGGAGGCGCAGACGTCATTGCACTCTGGGTCAGGACGTTGACGTCTTTAGCGGTTGGAAGGACACCTGGAGGCCGCAAGTTCCTACAGGCCTGAGGCCTCCAGGTTAACAGAATGGTATAGCAGGAAGTTGTTTTTCCTGCTCTACTACGTATTTCAACTGTATCAGTGTCCTGGAGACGCTGATACAGATGAAATATCTGTGTGTTTGCGGCGGCTCAAGAGTGTACCCCACAAGGTTAGTGGGCCTGGGGCCACAGCCCCCTCTGCCCCCACTAGCTACGACTCTGCTCCTACTGCTATGACATCACCAATCCTACTTGAGCAGTATGAACAGTGCTACCAGAGCTAAAGACCCACCCCCAGTGTACCAAGTGCCTCATTTGCATAAGACTTCAAATTGTTTTTCTCCAAATCTACTAAAGTGACATACATAACAAAGGTATAGTATTTATCACTGTAATGTGCTCTGTAACATGGTGGTGACGTTGAATATCCTTGGGAGAGGTGGTAGACTCCCTTTAATCCCTAAAGGGTTTTTCCAGGACTGTATTATTTACAATATAGACCAACACTACGTGAGATGTGGGGCTGACCTCCAGGATCTTCTCATCAGCATAATGAAGAGGCTGCGGTGCTCGCACTAGACCAGAATCTTGTTCATTGTTTGATTGTGTTGATGGATAATCTTTTATTTTATTAGACCATTAGTGTTACAGTTCCCAAGGATGGCTTTAACTTATATATTTCCCATTTTATACCAATTGGGCAATATGTGATTCCTCCAATGATGCATCCAAACAATACTGATAATCAGATATTCCATCAAGAAAATCAGTTGTTCAAAGAAAATTAGATGCTTGTTCGGGAATTGCTGGATGAGCAATTCCCCAGTAACTGCTGCTGGAGCCTGGGAGGAAGGGGAAGGACAGAGACAGTGAGTTCTAATGCTGAACCCACCCCCAGTCCTTGCTTATTTGCCTCAACTACCCTAGGCGGTAGAGGACAACTGGGCGACAGTCCCTTCCTATAATGCGAGTGAGAACACAGCATGCAGACAAGACAAGCAACAACAAACGGGTGATCAGGCTAGCCAAGGGGGTGGGAACCAGCTGAGCCGCAAAATACAGAATCAGAATCCAAGAGAGTAGTCACAAGAAAAAGCCAAGGTCAAAAATATAAATATAAACAGCAAACAGTATAGAGCCAGCACGAACAGAAAGGCAATAGCAAGCATTAGGGAGTGGGCTGGAAAAGTATATAAATGAATCCGCCCTAGACTTGATTGGCCAGGAGGAATGTCAATCAAAAGCTACTAGCTTAACTCCAAAGTGACCAAAGGAACTAGAGCGCTGGCTAGACTGACACACATCAACGAATCCTCATCTGTGCTACAACAACAGGTGCAAAGGATCAAAAATGAACATGCCTCCTGCGCCGAAGCGTGCGACTGGAGGATGGCGCAGAGGCCCGAACGGGTAAAGATGTTACAATGCTATTTCTTATAAATGTACCTCCAACACCCAACCAGCACATGCCCACCCCCTACTTTACTATTCAGCCCTCATCTCTACTCCGGGAGTAGTAGGCGCGAAGTGATGATGTTATTAGGTTTTTTATGTTTATTTGTTACCAGGAGGAGGACTTTAAACTGTGGAGGCATCTGGAAGGGGGATATTAAACTGGGGGTAGATGGAGGGGGACAATAAACTGTGGGGGTAGATGAATTGACTCAGATGCCCACACAGTATATGCTCCCCAGAGCCCCACACAGTATAATGCTGCAAAGTGGCCCAACACAATATAATATACTCTCCGGAACCCCCAAAGTATAATGTTCCACAGCGGCCCCGCACTGTTTTATATACTCTCCAGAGCCCCCACACAGTAAGATGCTCCATAGTTGCCCCACACAGTATAATATGCTTCTCAAAGGCCCTCTAGTATAATGCTCCACAGTTTTCCCACACAGTATAATGTTCCACAATGGTCCCACACAATATAATAAGCTCCACAGAGCCCACCACCCACCAAACAGTATAATTCTCTACAGTGGCCCAACACTGTATAATATGCTCCCCACAGTCCCCCCAGTATAATGCTTTACAGTGGCCCCATACAGTTTAATATACTCCCCAGAACCCCACAGTATAATGATCAACAGTGACCCCACACAGTATAATATACTCCCCAGAGCTCCTCCACATTATGAGGCTTCATAGTGGCCCTACACAGTACAATATAGTCTCCAGTGCCCCAACAGTATGATGCGCCATAGTGGCCCCACACAGTATGGCGCTCCATAGTGGCCCCCACAGCATAATGCTCCACATTGGCCCCACACAGTATAATATGCTACCCAGCATCCCCACACAGTATAATGCTCCACAGTGGCCCCACACAATATAATATGCTTCCCAGAGGCCCCCCAGTAAAATTCAAAGTGGCCCCACACAATATAATATGCTCCCCAGCAGACCCCTCACAGTATCATATGCTCCCCATAACCCCCAGTATAATCCACAAGGGCCCTGCACAATATATTCTCCCCAGAGGCCCCCCAGTATAATCCACAATGACCCCACAGAATATATGCTCCTCAGCAGCCCCACACAATATAATATGCTACCTAGAACCCCCCAGTTTAATCCACAGTGGACCCACACAATATAATATGTTCCTCAGAGCCTCCACACAGTATAATGCTCCACAATGGACCCACACAGTATAATATGCTCCCCATATTATAATAAGCGAAGACCCATCGAAGGTGAGGGAAAATAACAAACAGTTTTACTCACCTTGCCTCACCTCTCCTGAGCATCCTTGTGTGGTCCGGCTGTCTCTGGCTTCCTCTTCAGGTCTGCTCCTGGCGTCATATATCCTGGGGTAAATTCTGAGTCCCAGACACAGGCCTCTGTGCTGTCTCATTATATGGGGCACGCTGACGTTAGCGTTCAGCGGTGAGCCCCGAGACACATGATGTCAGCCACAGGCCAGAAATGCCCAGAAGATGATGCCAGGGATAGTATGTTTGATATTTTTACTTACCTCCTATGAGCAGGATTCTATTGGAACGGGGCCCAATGACACATGACATATGTCCCTGGGTCCCCTTTTCACTAGTGATATAGCCAGGCCCAGGCAGGGTCCTCCGTTGGGCCAGTCTGATGCTACCACGGAGTACCAAACAAATTCCGTTGTAAAGTAAATATGATTCCCTCACCAGTGGCAACCAAATACCACGTTGTACCACAAAATAATTGTCCAGCAACACCTAATACTGGCATCCATCAGAAAATATCTTCCCAGACATCCCAAATGCCATAGTGCAACAAAACACATCTTACCCTAGCAGCGCCAAACAAATACTACTGTGTAGCACAAAATACCTAAGCAGAAGTATCAAACACCACAGTTCAGTATCACTGGTAGCAGCATTGCCCCCAGCCTTGACCTTCCACTCAGCTGATTGCAGGTACAGTCTCCCTCTTTCCACCTCTAGTCTATTGGCTAGGGCATTCTCCCCCAAATAAAACTTTCCACACTCTCAGCAAATCTTTCCCTAGTTCCACATGCCCTACACAGTCAGAAGCATCCCCATAACAGGGAGAAGAGATAAGAAAAGAGTCTACAATAGCCATGTATGATGTCTCTGCTTTCAGATTACAACATTCAGTCTGCAGGCTCTGGCTAAACTGCTCCCGGTTGAATGACCTGTGGACTCATCTCAGGTCTTTCAGCACATGGCTATCTCTGGTGCTCTCATTGAAATTAATGTAGCGGTGCACCTGTTGCTAGGACCAATGCTAAATTCAGAACGGTAGTATTTAAGTAGTATTTAAGCCTATGTATGGGGTTGACTTGCTTTTGTGGAAAAACACTTTAAAGAGGACCTTTCATGTCCTCATCAATGTGTGGTTTTATATACTGCTAGAAAGCCGTAGGCTTTCCCGATATGTGCCTCAGTGCTGGAGATATCAATGGCGTTATTTTCGGCACCGATATCTCCCCACTGTCAGAAGGGCGGGTCTTATAGCCTAGCGTCATCACTGAGCTGTGAAGAACATCCCCCGACTGTATTCTTTCTTAGTCTTTTAATGTCAGAGGGGGCGTTCCTTACGGTTCAGCGTCATTGCTGGGCTGTAAGGCCCGCCCTTCTGACAGTGGGGAGATATCGATGCCAATATTAACGCACCGATATCTCCAGTATTGGGGCACATACCGGTAAAGCCAATGGTGCACTGAATTTAGTGCACTGTCGGCATTCTAGCAGTATATAAAACCACACATTAATGAGGACATGAAAGGTCCTCTTTAAGGCTAAGGCCCCTCACAGCGAATTGCTGCAAAAGATGCGGAAAAGATTGTGGTGGAATAGCAACGCGTTTTTTTCCACAGAGTTTTTCACAGAAAGTCCTCTGCAGACTTTCTGCCTCCATTACACCTATAAAGAAAACACCAGCGTTTTCATAGGTATAAATGACATGCTGCGAATTTCCGCTGCAGATTTTTTTCTACAATGTGTGGATGGGATTAGCCAGAATCCCATCAACTTTGTAGCCAAAACTAAGAATGGCTGAAAAAAAGGAATTAGAAATTTAAAGGAATCACTTACACTTCTACCTTCTGCTCAATCCACTCCTGGCTTTGGCTCAAAAAAACCACAGCAAAATCTGCAACAAAAAATACTGAGTTTTTGCAATGTGGGGCCTTAGCCTTAATTGGCAAATATGCATAGCAAATGTATATACTAATGCATATAATAATAATAACCCATGTCACAGTTGTGTTGTCAGGGCACCAAAATGGTGGCAAAGAAATCCCTCTTCCACTATTAAACTCTTTAGATGCTCTATGCACTATTGACTATGTTGTCTAAGGTGTTAAATGGATAGGGTCAGAGTTATTTTCGATCCTATCTGCTATAGAGGTATGTCAGCTGTTTTTTGCACCTGGCACCTGAAGGTGATGACATAAGCATAGCTCCCAAGGATGCTTTGGAGAAGCTGGAGGTTTGAGTTAAAAAATGACAAAAGAAGTTTTATGTGGATAAATGTAATATTATGCACTTAGGCAAATGAAACAAATTCTAAAATTATGTATTAAATACTATGGTTATGGTGCCCGTCTAAACAATAAAGGTGAAGGGGTACTCCAGCACTTTTATTGTGGTGATTGGCAGGGGTTCCTTAATTCATTATTGATATACCATCTCAAGGAAAGACCCAGTCAGCGGGAGGCATGTCCTGGATTCAACTCATCTGTTCCCCTCTTCATGCTCAGCCTCGGAAGCTGTAGGCACGACGTGATGACGTCACTCACATCGCGCTTGGAGCTCCCTGAACAGTCCAGGAGAAGAGACTGCAGGGGAGCGAGGAGAGGTGAGTATCAGTGATTTTATTATGTTAAACTTTGAGGGGGACATTAGACTGGGGAGAGATAAAGGGGGACATTAAAGTGGGGGCAGATGTAGGGGGGCAATTAAACTGGTGCAGATGAAGGGGGACATTAAGCTGGTGGCAGATAAAGGAGGACATTAAACTGGTGGAAGATGAAGGGGAACTTTAAACTGGTGGCAGATGTAGGGGCACAATTAAACTGGGGACAGATGAAGGGGGCAATTAAATCAGGGGCAGATGAAGGGGAGACATTAAATTGATGGCAGATGAAGGGGGCAATTAAACTGGGGACAGATGAAGGGGGACATTAAGCTAGTACAGATGAAGGGGAACATTAAATTGGTGGAAGATGAAGAGGGACATTAAGCTGGTGGCAAATGGAGAGGGACATTAAGCTGGTGGTAGATGAAGGGGGACATTAAACGGGGGACAGGTGGAGGGGGCATTAAACTTATGGCAGATGAAGGGGACATTAAACTGGGGGCAGTTGAAGGGGGCAATTAAACTGGGGGTAGATGAAGGGTGCATTAAGCTGGTAGCAGATGAAGGGGGACATTAAATTGGTGGCAAATGAAGGGGACATTAACGTGGGCACAGATGGAGGGAGCATTAAACTGGGCGGGCAGATGAAGGGTGACGTTAAACTGGGGGCAACTGGAGGAGGACTTTAAACTGTGGGGGTAGCTAGAGGGCGACATGTCTGCCTCTAGTTGCCTCCAGATTAATGTCCCGCTCCAGCTACCCCCACGGTTTACTGTCCCCCTCTAGTAGCTCCCAGTTTAAACTGGAGCACGAGGAGAGGGACTTCATACTGGGCAATTGGAGGGGAACATTATAATGTGGGGGCATATAATGTTAGGGTAACTGTAAGTGCATTATACTGTGTGGGGGAGAATAGAAAAATAGAAAATGGGTGAGAATGGGCGGAGTCAACATAGAAGTGGGTGGAGTTAAATTTGTCACGGCGCGCATAGTGCACCACACATTTTGTCCCTCTTTCTGTCCTGAAAGTTGGGAGGTATGAATAATTGTTGCACATTCTGTTCCAAAACAATCAATCTCTATTAACAATGTATTCAGCATTTTATAAGTTTTTGATCAATTGTTCATGTGTATCTGGCATGTACGGGATCTTAAAATGATCCTGTGTTGATAAACAAAATATTGGATCTGTTGTCATTCTGATTAGGACTTGTTAGGCTTTTCACTATGACTTGTTATGAGTGCTATTTGTAGATGTTGTATGTGCAATATGCTGTCATCTTCACTGTGATGTGGCTGTGAATTATGTCTACGGATATGTCTTCTTACATTCAATATCATTGATGATTTGGCTGCTTTTATCTTTGCCTAAATTCTGACCCCTGAAAATAGCACTAATGAACTACTCGATTGTTTATTTGGATTCAGATATGTTCACATAATGTTTATTTTGCAGAATACCAGCGAATAAAACCTCTTCCCCAGGGGCATAAATACCGGGGTAGCAGCAGGAGTGGCTGCCACGGGGCCTGGGACATTAGGGGGCCCGGCGGGCCCCTGATGTTTTTTTTTTTTTTAATAGGCCGTGTATCCCCAGCAGATAACGGGCCCTATTTACTTACCGATCCCTGCTCCTGCTCACGGCTGCCTGCGCTTCCTATTCTGTGGAAGCAGAGGTGGCTGTGAGCAGGAGCGGGGATCGGCAAGTAAGGTCACGGGCCAGCGAACCCCACAAACACTGCTATCATCATACTCTGGGGTCTTTTTAGACCCCAGAGTATAATGATCGGAGCCCAGGGGAGGTGAGGGAACATAAAAAACACTGTTATTTACCTCTCCTGTGCTCCGGAAGGCTTTGGGCCTCATTATGCGTCGTGACGCCGGCCATGATCTCTGGTCCAACATTGAAGAAGCGGGGCCAGGGACAGGTAAGTAACACAGTTTTTTATGTTTGTATCCTCCCCTGGGACGCTGATCATTATACTCTGGGGTCTGAAAAGACCCCAGAGTATAATAATTGTTCATGGGTGGTCCACAATGGGCATAATATTGTGTTCAGGGTCCGCTATGGGGCATAATACTGTGCAGGGGCCACTATGGGGCATAATACTGTGTGCAGGGGCCACTATGTGGCACAATACTGTGTGCAGGGGCCACTATGAGGCATAATACTGTGTGCAGGGGCCACTATGGGACATAATACTGTGTGCAGGGGCCACTATGGGACATAATACTGTGTGCAGGGGCCACTATGGGACATAATTCTGTGTGCAGGGGCCACTATGACACATAATAGTGTGTGCAGGAATGAGGGGAATGCGGTTTGTCCGGGGGGAGCGGTTCCCGGGGGGGAGGGGCGGTTGTTGGGGTGGGGCCTGATGTCATATGTTCGCCTTGGGGCCCAGCCATTCCTAGTTATGCCACTGCTCTCCCCACCTACCATTTGCCATTTATAATTCTGATGTATGCCCATGTGGCAGAGAGACCTTACTGTTACTCTACCTTACTATTTGCACTTGTGTTTTTTTGTGTCAAACTGCAATCTTGCTGCTGAGGCAATCAAATGTATTCCATATGAAAATGAGCTATTTTGTGTATCCAGGGAGTGGCCACATGATCTTCCAAAGCATATGTTTACTTATGTCCAGTGTTGCCACCTGAACAGAAATATTGACATGTCCCATCGGAAGCGATGGGCAGCTACCATAATATGCAGTGCATTGGCAGATTTGGCCACATTCTGGGTTCTTAGCTACATCCCTGTTTCTATGTGATATTAGTTTTTCACCCTACTTAAGATAAAGCCGCACATTGCATGTTCGCAGTGGGATGTCCATAGCAAACATCCCACTGCAGATCTACCCCGGCAACAAAAACAGACAAAATTGGCTGGTTTGTGCAGTGGGTTTCATGGGTTTCCAATGTAGCTCGCCCAGGTTTCAACTTTTGCATTGTAAGACACTTTGCAATGCAGATTTTTTTTTCTGCAGTGTGGATGGGTCTTGTTTAAACTCACAGTATGTGGCCCTCGCCTTACATGCTTTTCTCATCTCTGCAAATCTCAAAACTGGAATCAGTGATGTACAGCCTATTAAAGAATGCAAAGAGCTGGAGTTGGTGGAGGTGGTGAAAGCGCTTGTGTATAGTGGGGGGGGGGGGTTCTGGGTTTCTCTGTACACTGTGTAGTAGCCATGCCAGAGTTCTGCAGCTCTGCTTCCATTCAAGTTTCCTGCTTTTGGCATCATACACTGTATATAGAACCACCAGTGGGGGCTGCTAACATCAGCTAATGTGAGTGCTAGGTATCAAACAAGCACTGATCTGATATTGATGACCTATCCTAAGCACCCCTTTACAAAGTCACAGTGCTTTAGCCCCCCTTCCTGCTCAGTGCTGTACCATTATGTCACATTGAGCGTAAACTTAACACTCAGCGCAGAGGTGTAGCTAGTGGGGGGGGGGGGGGGGGGGCAGAAGGGGCGGCTGCCCCGGGCCCAATAAATCTTTGGGGGCCCACCCCGGGGCCGCCATTAATACATCCTTTATTTCTAACTACATCGGTGTCTGCAGACACCGATCTAGTTACAAAGCTTCCTAGTGCTTAACTGTCTTGTAAACCGCAAGCCAATACAGGCCTGCGGTTTACAAGACGCCGATACCACAGACGGATGTCTGCTTCTCAGCACGGGCGGCGCGATGACGTCACAACATCGCGCCGCCCGCGCTCAGACACAGACGTCCTGTGCGTGGACAGGGAGGAAGCGGCGGCGGCTCCATTCATCAGCATCGCAGGTGAGTATGACTTTTTTTGTGGGTATATTAATAGTATAAGGGGTGGTTAGGAGTGGGAAATATAACTATAAGGGAGGATTCATTAGGGGGCATTATGACGATGGGGAGTCATTTATATAAGGGTTATTACGGGGTATTATGAATACAAGGGGGGGAGGTTATTTATATAAGGGGCCATTAGGGGGCATCATTTATATTAGGAGGCATTATGAACATAAGGGGGTGGTCATTGATATATAAGGTGAAGTGAGGTGAGGTGAAGTATTTATGTCAGAGGGAATCAGGGGCATAATATGAGGGTCAATTAATTTAATGAAAGTGGCACTTGGGCTTTATTAGGACTAAGACCCCACGTACTGGGCTACAGCAAAAAAAGCGCTGCAGTAAAAACCATGGCGGTAACATTGTGGTTTTTCCCGCAGTGCTTTTCACAGAAGGTCTGCAGAGGTTTCCTCTGTGGACTTTCTGTTTTCAATACACCTATATGGAAACCGCGGTGTTTCCATAGGTATAATTGACATGCTGCAATTTCCAAAACTGCAACGGTTTTGGAAATCGCAGTGCGTCTGCTGCACATATTTTTCCGCTATGTGTGGATGGGATTTGCTAGAATGCCACGGTTTTTTTCTGTGGGTTTTCGCCACATGGGGCCCCCATCCCGAATTTGCAGTAAAATATGCGCAGCGGAAATGCTGCGATTTCCAAAACAGTCGCAGTTTCGGAAATCGCAGCATGTCGATTATAACTACGGATACGCCAGCGGTTTTCCTATAGATATAATTGAAGCAGAAAGTCCGCAGAGGAAACCTCTGTGAACTTTCTGTGCAAAATGCTGCAGGAAAAACCGCGATGCGTCTCTGCCGCAGTTGTTCCCGCAGCTGTTTTTTGCTGCGGGATGCTACATGGGGCCGTAGGCTGTGTTCACACAGCAGAAAATTTTCTACCCCGGGAGTTTTCGCCGCGGTCAACCGCGACGGGATTCCGATGCCGTGCATCAGCATTCCGTCGTGGCTAACCACTCCTGATTAAGCCCAGATGAATGGGCCTAATCAGGAGCGCGGCTCGAGCCGCGGGCGGAATCCGCGGGAAGATAGGTCATGTTGCTTTTTTTTTCCACTAGCGGAAAAAAAACGCTACTGACTCCCATTGGAATGAATGGGAGGAGTTTTTTCAGGCGGATTTTGAGGTGGATTCCACGTCAAAATCTGCTGCCAAAAACTCTGTGTGAACACAGCCTAAGCCTTAAGGAGTTTTCCAGCTAATTTTTATTGATGGTCTATCCTCAGAATAAATCATCAATAAGAGATCAGTGATTCTGCACTGATCAGCTGTATGAAGAGGCTATGGCATCTGTTTATATCACACGCTGTCTTTTTATAGTGACCGTGTGATGTCATTCCAGCCTTGTCACATAGACGTGTATAGGACAAGGCTGTAGTTACATTACAGTACATGGCCGCTATGAAAAGAATGACACTATGTAAAGAGAGAAGGTACCATGGGTCATTCAAACAGCTGATCCTGGGGGTTCCGGGTATTGGAACCCCAATAATTTTTTTTCTCTTGTTTATTTTCCCTTTTCAATTAGGAAACACCTGGGGCATTATTAATAAGGGGCACTATTTAAATGGGGTGCATAGGGAAGTTATTAATTTAAAGATGCACTTGAGGGTATTATTCATTATGGGGGGTTATATTATATATTATATAATATTATATATTTTATAATTGGGGGTAGCAACAGGATGGGGGCTTTATGCAGGTGAGGACAATGTGGGTCACCTCACTTCCCCCCAAAAATAGCAATAAAAAGTGATTAAAAAGTCATGCATACCAAAAATTGGTACCAATAAAAATTATAACTTACCCCGCAAATAAAGAGCACTTACATACACACGTGGATAAAATTGTTGGTACCTCTCGTTTAATGAAAGAAAAACCCACAGTGGTCACAGAAATAACTTGAATCTGACAAAAGTAATAAAATATAAAAATTCTATGAAAATGAACAAATGAAAGTCAGACATTGCTTTTCAACCATGCTTCAACAGAATTTAAAAAAAAATAAAACTCATGAAACAGGCCTGGACAGAAATGATGGTTCCCTTAACTTAATATTTTGTTGCACAACCTTTTGAGGCAATCACTGCAATCAAACCATTCCTTTAACTGTCAATGAGACTTCTGCACCTCTCAACAGGTATTTTGGCCCACTCCTCATGAGCAAACTGCTCCAGTTGTCTCGGGTTTGAAGGGTGCTTTTTCCAGAAGGCATGTTTCAGCTCCTTCCAAAGATGCTCAATAGGATTTAGGTCAGGGCTCATAGAAGGCCACTTCAGAATAGTCCAATGTTTTCCTCTTAGCCATTTTTGGGTGTTTTTAGCTGTGTGTTTTGGGTCATTATCCTGTTGCAAGACTCATGACCTGCGACTGAGACCAAGCTTTCTGACACTGGGCAGCACATTTCTCTCTAGAATCCCTTGATAGTCTTGAGATTTCATTGTACCCTGGACAGATTCAAGACACTCTGTGCCAGATGCAGCAAAGCAGCCCCAGAACATGACAGATCCTCCTCCATGTTTCACAGTAGGAACAGTGTTCTTTTCAAGATATGCTTCATTTTTCTGTCTGTGAACATAGAGCTGATGTGCCTTGCCAAAAATTTAGATTTTAGTCTCATCTGTCCATAGGACATTCTCCCAGAAGCTTTGTGGCTTGTCAACATGTAGTTTGGCAAATTCCAGTCTGACTTTTTTATGATTTGTTTTCAACAATGGTGTCCTCCTTGGTCGTCTCCCATGAAGTCCACTTTGGCTCAAACAACAACGGATGGTGCAATCTGACACTGATGTTCCTTGAGCTTGAAGTTCACCTTTAATCTCTTTACAAGTTTTTCTGGACTCTTTTGTTACCATTCATATTATCCTTCTCTTTAATTTGTCATCAATTTTCCTCCTGCGGCCAATGTCCAGCGAGGTTGGCTACAGTCCCATGGATCTTAAATTTCTGAATAATATGTGCAACTGTAGTCACAGGAACATCAAGCTGCTTGGAGATGGTCTTATAACCTTTACCTTTAACATGCTTGTCTATAATTTTCTTTCTAAGCTCCTGAGACAACTCTTTTCTTCGCTTCCTCTGGTCCATGTTGAGTGTGGTACTCACCATGTCACCAAACAGCACAGTGAGTATCTGTAGCCCTGTATACAGGCCCACTGACTGATTACAAGATTGTAGATACCTTTGATGCTAATTAGTGGACACACCTTGATTTAACATGTCCCTTTGGTGACATTATTTTCAGGGGTACCATCATTTCTGTCCAGGCCTGTTTTATGAGTTTTCTTTTTAAAAAAATTCTGTTGAAGCATGGTTGAAAAGCAATGTCTGACTTTCATTTGTTCATATTCACAGAATTTTTATATATTATTACTTTTGTCAGATTGAAGTTATTTCTGTGACCATTGTGGGTTTTTCTTTAATTAAACGAGGGGTACCAACAATTTTGTCCACGTGTGTATCTCTGTCAACAAAGCAGTAAAAAATTAATAGGCATCAGAATATGGTGACCCTCAGGAAAGTCGTTAATTTTCGAAAAAATTACATTTTATTAGTAAAGGCCGTAAAACATAATAAAAACAATATAAATATGGTATCACCATAATCATACAAAGTTGCCAACATTATTAATGAACACTGTAGGAACACAATGCAAAAAGTAATGATAAGATTGTGGACCCCCCAAAAACATTAATCAAAGCTAATCAAAACATTATATGTACCCCAAAATAACGCCAAATAAAAGTACAACTCATAAGGCAAAGAGTAAGCCCTCACATAACTACTTCCAGAGAAAAATAAAAAAGTTATGAATTTTGGAAGGTTGGGAAGGAAAATATGAAAAAAGTCATCGAGCATTAATGTCCAAACTACTCTGTGTCCTTAAAGGGTTAATTAATCAAACCTCAGATATCAGTCCTCTATTGTGATGAGATTCTGACATCTCCATTGTATAGTCAGTAATTACAGAACCTTGAAACTGATGATATATGTTGGCTAAAAGAAAAGTACTAGCAAAACTGTAAGAAAAAGTTCCATAATTTTATCCTTTACTGCAATTGCTTAGTTGTTCTGCAATTCTGTAGATTTCCTATTCCATTTGAGATTCTAGAAAGCGTTATATTCTGTTTTAATGAGCTAACACATTAACTGGTTCATCACGCGGAAGGCTAACACATCAAACGTGTTCTAACTTGTCTATCCCGTACGGTTCATGCATTGCAGTCCACATCAAGAAAATACACAGAATTTCCCAAAAATAATAATAAAAAAATATTTGTGTAAGATATACAATTTGTTAATGTACTCATTGGCTCTTAGATGTGATCATAGTTACAATGGAAATATGTTATCTACACAATTATTTTTCTTTGCTTTCAAAAGTGCATATTTTAAGACAGACACAAATACAAGGAACAAAAATATTCTAAATTCCTTTATCTTTCCTTGGCCTTTGACTTGTGCTTTTACGTTGGCTTTGAAACTTCACTCAACTTCAGTAGAGGGAGGGCCCATGTATGCATGACCATATCTCCATTAAAATCAGTGGGATTCTTTGATTTGCTTTTTGGAAATGCACAAGCCCTAAAGTAATTTCTGTCTATCCCTGTATATGTGCAGATTTTTCATCGGTTCATTGTAACTATCAGCACTGAAAATGAAAAATGTCTAGAGAGACTTGTGATTTTATGTATTCTTGGTATTATTTCAGGAAAACATAACACAAATCTTGAAGACCTAGCAGGCACCAGACTATAATATATTTTCTGGGAATGAAATATGTTGTATTTCAATAATGTTGAGTGATCAGATTCTGATGAATCTGTGCCTCCCTTTATTGTGTGTTACCTTTGTGACCGTGCAATGTATGTGTATATATATTTATAATAGCAACAATTGAAGTGATATATTAATTAAAGTAATGCATCAGTATCTTTCCCCAGTGTAGCTTGCACTAGATGCATTAAGAAGGCACATTCCCTGTTCATGAATCTGGCCCAGGATGAAGGGTCTGTTGAAAACTTTTTATCGCGGTACTTTTATCATATACATTTCTGATGTATATGTTCTTAATTTGTATGCATACAGTTACTTATTTTGCCCATTGAAAAATTCTATGTTGAAAAGTGCAGTTCACTATGAACACAGGTGTATCTAGGTGTACTTTTGTAGATAGAAGGTCTGAACGTAATTTAAAACAAGATTGCCCATGGCATTGACTCTAAACTTTAAGGCTAAGGCCCCACGTAGCAAGCCGCAGCCACAAAGCGTTGCCGAAAAGACCGTGGTGGAAACGCATTGTGTTTTTTTCCACAGCACTTTTCACAGAAAGTCCGCTGAGTTTTTCTCTGCGGATTTTCTGTCCCTATTATACCTATATGAAAACACCAGCGTTTCGGTAGGTATAATTGACAAGTTGCGATTTACAATAACGCAACGCTTTTTGGAAATCGCAGCATTTCCACTGCGGATATTTTTCTGGAATGTGTGGATGGGATTAGCCAGAATCCCATCCACTTTGCACTTTCCGTACAGTGGGTATGGAAAGTATTCAGACCCCTTTAAATTTTGCACTCTTTGTTTCATTGCAGCCATTTGCTAAAAGCAAAAAAGTTCATTTTATTTCTCATTAATGTACACTTATTAAAAAAGAAAAACTGAAATATCACATAGTCACAGGGCCGGCGATGGGGGGAGCAAACTGGGCAAATGTCCAGGGCCCCCGTATCCTAAGGGGCCCCGGGATCTGCAGCACCAGGCGTTTGGTCTGGTGACCCGGATCGGGGCAGCCTTAATAACAAGTGTATCGGTGTGCTAGCCGATACAGTAGTGCAGGGGTAGGCAACCTTTTTTGTTCGGCGTGCCGATTTTAATAAAAAAATCAAAGATGAGGTACTCGGAGTGCCGGTCAATAATTGTAAGTCTGTCGACCCCTAAACTAAAGTCATATACCACAAACCATAATACAGAAGTGCTGCCACAAGATGCTTTAGGACACATGCGTTTACTGCCATTTCCTGGGACGCTCCTGTACTTTCCGATTAGAAGCAATGAAAGTACATGTACAGCAGCCAATTAGTGGTAAATGTATGTGTCCAGGAGCACCGTATGACAGCAGTCTTATGGTGAAAAAACACTATATATCTGGATGCAGCTATATTCTTAGGCCACTGGAACTTTTAGCTTGATGTAAATCGGCGTTCACATGGTGCGGCCCCTGTACACTGTATTATGCCCCATAGCAGCCCCTGCACACCCTTTTATGTCCCATAGCGGCCCCTGCATATAGTATTATGTCCCATAGCGGCCCCTGCACACAGTATTATGTCCCATAGCGGTTACTGCACACGGTATTATGTCCCATAGCGGCCCCTGCACACGGTATTATGTCCCATAGCAACCCCTGCACACCGTATTATGTCCCATAGCAGCCCCTGCACACCGTATTATGTCCCATAGCAGCCCCTGCACACCCTTTTATGTCCCATAGCGGCCCCTGCACACCCTTTTATGTCCCATAGCGGCCCCTGCACACAGTATTATGTCCCATAGCGGCCCCTGCACACATTATTATGTCCCGTAGCGGCCCCTGCACACGGTATTATGTCCTATAGCAACCCCTGCACACCGTATTATGTCCCATAGTGGCCCCTGCACACCCTTTTATGTCCCATAGCGGCCCCTGCACACGGTATTATGTCCCATAGCGACCCCTGCACACAGTATTATGTCCCATAGTGGCCCCTGCACACGGTATTATGTCCTATAGCAACCCCTGCACACTGTATTATGTCCCATAGCGGCCCCTGCACACCGTATTATGTCCCATAGTGGCCCCTGCACACCCTTCTATGTCCCATAGCGGCCCCTGCACACGGTATTATGTCCTATAGCAACCCCTGCACACCGTATTATGTCCCATAGCGGCCCCTGCACACCGTATTATGTCTCATAGCAGCCCCTGCACACTCTTTTATGTCCCATAGCGGCCCCTGCACACCCTTTTATGTCCCATAGCGGCCCCTGCACACGGTATTATGTCCCATAGCTGCCCCTGCACACAGTATTATGTCCCATAGCGGCCCCTGCACACGGTATTATGTCCCATAGTGGCCCCTGCACACGGTATTATGTCCTATAGCAACCCCTGCACACCGTATTATGTCCCATAGTGGCCCCTGCACACCGTTTTATGTCTCATAGCGGCCCCTGCACACGGTATAACATTCTAACTTTTATAATTTTCACCACTCACTAGCTATAATTATACTGTGGGGTCACTTCAGACCCCAGAGTATAATAAGTGGAGGGCCAAGAGAGGTGACAAACATAAAAAAACAACGTACTTACCTTTTCCTGCTCCGTAGCCACTCTGTGTTTTCTTCGGGCGCTTCTGACTGACGTCAGGGACCGCTGATTGGTTCTCAGGGGTCATTATGCGTAATGACGTCGGACGTGACCCCAGAGGTCCTGTCAGCGGTCTCTTACGTCAGACAGAAGCACCCGAATTGCGGACAGCAGCTGCGGAGCAGGAAAAGGTAAGTATAGCATGTTGGAAGGCGGAAGGGAAGAATCCATTGGTTAGGGATAGGTTGAAGAGAAAAGTTAGGGCAGGAGTAATGTCTTTGGAGAGTTTTGGGGTGGGGTGTGGCTGGGTTGGGTCACACCTAAACTAAAAAAACCCCCCCGGGCCCCACCCCCCCCGCCCCCCCCCCCCCCCCCCCCCCGCGGGCCGGGGGCGCAAAAAAAGGGGGGGGGGGGGGGGGGGCGTGGCTAGCCGGAGAAGCAACAGGACGTACATTTTCCAGCTCCTATTAGTCACATTTGCGATCCACCACATATCACCCTAATCCTGCACATTCTGGATCCTTTACTCACCCAAGGGCTTTCCCCTAAGCCCTAGTAAGCTGATCTTGGGTGTTAAAGCTGCTTTTCTGGCCTTTCTGCAGTGGCTCAGAGTCGGGGCCTACCTGCGCCTTCCTCCAGACCCGCCATTTTCTCCGCACCCCGGCCGTCAGGACGAGCATCTCCTGCACCGCGGACCTCCGCATCCTCCTCTGCCTCCGCTGACGTTGCTTTCTGCGGGACCAGGGAGTGACAGAGGCGGCAGCCCTGCGCGGTGCTGGTTGCCGCGCGCGGGGCGACAAAGCGGCGGCTGTTGAGGGCAGCGGTTACTGCACTAAGGCCTACAGCGGGGGACAGCACAGCGCTCCCAACCAGAAGAGGGGGCCTATATTCCTGAGCAACGCTGCACATCCCAGATCCTGGACGCAGACCTCGGACACAAGGTACACTGCAGGCAGCGCGGGCAGGGGGAGTGCTGGGATCCCTTACATACATCAGGGAGACTCAAAACGAGGCCCAATTAGCGGCAAAGCAGTGCCTGCACTGTGACCCTATCCTGGGTATCTCCACTCATACAAAATATAGGCCTTACCTGACCTATCGCTTTGGCCCCAGGGCAGCCAGAGCCGGGCCCTGTACAGACGTAGTCTATCCCTCCAACCTATGAATAATCAGGCCCTGAGCGGACCCTCACCTGTACTCCTGCCCTACTAGTCTTGTGCAGGCCTGCATCTCCACCTCAGCTCAGCAACCCCTAATTGGCCTCCACACATACAGCTCTAGCTGAAACTCCACTGAGCTGCAGCTCAATTTTTCCCCACAGAATTCTCGTAGGTACCTCTCCCCTTGGGTGATGGCGACTTAGTTCTGGGGATCCAGTGCACCCTAAGCGACTCTTAGCGACAAACAGCCTGTCTGAAAATATCTGCCCTTTAAACGCTGAATTGCGGGAGACGAATATCTGGCAACATGGTGAAGGGTAGGAAATCCGTCAAGAAACCTGATAATAACCTGACTAACTACTTTGAGTGGGACCGTGGCGTGGAGGGAGAACCGGGACCTACACTTGACGACCATACAGAGCGCACACTCTCAACGCCTACGACTGCCATAATCACAGCGACATTTGTAGAGGGGGAAGGCCTTAACCACACCAAAGCTCTAATGGATCCTCTTCTACCTCCAACCCCTGACGATATCCGATCAGCAGCACCACAAATCCATTATACATCCACTCAATCCAGCAAGGAGCAGACCTCCCCCTTACGACACTCACCATCTCCGAGTACCAGTCCGCTCAAACAAAAACCTCGTCTGGAACTCCCTGGAGACCTAACCTACTCCGAAGACCAACCCTCCTCCGAGACCTTTCCATCCACTCAAATGACTGGCCTAGACGGCTTCCCGACCACTAGTGGTCCCGCCTCTGAACATACTCTGAGAGATATGCTTCTGGCCCTCCGCAGTTCCCTTCAGGCGGATTTTTCACAATTGCTTCAGCCTCTTCAGTCCTCAGTCAATGCACTAGATGGACGAGTAACACATATTGAAACCAAAATGGGCGATTTCGCTGCATCGCACAACAAAATCATCGATGCACACAATGACCTTGAAGACGAGGTTGAGAATCTCAAAGCCAAAGTGGCTGACATGGAGGACCGGTCTCGCAGGAACAACATCAAATTCAGAGGTATTTCAGAACAAGTCCAAACAGCTGATCTGCTTCCATACCTACAGGATTATGTCCGATTTCTACTACCTGACTCTACTAATACGGATATCATCATTGACAGAGCACATAGGCTTCCTCGCCCCAGACATCTGGGAGACGAGATCCCGAGAGACGTCTTGGCGAGATTCCACTTCTTCCATATAAAAGAAAGATTACTAGAAGCTGCTCGTAAGCAGAAATCTTGGCCTCCCAAATTCAAAGAGGTGCAGTTATACACGGACCTCTCAGCTATGACCCTTCGCCTCCGCAGAGACTTACTCCCGGTCACAACAACGCTTCGCAAAAACAAGATCCAATATAGATGGGGGTTTCCTGTGAAATTGATTGTCGCTAAAGACGGGACCACCTTCACCATCCATAACTTGAATCAAGGCAAAGCGTTATTATCGACTTGGAGAATGCCAATCTCTCTTCCTCAAGAGGCGGCAGGTCCCTCTCCTCCCTCAGCTACAGGGCGTAGATCTCCCACAAACCGCAAATGATATTCTAGGATGGCTATCCCTATCCACTCAGGTGCACAACCCCCTTTGCTCTAGTGGCTTAACCGGCAAGCCTATAACCAATACCCCCACATATACAGTAAAGCTGTATTCGTCTTTGAACTGTTTGTTCATCTGTTTTGTCTATTGATCTTCTTACTTGCAAAACTGCCTACTCGTCTTCTGCAGATTCAACATCCCCACGACGTCCATACTCTTAAGTGACACTATGGTGATCAAGTTGGCCTCTCTCAACGTCCGTGGCCTAAACAGTCCACAGAAGCGAACGTATATTTGGAAGGAGGCTCTCTCACTCTCCGCGGATGTTTTCTGCGCACAAGAAACCCACCTTCTACAGAAAGACGCCTTCAGGGTAAAACACCCATCCTTCCCTATAATCTGCCACGCACACCACCGATCTAAAAAACGGGGAGTCCTTGTCGCTTTTAGAGACTCAGTGGCATTTTCCTTAACGGCACAAAAAGCGGACCCCCAAGGCAGATTCCTCATAATTGTTTGCCTCCTCAATAACATCCCCTATACAATAGTCAACATATACGCTCCACAGCGAAAGACCCTGGCATTTTTACACAAAGTCCGAAGACACATTCAAGAAATCCAACAGGGTGCGTTAATAATTTGTGGAGACTTCAATAACATAGTGGATCCCTCTCTGGATTCTACCAACGCCAACAGAGACAACACTTCCTGCCTGCTCCAATTTCCGAACACTGAAAATCTTTATGATATCTGGCGCGCACATCATGCGGGCGAAAGGGACTATACCTATTTCTCAGCAGTACACGGTTCTTACTCTCGCATTGATATGTTCATGGTAGACCTTCATACCCTGATGAGCTCCAAAACATCCACGATTGAATCTATCACATGGTCAGACCACGCAGCCATCACTCTCACCATAGAAGAAAAGATTCCACCTTCTGCTGCTAGACTCTGGAGAAACAATACATACCTAATGAGTCACCTTACTTATCGCCCGATAATAGAAAAAGACCTCCAGGATTTTTTCCAGACCAACTCCATATCTACAGAGGATCCCTACACTCTCTGGAACGCTCACAAAGCGTACATTCGTGGCACACTTATAAAAATCGCACATAGAAACAAGAAAGAACGCCAGAAAGCGATTACGGTAGCAATGTCAACACTTCGCACTTTAGAAGCCGCGAACAAAACCAATCCGAACCCGAATACTTCTGAACAGCTCACCCAGGCTAGACAGCAACTGCGTCTCCTTCTTTTACAAGATTACGAAAAGGCGTTAAAACGATCTAAAGCGCGATTTTACTCCCAAAGCAACAAAGCCGGCAGACTACTGGCTAGACAACTTCGGGCAAGGGTAGTTAAATCGCGGATTCCATACATCAAGCACCCTGTCACTAAAGTACATTTAACAGACCCAAGAGACATCGCCAACTCTTTTAAGGACTACTACGCACAGTTGTATAATCTACAGGAACACACCCCTCTTCCACCTGACCATTCCACCTTGGTATCCGGCTTCTTAAACAACTTAAAGTTATCAGGCCTGACAGATGAACATCTCTTGGCCCTAAACACCCCTATTACTCTTCCAGAAGTCCTACAAACCATAAAGTCCTTACCTAAGGGTAAGTCACCAGGTCCAGATGGTTTCTCCAACGAATATTTAATCTATTTCCAGCAAATTCTTGCTCCATCTCTCCTGAATTTCTTCAACCATGCCATGTCGGGTGCACCGCTTCCGCGCGAATCGTTGACGGCATTAATTGTCACCCTTCCTAAACCCGGTAAATCAGCAGATGTCCCACAAAATTTCAGGCCAATCTCGCTGCTAAATTCGGACCTCAAGCTTTATGCGAAGATCCTAGCAGCACGGCTAGCTCCCATTCTTCCAGACTTAATTGGCACAGACCAAGTGGGCTTCGTTAAAGGCCGCCAAGCCTCAGACAACACCAGACGTGTCCTACATTTGGTAGATCACCTGGAACGCAACAAGACCCCATCCCTAATGGTCGCCTTAGATGCTGAGAAGGCGTTTGACCGGATCAACTGGGCATTCGCTTTCTCCGTCCTACAGAAACTGCGATTCTCTGGCCCTATCCTCACTGCTATCTCAAACCTATACTCATCCCCATCGGCCAGAGTGTTTACTAACAGCACACTGTCGGACAGCTTTGATATCAAGAATGGAACGAGGCAGGGGTGCCCTCTCTCTCCATTGATCTTTATTCTCACCATTGAACCATTAGCACAAGCCCTGAGACAAAACGACAGAGTCCAGGGAGTGCACATAGAGGGTTCCTCTCATCTCATCTCCCTCTACGCTGATGATATCATATTGTCCTTAACCTACCCAGAAACATCTCTACCAGCTGCTGTCGAAACTCTCAGAGATTATGGGGCTCTCTCTTTTTATAAACTCAACGAAGCCAAAACACAAATTCTCCCCCTGAACGTTCCCATGCCTCTTTTGGAACATCTCAAAGAGAGGTTTCCCTACGACTGGAAATCGACAGATCTGGACTACTTGGGAATAAGGATCACTCCCTACATCGCACAGGTGGCCAAAGCAAACTATATGCCTCGGCTGACGGATCTGGAGAGAGAGTGTCGATCCTATTCAGGACTCACCCTGTCATGGCTAGGTAGGGTATCTGCCTTTCAAATGATGCTGCTCCCAAAACTGTTATACTTATTTAGAACTATACCTGTAGCACCCCCCCTTACGTTCCTCCAGAAAATTAACGCTATGCTCAACAAACTTATCTGGAACTCCAAAAGCCGAGACTCCCATCTTCTATCCTGCACAGAAAACGGGGAGTGGGAGGCTTGGGAATACCAAACATATATGATTACTACATGGCCTCACATCTTTCTACTCTAAAGGACTGGTGGCATAACAACGCCCATAAATCCTGGATCACCATTGAGTCTCGTATGATACCACATCACAGTCTCAAATCTTGGCTCTTATACTCCCTCTGGACGGATGTGGTACCCTCTCTCACGTCTCCAATTCTACAACATCTCATAGACAGCTGGCGACATATCCATCACTCTACAGGCAAGACGCAGATACTACACATCAAGCAGGCCCCAATTGAATTCTTAGAACTAACAATCCTGGATCTCAACTTATCCATCTGGAAATCATCAGGTATCACCTCTATTTCAATGATGTGGAGTGAGGACTCATTGATACCATTCCCATCGCTACAATCCACCTTCTCCCTACCCTCCACTTGCCTCTTTACATATCTGAGAATCAAGCACTTTCTCACCTCCAACTGCAATAAACAAGTAATATACAATAAATCTCTGTTGGACCTCCTCAAAATTCCAAATCCGGCTACAAAAATTCTCAGCTCCATCTACAATACTATAGGATCTAAAGATCATCTGGTCAAATCTACCCCACTACTTAGTTGGGAAATGCATCTTCAGCAGAAATACTCGGTTATACAATGGCAGAAAGCCATGACCTTCACGAAAAAGACCTTCCGGTGCACGACCCACTATGAAACAACTGTCAAAATTCTCCTCCACTGGTACTATACTCCAGAGCGACTTCACCGAATTTATCCGCAGACCTCAAACTCCTGCTGGAGGGGATGTGGCGAGAAAGGAACACTACTGCATTTACTGTGGACGTGCCCCCGAGTGGTGCTGTACTGGCAAGACGTCTTCCGATGGATTTCTTCACTAGTGGGATTCTTCATACCTCCCTCACCAGCTTTAGCACTACTATTTCTGCAAATCGACTCTTTCCCAGCAACACATAGAGTGTTGATTGGCCACGCCTTGTTATCAGCGTCATTGGCTCTGCTACGCAACTGGAAGTCAGCCACTATTCCGACTAGAGGAGAGCTAGTGAACATGGTGGAGCAGACCTACCAATATGAGAAGATTCTCTCTCATGGAGTTCTTGGGGATAACCACTTCCAAAAGAACTGGTTTCCATGGACACTGAAGGCTCATACACATCTGCCGTAACCCGGCTGTGCCGCACTTGGAAGATCAAAACTTAATAATTATTGTCACCTTTTGTTGCTTTATACTTGTACGCACTTGTTTCTTTAACTCTAGAGACTCTCGAACTCTTAGATAACTATATGTTTATTTGACTTCTAGCTACTTCTAGCGCTTACATGATAATACTTTTTTTGAATGTTGTTGTTTGACCTGTTAAAAAATCTCAATAAAACTGATTGAGCGGGGCCCCCGCCCCCCCCCCCCCCCCCCCCCCCCCCCCCCCCCCCCCCCCCCCCCCCCCCCAAAGTAAAATTACTGGAACAACACGCCCACCCCGAACTCTCCCCCTCTCTCCCCCCTTATATTTTCTTTGGGAGACTCCGGGGGGGCCCCCCCCCCCCCCCCCCCCAAAAAACCCCCCCCCAAAGAGGCAAAAACCCCCCCCTCCCAAAAGGCCAGGGCCCCCTTTTTCTCCCCCCCCCCTCTCTTCCCGCCCCCCCCCCCCCCCCCTTGAAACCCCCCCCCCCCCCCCCTCCTTCTTTTGTGTGGCCCCCGCCCCCCCCCCCCCCCCCTCCTCTTTTTCTCTTTTTTTCCCCCCCCCCCCCGCCCAAACAAAAAAAAAGAATCTTTTTTTTTTTTTTTTTTTTGTTTGAGAAGAAAAAAAAAAATATCTCTCTGGACCAGACATTACCTCTCTGTTGTCCAGAGTCCCAGAATGCCTAGCAGCCGTAGCCTCCTTTCTCTCCTCCCGCTTTCTCAAACTCAACATGGGGAAAACAGAGTTCATAATCTTCACCCCTCAACGCACGACCCCCCTACCTGACCCATCTATCAAAATTAATGGAACCACTCTCACCCCAGTCCCACAAGCCTGCTGCCTTGGGATAACCTTAGACTCTGACCTATCCTTCAAGCCGCATATTCAAACCATCAACACCTCCTGCCGCCTCCAACTCAAGAACATCCATCAAATCTGCTCCTTCCTCACCCCTGAAACTACAAAGATGCTAGTCCACTCCCTTATAATCTTCCACCTAGACTACTGTAACACCCTTCTCCATGGCCTTCTCCCAGCTAACACCCTCGCCCCCCTCCAGTCCACCTTAAATTGTGCTGCTCGCCTAATACACCTCTCTCCCCCGTTCTTCATCGGCCGCCCCCCTCTGCCAATCCCTTCACTGGCTACCCGTTGCCCAGCAAATAGAATTCAAATTACTAATGCTGGCATACAAAGCCATCCACAACCTGTCCCCTCCATATATCTCCGACCTAATCTCCCGCTACCTGCCCGCACGTAACCTCCGATCCTCCAAAGACCTCCTACTCCGCTGTGCTCTTATCCGCTCCTCACACAAACGTCTCCAAGACTTCTCCCGTGCATCCCCCATACTCTGGAACTCATTACCAAGACACATAAGACTTTCCCCCACAATCACAAGCTTCAAGAAGGCCCTGAAGACTCACCTATTCAGGAAGGCCTATAACCTCCAATAATGCTACTGTCACCACACCACCACCTGTACAGCCTCTACCCTCACCTTCTGTCTCTATCCCTTTTCCCTCATAGACTGTAAGCCCTTGCGGGCAGGGCTCTCTATCCCACTGTGCCAGTTTGTCTCTGTTAGCATTTTCTGTTTTGTATATCTGGTGTACCGTATGTAAATCCGCAAATGTAATAAATAAACAACAATAATAATAATAATAATAGTTTGCCAAAAAACACATGAAGGACTCCCAGACTATGAGAAATAAGATTCTCTGGTCTGATGAACTTTTTGGCATTAATTCTAAGCGGTATGTGTGGAGAAAACCAAGCACTGCTCATCACCTGCCCAATACAATCCCAATAGTGAAACATGGTAGTGGCAGCATCATGCTATGGGGGTGTTTTTCAGATGCAGGGACAGAACAACTGGTTGCAATTGAAGCAAATATGAATGCAGCCAAGTACAGAGATATTCTGGAAGAAAACCTCTTCCAGAGTGCTCTGGACCTCAGACTGGGCCGAAGGTTCACCTTCCAACAAGACAATGACCCTAAGCACACAGCTAAAATAACAAAGGAGTGGCTTCGGAACAACTCTGTGACCATTCTTGACTGGCCCAGCCAGAGCCCTGACCTCAACCAAATTGAGCATCTCTGAAGAAACCTGAAAATGGCTGTCCACCAATGTTCACCATCCAACCTGACGGAACTGGAGAGGATCTGCAAGGAAGAATGGCATTGGATCCCCAAATCCAGATGTGAAAAACTTGTTGCATCATTCCCAAGAAGACTCATGGCTGTACTAGTTCAAAAGGAAGGGGCTTCTACTCGATACTGAGCAAAGGGTCTGAATACTTATGACCATGTGATATTTCAGTTTTTCTGTTTTAATAAATTTGCAAAAATATCTACATTTCTGTCTTTTTTTCTGTCAAGATGGGGTGCTGAGTGTACATTAATGAGAAATAAAATGAACTTTTTTGCTTTTAGCAAATGGCTGCAATTAAACAAAGAGTGAAAAATTTAAAGGGTTCTGAATACTTTCCGTACCCACTGTAAGTATCCCATCCACTTTGCAGCCAAATCATTTTCACAACGTGGGGCCCTGGCTTAAAGGGTTTTTTTGGGGAAATTTAAAGTTTCTCAGTGAATTTACTGCATTGAATAAGCCTACTGATTAAAAATGTTGGACTGGTCCACCAGAGTACCAGAGGATCCTCTGACGGGTCCAGGCTCTAACACAAAAATGTTCCAGCAGAAAACACCCTAATTTGAAGAGTACTGTGGTCTGCTTCCTAGGGGATGTTGGAGGGTGGACCCAAGGAACCTTAGTTCCCACACTGCTTACTAATGAAAACTGGACCAACTTGTCTCCTACAAATGATGTTGACAAGTTGCAGATTGTTAATAAAATACAATATTTAGGGATTATTTTTTTCTAAAGTTCTAAATGGCTTTACTGCACTGAATATATCACTATTAACATACTTAAAGAGTTAAAGGGTTTATTTGAGCCCCAAATCAGATTTTCATACTGATGACCTATCCACAGTGTGATTTGTTGGGGTCTTGTGAATGGTGCCTCCTTGCTGATATATTGGTATTTTTGTCAACATGAAAATCGTATCTTTGCAGCAATGAGAGCATTGCCCTTGCTCCAAAGAAGCAAGTGGAAACACCCTCGTTGCTTCAAAGAGCTCCTTTTTCATATCGATATAAAGCGATATCTTGGCAACAGAGGAACTGAGTCACAAGGATAAAACACCATTAGATTCAGGCGATCCTAACCTATCTATCTGCGGGGTTGAGTTGTTATGCTGGGTTCTGGGCACAGACTCCCTTTTAAATATAGTAAACTAACTCTTTTACAAGGGGGATTTGTACTCCCTAACTTTTAATTACACTATATTGCAAATCAGTTGCAACATATGATCGAAAGGAATTCTTCAGTAGCTAACAACAGTATTTTATATATTGCAAGTATGGAGCCTTGGAATAATGTTGTTCAGCTACTTGAACCCTCATTACGCTGTCTTACCTGCTAACACTTCAACTCTTGGTCATGTCACCAACCCCGCTGTACTATATGTACAAACAGTACAAGTAGAGGGGAGTAAGTCACATAATGGAGAGTTGGAGTGGCAGTAGGAGAGGCAAAGGAACAATTCCAACTTTGCCGGAATCAGTGGAGCAGCACCTATTAAATTCATTTAATGAAAGAAAACCCACAATGGTCACAGAAATAACTTGAATCTGACAAAAGTAATAATATATAAAAATTCTATGAAAATGAACAAATGAAAGTCAGACATTGCTTTTCAACCATGCTTCAACAGAATTAAAAAAAAAAGAAAACTCATGAAACAGGCCTGGACAGAAATGATGGTACCCTTAACTTAATATTTTGTTGCACAACCTTTTGAGGCAATCACTGCAATCAAACGATTCCTGTAACTATCAATGAGACTTCTGCACCTCTCAACAGGTATTTTGGCCCACTCCTCATGAGCAAACTGCTCCAGTTGTCTCGGGTTTGAAGGGTGCCTTTTCCAGATGGCATGTTTCAGCTCCTTCCAAAGATGCTCAATAGGATTTAGGTCAGGGCTCATAGAAGGCCACTTCAGAATAGTCCAATGTTTTCCTCTTAGCCATTCTTGGGTGTTTTTAGCTGTGTGTTTTGGGTCATTATCCTGTTGTAAGACCCATGACCTGCGACTGAGACCAAGCTTTCTGATACTGGGTAGCACATTTCTCTCTAGAATCCCTTGATAGTCTTGAGATTTCATTGTACCCTGCACAGATTCAAGACACCCTGTGCCAGATGCAGCAAAGCAGCCCCAGAACATAACAGAGCCTCCTCCATGTTTCACAGTAGGGACAGTGTTTTTTTCAAGATATGCTTCATTTTTCCGTCTGTGAACATAGAGCTGATGTGCCTTGTCAAAAATTTCGATTTTTGTCTCATATGTCTATTGGACATTCTCCCAGAAACTTTGTGGCTTGTCAACATGTAGCTTGACAAATTCCAGTCTGGCTTTTTTAAGTTATTTCTGTGACCATTGTGGGTTTTTCTTTCATTAAACGAGGGGTACCAACAATTTTGTCCATGTGTGTATGTAAAGAACTGGACTTCTTGGAGATGGTGAAAGGTCCTCTTTAATAAAGATATACTTTTAGAGGTCATTACTCTCTTATTCCTCCTGGAAATGTATGAATAAACTTGATGTTATCATTAGGATATGTCCCTACACAATTGGACGCGGTAGTGTCATTGTATGTAAGGACGCACCCTCTAGATAAGGAAAGTAGTAACATCCAGTGATATATTTGTTCATACATTTTTGTGTGGAATGAAATGCTGTGATCCTAAGTTCTAAAGCACGGTAGAAGGAGCTTTGAGACACAGACCAAATTCTCTTTTTTGCATAAATAAGACCACAATTATTAAGGGTAACACATATAACATAAATAACACACATATAACATTAATAAATAGTTATTGGCATCAAAAGCAGATCAAATAAACAATAAAAAAATAACCATCAATGAAATTGAAGAAGCAAATTACCCCAGCATGAACCAATCAGATAGACCGAATCCACCCAGCATTAGCCCCCTCCTTCTGCGGCAGCAGAATTCTTGAACTTGAGAGGGAGGGATAAAGGTCTTCAATCTTCAGCACAAAGTGCTTGACAACGGCAGAGACCACCTTCATATAAAGACCCATTTTCCTGCTGCCCAATCAGCTGTTGCCAGGGGAGATGTGCCCAGAGATAGAAAGAAAGCTCTAGAACCAGCTCATGCCCATGCACAACTGACCATGTGGGAATCCAACAGCTGGTAAGTGCCACTAACCAAACAAAACAAGGAGGGGGGGGGGACAGAAAAACCACAAAAATAAAACCATAAATACCAAATATATTTATCATCCCTAAAAAGGAGTAAGGAGGGCTGTGCCACTATGTATTACCCAAGCTAGATGCTCTGTAGGAACCTTTCCATTTCATGGGGAACATACTAGTTACTAATAACAGACATGGAAAACTGACAGGAATCTCTCACATTGAGGAGAGCACCAGTGAAGGTGTGTAGAGTTTGAATTGCCTTTTGCCCTCTACTTAGCATCTACATATCACAAGGCATTATGGGAAAGGAGCTGGGAGCTCATATGCCCTCTGTTAATGTGAGAGATTCTTGTCCATAAGCCACTCATTGCCTCTCACAAAGCCAGCCAGTTCACTTTGCTCTGTACTGATGAGGGACAAAAATCCCGAAACAGCGCTGTATGAAGATAAGTGAAATTGGCTTGGCTAAAATCCCATTTGCTGTCTCAAGACTCGGTGAATCAAAAGCAAATTGAGGATCTGTTACATCCAACAGAGGGCGTATGAGCTCCCAGCTCCTTTCCCATAATGCCTTGTGATATGGAAAACTGACAGGTCATCTTTAGTCTATTATATTAAGCATACAGCCAATTTTGACCAGCAGACCTTTGTTAGGCTCCTACCTGGTATGTAAACCCATTACTGTAGTATCCACCAATGGAAAGACAAAGGGTGTATACTTCCTTTGTTTACACCCTTAGGTAATAAGATGGTGCCTTCTAAGTGATTAAAGGGACAATAGTTGAATGCTATTGGCTGTCATTTAAAGTCATAGCCCACAGTTGATAGCAGAGATGCTGAGCCCTCACCACCACTGCATGGATAGCATGATATGAGAAGCATTTTCCCCTTATGCTGCACAAGCACATTGCAGGAAAGGTGTTATTTATATATAAAGACATTTACTCAGAAGGGAATAGGACATATTTGCTATTGTAGCAGAATAAAACCTTACAATTATTTATTGATGTATTTTTTGTGGATTCCCCTCCCCAATAACTGTTAAATACAAACCAAATTGCTTATCTTTAGTTTTACCACTTACATGCAGCAATTCTCAGTCAGATTATAACAATACTTTATATGTGTAAGCAGAGAATGGAAGCTCTACCACTTTTCTGTAAGGCAGGGTTCATATCACTTGCGTCTGGCCAACAGTCTTATGGCTGAGCCAGACATAACTCATTACAATTTGGCTATGCAATGCTCTATCTGGCATTCCATAGCCTCCATTGGAGAATGAAAATGGACCTGTAAACAAGTTGGATTGAAAAATGCTACAGTCAGCATATTTTTTTTATCTGATGCAGCCACACTGGTGGGACCACCAAACATATTTGAACAAATCCTAGAAGTACTACAACTTCTACTACTACTATTTATTACTAGCCCTAAGTAATCATTGGACACACTTACAGTATATGGAAAAAAGTATTGGAAAATACCACTTATGAATTCAAGTGTTTTGTTCAATCCCATTGCCACAAGTTACAAAGTGGGGTCACCAACTGCTTAGGTACATAATGTATAAATGGTGCCAACACTCTGCTAACTGCAGCACCAAACCTCTAGCGTTAACATCAGCACAAATGCTGTGCACCAGGAGCTTCCTGGTATAAGTTTCTATGGCGATCAACTGCATGCAAGCATTACATCACCAAATTGCCAAGAGTTGGATGGCGTGGTGTAAAGCTCTTCACCAACAAATTCTGGAGCATTGGGAAACATGTTCTGTGGAGTGATCACTCTTCTTTATTTGGCAGTCTAATGGATATATCTGGGTTGGTGAACGATACCAGGGGAATCTTAACTGCCTGACTGCATTGTGTCAACTGTAAAGTTCACGGAGGAGGGATAATGCTATAGGATTGCTTTCCAGGGGTTAGCCTACGCTCTAGGTTCCAGTGAAGGGAAATCTTAAAGCTTGAGTATACCAAGAGATTTTGGATGGTTGTATCCTTCCAACTTTATGGGAATAGGCTTTGTTCCACTGTACTAACTAACGCAGCATTTACATGTTACAATTGTCAGATGATGATATATATGTATGAACAAGCAATTTTAACCAACAATAACTTATAGTTTTACTGTTGATGATTTTGTGTTTTTAAACTACACTGAAGCGTATGGACCATAACCATAATAGATACCTGTAAGCAAACCTTTATTGAATCATATACTTGCTTGTTACATGCAGTTTCTTTCATGAACTCCATGTTTGTTTGTTCGCTTACTGTTTTCCATTTAGTTGTCGATATGTATCTAGCCTTATAGTCTGTTAACTGTAGCTGTGGTATATTACATTCACCTTTATGTGTTTGTCCCCTTAATGTTATCTGCACCTGTCTGCATCTTTCACTCATTGCTATGCAATCTGGTTCTTCAGGTACCTGCCTCCTGCTGCCTTGTCATCTGCACCTGCCTGCCCGTCACCCTCTCATTATGTACCTCTCTGTTACTGTTGTGTCTACAATTGTCACTGTTCTTGTCTACGCATGAACTATTCCTTATGGTTTTGCATGTTTCCTGTGCTATAACTAATTTATTTAACCAGTTTCTTCTGTCGCAGTCCTGTAAATAAAGTTTATGCTATTATTATATTTGTTTTTATTCTAAGCTTTATATTTCTACTATTTTATAGGAGTTCTAGAAATCATGTATGAAGAGAAATAGGTGCGCTGTTTGACTGTCATAGGACAGTGTCTCTCCTTCCTAGCCACATCTGGGTGCAGTGCCCATGGGGATCCCCTGGCTCACATGGAGCTGGCTCCTAACAGATGGGCGCTTGGATCAGCTTTCCAAATCCTGAATTATTTATTAGGAACAAAATAGTTGAGTCTCTGAACAGGTCCCTCCTTCCTCTACTCTTTGTCTCTATAAAGTGCCATTGAGTGGCAGAGTTTCTAATTACAGGTCAGACAGGACAGGCCCTCCTTCCCGTCACAGTGAGTTATTTATACACCTGAATTACAGTGACGTAGCTTCTGTTGGAAGAAGCAGATTTATTTCACCTTTTAGAAAAGGCTGTATTCACTCAAACCTCATGACCCAGTTTAGATTCAGAGAGAGCCAGACCTATGGGGAGGAGCAATACTGTGGGGGGAAAGGACAGAAACTGAGGGGGAGGATTGTTCGGGTAGAACTCTACTGTACTTCATATCAAAGTAGTATTAGATAATTATTGATCCATTTACCAAAACTTTTTTGCTTGACAATCTATAGTTAATAACGCTCTCTCTCTCTTTCTCTCTGTATATATGTCCATGTGTGTTTGTTTGGTGTATATATATATATATATATATATATATATATATATATATCTTTATTTATATATACAGATGTAGCAGTGTTTAACTTAACTTTCTGCAGCGTGACAACTTTCTTCTCCATGATATCTTATCACAGAAGACAACAAAAGCCATTGAAACCCATTGAAAGAGTTGAGTTAACACCCTATGCCACAATGTTGTTAATGCATTAGGTTTCAAAATAAGCTTTGCTCCATCTGTATATAAAACTAACTCTTAAACAGTGAACCTAGTGATAGATACTGTATGTTTATACAGTATTTATCACTATATTCACAGTTTTAAAGTTAGTTTTATATACATCATGCCATGTTGAATTGTCATGGCAAGTATGGCTCACATTAGTAGCATCAGTAAATAAATGGAAGACATTACATCTTTAAAATGACAACCATAGACTTCTCTGCCTGGTTAAGACATGGGATGTAAGTGCTCAAGACTTATTGGCTCTGGAGGTTGGTTGGGTGAAAGATTTGGACAAACTGGGTTATAAGAGTTCCCTGAAAGTGGCCTCTGCAGTTTGTACCAAGTGAGTGATAGATGGGAGGCGCTGGGCTATGCCTGTGGGTCTCTTTCCCAGCTCCTGTTTGCTCTCCGCTCCCATTGATCAGGCATGTGGAAACATTCCGCCTCCTGTACTCCCATTGTCAGAATCATGTTGCCAAGCTGCAGCTGCCCTCAATAACTTCACCACAACCCCCACCTTTTGGGCACCAACCTGTGCCATTTACCCACTGTCCAGTTGCAGACATGCTAGAGTCTTTAGAAGGCAGACCATAAGTACATTAGCTCATAACAACATATTGCCTGCTGAAGACTGATACCTCATAATGAAAAATGAATTATGTTTTCTGAAAAAATACATTCAAGTCGAACAGGGCAGTTATTGTGCCAACAGCGCTGATGTGGATCTTTCTTTTAGAGTTCCTAATGAGATGTAATGTGACGTGCTAAGATTGGGGTCTTTGTGGGGAGGCTTTCTGGGGGGCTCCAGCATGTTCCCTGAGCTTGAAGGACACTGGAAGTGCTGAGCTCAGCTGATTAGCATAACAATCCCTGCAGATCCTCTTCATCCTGCACTAACGCTGGGCTTTTCAATCCAATTTCCAGCCTCCTTCTTTAGCTGATTACATCAACTGGGAGGAGGGGACTGACCTTAAATCGATGCAGCATCTCCACAAACAGAGTATATAGGTCACCGTGAGATGGATGGAAACAGCTTGTAACAGAGGGGACCAAGAACAGCACATAGTGATACAGAGATACAGTGTGTGGGGGGAGAGGGGGAGGGCAATGGGAGGGAAGGAGGAAGTGGGAGAACATCACTGCTTGACCAGGTGATCTTGCAGGTAGAAATTCCTTAGTCCTTGAGCCACAGCCATTCTGTAGTGTAGTTCATATGAAGATCTCGCATTGTGTGGAGAAATCCAAATTCCTAATCGTTGAAAATAATCATAGGCCGTAGCTATATATAAATACAAAAGCCTGCTGCCCTACATAAGGCCACATAAAAATGAATATTCTAAGAGTGTAAGTTTTGTTGGCTCATGAGAAAATCCTAAATCCTGATACTTTAGACCCAGCTCCCCCACCTGTGAGTCAATGAATTCTTATGAATGCGCCTCTGCTTCCCACATGAGCTCACAAAGCCCTCCCTGCTCTTGTTGTCTGGAATAAAAGCTTCTATTGAGGCCCTCCCTGTAATCTCGGCAGGTCCCTCTTACCCTCTGGAATTCTTATGCGAGGCACGAGTTAATTTCAGTTTGCTAAGCTGAGAGGGAACTGGAAAGGGACCTGTTAGCAGGACACATAGGAAAGAGTGCATCTGTCCAGCCATAACGTTCCAAGACATAGACAGTTGTGGGTAGTAGGAGGATGAAGCTCCTTAAGAGGGCAGGTGACATACTGTAGACTCTGTATGACCCTTTAAGTACTAAATGCAATGTGCGAAAGGAAAAATTCTGTACTAAAAAACCTGTATGATCTTTTTATGAAACTATTCAACTTGGGTTTCTTGTAGTCGTGACCACATACTTTATTGTTACTTCGATATTCCACCGTTTACATAGTATACAAATTGTATGAATGTTGTATACATTTATGTACAGAATTTTAAATGCGCTTTATTGTGTAACAAATATGGGCAAGGTTATCAAACCAGTAAGAAGAAACTTGAAGTCATCTAGGCCTCAAGGGCCATACATGACAGCAGTATGCCGCCTTATCATATATTTCTGCTTTTGTTTCAGCAAGTTGTAGCATGAGACTAGGCAAAAATGTTCAAAGAATCAAAGAGTAGGAAGTGCTATTCAGATGGTTATTTCAGGTTTTATTTCACCCTTAGAGATTCATTACTTTTTACCTGCTGAAATAATCTGCAATATACTTTAATGGCTTAGCAATGCTTGTTCAGATGAGGCAAACACTTATATTGGCATGACTGTGAGGTACCTAAAGCCAATAAATGGAAGCAGACAGAAAAGCTTTTCTATAGTTTAATTTGGAGGAAATAGTATTCTAGGTGATAACACACAATAATATTTTAGAAACACTCTTAAGTCTGAATTGCTATAGCAGTAAGAGTATTATGTGTCACATTATTTCATGGCCATTTTGTAATTATTATCTATCTATCTATCTATCTATCTATCTATCTATCTATCTCTATCTATCTATCTATCTATCTATCTATCTATCTATCTATCTATCTATCTCTAGCCATACACAGAAAATTAGCACTCAATCCAGCCAGCGTTTTTCACTATATGGATTCTTAGCATACATTTAGCAATATCTGCAATGATGCGGATAATTTTCCCTAAGGAAAATTGTGCAGACAATCACAAGTATCTTTCTATTCTGAAAGATAAAACTATAAGTAGCATCATATCTTTATGTTATATACCATATCTTGTGTTACATTGTGTGCAAATATCACATTGTAATGAGCAGAATTTAAAAAATGTGGCAAACACAGTGTTATTTTTGGGGAAAGCTGTCACAGTTTTGTCCCATATATGAAGCAAATGCCTCCACATCTTTGCATTAGTGCACCACTAACTTTAACTTTGGTCCATGAGGTGACATCTCTGGAATACAGCTTTATGTAATGTAAATTTTTAGGAAATGGCAAACAAGACAGTTGACTATATTTTTTCCAATGAGCCCTTGAGGTGAACTAAAACCCACTTGGTATTAATTAGTTGTGATAGTTGATATTATTTGGGAATTGAATTGTAGTATTGCTTGTAAACTTGTATTGCCTGTTAGTACAATATAGATTCTCAAAGAGAGACATTAAATTGGATACTGCATATTTCTTGGGCACTATATTTCAGTATAATATAGGATAAAATGAAAAAAAAAAACTCTTTAATGCAGGGGCCCCATGTGGGGTAAATGCTACGATTTACAAAAACCGTGGCGTTTTACAGTCTCTGCAAAGTAGGTGCGTTTTTGGAATTCACAGCATGTCAATTATACCTACCGAAACACCGGTATAATTGAAACAGAAAGTCTGCAGAGGAAAACTCTGCCGTCTTTCAGTGAAAAGCACTACGGAAAAAAACGTTATGTGTGGCCTTAGCCTAAAAATGTAAAGTAGGGGCACTCCTTTCTTGTTGCTCTGTTTTCTATTAAACCAACCAACCCTGGCTCTGTGGTCATGTATGTTTGTTTACACCTGCTTGTCACACCTGTAGAATAACTATAATTCCATCAATTCCTGTTTTTCTATGTAAATAGGTAGATGATTCTTTTCTTGTTGTATCATTTTGCCTGATCAGATTCCAGGAACCAGTTACACCTTTAGGCTAAGGTCCCACATTGCAGAAATGCAGCAATTTTTTTGCTGCAGATTTTGCTGTGTTTTTATGAGCCAAAGACAAGAGGGGATCAAACAGAAGGGAAACCTCTAAGTGTTTCTGTTATATTTTCCATTTCTTTTCAAGGTACTCCTGACTTTGGCTCAAAACACCGCAGCAAAATCTGCAACAATAAAACGCTACTTTTTTGCAACTTAGGGCCTTAGCCTTACTCTGTTTTGCCTTTCTGTACACTAAGCCCATTGGTAGAATTATATTTATGGATGTACAGTGTATTCGGGGACATACACCAACACAAACAGACACAAATTGGAATGATGGATGTACTCCTTAGGGATTAGAGTTGAAGGTAGCAAAGATGAGTCAGTTGCAGAGATGGATGTAGGTAATATATGTATTTCTGGTGGGGGATGGTGTGTAAAGAAGACTGTTTTCACTTTTAGTCACAAAGCAGTAGTGACTTGAGTACCCCTCTTAAAATCCAACAGAATTTTTACTGTTATGTGTAGTTTCCATCAGGATTCAAGTTTATTTGGAAATCCCTAGAGGTTTGCTATGTTCTGATGCACATAAAAAGGTGTATGGAAAACTACAGCTTCCATCACTACTGTTGTAAGTAGTCATTCCCTTGAGGGGCTTAGCCTGGTGATGGAATAAGGGATATGGCTTAACATTCTATTGAAAGCTATGTGTTATTACAAAACTCAGCTCACCTTCATTTCTCAGTAGTAATAGCAGCATCGTGCACAAACACAAGGGATGTCAGCTTCTGGATGTTGGCATTTTGGTTCTGACTGTTTTATCAGCGCCTCCAAAACTTTTCAGACATACTATGCATACATCCCGTGACCCCGCTGTGGCTGTACACAAACAGTGCTTTCCCCAGATCCACTCCCAGGACAGAATAAATGTGACAAGCTCCAAGCTCATCTTCCAGTGATTTGTACAGACTCAAAAAACCCCATTACTTATTGCTACAGAAGTATAAAAATTCCCACATAGCTGAAATGTTATAAGGCTGCTTTAATATACATCTTTATTCTGTGTTATTTATATTGCATCAATACACAAACAGTATTTATTCACGTCAGTCCCTGTCACCACTGGGGCCCACATTCTACTCATACATGCTAAGGCCAAACATTCAACAACTACTCTATTTTTTCACTTTGCAATCTGCATCAGTAAAGAGGATGGATAGGTACTGTAGTACATTAAAGCTTACGTAATCTACAGATATTTAAAGGGGTGTCCAGTTTTAGACAAATATTGAGAGATAAATGTTATTATTTCTATAATGAAAAGTTATACTATTTTCCTATATACTATTTTTATATCAATTGCTCACATTTTTCTAGGTATCTGCTTGCTGTTATTCATTCTGCTTACTTGAAGTGGATAAAAATCAGTCCATGGTCATGTGATATACAGTCCATGGTCATGTGATGTACACAGGTGCACAGCTCGTTACAGTGACAGCACAGTAATCACCTGCATCTACCTTGTAACAAGCTGTGCACCTGCGTGTCCATCATATGACCATGTACTGTATATCACATGACCATGGACTGATTTTTATCCACTGTAAGTAAGCAGAATGAACGACAGGAAGCAGAGATCTAGAAAACCATGAACAATTGATATAGAAAGTATATTGGAAAATGATATAACTTTTCCTTATACAAATAATAACATTTGTCTTTCAGTATTTATCTGAAACTGGACAACCCTTTTAAGGTGTATGTTTTACATCTGTGGCTCATCTTTCTCAAAATCTGTATGTATGATGATGTATGATGGATACCACTGCTACACAGTGCACCCCATTGGCTTATTATAGGGTCAATTGGGCTCGGCCTTGATTGCTTTAATGGAAAGAATAGTGTTGAGTACAGTGCTATTGTGTCAAATTTCATAGAACAAAGCTTGTGAATATGACATTGTCTGTGACCACCAGTGAAAATCTGACAAACCAACTGCCTAAGTTCTATCTATCTATTTTTTTATCTATCTGATTGATCTGTATGTTGTATATGATGTGGGCTCCAATGAATTGCTTGATCATTTGAAGATGCTGGCAGAGGACCCTTTTTTTCTTGCTGAGTATACATCCATGTTGGGAGACTGGGTTTCTGCCTTGAAATTTTGTGAAGGGCTCCCTTTCAGGGGGCATAACAAGTAATTATGGGTCCCCATAGCAAAACTTGCATTGAGGCCCCACTCTTCCATTACCACCTTAGGCAGTAAGTTCAGAACTTTAAACGTGCACAGTTGCTCTGGTCTCCTTTACACATAGCGATAACACACACAGTGATGTCACAGTACAGGGGTGATGCACACCGTGATGTCACAGTACAGGGGTAAGGCATTATGATATCATAGCACAGGGATAATACACACAAAAAGAGCACTATGTATACTGTGACATCACAGTATATGAAGAAAGTAATTATAATGATGTCACATTCATACATTATGATACCCCAGTGAAGTAATGAAGGCATATTCAGTTTTCTGTATTCCCTACCATCATCAATAGTTATTGCTAATTGTCATAGTGGAAATGGGCCCTATCTATCTATCTATCTATCTATCTATCATTTATCTATTAGCTATTAACCAACTGCCAAATTAATATCTATCGTCTGTCTATCTTTCTATCATGTATTAATCTATCTATCTATCTATCTATCTATCTATCTATCTATCTATCTATCTATTTTTTGGTTAGGGGGTGAACCTATTGCGTCTGCCGCCCATACAATACACAGCAGGACTAATGACATTGTGTGTACAGTAAATGAGCAAAATAACAGAATTTTCCCCTAGTATTTATTGCCATTGTTAGGGTGGGTTCACACTTGTGCTGGCAATCCGTCCGCCGCGAATCCGACTTAAATATCGGAAAACTGGTTAGGGACTTAATAGGGAAAGGTTTGCGACGCTTTGCTTAAAAACCCATTCATTGGACACAAAGTCCTGCATGTCCGACTTTGTTTCCAACAAAAAAAACGGCTTTGCAGCACAGAGGGTGTAAGCGTATACCCGCGCATTGCTTTAAAAACCCATTCAAATGAATAGGTTTTTAAGCAAAGCGTCACAAACCTTTCCCTATCCAGTGCCTATCCAGTTTTCCGACATTTAGGTCGGATTCGCGGCAGACAGAGTGCCACCGCAAGTGTGAAACCACCCTTACAAGTGTTATTTGAAAACTTTAGAAAAGTCTCCATTCTGGGGCATAACAGGCTTTTATTTTGCTAAACAGGGAAAGAGTCTTCCTGGTAAAACTGTCCGCATCCTAGTGACATATCACAATGTGAAAATGTGCAGCTCAGTTAGTTGTCCTAATAAGGCCTAGGCAATATGGATGATTTTTTTCATATAACAATGATGTATAGGATTTCTTTTTAATAGGGGTCATGTCTGATCATTATATAAACTAAAAATGCTTCCTCGAAGGATTATCTTCATGATATGGTAAAGGTAAAAAATAATTGCCATATTGATTGCTAAGTGATTGAGCTGCTCTTAGCCACTGAAAACATATTTCTACCACAGAAATGTAGCAAATCACGTAAGTGCAAACTAAACAATTGACTGCCGGCAATTTTTTTTTTTTATAATCTTTGATGTGGTTTTGTTCTACTGAATTATGAAGACTTTACATTGACATTGGGGCAAGAAGTCTTAAGCTGGCCATACACATTAGATTTCAGACTGCTGAAGTGGAAGATTCTGAACTGTCTGCTTTTGGCTGGTCGTACATAAGCCTGCAACAGTTTGTCCCAGGCCAGAACCAAAATCTGTTGTGTTGGATTTTTTTCTGCCGTGATCTGTTGTGCATGGGCTAGACCAGGTACTCAACTACTTTTAATAAGGGTCCGTTGACCAGGTTCCACTATTAAGTGAAAGTCCAAGCTAAGCAGCCGTTGAACACGTCCAGTATTGACTGTATTTTCAGAGAAAAAGACAGGTCCTACTACAAGATACACCCCAGGTTTACACAAAAAAAAAAAAACGTGGAAAAAATATTTAATGCTAATTTAACCTTCCCTAATGGTCAAATGGAGTAGATGGGTCAATGTCACTAACTAGTGTGGGGGCAACTAATGTGGCATTATACTGTGTGTGTGGGGTCGACTAACATGGCATCATATTGTGTGGAGGGGTGACTAACGTGACATTGTACTGTGCGGGTGGCAACTAACGTGCATCATACTGTGTGTTGGGTGCACTAATATGGCATTATACTGGATGGGGGAATTGAGGAGCATTATATTGTGGGTGGGGGCACTAATGGGTATAGTATAATGCCCCATTATTGTGCCTCCTTACAGTATGCTCCTTAGAACCCTCTCCCCCCATATAATTCCCAATTAGTGCAACCACAATTAATTAACATTAAGAGTGACCCTGGAGAAGCATTCCGACCGCTGTCCCCCAAGCCCTGATCCCTTACACTAGCAGCAGGATCGGCAATCGTCCCTGCTGCCTGTGCAAGAACATAGTAGTATAATGTTGTACCGTGTTAGCCATTGAAAGTAGTGGAAGAGTGAAGAAATCAGGCAATACCTTTTAGAGGCTAACTGAGTATATTTATAAGTAAGCTTTCAAGAGTACTGGCTATATGTGCAAGAACATTCACGCGTAAAGGCAGCAGAGATGATTGCCGATCCCAGCTGCCATTAGTATAAGGGATCAGGGCTTGGGGGACAGAATATGTCTCCCAGCTGCTGGCAGCTGCAGTCCAAGTTCGGACCGCGGTCGGCCAGTTGAGTATCCCTTGACTGGACTAACAGATTTTTATATTGTGGGCATGTGTTTGTATTATTAACACACCCATAAAGTGTCTGTCATTTCCTGTTTCCAGCATTTCATTAGCACTGAAAGACTTTCATCTTTTAATTTTCCAAGCGTCCAAGGGATAGTCGAATGTTCATTGGAAGGTCCATGGTTGTTCATGTGTTTCGGACAGTTGACCATACAAACCATCAACCACAGTTCATGTCAGACGAGCAATGGCAGTGTAAAATCTAAAGTGTATGGCCAGCTTTATACGTGACTATTTAATGAGCTAGACTTCATAGCTGGAGCTGTAGTTGTGGTCCAGACTTTTGTAGCTCCTCTGTCCTCCTGCACCTATCTGATGTAATGATGTCTGACTGGCACATTCTCCTCCTATAGTATACTTATGGTACTACTGTATAGATCTCCATTATAGTGCATTGTAATTGATGCTCATCTGATGCCCAGGCTGTGCCTTTGCCAGGACAATGGGCTGACAGGCAGGACTGTGGAAACTTCTCAAACTAGAATGAAGATGATGATGATGATCTGTATTGTAAAGGTTGAATATATGGAGACAAGCTATTCTTACAGTGCTGCATGTGGCATGATCTAGTCTCAGACACTGATGATGCCAGTCCTAGGTCGTCACCAGCACAGCTGGGCACTAGATGGTGACAGGTTACTGGAAACCACTTTTTATAGTGCTTGTGATTCATAGTTAATTCTTTATATGTAGTCCGGGTGGAATGTCATCCCCACCCCCACCACATTTGCAGTGGCTTTAGGGACAGTCAGTGGCAAGCTGGCTCAGTGGGGGGGTGGGGGCAGGTGTCAGGGAGGGCTCCAGGACAGGGGGCGTGGCGTAACGCCACAGTGAGGGCGGAATCTAAGAGCGAGGAGGCGTTTCCTTTTCGGATAAACCGCTAGATTCTGTCCCAAAGGAGGTGTGGTGGGGTGCTGGTGGGCGGGGCCACCACGCCCCCTTCCATCCTCTTGTCCCGGGAGCTGCCTCCGTTCTCAGGAGCCGCCAGAGACCGAATGGAGACAGAAGCGCCCCAGCCCGGACTGTCGCCCCCGGACTCTGCGCACGATCCTTGGTAAGGGGCACAGCTCATCTCAGGTGCCTGGGTCTCTCCACTGTGCTCAGTGCTGTGTTGGCCGCAGGAGGGCATCCTGCGTGGGGAGGTACCTGGATACATAGGGACCTTGTGTGCGGGGTCAGGGATGTGAGGGAAAAGAGGCCACACCGATGATAGTAGTAGTAGTTCTCATGGGCAGCTTTGTTGCCACCCTGTAGGGATGCAGGAGGAGTGATGTACAGTGCAGCACTTGTGACTATGGCTGCCAGGTCTCTGGAGTCTCTTGTTCAGTCAAAGTTTAAGTGGCACTTTGATTATTGTACCCTTAGACTGGCATGTCTTCTCTTGTATGTGCCATCTGCTCAGTAGAATATTTCCTCACCTCTTTCCACATCACTGGCCTGTGCCCTCAGCCCCTGGCACTGAACATTCTTGTTACTCTGGGCATCACTCATCCTGTGCCCTCCTGATAGGTTTCTGGGCCATACCTAACATTATATGTCTGCTCTTATAGAGTATGGTTTACTACCTACTAGTCATCTCTTCTGTAAATTCAGAAAGTTCAGAAAAATGTGCAAAATATCATAGTCCCCCCAACTCCCCCTGGGGTGTTAATATCGCCCCTGAAGTTCTCTTCTGGTCTCACAACTCACAACAATTGTAACTACAATCATTTCTATAGTCTTGAGTTGCGTGTGTTATATATATTATTATATTATGTTTATTATGTATATTATAATGTGTATATATGCATACATAGATAAATATAGATATATAATATCTGAATGAGGTGGTGCTCATTGAACCATTTAGGAAATGTTTACAGAGGACTGTAGGGATTGAAGTACTTTTATGTGATGCCCCAGATTTATAACTTTGGCCGATTTACTTTGCTGCTTCTTCTGCTATTGTGCTTTTATATATGTATGTGTTGCCTTTGTTACAATGTTATTCACTCTAGTATAGATAAATATTATGGAATGTTATTTTCAGCTGGTTGGCACAGCAGTGGCTCTGAGGCCCGCTCTTTTTATCCGCAGCTCTTGCCCCAGGTTTTCTTTTTTGATAATATTTTTCATTCAGATATTTTTGCAGTGTCCTGCCATTTCTCTTGAACACACTACATCTGGCGAGACGTCTCTGCTGCCGTTCATGTTGTGTTGTATACATATTCCCGCAAATAAGTTATGACTTGGCGTTTGCCTTTTGTTTGTCTTTCCTGACGCTATATTCGTGTTCCTTTTTGTCCTTACAGCAAAATGTTCATCGGGGGACTGAGCTGGCAGACTACACAAGGTGAGTGGATCATTGCACGTAGTGTATTCTGAGAGTGGGGTGGGCAGAATGTGCGGGTTCTGGATTGTTAGCACCCCTGTACTTTTTCACCCCTTTTTTCTTCCTTGTGTTCTCCACCCTTTTCTTTCTTTCTCCCTCATATGTGCACCCTCCCTCCATCGCGTCCTCTCCCTCTCCCTTTGCTTGGACACGATGTGATTGGATTTTCTGTTGCATTCTGGGATCCGTCTGCCTCGCTTGGTTGTGATAGGCTGCTCTTGTGTTTCTAGAGGGCCTGCGAGAGTATTTCAGTCAATTCGGGGACGTGAAGGAGTGTCTTGTCATGAGAGATCCGTTAACCAAGAGATCCAGGTGAGGTTCGGGATGACTAAGGATATGGTGTGCTGTCTCTAAAGTATATGCAGGTCACTGCTCTCATTCTCCCACACTTTGCTCTTCATTAGGGGTTTTGGATTTGTCACTTTTATGGACCAGGCCGGAGTAGACAAAGTCCTTGCTCAATCTAGACATGAACTGGACTCAAAGACGGTATGGGAAACACTTCTTCACTTAGTACTGAAAGCCTGTAAGATGTTATATGGAGACAGTGTGGAATAATATGTGTGTTATTTGCATTTGACTTAGTACATAACAATGTTGTAGTGTTTGTCATTACAATTATATTTGTTGTATAAAAGATGGTGTTGGGAGTTGTGGAAAATATTTCACAATGTTAGAATGGGTAATCTTTGAGGCCTACGGTCCACTACCCATTATTCACAAAGTGATTATTGAGACGTTTGGGTACAAACGATGGTGAACACTTTGCACAGACTGTAGGTGAATTACAGCCAGTGCAAAGTTCATAGGTGATCTCCAGCACTAGTAGCGCAGTGGCATCAACTGCTGCAGATAGTACAGACTTACTGATCATGTGTGTGAAAAGTAAAGTATCTTTTTTGTTTAGCAGGCAAGCAATTTAGACAGCATGTGGGGGAAAGCAGGTATGATACCGTGTTGTATAGGTTGTGTCATTCCCATTAGTGATGCCACATACTAGATCACTAAAAAGAACCTAGTTAGACTGCTGTGTTCAGTACTGGAAACCAGATCTTAGAAGGTCGTCAGTTTGTACAACTGCTTTCCTGTCACATATCCATTAATGTCTCTTAGCTTTTTAGTTATTTATTCTATCATTTTTTCCTTCTAAGATGTATATGTTTGTGTGTTTGCTTTATGATTCTTTGACATTTTTTCTGACATGAAATCAATTGTTTATTATAAATCTTTAGTTATCAGTAGTAGTTTACTGCAATGTTGTTGTGCTGTTTTTACCCGTTTTCTATACTATGAGCAGCTGTAGATCTAGACTACATCAATGACTTTGATGGCTATATGTTTTTTTTAAGATTGCTTTATTTGATGAAGAAGGTTTTACCTTACCATATAAATAGACTGGCATACGTGCACACTGCAACTCCCAAGATACCTAGCAATATTTCCAAGCATCATCTGTGGTACAGCAGACGTGTCATGAGCGATTACCAGATGTAACACAAAAGACATATTTATTTATTGGTATATAATCAAAAGATGATTAGTGAACAACATAAAAAAAATATATATTTCCAGTGAATTTTAGATTGAATTAATTTATACAATGATATATTAAAGCTGGGTGGCAGGCTCATAAACATAGACAGTTGAGGTGAGCAAGATTAGAATTGTATCCACTAAGTCTCAGGAAAGAAGAGAATTTCACCATGCAATCCTTACAGAACATTTCAGGTGGCAGGAGGAGCTTTCGTCAGGTTGTCATTATCATTAGCACTTCTCCCTGGAGGATTTACAACAGGTAGAAATCTGTGCACAGGGATCAGCAGGCTCTTGTTAATATCAGTATGTGCGTTACACTTTCCTGTATACAAGCCTTGTGACTTTATTATTTCTCGTTATAGCACCAACATATTCTGCGGCACTATACAAAGAATTATTCTAGTGATATACACGTTTGGTTGTATGTTAAAAAAAAAAAAAAATCACAGGTCTCATTGTTCTTATATGTCCAACATACCCAGACTATACATGGTTGTAAATAGGCCAGCTTCAAAAATAACATCTTTTTACTTCTTTTTTTATCTCCTTGCTATTGATGGATTGTTATTTGGAAATACGTAACTTGTGCAGTCATTCTGTTGACTCCCTGGCACTTTCCATTCAGCTTATTGCAGCAAGTCCCAGTCGGTGGGCTCTTGTTTATCAGCCATTGCTGTGCGGCTCTGGGGACTGTGTCTCTGCAGACTCAGGGGGAGGGGGAGTAGTGCAGCTCATGCTGCTGTCCCCATCTTCTTGGATGGGAAGTTTCTTTTGTTACCTGGGAGGGGACAAGTGTGTGTTTCATACAAAGAGCAGTTTGAAACAGAAGAGATGCAAATGTGGACACTTTATAATTTAGCTGCGGTTGGAAGAGTAGAGGGCTTGGTTGGAGCTGTAAAGGTTTCTGTTAGCAATATTAGGGGAGGTTATTTTCAATGAGGCGGTAAAATAGACTGTGATGTAAAAGTTTTCATTTTGAATTAAATTGGGGTTTGATAGGCCGTGGCTATTTTACATGGTTGTAAAAGGTATATTAAGTTTTTTTTCTATTATATTAATTTTTTAGGTTGTATACATTTTATTAACCATATATATAAGTCTGCTATTAGTCAGTTGACTAAACCTATGACTATGACTCCATACATCATGCAGATCATACATTGTTGCATGTATTACTGATCAAATCATATTATCACGCTTTTTCATGTGTTATAGGTTTGCAGGACTTTATAGGATTTCAGGACGGCACCAACAGTTTTATCAGGAACAAGCAATAACCTTCTGCACCCCTTTCCCACACTGTCAACCTACTCCAAATGATAAAACTGTTTAAGGAATTGTTATTTTTATTTGGAGCGTAAAAAAAGAATATACACTTATATACTGAATTACAATAGATTATTAGTATAAACATGTGTTTAGTAGAACTAGTTCTAGGCACTCTTTGCTGGAATATCTCACCTTGTATATTTGTGTATCTGTACACCTGTATTGCTGACAAAATGCTTGTCTCCGTACACAACTCTTTCAGTGTTGAGTGTATATAATATGGCCGATTCTGGCATAATTATCTCCGGAGATGATATTGGTAGATGAGAGTTATCTGGAGGCTGCTGCTTTGGTGAATTGTACTTTTTATGTTTTTGAAGCTGCATGTAGATCATTACCTTCTATGTGCATGTAACAGGACCCATGTGGGAATGAAGTCTTTTTTTAAGTTCAAAATGCCCTCTAATGCCGTCTCTGTCTGTACTCTTCCTGTCTCTTCTTCTGCTACTGAATGCTACAGGTGTCTGTGTCATTTACCTGTAACAATAGTGACTTGTGTTTAGTGATGTGAAATTGGTGCATTCCCTCCTGCTCTGAGCTGCAGCTTTCTCAGTTAATAGCATCTTCCTGGCCTTTGCTGACATAGCACAGAGGAATGTCATGACAAAGGGGTATTGTTGGGATATTCTATCTCCTGTTTTGATTTCTCTCCCTTGATGCCCAGAAGCACAAACATTCCCCAGTTCATGACTAGTCCGCGAGGGCTGCAGACACTTTGCCAAACCTGACCCCTGTTAAGCCTCTGCCGTCCCTGCAGACCTGCTGTCCTGGCAGCAATAATCATATTTAGAAGGGGCTGCATAGATGAGTTTACAACCAGAAAAACCATTGCCATCTGCATTGTAAATATTACTATACTGACCAATAAATTTACTCTGGTCAAGTAATTACAATGACTTGACATGAAAGCCGCAAGACACCAGCTTTCTGTATGAGTTTACCTCCTCTGCAGTTAAAGTGTTATGAACTGAGCAGCATTCCTGGAGTGACTGTTTACAGTAACCATGGCAACCTGGGTGTCACTAAGTTGATATAGGATGTGTATAAGACATGTTTCCTAAGGCACATATATTTTACAACAGTGTAGACCCATGCCATGAATCAATATGATGAGCATCTTGTAATTCATTTTGAGGAATCTTTTGCTTTTAGGTTATTTTCTACCTATATAGACTGGAACATTATATATGGTGTGCTCTTAGTGATTAATAGTAAATACTAAAACCTGTATGATTATTATAAAAAAAACAAAAAACAATATAAACACTTTGTTGTTTACGAAAAGCTGTCGCAAACATTTGTATCCAGGGTTATTCCTTCTTAGACGTATTTGTATATATGCTACAACATAAATGTCTGAGATGGTAATAGCCCTTTAACTACATTACTCGCTACTAAAGCAATTGAATATTATAAAGTCTGTGTTAGTAGCATTTTGATATATTTTTGTAGAATTCTGATGGAAACTAGGCCTTATGAGATGTTTTGTTTTCTTGCTGTATTTGTAACCGAACAGCAAATTATTGGTGACTATAAAAAGTAGTTTTTTTTTTTAATAATATTTTTATATTGTTTTGATTGATAGTTGTAATGTGTTTTTTATGTATATTATAATTCAGTTCCATTACATTGAATACCCAGCATTCTCCCCATGGCGTTCACTTTGAGTTAAAAGAAGGCATGTGACCCACATGCTAAATAATAATAATAATAAAAAAAAAACTAAAATGGTTGTTTGTTACACCTGGCCTTGTACTTAAGTTTACATCAGTTTGAAGTGTTCTGACGTGCTGTATATAGTATGATCCTTACTTGGACTGGGAGGCTCTAGTAAATTTTGTATATAAAACATATAATACCGCAATAATAACAGTGATTCATGATACTTTTCATAACGTATGCTGTGTTAGACGTCTAGACTTCTGTCTTTCTATTCGCACAGTATTTTTCTGGCCTGGCTACTCAGACACACATCTACCTTTTACAGCATTACTTTTTATGTCATTGGCAGGTGTATAGGTGTATGCTTGCATAGTATGTCTGAGTGATTAGTTTGCTTTCTCAATGTCTGTATTAAGGTGGTCTGAGATTGTATATACTTCTCAGCATATCCCACCAATTTTACTAGGATTGGTTGAGAATCTGATCTCTGTGAGGACCCCCCTTACTCTGTTTTTCTAAATGGTCACTAGCCAATGGGTTATAATTCTTTTTGTGTCACTCCGCAGATTTTTATGTCTTTGTGTCTTATTGTACGGTTCTCTAGGTATTAGTCACTTTTATATATATTACGTCTCAGTAGCTTTTGTTCTCTGTAGTTTCTGCAGTTGTCCAAAAGTTTAAAATTTTCTTATTTTTCTTTTCAGATTGACCCAAAAGTAGCTTTTCCACGCAGAGCTCAGCCCAAGGTAAGTTTAGGATCATCAGTATGTGGGTTTCAATAGGCAAATATTGTTAAAGCAAGTAAATTAGTTTCTTTCAGAATTCCTGGAAGCACAGTAGTGGAGATAGTTGGGCACAATCAGTTAAAGCAGCAGGGGAGAGGGCTAGGAGGGAGATGTAACTATTGGAAGGAAATCGGCTTATGTCCAATAACTAGCAGGTGGATCAGAATTGGGTCCTGCAAACACCGGCAGAACTGGGTTAATTCCCTTAAGTAGTTTGTTGACAGACGGCATCTTGGTGTCAGAGCCAGGAAGCTTAGCGCCAGGGTAATTAGGGGCAGCTGGGAGACCCTCAAACAAGGCTCATTTTATTAGTTGCTGTGATTGTTTTTGTCTGATGGTTTTATGTGATGTATGTCTTTATATAGTCTTTGGCAAGTGCCTTACGGGATTCATTTCACTCTGCTTTCCCATAGCACAGGCTGAGATTTTCATAAGAACTAGACTATTTTTCTACACCCCACATAAACAGCCTTCCAGGGAGCAAGAAAAAGTATAATCTCTGCCATGATACACAGAAGCAGCACCTGTGTTCACTCCTACCTTGTGTCCCCTGGTCAGTCTTTTGTCTGTACACGTCACCTAACTACTCTTAATTGTTACAGATGGTGACAAGGACAAAGAAGATTTTTGTGGGCGGACTGTCTGTGAACACGACTGTTGAGGATGTCAAACAATATTTTGAGCAATTTGGAAAGGTGAGTGTGTATTGTAGGGAGGGGCAGAAATGGTTATGTCGTGATAAAGTTTCAGGCAGTTATTATTGATGGAGACGTTTGGTAATTAGCCGAATATCCATCATCATCATGAAGCATGATGTTAATGGAGGCCTGTGGTCTCTATGACAGCTGGGAAAGCATTCTCATCCGCGTCAGTAAGTCGCTGGTCAGCACGTGGGGAGATTTCAAAAGAAGCCTGTAGATTTGGGGATTAAGGGAATAAAGCAGTACACATTTCCTTGTTTCCTTTTTGTTGAGAATAATTGCTAGATACAACAGGCATATGAAAAGTTGCAATTCTGCAGTGATAATCAGATTATTACAAAGTATGGCTTCCCTTCTCTGTCCATGACACCTGAGGATGGCCCTCCCCCATTATAAACCCCTCACCGATACTGACGAACAAGCCTTGTTATAAGGCGATTAGATCCCCATTTAATTAGGAGGTTGGAGAGATCACTGGATGACTCGGATTTCTCTCCCATCGGCTGCAGATTATCTACTACAGTGTAGTGGGGTCGGGGGGGAGGTGAATGTACATTACACACATATGACAGGAACACAATTTGTAACAGCAAATATTTATAGACTCCGAATTGACAGTTCACCTGTCCAGATACACTGGTTATAGAAAAAAAAGTGCAACGCTGCATGTATGGCTTTAAAGTATAACCTTGTATTCTTGTATTGTATCTAGTTTAATTCTTGTTACTTTTATTTTTCTTGTCTACTTTTGTCTTTGTTTCTTCTTGCTACATCTCTGTCTTTCCTTGCATCTCCTACTCCCTCTCCCCCTGATATCTGGTGGGGCCCCTCCCCCCCTCCCCCCATCTTTTCAGTTGCACACAAAAGCTTTTGCCTCTTTCCCTCTCCCCTGCGGCTCAGGACATACTAAGCTGCAGTCATAGTAACAGGACAGGGCTCCCAGAGCCTCTGATTCTCCAGGGAACCAAACGGTTTTCTTTGAAAGGCAAGAAACTGTTTGACCTGATGAGTAAATAAATATCTCATAGATCTTAGAGCCTGGAACTAGCAGGACACACACAATCCCATAACGGCTGGCTTTCTCGCAGCTTCCATTTGCTCCCCTCAGCTCCTTGTGTACCTCATGCCTTTCTTTTCTCTGTGTTCCCCCCTCATTCTGAAGTCCCTGTGTGGCCTCCTTCTCCTTCTTTTCTTGTGCCTGCTCCCTGCCCTTCACTGCAGGCCTCCTCGCCCCCTATTCTTCGCACAATGCACAGTTTCAATGCCCCCCTTTTCCTGCATGCTTCCTCTACGTGATCCACCTGTGTCATTTTCAATCTACTGAAGTGTAACCATTTATTAAGATTTATGTCCTTAACTTTTTCACACATAGCTTGTAATACATTTACATGGGACTGATTCCTCCCTGTCCCCATTCTCTCGTACAGGTTGATGACGCTATGTTAATGTTTGATAAAACAACAAACAGGCACAGAGGTAAGTCTCCTTGCTGGGCTTTAGACATGTAACAGAAATGTGTCTACTCAGATCTGCTTCTTGTGATGTGATAATCCTCTTTGCAGAGGCTTGTGTGTGTATAAAAATGGTAAAGTTCCTGGGGATGAGTGTTCAGCATGTGGTCCGTGCTGAGCTGGACACAGCTTCATTGTTCTCTCCCTTCCTGACTCTGAATACCTGTCCATCCTCTTTCTGCTGCCTACATTCTCTCCTGATGCCGAGTTAGAGCTCTGATTTTCTGGGTGCACTTGCACATGGCGGTGCTGTTAATTCCTGGTTGTAGGAAGATTATACAAGTCTTTATCTGATCCGTCACATGACAAGGTCATCAAGCAGACATCACATTTACATGTATCCCTTAGGGCAAGGGATGAATTAGGGGTACTTATGCAGCTATTGTTTGGCCATACACATAAAGGCCACTTAAAAATATGCAGATAGGACAAGGAGGTAAGTTTAGACCATAGAAACTCTCATGATCTTGTAATCTATAGATATAAACAGATTTTATATCTATCATATATTTTATGTCTATTATTTCTATCAATGTCAGTCCAAAATTGCTTCTTAAAAATGGGTTACAAATCAAAATATCTTTTAGTTGCTTCATTGAGCTCAGTCCCCACTAGCATCACAAGGATATGTTCTCTCTTCTGCTTTTTTTTTCTCATTAAAAATGGGATCAGATCCCAGAAGAGAAAACAAGAGAAACCATTTATAAATGAAAGGTTTGGGAATGTTTTCCCATGTTTTCTCTGAGATAAATTCCCGTTTTTGGTGATAAAAGACTCAAAAGAATGAAATAGAGTAGATGCTTATACAGTAACATCTATATACTCAACTGCAGACATATAGTATATATAGCAATAAACATGTCACATGACTGATTCAGTCATGTCAGTCACTGGTTCTAGTGCTATAAGTCAGCTTTATATTACATTACATTTCTCATAGTATATGGTCTAGTTTCACTGTAATATGATGACAGCACCCAGATAAGTAAAAACTCTTGAATATCATGTGTTTACCACATTTTCCAGCCTGTCCAATAATGACCAGTTCAGATTCAAAGCTTCACTATCCGTACTTGTGAGCTCACACATGCTGTGATATCGGACACTTGCCCAGAACTGACTGTGATAGAGTAACATATACAAGCATCTTAAAGGATTTATTTAACTGAGCCAGCCCTTGTCCATATTTTCTGTTAGTGCTTATAGATGTTTACAGTGGGGAAGGGAAGGTTCTTTTTAGGGAAAAATTTAGATGACCACAGCTTTCCCCAGGTAAATTAGATTCTGGAGTGCCAGAAGCTGTGGCTATAGTGTTTCAGGAGGATCTAGCTCCTCTCTGGACATGTCTGTTTTAGTAAATTATTGTATTCCCCTTAAAATAACAGCGATGCAGATTAATAGGAAAGGATATCCCTCTGTTAATCCTCCTGGAAACTCATGAATGAATTGACAACTGGGTGTTACAGATTTGGGATTGTCTCTGTAAAGTCTGCACTGTCCTGTCATTTTTGACAATATGAGGCACACCCCTTAACAAGGAAAATAGTAACAATCAGTTGTCAGTTCATAAATCATATTCATAACTTTCTAGGAGGCATAACAGAGGAACGGCACAAGGCACAGCTGTAAAAGAAGATGCAACAGATTTGGTATATTATGGGGAATGTAGTTATTTAATAAAACAGATGCCTGGAGACCTGACAAGTCCTTAGGTAATTCGTCTAAGTACAACGGCTAATTCGCCTCTCTCTCTTAAGAGTACATGCATGCTCAGCCAAGCTGACTGCCATTGTTGGCACTCACTTTGCATCCATTCTGTTTTTGATGGCCGACTGTTATCCGTTTTGCGTCTGTTTTCATTGTTTTTCACTGTGGTGTGAATAATGCCTAAGGACTATGGCTATCTTTAGGCTGACAATGTCCAGTTTTTTCAGACCATTATAAATATCACACCTGATTATCAGGCTTTGAGGGTGGAAATTGTGTACTAGGTTGCTACTTTAAAAAAGAAAGCTAAAACTAATTCAGAAAAGGTAATATCAGATTGAAAGGAGTTAGGCCGTTGAGGCAAGTTATGATCTATCCACAGGTCATAACTTGCTGATCAGCAGGGAACCCCCACCAATCCTGAGAACAGGGTCCCGTATTCACTGTGTGAATGGGTTGGCATGTTGCAAGAGCACATTGCTGTGCCATTTATAATCTATGGCCCTCTACAATACTCTCTGTAATAGACATTGGACCTTTATTAGATTGTCAGTATACCGTTGTCTGGTGAAATTGCCTTGTGTCTGGTGAAATTAATAGGTAGGGTCCATGACAACTGGACTTTTTCCTACAGATCCCAAGAAATATTAACAAGATTCCATTGATTTACATGGGGTTCCTTAGGGTCACAGTATTTTTTTACAAGACCAGCACAGCAGATTATTCATTTCTTTCTACCTAAAATAATGAAAAATAATTTTACAAAACATCTCTCTTTGGGTTGCTTTGTATCCATTGACCCCTGGTTTGTAGAAAGCCTTATTTCCCTTTTTTGGCCCTGCTGTTAAAGAAAACTAGTGCCTAGAGCAGGGCCTAAAAGGGGCAGTTCCATTTCAATCAGTGAGAAAAATACCTCCTGTATCTTTGTAAGAAACAAGAATGATATGTAGTTACAGTATGATCCATATTGTTTGAGGCTTTGCTATTAATTGCTTAAAGGGAACCTCTGAGGTTGAGCATGGTAGACCACTGTCAAGAGGCCGGGTAGACGGAGAGGAGCAGAGGGTATACTGTTTTGTGGGAAGAGATACAGTATAACTTGTGTTTCATTCATTTAAATCTCTACTCTTTCTAAGCTTAGTAGTCATGTGGGTGGAGCTATTCAGTAATTGAAAGAATGGCTGCGCATTCAGAAATAGCTAAAAAATATAAGGATTTAAATGAATAAAATACAAGTTATACGGCATTTCTTCCCACAAAACTGTATATCAGTCTTCTCAGCTCCTCCTTCTCCATAACATGATGCCCACAGTTAGGATAGTATGTGCATTGTGACAGGTTCCTCTTAAGACCCCCCAATATATAAAATATAAGTCATCCATACCCACTAATTTTGGAAGTTCACGCCACCTGTACTACGTGTTCAGGACATTTTGATCCTTCTTTCCCTAAGAACCATGTGTGCATGTTTTTGGAAGAGCCAGTTGGAATAGCATTCATATGTATGTTGGAATAGCTGTTTGCTGAATGAGCATTTTGTGGAAGATAGATAGATAGATAGATATTGAAGGAGTATGGGCACCTTTAAAGGGGTTGTTTGCTTTAAACAATACTGCAGTGACTGCTTATCACAAGAAGGGTGGATTGTAGTGGGGGCTGTACTGTATTACTTAAAGAGGACTTCTATATCCTTTAAGACAAGGCATGTTATATATCATTACAAAGATTTCAGTTTTGTCTGTAGGTTCTATGATTCCTAAGATATTGTTGTTGGTTTCAGCTACCAATATGCCTTACGGCTCAGTGTCAACGCTGGGTGGTCGGGAGTGCCTGCCTTTACAGTACAAGACTATGCAAGTGTTCTGTCAGGGGACATTTCCCACCACCCATCGATGATGCTGAGCCTCCCATCAAGTAGGGGGATATCAGTAGCCGAAACTAACTGCACTAATATCTCAGGAATCGGAGAACGTACAGACTAATCTGGAAGTATGCTGAATTCAGTGTACTGATAGCTTTGTAAATATATATAATATGCTCTGTCTTAGAGGACATGAAAGGTCATCTTTAAAGTGGACCTATCTCCTATATTGTCTGTTTTAGTACCTGTTGTTCCCCATTAGATAACAATTCCGGATCATCTGTTGCCATAACACTGCATTGTGCCATTCCTATGTTATTTCTCCTGGATGTTTATTAGTAAAGTCACAACTAGGTATTACCACTCCATTTGTAAAAGGAGAGGGTCACTACATAGTGTCAGCACTGATTGGACAGTGTGGGATAATGTAGGGAAACCCACAAATGGTAACACCTATATTCATATTCATACATTTCTAAGAAAAATAACCAGGAAATGGCACAATGTTATAATGCAAGAAGAATCCAAGACACCACCACTGTGAATAAGTAATGCTTTATTATGAAGCTCGTGAGCAAAGTCAACTATGCATCAGTAATTTGTTGTATTGGCGGTGCGTTATACTCTACTTTCATTCTGGAGACTTTGGGTCGATCATTGTGGAACCCACTCCCAGGTTAACACGCCATCATCTGATCTAATGCACACCACACAGAGTTATTATATTGGCTTTTGTAAAAAAAAAAGTTAAGCTATGTGCTAAGGACTACAAATTCCCATGTATTTTAGCAATTACTGTATATTTACTATGCAGATACTTAGAGATATACTGTATAGCAGGGGACTGTGTTAAATGACATCAGCCCTGACAATAATATTGTAAACTATACTGGAAAATATAGTCTGCCCTTTCAAGTCTATTATACTATTTCTAATTTGTTATCAATGTATTATTGATTGGATTGTATATTGGTTTAGAAAACCTCGGGTTGGAAAACCTGCCAGGAGCAGGAGTTGACTAGTGAATTGTACTTGTGAGCCATGTCTCATGTTGAGGTAGAAAATAGTTGAAAGGTTTGAAAACCTCTTTTAGATGTAGGAATGTATGAAATGTTCCAAGATAAAATATTCAGCACTGGACCTGAGTACTAGGCATTGCTCTGAATGCAGTGAGAGTTGTCTCCATTATATAAGCGTATAATGGTGCCATTGTTTCTCACAGCAGAAGGTTCTGACACAGTCCCATATGCTGAGTGCTTGTCACAATAACCAGTCTGCACAATGAAGTCTGATCATATATATATGATACTTGTGTTACTGAGCTCAAATCAGAGAACTGAGCCTAGGTGTATGGAGAAAAAGTGAGGCTGTAAGGTCAAGTAGAATTCTGAACTGGTAAATTAGAACTATTTATACAGGAAAATCTGTAGGACAGTCTTATATAGCCCACACAATAGAGATGTTCAGTGCCCACCATACTATGAATAAATAATATCAATAAACAGTATTCAATAACACTTTTATATTTGTTAAATGCCTGGTGGTCTATGGCAATAACAGGGTTAATTCCCCTGTGATCTGGCATCCTTACTCTACAGCAGCTCATGCTGCATTTCACAGTACTTCCTATTAGGCACTGTTAAGCGTGGGTTCACACTACTGTTATTTAATGTCCATGACATTCATCCATCACAGGATGGGAGCAATGGACATTAAAAGACAGATGCAGATGGGCCCCCTCCGTCGGGGGTCCATCTGCATTGACCCACATGTAAAAAAAAACACATTTTACTTTTCTGATAGAAGAAAAAGTTCTGCATGCAGGACTTTTTATTCCATCACAAAAGTAAACAAACATGAGTGAAGATAGTGTCCATCATGTTTTTTTTTACATTATAGTTAATGAACAAAGGAGCTCCGTCTCTGTCCATTACTCTACTACCGTAATGTCTGATGCTCTCATCAAATGATGGACGGACTGTAGTAATGTTAGTATGAACATAGCCTAAGGGTGATGTAGTGAATAAAGTCTGGAAGCATTGATGAACTGATTTCACCTTATCTGGAATGTATTATTATATTATATATTATTATATGTGTTATTACAAAAATGTTAAAAAAGTGTCACCTATTATACAATACAATAGTATATGAGTAAATATAGTATAAAAAGCAGTGCTGTTGAGTCGGTAGGCCAAACCACCTTCATAAATGGCTGAAAGCTATGGCCAGACAGAAGCAGTAAAGCTCCTCTAGTTCATTAAAAAGCTAGTGATTGAATTCCTAGGAAAGTAAATATACAACAAACTAGGCATCTATTTATTTCACAATATTAATAATTGTATAATATAATTAAAATAATGAATCATTTTAATCTGGAGTCAGAGTCTCTAACTTTTTTCTGACTCTGACTCCACCTAAAATTGGTCCTGGCTTCAACTCCATGACTCCGACTCTACAGCCATGATAAAAAAAGTAGTATCCTAAATTATTGTATATGAAAATCCATAGCTCCAGGCGGCTGTTTCTTGATCTAGAGAATCTATTATGGAGTTATATATTTAGAGATACTGAGGTGTGGATGACCAAGACTGAGACTAGTGTCAATGGGATCAGGAGAGATCTCTGCCTAGACAGGCAGACCAAAAGAATGTAGGTTCAGGAATAAGATTACGTTCACATAGTACATATACTGTATGCCTATTTTGCTGTGGATTTGCTGCTAAGACATTGCTCTTAGAAAATTGTTGAAACCTGTGATGAAAGTCTACAGCATAAATTGACATGCGCAGAGGTCAGTTTACATGCTGATTCCACAGAATGTATATGGAATATGGTAAAAATGTGCAACATAACCATACTGTGTGAACTTATCTTAAGAGCTTACTCACATAGCCCAGTCTAATCACATTTTTATAACAATTTTCACAAACTGTGGGGTTTGCAGTGATCTTGTGAAAATGACTGTGAAAACTATGATATGACAATCGTGTGAATAGTCTCCATCTGTAAAAAAAAAAAAAAAGAAAGATGAAACTGTTTTGGGTAGAGTTATCCATGATCTGACGATTTATAATAATGGAGACCACAGAATCAGTGAAGCATGGAACCACAGTCTATTGTTTAGCATCAGAGCGCAATGCGATTTCCTTCTAATTCAGTACTGTCTGTTCTATGAGAGCTGTACAGTCTGTCTGATGTCTGGTTACGTTTGCAGGATTTGGATTTGTGACCTTTGAAGGGGAAGATATAGTTGAGAAGGTCTGCGAGATTCACTTTCATGAGATCAACAATAAAATGGTAAGTGCAAATCCCTTAAAAGTTTATGACATGTCGATTACATAACTAGATTTACCATTCAGGATTCTGGGACAGCTGGGGACAACTCTTGTTTCAGCTATACTGACAAACATATTGTTTGTCATCAGCCCATAAACCATTATTGCCCATCATTGTCACAGAAACAATTTCAACAAAAAAATGGCTAAATATAGTTCACAAAAAGACTTATATTTCCATTTTGTCTTACTTGTGAAGCTACGTTAACAATTTTATTTTTAGGTTGAATGCAAGAAGGCACAGCCGAAGGAGGTGATGTCACCAACAGGCTCTGTACGGGGACGATCTCGAGTGATGCCATATGGAATGGACGCCTTTATGCTGGGAATTGGCATGCTAGGTAATTGTAGATGGAGACTGAACTGTGTAACTGGTAAACCCTCTACTGGTCACATATGGTTACTACACTTCAAAAACTAGAAATTTTGGCTGTTTGTGGTGTAAGTTATACATGTTTATCTAGCTTAAAAACAGCTTCTATGTAGCTTCTAACATTTTGGTTATGTCACGATTAATAAAACAAATAAAGTCCATAAAGTAATTCTTCAAGAATAATCAGCCCTAGTATATTGTGGGACGGACACATGGTCATCGTAGAGATGTGTACTTTTTTTTTATAAAATTATATATCTGCAGAAAAAAATGTGCACAGACAAAAAAATGTATAATCTCTTAAGAGCTTATATATGTGTATAGTTGGCATTAAAAGGCTGAAAACTATTTTGGGTTCAACTAGGTCATCTTGCTTCCCTTGAAGTTATATACTTCATTCATATATACATCCATGTCTAATATCACTAAATACTGCTATTACCTCTGTACTGTCATTAGTAGCTCATTACTTGCCATTGTAAGAAAACATATAACCGGTAACCATTAGGCTGTCTTAGTTATTTATTTATGTATTTATTTTTTAGGATATCCTGGTTTCCAAGCCGCTACTTATGCTAGTCGCAGCTACACGGGCATTGCACCAGGGTATACTTACCAGTTTCCAGGTAAGTCACTTGTACCATTATACAGTGCTTTGTTTCTTTATTGTATATGTTGCTTCCCTGCTGAGGACTTGTGTGGACTAATGGTGGCAGATTAGTGTAAAGGCTTGACTGCTTTTGTCAGCTCATATGTCCATTCAAGGATTGGGAGTGTCAGCAATAATTTATATTTACTGGTTTTTCATTGGTACTGGGTGGTTTTGGTCATCTATTCCATACTCTTTGCCAGTCACCTCTGTAGGCTGGGCTTCTAGCCATTCCTAAGCTGTTTCACGTTTCGTTTTAGAATTTCGTGTAGAGAGAACCCCTCTCCCGGGCACCCCCGTCCTCCCAGAACTAACAGGTCAGTCCCATTAACTTCCTAAACCTCACAAATGAGGAGAACATCATAAGCAGAGTGTGAGCTGGTGCCAGCCCTGCTCTGTGGGTAATGTGGACTGCATCTGGCACTTCACTTTTAGCAGGATAAGGTATCATCTTGTCCAGGATATTTTATTTTAGATGTTCCATGAAATTTCCAGGTACTCACAATAGTATTTTCCTTGTTTGGGTGAATTAGTGTTTTTGTTTAGTAGCTGTCATATGACTTCCATCTACAGATGTCGGGGGCATGTGGAGTATTTTCTTTTCTTTTGTTTTACTTTTCGTTTCAGAGAAAACATAGTTTAGAAACAAGTGGTGAATGGGGAGAAGTGTCCGCCAGCCGGCTCCCCTACTGTCTCTCCCTTCTCGTCTCGGCATGATTCACAGATCTCTCCTTATGAGGGACAGACTGAATAGTCCAGCCATGCCAGCGAGTAACCACATCTGGGACACTTCCCCTATTTCTGTCGTCTTTTTAAACCTCGTTTTCTCTGAAAGAATGCCGTCAGGGAAATTTGCCAACATGTTCCTCTGCAAGCTGCCATAGCAAAAAAGACGCAAAATATGGTGCGGCATAACCTGCAGGAATCAGTACTGCATTGCAAAGGTTGAAAGCCGTGGGTGAACCCCCAGCAATAATTGATGCTGCAGGTTTAAAAGCTCACAGTGCATGTCACATTATGCTGTGTTTTTTAGTTGCAGCACATGGGTGAGATTTTTTATTTTTAGGTTCATCCACAATACTGCTATGGTAGTTTGCATCCAGTTAGCCTTGGGCAAGTTTGTGGCAGCTATAACCTGCTATGGTTCTTGCCTGTTTGGCTCTGGTCTGAAAAAAAGTTGTTTGTGTTGAGGGAGAGTATCAGTATTTCATGCTGCCTGTTGGTGGGGCAGCATGAAGCTCCTAACAGATTCTCATTGTGACCTTGTATCAGGCAGTGGTCACCTTTCTCTGCATCTGCCGAGTCTCCTCCTACAAGTGCGGACATGTGCACATATTTTCAGGTGTCTCCTGCTACACATTAGCAAAATATTTAATTTACACAGAAAATGATGTCTTATGAATAATTAGACTTTCTACATTTCTTGTGTGTGTTCTATTTCTGGAGCAGCCTATAAGGCCTCAGTTAATAATTATATAGTTTCGTAGGATTCTGTTGTTTGAACAGTAAAAAAAAATATGGTAGTACTAGAAATTCGGCTTTGGTGGTACTTTTAATCTGTCTCCCTCTACTCAGTCTCAGCGCCTTAGTATGCCTTATGCACAGGTAATGAAGACAGAAGAGTACGTCCACACATAGAAATTTACATGGCAAATCTTCCTAAGGTTAAGGCCCCAACGTTGCGGAAACACAGCTTTTTTTTGTTGCATTTTTTTGAGCCAAAGCCAAGAATGGTTACAAAAGGAATGGGAAATATATAGGAAGTTCTTATACTTCTCCCTTCTGCTCAATCTACTCCTGGCTTTGGCTTAATAAAACGCAACAAATTCTGCAACAAAAAAAGCTGCGTTTCCGCAACATGGGGCCTCAGCCTTACTCTCACCCCATGGAAATTCTCCCTTGGTCCCCTGTTGAACGTTGTACACCTGGCCTCCAGTGATCACTTCAACAAATCTGCACTGCCTACTACTGGCTACAGTGGTCGCATATCGACACAACACATCATTAGAGGCCAGGCCTGTAGAAACCGACTGGACGAAGGAAAATTGCCACAGGAATGACAGGGAAGGCGACTATAGTGGTTTTTATTTTAAACTTATCAAGACTTGTGGATTATGTGGCTGATCTGCCGGACATCACAGCAAAATTCAGCATAAACAATAGCTTGCAGATTTTCTCAACTCTGTTGAATTCAATGGGAAACATTTGCAACAAAGTTGTGGACTTTCTGCAGCAAAATTTGACATACTGTGGATCAAAAAATCTTCAGTCTTCAGATCTTCTTCATATATATAGCTGGTACTCTATTCTGCTGCAGATTTTTTGTCCACAAATCTGGATGGAAAATCCACAGCAGTTCAGTAATTTCTAACATAAAGGCTGTCCTCATAATATGTAATCGTTGCACCTTTTTATTACATTATCTCCCTCTTCCTAAACGTCAGATTCTTTTGCTTTTGGTTTTCTTTGTGGGAAGGTTTGTTCTTAAATTCTCCATAGTATAGATCTGTTTCTGTGCATTGTGCTGCATGTTCCATGAATATCTACTGGCTAAAACAGTGTTCATTAGTCTGGTGGCATCATACTTCCATGCATGTTTTTCAGAAGAAATTCTTATCATGTGTCTTGCTGTTGGTTCTAGTTTTGCTGATCTTTATTACCTACAACATTCATACTGTATTCTAAGTGTAGCTGTTTTGTGTTTTTCAGCAATTCCATTGACTGCATATGGACCAGTAGCGGCAGCAGCTGCAGCTGTGGTGAGAGGTAACCAGTCTATTATGAATGCCTTAAGAACAGTTTTATTATAGAAAATGACTGGTTAGGCTAGCTTCACACTTTTACAGTCCGTTGTTTTGATCCGTAGAGAATAAGAACAACGGACTGTAAAACTATCAGAATGACTAATACAAATGGATTTCTTTCAGTTTGCATCAGTAATGAATGACTGCAGTGTTAAGAAAATAGACAGTAGGTTCCTTTCATCCGCTTTCAGTTTTTTAGATCGAAGACAAATAGCAACGTACTACATTTTTTCTTTTGACCAAAAAACTGAAAGCTGATAGAAGGAACTTCCATCTGTTTTCTTAAGACTGTAAAATGCTATTGGCACTTATAGTCTATACCGCGTCTCTGATTTAAAAACTTTTCAGGAGAATTATTATTACGAATGGGTAAAATTTGTGGAGGGGAAACAACACATGTCTAGGTCGCTTGCTGAATTTGTCTAGATTTCCAGGTGGAGGGGACAGAGCTGGGGACAGAGTGTAGGGGGCTGTCTGTAAGATCTACTTTTTTACTTTGTAAACAAGGCTCCACTCCAACTCGCACAGGGGGTTTTCTGGGAACTAGCAGCCCAGGTCCAATGGCAGAACTATATGGAGCAGCCAATCAAGAATCTGCAGTCAGCAGCTACATCAGTGCAGCAAGCCCCGCACCAAGTACTGGCTTTGGACACAGCCTTGGGGTAAGTGAGTCTGAGAAAGTAATGCAAAGTATTTTTAAAGTGAATGTTTCTGAAGATTTAAACTGAAATATTGTAAAAATGTTGATCTATAGTGGACTTTCATTCAAAGGAGTATTCCCTTGTGACTTTTTAGGCATATCCACAGGATATGCCATAAAAATCTGATAGGTGTGGGTCCCTGTCTGTAATGGGTCCCCCCAGCCCCATCCCATCTGGATGCAGTGGCCAGGATTCCAGAAACAGCCAAGGAGGCTGCATTACACTATTCCAAAACTTCCATGGAACTGATAAAGGTTACAGAAACAGAGTAGCACGGCAATCCACTCTGTTTCCAGGACACCTTTGTTTGCAGAGCTCACTGTGCAGCACTGTTTCTGTAGCTCACACTTATTCACTTCTATGGGAGGTACGGAAACAACGTATTACAGTTGTCAGGGTTAAAATATAACTTGTACTATATCCTATACACAGTATATACAGAACAGTGAAATGTTCTGCAGATAGTCAGCATAATTTAGAGATAGTGGAAGAGTGAAGAAATCAGGCGATACCTTTTAGAGGCTAACTGAGTATATTTATAAGTAAGCTTTCAGGAGTACTCGCTCCCTTCATCAGACATGGTGTGATACAAGAACTGAAAATTAACAGATTTTTATACACATGGTTTTCAAAGCATTTTAGAGTCCTTAAAAAAAAATTGCAATCTAAGTAGAGAAGTTATTTACAACAGGTCAAAAAAAACAGTCTGGAAACTTGTGGTGCGTGACGGAGGGATCAGTAATTCTTGCTGTTATCTGTTTGCTATCAGGAGGTGATTTGTGACCCTCACAGGTCACACATAGTGTGATTTGATAGAAAGCAGACACTAGGTCTGGGACGGCACCCAAAAGGTTTTGCTGTTCTCAGGAAAGATAAGGGAATGTTATGAGAAACTGTGTAAATCTGCCTAGTAGCGGAACCGGAAGGACCAAATATGTACATTAGTCACATGACTGTTGTGTAACCAGCTTGCCTTTAAAACCTGTATGAACTATGCAATAAATGAAATCATTCTTACTAGATACCTGGGTGTGTCTGTACGTTTGTTTCCCGAGCTCGATACCTGTTCTTTACTTAATTAGGATTACGGTGACATCCATCCCGGGGGGACTTAACCCCTAACACAGTCATCTTGGCTGTCTCCGTAACTCTTGTCCATTCAGCCACATATGCTCATATTAGCCATGACTAGCTGCAATGGGAATATACCTTTAAAGCATACTTTCAATTATAAACAACTTTAAATATAAGAAACTTTGTAATATATGTTATTGAGGAGATCTGTTTCCTTCTCCACTTATTAAACTGTTCTCCTGCTCCTCATTTTCAATCTGGCTTCTTGTTTACATTATATCCCTCTCCGTATTGAGCTTCACACATATAGCTCTATGGAGAAGGGAGAGGTTGAATAGTATTCTTCTGCTGTCTCATTAATTTATTTATTGCCTTATTCTGTGAACTCCTAGCCTCTTAGCTACAACCTAGCAGAGTTAAAAAAAAACTAGGATTAGCAGAGTGAAGAAGCAGCAATTATTTGAGTGTCTTTTCTATCCCTCCTCCTCTCTTCTAGACTAATATGGAGAAAGTAACTGCCTGAATAGTGGAGAAGAAAGCATATTTCTTTAATAAGATATATCTCAGAGTTTTTAGAAAAGATGCTCTAGTATTGTTAATGTATAATGATTTTTTTTGTAAAACATGCAGCCCCAGTAAAACTAGTTGCATTTTTCTCCCCTTCCCCTCCTCTTCTTGTCCTCTGGCCTCTACTCGGGGATCTCCCCGTTATCTACAGTATAAAATGTTGCTGCTGCCGTTGCAGCTATCTGTTGTCACTGTATTTTATGTCTTTTTGAAAACCAATAAACTTTGAAAAAAAAAACTAGTTGCATTTTATTTGAGTAACTTTTAGGAAGGTTGTTGTTTTTGTCTGTACACAACTAGGCCAGTATTGGCTTCTTATTAAAGAAGGTCATTTTTTTCCTCAGGGTCCCCTGATTGCCACGGCTTTCACTAATGGATACCACTGAATTCACCAGTCACATTGGAGGTCAGTAGAAGTATTTAATTCTATACAGAAAAAGGTTCTGCCACTGCTTAACTAATGTAAGAACTAATACAGATCATTGGTCTACTAGACCTGTTTCACACAGACTGGCTCAGCAGCAGTGATCAGGAACAGATGTTCATTCCCTTCTCTTTTGCTGCATCTAAATGCAGCAGAATATCTGCACAGTTTGTCAGCAGCACATTGCCCTGTATAGAATGATGTGCTGCTGACAGTCTAGAATTGTTTATCTTGCATGAGCAATGCAACCATCCAAAATACAAGCAAATGTTTGTTATGGTTTGTACATTTGCTGAAGCCAATTATGGCCTTATTATTGCTCCATGTACACGGGCCAATACATTCCATGAAATCCACACTCACAGCTGACCTTGGAGGAGAGGTTTTGCTATTTCAATTCCACGCTTTAGTGACTAAAGTTTAGTCAGTCCTTTAAAACTTTAGTAGATTACATATTTGGTGAGAGCAACATGACCAACTGTTACAATTTAGTATCTCACACATAGTGAAATATAAAGCTGACACCTTGGATTCTCTATTTAGTACAAGCACTTTATACAACAGGCAAAACCAGGAGGAACTGCTAGTTGTAACTAAGGAACAGATCAGAGCGTCTTAGGCTCTGTTCACATTACATTTTCACATGATGTTTGGCATGTGTACCGAGAAAGCTCCCAGCACATATGCTGAAGTATCTAATACTGCATGTGTCAGTGCGCTGCATATTCCTACACAGAGGCATACACAAAAAAAAAAAGTATACAGAAAGTATAAGAAAATTATTAAGCCATTCCAATTGCAGCCTCACATCTTTAAACTTTTGTCTATGTTAACTTGTTATTCATTAAAAGCAACATGTCACCAGAAAATGACCACATTTTTATGATATATTTTTTAATTTTTTGTGTCACTACCTTTATTTATAAGAATAATTATATCCCACAATTTTCACTCTGACTGCTAAGCCTAATAATGTTATGACACTTGCCAGTTCTGTAGAGGTTTTCTTTGCAGCAATCATCTCATTTACAGCACAGTCAGTATTACAATACAAGACAACCTCTCCATAGATAAACCCACTAACTCATGAATGCATTTTCCACTGGCAATAGATAGTATCACAACTTATCTACTCCCCCTCACTGCAGAAAATGTCTAGTAAACTCTCAATGAGTTGGCTCCAATTTATTGGTACCTATGCCCATAACTGTGTTGCATAGGTTATCACTAAATGATGTTAACAGACCAGAGGAGAAGCTTCAGCAAGATGGCCGCCACGTAACCATATGCAGAATAGAATAAAAAAAATCTACAATCAGAGAAAAAAAAGTTTGTATATTTCAATATTTGGTTTCAATAAATAAATAAAAAATGGTGCTACATTCCTTTTAATATAAATGCAGTAAAACTTACAATCTAACTTTTCTGCCACCCTTGGGGAAATTTAGCAACAACATAAACAGTAAGAAATAATTCTAGGTGTAGAAATAACTAATATAGATTGTAATACTGTCTTGTAGGTTCCAATTTGGAAGCTATTCATGTCCGTGACTCTGTCCCTCTCCTCTGAGATTGTCAGACGGCCACACGCCACCTTGTGTTCAAGCGGAGTAACTGGTGCCTCCTGCATAACTTTCCCTTCTCCCAGGACATTTTATTTATTTTATTTTTTTTTCTCTCTTATTTCTTGTCTGTCTTGCTTTCTCTTCTTTTTGTTAGTTTTGTGTTTTCATGATGTCAGGAAAACATTTCTCATGACTTTAGATCGTTTTGTTCTGGTGGGATGCAGGGAAACTCTGGTACCACATGCTGAAGGGAGGGGATGATATTTTATGTCCGGCTGTCTGGGAATGTGTTTTGTTTATTTTTAACTAAAAAAAAAATATTTTTTATGTAAATTTCGGCTTTTATGACATGGAGTGGACAATGCACAAGAACAAGACAAATGTATATTTTGCTAAATGAGAAACTATTTGTAGAACAGAAATTATTTTAATTTTCTCAGAACTGGGTTGAATTTTTTTTTTCTCTGTAAAATATGTAAATATTGCAGACTGATCGTTCTGCCATCTCCAGGTCTTCTCTGGTCCCGGCTTCTCCTTCGCCAATTTGGGTCCGTACCTTAGCAATATTTTCCCAAAACCTGGAAGGATTGACAGGTTTTTTTTTATAAACTTTTTACTACAACTGAGTTCTGTCCACTGGAATAAGCTGGGGTGTTTTCAGTGCAGGAGAACGCTGAGCCCCAGCATTATCCTCAGTACAAATTAACTCTTTCCGTGCCACACATCTTGTCATTGCAGAGGACTTTAATATGGCCTAGCAAAATAGCAGGATATAACTAAACGCAAATGAATTTGCTGCTGATCTACTGTATGTTGCTATGGAGTCACATGATTAAGTCAGAGTCGGATATTTATCTATCTGGGCCATATATGCAGGAGTGTAAAATCATGGTAATTTCAAGTGTCTCCAAACACTTAAAATGTTGGTACATTCCTACAAGCAGGAAATAAAAAACATTGCATTCCAAATTATTGGTGCCCTATATCTCTCTCCTGCAAAGATTGTGTGAGTGTACATGAAGAGTTAATTCTGAACAGGGGAAAAGTACAATGCTGTATTGCAAGTACAAAGCAATAATGTTTGTTACTGCAACTGGAATTTTTTTTTAAGATAGTTACAAAAAAAAATAAAAGATAAATTTTACTGTCTGTGTTGTGTTTTTAAGCCTTACATGTTGCTAAGATTTTATAATATGTGGGTTAATAACCAATAGGGGGCACATTCATTGATTTCATTTCATATATGGATGTCATAATGAGGGGTCTGCAAATTTGCACACACTCTAATGGGCTCCTACTTTTACAGGGCTTGGTGTGACAATGTATAAGATGGTTTCCCTATCATGCTACATGTTCCCTGGTCTTGCACTGAAAATGTGCTGCGTTCATCAGCATGCTCTCGCCTTAAATGGGCTGTCCAGGATTTTTCTTTATATCCTATCTTTAGAATAGGCTATAGATATCTGATTGGTGGAGGGCGGACACCTTGCCATTAAACAGATCAGTTGTGCAGGGTTGCTTCCAGTGCCCGTACTATACAATGCAATGAGTTCTGTGCCCTGTACAGTGGTTGCGTTCCATTACTGCAGCTCTGCTCCAATTAATTGCCATACATTTAAATGAATAGCCATCCATGTAATGCATGAAAGTTCTAGACTTGCCAAAGTAGGAGCTACTCTTACAGTTCAGCCCTCCTTTCTGACTCATAGAGGTTGTCCTAAGTAGGAAACTCCTCCCCCATGGCATTCATATGTGTATATGGATGGGGTCAGTTTGAGGCAAATCCTTTAAGCTTTGTTCATAAAGGCTTTTATTTGTAGTGTTATCAGCCAATGTCATATAGATGTAAACTATGGATCCATATAATGGATCCAATTTTTCAGCCTGAAAAACTGAGACGAATTTGACCATAACACTGCCATGCCTTCCATGAAGAGTCATAATTTATGCAAATCTGGGCTAAGGCTACATTCACACAAATGTAAGTTTGGTAGGTGTGCTGTTTTTTTTCTTAACGGATAGCGCACTGACTTATTCTTTTCTACGGCCCCATATACATGACCATGTTTCCCAGGTTCATGTGGAGGAATGTAAGCTTGACACAAAACTCAGGACATGTTGTGTTCTTGTTCATTTTGCAGTCCAGACTCTTTCATTGAAATGTATAAGTACGTGGAAAGCACAGATGGCACACAGATGCGATGTGTGTTCCATCCATTCCATTTTGTCATGGACCCGAACATTTACACTGTTTATTGCATGTAGCCTAAGTATGTAAGTGATCCTGCATGGTTGAAGACGAAGCTCAAAATCTCTCAGAAGAGAGTCCAATGTTGGGATGTATGTACTGCTTTTGTGTATTAAAAAATACAGAATGTCTGTAAAACTATTTCCATATAGAAAGCCTGATGTCTGAGTTCCTCCATAGAAAGCTATTGTTGCCACAGTTGCTACAGATTTACAGTGAACTATGTAGAAAAAGTCTGCAAAGTATTTGAGATCCTTTCCATATAGCATTGATCCAGAACACAGAGACAGTTTCTAATACTGTAAATTGTCGCAAATGGAAAGTTTGAATTAACAGTCTTCTGTGAATCCAGGAAAGAAACAGCAATAAACAAAACAGCAAATCTCCTTAACCATGTGTATTCTGAATGTAGATGAATGATGTGAGGCTATTTACTTATCTCTGCTCCTTTTAGCCTTGGCCTGGGGTTTCTACACTGCCCATGACATGAATGCTTCTGCATAGTGCACAGTCTGCTCCCATGCATTCTGCTTCAAACATGGAGTGATCTATATTGTATAGCCATACCTTTTGATACAGTGGGGAAAAAAAGTATTTAGTCAGCCACCAATCGTGCAAGTTCTCCCACTTAAAAAGATGAGAGAGGCCTGTAATTGACGTCATAGGTAGACCTCAACTATGAGAGACAAAATGAGAAAACAAATCCAGAAAATCACATTATCTGATTTTTTAAGAATTTATTTACAAATTATGGTGGAAAATAAGTATTTGGTCACCTACAAACAAGCAAGATTTCTGGCTCTCACAGACCTGTAACTTCTTCTTTAAGAGGCTCCTCTGTCCTCCACTCATTAGCTGTAGTAATGGCACCTGTTTGAAATTGATATCAGCATAAAAGACACCTGTCCACAACCTCAAACAGTCACACTCCAAACTCCACTATGGTGAAGACCAAAGATCTGTGGAAGGACACCAGAAACAAAATTGTAGACCTGCACCAAGCTGGGAAGACTGAATCTGCAATAGGCAAGCAGCTTGGTGTGAAGAAATCAACTGTGGGAGCAATAATTAGAAAATGGAAGACAAACAAGACCACTGATAATCTCCCTCGATCAGGGGCTCCACGCAAGATCTCACCCCGTGGGGTCAAAGTGATCACAAGAACGGTGAGCAAAAATCCCAGAACCACACGGGGGGGACCTAGTGAATGACCTGCAGAAAGCTGGGACTAACGTAACAAAGGCTACCGTCAGTAACACACTACGCCGCCAGGGACTCAGGTCCTGCAGTGCCAGACGTGTCCCCTGCTTAAGCCAGTACATATCCGGGCCCGTCTGAAGTTTGCTAGAGAGCATTTGGATGTTCCAGAAGAGAATTGGGAGAATGTTATATGGTCAGATGAAACCAACGTAGAACTGTTTGGCAGAAACACAACTTGTCGTGTTTGGAGGAGAGTGAATGCTGAGTTGCATCCAAAAAACACCATACCTTATGTGAAGCATGGGGGTGGCAACATCATGCTTTGGGGCTGTTTCTCTGCAAAGGGACCAGGACGACTGATCCGTGTACTTGAAAGAATGAATGGTGCCATGTATCGTGAGATTTTGAGTGCAAACCACCTGCCATCAGCAAGGGCATTGAAGATGAAACGTGGCTGGGTCTTTCAGCATGACAATGATCCCAAGCACACCACCAAGGCAACGAAGGAGTGGCTTCGTAAGAAGCATTTCAAGGTCCTGGAGTGGCCTAGCCAGTCTCCAGATCTCAAACCCATAGAAAACCTTTGGAGGGAGTTGAAAGTCCGTGTTGCCCAGCGACAGCCCCAAAACATCACTGCTCTAGAGGAGATCTGCATGGAGGAATGGGCCAACATACCAGCAACAGTGTGTGCCAACCTTGTGAAGACTTACAGAAAACGTTTGACCTCTGTCATTGCCAACAAAGGATATATAACAAAGTATTGAGATGAACTTTTGTTATTGACCAAATACTTATTTTCCACCATAATTTGCAAATAAATTCTTTAAAAATCAGACAATGTGATTTTCTGGATTTGTTTTCTCATTTTGTCTCTCATAGTTGAGGTCTACCTATGATGTCAATTACAGGCCAGCCTCATCTTTTTAAGTGGGAGAACTTGCACAATTGGTGGCTGACTAAATACTTTTTTTCCCCACTGTAGATGTTATCTTTGACCTCCCTAAGTGATGACTGTGCAAAGCATCCTGGAACACATAATTACCAAAATGGCAGAAACTGAACTATTTGTTTCTGAAAAGTTGAGTGTTGGGTGAAAATAAAAGAGCACAGATATAATGTGGGGTAGGTTGGGGACATATGATTTCATGTTTCGGCTTCAATTCATGAGTTCTCTGTGTACAGTAGGAGGATTGGATGGAGGGCTGGTGAGGTCAGGTGAAGTAATACTCATTATTGACTGGCTCAGAAAATGGCAGGATCAATGATAGGCTGAACTGGGAACCAGAATACCAGACACCATATGGTTTGGGTTCAGATAAGTCTGGCTATTATGTCAACAACAATAAGATAAGTTGCCAAAGACCACCACACAGCACTAATAGTTTGAGGATTAGATCCTAAGTCACACCAGCTTTCTAAATATATTCAGCTCCAAGAATAGAGCCCATATCTTTTCAACTATTATATCTTACTAGCTATTGGAATGGGGGAGGATATAGAATGTGGTGTGACTCAGACCAGCATGTAGTTCACATATAACCCTTGCTGACAATTTACATATGACGTGTTGTTTACAGATCAGAAAGGCTCACTTCATGCTTGTAACAACACCTATGTTATCAAAAAAAGAGATAATCGGTAAGTTTATAAGAATATGTAAATGTGATATTTATTAGGATAAATAATGGCTAAACACAACATGTAACACAGACTTTTTAAAATTCATAAAGCAAACAAGGGTCACGATTGGGAAATTCATAAGCATACAGTACAATACATACTGTATATATGATATGTGATACAATGCACAAATAGGGTGCTGCATGTCAACAACACCCATTTTAAAATGTATCAGTGTCATAAAATAGTGGATGGTATCAAAAAATTAATAGTAACTAATATACCATGATGCAACAAATATCTAAAATATCCTATATGGTTGTTGAAAACATGCACCATATCATTTAGTTTAGTTGATGTCAGGTACTTGCAATATTGATCCAGACATCATACTTGTAGATATTAAAAAATAGAATAATGTGATTGCATGTATATTGTGGAATAAGAAAGCTTTTAGATCCAGCTTGCCACATTTTATTTCATGTATTATTTCATTTTAACCTGCATGCTATGTAAAGTTATCATAGCAGTCAGACTTCATTTGAAACTTCTGGACTCCAATGCAAAATGGCCACCGACCATGTGCCAACATGCCATTTATAATACTAACATCTTGTTACGTAGCGGAGAGTATATGGAGCTACCTCAATAACTGTGTACAGCTGCAGCCCTGCATATCCTATTCCAAAGTTGGCCAACATCTATTTCACATGACACCCTTAAACACATACATACTTGGCTCTGTAATAAAGTGGTAGAGGGGAAAAAGTTGCTGCCAGTTAAAATCCAACTGCTTAATTCTTATCTCCCATGGCACCTGCCATAGCTGGAGAGTTGGAAGGCCTTTATACTCATTAGATGGTGGGCCAAACCTATTTAATTCTCCCAATACAAATCTAATGTGCATGGGCTGCTTTATACAGTATGTACAGCAATGTGAATAACTGGCCTTACAACAATATATAAGAGGATTAAGGCTGAAGCCCCACATCACAAAAACACAGCATTTTTGCCGTTGCCGAAACAACGTGGCAAAGAATGCTGCATTTTACAGTACCTGCAAAGTGAATGAGATTCTGGCTAATCCTATCCACACATTGCAGAAAAAATCTGTAGCGGAAAAGCTACGTTTTTGAAAATCTCAGCATGTCAATTATACCTGCAGAAATGCTGGAGTTTTCCCTATAGGTATAATATGAGCAGAAAGTCCACAGAGAAAAACTAAATGGAAATGCAATGAAAAACATAGCGGAAAAATCTGCGTTGCGTTTCCGCTGCGTTTTTCTGCAGCGTTTTTTTGCTGCGTTTCGCTACGTGGGACCTTAGCCTTAATGTGGTTTTGGTAGTGGTAGACGGACACGGTAAACTTATTGTGCTATTCTAGAACAATAAGCAGACTGCAGGTAAAAACTTATCTCCTTTTTTTCTATAAAAATGCAGGACTTCTAGTAACAGTAAAAACAAGTTGAAGGCCATACTTCTGCTAACTGTCACATCTGAAGTGAGAAAATGTGCACTTGGCAGCAGCCTGTTGTAAGAACTTGATGTCCCTGAAGTGTGAAGGTCAGTGTTTCCCTATATAAAGAGGTAGGGTTAAGCATGCACTGCACTGAGTCTCTACCGCCATGATGCTCCGGTTCCTTGCTGTTCTTCTGGCAGGTAGGCTTTTCCTGTTTATCTGAGTTGCAAGCGTTTGATACAATATACGATCTAAAAATATAGAACTGTATAAAAAGGCTTCATGCAGTCTTTTCATCTGGAGATATATTGGGGGATGTTTATCAGAACTAATGGAAAGGAAAAAGGGGGAATATATAACCATCAGATGTCTGGTGTGAGAAGTCTTAGTTACCTCTTCTGCAGTGACTTGATGCATTTACATTTACTGCAGTGGTATGTATATTATAAAATGCCCTTATGGTTATTAAAAAGATTCTCTAGTTTAGCAAAAAAGTAATAAACCACTCCTACTAGTTTTAATATGGCTTCATGCTTAAAATCACTGTAGGCCTGGGCCCCATGTGGTGTAAACGCCGTGGTTTGGGCGCAGTGGAAACAGCACAGCAAATACTACAGCGTTTTACAGTCATTGTAAAGTGGATGGGATTCTAGTGAATCCCATCCACACATTGCAGAGAAATACGCCAAAGGAAATGCTGCGATTTCCGAAACCATCAAAAAAAATGGTGATTGTGGTTTTTACACATAGATTTATTGGCTTGCAGAATACAGACTCTTATTCACAGGTACAATGCAGACCTGTCAAATGGCAGCAAGTTATAGAGTAGGAGCTGAGCAGATTAGTGTGTAGTTTATAGGAAAAGTTTTAGGGCAATTTGTCAATTATTGTTTGAAATCCCTGGATTAGGAGTAGGACCGCCCACTGGACTCCTAAGCGTAGAGAGCATGGACTTCAGTCAATATGTTACAAGTTCTACTGAATCTCTACATCAATCTACTGAGTTCCTCCTGCTATGTAACAAGATGTTGGCAGACTGGACTGCATGTTCCGTGTCCAGGTTCCCATGAAAGCCTTAGCCTTGTCAGATTTTTTATTTATTTTTTTTGCATAAAGCTTATATATTTTAAAAGAAACAAAAAATATCAATAAAATGTGAATTAAAAATGACTGCAGGTATAATACTATGTCCAACAGATGGCATTATACTACCATACAACTATTGAGAGTTTTGTGTGATATTGATTGTAATATGGCCACATTTGAGCGCATGTTTGAGATTTGTTCAGATGATTGTGTCTGAGAAGATCAACAACTCTCTTAGCAAGGATCAGGATCCATTGTTTTGACCAGCTTTTCTCTGTTTAGCTTTAATATAGATAGAGATGGGCTGTGTAGAGATTAGCATTGCTGTAATCTGAAGGATAAGTCTTTTTACTTCTATTGTTACACTTTTTCATTTTGCCCCAGTATCCTGCGCCTGTGCCTCTCCTTACAATCGGGCAATGTGGCAGTTTCACAGTTTGATCAAATGTGCCATTCCTAACAGTTTCCCCATAATGGAATTTAATGATTATGGATGTTACTGTGGATTTGGAGGACATGGGACTCCCAAGGATGCTCTGGACAGGTAAACCTAAATCTTATAATATACAATGGAATTCAATAGAAATTTAGATTTCACTTTTATGATATCATATTCACTGATTATTCGTGACTTAAAATGCTGAAACACAAATAATAGAAACTCCACCTATTTGTGCAAATAAGAATGGCAAGCATTGACTCTTTCTATGGTTGTTACAGATGCTGCCAAACCCATGACAACTGCTACTCACAAGTCAAAACATACCCGGCCTGTAGTGGCTTTCTAGACAACCCGTACACCAAAAATTATGAATTTAGCTGCTCAGGAACATCTATAACCTGTACATGTGAGTATAAAATATTAGCATATTATATGATATGGTAATATATTTTAACAGATGTGAGTTGTATGTTCTACAGTAGGATATACATACAGTTAAAAGACATGTAAGTGAATCCTTTAAAAATGTGTTTTTCTGAAGAAACGTAGTCTGTTATCCATGTCACAGTTCTATACAAACACATTCTAAGTATAAAGCAATAACAGCAGTTACTTCCTTTGTGATGTCCTTACATGAGCACCAGTCTTCAGTGTCTTCCTTATAGTGGACATATGAACAGGGTTTTTAGCATCTGTAAAACCTTCTCTTGGTCTTTTGTTATGACCCTTGGGTTCTTTCGCTTATCTCCTAGGACTGACCTTTATGTTGGAGTGATATTAACAGGATGTCCACTTCTAGTGACAGTAGCAACAACCCTGAATTTTCTCCATTTGTATACAATAGAGCACCTTTACCATGCAAAACGTGCCAGAATTCTAATGCAGTTTTTGCCAAAACCTGCTGTGCATGCTTTACACCACATTTATTAACTGTTTTAGACCAAAACCCCACGTGGCATAAACACCACAGCAAAAACGGCAGCGTTTTACAGTCCCTGAAAAGTGGATGGGATTCTAGCAGTGTCGGACTGGGATGTCTAGGGCCCACCAGTGGAATTGTTTCTAGGGGCCCACCATCAGAACCCCAGAAAAGACCCCAGAGTATAATAATCGTTCATGGGTGGTCCACTATGGGGAATAATACCCTGTGCAGGGGCCACTATGGGGAATAATAGTGTGTGCAGGGGCCACTATGGGGAAAACTACTGTGTGCAGGGGCCACTATGGGGCAAACTACTGTGTGCAGGGGCCACTATGGGGCAAACTACTGTGTGCAGGGGCCACTATGGGGCAAACTACTGTGTGCAGGGGCCACTATGGGGCAAACTACTGTGTGCAGGGGCTACTATGGGGCAAACTACTGCGTGCAGGCGCCACTATGGGGCAAACTACTGCATGCAGGGGCCACTATGGGGCAAACTACTGCGTGCAGGGGCCACTATGGGGCAAACTACTGCGTGCAGGGGCCACTATGGGGCAAACTACTGTGTGCAGGGGCCACTATGGGGCAAACTACTGTGTGCAGGGGCCACTATGGGGCATAATATTGTGTGCAGGGGCCACTATGCTGCATTATACCGTGTCCAGGGGCCACTATGGGGCATAATACCGTGTGCAGGGGCCACTATGGGGCATAATACCGTGTGCAGGGGCCACTATGGGGCATAATACCGTGTGCAGGGGCCACTATGGGACATAATACCGTGTGCAGGGGCCACTATGGGGCATAATAGTGTGCGCAGGAATGCAGTTTGTGTGTGGGGGGGGTTGGGGGCGGCGGTTTGGGGGGGGGGGTTGGGGGGGGGCCGGGCTGGAGGGGGGGGCCCCATGTCAAATGTTCGCCTTGGGGCCCAGCCATTCCTAGTTACGCCACTGCTGGGCGGTAAGGAATGCCCTCCCTGACTGTACTCGTCCCATAGCCCTGTACTGTCAGAGGGTGCTTTCCTTACAGCCCAGTGATGACGCTGAGTTGTGAGTAACGCAACCCCCCCCCCCCCCCAGTAAAGGGCTATGAACAAGTACTGTCAGGGAGGGCGTTCCTCACAGCCCATCTGTACTGTCAGGAACGCCCTTCTGACGGTGAACGGTGGAACTAAGACCGCCGATATCTTGAGCCCTGGGGCACATAACGGGAAAGCCGACAGTGTGCTGAATTCAGCGCGCTGTCGGCTTTCTAGCGGTATGTAAAACCGCATATACATGACAACGTGAAAGGTATTTTTTACATCAGACCGGGGGCAGTGAAAATAAATAAAAAAAAAATAATAGTCAATTTTCCCCGTGTTCCGGTGCCTCCCAGTGCAGTCCGGTCCTCCCGATCCATTGTTGTCTTCTGGCGGAAATCCCCACCGCATGTGACCGCTGAGGCAGTTTCACTTTGAGAAGACACTGGAGCAGCAGGACCGGACCACGTTGGGAGGACGCTAGAGCAAAGGGGACAGGGAGTATGATTGTTTTTTTTCACCTACCCTGGCCTTTTTAAAAAAAAATAAATAAAAAATTTGCCTGGACAACCTCTTTAATGGAAACATCTTTTGCAAATTAGATTTTGGAGAAATCATTAACACAGAGGTTCACTTACATTTGTTCCTTGCACTGTGGATGGTGCTCAACAAAAGACTTGAACATTACAACTGCTTCTATTGCTTGTTTAGTTAGATTGTGTAAATGTGACTTAAATAACAATCTGACTACATTTCTTAGTAATCAAAGCCAAAATCCTGGTTGTTCCAAAGGGGTCACTTACTTTTTCTTCCTACTGTTGCTAGTAAAGTAATAATAACAATATAGAAATAACCATTAAGAAAAAATATCTTTCAATGCAACAGATAGCTACGCACTCTGCACCACAGACATGACAAACTACCTGGCCTGGCAGAAAGCAATGGGCAGCCTAATGGTGTGCAGCATGTTTAGTGTGAAAATTTTTCACTGCTTTAACCCTAAGGAAATGTTTTAGATGTCTGTAGCTTTGATTGAAAATGCTTTATTAAGAATCAATCATTATTCACAAATATACAATGTACTGTGATACAGCACAGACCATGACGCAGCACATATATAGTAACCATCAGCATACATAACAGTTTATGTCTAGCAATAGCTGCATTCCAGCACTATATACATCATAATGTAAAGCCTGTTCCCTGCTATTCTGTGTTTTTCAACAGCTTATAGTGATGCCTGTTCCCAGTTTATCTGCAACTGTGATCGAGCTGCTGCTATCTGCTTTTCAAAATCTCCATACAATCCTAACTACAAAGACTTGGATAAAAACAAAAACTGTTAAGAGACAGTAACATGAAGTGGTGAAATGAAATAATAAAAGGGTAACATCAAATTACTACCTGGTCTGTGTTTTGTTTGCCTATACTAGTGGTGGTCAGCTTATGACACTATGGTGTCTCAAATGTCACCTTCCCTGTTACTTGTAATGTAAGGTCATTATGCATACTGGAGATAGGCGTCCCAGTGCTCAAAATGTTACCATAAAGAGTCTAGAAAATATGAGCCAAGGGTTGCAAGTGGTCCTTGGATGTAATATAGCCTGTAAATCAGGGCAGACATATCATTGATGCAACCTGTGTCAGATGGCCCTATCACCTTAACAGCAGCCGTATACTGTTTATTAGATTCTGGGCATATGCCAAAGCTAATGAACTTCATGGCTAAAGATTACTGATGGACCTCAGGGGGTGCCATGTGGTGAGATGTTCGTAAACAAGGAGCCCATAACTGTTCTTGAGCAGGGGCACTCAGCTGTCTGTGTCGGACCCTGCTATAAATAGTTATCAGTTTAGTACATTTAAGACCAGTGTGCATTTTAGGACTTTACCAGTTTTTTATATGTAATGATTCATTTCAGAAGTGCACATGAAGTGCTCACAGTTTGTGCTATGCCCCCTCTATATATAGGATTTCTGATGTACAGTGTCCATATTAGGACATCCTCAGATATCAGAGTAAAACATCAGATTAATGGCAGTTTACAACTGTGATACCTGACTTCTGACACCTGATTTGTCTGACACCTGACCTCGACACCTGACTCTGACTACTGATACCTGACTACTGATACCTGACTCTGACACCTGACACTTGATTCTTATTATTTTCCCCTTTCTTTATTATTTGCAACATTTAACATATGCAGTTTCTGATTGGCCAACAGATGAGGTCCACCCCCTTTATAACTCTACTTTACAGGGGCTTCAGATTCCATTCCTCACAATAGTGGCAGAAAAATCATTTCAATGCATCAATAGGTACAGACATTTCTGACTTTTACTTATCCTAAATAATACTTCCTTTTTACTGCTCCCTTAGGGGGCATTCCCACTACTGTTGGATGTCTGTTCTGATAAGGTCCGTAAAAAAAAAAAAAAAATGGACACCTATCATAACAGACGATAACTGATGTTAATGTGTCCGTTTTTTAGACTGTCTATTTTGCTTATTTTTTTGTCCTTCTTTCTGAGCATACGCAGAAAAAACCCAACAGTATAACGGACAACCGTCCATTACTGTCAGTTAGCCATAGACATTAATGTTAAAAAATAACGGACGGTTAATGCCTGCACCCCACGTTATTCTGTCCGCTAAAAAAAACAGACATGTGATGGATTTGGTGAAAAAGGACATTGGACGACATATCAATTCCCAGTGAAATCCCCCTGGGCTATCTACAAATTTGCCAGTGGCTAACTCGTGGCAATTTACTGGCACAGCATAGTGAATGGCATCTAAACAGGTCCCATTCACAGTGTGCAGTCTGTGGGCTGGTTGAAAAACTCAGATGACTTCTGACTTTCATCTCTGACTGAGTCAGAAGTCAGCTATCAGCTATGGACAGGGTCGGCGTTAGGGGGGGGTAAACTGGGCAATTACCCAGGGCCCCATCCCCAAAGGGGCCCCCGGGATCCGGAATCTGATTTGGCCGGAGTCAGGCCCAGCCAAATCAATAACAGAAAGGGACTGCAGGGCCCCTTTCCGAGGTGAGTAAAAATAACAAACATTTTTACTCACCTGTCCTTGGCGTCCGACGTCATCTTCTGGCGTTGCGGACATCACCGCTGAGGCCAGGCCTCAGCCTTAGTGATCACGTGAGGTGTGCTGACAGCGTGCCTCACGTAATCGCTGAGGCCCAATCACAGGCCTCAGCGGTGATGTCCACAACGCGTGACGTCAGCCGCAGGGAAGAAGAAGCCGGCGCCAGCGGGGATAGCGGAGCAGCGCGAGGAGGCCCAGGAGAGGTAAGAACAAGGTGCGTATAACTGTTTGTTATTTTCCCTCACCTCCCCTGGGCCATCGATTATTATACTCTGGGGTCTGAAGAGACCACAGAATATAATATAATAATAGCACTGTAGGGCCCCTGTGGAGCATTATACTGGGGGCCCCTCTGTATAGCATGTTATATTCTGTGGGGCCTCTGTGGAAAATTATAATGTGTGGGGGGGGGGGGGCTCTGGAGATAATGTTATATTATGTGGGGTCACTTTGGAGCATTATGCTCTCCAGAGGGGCCCCCCAGTATAATGCTCCAAAGTGGCCCCACAGAATATAACATGCTCTCCAGAGCCCCCCCACTTTATAATATTCCATAGAGGCCCCACAGAATATAACATGTTCTCCAGAGGGCCCCCTCCCCAGTATAATGCTCCACAGTGGCCCCACACAGTATAATATGCTCTCCAGAGCCCCCCCCAGTATAATGTTCCATGGTTTCCCCCACACAGTATAATATGTTCTCCAGAGGGGCCCCCCAGTATATTATACTGTGTGGGGCTACTGTGGAGCATTATACTGGTGGGGGCTGTGGAGAGCATATTATACTGTTTTGGGCCGCTGTGGAGTATTATACTGGGGAAACCTCTCTGGGCAGTATATTATACTGTGTGGAGGCCATTTCTGGAGCATGTTATACTGAGTGGGGTCACTGTGGAGCATTATTCTGGCGGGGGCCATCAGAAGAGCATATTATATTGCGTGGCGCCACTGTGGGGTATTATTCGGGGGGACTAATGAGCATTATACTAGGGGGCCCTTTGGGGATCATATTATACTGCGTGGGGCCTACTGTGGATCATTATACTGGGGGGACGCTCTGGGGAGCATAATATATTGCGTGGGGCCACTGTGGAGCAAAATACTGGAGGAGGCACTGTGGAGCATTATACTAGCGGGGGCCCTCTGGGGAGCATATTATTCTATGGGCCACTGTGGAGCTTTATACTGGGGAAAGGACAGTGTGAGGAGCCTGTTAAACTGTGTGGGGCCACTGTGGAGTGTATTATATTGTGTGGAGCTTTTCGGGAGCATATGATACTCTGTGGGGCCATTGTAGAGCATTATACTGGGGGGGACTGTGGGGAACATATTATACTGTGGGGGACCACTGTGGAGCATTATACTGGGGGAACCCCTCTGGGGAGTATATTATACTGTGTGAAGGTCATTATGGAGCATGTTATACTGTGTTAGGCCACTGGGGCATTATACTGGGGGGGCGTTGTGGGGTGCATATTATACTGTATGGAGCATATTATATTGTGTGGGGCTGCTGGGGAGCATATTGCACTGTCTGGGGCCACTAAGGGGTAGTATACTGTGTGGGCCACTGTGGAGTATTATACTGTGTGGAGCCTTACATACCATGTGGGGCCACTATGGGGGGCTCAGGGGAGCATTTTATACTGTGTGGGGTCACTGTGGAGCATTATATACCATGTGGGGAAACTGGAGGGCTCAGGAGAGAATTTTATACTGTGGAGCATTATATACCTTGTGGAGCATTATACTGTGGGGGGGGGGGGCTCACAATTCCTGCTATGTCTGCATCACAGCTCCCTCACTATAATCTTGCACATACGTGTAGTGCCCCATGGCCATGTCATTCCCTATACAGTACTGTGCATGAATTGGCCATGGAGTTATTGGGGCCTGCACAGTACTATAGGGGCTGACTATACTGGGAACATACTTAGTAACACCAGATAGTCAGCACATATGTAAGACTTCAGTGAAGGAGCCGTGATGTAGGCTATTAGCAGGAAGCTGTTGGGTGGGGCCCCAGAACAAGTTCCTCTTGTGGGCCTAAGGCCCTTCAGTCCGACACTGTATAACGGAGAACTATTATATATAAGGGTGGGTTACTATATATAATTGGGAAACTTAAGTATGAGGGGGCTATTATAAGGGGGAACTATTATTTATAAGACGGGCTATTATTTATAAGGGGGGAACTATTATATATAAGGCATCCATTATAAGGGGGAGCTATTATTTATAAGAGGGGAACTTTTTATAAGGGGGGTATAATTGTTAAGTGGGCTTATTTATAAAGGGGGCTATTAGTGATAGTTGGGACTATTATTTATAAGGGTAACTATTATTTATGAGGGGGCTATTATTTATAAGGGAGCAGTATTATTTTTACAGGGTGTCTGTTACTGATAAGGGGGAATATTACTGATACAGGGCACTACTTATCATTTATAAGGGAGTTATTACTGATAAGGGTGTAATATTATTTATAAGCAGGGACTATTATTTATAATGCGCTATAATAACTGATGACTGGGTTCAAAAATCTATTAGGTGGTACAAAGGTGCTCATTTGAATTGTGTGTGGTAAAATGGGGCTTGTTATTACTTTTTTGTTGGCAGAAAGGAGGCGTTATTATAGGGGTTGTCACTGGAAGACGATGGTGTTGTTTGCATATCAGCATTTGGGGCCCCGCTTTTAATTTTGCCCAGGGCCTCACTTTGTCTAAAACCGGCCCTGGCTATGGAGCACATACAATGTTACACTGTGTGTCTCCTAATGATTGGCCAGGATTATTGACCTCTGACTGAACTTACTGCTCGCACTCAGGAGTAGAAGATACATTGTATAAGAGCTGCAGGCTGAGGTCTGATACAACGAGGTCTGATACCTGACTTCTGACTCAGTCAGAGATGAGAGTCATCTGAGTTTTTCATATACATATACAAGCCAGCCAGCACACACACAATGGTGGAGATTTATCAAGTAAAATGCTCCATAATTCTGGTATCATTTTCACCAAATAAACTCTCTAACATGTTGTGCACCACATTCATCAAGTGTTTTAAATACTTTTATGACTTGTGCAAAAAGGGTAGTAGTATAATGTTGTACTGTGTTAGCCATAGAAACTAGTGGAAGAGTGAAGAAATCAGGCAATACCTTTTAGAGGCTAACTGAGTATATTTGATGGTAAGCTTTCGAGAGTGCTAGCTGTCTTCTTCAGACATGGTGTAATACTAGAAACTGAAAATTCACAGACTTTTTATACACACACAATACATGGATCTTCAAAGGATCTTGGAATAACAAAATGTGCAAAAAGGGGTCAGAGTCAGGTGTCAAAGTCAGGTGTCAGAGTCAGGTGTCAGAGTCAGGTGTCAGAAATCAGGTGCAGAAGTCAGCTGTCAGAAATGAGGTGTCAGGGATCAGGTGTCAGGCAAATCAGGTGTCAGAAGTCAGGTATCACAGTTGTAAACTGCCATTAATCTGATGTTTGACTCTGTTATCTGAGGATGTCCTAATATGAACACTGTATAATGCTAATACGCTGCACCATTGACTCCAGCACAGTTGGAATTTTCCAAAGCAATAAGTACAGGTAGTATTGATGCCTGATGTGCTATTTAAAGGGGTTGTCCAGGACAAATAAACAATTTCTGACTAAGTCCCCCATGCCCCCCCTCCAACTTTCTAATATATCTTTTTTTTCAATATTATATAGTTTTTCAGTAATAAATGTAGTTGGGAAGGGCTAGTAGTGGGCAGGCTAGCTAGGGAGACAGGAGGGGGTGTGAGGGAGTGAGAGAGGGAGGGGGGAGGGAGCAAAGTATCATGATAGTTGTAGGATAAAAGCACAGGAAGCTACACCATGTATACAAATGCATAAGATGCCAGGAGCTCCCAGAAATCACTGAAAACACTGCTAAAGGTATTTGGGTGCACTTACTAACCCATTAATAGCACTAACAGACCTTTTTTTTTAAAAAAATAATTTTTGCCCGGAAAACCCCTTTAAGCTCTGTAATGTCAGAAGGGTGGTGTCAGGCAGGGGGTGTGATTCAGAGCTCCAATCAGAGGCAACCAGTGTCAGAGCCCAGAATCACACCCCTTGGGAATAGTGGGGGCTAGAAAAAATGTTTTAACTGTGACAGACTTAGTGGTACAGCAGCTACTAAATGATGCAAAGAGCTGGACTTGTTGGAGGTGGTGAAAGGTCCTCATTAAAGGGGTTGTCAACTCTACATATTTATGGAGTGTTCAATAAGTTATCTATAAAAGGATGACTGCTGTATAAGGTTATGCTGTACCTTCCTATTACCAAGTAAAATTTTGGGCCAAGCAGTTTAAATGGGGTAGGGAATCAATTGAAGATGACCCCCGTTCAATGCAACCTGTTGAAGCATCTTCAAAGGAAATGTGTCAAAGTGCAGGTCATGATTTTGGAAGATTGTCGGGTCAAAGTCAGTGTTATAGCTTATGAATTAGGCATTTCAGTTGGGTGCCACAAATGTTGATGCCTGAGCAAAAAAACATGTCACCAGCAATTTAGCCAAGAAAATTTAGACATGCTTAGAGAAAATCTAGGAGACTTCTATTCTCAGGTTGATGAAACATGAGTCCATTACCATCCTAAGACCAAACAATATCCACGTAATGGAAGCACAAGGAGTCGCCAACTCCAAAGAAATTTCGTGTGCAGCAGTCAGCTGGAAAGGTCATGGCAGTTTTTTGAGATACAGAAGGTGTTTTATTACTAGAATTCATGCCGCACAAAACAACAATTACTGGAGACCCCTATGCTTCAACAGTGAAGGCAGTACACGGTAAGTTGTCGGCCTGTGTGTGGCTGCTTCATGACAAAGTGCCAGCTCACAAGTCTCACAAATCACAGACTGCTAATAGGCTGACTGATAATGTAGTCAAAGAGGCAGTAACAGGGTTCCTGCAGCAGCTTTCTAATATACAGTAACTGTCTTATAGCATTTGACAACCACTGTCTCACTGTACCATGGTATAGTCTATGGACCAGTCAGACCTGTGTAATACATCCATGAACTATCTGATTAGGACTAAACATGGAGTCTTTCATGTGATCCCTCCCCACACACATCATCCTCACGTGACTCTTGATATTCAGGAGTCTTACTTCACATTCATCAACCATGGGTTGAATTTCTACATATCATAACATATCATAACAAGAATCCCCATCTCCAGGTTATTTTTAAAATAAAACTGTAAAACACAACTGTCTCTAAGTGATGTTGTCATTTTGTTAATAAAGTTAAGGAGACAGGAAGAAGAATTTTGGAGCTGTTTCTGCGTACACACTTACAGACATGTTGAGATGCTACTATAGCAATACTGTATATGTTCTACCCCTCAATAAACTACTGTTCTCCTGTGATATACCAGGACAGTGGCGACTGAATACCAAGGGTCATGGCGGGGGATGACTTCACATGACTGACTCCATCTTTGTAGCTTATTGCATAGCATGTATTTCCATGGACTAATCTGTTGGCTACACCATTTTTTTTTTCTACTGCATGCACTACCTAGCCTCTCTGCTGACTGAGGTGAACTATAGAAAGCCCCCCCCCCCCAAAAAAAGATACCCAACCCGCTATCTTTGGATACGCCATAATTAGGACAATTCCCCCAATTGGAAGATTAAAAAAATCCCTTTATTTTCCCTTCACATAGTATAACACTCTTTTTTTTGGCCCACCACACAATACATCACCCCTTTTTTCTGTCCCTGCACACAATATATAACCCACTATTTCTGCCCCCCCCCCCACGGTATATAACCCCGTTTTCTTTAGCCCACCACAGGGTATATTATTTGCAACATTTAACATATGCAGTTTCTGATTGGCCAACAGATGAGGTCCACCCCCTTTATAACTCTACTTTACAGGGGCTTCAGATTCCATTCCTCACAATAGTGGCAGAAAAATCATTTCAATGCATCAATAGGTACAGACATTTCTGACTTTTACTTATCCTAAATAATACTTCCTTTTTACTGCTCCCTTAGGGGGCATTCCCACTACTGTTGGATGTCTGTTCTGATAAGGTCCGTAAAAAAAAAAAAAAATGGACACCTATCATAACAGACGATAACTGATGTTAATGTGTCCGTTTTTTAGACTGTCTATTTTGCTTATTTTTTTGTCCTTCTTTCTGAGCATACGCAGAAAAAACCCAACAGTATAACGGACAACCGTCCATTACTGTCAGTTAGCCATAGACATTAATGTTAAAAAATAACGGACGGTTAATGCCTGCACCCCACGTTATTCTGTCCGCTAAAAAAAACAGACATGTGATGGATTTGGTGAAAAAGGACATTGGACGACATATCAATTCCCAGTGAAATCCCCCTGGGCTATCTACAAATTTGCCAGTGGCTAACTCGTGGCAATTTACTGGCACAGCATAGTGAATGGCATCTAAACAGGTCCCATTCACAGTGTGCAGTCTGTGGGCTGGTTGAAAAACTCAGATGACTTCTGACTTTCATCTCTGACTGAGTCAGAAGTCAGCTATCAGCTATGGACAGGGTCGGCGTTAGGGGGGGTAAACTGGGCAATTACCCAGGGCCCCATCCCCAAAGGGGCCCCCGGGATCCGGAATCTGATTTGGCCGGAGTCAGGCCCAGCCAAATCAATAACAGAAAGGGACTGCAGGGCCCCTTTCCGAGGTGAGTACATAGCATGTATTTCCATGGACTAATCTGTTGGCTACACCATTTTTTTTTCTACTGCATGCACTACCTAGCCTCTCTGCTGACTGAGGTGAACTATAGAAAGCCCCCCCCCCCCAAAAAAGATACCCAACCCGCTATCTTTGGATACGCCATAATTAGGACAATTCCCCCAATTGGAAGATTAAAAAATCCCTTTATTTTCCCTTCACATAGTATAACACTCTTTTTTTTGGCCCACCACACAATACATCACCCCTTTTTTCTGTCCCTGCACACAATATATAACCCACTATTTCTGCCCCCCCCCCCCCACGGTATATAACCCCGTTTTCTTTAGCCCACCACAGGGTATATGACTTTCTTTTTTTGCTACCCACAGTATATGACCCCGCTTTTTATGGCCCGCCAGGATATGGCCCCCCACAAAATAGGATCCCCTTTTTTGCCCCCCCCACACAGTGTATGACCCCTTTTTATGGCTCCCATATAGTTTATGACCCCCCCATTGTATTATAGGTAGCTGCTGATAATTTTTACTCCCCTGTACATGCTCCTGTCCAGACTGCCCTCTGCTGCTGCCTCCAGGGTGCATTGTAGCTGACGCTTAAGAACACCAGGACGTTGTACGTAGCGTCCTGGCGTTCTTCAGTATTTTGACGTAACTGCAGCGTAATCTAGAGAAGGCAGAAGAGGGCGGCCTGGACAGGAATGTGGACAGGGGAGAAAAAATTATTGTCTGCTACCTATTGCAATAACACAGTAGCGGCCGTTTAAGAAAAAAAAAATGTTGTCCCCCAGTTTTTAAAGGTGCGCCCCTGACTGCATGGGTATAAGAGAGGTATAACAGAAAAATTGTAAATTCATGTGTGTTAGAATACTGCATGACTTCCTATTCTCTAAATATAAAATAAAAAAATATATAAAAAAAATATAAAGTGGACAATCCCTTTAACATTTGTACTTGGGACTCTGGGGGCATTTCTCTCAATAACAGAATGGAGGGAAGGGAGATTAGGAGGGGCTCCTGTGACAGACCCTATTAGTCAGCTTATCTGCCTCCAGAATTCTCTAAAGATTGGACATGTCATCCAAATATTGAGATGTGTGCCTGCCTCTTTGCATCTCCTGAGGAATAATTCAGGTTTCTGGTTAAATCACATGTAACTTAGCTGGCAATATATCAGGCTACGTTCACCATGTCTGTCTGAAATTGGAAGACAAAAAAAACAGTCCTCAAAACAACCGACACCTGACAGACTCCATTATAGTCAATGGGGTCCGCTGGGCTCCGTATGTAACCAGTATTTTAGTGGTCCACCTGTTTGTTCAATGGACAAGCGATCCTAGTGTGAACCTAGCATAAGCTTGGTGCAGTATTCTAAGCAAAGTTTCTGTCAGTGAAACCTGCCAATCAGTGGCGTAACTAAAGTCTTATGGGCCCGGGTGCAAACTTTTGTCCGGGGCCCCCTACCCCCTTCCTAGAGCGAATTCTTGATAGTGGCGGTTACGGGCGCCGAAGCGATATCTCAGATACTTGAAAGGGGTACAGCTTTAACACCCACAACTGCAGTTATCAAGAATACGGTGAGTGTGCAACGCCAGCATATAAACAATACTGGGACAGTATTACATGCTCCGCAGTGGACCCCACACAGTATTAAGTGCTCCACAGTGGATCCCAAACAGTATTACGTGCTCCATAGTGGCCCAGAAAACAGTATTACATGCTTCACAGTGGTCCCCAAACCAGTATTACGTGCGCCACAGTGGCCCCCACACAGTATTATATGCTCCACAGTGGCCCCCACACAGTATTATGTGCTCCACAGTGGCCCCCACACAGTATTATGTGCTCACCAGTGGCCCAAACACAGTATTATATGCTCCACATTGGCCCCCACACAGTATTATATGCTCACAGTGGCCCCCACACAGTATTATGTGTTCACCAGTGGCCCCCACACAGTATTATGTGCTCACCAGTGCCCACCCCCTCAAAGCCTGAACTCCCAATTCCCCCCTCTTGCTCACACACAGCCTATAACCCCATATACCCCTCTTTTGCCCACAAACAGCCTTCACCCCTGTGATGATTCCACTTAAATATGGCTATAACTCAAAGATGTATTTTGATCTCTGGGTATCGTATCTCCCTCTTAGTTCCATTTACTCATAATGTGCGCAGCTATAATCCTAGATGTATGTTGTCAGAAGGGCAACCTTGTAACAATAGGGCTTTGTATCCATCCCAGAATAGCTCTATTGAATTCCTACATAGCCCTGGGTGATCAAATAAACATGCATTGTTCAGCCTGGGCTGTTGATCAGACATGGTTGATAACATTGTATCATTTCACTTGGTCCCATCTCCTTACAAAGAATCTGGACTTGAGTGCATTAATCAATCAGACTTGCCGTCACCGGTGACCTCATTCTGGGTGGTGTAATCAAGGGTATAAAAGATGAGGTAAGAGGTCAGTGGGAAGAGATTGGGCTGAGACCACTGAGAGAATACTATGATGAGACTACAAGAGACTGCTGAGACTACAAGGAGAATACTATGATGAGACTACAGAGAGACTATTGGGACATACTGTGATGAGCATGCAGGCTGGAATGCTGTGTTGCTGCTCCCTCCATTGGTTAACTCCACATGCTATGTGTGAGTGTTGGATTATAGAGCCACATCCAGGATATGTGTGGTAAAGTAATTATTTCACTTTTATTCCCTTTTATTTTATTGTACTGTATCTTGTAACTAGTAACTGTTAATGCTTGCACATATCTGCATATCTGTTCTGAACTGCATGTGTTAGATGTTAATACCGACCCAATTAGGGGTTAATAAATATACAAAATTTAGAAAGCTTGTCTTGTATTTATCTTGTGGACCCAGCACTCACTGGCGGTGAGTGTGGTTTTTTATGAAAGAAGTCTCAGGTGTGGGCCAAAGCGGTGTTGGCGCACTGAGGATCTTTCACAACCCCCATGTCACCCTCTTACTCACACACAGCCTGCACCCCCATTCCCCCCTCTTGCTCACATGCAGCCTGCACCCCCATCCCCCCTCTTGCTCACACGCAGCCTGAACCCCCATGTCCCCCTCTTGCTCACACATGTTCTCTTCTCTTTCCATCAGTCTCTGCCTCCAGCAGCTTCCTGTGTAACACCACACTGTCCCATACAATCCAGAATAGCTCCACCCACACAAGAGTCTGATCACATGGTCATGACGTCATCAAAGGTCCTTTAGCCCACTAGGATTTAGCATCTACCGCAGGAAGAGCCCCCGGAGCGGATGCTTAGCCCAGGACAGGTGAGTATAAGTATTTTTTTTATTTTTATACACCTCCCCTGGGCTGGCATTTAATGGAAAGGGGCCCGGTCAGGCCCCTTTCCATTAACAATATGTATAGCGGTCAGGGAACAAGGCTTTCCCCTACCACTATAATTGTGGTCCAGGGCCCCGGCCATTTCCAGCTGGCCGTGTGCCCTGTACCCCTCTGGGCCTGGTCACGATCACACTCCCTGCGACCACGATCGTTACGCTACTGCTGCCAACTGTTTTTGTTATATACGGCAGTGGTGCCAGCTTTCTAGGGACATAGTCCGATGTGAGTTTTACTACCACCTCAAGATAAATGGGAGGTTATTTTGTCCTCTTGTTCCATTCATAACTCTACAAAGGCAAAACATAGTTCCTGGGCCCACCAGATAATACTTGCAGATAGATTCCATAGTTTTCAATTGTAATGTAGTGGCTGATATGTTGAGGTAGGACATAAAAAAAAGATACAGTGACACCTCTCCAAAAGAAGATCACAAGATTTACCCTGATCACATTTTCTGTGATGGGTTTTAAGTTTTCCATATTAACCATCCTTTTTGAGAAGCCTACCCCCTTAGAACACCACTTTTTTATTGCAATTTTGGGTAGTTGTCTCAGAGAAGTTTTACTGTATCTATTGCTTCCTATGCCATTTCCAAGGAGGTGGATTGTGGAGAAGCGAGAAGTCACCCAATGCGTTCAGGTTATGGGACCATCACCAACTGAACTGTTTATTACTGTACTGTATATTAAAAGGATATTTTGAACAGGGCACCTCCGGGCACAGTCCTAATCCAGTTTAAAAAACATGAATTAACCCAGCTCAGAACACTTGTATAAGAAATGAATGAAACCAGCACAAAGCACCATGTGGGTAGATCAGCTACAGTGGTTTTTGTAATGGGTGTCACACAGATGTTTTTGACCTTTGTGTGACTTTAGCCTTAATCCAATAAATAGGAACAATAATTTATTGGATTAGCAGGTCTGTCTTCAGTTTTCAGTTTAAGCATCTTCCTGGATGTAGGCCTTGATCTGGAGTGCGTGCACTTGTGTCCCACATCCCCCTTGTGCCATTTCCTTTTTTATTGTAATAAATTAAGTCATGATTAGAACAGCCATTCTTACTTCAATACTGCAATGTTTTGGGATAATCTCTCAGGTTATATGTCAGATCCTAAAAGCAAATTTAAATGCAGGTAGGTGAAAAAAAACAAAGAAAAGATTACAAATATTGTAGGAGTTTTCAGGACCACTTCTGTATGCTTATATTTTATGTTGTATGCTGTTGTTTCCCTCTTGTGGGTTGCGAATGGCAGCTGTTGAGAGAAAGTTGGCAACCAAGATGTCACAAAATGGTAAGGTTAATTTGCATAGACTTAACACTGCATGTGTCACAATGAGGTTCCCTAGCATTTGACATCAAAGGGCCTACCTCTGAGGGCTGCCATGACAGCTTCATTGCTTATTCACATTTTACAGTTGTGCATGGCAGCAGCATGCGAGGGAATGTGCACACATGTTCATCAGAGGGTGCATGAAAATACCAACACAGGTAAAGTGGGGAGTCCAAAAAGGTGGCCTTCTGTCAATGTAATGCCCACAGCACAACAATATTTTAATTGTAAAACATTCAGGTCATGACACTTGTTTGTGACCATCAAATTTTGGTGAGTATGAAGCATAATAAATAATAATAATAATTACATAATAATAATAATTACAACAATGGCACACTGAAGAGCATCAATAGACCATACAGGATGTAACTCCTATCAGCTAAGAACACAAAAACTCTGTAAGGGTGGGTTCACACCTGCGCTTGGTGTCCGTCCGTCGCCAATCCAGTGAAAATCTCGGCGAACTGGATTGGCGTCGGATACAGACCGGTCAGCGGCGCATTGGTTAAAAACCCATTCATTTGAATGGGTTTTTAAAGCAGTGCGCGGGTGTGCGCTTACACCCTCTGCGCTGCCAATCCTTTTTTTTTCGTCGGAAACAAAGTCGCACATGCAGGACTTCGTGTCCGACGAAAAAAAAAGGATTCGCCGAGATTTTCACTGGATTGGTGACGGACGGACACCAAGCGCAGGTGTGAACCCACCCTAAGCTATAATATGCAGACCGAAGATTCCAAAAACAAATTTGGACTTCTGCTATACCATGCAGAATGTAGATGAAAACATGAAAACATCATTCTGTTTGCCCACAGTTCCGGCTGTTGGCAGGATAATAGTGCGGTGGGATGTCTTTTAATGCTAATGCAGCCAGGGCTATGAAGTTGGTAGGACAGACCACCAACTTCAACTCCTTTATTTTTCCACCTCCTGACTCCAACTTCGACTCTGGCTTAGGTCCCGAATTGCAGCAAAACAAAAAACAAAAAGAAGTGAGGCGGGGGCCCTGTGTTGCGAATATGCAGTGTTTTGCCGTAGCAGAAATGCCACAGCAAAAAAAAAAACAAAAAACGCTGAGTATTACAGTACCTGCAAAGTAGATGGGATTCTGGATAATTCCATCCACATATTGCAGAAAAAAATCTGCAGCGGAAATGCTGTGATTTCACTGTTGCGTTTTTGTAAATCACAGCAATGTCAATTATACCTACAGAAATGCTGGTGTTTTCCATATAGGTATAATATAAGCAGAAAGTCCGCAGAGGAAAACTGCGGAAAAAAAAACACAATGCGTTTCCTCTGCAGTCTTTTCCGCAGTGTTTTTCGGCTGCAGCTCACTACGTGGGCCTTAGTCTAAAAACGCATTGTGTTTTTTTCTACAGCGTTTTTCATTGATTTCTTGCTGCATTTTTCAAAGCTTTTTCAGGCTAAGACCCCACATAGTGGAAATGCAGCGCTTTCTGTTGCAAATTTTGCTGCGTTTTTTTTTTTAGCCAAAGTCAGGAGTGGCTTCAAAAGGAGTAGAAAATATAAAAGGAAGCACTTGCGAAAGACTGAGACCCTGTCCATTTAAAAAGCGGTTACCTGCGGAAACCTGCGGCCCCCATGGACTATAATTGGGTCCGCCTGGTTTCTGCATGGTTTTCTCCTTGCAGGACTTTTCTCTCTGCCAATTTTAAGCAGAATCTGCGGCAGAGTCTCCAACGCAGATGTGAACCTAGCCTTAGACGTTTCTCTTCTGTTAAATCCACTCCTGACTTTGGGTCAAAAAAACGCAGCAAAACCTTCAACAACCTTTCTGCAATATGGAGCCTTAGCCTCAAAGTTTTTCTACAGCTTTTTCATAGCTCTTATTTTCCGCAATGTGTGGATGAGTTCAATGAAATCTCATTCACTTTGCTGATACTGAGTTTGTTTTCTGATGAGCTTCCACAACATGGGGTCTTAGGCTCTGACTCCTTCATAAATGGCAGACAGCCATAGTCAGTCAGAAGCAATAAAGCAAATATGAAAGCAAATCCATATTTTCGATGAAAGCAGACTGTTGTTATGACTACTCATAGCAGAATTACACAACATGATATCACAAGCTAAGTTAACAGACAATGCCCGAACATAATATCATTATACTAATAAAGTGTTCAGAACATGAAGATATAGAAACTGAAGTATTTTATTGACACAGGTGACTTATTGAATATTTTCTAGCACATAGAATTTATCTAATATTTTCCCAATCAGGGTTGGAGCCCAATCTCGCAACAAAACAAATGGTTTAATACCCCAGAAAGGATAAAAGAGTTCAGGTTGTCGTAACACGGCTGCTTTAACCACCTCATCAGCACATTCCTCTTTGGGTGATGCTGACATGGTCACTTTGTCACCTACTTTCTTCACAGCACTCTCTGGAAAATAAAGAAATATCACATAGTCTTCCCACCTGATACTAGCAGACTTGAAATCATCGACTATTCAACAAGACCATTAATAAAGTTGAATTGCTGGGCATTATTTATCACTATAGGGATACTTCTATCAGGACAACTTACTGTATGTCCATAAGCCCTTTTAGGAAATATGGGCATTATAACTGTTGGAGCGGGGGTCTCCGACTTGAGACTTCCCCTCTGTGCCAAAAAAGCCTCTAACAGACAGCGGACTAAGGAAATTAATTTATTACATAGAATCTCTGAGAAGCCACCATGTAATGCCACATCCTTCAATGGCAACTTCCTCTGGCAAAATAAGCTATTTGCTTGGGGTCTGGGGAATCGGATGCATGTTGGTGGAAACTTCTTGCTGCCACAGCTCAGCTCATTAATCACTTCAATACCAGGCTATTTTTCTTGGTTCAGGACTAGACATATTTTTGGTTTTTTTTTTTGTAGATGCAGTTTTGAGGTTTATAATATTTTTTCCTTTGGGTTACTCAAATAATTTTTGGATCTTTAGGGCTTCATTTTTATGTTGTTTTTATTTTTCCATGTTTTTTTTCTTTATTTTATTATCTGAGAAAATGTAAATAAAAAAGGTGGGAAAATGTCTTGTTTTTCACATTTTTCATGTTTTGTTTTTTTTAATAGCACGAAGTGCTACTATATATATATATATATATATAAAAAAAAAAATTAAATTAGATTTCTCTTTCCGTTATGGTCATTTTTACTTTGGTGACACTTATTGTTGTGTCACTGGGGGTGGGGCCAGAACCTGTGACGAGGGCTTGGTAATGGGGTGGCGGTGGTTCACTTTATTTTTTTGCATAATTATTATTATGTTTTTGTGTTGTTTTAAACACATTGTGCCCCTCCACCCCCAAAAGGTCATAATAGACCTTTGGGGTGGCATTTTATGCATTATTATCCTGATGCAGCCCCAGTTACAGGAGAAATAAAGCCTTCTATGTAACTCTCGGAGTACCTATCTTCCTAGCGGTTATGTGACCGCCAGATCAGAAGGGAGCCGCATCATGGCCTCACAGCGTGTACACAGCAATAGGGAAGGCAGGGTAGGTAATAAACCATCACTGCCTTTCCTATGGGATGTCCAGCTGTAGTAACAGCCAGCATCCCGATCCCACAGCTGCAGAATGTGTGTGCAGCAGACTAACCTTGCAAGGATGTATGGGTACATCCTTGCAGGATAGAAGTATATACTCTATAGGCAGTCTGGAAGTGGTTAATAGAGCTGTCAGAGATGAGACAACCCTTGTAAGATAGACTGGAATTTAAAACTTTTTTCTATTACTGGTAACATGTATAGGATGCTCATCCACTACTCCTGAGGGTCTATATGCCTCTGTAACATATATGCACTATACTGTATATGAATGGTATGTTGGTACCGAGACTTGTCATTCTTATTGTTTAATGTAATCCGTCTTCACAGTGGCATTGCATTATGAAAATGCTTAACTTTATATGTACACTACATGAAGTGGGAAATATTTACTAAGCATCAGAATTCTGGCTCAATTTTCCAAAAAAATAATTGCCTTATGCCAGATTTTAGACACCTTGCTAGACAGTTTTGAAAAGTGTCTAGAAAAAAAAAAGTATGGATTAGAGGAGTCTTGAAATCTGTAAAAATTTTGTACAAAATATTGGTCTAAAATAAGCCAAGAGATGGACTAAAAAAAGAAGTATTTAAGAATGTCTAGCCAGACGTGTCAAATCAGTTATGGCATCTTAGGTGTTGGGTCACATATATACCTTTTTTTTTGCATCTTTTACTATTTTATATGTGATCTAGTACATTTGTTTGAAATTTATGGTTTAAGGATAGTCAGTATAAACAAAGGCAATCTGACAATTTGTTCAATATTGGTGAATTTTACACTAATTTCTGAGTGCAAACACATTAGTAATTCTTCCCCAATGCATAGAGAACAGTAGCTAAGCAATCTCTACCATTGACCTCACCTGTATCAATAAAACCCAGAACGGCCACAGTAACAGATACATTATTCTTGTTGAGTATAAATTCCCTGCGGAGGGAACTGTAGAAACCTTCCAGTGCAAATTTAGCTGCACAGTAACTTGTTGTAAAAGGTGCCCCAATCCGTCCTGTATGGAATTAAAAAAGCTATATTTATAGCATACTCTGGTGAGATAGATACTCTTAGCTGCAACAGAATATTTGTATAAATATCTTTTGTTTCATATTGTCTGTTCATGTGTCCTCTGATTTGTAAAGTGCTACAGAATATGTTGGCGCTATATAAATAAAGTTTATTTATTAATTATTATTATTATTATTATTATCTTTCACTCAGCTCTTCCTCCCCCTTATAAGTTCCCTGTTGGCAGGGGCAGTCACAACAACAAAAATGCAACTATATTCACCCCCTCCATTCCACTTCTCCTTACTGGCCCCTGTTGCTGACACAGCAGGAGGACGTCACCAACTAAGGCCAGTGATTGGCTTAGTCAGTGACTTCATCCTGCTGCGCTGGCAACGGGGATTGCCAACAAGAACCATTTCCTCTGCTATGCAATGGAGGAGTGAGGATGGGTATGATGAGTATAGACACATTTTTATTGCTATTATTACCCCTGCCACCAAATAACTTATTTTCCCCTGAATAACCCACAGGACAATTCACTTAAACCATGTCCATAGCTACTTGCACAAGAATGTTTTCTAAGCCTCTGTAACTATTGGGCAGGTAAGTTATAGACCCAAATATTGTTCTCTCTAAACTGGGTGATTAAAACAACCAAGTAGCCACATAGCAGCCAGATAAATTCAATGTCTAGATGAATTAGGGCAGCAGGCAGAATTGTTAGGACCCGGGCAAAAAGGTTGCTTCCTTACTGGCTTAGGAAGGTGTGGGGGTGAGAGTAATATCCCAGATACACTAGTGTGTATAAGGTGTTAATGATAACAACCCAGGTGGTATAGGATAATGAAGAGGTTAATGCCAACATTACTGGTAGTCTAGAAAAGTGAATATTAATGTTAGCATCTCTGTCAATGTAGAGTGGTATAAAAGTTAATGTCAGCCTACCTGGTGCTTCAAGGGTGATGAAAGGGTTAATGTCACATCTTTGGTGATCTTAAGCTTCGAAAATGTTGATCAGCATCAGTGGTAGTTTAAAGGTAGTGATAGGGTTAATTTATCTTCCTTCATCGTCTAGGCTAGTGATTGGGTTAATATTCAATACCTGTCATTTCAGCCTTATCTTTGTTCAGCGTCCACTTCAAAATTAGTATAAGGCAGGGATGGTGGGCATGAAAACCTGGGCCAGTGCACTGCAGAAATTGGATGGGGGGAAAGAGGTCTTAAAGTTTGAAATTGTGTGGTCTTGGTGCACACCCAGAATTCTGCCTATTCTTTTAGATCAGATACTTTCTCTAAGGTTAATTGCTTTGATAAAACATACAAATTAAGCATAGTAAAATACTGTACTATACAACCAAGCCACTCATATTACCACTCAGTGAGGACATAACAACAATGCTCCCTTGGGATTCCAACAATGCCTTCAGAGCTGTGGACGTCAGTTGGATGTAACTGAGAAAATTCACATTGTTAGAACTCAGCACAGCCTTCATGTCACCTTGAAAAGATCCAAATGAGCCACCTCCTCCCACGTGATTTAAGACCAGATAATCAAGGCCACCTAGATAAAGGGAATAGAAACAGTCCTGCTGAACAGCTATGTGTCACTATTTCACCACATCCCAATTTCAGATCGCAATGTGCCAACCTGTTTGGATCCAGACATGCAGATGCATAGTCAGAGCAGATTGAAGAATTGGATGAATGGATTTCATTAGTAGTAAGGAAACATTCTGCTCATCTTTTGTGGTCCACAAGGGCAGAATTTTTTCATGCAGACTGATATTTGTGCCATTCTAAGAAAGGTAAAGGGCATATCCATGGACTTTAATTTAACTTACCTGCTCCAGAGATTTGTTGAAGCTGGACCTGGGGGTTCCAGGTGGTTCTGTCTCAGAGAAACATGAACAGAACCAGCCTCCATTCCCTGGGTTGCTCCATGTCTTCCCTCCTCTCCTGTTTGCACAGGTAGTTACTTTACTATAGTCTATCAGTCCCTATAGCACAGGTAACTAGGTAGCTGTGCGAGCAGGAAAGAAAGGAGGAGCTGGAGCAACCTAGGGGACGTGGGCACGGGACGGGGGCTGGTTCTGATCACATGACCTGGAGTCGTAACCAGCTTAGAACCCCCAGGTCCAGCTTCAACAAACATTCAGATCAGGTAACATAAATTTAAGTCCCTGCATAACTCCTTTAAAGTAAGCCTGTTGCCATGAAAATACAGTCCAGTCTGCAGACATCATGTTATAGAACAGGAGGAGCTGAGTAGACTGATATATAATGTTGTCAGAAACTCTTCAGTATAACTTGTCCTATATATATATATTCCCAGCTTAGCAGTCATGTGGGTGGTCCTAGTCAGAGACTGACAGGCTCCCCTTTATGAGTGTTCATACAGATGGGACTCCTAAGCCCAGAATGAACAGAAGTTTATTTTTGTTTTCACTTTTTATTTAATTTACTATTAATTTATTTTCTATATAAATAAATATAACCAATATACTGTAACACATACCATCCCACCCCCTACCAGCCCAGGAGAGGGAGAGAGAAAGAAAGCAAAAAAACCCAATATTTACTATGAACGTCATTCATGAGACCCACTTTTTCTGAAACTCAAAAAATTGGCACTAGGTGATACACCCACTATCTCATAATTAATACTCTTCACATTTAGCCTATACCAGGGATGGGGCAAACACTGCCAATCAGTGCCTGGCCACAAAGATCAAAGCCTTAACAAAAAGTTTGCAATGAATGAACATACATTTAAATGAATAAATTAGAAGTTATACTGGAACATTTCTAAAGAAACTATACACCAATGTATGTATTTTCAGCACAATGGGTTTAATGTACTCATGGATCAACACACATTAGGCATCTTGAGAAAAAAAAACTTTAACCTAGAATATGTGAGCTTATTTTCAGATGTTACTGTACATAGTGTAAAATGAAGCCAAAGGTTAAGCAATATAGTCTATTTTATGGCTTTGAACAATGCAAAATGTGTGCTAGCCTTGTAGGAAAACCAGAAAAAACATTGCACAAATAAACAGTAAATCCCTTCAGTAGCTGGAATTATTTAACATAATATTGTTAATCTATAACATTTGGATTGGTGGAGTTCTCACCTCTGGGAGCACCATCAATCCTAAAACAATTGAAGACACCAAGGTTCATTTTCCCTGCAAGGCACAGCTCTCGGTCACCCAATGCGCAGGGAACTGTAGTTTAGCATGTGTACTTTCCTACTTGGCAATGTTTTTGTTTTAATTGTACATCTTATCAATATTAAAATATTCGTACAGTATAATCTTGCTGTTCTCATACAGCCACTGAGAAGCAAAATAGTTTGACACATCCTATTCTGTAGAGATCACTATTCAGCAGTCACTTCATTATTATCACAGACAGGATTAAAAGGAAACACCTCTATATACAGTACTGTAGATAAGTCAGGATCAAACCATAATAGGTGATATCATAATTCCCTTACTCACCCTCCCTGCTCATTGACCTATGCACAGGTACGGCAAATGAGCAGAGTGACCCCCGCAGATCTAAAATTGATGGATTCTAAGAATGGGCCTTCAGTATTAGAAAGTGAATAACTCCTTTAAATTGTAAGTCAGTATTGGTTCACATATAAACTATCTTACCTAGTTTTTCAATTGCTTCTTGGGCCACATTCTGAGCTGAAGTCAAATTCCCCATGTCAGACACCACATAATGAGCAGATGCTGCCCCTAACTCCATACACTTGTTTGCCACCTAGAAAACATATTACATAAAAATAATGTGCAATATATTATTCCTGGCCATCCATCAGCAGCACACACACATCGGATTATTATGTCTTTGGAAACAATCAGAAGAGACAGGTTAATAAGCAGTAATTAAGATTAATTAATTAATTGATTAATTAAAGCATGGACTGCCTATATAAGTCTGGAGAGACTTGCAATTTTGTCTCTTCTGATGCATATGAAGAGCACAGGTTTGACTCTTCTGAGTCCTTTTTATTTTATATAAAACCTATGTCTGTATTCTGGGCTGTATACTATGAAGTATCTGGTCCTATTTTCCCAAAGAGCCTACACACTCCTATTTGGAGTTTATAGGTTAGTGTAGGGCTATGTACTGTTATTTAGAGCTCCCATACTGGATGACATTGTGTGGATATCTCCAAGCTACTCTGCATGTCTACTGTATATGCCTCATCATGACGGCAGAATTCAGTTAGTGCTAGAGTTTTGGTGCATAATATCAGAGGTGTCTGTGGTCAGGCTGATTCCTCCACACTCTGCCAGTATCATGGGCTACTGTGCCTTTAAGTGGTGTTTGTGCATACCCTTGTGTGTGACAGGGTCCCTGTGCACGGAGGACCCATCTGGCTTTCAGAAGTATATCTGTGGTCTTCCTGATGGCTGGTAAATTCTAATTACTTTACTTAATTGCATATGTGTGATGTTTGCATCACCTCAGGTGATATCTACTGTGACTGGATTATCTCTGGTCAGTTATTCTACAGCATATAACCTCTGTTCATACATATTGCCCTGTATATTTGCAGGTTATATCTGCTGTGATCCCCCTCTGGTATTAGGTACGATAGAGTATATAACCTGTGTGACCATGCATGATGTCATATACACTATTGATATCTGCGCTGCTCTGGTCACTTCTGGTCTTGGGTATTATTAAACATATATCCTGCATGCTTATATATTATGTTTTCCAGGTGACGTCTGCTGTGAACCACCTGACTACCTCTGGTATCATAGAACATATAAGATATGTTCACACATTATGTCATCTATCTTGCAGGTGATACCTATAGCTGTTACTTCACATTCAGGTGATATTTGCTGTGAACCATCTAATTTTCCTCTGGTATCAGGTATTATAGAACATATAAGTAAGCCTATAAATTTCTCAACGCTAGTAGTAAATTGCACCAAGATCCCTACATAACATCAGGAATACCTATCTGGAATCCATAATTGAACATCAAAATAATATGCTACACACAACACACACGTAGCCCCCTGACGAAGCGGAGGGCGAAACGTGCATTGGGGCTCAAAGTAGAGGTCGCAGTGTCCATCTGCTAGCAGTGTCCTTTGGTAATTATGTGTGATCCTTTACTGCATTGTATATGTTTAACTCTTCTGAGGCACTAGTATATGCATTTATTTATTAGACATTCTATTTACTTTATTTATATATACATGGTCCTTGCTATTATGATGTACAGTGCCTTGCGAAAGTATTCGGCCCCCTTAAACTTTTCAACCTTTTGCCACATTTCAGGCTTCAAACATAAGGATATAAAATTTAAATTTTTTGTTGAAGAATCAACAACAAGTGGGACACAATCGTGAAGTGGAACGAAATTGATTGGATATTTTAAACTTTTGTAAAAAATAAAAAACTGAAAAGGGGCGTGCCAAATTATTCGGCCCCCTTAAGTTAATACTTTGTAGCGCCACCTTTTGCTGCGATTACAGCTGCAAGTCGCTTGGGGTATGTCTCTATCAGTTTTGCACATCGAGAGACTGAAATTCTTGCCCATTCTTCCTTGGAAAACAGCTCGAGCTCAGTGAGGTTGGATGGAGAGCGTTTGTGAACAGCAGTTTTCAGCTCTTTTCACAGATTCTCGATTGGATTCAGGTCTGGACTTTGACTTGGCCATTATAACACCTGGATACGTTTATTTGTGAACCATTCCATTGTAGATTTTGCTTTATGTTTGGGATCATTGTCTTGTTGGAAGATAAATCTCTGTCCCAGTCTCAGGTCTTTTGCAGACTCCAACAGGTTTTCTTCCAGAATGGTCCTGTATTTGGCTCCATCCATCTTCCCATCAATTTTAATCATCTTCCCTGTCCCTGCTGAAGAAAAGCAGGCCCAAACCATGATGCTGCCACCACCATGTTTGACAGTGGGGATGGTGTGTTCAGGGTGATGAGCTGTGTTGCTTTTACTCCAAACATATCGTTTTGCATTGTGGCCAAAAAGTTCGATTTTGGTTTCATCTGACCAGAGCACCTTCTTCCACGTTTGGTGTGTCTCCCAGGTGGCTTGTGGCAAACTTTAAACAAGACTTATTATGGATATCTTTGAGAAATGGCTTTCTTCTTGCCACTCTTCCATAAAGGCCAGATTTGTGCAGTGTACGACTGATTGTTGTCCTATGGACAGACTCTCCCACCTCAGCTGTAGATCTCTGCAGTTCATCCAGAGTGATCATGGGCCTCTTGGCTGCATCTCTGATCAGTCTTCTCCTTGTTTGAGATGAAAGTTTAGAGGGACGGCCGGGTCTTGGTAGATTTGCAGTGGTCTGATACTGCTTCCATTTCAATATGATCGCTTGCACAGTGCTCCTTGGGATGTTTAAAGTTTGGGAAATCTTTTTGTATCCAAATCCAGCTTTAAACTTCTCCACAACAGTATCACGGACCTGCCTGGTGTGTTCCTTGGTCTTCAAGATGCTCTCTGCGCTTTAAACAGAACCCTGAGACTATCACAGAGCAGGTGCATTTATACGGAGACTTGATTACACACAGGTGGATTATATTTATCATCATCAGTCATTTAGGACAACTTTGGATCATTCAGAGATCCTCACTGAACTTCTGGAGTGAGTTTGCTGCACTGAAAGTAAAGGGGCCAAATAATATTGCACGCCCCACTTTTCAGTTTTTTATTTTTTACAAAAGTTTAAAATAACCAATAAATTTCGTTCCACTTCACAATTGTGTCCTACTTGTTGTTGATTCTTCACCAAAAAATTAAAATTTTATATCCTTATGTTTGAAGCCTGAAATGTTGCAAAAGGTTGAAATCTTTCATTTTACTTTTTTTGTGCTAGGAAAATTATCATTATGGCATGGAAATCTCCAGACATACCATCTCTTGAGCATTGGCTTCAATTTATTAATAAATATGTTCCACTTTATCAGTTGTTATACCTGAATAGGAAATGTCCCTATAAGTTTGATAAAATATGGTCATGATGGTTAGAGATGTCTGAGACAGCTACTTGATCCAATGTATCTCGAGGTTTAGGGTGGGCAGTGTGTATGGTGTGTATGTGTATGCTATTTTATTTTTTTTCTTGAGACTGCAGTGGCTGGCTCTCAGCTATATTTACATTATTGTATATCCCTGTTCTTTTGTCTTCACCTTCCTATGTTACCCTGTACTTCCTATTGCTTACCCTGTTCAACTTGTTGTTCGTTTTTTTTTAACTGAAATGCTGCAGTTGTTAATGATTGTTAAAATTAAAAAATTAATTAAAAAAAAAAAATGCACACAGGGGGTATTATTATTTTCCAGGGGATTTTATATTATAATTGGGGTTAGCAGCATAAAGGGGACTTTGCGTAGGTAAGGACAATGTGAGTCAGAGAAAAGTAAGGATCCAAAGATGTCTGTGTTGCAAACTTTAGAGAGACAAGTCACTGCTGAAAGAACTGGTTACGGCGGTCAGATGGATGGGAAATGTGAACAATTACAGTCAGCTGTATTTCACTAAATGCCTTTTGTCTGCAGAGCTGGTATCTACCATTATATGGACACTGTATAGTGAGAATATGGATGTGTTTGCTCCCCCTGTGCTTAATCCCTAATTATGCCTCTAGCTGAAGGTGAACATAGCTATGTGTCACACAACAGTCCCCAGTGCAGCAAATGCTACAGTATCTTTTTAAGGTTCTACATACTACTGTATGATTGCCATCAATGTGTTGAATAATTTTTGGTTTGTCTAATGTGGTACATGAAAAGATGAATCTGTATAAACATACCTCTTGTAGTTGTTTTGCCCTTCTGGCAGTGAGTACCACATGAGCCCCCATTTCCGAAAATTTATATGCAATCTGTTCTCCAATTCCAGTACTTGATCCAGTCACTAATACTTTCTTCCCTTTTACCATTTCTAAAAGGACCAAGAAAAATTACTCAAATTACCAGCCTCTGTACCATAACAGCAATGTCCATAAAAGTCCTGACATTAACTTTGATATTTCAGTGTTGCATAAACTGGACAGATCACATCTCCTTTCATGTATACATTGAAAGTTAAGATGTACAGTACACTATAATCCTATAAACTGCAGTATATATTTTATATTTATTAATGTATTACAGTAAACCTTTATCTGAATACAGAAACTGCTCTGTGTCATGCTATATAGAACACTAAAACTAGAACATGTGTTGTGTCTATCACTATAATATATAAACATACTCACCAGGTGTTATGGTCTCTGTACTGTAAAAGTAATAGGCACAGAGCCCTATCACCAGAGAGAAAAGCAGCTTTATCCCTGCCATGCTGCAAGACGACTGTTTGTTGGTGACAGCAATGTGACCACAGGCAGAGTTCACTTAATTTAAGAGCATTGACCCGCAGCTTCTCTTCCAGTCTGACCATGATTCTTTTACAGAGGTTAAAATGCTCCTCCCGGGTAAAAGTCTGGCAACCTTTGCAGTAAACACACCCAATCTTATCTGCTTTTTACAAGTTCTGGGTATAGTTATAACCAGAAAAAAAAGTTATTGCCAGCTATCGAAGAAAAATAAAAGACAGCAAGGCCATATATAGCAGTGGCAGCTCTAGTATGGAAGAAAAAAAGGGTAATATCAAAAGAAATGAGCTAAGAAGGTAGTTAAAGAAGTATACTTTTCACCCATTTTCAGAGTGTGTTTTAATTTATTTTCTTTATTAGTTTAGCATGTTTAATTTTTTCATCAAATGCTCTGTATTTAACTGTGAAAGTGGCAGAATATCACAGCTCCCACTTTTTGCCCCTGCAAGGACATGAAGTCTCTTTCCATAAAAAACTTCTTCTGATTTTTCCATATGAAGACTACAAAGTCTCTGGTGCAGGAAACAGTATGACATAATTTGACCAGGTTAAGAATCAGTCCCCGTTGAGTATCTAAAGTTTGCTACAGACTTTTACCACTCTATTTGTCTCTGAGTGAGTGGAATACAGGTGTGTCCATGACTATAAGTGCAGGTATGGAGCCCCTTTTCTGTAGTACCTGTGGCTGTTAATGACTATCCATTAGACCATTTGTTGCCTCTATTAGTGCAGAAGCCATGACAGTTATTGCTGGAAATAACCCCCATCAATAGAACAAAACAAATATCACATACTAACATGGTCAGTACAACACCTTGTTTACCAACTCTGCCATGGATGACCAATAAGATTTTCTGCTAAAGGCAAATACATGTTTCTAAAACATATTATTATTAATGCGACCTAATCTAATTACCCTTATCTTCTAATATAATAACATGTATTATTCTCTGTTATTCCTTTTATACCAACTGATAATCAGCGTATGACTGGAATGAGAGTATGGATTGGTATTTTTCCAATAAAGTTTTCCTATACAACAAATACCCCACAAATTGTTGGTATGTATACATTTTCAATATAAACCCTTAACCAATATTTTGTTTGATCAAACCTCTCAAATTATCATTATACACAATCAAGTATATGAACATAATCTCTAATACTTTTTATATCTGACATTTCAAATGAACCCCATTCCATTTGGAAATTGTGTTCACAAACATTAATCCAAACACAACTATCCTAATATTATAACCCTGATAGAAAACCCATTCCAACTTCATATTATATAAGCAGATATGAACGGCACATAATATACTTGATACACATAAACACTCTACATTACTTGCCACCAACTCCTTGGGGGTAGTCGTGTGTTGACTTTTTATTGTGTCATTGGTCTTCTACTTGTTTATCTATGAACATGTAACAATATAGACATAGACAAACAGAATATGTAGCATGTATACACATAACAGACAAGGATGGACCTATAAGGCTGTGTTCACATGGAGGAAATTGCCCGGAATCCATTGTTTTCAATGGTAAGCAGAGATCGCAATAGGACGCGGAAAAAAGAAGCGTCCTGCTCGATCTTGCCGCGGATTCCACGGCTGATTCATCTGGGCCTAATCAGCAGCAGGATTCCGCGACGGAATTCCTCTTCATTTTTCACAGTGTGAACATACCCTAATCCACTTCTCTGAACATTCACACATGCAAATACACACTGGACCTCCAGACAAAAGAAAAATCACAAACATTAAAAAAAAAAAAAAAATGTTCATTAAAATGAAGTGGAACTGGTAAATTGTATGCACTAAAATAAATGTATGCATCTTTTCTGCAATGATATACCTTATAACTCTGGGTGGCCAAAGCTTATTCTTCATTCCTGCAAATAAACAAAGGTTTAGTCACATTCCCACCTAGCTAACATTTAAGGGAAAACAAAACACAAATGAAATGGGAGGCACCTTTTTCACATTTTTTTTCTGCAAAGCTGTAAGATAAAAAATAATTGAGCTTGTCATAAAGGATATCCATTAAAACACACATCATAAACATTGCAGCAAGGAAAGTATAGTCTAGGGCAGTGATGGCGAACCTTTTAGAGACCGAGTGCCCAAACTGCAACCCAAAGCCCACTAAATTATCGCAAAGTGCCAACACGGCAATTTCACCTTAAATTAACCTGCCTCCCCAGCATCCCCCCTCTTTCTCACAAGCAGCCAGCACCCCCATTCCTCCCTCTTGCAAGCAGCCTACATCCCACATCTCTCCCCCCCACACTACACCCTGGACCCCACACTACACTCTGCATCTTCCCCCACACTACACTCTGCATCTCCCCCCCCACACCCTGCATCTCTGCACCCCCCACTACACCCTGCATCTCTGCACCCCCCACTACACCCTGCATCTCTGCACCCCACACTACACCCTGCATCTCTGCACCCCACACTACACCCTGCATCTCTGCACCCCCACTACACCCTGCATCTCTACCCCCCCCACTACACTCTGCATCTCTACCCCCCACTACACCCTGCATCTCTACCCCCCCCACTACACCCTGTATCTCTACCCCCACTACACCCTGCATCTCCCCCACACTACACCCTGCACCCCATATCTCTAACCCCCACACTACACCCTACATACTGCACCCCACATTCTCCTCCCCCACACTACACTCTGCATCTCTCCCCCACACTACACCCTGCAACCCCACACATCTCTACCCCCCACACTACACACCACATCTCTCCCCCCACACTACACCCTGCACCCTACATCTCTCCCCCCACACTACACCCTGCATCCCACATCTGTAACCCCCACACTACACCCTACATACTGCACCCCACATCTCTAACCCCCACACTACACCCTACATCTCTATACCCCACACTACACTCTGCATCTCTCCCCCCACACTACACCCTACCCCCCCACATTTCTACCCCCCACACTACATCTCTCCCCTCCACATCTCTCTCCCCCACACTACACCCTGAGCCCCACATCTCTCCTCCCCACACTACACCCTGAGCCCCACATCTCTCCATGTTCCTCCACTGTTCGGGATACTTCTCTTCATGTGGAAGGACCTTCTTACAAGCAAAGAGACGCCTACCCTGTCATGTGACCTTATGACGTCAGAAGGTCCTTCCAGAGTACAGCGTTTAGCCTTTATCAATTCAGCATGTACTGTGTAAGCAGCGGTCCTGCGGACCGCGGCCTACACTGACAGTTTTCAGCTGTATGTACATTTGCACATACAGCTGAAAGAAGCGATCACTCACTAACGGGGAATACTGTACTGGATTCCCCGTTAGTGAGATATGGTGACGGCGCGCGTGCCAACTGAGAGGGCTCTGCGTGCCCTCTCTGGCACGCGTGCCATAGGTTCGCCATCACAGGTCTAGGGTATCAAACAAAGAAAACTACACTACACATTCCAGAAATTCCTTAGCATTCACACACAATCCCAATACACAAGACAAGTAAGCATTGATGTATATGTATACACAGTGAAACCTTTCCAAAAGACCACTTCTTTGAGAAGACCATCCCTTTACCCAGACCACATTTTCCTTGATAGATTTTCAGCTTCCCAAACTAACCATCTTCTTTGAGAAGACCACCTCTCTAGAAGACCACGTTTTCAGGCAATTTTGGGTGGCTGTCTCTAAGAGGTACCACTCTTCATACATATATACATACACACAACACATATACCCTGCAGAATTTTCACTACAAAAATATCATACGGTACAGAGCAAAAGTTTGGACACACCTTCTCATTCCAAGAGTTTTCTGTATTTTCATGACTATAAAAATTGTAGATTCACACTGAAGGCATCAAAACTATGAATTAACACATGTGGAATTATATACTTAACAAAAAAGTGTGAAACAACTGAAAATATGTCTTATATTCTAGGTTCTTCAAAGTAGCCACCTTTTGCTTTGATTACTGCTTTGCACACTCTTGGCATTCTCTTGATGAGCTTCAAGAGGTAGTCACCTGAAATGGTCTTCCAACAGTCTTGAAGGAGTTCCCAGAGATGCTTAGCACTTGTTGGCCCTTTTGCCTTCACTCTGCGGTCCAGCTCACTCCAAACCATTTCGATTGGGTTCAGGTCTGGTGACTGTGGAGGCCAGGTCATCTGGCGTAGCACCCTATCACTCTCCTTCTTGGTCAAATAGCCCTTACACAGTCTGGAGGTGTGTTTGGGGTCATGGTCCTGTTGAAAAATAAATGATGGTCCAACTAAACGCAAACCAGATGGAATAGCATGCTGCTGCAAGATGCTGTGGTAACCATGCTGGTTCAGTATTCCTTCAATTTTGAATAAATCTCCAACCGTGTCACCAGCAAAGCACCCCCACACCATCACACCTCCTCCTCCATGCTTCACGGTGGGAACCAGGCATGTAGAGTCCATTCGTTCACCTTTTCTGCGTCGCACAAAGACACGGTGGTTGGAACCAAAGATCTCAAATTTGGACTCATCAGACCAAAGCACAGATTTCCACAGGTCTAATGTCCATTTTTTGTGTTCTTTAGCCCAAACAAGTCTCTTCTGCTTGTTGTCTGTCCTTAGTAGTGGTTTCCTAGCAGCTATTTTACCATGAAGGCCTGCTGCACACAGTCTCCTCTTAACAGTTGTTGTAGAGATGTCTGCTGCTAGAACTCTGTGTGACATTGACCTGGTCTCTAATCTGAGCTGCTGTTAACCTGCGATTTCTGAGGCTGGTGACTCGGATGAATTTATCCTCCGCAGCAGAGGTGACTCTTGGTCTTCTTTTCCTAGGGCGGTCCTCATGTGAGCCAATTTCTTTGTAGCGCTTGATGGTTTTGGCCACTGCACTTGGGGACACTTTCAAAGTTTTCCCAGTTTTTCGGACTGACTGACCTCCATTTCTTAAAGTAATGATGGCCACTTGTTTTTCTTTACTTAGCTTCTTTTTTCTTGCCATAATACAAATTCTAACACTCCATTCAGTAGGACTATCAGCTGTGTATCCACTTGACTTCTGAACAACACAACTGATGGTCCCAACCCCATTTATAAGGCAAGAAATCCCACTTATTAAACCTGACAGGGCACACCTGTGAAGTGAAAACCATTTCAGGTGACTACCTCTTGAAGCTCATCAAGAGAATGCCAAGAGTGTGCAAAGCAGTAATCAAAGCAAAAGGTGGCTACTTTGAAGAACCTAGAATATAAGACATATTTTCAGTTGTTTCACACTTTTTTGTTAAGTATATAATTCCACATGTGTTAATTCATTGTTTTGATGCCTTCAGTGTGAATCTACAATTTTTATAGTCATGAAAATACAGAAAACTCTTGGAATGGGAAGGTGTGTCCAAACTTTTGGTCTGTACTGTATGTCCATATGATTTTTCGGTCGATTAACCCAGAAGTTTATCCCTCTATCTAGTCGCAACTCACATACCACTAAACCAATCACAGCCCAGCTAAAGGGTGCATGTAGTGTTGATTATTATACACTCCCTTACACTCATTATACACTAATTTATGCTAAAGTAAATTCCATCCATCTCTTGCTCTAATACACAAAAGTTAGCAGTATAACACACATAACACTATATCCTATCTCACCAGAACTAATATTCATCCATATACCCCACTAACAAATCCAAAAACACAAACTTTGATATCTCTTCACATATTGCACTCTGATTTTCATCTGACATCACTCTCTACTTTTTGCTATTTGTCTTCTGAACCTGAATCATTTCTCTTATCTCTCCTGCAGTTCCTAGATTCTGGATATATTTATCCCTTCCATCTAGTTCTGTTAAAGCGTAACTAAACATTTGGAAAACATTTGTTTTTCTGGCAGTATCTGTCATTAATAAATTTTGTAATACAGTTGTGTTAAAAAGTTTGCGTACCTCAGCAGATTTTTTGTTTTTTTGGCCTTTTTTTTAAGAGATTATCAATGATAACATAAAAACTTTTTCTCCACTCATGGTTAGTGGTTGGTTGAAGACATTTATTGTCAAACTTTTGTGTTTTCTCTTTTTAAATCATAATGACAACCAAAAACATCAAAATGACCCTGTACAAAAGTTCACATACCCTGGTGATTTTGGCCAGATAACATGCCCAGAAGTTGACACAAAGGGGTTTGAATGGCTACTAAAGGTAACATCCTCACCTGTGACCTGTTTGCCTGTAATCAGTGTGTGTGCATAAAAGCTGAGTGACTTTCTGGGATCCAGACAGACTGTTGCATCTTTCCTCCAGCCAATGACGTTACTGGATTGTGAGTCATGGGGAAAGCAAAAGAATTGTCCACGGGTCTACGGGAAAAGGTAGTTGAACTGTATAAAACAGGAAAGGGATAGAAAAAGATATCCAAGGAATTGATAATGCCAGTCAGCAGTGTTCAAACTGTGATTAACAAATGGAAAATCAGGGGCTCTGTAAAAACCAAACCACGGTCAGGTAGACCAACCAAGATTTTGGCCACAACTGCCCGGAAAATTGCCAAAAAATCTGCCGGGGTATGTAAACTTTTTAGCACAACTGTATACTTTATTAACAAATTTTGTATCCTTTCTGTGAAATCCTGCATTTTTTCATTCTTTCCCTTGTTTCTGTATTGAGAGCTGTTTCTGCCTCTCACTGAACATTATTGTGTAGGGGAGTAAGAAGCTGTGTAAGAAAAGGGTCAGTTCGGTTATATCTCACAAATTATAAATCATACAAACTTGCTTTTGGTGTTGTATGAAAGAGGAGATTCTCTAAGGTTAGAATGCTATCTAAATTATCTCTAGAGATATCACTAGTTGAAAACACAGTTGCATACCTCCCAACCGTCCCGAATTCGGCAGGATAGTCCCGGATTGTGGGTCCTGCCCCACCGTCCCGGTCGGCGGGAGGTATGTCCCGGTTTCAACTCATCTGCGTCCGGAGGTACTAGCAATGATAACTGGTACAGTGGGATAGAGGGCCCTGCCCGCAAGGGCTTACAATGACCTTGGTAAATACCCGGAGGGCAGAGTCCAGCCCGAAGGGGAGACCGTGACATACTGAAAAAGTCGCGAGTCCACAGCAAAACGAAGAAAACACTGATGGCACAGCGCCATGGGGATGTGAAGATAAGTGTTGCGGAAATCGATGGACGAAGGAATTCGCTAGTCTCCAGGGATGCCACCTCAGACTGCAGAGACTCCAGCGGAACCTGCAGACACAGACTCAACCTGTTGAGCCCCTTCAGGTCCAGGATGGGACGAAGGGAGCCGTCCTTCTTGGGAACAGAGAACAGGTAGGAATAGTAACCCTGGAAACGCTCAGAAGTGGGAACGGGGACGCTGACTCCCTGCTGTTGGAGAGTGGAGGCAGCCTGGAGAAACGCGGCTGTTCGAGTGGGGGAAGAAAGCAAAGTGGAGTAGCTGGACGACACCACCTATCGAATCCAGTCGTCCTCCACCCGAGAGGCCACTGGGGGGAGCATGGGCCTTCATGCCAAGGAGGACTTGGTGCAGGACTACCAGGCAGGTCTGGGCTAGAAAGAGGGTTTCTTGGAACAGGAGACCCGGGAAGGCTGTCCTCTAATCAAGAGATGGAGCCACGAAAGGGGCGAAAAATGCTGAGAACAGCTGGAAGAGGATGGCTGCTGCTTAGGGCGCCTCTGGGGAAGGAAGAACTTTTTTTTTCCTCCTGTGGCCTCAGAGATAAGATTCTCTAGCCTTTGCCAAAAAGTCGGCCCTGTTCGTCCCGTGAAAGGGGAAGGGCAATGACCAGGTTCTTGGAGGTGGACTCAGCGTTCCATGAATGAATCCAAACAGCACGGCGGATAGCCACTGTATTGGCAGCCACCTAAGCAGATCTGAGAGGCATCACACAGGTACTTGGAAGTGTTCAGGATTTGAGAGACAAGCAGCGGGATGTCCTAAAGGGAAGCTTAGTCAGAGAGGTTTGTCTGGAGCTGTTTGGCCCAGGAAATGCAGGCCTTGCTGACCTTAGAGGCAGCGAAGGAAGGCTACGAAGGCCACCTTGGCGGGGCAGCCACCCTCTGGTCCGAGGCAGAGTCCGCTGAGAGAAGGATAGTAGCCTTGGAGAGCCTAGCTATTGCGGGGTTCACCATGGGAGGCTCTAAATGTTAGGACGTGACCCACGGGGAAGCAGGCTGACAAAAGATCTCAGGTCAGGCTGGCTTGAGAAACATCTGAGCTAGACACATGTCACAGCTTAGCCTGGCAGTACAACCCCTAAGCTCACCTTCCACCTGGGGATACACAGGTCAGGGAAAGGAAAGAGAACGTCCAACTTCCTAGTAGAAGACAGAGATGCAGTCTAACGCCCTGTGGATAGGAAAGACCATAGGAAGGCAACAACTGCAGTGGAAGGAGATGTCCACTTGAGAAGATGGATCCATGTCCTCAGAGATCTGTAGGATATCTCTGACCGCACAGATGAACTCCCGATTAGCAGCAGAAATAGATGAGCCTAGCTGATGCTGTGGGTCGGAGTCAGAGACGTCCCCAGGAGAAGCAGACTGAGCAGGGGGAGACAGGGGTTTGCCTGTCGGAGTGGAGCCGTGAGCTGAGGCCCTATTTGGGCAGTGCCCAGAGGAAGGGGTGGAGGACTGTGGCCTGTAGGAAGACTTCCTGATCCTTTGTGGGGATGGCTCCTAGAGCTGGAACGGAAACTATGAGAGTTCCCGGAGATCCCTAGAAGCAATCGGCTGAGCGGCGATCTGGGAAGGCAGCTGTTCCAAGTTTCCACCAACCACTGGTTAAGTATGGTAAGGACACCATGGCCGAGGTGAGGTAGGCCACCCGATCCGGGGAAGGATGAATCGGAGAGGGGCCAGGAGGTTCCTGAACTGGCTGAGGCGTAAGGCAGAGAGAGCAGATAGGCTCAGGCTGTCTGCATGACAATTTTTTGTTACAACGGGTGCACATATAAAACGTGGCGGAACCAGAGGGGCTGGAGGGGGAGCTGGCTCTTCACGGGAGGACATGGCACAGGGGCCCAGGAAAGTTAGGGGTAACCCCCAGGGGTTAGCCTACCAGACCGCAGGAAGATGGCTGCTCGCCGACTGCTGCAGAGTTGGCTGCACAGAGAGGGCTCCACAGGTGCAGTGTCACACGTGGAATCACTGGAATCGTACCGACCCATCGAATACAGGTGGCATGTCACTTTGGTTGCACAGTGAATGCCGTATAAATGAAGCCCATAAGAAAGGCGCACAGTAGTTTTTCTCCGATTACACCTCATTCTGAATTTTTTTTTACAACTTCCCAATACATTGCACGGAATACCAAATGGTACTATTACATAATACAATTTGTCCTGCAAAAATTAAAGAGGTTGTCCGGGATGAAATAAAAATTAACCTCTAAACGAAACCTCCTCCCCCCGCCTAACGTCTAATTTACTTATATTAAAAAAAAAATTATAATTACCCATACCCCTGGGGTGGTCATGTGACCTCCAACCCCCCCCCCCCCCCCGATCACTTTCTGATAATCCAGTGACGTTCCATTTCCCTTTTGTTTCTGAAACGGAATGTCACCATTACTCCCCCCCCCCCCGCAACCCCATCATACTTGCGCATCTTCCTCTCCGGGAACGGCTCCTCCCCTCTTCCTCTCTGCTAGCGCTTGCACAGTCTGGAGGTTTCTGCGACATATGCACAGTAGAGATGGCACTCCATCTCTACTGCGCAGGCGTCAGAGGCACTACCGTTCTGTGCACGTGATAGCAGAGAGGAAGAGAGGCGTCTCCAGCCTGTGCACAGTGAAAGTAAAGGAGGAGACATTCCCAGAGAGGAAGACAGGTAAGTATGATGCGGTGAGGGGTGGGCTAAGTTACTTGGGAAGGGCTAGTAGTAGGCGAGATAGCTAGGGAGACAGGGAGGGGGTGTAACGGAGTGCGAGAGGAGGGGGGCTGTGAGAGGGAGGTAGTGTGGAACTACACAGCAGGAAGCTACACCATGTAATCAAATGCAGAAGATGCCAGGAGCTCCCAGGGAAACACAGAAATCACTCAAAACACTGCTAAAGGTATATGGGTGTACTTATTAACCCATTAATAGCACTAACAGACCTTTTAAAAAAAAATAAAAAAATTTTGCCCGGAAAACCCTTTTAAGCCCTCATATGGCTCTGTGAATGGAAAAAAAAAGTTAAGGCTTTACAAAGGCAGGGTGTAAAAATAAAAAAATAAAAGCACAAAGAACTCACTTACACATACTATGTGAAAAATTATACTCTGAGATAATCAAATGGACTGCAATTGCCTGGGGGTAGGGGCAACAGCTGTCCCTGCACTCCCTCACTATGAGAGCCCAATTCGGAACTAGACAAGCACAAAATAAAAGGACAATGAATCACACTATCCCACACACTTGACACCGAATATATTAAAGACGTAAATTTTAACCCTTTACAACACAACAGTTAATTAAATAGTAGCTCTACTTTTGCCAAAGCAGTGGCTAAATAATACTACCAATTAGGGTTATTTACATAGGACTGCAAATAACCAAAACCACAAGTCAGCTCAATTAATCAATGTGAACTTGCGAACATCAATTATTTAAATTATTTTGCATCAATGCCTTCCTGTCTCACAGTGCCATTGGCTAAAGCATATATCACTAACTGTACACTATCCAATCAGGATTGCTGATATGTGAATAACTGAAAACAAGATTCAGTGGCATGTAAATAAGAGGAATGGCATGTAAAAAGGGGAGAGTCCTAAAATAATTGTCCATTTGTATGTCAATTGTAATTATAAGTTAAAATGTTTAATTAATCATGACTTTAAGTAATAATTGCCCAGCACTACCACCAATTTAGTGACTAAATAATACCAACATACAGTGACTGAATAGTACCTCCGCCCCCCAAATTCATTGCAGATTCCGCCCAGATTCTGCCTCCCATTGTTTTCAATGGGAGACAAAGATCACAGCAGGTCGCTGAAAAAATTAGCGTCCTGCAAAATCTTGCTGCATATTCCACGGCTCGAGACTCCCTGATGATTAGGCCCATTCATCTTGGCAAAATCAGCAGCGGAAAGCTGTGACGGAATGTTAATGCTCTGTAACGGCATCCCACTCCGTGTAGCCCGCGAATGGAAAATGGCAGTGGAAAATGAAGGGGAATTCCTCTTCATATTCCGCAGTGTGAACTTACCCTAATAGAAATAAAAGAGTGACACCACCAATACAGTGACTAAATAATATCAACATGTAGTGACTGAATTGTATCTTTTAGGCAGGGTTCACACTACCGTTGGAGTCCGTTATGAAGGTGTCCGTTAAAAAAAAATAAACGGACACCTATCATAACGGACCCTAACTGATGAGCATCAGGTAGTGTCCGTTTTTTAATGTCACATACCGCTAGAAAGCCGACAGCGCGCTGAATTCAGCGCACTGCCGGCTTTCCCGGTATGTGCCCCGGGGCTGGAGATATCGGCGGTGTGGAGTTACATGTTTTACTTTACTTACTGTTTGAAGGGCGCTGCGAGGAACTCTCTCCCTGACACTTGTTTGTCCATAGCGCTGTACCGAGGGGGCGTTCCTCACAGCTCAGCGTCATCGCCGGGCAGTAACGAACGCCCCCTCTGACAGTACAGGGCTATAGACCAGTACAGAGAGACGGGGCGTTCCTTACAGCCCAGTGATGACGCTCAGCTGTGAGGAACGCCCCCTCAGTACAGTGCTATGAACGAACAGAAGTGTCAGGGAGAGAGTTCTTCTGACAGTACCCGGCTATAGACGAGAACAGAGAGAGGGGGCGTTCCTTACAGCCCAGCGATGACGCTCAAGCTGTGAGGAACGCCCCCTCAGTACAAGTCTCTGAACAAAGAGAAGTGTCAGGAACTCCCTGTTCCTCGCAGCGCCCTTCTAACAGTAAAACATTACACCCCCGATATCTCCAGCCCTGGGGCACATACCGGGAAAGCCGGCAGTGCGCTGAATTCAGCGCGCTGTCGGCTTTCTAGCGGTATGTAAAACTGCATGTGCCTGAGGACACGAAATGTCCTCTAACACTGCTAGTTTTTTTTTTTTGTTTGTTTGTTTCTCCTTTCTGAGCATGCGCAGGGAAAGTAAACGGACATAAAATAACGGACAGTAACTGATGGCTATCAGTTACTGTCCGTTATAAGTCCGTTACCCATAGACTTCAATGTTAAAAAAATAACGGACACTTGCTGTCCGTCAAGAATCCGTTTTTTTCAAACGGACAAAAAGTCCTGCATGTAGGATTTTTTGTCCGTGAAAAAATAACGGACTTCTGACGGATTTGTTGTAAACGGACACTAACGGACACAATATTAAAACCCATTGAAATGAATGGAAATTTTAACGGATTTCTGACGGTTCAACTAGTGTCCGTTGTTAAAATCTTGTAACGGACAATAGCAACGGACACTACTGACGGACACCAACGGTAGTGTGAACGCTCCCTAATAACACCATAACAATGATTATGGTACAACTAATAGTGAAAATAATACCACCAATACAGTGGCTGAATAGTACTAGCTCTTATTCCACAAAATCAGTGAGTAATACCACCAATACAATGACTAAATAATATGAACATGTAGTGACTGAATAGTATTAATACCACCAATTGACTGTATACCACTAATACAATAAAAAAAAAATACCACCAATACAGGGATTTCCTGTCGTGCAACCAAACATCTTTGTGTCACCCTGTGGCTCCTTCACTCATGTTAGTGAATGAAGACACTTTGCAACCCAAGAGTGCCACAACTGTTGCAAAAGGCTACATTTTGACTTTCTTCATGTTAGTGAAGGAGTTGTGTAGCCCTGGCATTATCTGATTAGCATTGGTCAGTTTCTATTTCAGGTGTCTGTAGCTGAACAAGATCAATCACATGTTGAGGACAGCAGTCTCCACTAGTATTGCCACAAACTGGTCCTGGGTGTTCATCTGTTGATTAGCACCCTAAAGTTTCAGCATCTGGTGGTAACACTATTTGCTAAACAAAACCATGAACAGCTCACCTGACAAAGAACCCAACCAACTACCATGTTATAATGCATATAGGCCTTTGTAGCATTATACAGTACGTATATCGTAATCTGATCGTGCGGTCACAACTGCCATGCTTTTGGCTTATACTATGCTGAGTGTTAATTTGGCACAGTTATATTTGAAGGGGTTGTGCAGGATTAGAAAACATGGCTGATTTGTTTCTCAGGAAGTGACATCACATTCCTTGGTTATATGGCTATTCTGCAATTCACTCCGATGCAATGTTTCCAATGCAGTTGGAATTTTATCTCTAGCCCCCACCATTGTGAAGTGGGTGGTCCTGAGCTATCTGCTCCATTCCAGGACCATCTATCTAATAGCAGAGAACCTAATGGATTTGGTAGAGGTGGTGAAAGATTCTCTTTAAATCACCAAGTAGTATCAACATATGGACATCTCTCTTATTCTTCTGCATGGTTTGTATTGTACCAGTGAGGGTGGGTTCACACTTGCAGTGGCACTCCATCCACCGCAAATCCGACCTAAATGTCGGAAAACTGGATAGGGAAAGGTTTGCGACGCTTTGTTTAAAAACCCATTCACTTGAAACAAAGTCGGACATGCAGGACTTTGTGTCTGATGAAAAAAAACCTGCTTCGCGGCGCAGAGGGTGTAAGCGCACACCCGTGCATTGCTTTAAAAACCCATTCAAGTAAGGGTGGGTTAACACCTGCGCTTGAGTCCGTCCGCTGCCAATCCGAGAGAAAATCTCGGGAAACAGGATAGGCATCGGATACTGACAGGTTAGCGACGCATTGGTTAAAAACCCATTCATTTGAATGGGTTTTTAAAGCAATGAGCGGGTGTGCGCTTAGACCCTCTGCGCTGCGAAGCCGTTTTTTTTTCGTCGGACACGAAGTCCTGCATGTCCGACTTTGTTTCCGACGAAAAAAAAAGGATTTGCAGCACAGAGGGTGTAAGTGCACACCCGCGCATTGCATTAAAAACCCATTCAAATGAATGGGTTTTTAACCAATGCGTCGCTAACCTGTCGGTATCCGATGCCTATCCTGTTTCCCGAGATTTTCACTCGGATTGGCAGAGGACGGAATCAAACGCAGGTGTGAACCCACCCTGAATGGGTTTTTAAGCAAAGCGTCGCAAACCTTTCCCTATCCAGTTTTCTGACATTTAGGTTGGATTCTCGGCGGACAGAGTGCCGCTGCAAGTGTGAACCCACCCTGGCTAATTTACTAATATACTCTTCTCGGGAGGTGCACTTTTTTAAGAGGTGCACACCTGGACAAATATAATTGCCTAATTTTGTATATATGGTCACAATAGAAGTCATCTTGGGACAGGTGCTGCGCATTATGAAATAAAAGCAAATTATCTTTTTTCCCCACAAACAGAGGCCTGCATCCAGTACTGCAATCCAATCCAGCCACACTAAGGGTCCTTTCACATGGGCAGATGTGCCAGAATTGATCAGCACTCGATTAAAAGGCCTTTGCACAGACCCATGCAAAACTTGTGTGGGGACAAATGATCATTAATATTCAAGGACAAAACTGGTACTATTCAAGAAAAAAACAAAAAGACTCATAAAAGCTGTTTACTATAATTGTATTCACTCTAGGCAACCCTCTGTGAACCATCAGTCAAATATGCATGCGGCCACATATGTATGCTGGTGGGGGTTATGTCCCTTCATGTAACACCATATAAATGCAGTGTGAGAAAGGGTTTTAAAGTGGCTTCCTGTACCCAGTGAAATTTTAACATTTGCAGACCTTACACTTCCAGACTGATCAGAGCGTAGCGTTAGAATGTATTTCTGCTGGGGAGTAATAAAGGCAGACACACATTTACAAATCTAATATCTGCAGCTGCAGAACATCCTTTATTATATATTATTTGAGTTACCATATCTTTCTTGTTTTCACAATATAATATCAGACACATCCTATCACCATCCTACGACTAATAATATATACTAGAAAAGTGGGGTACACAGCAACTGAGGTAGTTTGATTTCAGCAATACATAAAGATGTATCAGCGATCTACAATCCTAGATATAAAATGCCCCCAGGTGTTTCTGTGTATAATATCTTCAACCCTTTTTCAGCATACTTCTGCTTTTTTTTATTATTTGCTCTGTGTAATTGTATGCTAATAGTGGTATCCACAAACATGTAGTAATCGGTTGACACCATGGCATCCTAGCAAGGGAAGTGGCTTAGAATCACTAATTCCTCATCTTTTTACATGACAAAAATCATGCCTTAAAACAAAAAAATTTCTGTGCAGCTTTAATTTGAATTTACACCTTTTTTGTTTTTCTGACGTTAGGTTCACACTAGTGTTGCATCTCTGTTGTTTGGGTCCGTCGGGGGACCCAAACAACGGAAAGGTAGACTGCTAAAACAGCAGTTACACACAGAACCCGGCAGACCCTCCGGGCAGGACTTTTCTGTGGACTCTGCAACAAAGCATGTTATCTTTTAAATTTTTGACCTTAAAATGACACGATGGTAAAAGGTGGAGATTCACAAGACAATACTCAGACTCCTATTTCTTGGTGCTGTTGATCCACTGCCATAATCTTTGGTAAAACATCTCCACAGCGGGCAATAACTTTAAACAAGGAGAGGTGATCGGCCCTTGTGGGTCCAATGTTAAGTATAGCAATAGGAATGTTCTTCTCTTGGGCTTTCAGTGCAAACCGATATCCAGAATAAACCTAGACAAATACAAAAAAAAAAAAAAGAGATATGAGAGTCATTGGAGCGGTTTTTTGGGGACTCTGTTATGTACTTACTTGCTGGGTTCTTTATGTGTTGAACCTCAGGCTTCTGAGCTGATTCAGACACAGGTCATGTGATGAAAACCAGTATCTGGCTCCTTCCTTCTCCTCCCTACTCTCCGTGTTCAATGGTTTTAGGTGTAATAGTAAAGTCAGCACTCATATACAGGTCATACCTCTGAATACGGAAAGAAGGGGAGGGTTCTGTTTCCAATCATGTGCCCTGGTGTCAGAACCAGTCTGGAAGCCCAAGATTCAACACATAAAGAACCTTGGCAGTAAATAAAGAAGTAACAAAGAATCCCAAGAAAAACACTTTAAGGATAAGGCCCCATGTAGTGGGCAGAAGCAAAAAAGCACTGAGGTAAAAACTGCGGCGGCAACCCATCACAGTTTATCCCTCAGCGTTTTTAACAAAGTTCACAAAGGTTTCCTCTACGGACTTTCTGCATCCATTATACCTATAGGAAAACCGCCAGCATTTCTGTAGGTATAATTGACATGCTGTGATTTCCAAAACTGCAACAGTATTGGAAATCGCAGCATATCCGTGGCGCATATTTTTTCTGCAAGGTATGGATGGGATTTGCTAGAATCTCATCCAACTTCCAGTGACAGCAAAACGCTTTGTTCGCAGAAACAAATGTTGCAGAAACGCAGCTTTTTTTGTTGCAGATTTTGCTGAGTTTTTTTGAGCCAAAGCCAAGAGTGGCCACAAAAGGAATGGGAAATATAAGGGAAGCTCTTATACTTCTCCCTTCTGCTAAATCCACTCCTGGCTTTGGCTCAAAAAACCCGCAGGAAAATCTGCAACAAAAAAAAGCTGCATTTATGCAATGTGGGGCCTCAGCCTAAGCTACTAACACTGAAGCTGTACACAGAGCTCTGTTGACTGCATAGTGGCCATGTTGGAGTACTGTAGCTTGGTTAAAGTGAATCTCTAAAGTCAATAACATTTTAAAAGTTTACAAGAGTATTTTTGAAGTTTTGAAGACTTATTTTTGAAAGTAGATAACTACAACGTGCATAACTTGTGTGATAAAAATCCAGTCTGTAATCTGACTGTCAGCTGATGGTCATAGATCAACACAAGATCACTGGGCGTTATTCTAGTTATCAATTAACATCTTGTAAAGGAAATGTCCGCGCGACAGGTCTTAAAACAAAACAGGAGGTGGATGCACTCTGTGTCATTGTGCATACACCAATGTCTGTAAAGAACAGCTTACTTCCTATTATAGTATATACCACAGTTCCTTTTATTTTTATTCTATAATAAGACATAATAAAGTTCACTAGAAATGTCAAAAGATAAATAAAAATGCTTGTAGTCATTCCATGTAAGCTGGCCACAGACATAAACATTAGCCCCTGATTCATCCAGCATTATGATATTTTCAATTATTAATAGGGCGCAAATGCAAAGATATCTCGCTGACCCAGTATTGTGGCTCATGCACAGTACTATATTATGGTTCCACACAATCTCCAAATTCTATGTAGTTGTAATATAATCTGTGGGACACTAGTGTACCTCTGTATGCTTCCATCCATTTATATACAGAGTTTTTCTTTTTTTTTTTTTTTTTTTTTTTGGAATCTGTATGGATTTGAAGCAGAACTGTATAGAGGCACCTTTAGGGATATGGCATGAACAGTAGTTATTGCCATCTCAGCAGCTATTTGTTAAGATGGTAATAACCCTTTGGGTAAACAGTCTATGCTCTTACTTTCTCTTTCAAAACTAATTTTAATATTTGTATAACCCAACAGTAATTCAGGAAAACAAGAAAGATTTAGCAGCATGTCTATAGCATTTTCATAGAGATTAAAGAGGATCTTTCATGTTCTCTAACATCGGAGGTATTATATACCAATAGAAAGCTGACTGTCAGCTTTGCCAGTACACGCCCGGTTGGCGGAGATATCGATGCTGTTAGATTCAGTGCCGATATCCCTCCACTGACAGAAGAGTGGGCAATACAGGTCAGCGTCATTGCTGGGTGGTGAGGAACGCCCCCCCTTGACAATATTTGTTATTAGCCTTGTATTGTCAGGAGGAGTTTTTCTTCACCGTCCAGTGATGACCCTCGGCTGTAAGGCCCACCATTGTAACAGTGGAGGGATATCAGTGCTGACACTAATGGAAATGAGATCTCCAGCACCCGGGCGCATATCGGCAAAGCTAACAGTACTGTTCTGGTGACTGTGGAGGCCAGGTCATCTGGCGTAGCACCCCATCACTCTCCTTCTTGGTCAAATAGCCCTTAAACAGTCTGGAGGTGTGTTTGGGGTCATTGTCCTGTAGAAAAATAAATGATGGTCCAACTAAACACAAACCGGATGGAATAGCATGCCGCTGCAAGATGCTGTGGTAACCATGCTGGTTCAGTATTCCTTCAATTTTGAATAAATTCCCAACAGTGTCACCAGCAAAGCACCCCCACACCATCACACCTCCTCCTCCATTTTTCACGGTGGGAACCAGGCATGTAGAGTCCATTCGTTCACCTTTTCTGCGTCGCACAAAGACACGGTGGTTGGAACCAAAGATCTCAAATTTGGACTCATCAGACCAAAGCACAGATTTCCACAGGTCTAATGTCCATTCCTTGTGTTCTTTAACCCAAACAAGTCTCTTCTGCTTGTTGCCTGTCCTTAGCAGTGGTTTCCTAGCAGCTATTTTACCATGAAGGCCTGCTGCACACAGTCTCCTCTTAACAGTTGTTGTAGAGATGTGTCTGGTGCTAGAACTTTGTGTGGCATTGACCTGGTCTCTAATCTGAGCTGCTGTTAACCTGCGATTTCTGAGGCTGGTGACTCGGATGAACTTATCCTCCGCAGCAGAGGTGACTCTTGGTCTTCCTTTCCTGGGGCGGTCCTCATGTGAGCCAGTTTCTTTGTAGCGCTTGATGGTTTTGGCCACTGCACTTGGGGACGCTTTCAAAGTTTTCCCAATTTTTCGGACTGACTGACCTTCATTTCTTAAAGTAATGATGGCCACTCGTTTTTCTTTACTTAGCTGTTTTTTGCTTGCCATAATACAAATTCTAACACTCCATTCAGTAGGACTATCAGCTGTGTATCCACCTGACTTCTGAACAACAAAACTGATGGTCCCAACCCCATTTATAAGGCAAGAAATCCCACTTATTAAACCTGACAGGGCACACCTGTAAAGTGAAAACCATTTCAGGTGACTACCTCTTGAAGCTCATCAAGAGAATGCCAAGAGTGTGCAAAGCAGTAATCAAAGCTAAAGGTGTTAATTTATAGTTTTGATGCCTTCAGTGTGAATCTACAATTTTTATAGTCATGAAAATACAGAAAACTCTTGGAATGAGAAGGTGTGTCCAAACTTTTGGTCTGTACTGTATATATATATATATATATATATATATATATATATAAACCTTGTGTGTCACCGGGAAAAAAAGACACAAAAATTATTTCAATAACCCAAACAAAATAAAATGTTATAGCCCTCAAAGCCGCATGTACAAAAATCCCTGAAAATGTGTCCTGTCCTGAACTAGGAAAATTGCCTGGTCCTGAAGTGGTTAAAGGGGTTGTCCAAGGGTGAGAAAGAAATGGCAGCAGTCATGTGGCCTCAGTGGTCATGTTATGAACCTAGTGACATCAACACTATGGACATTTTGCTGCTGGCAGGTGAACAAAGACTGTTGGAAGATTTGAGAAGTCAGTAACATTAAATGTGTAAGTGCTATGTGTATGTGTGTGTGTATGAGTATATGTGTGTTTGTACACAAATTCTCTGCTAAACTGACACTTACCTGAAGGGAGGATCCAGCAATAAGCATTGCATCTGCTTCACTTAAACGCTCATAAAGTGAGTACACCAATTGACGGCTTACTGAGTCACCAAAGAAAGTCATTTCTGGTTTCAGGATACCTCCACACCTACCGCAAGGTGGTACACGGAAGTATGATACTTGTTCATCTGTGAGGAAGACATCACCATCTGGTGCCACTCCATACGCCTTCTCATTCCAAGATGGATTCAGAGCTATAAACTTTTCTTGAAGTTCAGCTCTCTTAATCACTGTGCCACAACCAAGGCAAACCACCCTAAGGATACAGATAAGTCATGGTGAGTACTGATAATAAGAGTACATTTAGATGAAGGATAGATGAGAAAGATAACATGAGGTGTTAAACATAAAGGAAATGTTGAGACATAGAAAAAACACCTACCTATGTGCACAGCCATGCAACTCAGTCATGTGATGCTGTCCGGCCTTAGCATGTAGAGCATCTACATTCTGCGTCACTAACCAGTGCAGTTTCCCAATATTCTCCCAGTTCACCAAAGCCAGGTGTGCCAGATTGGGCTGATGGGAAGAAAACTGTGGCCACCCAACAAAGTTGCGAGCCCAGTACCGTTTGCGTGCAGCCTGATTCCTGACAAACTCTGAATGCTGAATGGGTTTCCGTTCAGTCCTGGCATAAAGCCCTACACCCTCTGAGCGATAATCAGGAATTCCCGATTCTGTAGAAATTCCAGCACCTGTCATGACAAACAGTCGCTGAGAGTGAAGTACAAAGTCCTGGAGCTTCTGCACTTCATTTGCATCTGCAGGTGGGCAAGCTGGCACATACTCCGTCCCACTGAGGTGGGAGCTTTGTCTCCTCAAACAAAAATTTTGTATTCGAAATACAGGGGAGCATTTCAATCCACAGATCCACATTACTCGATATCACTTAAAAGTTTAGAGACCATGCATCTGCAAAGGAAGCAAAGCATCTGTTAATAGATACAAGATACTGAAAGTGTCTTATCTTATTAATGACCATATTTATGCATGAATATATTGGCATAGAGCTATACAGTACCAGTACAGAACACAAAAAAGTGCCATATGGATGGTGCATTCACCATATGCAATGGCCCAAGACTTCTCTCCATACTTGTGAACGTTTCTCTGGTTTCCTTCCATAATCCTAATACATACTAGTAGGTTAGTGTACATGTGTCTGAGTTTGGGAAATCAGACTGTGAGTCACACTAGGGATAGGGACTGATGTGTATAAAGATAATATCCGGCCAAACAGTTGCATAGAGTCATGTTGTTATCGTGCCAGTGCACAGAAAGTGTAATATACTACTTCACTAGTACCAGTGTTAGGAGAGTATCATATCTGCCCAAATAGTGTAAGATAGTAGCTACCATCATAGAGCCACTAGCTACCAATTACTAACTGGTAAAACTTGTGTCATTCACATTACTAGTTTTACTATGAGGTCAGGGGTCATTCCATCTGTCTGAAACAATCACATCTTAATGGAAGGGAAAGGGGAGACAGTTGCCAAAATCTGGGATTAACCTACTAGAACCAGGAATGATCTTTTAGTAAAATAAGGTAGCATCATATTTGTTAATAGAATAAAATTCTCAAGGCCTGGTCCCTTTAGTAACCCAGACATAACAATAAATGGTTATTATATTTCTTATTATGCTAGGTTCACACCTGTGTTCGGGTTTCCATTCGGGAAGTCTGTTTGGGAACCCCCTGAATGGAAACCTAATCCGCTTAAAAAGCGGTTACCGGCGGAACCCATAGACTATAATGGGGTTTGCCGGGTTTCTGCCCGAAAAGGGCAGAAAATGCGGAGAGAAAAGCGCTGCTTGCAGGACCTTTTTTAAGTGCGTTCGGGGACGGAAACCCCGAACAGAGTTCAAGCGCTGGTGTGAACCCAGCCTTAGGGTGAATTTGCATTGAGCATTCTATCCCTTTTTGGCCCAAAATTTCATAATTGCAACAGAACTACAATGGTTTTCACCAAATTACATGGTTTCGCCACAACCATGGAACTTGCAGTAAAAAAAACAAAAAACCCTACTAGGCTTCTCCAAACAAGAATGTGGAAGATCACTTTTAATTTAGAGAACCACGTGTACTATAAATTGCTCCATATTAGTAATGCAAAATCCACACTGCAAATGCAAAGCAAATCTGACATGTCTGAACATACACGGTACAACATTATACTACTATGTCTGAACATGGCTTGATGCTATGGTCTAGTTATCTTGGCTCCCTTATGGCTGCCACATTGCTATGCTTCTCTCTGGGCACTGGACATGATCGTGTGTTGCATTTTGCCTGTGAAAAATGAAATGGATGGCATCCATGTTTTCCCCAGAGCTATACTCTTTAATGAATAAACCTGGACTACAAAATGGACAGGCATAGGACCCTGCCCCAAGCTTTGCAACCCAGGTTCACAGCCCCTGCACAAACCCATGAAAAACACTGTTGTATGCATTGGACCATAAAATGAATGCTCTCTGTTAAAAAAAGACGGACAAAAAACACAGTTGTGCGCATGGAGTTTAAGGTTCTATTCAGAACATGTTCTTTTACATCCATTTAACCCTGTAATAGTACGGCGGATGTCGGGTATTTAAATATGGCGACAGCTCAGGAGCTGAGTGGCTGCCATAGCCGCTGGCTTTCTGCTGTATTATACAGCACACACCCGGCGCTAATGCCCGCAATCAGTGACTGCGTGCCGCCATTTTGCCGGGGATTGCCAGAACCCAGAGTGAGCTCCGGGGCTGGCTTCCCATTGGCATGACAGCTGGGAGCCTACTAAAGGTTATTTTGCAATGCATAGCATTAATGATCAGACCCCTAGGGGGGTATAATAAATGCACAAAAAAAAAAAATATAAAAGAAATAAGAGCATATTAAAAATTGAAATCATCCCCTTTCCCTAACACACATATAAAAGTACTTAAATACTGTGAAACACATACACATTAGGTATCCCTGTGTCCGAAAACGCCCGGTCTACAAATCTGTAAAAATATTTTTTCTGTATGGTAAACACCGTAGCGGGAAAAAAAAATCAAAAGTGCAAAACTGCCGTTTTTTTCACTGTTTCGCCTGATAAAAATTTCAATAAAAAGTGATCAAAGCAATAGCAATTCCCCAAAATGGTATAACTAATAAGTACATCTGGCCCCGCAAAAAGGACGCCTGATGCATCCCTGTACACAAAAGTATAAAAAAGTTACAGGTGTAAGAATATGGCAAATTTTAGAAAAAAATTTTTTTTTGCTGTTTTGGATTTTTGTTAAGAGGTTAAAATGTAAATAAAACCATACAAATTTGGTATCCCTAGAATCGTACCGAAACATAGAATACAGATGACATGTCATTTTGGCTGCACAGAGAACGCCGTAAAAACAAAGCCCCTAAGAAAGTCGCACAAATGCACTTTTTCTTCAAATCCAACCGATTCTGAATTTTTTTCCAGCTTCCCAGTACATTGTACATAATAATAAATAGTAGCATCACGAAGAAAAATATGCCTCGCCAATATTAAGCCCTCATATGGCTTTAAGAACGGAAAAATGAAAAAGTTATGGGGTTTGGGGGGGGGGGGGGTCAAAAACAAAAAGCGAAAAATTCCTCCAATGGGAAGAGGTTAAGGGATGCAAAAAGGGGATGCACACAGATGGCATCAGTTTACATATTTTTAAAGAACACAAAAACATATTATACTATACGTTTAACTGATGTGCTAAACGGATGTAAAAAACATGATCTGAATGGAGTCTAAGGGGACGTTCACACTATCGTTTTTAATGTCTGTTGCAGTCTTCCGTCATAGGATGACCGCAACGGATATTAAACTGTTGTAGAGAATGGTCACAGACTGATTCTGTGTCTGCTCCCACTGAAACTAACGTAAACAAAATGACGGACACTATCTTCTGTCATGTTTGTTTACTTTTGTAACGGAAGACGAAGTTGTGCATGCACCCCAGTCTGTGAAAATAGCCTAACACTTTTGTAGGTGTAACCCACACCAACTAAAACTGGTCAGAGAGTGAGATTATCATTAACCATCTGACCATGTTATTCCGTTGTCAACAGTTACATCTATACTGCTAAAAACAGGGATCAGTTGGAAAACCTATTGGAGGACATATATCAAAACTGAGGAGAACGGTCCATAGCAACTAATGCAACATAGTGAACCCCTCTCCACTACTCCCGTGCATCAGTGTTGATAAATTTCAAAGGTCCAGTGCTTGAAATGACAATGCCTGTGGTAACTTGTACACCTCCAGGTCTTTAGCGCCTTTATATGGGTTTCCTGATTCATAATAGTATGTGGAATTAGGAGCAAGTAAGTGTGTACACAGGGGCAGTTGTAGACTTAGGCAATGGTCTGTGGCCCCCTAGCCTGGCATGTAGGACTGTGGGTGGCAGAGCTGTGGGGCACTAGGGGGGCCTGGCATGTAGGACTGTGGGGCACTAGGAGGCCTAGCATGTAGGACTATGGGAGGCAGGTCTGTGGGACACTAGAGGGTCTAGCATGTAGGACTGTGGGGCACAGGTCTAGGGTTCGTTCCCACCCTGCAGCAGGAGCGGATCTACAATACAGGACACCGCAGGTCATGCCGCACAAAGGCTCAGAGCAGAGGTCAGCATGGTTTCCGACCTCAGAGACCAGACATAATACTAGCAGGCTGCACCCTGACAGCCTCCTGTGACCAGCGACCATAACCTGCAGTGCGGCTTCTTCCCAAAGTACAATGCAACCACTCTCCAACATAAGCCCTATACTACACACTCACCCCAGTACCGACAGCCAATAGGAGCGATAAACTACAATTCCCACAGTGCTTTGCGCTGTGAGGGGGTGTTCCCTTATTGTACGAGCCCCGGTCCAATGATATATAGGACGGTCTGAGAAACGCGGTGTAGAACATGAGAATGTATGGAGGGGCAGTAGTGACAGGTCCCTCCACATCTACAGGTTGCGACGTTACCCATACAGCCAAGAGGTTTTAATAATATTATTTTCAGTAGAGATCCACCAGTTCTTCATTTCACTCATAGTGCAGGTCACAAAACTGTCAGCTCATGTTCACACTATGTTTTGCTCTTAGGTCAGCTTTATTAGACCTGTAACTCCACTCCAGCCCCAGCCACTTCCTTCTGCTAAAGAGATCAAAATATTGATCACCAATCCTTAGGACAGGTCACGACCTGACCCAAAATAAGCCCCAACTCCAATTCTACTACCATGGTGAGCTTGCAATTTGAATTAGTGAACATTTGCACATCGACTAGTACTATTACCATACCGCAGAATCTGCCTAAAGACTTCAGAGGTCAATTTTCTTTTTTTTTTTTCTCTGCCACACAGATTACAAATCGATGCACAGAAAAAATTGCATAATATGAATTATGGCAAATTTGGAAAACAATGGAGGTGGTATACACAGAGAGAAGAGTGTCAGTCAAATGCAGGTTCTGTCTACAGTTGTTCCTCATGGAAAGAAACCTCTGACAGCAGTTTACATCTAGTTGGAAAAGATCAGGAATACCGAAATCCAATATGTCCTATCCCTCTTTACCAAATAGCAGTAGACTTCACTTTTTCTGTCATGGCTAGCTCCATTCATATGAATTGGATTGAATGGATGGCAAGCATATGCAAATTCCATTCAAATAAATGAGAATTGCAAATGCCTCCAAATTGTGTAGATTTAGTTTCAGTTTTTACTTCTCTAGCCCAAGGGTGCTATTACACGCCGGTGGTTTCTCTATAGGTATAATTGAAGCAGAAAGTCCGCGAGGTGTTAGCCTAACACCTGATTTGGAAACTATACATGCTTTGCATTTTTGCTCAATATTAGGCTGGGGAACTTTGCAGTGGGTTAACCATGGCAGAATTGCTGGTGGCTAACACTAGGCTCACACTAGCGTTTGAGTCTCCATACAAACTCTGTCCTACATTCCGCTTAAAATCGGCGGAGAGAAAAGTCCTGCAATGGGGTCCGCGGGTTTCTGCGTGCAACCACTTTTTAAGCAGATAGGGTTTATGTCTTTCGGGTCCCCAAGCAGACCCAAAGGACGGAAACCTGAACACTAGTGTGAACCTAGCGTTACCCAGCTTTAATGTACAGTATTCGTGCAGTGTATGGGATTTAAAGAAATCCCAACAACTCACTGCAGAAAAAAAAAACATGCAGCACTAAGTCAAGACAACCCTAGCTTGGCAATTGTTTCAGGCTCAGTTTTACAATGCAAAGGTTCAAAGCCAGGCCAGCCACCTGGGAATCACAGCTAAAATCAGCACATATGTCAGCACAAGTAAAAACAACGTTTATGCACCCTTATGGCGCATTCACACGACCGACTCTCAGCCATGAAACTCGGTCCTTATGTTGGCTGGATATATCAGCCTGCACCTTATCGCTTCTCGGCCTTTTGGCTAAGATCAAGTGTGCTATTCCTGTTCAGTGGTGGTGTGCTTGGTCTTGGCCTTCCCAAAGGTCTTTCGGGTACCCTCTCCCTCGGCCTGGGGGGATCGCCCAGGTTTATAGCCTGGGCTTCACCCCCCTGCTGCTATTGGGGGAGAGGCTTAGTCCCGGAAGAAGGAGCTGCGATCGACTCTTCAAGGGTATTCCCAAGAAGAGGAGACAAAAGGAGATTGCGTTTTTTCTAGCTTTTTCCTTTGAGACCTATTTTTTTACTCACCATGGATTCATATCCTGGTGAGATTCCTTTGTTTGCTAGGAACCCTAATACGGTCCGTTTCTTTATTTCAGAGGAACGGAGGGGGACCTTTAATCTGAAGACCCTGGCTTCCATTCTGAGGGACTGTTTCCATGTCCAGAAAAACGAGTTGCTGGCTATCCAGGATTACCCACGTTTGGGGGTATATGACATCACCTTTACTGGCAAAGGAATCCAACAGTCGGTTTTGAATCAAGCAGCGAACTGCAGCAGTCCCGATTTGGCCGGTATAGTAATATTTGGCCATGAAATGGAAGTAGTCAAAACCGTGGTGGTAAAGATGTACAGCACCTTTGTTCATGAGGAGCAGATTTCGGCCTATTCGAGGAAATTCTTCAAGAAGGTAAAATTTCTGAACAAAATATATAATGAAATCGGAGTCTGGACCTCAAAGTGGAGGTATGAAGTTGTCTGTAGGAAAGACTACCTTGCTCCTGGTGGTGTAGAACTTCCTCCTGCCAGGTTTAAATTTGGCAACTATGTTGGGGACTTTTTCTACTCTGGCATGCCCGTTTTCTGTAGGAAATGTAGGCGCTATGGGCACATGCAATACCAGTGCCCAAGCACCTGCACCAAGTGTGGTAGTCATGAACATGCACAGGATGATTGCCCAGTAGGAAAACGTTGCAGTTTCTGTTTTTTGACATCTCATCTTTTCAAGGACTGTCCTGTGAGGATCGCTGGTCTGGAGGCTGAAAATGTGAAGAAGTGCGAAAGCATCCTGAGGACCATTGACGAGGTGGTAGAGGCCAGCAGAACTGATGATGAGGTAAGGCCACTGGAGCCCCGTATACATCAGAGTAGGCAGCCTGGGTCGCAGCCAAGTCAAAGAGAGGCAGAGGGTGAGGCTTTAGAGGATGCGGATTCAGATGGGATGGACTTGAGCGGACCCCCAGATTCCCACGGTAGGAAGACTAGGAGGTGTAAAAAACGGTGCAACAGTGATCAACCGACGATGAGCCCTTCGGTGGAAGGTAATTCGAATGAAGTTGATCCTCCTGGAAGCACACATGCCCCGGCTCCTTTGGAGCCAGAGGCTGATAAACCCGGTGGCTCTGCAGCAGTCAAAAAGAAAATGAAGGCCAGTTCATACGCCGGGGCTGTAAAAGGGGACCTGACGGCTATTCCCTCTACTTCTGTGGAGGGATGCCAAACCTCGTTCCCCCGGTTGATTCCCGGTGCCGCTCTCCAGCCCCTTCCTGAACAGGAGGTAGGGGGGAGAAGTGCAAAACTCCGGGCAAACCACTGTCCCCGAGACATTGTTAAGTAATGAGCATGAAGGGAGAGAAACTGCTATGCAGGATGCGTCCCTGGTGGGAGTCTATGTTGAGCCTTATGGAGCCTCTGGGGTCACCGGGGGTCTGCTAAGTGAGGAGAGCGTTGGCTCTCCAGGCTCCCCTCTTTCCTCTATTTGCACATTTGACACGGTCCACTCTGACGGGAGCACGCCTGAGATTGGGGGCTCCAGTGGTGAAGAATCCTTATAAGTGCTGGTGAAGATGGTGTTTTCTGTGTGTCCTTATTTCCACGTCCACTAATGGCTGAGTTAATTGGCGCCTCCTTTAACGTGAGAAGCGTGCACTCCAAAAGAAGAAGAGCCACAGTCCTTGAATTTTTAGCTTCTATATAAAAGAGATTGGAAATATGGACCCTCCATTTGGTCAGGTTTGAATGAGCCTAATTCAGCTGGGGTAGCTATCTTGTTTAAAGGAAATGTTTTAGTTGAGGATGTTTTAGAGGTTTTACCGGGCAGAATTTTACTTGTGCAGGCATATATAAATGGTTGTAGATGGCAATTTTTAAATTTTTATGGTGCCGCGGATAAGAAAAAGAGAATAGAGATGTTGGAGTTATTACCCTTATTCATTAGCGATTCTGTGCCTTTAATTCTAGCGGGTGATTTTAACTGTATTCTTAAAGGGGAACGCCGGTTATCCGCTGCCACCAGTAGGAATTATGATAAAAGCTCTGGCATTTTAAGTAATATCGTGACGGATTTTAACTTGCAGGATGTATATAAGAAATGTAACAGTCGTGAGCCAGAGGAGGACGGTGTAACTTAAGAATTGATTTTATATTTTGTTCTTATTCTCTGATGCCTTCTTACTGTAAACCTCTAAATAACGTTTTATCAGATCATAAGGTTTTATTTTTTAAAATCCAAATAGGTGATCTTAAACGTTCTGCTACAAAATCCTGGAAACTAAACATTTCTCTCTTATCAGATCCGCAGGTTTTATCAGATTTTATTGTTTTTTATAAGAGATGCAGACGGGAGCGAGATTTTAGCAAGTCTATTATTGCCTGGTGGGAAAAAATGAAAACATGTATCAGGCACTTTTTTATACGTTGCAGTAAACAGAAAGCCTTGGAAAAACGGAAGTTTTATGCAGACTTGAATACCCGTCTGCAGACTCTTTTTAAACTTCAAGATCAGGGGGTGGCTGTGGATAGGGAGATTACTGAAGAGAAAGAAGAAATCTTCAGATGCCTAGACAAGAGAGGTAAAAATATAATTTTCAGATCCAAAGTGCGCCACCTTGAAGAGAACGAGACCTGTTCTCAATATTTCTTTAAGAAAATTAATAATAAAAAAACAATAATAGAAAAACTTGAGGGTGAGACAACTATCCCCGGTATTCTAGGTAAGACCTATGATTTTTATGCGGATCTTTTTAATGAGAAGTTTATTGATCTTAATTTTTTATCGGATTCATTGAAAGAGACTGACCTTGTTTTAAGCTCTGTTTCTAAGTCTTTTTTAGCGCAAGATATTTCGGAGGAGGAGATTTTAGAAACTACCAGGAGTTTTAAGAAAGGAAAGGTACCAGGTCCTGATGGCATGCCTATTGAATTTTATGTTATTTTTTATGGAATTTTAAAAAATGATTTATTTGATCTCTTTTCTGAAGTTTTTAGATCAAAAGTTCTCCCGGGGTCGTGGAGGAAAGGAGAGGTTTCCCTGCTATATAAAAAAGGCAATAAGGAAGAGATAAAAAACTGGAGGCCAATCACTTTATTAAATTGTGACTATAAGATTTTGGCCAAAATTTGTGCTAATAGATTAAAAGCAGTGGTAAGCGAAGTTGTACATCCCAACCAGGTTTGTGGCGTCCCCGGGAGAAGTTCATGGGATTCTTTAAACCTTTTAAAGGATATTATTTGTGATACTAAGGAAAGGAAAAGTTCTTTAGCCATCTTGTCACTTGATTTCGAAAAGGCTTTCGACAGAGTGTCACATTTTTATCTTTTTAAGGTTTTAGAAAAGATGGGCATGCCTCAGAATTTTATAGCCTCTCTAAAAGCTTTTTACCATAACTGTTCTAGCAAAATTTTTGTTAATGGTTTTAAGACTCAGGACATGGTTTTAAAATCAGGTGTCAAACAAGGGTGTCCCTTATCTCCATTACTTTTTATTTGTGCAATTGAGCCTCTTTTAAGTGTGATATGTAAAGATAAACAGATTTGTGGAGTACCCCTGCTGGGAGGGGGGGGACTTGAAGCTAAAATAGTAGGCTACATGGATGACATAACAGTTTTATGTAGGGACACCCTAGCACTGCAAAAAGCTTTAAAACAGACAAGTTATTTTTGTTGCTCATCAGGTTTTAAAGTTAATTTTAATAAGTGCAGTGTTTTAAATATCGGAAACTTGGTTTTAGGCGATATTCCCGTTCCTGAGTCCGGCTCGGTACGGATCCTGGGAGTCTCTTTCGATGAATCCAATAATGGTCTTTTAAGCTGGGATCTGGTAGCCCAGAGAATTAGTCAAAAAGTAGGTATGTGGAGTTTGCGAAAACTCACAATGGAAGGTAAGGTTTTAATTATTAAAATGGTCATACTCCCTATTTTATTATATCTCAGCCTGGTCTTCCCTCCCCCTGAGAGGAAGCTCCAGAAGGTAACTAGGATTTGCTTTATTTTTTTCTGGGGCTCTAAAATGGAGAAACTTAAGAGGGAGGAGGTAACTAAACCTAAAAGGCTAGGAGGGAAAGACTTTCCTGATTTTAAAACCTTCCTTTTAATTAAATATTTCTGCTATGTTTTTAATGGTTTTTTCAAAGACCATTATTGGGCTTATTTTTTACGTTATTTTATCGGGTTTTTTATGAGAAGACACAATTGGTACGAAATGATTTTAAGCTCCCCTCATGCTTTTAATCTTCCCAATCACTATTTAATCTTAGGGAAAATTGTGTCCTCCTTTAACCTGAATACTTTGAATATAACTGATCTTAAAAATAGCCGAAAAATTCTACATAATATAAAAATGCAGATTTTATTTACTCCTGTTAAAAATTTTAATGAAAGTAAGAGTCTAAAAGTTTGAGAAATGACTAACATCAAGTATCTTTTAAACCAACAGAAAGACGTCGCCTGGAGTGCCGCCCATGACTGTTTGCCGTGCAGAGCATTCCAGCACCGTAGAGGGCTGGCAGCTACCCCAGAGTGCCCAAGGGCGGGATGCCGAGAAGAAGAGACTCCGGAACATACGCTTTGGTCATGCCATTTTGCTACGCTAGTTTGGAGCCGCATCCTGCCCTTGTTCCAAAAAATTACAACTATTAGAGACATTTCCTTGGATGCAGTCCTCTATGGGTGCTTGGAATGTTCAAATAGGACGAATAAAATGTTTGCATGGAAGATAATTAATTGTACTAAATTTGCGTTATGGGCAGCACGTAATATACTTCTTTTTAAACACGATTGTATTCCAGTTGAGGATGTTTTAAAGTTGGTTTTAAGTGAAATGTATAAATACTACCTACTAGACCAGAAACATCACCCACTGTTATTGAGGAAATGGTTTTTACGGGAGTGGGGCTCTATTATATGATGTTTTACCAGTTTCTGTAAGTTTGCCTTTATGTAATTTCTTGTCAAATGATTTGTATTCCTGTTAAATTTTTATGATTTTTAATAAAAATTTTCCTCCTTCGAGGGGAATCTAACTGAAAAAAATCTGTTCTTATCAGTAACAGCCAGTAGGTTGGTTCTGCCAGGGGAAGTCGCACACCCCCTGTTGGGAGCCAACTGAAGACTGCGAACATGAGGCAGGGAACCACACCAGGGATTGCGTCTGGCCCTGGGATCGAAGCCAAGGGGCTGGGGAGGCTTTCGAAGGTCTCATGGTGCAAGTGCCTCTGGGGACGGTGACTCCAGAGGTGCCTTAACTCACTGGGCGTGGGAAACCCACTGAGTATGGCACATTGCACAAGCACTTGAACACACCTTAGAAGCACTCACCCTATTGCTTGGTTTATCCAGCATGGGTAATTTTTTATAGATCTGGCGGATAGACCGGGCCAGTACACTGGCACTTTATTCACTTATTTATTCTTTTTTGTTTATCACGTTTTGTCACCTGTTTGTCACTGTTTTTGTGTGGATGTAGGGGTGCGGAAACCCTTTTGGGTCCTACCCGAAGTCTAGGAGTTGGAGTGTGTGGCCCTCGGGTTCCCTCCTTCTTTGCTCTCCAGTGCCTGTCTCTGCTTTTGTGGAGATAGGCAACAGTTGCAGGCTCAGTAGTACTCTTGGGGTGGCAGCCCTTGAGGAGACTGATGCAAGTAGCTGGCTTGGTAGTACTCCTGGTAGTGGCAGCCCTGGAGGAAACCAAGTAAGTCACTGACCCTCCTGTCTCGGCAGTTGGGTTGGTTCAGCCCCCTTACTCTTGTGCCTTTTGGTTTTGAGTTTGGGGACAGTTTCGGAGGACCCATTCTCTTTTGAGATGGGTTTTGCGATAGACCGCATCCTTTGCACGTTTTTTTTAGTGGCACCCGTCACTTTTTTGCTGTGCACTGGTGTTTTCGTTGGCACAGCTTTGAGACCTTCGAAAAAAAAAAAAAAAAAAAAAAACAGCCTGCACCTTAAGTCAGGAGAGGGACAGTAAGTCGCTGGGAGGCAGGGACTCCTAGTAGCATAGATAACTATGCTGCTAGGAGTTCCTCTCCCAGGATAACATTCAGGCCGGTAAATCTGGCCAACACATGGACCAAGTTTCACGGCTCAACTTGGTTGTGTGAATGTGCCCTTAGGGCCTGTTCACTTGGTGGAATCTGCCTCCCATGGTATACAATAGGAGGCAGAGATTGCTACAGGATGTGAAAAAAATGTGTCCTGCTTGGATTCTGCCCATTCATTAATCAGCAGTGGAAAGCCAATAATCTGCTTTGGCATTCTGCTGCAGGGAGCCGGGGGAGGGGGGGGGGTTCAGAAAATGAAGAGAAATCCGAGGCAGATGTCCACCTCAAATTACTCTTTGTTTTCCATAGCATAATAATAATAATACATTTTTATTTATATAGCGCCAACATATTCCGCAGCACTGTACAATTTGTAGGGTACAAGTACAGACAAAAAAGATACATTACAAAGAAATAGTAAATTCACACAATGGGACTGAGGGCCCTGCTTGCAAGAGCTTACAATCTATGAGGTAGAGGGGGTGACACAAGAGGTAGCAGGGGCGGCAACAGACGTAGCATTGCTTATACAATGGTCAGACAAATTTGTGATAGAGGTTACTGTCATTACACATATATAAAGTTGTATGAGCCGTTACCAGTCACATCCTTTAACGTGCAAATGGTTCCTGGACATATAAAGTTAGTCTGAAATGGCATCATATCCTGTGGGGTAATGGGGGAGCGTGAACAGAGGAGGGTTCGTTTTAGGGATTCTAACTACGGAAGGGTTTACATTAGGAATTGTAATAGGCCTGTCTGAAAAGATATGTTTTAGTGTGCGCTTGAAGCTATAGAAATTGGGAGTTAATCTGATTGTCTGGGATAGAGCATTCCAGAGAAGTGGTGCAGCTCGGAAGAAGTCTTGAATACGGGAGTGGGAGGTTCGGAAAATAGTGGATGTTAGTCTTAGGTCATTGAGTGAACAGAGAGCACGGGTTGAGCGATAGAGATGAGGGAGGAAATGTAGGGAAGTGCTGCATTATGAAGAGCCTTGTGAATGAGGGTGATAAGTTTATATTGTATTCTGTATTGAATAGGCAGCCAATGTAGTGACCGGCACAGACCAGAGGCATCGCTGTAGCGTCTAGACTGATAGATGAGCCTGGCCGCCGCATTCAGAATAGATTGTAGAGGGGAGAGTTTAGTAAGGGGAAGACCAATTAGTAAGGAGTTACAGTAGTCAAGGCGAGAGTGAATCAGGGCAACAATAAGTGTCTTTAGTGTATCTCTGGAAAGGAAAGGGTGGATTCTGGAGATGTTTTTGAGGTGGAGATGACATGAGCGTGCAAGTGATTTGATATGGGGGGTGAAGGAAAGGCCTGAGTCAAACACAACCCCGAAGCAGCGGGCATACTGCCTAGGAGATATGGTAAGCCCAGAGACTGCAATGGAGATATCAGGGACAGATCTATTAGATGGTGGAAACAGCAGTAGTTCAGTCGTTGAGAGATTCAGTTTCAGATAGAGCAAAGTCATGATATTTGAGACAGTCACTGGTGTTCTGTATTAGAGCAGGGGTGATGTCACGGGAAGATGTGTATAGTATGAACAAACCCTTAGGCTAAGGCCTCATGCACACCAACATTGGAAAAAACGGACGTGAAAAACAGATGACTGTTTTACATAAGTATTTTGTTTCATAGGAATTCAGTCAGATATAAAGGAGTTGGAGCAGGATTCAGTTGAGTTTTGGAAAAATAGAAGTTGGAGTTTTTGCTTTAGCCTACCAACTCCACACCCCTGGAAGTTTGCAGGTACTGCAGCTCAGTTCCCATTGACTTCAATAGGAGCTGACGCCATCCACTATACAGGGTGCAAAGCCAACTGCTTCTGGATCCATGCAGTGTATAGTACAGGGCAAAAATGGCCCCAAACAGCTAATATGTGCGGGGTCTCCCTGTTCGCCTGCCATCGATCAGATATTTATAGCCTATCCTAAGGATACGCCATAAATAAAAATCGCACGTAGCAAAACACAGCTATAAATTGTTGCAGAAAAAAATGTAGCGTAAACGCATTGTGTTTTTTTCTGCAGCATTTTTCACTGCGTTTTTGTTTTTCTCAGCGGATTTTTTTTCCCTTATTATACCTATAAGGAAAACGTAAGCATTTCCGCAGGTATTATTGACATGCTGCGATTGTTAAAAATGCGGGCGTTTTTGAAAACGCAGCCTTTTCACAGCAGATTTTTTTTTTCTGTATTGTGTGGATGGGATTATCCAGAATCTCATTCACTTTGCAGGTAGTGTAAAATGCAGCATTTTTTTTTTCTGCAGCGTTTCCGCAGTGTGAGGCTTTAGCCTTAAGCAGGAGAAATAATGGGGAGGGCACCTAAGTCTTTCAGTGCAAGTACCCCTTGTGGGTTACAATAGAAAATAACATATTCAGAATCCGTGTCTTTTTTTAACAGATCCAGACATTACAGAAGTTTGTGGGGTAAAACATAGTCACAGATTCCATTTAAGTGATACTATGCAAAAAAAGGATGAATTCTCTTATGCACAAAGACGTACGGATGTAGCACTGTTTAACTTCACTTTCTGCAGAGTGTTATCCTATCTCACTAGACAACAAAAGCCATTGAAAGAGTTAAGTTAACGCTCTGTGTCACAGTGTTATGAGTCTTGTTAACCTTTGCCACATCTGTAGTGATTGCTAGTGAATATATTTTACTACAAGAGGAAGAGAGGTACAAAATCCCCTTTCAGACTTTTAGAGAATGGGGTTAAGAGATGCAATACACAATTAATACAGCACAGGGATGCCGTATTACACCAGAGGCAAGGACGGGGGTCTTTTGTTATCATTACAGATATACAAACATTACAACTTTCGTTCAGCTATGCAGTGTGTGTAATAGTAATATTGTCAGTCCAAATAACTGCTGGGATCCAGCCACCCCTGAAATGAGCCGCACTAAATAATTATGTCATGCACAATGCATTCAATGGGGAGTGTTTGTTCATTGTGTTTAATGCTGGCCAGTGTGAGATCACCAGCAAATCCTTCCCATGTATGGAAACTGCAATCCTCAGAGCTGCACTTCTCCAACACTGCACCCTGAATAGGAAAATGTGAGGAGAATATCTCATTTATGATCGGGGCTTTCCTGGCCTACACATAAAACTCTCCAATCTATGGGCACTTGTTGTAAAATAATAAATCACTGGAGAGAATTTGTCATCAGACAAACTCCTTTAGTAAAGAGTATATATGAGATGCTCATAGTGAATGCCTGGCCCAAACCACACTCCAGGGGGGCAGGTGTAGTGTTTGTAACCTCCAGCCAGCCAGTTATCTCACTGTAGGGTTTGTGAAATGTGCTGTAGCTGTATGATGTCACCACCATTGGGACTGCAAAGCGGCCAACCGGTCTAATAAACCAAACCAGCAGTGCAAAAAAACCTCCAACTGGGGTTAGGTCGGGATTAATTATCCTGTGTGATTTCCAGTAGGAATGTAACCCTTACTCGCCAACCCTCTACTTTTTACACCACAACTACTCCCCACCTACCACATCTTTACTAACTAGCTAAGCCTATTTTTCCAACTGTTCCACCACTACGGCACACCTTCCCCACAAGTAAATAATATGTAGGCCATTCCCCAAGCCCTTTCACCTTTCATACCTAGACATCCCTGTGCCATGGATGGTGCACCATTAACACCAGTTTTCAGCCTGTGACCCCATGATGTCCCACCACCTATCCCCCTAAGTGCTAGGTCTGTTCACCCCATCATCCAGTCCTGTTGACAATGCAGTCAATCTGCAGGCAGCATGATACAGAGCAAAAGGAACTGAGCAGATTCATTTATAGTTTTATGGGATAAGTATCAGGATAAGGCTAAAGCCCCATGTGTAGGATATACGCTACAGACCCACCTTCATCGAAAACCAGCCAAAAACATTGGGTTATTTCTGCAGCTTTCAGCCACTATTCCTGGGTGGCTGGTACCAGTTTTCAACATTTGCATTATAAACTGATCACTGATGGTGACAGGGATCGCTACCAAAACCAAATAACTGAATATAATCCCAAACATTAAATGCATTATAAAGGTTGAAAACATGACACTTTTTACAAGACACATTTCATAGATCACAATTTGTGCAGACAAAAAGTGGAACTGTTACCCATAGTTCCCAGTCTGGTTCCAGCACTGATAGATAGCTACGAGTTAGATCTGAAGCACATGGTGGAATCTGTACAGCTTTGCCTGAAGTCTTTATGGTGCCTTCTAACAGACCTGTATAGTCTCTGTCAGACTGTATGTGTCTTGCCTGGAAACAATTCTTCTAGAGAATACCTCTGTACATATGGAATTTAATGGAACATTTTTTTTTTTTTTTTTGCTGGATTTTACAATAAAAACCTCTGTATGAAACAGGAGCCAGTGGAGGACTCACACAAATGTATGACACCCCAATTTTGTCTCTGTACAAAATGGAGCTGTAATATGACTATGCATATGGATTCCATACTTGGCCTGAATTTATGCTCTTCTATAAAATACGATCATACAGCAATGGTGTGCAAGCAGGAGCCTTTAATAAAAAAAAAAATCTAGTGAGGAATTTATCAATTAATACATTTTTGCCATAATATCATTGGCGAAATGTTTTTATGAAAGCATTTATTATTAATCCATTCCCTTTTTACATTTATATCACCTACAGATATTTTTGTATGTATCTAAAGAGGTGGGTCTTCCACATCATACTGTGCTTAGGTCTGGAGAGATGCAGGGGTCATGCTGGGCGATGCAGTTGCCAACTGTAATTTTTGAAGCACTTGAATAGAGAGAATATGTATGTGAGCTTTAAATAATCAAAAAACTATTTAATTCTGTGGCCTATGGTGGCTGCTACCACCTGGTGTTCCTCAACAGACCCCATATGGATACAAGCAACACTATAGGAGTTGTCCAAGCCTACATATTGCTGGCCTATGCTTAGGATAGGTAACCAATATGTGATTGGTAGAGGTCCAACACCCGGCACCCTACCTATCAGCTGATCTCTGATATCACAGCACAGTGTACAAAGCTCTCTGCTTCTGGCTTCATACACTGCAGATATTAGCTGATGGAGGTGCCAGGTGTCAGACCCCACAAATGTCATACTGATGACTTATCCTTTGCTATGTAGTCCTGGACGCTGCGTTTTTGTAAATCGTAGCATGTCAATTCTACCTATGGAAACACCGACCATCACCACTGTTACTCTGTATACAGAGCAGCTGCTGTGATGTTGTCATGTCAATGGGACCCCTGCAGTCAGTCACTGCTCTCAGCTCTATATAGCTAAAAGTGATGATTGACTGCGGCTACGTTCACAATTGTGTCAGAGGCTTAATTTGGAGCTTTTTGCGGAGGACCTTAATGGGAACCAGACAGATGTCACTATAGTTGATGGGGTCCATTGATGTCCCACCACTTCTGTCTCTATAACAGAACAGATGAAATTAAAAACACCAGCCCAGTTGTGACCCAGCTTTAAGTGGATTCCTATCCAGTAACTACATCAGGTGACATAATGATCGTCTATCCTTACATGTAACCACTAGTAGCGCGCAGCGGTCAGTGTTCTGTCTTTCCGCTAGGTGGCGCTAGTTAGTGGACTAAAGTCATACATAACAGCAATGTCATTCCGGAGGCGGACACTCTGGTGAGTGGACTCGGCACCGAGCATCTCTATGATGATGGTCTTCACGCTTCTCATATGCTGTGGAACGTATTTCATTGAGTCAGTCATCACTTCCCGTATCTTGTGAATCCTGGGTAGAGGGACGGATGACGTCATGGGCCGGGCTTGTTATTTGCATGAAATACCCATCATGCACCACAAGGCGCTATCATTTCTTATATTAGCTGTATCAGTATACGAGGGGGTGTATTAGTGCGATACACGGAGCAGACGGGATGGGGAATAGCAGTAGATGAAGAGTAGCAGAATAGTGTATAGTGGGGCTCGCAGTAATCTAGCCACACTCGCCATGCGGTCGGGCTCTCGCTCCGGAGACTGCTCTTTAGCTTTGCGCAGTGGCAGTATCGTAGCCAATGAGGTTTATCCGAGGCGCGATTATTGCTAATTGAAAACTTTTCCCAATACCCCGCCGTGACGGCTTGAAATATAGCCGGCACCGGCAATTTTTGACAGTCTCTACGGAGACTGAATTTCTATGGTAAAAAATAGACTGAGTGGTTAGTTAGTACTAGTATTTATATACATATAATGTGTTTCAGTGACTTCTATGCATTAAATGAGGATATTTCACTTAGGGTGGGTTCATACCTGCGCTTGAGTCTGTCCGCTGACCATCCGACTGAAAATCTCGGGAAACAGGATAGATATCGGATACCGACAGGTTAGCGACGCATTGGGTAAAAACCCATTCATTTGAATGGGTTTTTAAAGCAATGCGTGTGGTGTGCGCTTACACCCTCTGCTGCAAATCCTTTTTTTTTCGTCGGACATGCAGGACTTCGTGTCCGACGAAAAAAACGGCTTCGCAGCGCAGAGGGTGTAAGCGCACACCCGCGTATTGCTTTAAAAACCCGTTCGGTATCCGACGTCTATCCTGTTTCCCGAGATTTTCAGTCGGATTGGAAGCGGACGGACTCAAACACAGGTGTGAACCCACCCTTAGAACGGAGACAGGACATGGTTGTGTATAAATTAATGTAATACTGATACACGTTCTCTGTATTTTACATTAAGCAGATACAAATAGGTGGCTGACTGTTTTTTTACCTTTTATATGTTTATATTATGTTGTTCACGAATATGTAGTATACTCTGCGTTTGTCGTGACATGAAAAGGTTATAACCAGGTGGTCACTAGTGATGGGAATTTTGGTTCTTCCCAGTGAGCTGCATCATCCAGCACCACTCACTGAAAATAGTCAACTCTTTTGGCTCCCAAACGGCTCCCTATTTAATAGTGTTATGTGACTGACCATGTCTGTAAAGTGTGGCAGAATATGATTCTATGATGGCACTATACAATAAGGCTCGGTTCATATCTGCGCTTGCATTACGTTTGGGGATTCCGTTCCCCTGTCCGCATGATAAATGCGGAGACAAAAGCGCTGCAAGCAGGACTTTTCTCTCTGCATTTTTCAACCCTTTTTGGGCAGAAACGACACGGACCCCATTATAGTCTATGGGGTCTGCGGGTTTCCTAAGGTAACCGCTTTTTTATACGGATTAGGTTTCCATTTCCTTTTGGGGACCCCCCGAACGGAAACCCGAACGCAGATGTGAACCTAGCCTAAGCAAAATAAATAAAAAATAAAATGTGCCCTACAGAAAAGAAAAGCAGGAAAAAGAATTGACTCTCAGCCAGGAGCCGACTCCTGTGTTTTACTTGAAAGAACCGGCACATCACTAGTGGTCACCTGTTTCCATTTGGTTTTAGCAGCAGCTCTACTAGGGCTATGTTCACATTTGCGCCAGAATCTCAGTGTCCGCCTGAAAATCAACGAAGGAAAAAGTCCTGCACAGAGCACTTTTTCCTCCGCCGGTTTCAGTTTTAAAACCATAGACCCCATTATCAATTAGTCAATGGG